>JBAMBF010000103.1:0-2448333 GCA_037043605.1 Drosophila multiciliata | reverse complement strand
ATGGCGCTGCTGCTGTTACGCTCTGCTGCGCTGCTGCTGATGTTGTTACTGTTGCTGGCAGCAATGAGCGCCTTTGCTGAAATTGTTGCTGCTGCTGTTGCTTGCTAATTGCTGTCGTCGTTGCTGCTGCTGTTGCTGCCGCCGTTGTTATTGCTGATTTATGTACACTTTTGTCAACGCTATTAATGTGTATTAAATTATTGCCCAAAATGTTCGCTGCTGCTGATGTCGCTGTCGATGTTGTTGTTAATGTTTTTTGTTGCTGCTGTTGTTGTTGTTGTTTTTGTGGTAGTTGTTGCTGTTGTTGTGGTTGTTGGTGCTGCTGCTGCTGCTGTTGATTGCCGGACATTTTTGTGTTGATTCCTTATTATCTGTCTTTGTTGTAGTGTTTTCTTTTCGTGTCTATAACCTCGACGCCATGTTGCCAAACTGATAAATAGACAAAAGAAAAAATACCAGCAACATTAGCAAAATAAAAAACGAGACACAAGTAAAAAGCAAAAGATAATTGTGAAACGTAAGCATAAAGACAAAAAAGAAATGGTTTAACCCAAAGTTTCAATAAATCAGCGCATTGTAAAATGTGGCTTATGCGACAGTTGAGGGCACAACGACAATAATTAAACCGCCATTAGGCTGAGGCGCCCGATAAAAACTGAAATGCGCATTTATTTATGTTTGGCAAAAAAAAAAACAACACAAAAAGACAACAGTTGCCAAGACGATTTTGTCTGAGTGCACAACTAAATGCAACGAAGCGTCGTAAATTTACCTGAATTCCAGCCATACCTATAGATATAGATATATATATACATATACATATGGAGATATATGTATATAGTATTTGCTTCCAGCTGATGACAACTTCACTGTCATTGTTATGTGACTGCTACACTTAATGTTGTCTGCTGTCACTAAACGCCAGGTCGCTCAATGCATTAACCTCGCTGGGTGTTGCTGCTACATGCCACATGCAAAACTACACTCAGAAAAAAAAGGTACTTGAAGACAAGACTTTTTCTAGCTTATAGAAATAATATCCAAACGAAGTTTCTTAAAATTTGAAAGACTTTTATATATCTCCCAGAAATTAAGTTCTTTACAATATAAACTATATCTAACCTGCAAATACTTATTAAACGTATTTTAATGTTGTCTCAAAGAATAGCGAATTTACTCAGATTCAAATCGTTTTTTTCTCAGTGCATTCATATGACTTTTCGCTTCCGTTTGTAGTTACAAAACTGAAAGGCAAACAAGCAAACAACTGCTTGACTTTGTTTGGCATATTCTTCGCGTCTGGTTGACTATCGCGTCTAACTTGCCTTCATCTCTTCATCAACTCCTCGATCTTGAAAGTGAAAAAATAATAAATGTTGTATACGGTTTGATGAATAGCTGTTGCAGTTGCCTACAGGCAATTGAAATGTACCCTCCGCTGAGGAAATGCGTGTCACGCGCTTGTCAACGCAGAGCTGCTGGTTTAACAGTTCTTTAACCTAATTTTCACTCTGCTCTATTTAATATATTTGCCTTATAATTTTTTTTTGTTCCTGCAATGCTTCTACGCTTGCTCAACTGTTTCTCTTGAATTAGCCCTTAAGGCAGGAAAGTATTATTGACTTGGATATTAAATACAAGCAGATTGTTCTATTCGAAAATACGTTTTGGAAAATACAATTTTTGCTGTTCTCATATTTTAATAATTAAAATCGATCTAGTTGAGTTAGAAAATTGTTTTTTCTACGTTGCTTTTAACTTTTTTAATATGCTTCTCATTAACACCCTCTTGTAATAAGCCAACTCTACTTAGCTGTGACAGCAGCATATCTATAATAAGAATCTTATAGCAAGTAATTTCGTGCTTTCCACATAAAATAAGTCAAGCTTTTTGCCACAGTTCTTTTATTACCCCATTGTCAGAAATGATGAGTGTAAAATTGTGTAATTCCCACAATTTCAACTGTGAAACCACCCACCAAGCATGGGAAATGAGCTCTGATATGGCTCGGCACATCCCTAATATCGCATCAAGATTCTAAATAGTTGCTAACCATAGCTTGTTGGCCCTTGTCAGACTGATGTGTTATTATTACATGCTGAACCGTACATTAAAATTGCACCTAATTACATATATTTATGATTTGTGAGGCAACAAAACTGAGCTAATGCTGCGCAGCATGTACCTAAGAGCAAGTGCCTGCTCCCGATCCGCCCCAAGCAAGGAGACACTGGCAATAATTACACAGTTCAACTGGGGTGGCAGGCGGTCGGACAAAACCGACTGTTTAAAACGCTGCTCTGCATATGACAAGACAAATGTAGATTAAATTAGGTCGTTATGGATTATTTTTCAAGAAAATACATATAAAATCTATATTCTACCAAGGTTTTTATTTATTATTTGTTAGTTAAAGCGAGAAAACGGATTTTTAAAGCTGGTCAACAATATTAATAGAAAGGTGAGCTGGTAATTAAAACACCCGAAAAAAACCATATTCTTTTCTTTCGCTTTAAGAAATTCATTTAATAAATATAAATATTTATTTATGTTTGTATTCAGTCAGATTTTCTGTTTTTTTTTTTGCGCTGTTTAAGTTTTTTCTTAACTTTCCGACGGCGGCAAGGACGGCGTAGTTATAAATTTTGAAGCGCTGATGTATCCCACAATATATATGCGTAGTATATATGTATATTGGCATTTCCGTTCGTGATGATCCCAGTGTCGTCTTAATTGAAATCGACCCCAGGTAGGTGCCCAAGCCTAAGCAGAAAATCAGCCTCACGGCAAGTCAGCCAATCGAAAGCAGCAAATATACAGCAAAAGCAACAATGAGAGCAATATTTGTGCTCATTAAGCGTAACTGACACACACAGTTTTTCCTCTTCTTCTTATTTTTTTTGGAGGGTTTCTTAATTTCGCAAGTCGACAGAAACTATGTAAGTATGTGTGTAGTTTTGTGTGTTGCTCTTCGCCTGATCGTAGTCGGAGTCTGTGTGAGTTAAGCAAGTACACACGTATGTGTGTATGTATATAAAACTGCCGATGCCGCCCCCTCCTTGTGGCTTCGGGACTGAGAAGTTGAAGTTGTTGGCTTCTCGCATTGTTTTTTGTTTTATTTTTTTTTGCTCTTTCGCTTGAAGCAATTTTGTGTTTTCGTCTGTCGACTGTAGCAAAAAGACAACGACAACAAAAGTTTAACTCTCTTTGTAGAGTCGTTGTTTTTGCGATTGCCATTATTTTGAGGTAATTCGATGATTTACAACTGTTGCCTGCCTTTGGGTTTTGTAAGTTTTCCTTCAGAATACACTCGACTCTCGAATCTCGACCCTCTCGAAACGTTGTGTGTGGGGCAACAATACAACAACAGTAATAAAAGGGCTAGTCACTCAGCCTTCCAGGCTGCCTTTGCAGGCAGCAAAGGCAGTAGGCCTTGCCTACCGCATTCCATTGTTATTTCGTTGTCGTTTGCTTCTTTACTGTATCTCTTTGCATACCCAGCATTTCAGGGGAAGTGGTTAGCAGTGGGTTACCCCACGCTAGTTGCTCTCTCCCTCTCTCGCTCTCTCTCTCTGTCCTTCTTTTAGTCTCACCCTCTCCGGCTCTGTCTCTGTCTGTTGAGCGCTGTAAGTTCTGGTATTTTATTTCACACCTGTTGTTATTTTGTGGCCCAACTTCTCGCGCTCTTACTATCGCAGCTGCTGTTGCCGGCTTAAGGAACTTTTTGTTTTTGTTTTTGAGCTCTTTTTTTCAGCTGACAAGTTGACACCTTAAATGGCGTCGTGTAAGAAAGGGGTTGGGTGTGTAGGAGACAGCCCTACCATATATCTATGATAAGCCAGATGTTGAATTTATTGCTCCACAATTTGCAGCATATGTTAAACTATTTTTTGCTTATGTAAAAAGAGCCGGACAAAAAACTGAACTTGTGCGAAGCACTTTCAATAACATTCTCTTCATTTTGCCGTGAAACAATTTGTTAAGGCAAACAACGTGTACAACTGGCGAACAACAGGCTAAAGCTTTCACCTTTCTAATGATATCAATCACTCCACAACAAATATACACACTTCTTTCTACATACAAAACTGAAGAAGTTGCCTGAAGCTACTTCTGCTTTAGCAGATATTCTTAAATAATTAACGGTAGAAATTCTTTGTTTTCAATTAACAAATTAGAATGTAAACCAAAAAGAAAACGGTGGCCTTTTTGATTTACGTTATTAAGAAATAATTTATTTTAATTAAGTATTTTCCATATTTTACATTAGGCAAACTGGTAAAGGTAGTATTTTTAAGGGTGGCTAAGAACTTCACCTCACTCGACGCATGCGCAGCGCACGCACAACACACGCTTAACGCACCCGTATCGCTGTGCATGTGCTCAAGGGCTCTGTCCTATCATTTCCTGAACCTTTGGCCCTGGGTATATGTATTAAGGCGCACGTGTTTAATTCTTTGTTTTTGCTTATTTTCGCAATAAATAATTCCATTTTTGTTTAGTTTGAAGATTTTAAACAGATGGCTTTGTTTTTCTTATAGCATTGCTCAACGAAGCTTGAAACAAGTGTTTAATTAAGGAAATAAACACACACACAAAGACAGCTGCACACTCACTTGAAGAGGCAATAATTTTGGTGATGTCGAAGAGTAAATACCCTTGCAGAGAAATTTGAAAAATATTTTCTTATGAGATATATAATTAAGTAATATTATTAAAAATATAATTGGAATAAACGCTTGATGCTGATTGTGACTTTTCTGAACATTCCCAGAGCGTTGCACATGTCGAAGATTACATATTACAGGGCATACACATAAAAACAAGCCAAAAAAAATTGATTAACAAATAAAACGAGTGACGAAGAAAAAATGCGTGTGCTTTTCTGTACGTGTGTGTATGCGTGTACGAACATATGCTGAAAAGGTACTCAAGGTTAAGAAATCGTTTTAACAGTACACGCACTGGCCGCAAGATCGACAGCTTTTTGGAAGTGATGACAGGCGGGCCAACAGCAGAAATAAAAATAAAAACAACAACAGCAACGACGGCCACGACGACGAAAAAACCACAAGTCATGTGGGTTAAGTACACTTACTTAACAACACAATTCAAAACTGGCCGCGCGCACAGACAATGAAATTCGTAATGAAAGGTAAAGCTCAGCTCACGACAGCAACAGCGACATCGACATCGACAATGACAGTGACAACCAACAGCAAGAAAGGCGATAGCCAGAGTATTTCGTGCGTGCATATGCATGTGTGTGTATAAATAGGATCATCTAGGGATGGGCAATTATGTGCATACATTATATAAATTTATTTAAAACAACATTCACTTTATTTAAACATAAATATATATGTATATAAATTAAGTTTTTGTCGTATTTCTAATAAATTAATATTATCACTACAGATATCTTTTATTTTATATTTTATCCTTTTTGAATAAGATTGCTTAACTTATGCTCTTATTTGGAGCCCTGATTTAAGCTAACTAAAAGAAGCCACCCACAACAAAAGGCAAGAAGCAGAAAGTATACAACAAACAACCCGCACAAAGCAGACAAGTCAAAGAAAAGGCAAATACAAACGTAACGCCCACACATTCCCCTCCACCATCCCTTCTCTACAACTAATTCCGATATACAGACAGACAGACAGGCAGTCACCGATCTACATGCTCCATTGCATTTGCATTGCACGCACCAAAAACGCGTGGTAGATGTGTGCATATTTATGTGTGTGTGTGTCGGGTTTATGCATATATCGTTTTTCAAATGTTGCTCGAAAAACGCCTTCGTCGTTTGTATCGAATGACAAACGACAAACAACAACGCAGTCGCTGTCGCTGTCGCAGTCGCAGTTCAAGTCGAAGTCGCCAAGACAGATTACCTGAGAAGAAAGCAAACACAGCCGGCGAAATTTTCATGAATGAAGTCAAACAAAAGGAAGCAACAGAAAGAGTAAAGAAGCTCGCGAGCCAAAAACAACTCAGCGAGAGGCTCATTTATCAACTGCTGGGAAGGGATGGGGGCAGACTATTGAATCATAAGACGATTAAATTGCACGTGACACCGTGTCTGAGAAAAAACCGCTAAGTTTATCCATCACTGAGCCGTGAGCATTGAGAGTTGAGCGTTCAGCATAATTCGAAGAAAAACGGAAAACGATAGGCTTGAAATGGATGCCCACGATTGTAACCCAAATCAAATATATTACCATCCATCCACTTAATTAAACATTTAAAATGTCGCCTCAAACAAGCATCTGTCAAAAGCCCACCCACGATTGCCGGTCATTCTATTACTTTGTTTCATTCTTTTATTCTGTTGCTGTTAGTGTTTCTCTTTTTTTATGTTCATAAATGCCATCATGATAATAAGAGACATATGTGTAGGTATGCATATATTTGTGTGAGTGTGTGTTACAGTTAGCCATGCACGAAACTTACAGCAACCGCGCAAAAACGAGCTCCGACAAACAAACGTATTAAAAGCTCTTGTCAGGCCATGGGTTAAGCCGTTAACACGATCAGCATGTGGAGCCGTCCGGGGGCGGCGAGAGACAGAGAACTGTAATCGCGTGGAATGATATAATAAAATGGAATAAAAATGGAGCGAAGCGTAGACAGAAGCTTGAAGTACAAGCAAAGCTCTTAAACGACGAACACAGCCAAGAGTGGAGATAATTTGAAATAGAATTTCGACCTTTCTTGACTTAGAATTTTATATAGAATCTAAGAATAAACTTTAGCAAATTATAAATGGTTTACAATTTTCCACAAAATGTATGCTTACATAATAAAAAAAAAAACAATCAAGCATAAACAGCATATTGGCATATCCACCCACGATCCCAGCTATACTCGTAAGCCGCATCCGGCGATTTTAATTAATCCCCTATATCACACCACTAAAACAGCAGGCGCTTCAAATCTTCAAGTGCTGCCCACGTCAGCGCCGCAATTAATCACAGGTGGTACTGTGCTAGATGTATTTCTGTGTGTGTGTGTGTGTGTGTAAAGCTATAAACAGAAATCGACACAATCGAAAGTAGCCGGCAAAGCTAGAAAAGAAATTCAACGGCAGCAAATTAATGAAACGCCTGACCAAACACCAAACAACAAGTTGAAGCCGGCTTGCTTCAGAGCAACAAAGGCAACACTTAACGACAACATTAGCATAACCAAAAATTTTCTATTTGCCTATTTTGGAAATTTCTCCAATTCACTTATGAGCAAGATTATTACAAAAATATTGAGAGAAACCGAAAGAATTCCAATTTACATCTTATCGAGAAAGAATAGTTAACAGCGGGGTGTTGAACATTTAATACCCTGGCAGGCAATCGCTGGGCCAGTTTATAATCTGTTTGCCAATTAATTCTAGTAACTGGCAACTGACTTTGGCAATGATATCACTTAGAGGAACATAGAAGACCTAATTTTTGTTGTTTTGCTCAATGGGAGAGGGAAAGCTTGTATTAATCAATACGCAACGAAATTATAATGCCCTCTGCTAATGTAGTGAAAGGGTGTCAATTAAGAAGGGCTGCCACATGTTATAATATTTGTACTTTAGAGTTTTTTTTTGGGTTACGAGGTCAGCACTTCTAATTGGTTTTTATACTCTGCGACCGCATGAAACAAATTTTTGTTCACTATATTAAGTAGAGAGACTAACAACACACCAATCCAAGAGAAATAAAATGTTAAACCTGGCCTAGGGAGTTCTTTCATATAAAATAGATGCAATCGATCCCAAATATATCTCGATTCTCCATCTGTACTAGAGAAAATTGCGGCTAATCTCTCTTTACATCTTTCTCTCTCTCTTATCTACAATCGAGCAACAGAGTATCACGCAGTCGTTGCAAGGCTTCTACTTTCTGTTGTTTTGTCTGTTGTCGCTTTTGGCAAGACTTAGTTTACAAGTTCTTGATGCTGGCCCTAAGATTAATGGTTGTACTACAGCCACTTTTTTAGCATCTAGCTAGTTGTATTTGCATATTTAGACAATTTGTACAGCAAAGTGACGGACCCACCCAGCGTTGGGGGCGTGGTAATGAGTTTTGCCCAACAGATTCTCATTTACCGATTATTTCGAAAGCTACAAAAATAATGTATATTTATTCATTTTTTAATAAAATGTTTAACATGTTGCTTAGTGTTTTTTTTTTTTTTTGCCTGCATACATAAGTAAATTGATGCTAGTATTTTTTTTTTTATA
The DNA here is from genome assembly GCA_037043605.1 of Drosophila multiciliata. Classification (NCBI taxonomy): domain Eukaryota; kingdom Metazoa; phylum Arthropoda; class Insecta; order Diptera; family Drosophilidae; genus Drosophila; species Drosophila multiciliata. The sequence goes on along the minus strand of JBAMBF010000103.1, from coordinate 2,440,099 downwards.
TATTTCTGTTGTTGTGAACCTCGGTGTGGCAGTTTTTCGGCATCAAAACAAGATGTTTATTGGCCAAGGCTTCACTTTTTCAGTCGTTAAAAACCAAATGATGCCCATAAACTACGAGGCACAGTTTTGAAATGGAGATTTCTATTTATTAGTAATGCGCAGCAGAAATCAGTTTCTCGACTTGGGGGATTGGTTCTTTGTAATGATATGCAGTTTGGAGGGAACTGAGAACTGAGATTTGGGGAGTGTCTCCTAGAGTCGTTTACGTTATTCCGAGCGATAAATATAGATATATGTAAATGACATAAAATCGCAATTATGTTAACTGGACCAGACACAAGCAAAACTGTGATCGATCTGTGATCACTGAGCAGAAAATCGAAATGAGAAATATGTTCGTGTTTTAATTTCAAATAGTCTCAGAATCAGAATTACAGAAAGGTAAATTTATAGAAAATACAGCCAGTCGAAACTTTCTTAAGCAAAAAACCAATTGATGCTTGTATAATGATGTAAATTATGAAATTATCTTTCTGCTATCCTCAATTTGTCTATATATTTTCATCTCCATTTGTCTTACTTCTCTTCTGTCTTCTAAAATTTTTAATTTACTTGTTTAGCTTAGCAAATTTTCGGTCTGATTGTTTTCTTTTTTAATCCTAAACATTTTAAGTTTAATTATATAATTTGTAATTTATTTTTTCCCTTATTTTATGATTTAATTACTTTCTTTTCATATTATAAGTTTGAATTTGTAACTTGATATTTAATTTTATAGTTCACAACCTTTAAATCACACCAATTAAAAACAGTTTATGGTTTAAACAAACACACAAGTCATTGTGTAAGCATCAACAAATTTTAATACCTAGCTGAAGGTCTGAACATTTTCCCCATTTCCCCTCCTTGAACTAATCATAAGACAATAACAATTATGTGTCATGACCAACTATAAATACCACAGGCTATGGGCAATAGTCAATAGCAATGTAGACCTATTATTTTCCCTTATTGCTTTTCTTATTTCCTAATACGTAGTAGGCAATTCCATAAAAGCGGAAACCATTAAAATGGTTTTACAAATTGAGTGTGTGTGTGTGTGCGCATGCGTGTGTGTGCAGCATGTTATTCTACTTCCTTTCCTGAACAAAAGCTGCTTAGGCGATTCTTTGATTAAATGACGTGAAGCGACAGAAACTTCCGGATTGAATGTTCTTGTTTAAAGTCAAAGGACTTGGGTAGTATACATAATAAATACCTATATAAATAATATGCATTCAGTGTGTAATTGATTAATTTCTTATGGGATCGCCTCATTCATTTGTCACAAGTTAAACAGGGTATTTGATCTTCAGCATTGCTTTGCATACATGAATTAAGCGGCAATGCGTGTAGATGGCCAAAAAAAAAAAAACAAAAAAAAAAGAGCAATACATAAAATAAAATGGGTGTACGAAATCTGGGGAGCAGGTAACTCAATACGCACGTTGCAACATGGAGCCACAAGCCACTGAACCATGGCAGATTGAAGATGAAAGAGGCAACTGTAGCTGCGTCTTTCAACACGGCAACATTGCGGCGCAAGATGAAAAGTTGGTTCTTGTTGTTGTTGTCGGATGCTGCTGCTAGTTTATAAATCAAGTCACATTAAGTGTAATAATAAACGCAGATTGTTGCAGCCATAGCCGGTTTTCAACAGCAACGGTGTGAGAATTGAATAAGTCATAAAAAATAAAGGGAGGCAAGCGAATTTAATAAAGCGCTGAAAGCTCGCAAGATACGATATATATTTATATTTATGAGGTTACTTGCAATTATGGAGGGCAGTCTAATGACTTGACCACTTGCACAAATGACCATAATGCACTACAAACAGCTAACAACGATTATAGCCAAGAGACAGCGACAACATAGAGAAAGACGGGGAGAAAAAAGAGGCAGTATCTCTGACAATTTTGACAGTGACGGTGCAACAGCAGCGACAGTAGCAAACAGCCGTGTGGCAGTGGAAAGTAGGCAAGAAAGTCTCAGTCTGACTCCGAGTCTAAGCCAGTCAGCCGCGCCGAGGCTGTGGAGACCCACAATTTCCGCCATTTATGACAGTCACAAATCGAGTTATACTCACACCGTACTTTCTAATTTCTAACGTAATTTTTTTTGTTTGTGATGCTGACGTTTTGGCTTTTTTAATACCCTGTACGAGCAACTGGTAAAACGTGTATTGTGGTTAGTTGCATTTAATAGTACAATTTTGCTACGCACAAGTTTCTAGCTATGTAAATATAACTAATAAAAGTCACATTAATTAATTAACATGACTCAGCTAAGTTATTCGTGTTTAGTGCCTTTACTTCCTTTTACAGGGCATTTTCAAGTCGTTAATGCTTACATCATTTCTCGACATGATTTCTTGCCATCTAACAAAACTGAAGAAAAATGGAAAATTGAGTTCTTGCCTGAACCACTTTTGTTTAGATAAATTACGTTATTCTATGTTGCTTTTAGAAATAACAAAATATATTTATTTTATTCAGTATATTTTAGATCTACAAAGAGTATTGAATGTGCGGCACAGCTATGCTAACTGTTCTTTCTTATTTCAAAGGATTTATGGTAGGACAGAACAAACTTGTTTCTAACGGCACAAATAAAGTGTAAATGGTAATTTGTACATGTTTTAATATTCCATTTTATAAAAAAAAATTAAACACCTAGCAAGTGAATATTATTTGCTTCTTCTTATTATTATTATTGGTTCAAAATTTCTGCAGCTTATATTGCACACATTACGCGCTAAACAGCAGAAGCAATGACGCTAAAAGCGACATTTCCCCTGCACACACACACACACACATTAAAAGCAACGGCAGTGGCAAAAGCTTCGGATGCGGGAACAGCTGGGGTCAGATTGAATGGCTGTGCTGTGAAATAACTGTAACGAAAGCATGGCTAAAGTTGCCAACAGGAAATTGAACTTGTTACTGGACTTGCTGTTCGGTGCTCGTCAGCAGCTAACAAGATTTCCATTGTTATGCATAGTCTAATAAGATTGATTTTACATTCTAAATTTGTCACATATCTAAAAAAAAAATAAATGTTTATATTTATGATTCTTCTTCCTCTGCCTCTGCTGTGATGTGCCGTTGTCTTTCCAAGGCGCGCCAGTGCAAAAGTTACTTTGTGAGAAAATTGTGCCCCAACCAACGGTAATGGGGAAGGCGCAGCATTTGCAGTTGCCGCCGCATCACCAGCAGCAGAATAAAGAAAGAAAGAGGCAAGCAAGAAAGTTGCAGTTGCACTTGCCACATAGCCGACTATTCAATTATCTTTTGCACAGTTAAGTTGACTGATACTAAAACTATAAAATTGCTTCCAGTTACTGGAAGTTCGACATCGAACTAAACTCGAATTCGAGTTGAAGAGTGAAGATGCCAATTCTAGCTGCACAAAAAGCTCGCATACCTCACATACTCTATTTCCAGTTTCCAGTGTATATCATAATAACTGAAAGTCCAAAGGAAAAGTGCGTGTTACAATGCAACCGAGTGGCAGTGGCAAAGTGGCGATGGCTGGACAGGAAAGTTTAAACTAGTTCTAGTTGCTGCTAACTGATGCCATAAACTGGGACACTTGTTGCGGCAAGTTGAACGTTCGTTCAATTGGATGGCATCGAAGATGACAGCAACAGCAATACACACACTCACACTACACACACATACACATTCAGTGGCAAATTCCAACCTCCCCACGCAACCAGTTGGGAGTGGCAACCTAAATTGTCTTAATGGACCATAAAGCTGATATGCAGCAGCCGCGTTAAACTAAAATGCATTACAATTATAAGAGACAACAACAATAAGAAAAAAAGACCAACACACAGACGACGCATTCAGCGATGCTGCGTGATAAGCCCAAAAGGAAAAGAAAGTTTTCTTGCCCAGCAAATCGGTTTCATTGACAAACAAAACCAAAAACAAAAAAAAATCGTGCAACGAACTTTGCATAACTGTGCTGGCTGTGCTTGATGCCTACTGTTGTTAGCATTAGGTTGCACATTATCAATTTACGCGAAGGACACTTAACATATATCTATCAGCAGTAGCAGCAACAACAACAACATCAGATGCAGTCGACGCAACAGGTTAACAGGCTCTCTCCATCTCGCTCTCTTTCTCTTTGTGCTTCGCTCGTATTGATTGGCTGCACGTTTCGAAACGCTGCACTGATTGTTGATGTTGTTGTTTTACCTGTTGCAACAGCGTCGGCAGCGACTGCACTTTTTTGTTTGATCTTTTCTCTTATTGTAGTCGTGCATCTTCTTTTTTCTGCTGCTGCTGCTGCTGTTGCTTATTGTTGTTGTTGTAGTCCCTTGTTTCACTGTGAAATTTATTGGCGCATATAAATGCCTCAAAATTGATGTTATTGTCATTTTAAGTTTGACCCTTTTCTGGCTGTTAAAATTCTTGGGCTTCTTCTTCTGTTCTGCTTCTTCTTATTCGTATTCTTATGTTCTGTTTTCAGTTGTGGTCCTTCGCTTGTTTTGAAAATTGATTTTTACTTAGATTTTATTGTTTTGTCAAGATAAGTGGAAAATGGCTTTGATACTATTGACTCTTTATTTTCAAAGAAAATGGGAGAGAACAAAAAAAATAATAGTGGGCGCAGTCAAGTAGGCGTCACAGAATAGAGCAATTTTGTAACGAGAGTGGGAATAAGTTAGGAGGGGGCACGACGATGTTGATCCAATGCATGTTAATTTTGATTGCAGAGGCGTTTAGTGGATGGGGGTTCTCGAGCATGCATATGTTTGTGTGTACTTACCTACATATGTATGTATGCGTGTATTTCTTCTTGTATATGATTTGCACAGTTTTTGTGCTGTGTTGGAAAAACAGCAATGATCACTTGAAGAATCACTGGAATCACACAGCACAGGCGTACACAATTCTAATGCAGCCGAGAGAAATTTGCGTGTTAAATTGCAAAATGTTCTACGGTCGCAAGAACAGCAACAGCAACAACAACAACAATAAATATTTGTAGACGCATGCGCGTCGCTGCTGCTGCCGCATTCCGATGCAAGCAAGCAAATTAAAAAACAACAAGTAAACACACCGCGCGTATCCGCGACTAATTGTTTAAGTAACACAGCATTTTCACACAATTTGATGGCAACAAGTTTTGTTTGTTTATTGCAAGACACATACACAGTCACACATGCATAGACACAAGCAACAATTTTCGCGAACTTCAGCTTTTTTTGTATGTATCTTTTATTGGCTTGAATTTTCCTGCCTGCCCTTTTCGAGAGACAAACGCAGGCGCAAAACGGGCAGCGACCTGTTGCTTCTTTTTTTTTATCTTTTTCGCACAAACAACCACTGGCTTATAGTGCGGTGCCTAAAACTAGTTAAAGGAGCGCGTGTGTTAAAAATTTTTGCAACAATATCAAAGCGTCAACATTCCGTTTTGTCCGCTGCGAACCGACGCGTCTGAACCGCTCAAATTCCAACAACAAATTAACTGTTAATACTATTTAACAGCTGTTAACAGCTACATGTTGCAATTTACAACAGCCTCAGCGGAGCATAACATAACGTATCGATCGTGCAGTGACTATCGATAAGTTCACAGTTTTCTGAGATATGAGACACATTAAATCTAATTTTATTAAAAGTATTAATAATAAGCCTTTGTGTAGGCTGCCTATATCTTGAGTACAAGTTGGCAGCTTCGGAATGATATCGTAAACATAAACAGCTGTTTACGCAAACGGTCACACTGACCAATAGCAAATTGAATTTGATTTCATTGCAGCAAGAAATTGCAATGGGAGTTTGCCGCTTTTTTCAGCAAGGCTCCTGCCGCTTTGGCACTAAGTGCCACAACGAACACTTCGATGTGAGGTAAGTAAAAAAAGGGTCCATTTAAATTTATATAGACTCTAGTTTTTTTCAGGCATTACCTAAAAACGGACATTGAATCCGGTCTCAATGGCAAAATGTGGCCATTTTCGGTTTATGGGCCTTTTAAGGACAAACCCAATTTGCCTAATTTCATCGAAGATAAATGCTTCGAAGAGGTGCGTCTACAAGCGTATGAAAGCCGTCGACAGAACTGCTTCGAACAGTTCCACATGCAGTTCTCCAAGGAGGTGCACGAGGCCACCAACAAAATGAAGCTGCTGCTTCAGACAACGCCACAAACCATCGATGTGATGATCAAGCTCTACGAACTGCCCGAATCCGCCAACCAGCCAGCAGCCAATGTCAATAGCAATCCATTTGGCTACGTGACTAACGTTACCGTTCCCGGCTCCGCTGCTGCTGGTCAAACGCCTGGCTCCATTTTTAGCAAGCCCACATTGAGCGCCAGTGCGGGCAACATATTTGGTGGCGCTACTGCAACCAACACCAGCGGCGGTGGCAATAGCTTATTTGGCGTCAGCACGGCAACAAACACAAATATCTTTGGCGGTGCAACAAACACAAACATTTTCGCCCAACAGCAGCAACAACAACAAATATTTGGGCAGCAGCAGGTTCAATCTGGTGGCATCTTTGCACAGCAGTTGCAACAGCAGCCGCAGCAGCAGCAGACAAATCTGTTTGCACCAGCACAGCCCATAATAAATCCATCGCCATTTCCCTTTGCACCACAACAGCAACAACAACAACAGCCACAAGTTGGGAACATTTTTGGCCAAGCTGCTGTGGTGCCACCAACAAATACGAGCAGCATATGGCCAAATGGTTTATTTGAGCAGCCAACGTTAAGTTTTCCAGCGCAACAACAACAACAGCAAATGCTACCGGAGGCGCCACAACAGATGCAACAGCAACAGCAACAAAAACCAGATCCAAACACTTCATGTGTTTATAGTCGCCTAGAGGATTTGACGCCCGAGGAGATCGCGGCATTTAAAGCAGAACAATTTACGCCTGGTCAGGTGCCATTTAAGCCGCCTCCCCGCGAGCTGTGCTGAGCCACATAAATACTTACAAATTACACATAAAATGTACTAATTTTTCATTTGCAAACTTAAACTAGAAATATAAGAAATTGAATTAATTCTAAATTAGTGCATCATCATGTTCAGGCGCTCCATATTTATGGAGTAGACAGCATGGGAGCCTATTAAATTCCGGTCGCGAAACGTGTGCTGGCAATCTTTCAGCGTAATCACAGTTCGCTCGCAGGATTCACTGAAAGATGCATAAATATAGATAAAGATATATATTTATAGAGATCGATTGATAGATTAATTTACACTTGTTCGCAGGCGGAGAGGAAGACAACGTCATCGTTTTGCCGCCGCATAAAGTTGGCCGTGTTTAGCTCCTTGTCGTGCTCAAGCGGCGTATCGTCCACCTTCTGGCGGGTGACCGTGTTGCGCAGCGAAGGATCTCGCAGCTGGGCGCCCACATCATAGAAAAAGTTTCCCTCACCGCTTGTTTTGTAGTGTTTACGCTTCATAATAATCGCTGCGAGCAGATCCTTGAGCAGCACCTGCACAGCCATTGCCACATACTCGGCCACACTGTCATCCACCGAAATCAGGCCAATTTCCCAGGCGCCAATGAGGAAACGACCCATAATAAAACCAGCGTCGGGCAAAAATAGTTCCTGAGCGCAATAACGTTGCATGGGCAGTTGCTGTTGCTGTTGTACTCCCTGATCCGCACCGGCCAGCGCGGGCGGGCGTATCAGTTGCATATTGTCCTCCTTGACGAACTCGAGCACATCGCAGAGCTCAAAGTGATTGCGATAGGCAAAGGTGCGCGAGCTGCGCTTCCGCTTGCGACTGGTGCTGCTCCCACTACCGCTGCCACTGCCGGTTGGGCACGTCGACTGCAGACTAACGATGGTTTCAGGTGGCGCAAACGCATCGATTTTGTTGAGCAAGGCCAGCAAGAATTGATTGTGCAGATGCAGTTTGTCTGGAGTCATAATTTTGCGAGATTCGCAGTCAAATTCCTCTTTGGTCCAGCGGTTCCGAAACCAGTTCTTCATATTCGCGCGGTAGCGCTCCCAGTTATCGCCCAAGGCCAAGGCTAGCGCCTCCTTGGTCAGCAGCACTTTATCCGTGAGCGTATTCATCTGAAGTCTTTTGCCTTGTTGCTATTGTTATTTTTATTTCTGTTAGTGTCTATCGAAAGCAAGTATCGATTATTTTGCACTCGATAAGCTGGCTATCTTGTGAAGCATATGTGCTTGACCTATTATGGTCACCCTTAGCACATATGCTCACGATATTAAACAATAACACGCTGTAATAATGGAGGTAAATCTACAAGTTTTTTTTATTATTTACTGATTGCAAATCAACAAAAATGTTCTTTGTAGAAATCAAAGAAGTCAAAGATGCCAAAGAAATCGAAGGACAAGGCCCTAGTTGTTAAACTAATAAAAACACAGAGCAAACACAAAGAAGTCAGCCGCGTGCTGAAACTGAAACATGAAATTCTGCTCAAATCGGAGGTCTCCTATTTGGAATATATTGAAATGCGTTCGGAACTGGAGCGCCTTAATGCACTCAAGGAGACATTTACGCGTCGCCTGGAAAAATTAAAACAATTGGCCAAATAGTTAAGTCAATTAATTCAACAAATTTATAATTTTAAGCATCCACAACTAGATATAAAAATAAATTTTTACGCTGTCTTGACGTTAGATGAAGAATCTTTGAAAGCTTCCCACATGCGCTCGAATTCCATTTGGAATTTGCTGCCCAAATATATGTCAGAGGTAATAATACAATTCTCCCAATTCCCGCCGAATCCCTGCATTGTCCAGTTAATTGAACCAAAAAGCAACACACTGTGATAGGCGTTTGACTTGCACTGGGCATCTCTAGTTTGCTGCACCCGCGAGGAATTGTCGATGACCATGAATTTGTGATGCATCATGGCTGTCGTATCCGGAGCACGTATCTCAATACCCATTTGGCTCAGTTGTGAAATGCGTGAGCCCGAGGAAAAATTCATTTCGGGGTCGCTAATCAGGCGCACAAGGACACCACGGTTCAGTGCCCGTTCAATGCTTTTCATCAGTTCGTTCAGAGTAAATATGTACATGGCAATATCGATTGAATATTGCGCCAGATCGATTTTGTCGACGATGAATTGAAGCTGTCGCTTTGGGCAATATTCATTTTGGCACTCGAAAGACGCATCCTGAAGATGACTCGCTTTGCATAATTCACTCGATTCGTTGAGAATGAGAACGTTGGTTCGATTGGTTGGATTTCGCTGTAGATAATTTTCGATTTTGCTGCAAAAATATTTTTTGGCGATCCCAATTAAATTGGCAAACGCTGCACCGGCAACCGCTGAGCCGGTGCCAATTGTGAAAGCAGACAAACTGTAAACTGAAATTCTTTTCATTTAAATCCATTTTGCCGTTGTTTTATTTACTTACTTGTTGGCCAAAATATTCCTTTTACGCGGTCACCCGCCATCTCGTTTTGGTAATCTTGTTTAAAACTGTAAATCACTTTAGATACGATAGTATTATCGATATCGATAATGCTGTAATATCAACGCTTAACAGAGGCTCAAATTGGCATTATAATCAAGCATTCGAAACAATTTATAGCAATATTATTTATTTGCAATGGAAATAGATGATGCGACCCAGCTTATTCAGTGTTCTGAGAATAAAAAGATGCAGGAGGCGCGTGATGCCGCGTTGACTAAAGTCCTGAAGCTAAACGTGATACTGAACGAGGTTCGCAGCTTAGAAATTGGAGGAGAGCACCCAGAAATTGAGCGCGCTCTTAAATTAGTGTCTGTCGCCGATCACATTCGTTTGGATGAAAATCAGAAATACTTGCTTGGTAAGCCGCAAGTATATTATGATATTATCAAGTATGTATATTCACTATTTACGCTCACTTATAGGCTTGCAGGAGTGCTGCAATGGGCCGCCACTCAGTTACACTGACAGAAAAGTGGTGCATAACAAATTAGCCGCCAAACTGCGAGTGATTCTCCCGCCAATTGCTCAGTTGGGCGACAAGATACGAACAGAGTTACCTGACGCATTGCGAAAGGGAGACGATTTGAAGCTGACATCACAACAGGAGGAAATTATTCGTTTGCAGAAGGAGCAGCGTGTTTGCTTGGAAAAATTGTCTGCATTACTCCATCGCAAGTGTGTGCTGATGATGAAAGCAGCGGATTTGAAGATGGGTCCACAACTGGCCGGTGAGCTGAAGGTGCGGCAGGCGCAAGCGCAATTAAAACAAACAAAGGCGGAGTTGCTGCGCAGCTTTATGATTGATCAAGTATTCTCGCAAACGGATAACAGCCTGAAAGCCCACCAGGAAGTCGACAAATATCTCGACGAATTGATATCCCAAAATATAAGAAAATAAATAATAAACACAAATAAATTAGTTAAACATACATATATAGGCATAATTAACTTATCAAATAAAAAATTGTTAAATGCGGTATTTGATTTCAAATTGCGAATTCGGTATTAATTGAAGTGGCAACGCTGCCTGCCGCCACAACGAAAAATAATAAGTAAATCAAACTAATTGTCTTAGTGTATTGTAATTAAAAAAAATTAATTATTTAAATGCATGTGTAGGCATAATTAACTCATCAAACAATAAACAATTTTTGCAAGTGTTATTTTTTTCAAAATTGCGAACTCGGTATTATTTTAAACAGGTGGTAACGCTACCTGCCACCACAAACAAAAAAGCAAAAACAATGCAATCGGCGTCTGGCGCCATGGCGGAAAACAGTTCCAGTGATAGCAAAGAGGAGCAATCGTTGCAACGAGATGACTTCGCGCTGGAGGAGACATCACCTGAAATAACCAGCACGGCTGCAATACTGGGCAGCAGCATTGATCTCGAGGACACTTTGTCCGTCGACTCGGCGAGCGTTTTTAGCTCAACGACTACGACAACAACCACGCGCAGCAAAAGCAAATCGCCAAACACGCGAAAGCTGCGTAAATTGTGCCGGCGGGTGAAGGCACCCAAAATGGTGCAGCCACTGTTCAAGTACAGGTTGGAGTAGAGTTAACAATATGTATGTATGCATTCTAACTAATTAAATGTCTCATGCAGCTATCATGTGCGTGAGGATCACAATCACCAAATCTTTGGTGTGCAATTTAATCCCTTTCTGGATAGAAGCCAAGCAGTGTTTGCAACGGTTGGCAAGGATCGCGTATCCATATATGAATGCGTCAAGCGAAATACTTTGGATGCCGAGCCGGAGGAAGGAGAAGTTGGCATACGTCTGCTGCAGGTCTATGCGGATCCGGATGTAAGTGGAATTCATTGAAAATTTAAATAGTTTCTCTAATTAGATCCGACTTTGCAGACCGATGAGAGTTTTTATAGTTGTGCCTGGTCCTATGATACAACTACGGGTGATCCCGTACTGGCAGCGGCTGGCTATCGTGGCGTCATCCGCATATTTAATATAATTAAGCACCAGTGTGCCAAGAACTACATTGGACATGGTCATGCAATCAATGAGCTGAAGTTCCATCCGGTCCTGCCGCAACTGCTGCTCTCAGGCAGCAAAGATCACTCTCTGCGCCTGTGGAACATACAAACGGATGTTTGCGTTGCCGTCTTTGGCGGCGTCGAGGGTCATCGAGATGAAGTGCTATCGATTGACTTTGATTTGCGTGGTGATCGGATCATGTCTAGCGGCATGGATCATTCGCTTAAGTTGTGGCGCCTCAACAAACCGGACATTAAGGAGGCCATCGAGCTGAGCTCAAGCTTTAATGCCAGCAAAAATACTGCCCCCTTTCCCACCATCAAGGAGCATTTCCCGGACTTCTCCACGCGCGACATTCACCGCAATTATGTGGATTGTGTCCAGTGGTTTGGCGACTTTGTCTTCTCGAAATCTTGCGAGAACTCAATCGTCTGCTGGAAGCCGGGCAAACTGTCCGCCCAGGTGCACGAGATCAAGCCTCAGGACTCCACGACAGTTCTGCATCATTTTGACTACAAAATGTGCGAAATTTGGTTTGTGCGTTTCGCTTTTAATGCGTGGCAAAAGGTGCTGGCACTTGGCAACCAGTTGGGCACAACGTTCGTGTGGGAGCTGGACTCCAATGATCCGAACCTGACCAAGTGCAGCCAATTGATGCATCCCAAGTGCACATCGACAATCCGACAAACGTCCTTTTCCAAGGATGGCTCCATTTTAATTTGCGTCTGCGATGACAGTACAGTATGGCGCTGGGATCGCATTAATTAAATTGCATTTTCTACAATATTTTTAATATATATTAACACTAATATTTATACAAATATTAATATTTATCCACCAGTAATGTTCTAAACATATATTTCATAAAAGAAAAACCTTTCCTTTATTTACATGATTTTTAAACTTGTGTAATATATTCGATATGTTGTGGTGGTTTGCCGATTGTCCGCCGATAGTCAATAGAACAAAGTTACAACGCTGCGCAGTGTTGCAAAAGTCTTGAAACATAACAAAAAAGAAGAAGGCGAAAACGTTTATAAATTATTGTAAATTGATAAAGGGTTTTTATTTTGCTTCAAAATGGGCTCATCATCGGTTAAAAAACACAAAAAGGATAAAAAACACAGTAATCGCTCGCGGTCCCAAGAGCGATCAAATCGTAGTTTGGACGAGGAGGTGACACTGGATTTGACAGACGACTCGTCGTCCGCGCGACACAAACATCACAAACATAAGAAACACAAGGAGCACAAGGAGCATCGCCACAAGCACCACAAACACAAGGAGCGCGAACGGCCCAGCGAGGTCATCTCCCTCGAGGAATCGGACTCCGACAGTAAGTTCTTAACTTGGTGTAAACCAATCCTAATGGGTAAATTGTGTGGCGGGACGGGGAAAACAAGAAACGATAATTGATTTACCCAGCTGCAATTACCCTGGCGCTACTCTGTTTTGTGTTTGCGAACGCACTAAAGCATTGTTGTTCTCTGCTCTCCATTTCTTGTTATTGCAGGTGTCCAAACTGTGAGTGTGAGAGAAGAGTTCAACAGAGCATTAAATGCAATAATAAAATTCGATTTTCTGTGTCTGTGTGAGTTTGTACTAAGTTCATAAATCTCTTGCAGGTTCCGACTGTGTCGAGGTGCCCGTGGAGCAAGGAGCCAGAGCAAAGGCACGCGAGCAACCAGCGCGAGAAACTGAAACTGCTCGGGAAAGAGAACGTGAGCCATCTATACGGGAACGAGAGCAACCTGCTCGGGACCGAGAGCAACCTGCCCGGGAGCAAGAGCTACCGGCCCGGGAGCGAGAGCCGTCGGCTCGGGAGCGAGAGCCACCGATTCGGGAGCGTGATCTTGAGCTGTCAGCTCCGCCACCACCGCAAATCTCAAAGCATGTAGACTACGAGCGCGAGCGTCGTCGCGAGCGTGAAACAGATCGGGAACGCGAGGGACGCAAGCGAGCCGCGAGAGAAAGGGAACGCGAGCGAGGCCGATCCCGATCACAGTCACCGCCAGCACAAGCTGGTAGCAGCCACCAGCAGCGCTCGCAGCGTGGCAACAGGGAACGCGAACAACGCGAGCAAGGAAGGGAAAGAGAACGTGAGCGAGAACGTGTGCGATCCCGCAGCCATTCGCCCATACCGGATAATGGAGCTGGCGATGTGCTCTCCATTGCCGAGACGAATAAACTGCGTGCCAAGCTGGGGCTGAAGCCTTTGGAAGTGGACACGGGGCCCAGTAAGGCAACGGCAACTAGCAGCAGCAATCAGCAGGAAAACAGAAAGTCCGCAACGGAAAAGGATCTCTCGTCGTACAAAGATGAGTGGGGCGAGTTTCTGCATAAGCCTGCGGATAACATCAAGGAGAAGAAGCAGGCCGAAAAGCTGCGCGAGAAGCTCAAGCAGAGCAAAGAGAAACGTTTCCTCGAGGAGCGTTTGGCACGCATTCGCACCTTGGGTGAATCCGACGAGGAAACGGACAATGTGACCAAGTGGGTCGATCGCAACAAGCGCGTCGTCAATGAGCGTGAGGAGGCGCAGCGCAAGGTAAGCTTAAGCTAAAAATCCTGAGTTGGGGCAACTAATTCTTCATCTAATCACTTTGCAGGCCAAAGAGCTGGAGGAGATGGATGAGGCATTTGGTGTCACGGATCTAATCGAGCAGGAGACGAAAAAGGCTCGCCAATTGGCGTATGGCGATCGGAATTTAAAGGGTCTGCGCGTCGAGCATGATATGGATGATTTTGGTGAGGGTCGTACTGTTATATTAACGCTCAAGGATCAGGATGTGCTAAATGAGGACGACGGCGACACTCTGGTCAATGTCAATATGCTCGACGACGAGCGCTACAAGAAAAATGTGGCAAACAAGAAGCTCAATCCGCTGAGCTATGGCTACAACGTCTATGAGGAGCAATACGATGAGCTTGGCAATCCCATTGAGCGTTCCATACTCGAGAAATACGACGAGGATGTCGAGGGTCAGCCCCAGAAACGCAAGAACTTTGTGATTGGTGAAAATTTGAATGAGGAACGAGAGCACAGACGCAAACTGCTCGAGATCAAGACGAAACTGGCGGGCAAACACTTGGAAACGCTCCAGGATTCGAATGTTAAACTGGCTTCAGATGTTTTCAGTGCTGAGGAGCTGGCAACGTAAGCTTGAAATCTACTAAATAATCTTTTCCATAATTAACTTCTTGTGTATTTGACGCACAGCTTTAAGAAGCCAAAGAAGAAGGTAAAGAAACTGCGCCAGAAGCTTAAGGCCGAGGATCTGGAACCAATTGCCGAAATGTCGAGCTCATCAAATCTGGGCAGTCGCCATGGACGTTATCGCGAAGCAGACGACGTGGACGTTGACATGGCAGAGGATTCGAAGTCGTCTCAAATTAAGTTTGAGGAGGACGATGATGATTTGGAACGTGTGCTGTGCAAGGCACGCAGGCTGAAGCAGAAAGAAAACATCATCAAGAAGCCGCTAAACATCGATGAGGCAACTATCAAGCGTGAAATTAAGCCCGAGCCTACGGATGAATCTAGCCACGCTGATGACGTGGAGCTCACCGGTATCGATACCAATATTGTGCTGAATGCGACGGCGGAGTTTTGTCGCACTTTGGGCGATATACCCACGTATGGCATGGCTGGCAATCGTAACGAGGACTCCAGTGATATGCTGGACTTTGATAAGAACGAAGCGCTCGATGAGCATATGGATACCAATCAGGAAGAGCCAACATTAAATCATGGCACATGGAATTCAGTTAATCCAGACGAAGTCATGCAGCCAGCCGATTTAGATAATCTTGGCGATGACATCGAGGAGCGAGCCATTTTGGATGAGGAGCCCGATGTGGGTGCGGGCGTGGCAAATGCTCTTCGTCTTGCCCTTTCCAAGGGCTATTTGGAGAAGGAGGAAAAGAATCGACCGAGCAACACAAAAATGGCCCATCTGCAGGCCAAGAACTATTCCATCGAAGACAAAGCTTCTGCGTAAGTCAATTGACGCTAATCAGTTATGTTGACCCAAATTTGCAATAAATTTTCTTTTCCTTTCCTGCGTTTCCTTAGTGATGACGACAAAATCGCACGTCGCGATCGTTTCCATGCTGGTCCCATTATGGACTTTAAGGACAAGGAAACCTTTAAGCCCAACGTCAAACTGGACTATATCGATGACAATGGACGCATCCTCAATCTTAAAGAGGCTTTCCGTTATCTCTCGCACAAGTTCCACGGAAAGGGTCCGGGAAAAAACAAGACTGAAAAGCGTCTCAAGAAAATGGAACAGGATGGCGTAAGTGATATCCACAACCAGTTGAAGAACTTTTAGCATAATATATTTTTGTATTGCAGCTAATGAAAACGATGAGCTCCACGGACACACCACTGTGCACACTGACCATGTTGCAGCAGAAGCAAAAGGAAACCAAAACCCCATATGTGGTGCTCAGTGGCAGCAACAAGAACAACGCTGGCGTAAGCGGCGCCTCAATTTCAAAGTTTAAATAGAGCAAATGCGCTGCACACACAACCAAATGCAATAGTTACTTCCAAAATTACTAACTAAATGCTTATCGTAGTTGATATACACATAAGTTTAGAATTCAGATCCATGCAAACCGCTAATATTTAAATCGCAGCTTAACAATTTACAATATAAACTAATTATTATTCAAACAGTGCTTAGAATACTTTTGTTGAAAATTATAAATAATTCTATTTAAAGCTTTTAAATTGATTTTCGCAAATTGAATTTATATTTAAATTGTTTATCATTGCTTAGGCGATTTGACTAATAATCAGGAGCTGTAGAAAACTTCTTTCCAAACTGAAATCATGAATATACTTTGGATAGATCAAAAATAAAAATTGTAATTCTTATGCTCAATTATTAACACTCTTATAAATGTAAGGCTTTTAATTTATAAATTTAGTGAGAAAGATGGTAACCAAAGTATGCTTCTTAAGACATAAGTAAAAACCTGGAGGTGACAGAAAATAAATAATATCATCATTTTACGAAAGATCTGTCATCTATATTTGCAAGCAGTTAAAATAAATACTATCCAAAAAATATATTTATTATATTTGTTTTATTCGACGAGCAAATATTTGGTCATCTCTTCCAGACTTAAATTCCTGATGCAGAACTCAAAGTATTTATGTAGATTGGTGCATCGCCTCTCTTAAGTGTCACTATAAAGATAAGTTGAATATTTTTAAAGCATTCCCAGATTGAGCAATGATAAATATACCATTAAAGTTGCTCTCCAAGATTGTGTGTCGATCTCCCTGGATTAACTCAAAGCGCTGATCCGACTTGCTCGTGCAGTTCAAGCTGGAGCTGTTGTACTGAAAACGCCAGCTGCATTCGCTGTGTGCAAATCGCATAAAGTGGATCTGCACCTGGTCCACCTGGAGCGGCACATTGGCAGCGTTGAGCTGCAACTGGGAAGTGTCTCCGACACGGGCAAAGTGGAGGCCACCATAGCCAAAGATGAGGGCCTGCAGAAAGCCACCGATGCCTGTTAGAAAATTCGCCGAGCCCGCATAGCCAATGGTTGCCTCGCTCCACACCTTGAACTCGGGATGCACATAGTTCTGGTAGCCACGCGTAAAAAACTCATGGGCTCGTCCATGCTCACTAGTGGCCAGATAATTGGCAGCAAACATCGACCAGGTCATGGCCGGACCAGTTTCCCTCGTCACATTCTCATAATAATGCAAATCATTCAGATGCGTGGAGCTAAACAGATCTCAATGAATAATATATTTGGATGCACTTTGGATACACACCTGGTATCGAACTGCAATGGATAACCAAGGAGTATTGTGTCCGCCTGCTTCACAATCTCATTTAGCTTGTAGCCCAAATGCTGCGGATGGTAATCCAGATCCACATCACGTAGTATTACCAGTTGATCCTTGAGCTTAAGCCATTCCTTGATCTGCTCTGGGCTGCTGCTGTTGCCACACTTGGCGCCCAGCCATGCGGCAAAGTCTAAGGCTATCTTGGCCACAGCATTGGTGTACACGTTGTCATCTACATTGGCGTGATCCTCATCCGGTCCCATGATATTGAGAAAGTGACACAATTGCTTCGTTGGCTCACAGCTTGAGCGGCTGACCAGGAACTCGGCCACCTCGGCGGCAATGGGCCAGGCACGCTCACATGCCCAGGAATGATCATTGGTCTGGGCAAAGAATTGCTGCATCGCAAAGGCTATGTCCGGTGAGATGTGGATCTCTTGTGCGGCGATCTCGGGGCAACACGGTTGGGTTACATCCGCGCCAGTGTACGCACTTTCCCAGGGAAATCTATAAGGAATTTTTTCTGGATTGAATGTTTTTGAGACTGGTGGGCAAATGAAACTCACCTGGCACCTTTGTTGCCCCTCAACTGGGCATTGCGTCTGGCGCCCTCCAGATGGCTGTAACGATACTCGAACAGCTGTTTGCCGTACTCATAGCCAAATTGGGTGGCCACCGGCAACATCCAAATCTCCGTGTCCCAAAAGTTATGTCCCAGATAGTCCGCCTCCAGGTTGCCGCGTGCCAAGCCCGTGGGACTTAGCCCGTAGTAAGGTTCATTTGCCTGATTGCTGCCCATTGCTGGCAAGGAGCTGGCCAAATAGAAGATGCCTGCATTCACAATGCGCGACAGTTCCAATGCCTCCTTGCCCATCAGCTCAATGGAGAACTGCTTATCCCAGAAATCATTCCACGCCTGACGATGACTTTGCAGCACTGCCATGTCCTTAAGCTTCAGCACATCCTGCAGTTCCTTGAGTGCCACACCTTGCTGGCGATCCAGGCAAATTATGATGCGATGTTGCAACTCGGCTTGCCACGTGGGCCAATTCAAATGGCGCGGCTGCTCCAGCGACTCACTGAACAACGCGTAAATCTCATGTGGCTTTGGTTGTAGCTGCTCATACTCCAACACCTTTGTGCGTCCGTGGAGCACGCGATAATCTCCAGGAGCATCGCTGCCATTGTTGAGCACCACAAAGTCAAAGGCATCGCTGGCGCTGCCCGGCTGCTGGGTTATCTTTAGGTACATCGGAGCTGCAAGTAATAATTATACAGAGCACTTTTTGTTAAATAATAAATAACAATTCCTAAAATTAAAAATTAGTGTTACTAAAATAAGTAGTAACACAATATGTTATTTAAATATTTTTTAAAACTAATATATATTTTTTGTCTTATAATAAAAACCACAAAATTTATTTAGATAAGATTTTGATTAAATTTTTTGTTATTAAATTATTTTGCAAAACAAATAGCAATAACAAATAACAATTTGTAAAAAAGAATAATATTTATCTTAACTGAAATATTATAAAAATATTTTTGACAATATAAATTTATTTATATATAAAAAATTAATTTTTTTTTGTATAAATTTATATTGCTAATTATATTTTTGTAATATTTCAGTTAAGATAAACCTTAATATTTTTAACAAATTGATTAGTACATATCTCCATACAAATTATAATTTTTAATTAATTTCTGTGCAATTAAAATTTTTAGTAGCTTTACATTTTCTTCAATGGAATTACAAATCTCAGCAATGCATATCAAATTTTTTAATGTTTCTATAAATTTTTCAACACTTACAGTCAGTTTGTGGAACTGTTGTATGTCTGAAGGCCAAGAGTTCATAGACCAGCGCTCGATTGTAGTATCGATGTGGATATGTGCGTTGTTCCAGCGTGATTCCCTTGGATGCATAAATTCTTGTATACCGGAAGTAGCCATCGCGCAGATCCATCTCATAGCTGATATCATTGCTGGTCAGGCAGCCAGAGCGATCGCATGGCTCAGCATTTATGTTAATCCAGTTTGGTATTCGAGCTCGCTTGCTATTCCCGGCAGCTCCATTGTATACGCCATTCATAAAGATGGCATCGCCAAAAACTGTGTAACCCAGATGACCATTGGATAGACTCGGCATAAAGTTAAGATCTTTGGGCAGGCTGTAATATTAAGAATGATATAATAGAAATATCAAATATATATAGTATATGCGAAAATTAAAAATCTTATTAAAAAAACTAAAACTTTATCGACTATTTTAATTAATTATTTGCACCAAAATACCTGTGTGTCTTTAGAAGGTAACTTTCTGGTGTATCTGCTCCGCACCTCCAGATGAACTCAATAAACAGAAATAAGCACAGCTCCAACATTTTATTCCAATGCCTGAGAAGGTCCGAGCAATACTAAATTGTGTTCAGTTTGCTCATTCAAGAATTGCTGATTATATGCATTTTATAAGTATTGTTTTTGTTTACTTTGCTTTCTCTCAGCTCAGCTTTCTTATCAACAAGAAATGGCAATCTCTATAAATAATAATTATAAGTTTATATTTAAAATAGCTTACAATCTTATTAAGAAGTTTATAGAGAGATAAGCTCACGTAATTTAAATAAGTTGAGGCAGTGACTCTAAAACTGTACACGTTGTAGAGATTTACGGAATGATTGATTGATGTTTGTAGTTGATCATCAGAAACCCATCAGAAATCTTTTTCCCTTTGGGAATCAAGTATGAAAAAAAACCCTTTTCGCACATTGTTTGTTATTAGCCATTGCGAAAGCCAGTTGGATTCTTGTAATGTCAATAAAAACAACCGTATTCTGAGTTTTTCTTACGTGTTGCACAGACAACAAAGAGAGTGAGAGAGAGAGAGGGCGACAGATAGAAAGAGATGGATTGAGTGTGTTGATGGGAAGTTGGAGGATAATTAAAGCAAAAATTAAGCGTGATGCGCAGCGTAAGATGGGCTTATGAATGAAGACAATTATGGGAAAATTCTAATGGCATCAAAAGAAATGTCATTAAACGGTTAACAGACAATCGGAGCGGATTCATCAGAGGGTTTCTTATACTTTTTTGTTTTCCACTGTTACTGTTGCCACTATTGTTTTTGAGCCATGTGGTGCCCAGGTACCCAGTGAGGAGCACCTGCGTATTTTATTCAATAACAAATTTTTTTTTATTCTTTTCAAATGCTCCACTTTTCTTATACGGTTTATAATTCTTGGTAAGTAGTTCTTTTGCAGCTGGGCTAATTATATGGTAGAACTATTGTTGTTGGCGTTAATTACGTGAGAATCTCCACATGCAGCTAAGCTTTGATTCGTGCACAATTGGAAACCATAGAGCCGTAGAGAGGCAACAGTACGTACGTACTGTGAGTATATGAAATCAAATTCGACATCGCCCCATAAACCATCACCATCACCATCACCATAACCATCAGCCATTCCTTGCTGCGACAGCGAAGCGTAACCAATAGAACAGCTAAGGCAGCACGCCCGTAAGCTGCCCGACTAACTATAACCGATATGGGCTCATGATTTGGCCGCCAGTTGCGTGTGCTCAAGTAGGGGGTCTGCCGGCACCGGGAACCCTTACATCTTAACTTGGCTTACTATCTCAACCTAATTTTAATGACGTTACGCCGCGATAGGTTTTCTGCTCAAGATCCATAAAGAAATGCACAGGTGTTCAGGCTATATAGGCACAGCAACAGGTACAGTCACCATCACCATCATCATCATCGTTGTTGTTGTTGTTGTTGTTGTTGCTGTTGGTTGTCTTCTGCCGCTTTGTGGTTGCTTGGCACGAGATCCGAATCTGGCGCAGATCTATGGGGGTCTGTGATTTACCCTTTGTTTTGCGGCTTTTCTTTCTCCCCCCCAAACAGTCGCATTGTCTCTGTCTAACACGCACCGGTTGTCTCGCTCTACCAATTTGAAATGCTCATGTTGTTCCGATTGTTGTTGTATTTATTTTTTTTATTTTGTTGTTGTTGTTGTTATATGTCAAGAAGTCTATGCAGAGCCTGCCTATCGCGATGTCGTAGCTTACCGAAGCGTAACTGAAATATTAAAACATTTTTGCTATTTTTTTTTTATTTTTTTTTGCCATTTTTTACTTGTTGTTGTTGCCGGCCATTTTGTTGGCGGTTTTGGCGTCAGATTTAGTTTTTGTTGTTTTTTTTTGTGTTCGTTTTTGTGTTTTTTTTAGTTAACTTGTTGCCAGAAAAGTCGCGTCGAGAAATTTACGCAACGAAGCGTTGCCAATGAGTTTCCGCTTTCGAGGCATTGGGCATGGGCTTAGTCGTCGTCGCCGCACCACGCAACACCAGCAACACCAACAACTCCAGCAACACCAACAACCCTGCCACAACAATAACTTTTGGAAATGCTTATAACAACAATCATACTTTCGAGGGGTGTTTAAACATTTTATTTTACATCAATCCAAGAAGAGCTTTTCAGTTCAACATGTTTTTTTCTTAAAATGATTTAATATTTATAATAATGTTCTCAGTTTTCTGGTAGCTAAGGCCGGAATGGCAATTTATAAGCTTGGCGGAAACCCGTACTTAAAAAGCAGGAAACAATTGTGGGCAAGAATTTCCGCAGAATAGATGAGTACAGCTTAATCCTCTCCAGCACTATTCCTTTTTATTACCCTGCATTCTTCATTTTCTTTTCAGCTAACGGTTACTTTTTAATGATCCTAAAGGAATTCTATATATGTACACACAATTTCATTCCATTACTTGAATAAATAAAAGTCAGAATTAGTTGTAATCATCATTATGCTAGTGTTGAAAATTTATCTAGGATGATGGAGCAAACGTTGTCATTATTAAATCAGAAATTATGGCAAAGACCTAAATTTCTAAATGTGCGATCAGTTTGTAAACCTTTGCTTAGAAGTAAAAAGAAAATTTTAATATAAATAAAAAATGATTGAAAACTTTTTTAGAAACAGCCCTCGCACAAATAAATAAAATGAAATAATATGAACACAAGCATTTGCTCGATTTTTTTTTTATTTTTTTTTTTGCTCTGCGGGTCTCCGAATGTTTTTCTGCCTAATTTGTGTGTGTGCGCCCCGAAAATGAAACGCGTGTGAAAATTATGTTTATTATGTAGCAAGATAGTAGTATAATGTACAATGTTAAATATACTATACATATGTGTATATGTATGGGCCCAAAACAGTTGCCAGAAATGATGTACTTTCGCTGGGTGTTGTCCAACTGCGTTGCTGGCTCCCAACTTTATCTAATTATTGTAATTTGCTTAGAAATATAATCTTAGTATTTTATTTATTGTGGCAAGATAATTATGATGATTATCTGTGAAAGGGCGTATTTAAATTTTGTGTTGTTGCTTTTAAATGGCATTAGGCTTTGTAAATGTGCTCCAGCCAGTAGCCTGGGAACCAAGCTTAGCCAAGACGACTGCCCGACCACGTGTCCAAGTCCAAGCAAAGCCATCGAGATCGGACTTGGAGCAGCGCCGCATTTGCAACTCAATTATGAGATGAGGCATCCACACAACCACATGCAGCTGACTATTCGTGCAACTCTAGCCGATAATTTGCATTATTTGTGTGCAGCATACACACAGGTGGCTCTCGCGGAGTGGCCACCTGATCTCACGCGTCGCGTGGTCTCCTAAATTACACTAGTCAACAAGTTGTCAACAAGTCGCCCGTTGAGATCATTATTCAACACAGAATGCATAATATAAAAATATTTATAGATGTTAATAGAAAAAATAAAGACTGGTATTTAAATATAAATCACATAATTTGGATTTTACTTTATACATCGCCTTATAATATCCTCTACAAAGGCACAAAAATAATTCCAACAAAGAAATAAAAAATAGCTTGCTTTTGAATTTGAGCTATTTACGGTATATATATATTATTAAATTATTAATAATATTATTATATATTATATTATATATTAAGTCATGTTGAAGTAATGCCAATAAAACTAACCCTATTATAATAAACACTATGTTGAAAAATCTACCTTCTTATTTCCTTTGTCCGCTCGATTTAAAAGCAGATTTTGTGGCTTAGTGTTGCAAGTGCACCTTTACTAGACATTTGCACATTTGTGCAGCATGTGTGCAACGTGTGTGACCTCTGTGGAATCGTTCTTCAATTCAATTACAAAACATAATATGCTCGGCACCCATCTGGGCGGACTACTCTGCCGGTTGGACGGGTAGACAAGACTCACACTCCAACCATAGATAATTATCAGGATGAGGCGCAACTTTTGCTCAATTGATATGTAAATTTATCTTGCTTCACTTGAAATGTGTTATTCATTCGTCAGGCAACCACCAAAAAAAAGATACGTGGCAACTTCAGGCAGTGCACAGGTGCGACAAGTGTCATCGCTTGACTGCTTGCCAATTAAGGTAGGTCAGCAGCAGGAGCGTGAGAAAGTTGACAAGAGCAGGACTCACAGAATGGACATAAAAAAATGAGAAGTCTCTTTTTGGTTTTTTCTGTTTTTTTTCTTTCATTCAGTTAGTGCGTACGATGCGGTGTATGAGTTATATATTTTGATGTTGAGGGCACACGCTACTTGGCAGCCATTGCTATAATTTTACAGCTGCTGCCTCAAGTAATGCCAAAGTGCTGGGCACTGGCCAAGCGTAACCGCAAGCATAGACTTTAGAATGTATCTGGATTGTATCATAATTTGCCAGAGAGTGGAGAGTGGAGAGAGCTGGCGTTATTAGCATTTTCCAAGCGGCGGTTTCAATTATTACACCTGTTGCTTGGCCAAGCAAGCAGAGCTGCTATCTGTGGACCCCTTTCGGAGGAATTGCTGTTGGTTTCTTGGTTGTTTATTCTTATTTTAATGCATTTTCATAATACACTTTAGCAGTGTACAAAGCGTGCTTCCTGCTAAGCAAGTTGCTAATCATCAGCAACAGTTGCTGCGTGGCCTATGCCTTGGAAAATATCAATACCCAGTGGCCACACTTGAGGCCGGAGGGCCAGCGATAAAATCGCTACAGTTTCCATTCGCGGCAACTGCAGCAGCAGCATCTTCGTCAATGATTGCGCGATCAGCCCAGATCAGTTCATAAATATTTCTCACTTTTTCGCCCAGATAATCACAGCCTCTTCGATTTATCGAGTTTGTCAGCAGCAGCCGGAGGAACAACAGCAACATTGGCTTGGCCACCATTTAAGGTGTGAGCCTGCATCGACAACGATCCAAGAATCGGTAGCAGCAATAACAACTTCAACCTCAACACGTTCACGCATCATTGCAACGCAACGCTGCAAGCCTTTGCAAACGTTGCAAGTTGACGCTGTGGCACTTTGTGGAAAATTGATTTCAGCTTTTATTGTTTTTAAAGCGTTTCATATCTCACGTCATCTTTGGATGCGTCTCTCCGCAACTCTGGCAACTCGATGACGTTTATTGATACTGGCTTATTGGTCAATAATAGAGTTGTTAGTGCATCTTAATTGAAATGACTGCTCTGATGGGCAGCAGCCAGCTTTGGAGCAGCCACTCCACTACAAAACTGTGACAATCTTGATGATGTTCACTGTAATGGGAAGAGTTTGTTGGACTCCTTGGTGAAGCAGTTGTTTGAGTGACAAATTCAGTAACTGAACAACAAAAATCGACTTTTGAATCATCAGATCTCAACTAGTTTAGTGAATATTTAAAAGTGGGGCTATAATAAGTTGGGTTATTAAATTAATAACTTTAAAACACACATCAATAAACTAGTCTTAATATTTACAATATTTAATTTAATATTTAGCTAAAATTCCAAAAATTCAACCGCTTAGCTTTCAGCTCCTCTGCAATTTTATATTATATATTTGCCATATCATGGAAAATTCTATGAAAAGCGGAAATTACACAACGGAAACATTTTATTGTGTTAATTTGTGCTGTAACAGTTTGAGAATTATAAATCAATTTCTACGGCTTTTTAAATGATTTATCTTCCAATACCAATAATGCAGAATCTAATCTGAATGGTTCTGTTCCTTTCTCTCTCTCGCTCTCTGTAATTTTCTTGTTACAAAAGTATTGGCTAAGAATGCACTTCAGTCTTTTGCATTAACTGTACCCCAGCCGTTGCATGCCGCATGCTTAGCACATAATATCCACAATTTTCCATTCACAGGCAGCGAAAAGTGTTTACACATGCTGCCACTGCTGCCGCTGCTGCTGTTGCTGCTGCCCCATTATTGAGGCAGCCACCCGTTCAGCTTATTGCATGTTTGAGAGATAAGCGTCTGAATTATTATTATCATACTCATATAGGGCCCTGGGTAACCGGTGAACCTCTGCATGAATCGCATTGGGGGACCTGTTGCTGCTGCCTCTCGTTTTGCCATTGCTCTTTTCGATTTTCTGCTCCGTTGGGTTTTCCAAGTTGCATGAAAGTGTTAGCCACAAATGAGTCGACTTTTGTAAGGTGAAAACCTCGTCGTCCTTACACCGCATTCAAAATTTAACGATTTTCCCAAAATTGTTTTGGGTGATATTTTGTGGATTCAGTTGTCGATTAAAGTCGCTGCACATGCGCAGCATTTAAAAGAAAATGTGTTTCGCTATCGCAGATCTGTTGAGGCAACCAACTGTAACGTTGGCCGCATAACTAGAAATTGTCATAAAACTAACAATATATATAAATACAAATAAGCAAGCCTCATATCGACTAAGAAATACCCTGCAGTTTTTAAATCAAATATAATCAAATATATCAAATAATGTTGAGCTGCAAATACTGGTTAAGAAAACCAAAATATTTATTTAACTTTTACTACAGCTTTTCTGAGATAGATTCTTTCAGAACTGAAAAAGCTATCGATTAAATAATATTCAACAAAAAAGTTTTCGATCAATTTTAGCTTTAAATTATTTAATAAAATTGCACTCCAAAAACTCCATCTAGACTTTTAAAAACATTGTCCCAACTATATTACACCTGTTTCAAAAACTTTTTTCAATGGGTATTGGGCATTAACAAAGGCTAGAACCCATTTTGGGCTCACTGAAAATATTTTTGGTTGTTGCTGTTTGAATTTTCAGTTAGGTCGTAAAATAATTGTCGGCTCATAACAGTCGGAGACAGTGAGCTGGCAATAGAGCGGGACTTATCACATTGGCCCCCGGCTTATGGAGCAAGAACTGCCCTGTAATTATGATGAGGCCAATAGTACAACAAGAAACTGACCCTAAACACAGCATTTTTCTTCTTTTTTTTTGCGGCCCATAGTAATTAAGAAATCCTCTTTCGGTTTTTATTTTATACATTTATTTTATATGCCGGATTTTATGTCGGGCAGCGGCAAAAGTTTCACAGAATTTTGTTTTGATGACTTCACTTAAAAGTCAAAATGGTCAGACATGTGGATTATTATTATTATTATTATTATTGTTTCTAGTATTTTTCTTGTTGATCTTGTTGTTTTTTTAAGTACAAATGTCAACTTGTTTTGGGTCTGTTGTTTGCTTTAGCTTGTTCTTGGGATTGTGGCAACTACTGTTGTTGCCGTGCTAACTTAACATTAAATGCCCTTTTTTTTTGGGCGGAGGGGGGCCTGCAGGGCGGTCAATTGCTTTTGACCCGAGTGCCCGGTGCCCCAACAATTCGTTTGTATGTTGTTTTGGGGCTTGGCGGACACATCCGTTAGCTTAGGCAGAGCAGAGTTCGGGAAGTTCTGGAAATGATTTTTCCTGTTTTGGTGAAAGCTCATTAGTTGTGTAATTGAGCGCTGAGAACACAATCGCTGCAAGATGTTGTTGTTGTTGTTGTAGTTGTTGCTGATCTTGCACCATATGTTGCAACTTTCACCGAAAATAAATGCTTTGAAATACTCGCTGCTTTCCCAAAAATGCAATTTGCAATTGTTTTGGCCAATAATTGCAACTAATGCAACGAAACAATAGCAAAAGCAAGCAAACAAATTGCACAATTTTGTCGAAAGACATCGTCGCGTCTCTTGGAGCCCCACTCTGAGTCATGGTATAACCAGAAACCTATCACAGATACACTCATATAAATATATATGTAAATATACATATATATATATATATATATATGTGCATCTGTATGTTAAATTGGGGCACAAAATGCTGCGATGACAGAAAAATGCTTTTGCATTCAGCGAACAAATGTTTACAAATATTCTATAGATATTTTTGTTGCCGCGTCATTTCCTTATCGAGACAAAACCAAGTGTCACACCAGCAGCACCCGCGGCATAATTAATTATCCCTAAGCTTCCCCACCGGATCCGGCTACTGTTCGCCTTTTTCTAATTTTTTTCGACTTTTTTTTTATAATTTCTTTTTTTATTTTTTGTGTGAGTTTTCTTGGGTATGTCATGCAGGTGCTGATAGCACACGGCTGTGCACCCCTATGAGGCGAGCAGCAGAGCCATAAAACATTATCGCATGTTCTACACTTAGATCATAAAACGGGGGTTAGAGTCTAGAAATAGGCTCATCAGAGAGTACAGCCCACAATAACAACGCGTCGTCACGGTTCGATGACAACGTAAAAAAAATAGATATATATATATATATATATATACATATATAAGCAGAAAGAACAGCTAAAGTCAGTAACACGTAGCCAACATACCCTTGCAGTTTTGAGTCCTACGGATCACATATCAATTTATTAACTTCATTAAAAATATATTTAAAATAAATATTAATGTAACAAGATTGGGAAGTTTAACTGATTACCTAATTAATTATGATTACTTTCTTGAATTAATATAGAATATTTATGAGTTACACATTTCTTGAGGTATTTCATATGCTTTTGCGAAAGGGAGTAATAAATTGTATATAAACGAATGAACTCCGGAAACTTCATGTATAAAACCTGGCCAATATGACTTTGTGTATTATTGTAAACGTATATATGTACATTTCGAAATATATATATATATATATATAGACATATAATGAGCACAAATTGCCAATTGCCTGGCCAAAATGATAGTTATACACATTTTTTTTGCGTAATACTCTTAACTAACTATATAGTTTTAAGTTGTTGCGACAATAATAGATAAATGTATAATTGTTTAAGTTGCAAAAATACAGAAAACGCTTAGAAAAACTAAAATTGTTTAAACTGCAAGCTGGCACTTCTAAAGAAGGCAACAAATTTAAGCCAAAAGCAAAATGGATGAAAAATTTAGAGTTTGGTAATTGAATAATGAAAAATTTGACAATTAAAAAGCAGCAATAATATGGAGAGAAAAGTTAATTACGGTAGAAGTTTGAAATTCCGGGAAACGTCGTGATTGCAATTATGACAATGTTGTTAATAGATAGTGTTCGGTCGTTTGTATTTTGGCAAGATAAATGTTTCTGGTGCAAATAGATAAATATTTTGCCTAGTTAATTTTCAGTTCCTCGGCTGCAGCAGCTGCTGCTAAGCCAAATGGAAAGCCAAGCGATAAAAAAAAAGCTTAGCAAAAGCAGCAGCGGTTGGAGCCGCAGCGGTAACAGCTGCGGATTGTTGCTGCAACTAATTGCATTTAGTCAACGGTCACCGGGAACAGATCGTCTAACGGTTGCTTCCGTTAAGCAGACGTTGCAAAAAAAAAAATAATAATAAAAACGGCGAATGATTTTCCAACCAAATCAAAGCATAGAGCACCAAGCAACAATCTAAGTAACAGTAGCGAAAACAGTTCCACATGAATGCACCTGCTGCCACGAGCACGAGCCTGAGATCTGGCCAGGGCGGAAGTAGCGGTCATTGAAAAGGTTCAATCGATGCCTAGTCCAAGCCACTATATGATGCTGGAGCTGATGCTGCTGCTGCTGCTGAACGATGATTGCAATTGCCGATCATGACGATGATCGAGCCAACAGCATCGTAATGAACAATTAGAGCCTAAGGTGCCGACACGTGGCTGGCAACAAGCGCAAACATCCGATTGCAATTGTTTGTCAATCGCTATGCGTATCTATAGTATTCATAATATCTCTGGCATATGGGCAGCTAGTTCCGGCAGCTCTTTAATAAGGGTGCTCTTAAGAAGATTGCTCTAAACGATCGACGCTTGCATATTAAAATTACAGCTCGCTGTAATGGTTGTAGTAGTTGGTTATAGCGGAAGTGGTGTACCCTGTCAGCAGGTTCACATGTGAACGGGTCAAGTCGTACCTACACACACACACACACACACACAGAAACACACATACACATACCAGCTAAGACCTTAAATTCTGGCGAAATGTCGGAAGCGCAGCTCTTAAGCAATATCTGGCTTAATTAGCGGCATGAGGGGAGCAGTGGTGGCTTGGGGCTTGGGGAGCTCCACATGGCGATGATTTGACCAACGAAACTGGAGTCAGAAGCAGAGCGCGCTTCGGCTAATGATCATTGCAATTGAGCTGAGAGAGCGAGAGAGAGTGCGAGCGCTAAAGAGAAAGACAAAGAGGGAACGTCGCTTAACGTGAGAGCGACTGTGTGAGCGAGATGGCATATGGTGCACTGTACGAACAGGTAATTACACCTGTGCTAATACGCTTCACTGAGCGCGCCATGTGCGAGCGAGACGAGCATAGTGGCTGCCGACACGGGTCTATTGGAGAGCAGCGCAGACAGCGCCTCGGCGAGGTTACAAAAACCCTGTGCCATCATCGAACCCAGACAAGTCGCAAATTGGAACGCAAGCGAACGACGTCGCGTTCTGCTACAAAATCGCTAACAGTGTGACCAGATTAAAAAAGAGTTGCTACACAGCGAGAGAGAGAGAGAGAGCGAGAGAGCTGGCCTTGTGACTCAGTAGTCAGAGAGTTTGGCCAGTTGTACCTTGTTGCTGCTGCTGCTGTTGTTGCTGCTGCTGTTGTTGCTGCTGCTGCTGCTTCTGGTGTTGGTGGCGCGTTTTTTTTTGTGTACGTCGCTTTTGGGTTACCTGTCGTGTTGGCCACGTTTGTGACGATCCGATCAGTGCACCGTCAGCGAGCGGCGCGCGCAGTTCGGGGCCCCAGCAACAGTCGCACAGCAAACAGCAAACAGCAACAGCAACAACAACAACAACAACAGGAGCTATCGCTGAGAGAGCGAAAGATAGCACAGCAAAGTGTTAGATAAACTGATAATACAATAGAAAATAGAAACAGACACAGAAACGTGGCGAAAAAATATATATGTATAAATATATATATATATATATATACACAACTTAATCAAATGAACTCCAAATAGAAAAGAAAAGAAAAACCCGAAAAGAAAATCAAAAACTACAAAGCAACAACAATATCAACAACAACAGCAACAACAACAACGTAAATGCTCAACGTCAACGGCAAATGGAACGGTGTCAATAAAACTCTTGAATTCATTAACACAACACAAACCGTTCTATTAGTAAGCACTTGCAAATTTGTACGAAATTAAATGGCGACTGAGACGGAGACGGCGACGGCGACGGAGACGAGTCGAGACAAGCAACAAATTAGCGTGGAGAGACCCTATCGAATGGCAAAGAGGAGCAACACATCAGTTGAGAAGCGATTCAAAAGTCAAAACTATTAATTAGAGGAGAGCGGTGCAAACACACACACATTTCTCAAGCTCATTCTCATTCCAAAGACAGAACACAGAACTCAGGCAGTCGACCCGGACACAGTCCCAGACAGACACAGATCTTAAAGTGTTAAAGTCATAATAACAAAAATATCTCGGCGATCGTGTCCTTGGCCTCTAAAGGGCAGGTGAGTTCAAAATTATATATTTCTGTTTCCTCATTCGTTTACGGTTCTTATTTTATTTTACGTTTTTGGTTTTTATTCTGCATCATTAATCACCGAACTGTAATAGATCTTTTTGTATGCCTATTTTAGATAGAGTCAAATATACATACACATTTTCAGTTTTGGAGATTTTTGTTTAAAATGGTAATGAACAGAAATGATGTTAGCATCATTTAAAATTAAGGTTCATAGAGAAAAAATTTAACTCGTCAAAAATCATATAGGAAAATTGAAATTTATCGTCTATTTAATTGTTTTTTGTACGGAGTTAAAAGAGTACAAAAAAAATTCCAGAACTAGTTAAAAGCATATAAATTTTTCGTTTTTTAAGAAGTTTTACTACATAAAAATTTAAAAACTGAAAAACCGAATTTAAGCATTTACTTCTGCCTGTTGGAGGTTAAATATTTAATTAATTTGATAATAGTTGAAATTTTGGTGCCACACTAATATTTTATTATGACATAGTTTTTTACCTACAAATTAAAATTTTTCTTAAGGACCTCTATTTTAATCGAATATCTGAAAACGCATTTAATTTTATCAAATGACTTTTTGGTCTATTCGAAAAATATTTAAAGAACAACTTCAAAAAGCAGCATCTAAAAAATTACTTTAAAGCTGTGATTATTTGTGAAGGTTGATTTATGGCCAGCTTACAATTAGAAGCCTCCAGCGGCAAGTTTAATAGTTACAATCCAAATCTGTCTTTCTTCCCATAGACTTTGTGCTCCATCATTTCACATAATTTGTAGCATAATGGTTCCAGAGTCTTTGGCATAAGCATTTAGCGGCGCTCTAAACAAGTCAATAAACGATTAAAATAATGATTTTACAAAAAAAAAAATAATTTTAAAGCCCACACAAAAGGTAACAGGCCCAAAAATAATACTGAAAAAAAACAGAAATACTACAGACAAAAGGGAAAAACAAAAAAAATAATTTAAGAAGAAAAAAAGGGGTAAAATTGAAATAATAAAAGGCAACTTTTGGAGCAGATCAACAGTTCGACAGTGCTCGGCACTGAGCGCGTTTGTGGCTATAATTGCGAGCCAACTTGGCAAGTGACATCATTTTAGGCAACTTTTTGGATTTGGCAAACAAGTTGTTTTTTTTTGTTTTTGTTTTTGCTGTTGCTGATGCTGCTGTGTAGTCACAGGTTCTTAGCGTTTAATTGCAATAACTTTATTAGGTTATCAGTGTTGCGTGTGTGTCTGCGGGTGTGTCTGAGTGTGTGTGTGCGTGTGTGTGTGTGCTGATTTGGATGTTCAGGTTGATGTTCAGCTATGTCTCATTAGCAACACGTGTGTGCCTGAAACTTGAACTCAGTTCACAGCTCAGCTTAACACATACAATCATATATATATATATATTTATACATACACACACACACACACACACATACAGTTGCAATATCAATTACAGCATGCCACAGGAGCAGTCAGTGGAGCCAGTAACTGGTTTTTGTGTAGTCAGTACAGCAACGAGAATAAACAAAAAGAAGGAAGAAAAAAAAAATACTCATTGCTGTTTGGGACACCTCCTGCACATTGCATACACTCACACACACACACACACATACACACACACACACAAGTAGAGACACAGAGCTCCTGCAGGTTTCAAGTTGCATTTGCCTTGACTCGAGCTCTCCTAAAATGACCCAGAGCTATCGCCACAGTTGTTGCTGCTACAGCTTGCCACAGCCATAAAGTTGCAGCAGGAAACTCGAACGGCAACAGCAACAGCAACAACAACAACAACAATTTGCAAACTCATGCCAGGCAGCCTTAAAAGGCCGCCTCATCCGCTCAACTCAACTTCGCTCCGGTACGGTCCTGGTTCTGACTCTGGCAAATAAATGTGCGTGATTTGTGTCTTGAGCGCAAGTGATGTGCCCACCACCAGTACGAGAGACAGGTGAGAGACACGGAGAGCGTCGTCTTCAGGCTCAAGCGTCTGACAATCCATCAGGCAAAAAGATACATAAAACACTGCGTTCTGTTGACCTCTCCAAAGAGCTAAAGAGCCACAGAATCCAGCAGCCCAGTGCCTAAGTGCTCAGCTCAGGCTCAGGCTCAGACTCAGGCTCAGGCAGTGGCTCAGCAATTTGCTGGCTCTGTTGGTGGCAGTTGCGCATGTCTAATTGCAGTCAAAGTCACTACACTTAACCAGGCAACGAGTCGTGTGAATCTGCCACCAGCGCAGCTCCTCTCAACTGTGATAATTGCTTGCGGGTCAAGCAGATGCAGCAGCAACAACACAGGAGCAGCAGCAGCAGCTGCCGCATCAGCTAAGATGCAACTTAAACTCAAAGTTTATATTAAAGTTAAAAGTTCCTTTTATCTGGCACTCTTGTAAGACGTCAACAATTTTGAGAGCGCTTCGTTTCGTGCACGATCGCCACTTGAGAATGTTAACTTGCCACCGACAATGAGCTGAATTACAAGAAAAGAATCCATTGAAAAGGAAAAAAATAACTTTAAGCCATAATGAACTAACTACAAAATGATTAGGCGGAAATTACAAGTCGGAAAAGGGTTCTCAGGGAAAAATACTATTTGAAAAGTGGCCGTAATTTTGGAGGTAGAAAAAAAGTGTATTTGTGAATAGTTTATATTAAGGAACTAGGAAATCTTTAGAGCATTATTTCCATATTTTATCAAAAATTTCTAGAGCTAAAAATTTGACAAAAAACAGTTAACACATAAATGAAATTGGTACAAAACCTAAAATAGAAATTAAGATTAAGATTTTATTTTATTTTGTATTTTTTTTTATGTCGAGCACTTCTGAAAAATTGTTGCGTTTCCTGGAATGGACCAGAGCAAAGGCTTGCTCCAAGCCACACAATCTCTTTTTTATTCACTTTTTCTGGTTTATTTATTTTTTTTGGTTTTTTTTTTTATACAAATGTTGGTTTTCACATTTTTTTTGATGAGTACAGTAGCGCCGACCTTTTTGTTTAATGTGTGTTTTTGGCTGTGTTGTTTTTTTGGGTACAGAAGTTGAGAAATGTGGCTGAAAGTGACGCCAACTGTTGGCGTTAATGATCGCCACAGGGCCAGCAAGGCTGGTGGGTTTTTGGCGAATTTCTAATAGCCAATCAATTGGGAAAGGGCTATTTGGCTACTGGTTGCATTCAGGCAAATAACAAATGGCATCATTTAAAAACACATTTGGCCTGCTCATCATCATGCATGCAGTCAAAGTCAAAGTCGGACTCCAAGTCGGAGACGAGGTCTCCATCTTCAGTTGCAGTCGCAGTCGCTGTCGACGTCGCCGTCGCTGCTGCTGTTGCAGTTGCTGTTGCAGTCGCTGCGGCTGTTTTAAGCGCAGGTGCACAGCGGGCAGTAGTCACAACATAGCACTGCTCATATATCTTGGGGCAGGTGGGGAGGTGCTGGTGGCGGTGGTGGTGGCGGTGTTGTCGGTGTCGGTGGTGCGACGGGTTGCCGGCTGCTTCAATTGATGCTGACAGCGAATGAAAGGCGCTGCCTGGTGACTGCAGAGGTCGCAGCACTAAAAACCGCTGCCTGGTCATGCTGCCTCCGCTGCTATTGCAACTCGTACTTCCTCTCCAGATGTGTAAACCAGTTTCAAGCCACGACTACGACGACGACTCCCCAGATCAATTCTAGCAGATTTCACTTTTTTTCTGCTGCTCGCCAAGTCGACTCTCGACTGGGCCCTGTCAGTTTTTTTTTGTGTTGTTGCTGTTGCTATACGTTTTAAAGGTGCAGCTCGAACGGTTGCAACTGTTGCCTGTTGGCTGCTTGTCGTCGTTTTGTTCCTGCTACGTTCACCAGCTTCCAGCTACAATCCATTGGCTGAACTGTGGCTGCAACGTCTGCATTGCAATTTTTATCTGAATGAGTCGCGCAAACATGTTGTCGTTGTTTGGCTGTTGCATGCCACAAATGTGCGATTGGCATGTCAAAAGAATTATGTATTGATTTTGATTTTGCGGAAGTATTCGCAACGATCTTTGAACCACGTCCCCACATTCCCACATCCCCATGAACAACCATCACCAGCAACACAACCATTGACAGCTACTCAAAAGCCCAAAAAAAAGCTAAGCAAAAGAAAAAAAAAACGAACCACACCAAAAAGATCCACTTAAGCGAAACAAATTCAAACTAAATACGTGCAACATGGTGTAAAGGATAAACGAAAAAAAAAGAAGAAAAACTAAAGCAAAGAAAACAAGTTTCAAGTGGCTGCAAGTGGGCGCCGTTTGGTCGCAGAATGAATGACACTAAATGCTCCTGACAGCGAACATTTGTCGGTGCCTATCGCAGCGGGGCAGTTAATTACATTTGCACGAAATTATGTTAGTTAATTGATTAAGCGTCGAATATTTTGAGCGCTTTTGATTAACCGAATGCGCCCCTAACCACCAAATGGGCAGTTCCCACTGCAGACTTGCCTTAAAAGCCAAAGCCACACACAAATTGCTGTATTTTCCTTTTTGGCTTCAGCGGCTCTCCTCTTGTGGCAGTCTCTGTTACTGAGTAGCGTGGGTGGGTGCAACCGCAGCTTCGGCCTCAGATACAGGCACAAGAAGACAGGAATTGCTGTTGTTGAGGCGGCTGCTGTCTAAATATGTACATTGCCGTCGTTTTTTGGGGGGAATTGTAGTAGTAATAGTAACATCAAATAACCCGAATCGAGTCGAAAAGTTCAATTAAATAGTTGAACAACTTTAAATTAAAAACTGTTCAAGTTGAGCTTAAATCAGAACTTACAAAAATAATAAAAAATTAACAAGACTTTTCTAATTTTCTATTGAAAAATTTTGTGGGCGTGATTTTTTTTTTATAACCTCGAATTTTGTACAGAAGTTTTATATATTAATTAAGTTTTGTGAAATGAGGGAATGAGTCACGTTTTTTTTTAAGTATCAATAAAAATAACGAACTATATGAATCAAAATGAACAGTTTTATAGTCAGACTAATCAGACATTATTTTCGATAACTAGATTTCGAGTGTAAACCAGATTTAGATCGACGAGACTCAATAAAGATACTAAGGAAAACATTTAGTTGCAATTTAAGGGCTAAAACGAGCTACTTGTGAAATACAAAAATAATGCTGTCAGAGAAAGAGAGAGAGAGAGTGAGGAAGAGAGAGATATATAGATACTGTTCATATCGCCATTGTTAATGCTTATTATTATTATTCGCAGTTGTGAAATTGTCTGTTTGCTGTTTTTTTTGTTGTTGCTGTTTTCGTATATTTATTAACCAACCGAGACTCAGAATTAGTCAACGGACAACAATAGAACAACTCGTTCTCATTGTCATTTAAAGCCAACGCATTGTTCTCTCAAATCATTTTAATATTATTGTTGTTGCAGCAGCAATTGTTGCTGTTAATGTCGAGCGCCTCTTTTACAACACACACACGGAAATAAAATTATATATACGTATTTTTTTTGTTGTTTTCTGTTTTTGTAAGAGTCACGTTTTTATTTTTGGTTATTTTTTTTTTTTTTTATGTTTGCCACATTTTATTTTGTTTGCTGACGAGTACAAAGTATATATATATATAAGTGTATTATATCGAAACCAGAAATTACAAAAACAACCAACACCGAAAAAAGGCATGAAAATCATTCAAATCAGATTAGAAATGAAAGGCAGAGCCAGAAATGAAGAGGAGCAACAATAAAAGAGGTGGCTTCATCAGCTTTGCTTACACAGCACAAAATAGCTGAGAAGATCTGTAAGAGCTTCAGATACACACACACACATGGTGTACATCTCTGCAGATACAGATACACATACAGATACAGCTACAGATACAGATACAGCTACAGATTTACAATGCTCGATGTGTAACAGTGCAAGCTGCTGTTTGCTGGCGGGGATTATGATGTTGGCACGGTTTGGTCAAGCATTGCATTGGCACTCACACGTCGCCGGGTTGCCAACTTAATGACAGCTTCAAGTTTCCTTGCGCTTTCAAGATACAGATACAGATACATATACAGCTAAAGCTGCTGCAGATACAGCTACAGCTACAGCTACAGTTTTAGCCGCTATTTGCGGCTTTGACTTTGACTTTTGTGGCAATTAGTTAAGGCAGCGCGCAGTACGTGGCGTATAAGCAATATGACTATATATCATCTGCTGTGAGCATGTGTGTGTGTGTGTGTGTGAATGATGAGTGTTGAGTGCTGGCCTGGCAAATAATTGCTACTGTTCATCAGCGTCGTGAGTTGCCAACATATAATTAAGATCAGGCAGTCGCCAGCAACACATACAGGTCACTCTCTTCCTCTCTCTCGCTCTCTCTCTCCATCTCTCTCCATCTCTCTCTCTCTCTCTCTGTGTGTGTGTGCGTGCGCGTTGCTTCCGCTGTACCTTCCGTTCGCATTGCAACATTTAAAACGCAATAACTTACTAAATAAGGCAGCCAAAAAAAAAAAAAAGAAATAAATAAAAAAGAGAGAAACAACAAAGTTGTGCATTTGTGCATAACTTGGCACAATTATTAAATACTTGAAAGGCTTCACGCAAACCGGTTGAGAACTCTACAGAAACTTCATAAATAATAATGAAGGATAATGATGATGATGTTGCAAGCAGTGCCATAGCCAGGGATAAGGGGCAGTGCAGGGCACACAAACAACATACCACGCCAAGCTGGCTAGCAGACACTCACAGCTCTCTCTCTCTCCCTCTCTCTCTCTCTCTCTCTTTCGCTGCCTGTCTCTATTCCCCCGCAGACATATGCGTAGAACTTGAGCCTGAAAGTGCCGCCAAGATTTATGCATGTAAAAACTGTGCAGTAAGATAAATACAAAGTCTTCTGGCAGGGCATTAAAAGTTAACTCCTCTAAAAAAAAAAAAGCAACACGTCAGACGTAATGAGCAAGGGGATGGGCGGGCAGCGGGCACAGTGAGTGTGTTGCGGGAGGGGCAAATTGCGCCGCAGGCCGCTTTATTTGTCAAGATTAATTACAAAATTTGCGTTAAATCATAATTTTCAATGTTTTACGAGGAGGCCTGCTGCAGAGGGGGGATTGGGATTGGGGTAGAGTCATCCATTGATTTACGGCTGCTTGTTGGTGGAGCGTTCTTGTAGTTGTTGCTGTTGTAGTTGTCCATTGCTGTTGACAAGCCCACGCTGACTGTTGCCAGTAAAACCAGAAATAAAAAAGAGTGTTGGCCATGTTGCGAGCATATCTTTTGCCATTTGCCATGGGAATGACATTTATGGCCCGTACCGAAACGTAGTTTTTTTTTCGTCGACAATTATTTTGTGGCTTTCATTGATAAGCTGACTTTAATGTTGACCGAATAATCCATGGAAAATCTCTATTTTACATGATTTATTTGAAAACATTCTCTCAACTCGATTTTATTATTTGTTAACTATTTTATTTCATTTAAATTTAATGACATTTTCATGATTACTTCTCTGCTCTGACTTTTTCTTTCCACATTGATTAATGAAGAACAATTTGTTATTTTCTTTGCAGTTCCGGCAGTGGCAAGATCGGAGAGGCAACAACGCGCTTGGTATTTGGCATTTCCCAGGAGTGTTTTATTTCGCCATTCAACAAGTGCAGCGCTGGCCAATCCAATTTAGGTAATCGAGAGTTCTGCTTATGGTTGTAATTACGAAATGCCTACTGAGGGGGTGGCAGGGGGGTGTTGACTGCAACATTGGTGCGCCTCATTAGCAGACAATTTGTTGTTGCATGCCGCCAAAGCATAAATCGTTTTTCAACAGAAAGCACGCGCGTCTAGATCAAAGCACATAAATCTATGTATATATATATATATATATATGTATGTGTATAGATCGATCATATATTAGGCTGGTTAATTAGGCATTTGGTACGGTTTTGAAAGGCGTTATCAAAGCGACTGGCAAACTAAATCGTAAAATCCAAAGTAACGTCTGGTATCACAATCAGTGAAAGCGTGTGAACTGAACTTGAGACATTGCCACACAAAAGAAATAAATAAAAAAAAAGAGAAAAAAAAGAGCAGACAATAAAACAAAAAAAAAACAAAAACCGCAGGTAAACATGAGGTAAACATAGTGCCAGATCTCCCAGTTACTTATGCATATGCAAAGGCACTTTTGGAGACGGGGGCAACATGGCAGTCGCCGTGGTATGCGGTGGGGTGGGTAAACGGTGGTGAGGCAGCCAACACATAAATCTACACATGTTTAACACATAGGCAAAAGCCACTTTGAATTTTGTATTTTGCTGTTGTTGCTGTTGTTGTTGTTGCCTGTTGTCTGTCTGCCAAGTGCTACCAGGCTACACACAACATTTCCCATATCAGTTAACAATTTGTCAACTGGCTGCGACTTGAATGGCATTTTCTATACAGCAAACAATGGCCAACAACAATTGCTGATTTCAATTCATGAAATGCACAATTGTTGTCGCTGTCTGCCTTCAATTGGCAACAACAGCAACAACAACAACAATAACAATAAAGTTCGCTAACATTCAGAACAAAAACAACTGTAATTACCCAACAGACTGGGCCAAATAATTGATAAGTCGAAATGGGCTCTGTTGCACAACTGGCCTTATCACAAACATGAAACATGTCAAAGTTTTACATATATATATATATATATATATATATAAATATAAATGTGGAAATTGTGGTCGGCAGGTATATTTCAGTGAAGGTTTTAGATTGTTTGAACTGCGAGTCAAACAAAAATAGCTGTTAACAATAAATCATTTTACTCGGTTTACAATTAAGATTCAATTATTTTATTTTTCATGACTTCGTTTGAGTTTAAAAAATAAAAAGTAATATTTAGCATATAGTTTTTAAGCAGAAAGTAAGGTTAAACTGAGCTGAGAGCAGTTCTGTGTTTGCCTTTTCAATGACATATGGGTTAGAAAGGAGTTTGTAATACTTTTAACCTTGGCAATTTACTCAAGCTCTACAAAATTACAAAAAAAAACCAGTCTGGGAAGTTTTATAAATTTTTATCAGTCAGTGGCAAAATGCTAAGTCTGATGAAGTGAAGCATAGCTGGAACAATATTAACGGGCATTTTATGGCCGCAGCTATGGCCGTAGGTATTAGCTGGTTCCAGCTGTTACCGGCTTATCGGGGCCTGTACAAGCGCTTCTATTGCTTTGGCTATAAATCCGCAAACTATTACCAATCGGCCGTTGGAATCTGTAGCTTCTGTGGCAGTGTTATTGAGCCTGCTGCCGCCGGAGATAAATGTGCCCGCGAAAGCTTTGACAAGCGATTAACTTTACAATTTATCGCTTAGTCGCCAAAAAGCGCTCAATTGGCTCAAAGGCTCCCAACTCCAGCTTCAGCTCCAGCTTCAGCTCCAGCTGCAGCGCACCGGCTGCCAATTGTCGTAAATCTTTTGCAGCCCAGTTGCCCCAGTTGGTGTTGTGCTCGGCTTAAGCCACTTGTAGCTGTGGTTGCCTGCCTTATGTTGCATTATTAATTTAACTAGTTGTGCAACAAGTGCCTGGGTCAGCGCCTTTAGAGTCCACGCCCTGATTAAAACATCAGCGCGCCAGCAGCAAAGTTGTCCGCAGAGAGAGGCAGAGGCAGAGGCAGGCAGGCAGGCAGGTTGTAGCAGGTTGAAGACAACTTAACTGCCTGCCTCAACCTGCCTGCTTCACATATTTATTTATGCATGTTTAAACATATTTAATGTCAATACGGGGGCAGCCAGGACCAACACGCATTTAATTATGCCCAGCGCATTAAATTAATGAACATTTTTATCAGCGTGCCGCGGCCAGTGTCGAGTGGCGACTCCAGCAACGAGAGACTCGACACACACCAGTTGGGTTTAAAAAAAAAAAACACAGAATCCGGTAGCTGTTCCAATATATTTATTGCAACGACTCTTCTGCTGCAGCAGCTGCTGTTGCTCCTGTTGCTGTTGTTGCTGCTGTTGTTGCTGTTGTTGCTGTCGTTGTCTTCGTCGCCAGTGCCGGGTTTTAATCGCATTTAATATATCATTTTATTAAGCCAATCGTTGACTGGGTGCTGGATGCTCTCTCTCTTGGTTCTTGCCTCTCTGCGCCAGCCTTCATCGTCTGCTTAGCGTCTGGGTTGGGGCTGGTAATTTGCGTAATGCCGTCATAAGCCTGTCAGTTTATCATTCGCAACACTTCACGCCTTACATTAATTTCTTGACTGACTTTAAGCGGCACCTGTGGCGACATGTGATGACACCCAAACTAAAATCCAGCAGCTAAATTTGTACAATTTGCTAGTTTTTTTTGTCCGTTTGACAGCTGGTTGAAACTGAGCTATGCCTGGCATTTCATTTCCGAGTAAACTGTGCTGTGCGCAAGTGTTGCAGCTGCAAGCACATTGCAAACGGCATTCCACAACTCAAGTCGAGCAGCCAAACAACCCAACAAACAAACGAAACCAACTAACCAGGCCAATTGTCAAACGCTTTGGCCAACCAGCCACCCTACGAGCTCTCCTTAATGCCTGTGAATGCGCCTCTGGCTAAACCCGACTCCGACTCCGAGCTCTCGAACTGACCACATACATAACCAACATGGCAGACGGAGCCAGCGCTGAATCTGGCCATTTCTTTGCCTTATACTTATAGTGGCAGTTACATTTTTTTTTTTGTTGTTTCCGGCCTTTAATACTGTGGCTTTTATGTAGAGCAGCGCGCTAGTTGGCAGATGTCCAAGCAAACTTGATGCAGCTTAGATAAACCTAACGAAAGACTTGCAATCAGATGTCATAGTTGCATTGCAGTACTAATTATATAAAAGATAAAAATGTTAAAACAACTTGCTGAAATATATATATATATTTCTATGTTAGCCACTCGTGGAGTAACCCTCGCAAAATGCACAATA
This sequence comes from Drosophila multiciliata, assembly GCA_037043605.1. NCBI lineage: Eukaryota > Metazoa > Arthropoda > Insecta > Diptera > Drosophilidae > Drosophila > Drosophila multiciliata. Next base: position 2,398,149 of record JBAMBF010000103.1, on the reverse strand, counting down.
ACTGGCATTTTATTGATACGTTGGCTCGTTTATTATGCTCTGTTATTCTGCAGAAATGCGCCTGGACAGCAATTGACTGCAGCCCGAACTTGTCAATCATGGAGCAGAGCTGAGCAGAGCAGAGCTGGGTTTGTAGAATGGCTAGCATACGCTTCCTGTTGGGTAAGCTGATACATGCAATGGCAGGCAAATTGATCTACACTCGCAGCAAAAAAACAATGGCCAGTCTGTGACAAAGACACACACACAGACACACACAGGCACACACACTTACTTGACCCCGACAGTGAATCGGCAACTGTTTGCCTTGGCCTTAGCCGCCTGTTGAGACTAATTTATCAAATGGCTCAAGTGTGGCCCATCATAAAAGCCAAGCTGAGACGACGCATAATTAAGGCAAAAGTACAGAAAGAACAAAAATGCGTTTTTAAACCATTGAGCAACGCCTCTTTCTAACAGTTTTTGCTTTTTTTTTTTTTTTGAATTCCCTTTGAAACATTTCTTGTCCGTCTGCATTTTGTTTGATTTTCGTTAATTGCCGCTTATTAATCTTTGGGCCATTTTGTTGGCCACGACGAGTCGAGCCAGTTTAATGGTCTTACAAAATACAAAACTCTAATTAATGAAATATTTTAAATGTCGAAAATGGAAGGGAAAAACAAAAAACTATTTTGGCTATTGTTCCGTTGCCCAAGCAATTAATAATAAAAAAAAAGAAACAGGCTCAATGCTAGAATTTGAAGAATCTCTTCACTTCAGCTGCCAACAAAGCCCATTCTTTGTGTTTCTTTTTGTGGATTGCTGAGTTTTTGAAACAGCTCTCATCACACATGACAAATTCCACATTAATATACAGCTGCGTATAATTTCTGAACAATTTTTGGACAGAGAAATTTGGTAATCAATCATTGGGCTTGGCAGATATATCAAAGAGACCGCTTGAAAAAACAGAAAATATATACAAATTAGTTGTAGATAAAATTCAAATGTTAACATAAAACAGGCGACAAAAATAATGTAGTCAGCTCAATAAAAAGAGAGAGGGAGAGAACGAGAGAGAGAGAGAGAGAGAGATATGTCAATGTATAGCTAAAAAAAGCTAAAAAAAGACTAGAGTTGAAAGTGGCTTCGTGGCCGGAGCCAGATATCGCATGTGATTGAAATGAAATATAAAATTACATTAAATGACCGGATGTAATTGTGGTGGTCGTGCCAGTCGCTCAACTCGCTCAGTAGTAGTAGCTGAGGCACAGCTCCCAATGAATCATGGCTAAAGCGAAATGCGTCGCAATTGTAGTCGCAGGCAGTGGCAAAACAAAAGACTCAGGCAACGAACTTGAATTACTTGATGTGGGCGCACACACTCACCAAAACCAAAAAAACGAACAGGAATTTCTAAAACCCACGCTGCACTTAATAAAAACAAAAAAAATATTGTTATAGTGGGCCCAAGTCAATGACTCGTTTGGAGTATCTTATCAGAGTCGAACGATTTTGTCAACTGACAATTGCGGCACATTAAATGCGTCTTTTTCACGCCACACGGCATTTTCAATGCGCATTTACTTGTCAATTATTTTTTGATAGCACGATAAGAACACACATGCAATCCGGTTGAAGCTGCGGCAGCTCCTCCGGACTTGTTGGCCAACTCTTAGTTTTTGCTATTTGCTTTGTGACAGCCATTTGCATACTAAGCGCTTGTTAGTCTTGGCGCTGAGTTTTAGTTATGGCCAAAAAGATTTGAGTACTTGTATTAGGCCATTTTAGGTAGCGACTTTCTATGGCACACAGACAGTCAACAAACAACAGGCAACTGGCGACTGGCATCACAGATCTTGGCCAATGACACAAATAGTTGACATTTCTTGCTTTTAGCAACTTAATTTATGAGTGAAAAATGTGCTCAATAAAATCAGCAGAAATATTCATCACGAATTTACAATTTTTAAACTTTAACAAATAGTCAACAATTTTTAAGCATAAATCAGAAATCAACAAGACTTTTACTATTTAGCCAAGGTTTGCTCTAGCAAAAATAAATTAAGTTTAACTTGTAATATGATGTATTGATGAATGTTGATGTATTGGAAATGTTTCCTTTTATTGAGAGTCAGCTGACCTACATACATATATAGGATCTGCCTGAGTATATTCATATTGCTGTGCGTGCAACAATTTTCGTTGAAAACAATTTGCGAAACAAAAATGGAAAAAAAAAGTTGCAGCAGAAAATTAAAATAAAATTGTTGCTGTGCATATGCCACGCACGTAGCAACAACAATAACAACAACAACACCAATCAGACAATCATGCACATAATCATGCTATCAATATATGGCAATTATCAATGAAATTTATAACAAACCACGAAATGTAACGAAAACATAACCGACCAATAAAAATTTCATTTTCATATGGAATCAGAAATGCGGGGAGAGCACAGAGAGCAGGAGGGGTATGCAGGATTGCAGCAGCTGCATTTAATGTGGATGCCGCGTGCTGTGTCCAGCTCGTTATGCCCAAGATATTTCTGTTGTTATTATTGCTGTTGGTGATATTGTTGTTTCTGGTTTTGCCTGCCTGCCTGCCTGCCTGCCTGTGATCTGCATCATAAAAACGTGCCAGATTGATGCGTGATTGAAATGCCAATTGGCTTCGAGTCTCCGAAGACTTAAAGCTGAATCTGAAGTTGCCTCGATATATTGTTGCTGTTGTTGTTGTTTTTGTGGATTGTCTTGGAAATACATTTGAGGCACGTTGCTTGTGCTCGGACAGAGCGCGTGTGCTTACCGTTAAGGCTGCGTCGTAAGAGGCCTTCAATCGTATCTTCAATCTTCCCTCCGGTTTGACTCCATCTCTGTTTGCATTGTCATTGCAGACAATTAGAACTGGCTCTGATTCCGAGTAGCATTTGACTACAATTTGCTTAAAAAGGCCGCTAGATAAACGATAAACAGTTGTTGTTACGGTTACCTTTGGCCATATACGATCGCAGCTAACAATTTCCGCCGCTTACCGTTCGGTTCTTGTCCATGACATGGTCAAGACCATGACTAGTTTCTTTTCTCTTCTTTGCTTTACTCTTTGCCAGCGGGTAAATTCACTTTGATAAAAAGTCCGAAACGAATAGAAATTATTTGATTTCTTTTATTTAATTTCAATAAAAGTATTAAACTGTAAACGGCAGAGATTGAGATCATAAAAACTGAAAATTGTAGAAAATATATATCAGAATTTATAGAATTTATTTCAGTGTATAACATGTTCGTTCTTTAGCTTTGGTTTTACATGCAGCATTTCTATTAATATTTATGGGCTTGTCGTTGACGCTTTGCCTGGCCGTGATGAATGAGTGTATTGAGGCAGCTGCAGATCTTCGAGCACCAACTGGCGCCAGTGAAGTGGCTGCCATGTAGGGCAACTGGACAACTTAGACAAGTGGACAGAGAATGAGATACAGATAGAGATAGACAGAGAGAGAGAGAGAGAGGGAGAGCAGAGCGAGTAAGTTGGTTAAGTTAGTCGTTGGTATCAATGAGTGGCAGCAGAGTGTAAATGACTCTTATCTCTTGCTGGCAACAAATTGACCATTTCAATTAATGAAAAACGCACTTAAACGTTAAAGAGATGCTCGGACTGTCGGTGTTGGCGCTAATGATGCGATGAGATGCGCGTGGATGCGCGAAAACAGACTAGTTGCAAGGGGCAAGAGAAGTTGGCGGCGTGGCAATGGCAGAAGCAGATTCAGAGGCAGTTGCAGATGCAAAGATGCAAGGACGTACACCGCTCCCATTTGCATATTTTGTTGTCGGTTTAGCTGACGACGATGATTATTGCCAGAGCCAAGAGATTAAACGCGTAAATTTGTCGTTAAAAATCATGTTGAGATCGCGCTGTGAGCTGCGAGTGTATCGAGAGGAGATAGCGGGGGGGCAAAACACACGTTGTTGACAGAGACACGCGATTAAGTTGCGGGCAGGCCAAAACAGCAGCTCTTGAGATTTAACAGTGTTTATACACTGTTCATAAAAAAAAAGAAATACAAGCATATTTGGCTAAAATTGCTAGAAACTTTGATTGCTGATTTTGATTGATGAATGGTTGATTTCCCGCTTATATCTTTGATTTTACGGCGCTCATCTTTGCACGTACTTCACATTTGTGGCCAGTGTATGGCATAGTCGTTTATTTTGCTTTTTTTAAATTTTATTTATTTGCTTGACTGTTGCTTTGATTACGGCGCTTTTTGATTGATGGCTGTCGCCTCACGGCGCATGCTCGGCATATCTATGAGGCTGGCTACCTAACTGACTGAATGAATGACTGACTGACGTACTGATTTTCTGTTGCCTGATAAGCAGCGTGCACGAGAAAAAAACAAAAAGAAGTGGCAATTACATGAAGTGGAGCAGCAGCATTCGGCATTTCAGCATTTCGGCATTTCGGCATTTCAGCATTTCGACATTTGCATAAATTGACCGCAACGAAATGAAACGAAACGAGAGACTTAGGCAACAAACTTGATTACAATTTGCACACTCGTCTCGTATTGTCCCCTCTCCTTCTCGTCCCGTCTCTCGTTTGCCGTCTCGTCTCATTGCTTTCTTCGTGACTAATTTGAGGCGACGTTTTCCCAGTCTCAGAGCCAAAGTCAGAGGCCACAGGTCATTTGTAATTCGGTTTCTGCCAAAGCAATTTTCGATGTTACAATTTCGCTGCAGCAACCCAATTTGCCGCCAACTCAAACGTCGCTCACAGCCACTTGCCCCCAAGTCCCTCTCCCTCCCCTCCTTCAGTCTCGCTTGCTTGCCTCAATTATGTACTGAATCAGCGCATGAAACACTTTAAATGCGCATCTTAATTAGTTTAACCAACATTATAATCTTTTTAATTGGCCGCTTGGCTTCCTCCACGGATTTCATCATGTATATTTATGCTCGTTACAATGTGTGTTTTTTCTGTGTTTATAAGCCATAAAAATATAAATATTAAAAAAGAAATTAGCAACTTTGAATGTTGGCGAATATATTCAGAGGGTATCCACAGGCTGCCAACTTATTAGCGATAACATTTTTACTGACTTCTTTGCTTTTTAACCCAAATTGAATTGTAATTTTATGCAGCACGCAGCAGGCACAGCCGCAAAAAGATTTTCACAGCGAATTATGCGGCCAACCGCAGCGTCCCAGACGCCTTCGACTCCAGCTCCAGCTTCGGAGATACTTACATGTGAGCATGTTGCGATGTCTAGGTGGGAACTTATATTTCCCACGCATGTTGCCGCTCCCCCTCCCTTTCCTGCCTTCAATAGAAATCAACAACTTCCGCGAGCAACGCAAAAAAAAAAAAACCAACTGGAAAGACAGTAAACAAATTTGCGTTTTTGATTAAATCGTGGGATATATCAAAGCGACGTTAACCTTATCAGACGACGGCAGAGCACAGGTGAACAGTTAGCAGCTCTAACGTGGGATAGCTGATGGGATTGAGTCCAACCAAGAAGATGCAACTTTCCGTCCTGGCTGAGACCCGTCGACAAGTTCATTTCCATTGCTCTTTTGCTAGCGGTAAGTTTACCAAGATTTCAAGTGTTACCATATCTGGCAAAGACGTGGGCCAGATCTTTCAATTGGCAATAAAAAATGAAGTTGCTACCTGAATTTCTCTTGGGTAAGTTATTTTTATCAAGTGCTTTTCCTTGTTGGTTTGCATCTCGACACAGTTAATGGCACTGGAAGAATTCACGGGGTTATTTTAACACGCCCGTGATCTCTTAGTGGCATCTATGGTGCGAGATATTACGTGCAGAAACCAAAAAAAAAACAAAAAAAAAACAAAAAAAAACCAAAGCAAGCTTCTTAATTGTGTTAATTGAGCCGTAAAAAACATGATAACGGACTTATTTATTTCTATGTGCTGTGCGTGATTTGGACAGAGAATGTGGCCAGTTGGCAACTGGCTTAAACTGCATTTAATTGGTTAGCTGATTTGTCGTCTCACACTAATAGAAATGTGGGAATTTTGTTATTGTTGTCATTGTTCTTTGCGTGTTCATTAGCGGCCAAACTCAACAATCTAATTCATAAATACTGATTGTAAATGAAATGTAAATAAGACTTTCAAAAAAATAAAACCAAACCAAATACTTAAAAAAAAAAACTTTACAACATTTGCTGGGGTCTGGGATCTGGGGTCTTGGGAACACCAGAGTGCCGGACGTGGCAGCCTTGAAAAATCACCTTTCACACTGATCGCTGTTGGACAGAGGCATTGCTACAATTAACAGTTCAATGAACTTCAACCATAGCGAGCGGATGGAACGGTGGCCACAACAACAACAACAACGGCAACAATAACAACACCAAAACCAACAACCACTGAACAAAAAGTAGCGGCAAACGCTTGGAGTGAGAAAAAACACAAAGTACCACAGCTAGGCCAGAACCATGGATAATAGCCCAGTGGAGCTCTTGAGCATGGTAACACAAAAAAAAAAAAATAACTCACACACACAGGCAAAGAGAAAAACCCAACGAAGAGCGGGAGAAAAAAAAGATAATTAACTTTTTTTTTCCTATCGTGCTAAGTATGCCAACTGAAAGAGACGCAGTTCGTCAACAAGTTGGAAACCGACCAACAAATTACAGCATATTACTAAAGGGCCCGCATATGTGTGTGAGAGAGTGCCATGGGAGTGCCAGTTGTACCAAGTTGGCCAGTTGTAGGGTTGCCCTTGTTATAACCGCGACAGTGCCCAGGCACACAAGGGTGTCTCTAGTGAAAATTCTCTGGGGTTTAAGTCGATTCCGACTCCAGTCCAGTGAACGCTTCAATGATTTCGTGCATAAATTGTGGCTGCATCACGAATGCAAGAAAATTCCTGCACGAGCTGGTTTGATGACGAGAACTCTGCACTTGTCCACCAACAGCACCCAAAGACTTCCACGTTCCACTTGGCTGGCCGCGGAAGTGGTGCAGCCAGTGATGTTTCCTGTTTGCCAGCAGATTGCAATAATTTATGAGACACCTTCGACAATGAGCCAGCTAACATGTCAATTGTACTGCATATGAAACAAGCTTTACAAAATGTATATAAGTAATCTGAAACAGTTAAGTTCTCAACTTGGTTAAGTTATTGGCTAAAAAGCAAAATCTTAACAAGAAAAAATTAAACTGAGAATAGATAAATTTAGTTTAATTTAAAGCAATTCAACAAATTTTCCACTTTTCCGGCCAACTGGCAATACAGCTGCGAAACGAGAAACATGTTTTTGTCTACCCTCTGGTTTGGGCCATCAAATGGCGACAGGCCAAATTGCAAGTCAAATGCTGTCTGCTCCTCTTGCTGCACTTGATGTTGTTAGTGTCACAGAGCACAGTGGAAAATTTGGAAAATTACTTTTAATCAGTGCGAAAATTAGTTGCATAATTTGAAAGGCCAATGGGCCTAGCCCCCCAAAAAGCCAAGTCAACAAGTCGCGTCTAACAGCTGGGTTCAAGTCTGTGGGAATTCTGGCAATTGCCAAGCTGTTGGACATTTGAAATTGCGCTCCAGATTTGCGCATTTGCTGTCCGCTTGCTGAATACTTTGCCGGATTAAGAGTGTGGGAGGTAATTTTGGCGGAGACGCAGCTGTGCGTCGAGAGTCTTTTTTCCTCTTGCTGGAATGCGGCGCCATTTGCCATGAGAATTGCGGCAGTTCACACAGTCCCGAGCGGGTCGCACTCTGATTGACTTCCTAGCTAAATTATGCAAATTAAAGCGGGACATAAAAGGGAGAGAGAAAGATAGAGATAGAGAGAGAGAGAATAGCACGCTTCGTTTTCGATATATGAGCTGCGATTACGAGGCGGCATATAACAAATAAAAGCTTAAAAAGCAACTCAGCTAAACTGCTGCTTTAGATGCAGATGTTGATGATGTTGCATCAATTGCAGTTTAAGTTGTAGTTGCCAAACTTGGCATCAGCCGCCAGCAGTTCAACTTTTGCAAATGATGATGAGGCTAAATCTGGGCAACAACAACAAGAAGATGGCCAAAGGCCTGCATAATCCACGACAAGCGACAAGTTGTCGTTAGGCCAAAAATTAAAGGTACTTACAAGAGAGAGAGAGAGAGAGAGAGGGAGAGAGAGGGAGAGAGAGACAGAAATAGAGAGTGTGAGTGAGCTAGGAAGTGAAACAGAGATAGAGAGAGAGTGAGAGAGAGAGAGAGGGGCCAATGGCTATGGACTGTGGGCAAACATTTTAAGTTTACATTTTTGACGCATCAATGCAGATGGCCAAGATCTGCATTGGCAACGGCTCCGCGGCTCTGAGTCTGTGCAAATATTTTATTAGCAATTTTCAGCTTAAATGCCTCCAAAACGGGGCGCGTCGAATTGGCCAACTGGGGGATTGTTGTTGGTTAAGTGCACTTTAGTTAAACCCATTGTCTATGAGGTATGCCAAACGTTAGCATATTTCAATGCACAATCCGCAGTTTAAAAATGGCAGCAAAAAAGAGATATCTTAATTCAAAATAATTCTAGGCAAGGTGCAGATTGCATTCCCTTGCAGAACGGAGTCAAACTACAGATATCTAAATTCTTTTATAAATAAAATAAAAGTTTCAAATTAAAGAAGACAACTGTCCTATGTATTCTCTTGGAAATATGCAAGACGATAGATGATTTCACAAATTGTGTAAATGAATAATAAAAAAAACACAATTTAATTTATTTATCTGGCTTAAGTTGTCTTTTTTATTTTTTATTCTTTGTTATCTAAGTTAAATTGTTTTGTAATAAAATTATTATTGTATAATTAAAGAGAAACTTCTAAGCTCGATCCAGTTAGTTACAGTATGGCTATGAAGTAAAAAATAGTTGATATTGATATTAACTTAATTCGTAGATTAAAAAGAATAACATGGAAAAAAAATTACATATTGCAACTTCTGTGTTGTGTCCTTGCCTGTCTCCTTATGTGATTTTGGTGTATAATTTTTCCTCATTTTTAGCTTTATGTATAAATAGAAATCGAAGAGATATAAATGTTTGGAAACTCTTAATGAAGTGGAAATGCCAGATGTTCAAATTTTGGTGCTGCTACAAAGTTCAGGTTTAACCTGAGATGTCTGGCAACATTTATGCAGTGTATTTAATAAACTCAAAATGCACAACTGAATAAAATCATTTAAATTACTAATATTAAGTTGTTTCAGACATTTGATGTGTCAATCACATTGTTAATATATTTCAGAGCTTAACCTGATTTATCTGCCAGCCCTTAGGCAGTGTTATTGATAAGTCTATTATACAAATACAATGATTTCCACTCATTCAGCTAAGCAATATATAAAACTAATGCTAGCTGGCGCTTTGTATTTAGCTCTCTCTCTTTCGCTCTCTAACGCTCTCTCTGCTTCGGGGGTTTTCCAACTAATTAGCGGGCTAAAAACACGTGATGATTCTCGCTATCGTTTCAGTGGGATCAATGCAGCAACAACGTACACAAGCATATTGCATGCGAAATGAATGGCAAGATGACGACCTCAAAAAACTAAAGCCTGTACCCATGTCTATAACTATATATATATATATATATATATATATAAATATCCACTTATGAATACAAATATATATATGTATATGTATCTATGTTGTTTTGTAGGTATTACTTTCGTTTTATTTGTTTGTCCCTGAAATTGTGCAGCAACCCCGCCGCGGGTTTCTCTTGTAGCGTGTCCATTGATTAAATGTGAAACTCTACTATGAATTTATTAACAATTCAAATTGCAATTCGAATAACACAACAGCAACAAAACCACAAAAGCCAAACGGAAATACAATTTGTATGTGAGTTAAAGTTTGAGAGCAATTGCTTGCATATGATGAGGTTTGCGACACCGCTAAGCACGCATAGCAAAGACACCCAACATGTCGTCAAGTTATGTATTCTGCTGTAGCAGGTAAGTGTCTTGGATTGGCTGTGGTCTTAGCTAAATATAAATATTTTGTTTTACTTTTTGTCATCTTTGGTTTGTTCTGCTGGCTTTTTGTTAGTTTTATCTATTTTAGATTCTTCACAATTCTGCGGCTCTTTGGCAGCTTCAATTTTCTTAGGTTCTTCACATTTAAGCGGCTCCTTGGCTGCTTCAATTTTCTTAGGTTCTTCACACTTCTGCGGCTCTTTGGCAGCTTCAATTTTCTTAGCTTCTTCGGATGTCTCCGCCGTTTTGATAGGTTCATTTTCATTGGGTTCTCCACATTTGACAGCTTCCTTTTCCTTTGACTTTTCACTTTTTTCCAGGGATTCTTTTGGCTTAACGCCTTTTATTGCCGCTTTGTCATCTTGTTTTGGTTTACACGACACTTTCTGAGCCGCCCCCTTTTCCTCTTTAGCCGAGAGCAGATTAGCCTTGATTTCTTCCGTAACTACTTTAACCATTTCCTTACATTCGTCTAGCACCTTGTTTTGCTCCTTCTCTTCAGTCTTCAGTGCAGTTGTGCAACCAGTTAAAATTTCGTTGACTTTCTTACCAATTTGTTCCTTCATTTTCTCTTTCTCCTGTCTTTGTTTTTCAATTGCTACAAACTTAATTTGTAGCAGCTGTGATTTGTCTAGCTTCTTTTTCTCCAACTCTGCACACAATTCCTTTTGCTCATCAGAGGATTTATTAGATATCTGTAGTTTGGATACCTCCTGCTGCTTCTTCTCGATGGAGTCACACCAAGCTTGAAGTTTTTCGTTTTCAATATCCTGCGCCTGAGCAATAAGCTGTTCATCACATTCTGCTTGCCGATCCCTCATTGCCTCCAAGCTGTTTTCAGCGAACTCATCCTCGTCCGCGTCCACCTCGGTTATCGCCTGAATCCCGCCACTGATGCGCCGTTCGTCACGCAGCTCCAACGCTTGATTCTGCAGCTCAACGAAACTGAAGCGATGATACGCAAAATAGTGGGCATTTTTGTAGACATATTTCTTGCCTGCACCGGGACCGAGGCACTCATCTGGTGCGCTAAATTGTCGAAATGCTTCCGGCCTTACAAATTCTGCCACCTCAATGCCCTCGTGATTAACGCTATCCGGTGCATAGCCCTCATCGGCCGGATCCTTTGGTGGACGTGGCGTATTCGACAGTTTGCTGGATAATTTGGGCATCTCCTTCGGCTTCTTCGTGGTCTTACTCGTATTAGTCTTATCACTTAGGCAACGCAAAAACGTAGGACGTAGGAGTAACTTAAACATCTTCTTTCTTGGTAAAATCTCTAGTTATTATTTTGAAAGTAAATAGTAAGGATAAGTCAAAGTTATATTTTATACTTGAATAAACTTGAAATATTGAAATGTGTTACTAATTAATGCATGCTTAGATTAATTTGGAGTTGTTTTTTTTTAAGCAAATTTTTTACTTTTACTTCCCCTCTGAATTAGGGAAACAATATAGGAAAAATTTAATCTATGAATCATTTATAGTTTGGGCTTCCTCTGAAAATGTAGTTTTTAGCCAATAAGTGTTACACCCGCCGATTTCTGGCCTTTTCTTTATGGCTTTTTTTTCTATTTGAGAACTGAGAATTAGGGCGGGCCATTTGCAGCTAAGCAGCTCTCAAACAACGCAACAAGGTCAACATTCACTTGCCGAAAGCACCGGAAATCAAAATGTCACAATGGAATCTTTGCTGTTTGCATTGCTCTTGCTATCCATTGGATACGTTCCGCTGTGTGTGTGTGTGTGTGTGTGTGAGAATTTATATGTATTGCTCACCCAGATTTGACAATGACACTTGGAGCTCGCTGGCAGAACTATTTTCTCCGTTTTGCCCAAAAAGACCCCAGTGAACTGCAGCTCGGGTGAACTTTCAAGTGACTTATTTTAGGGCGTCGACTGACACTGTGCATCTAAGATTTGAGCTACTCCTGTTTGTCCCCAAAGAGCGTATCTCTTTAAAGTGTCTTTGTAAATAGTTAAACTGAATTTATTTTTATTAAATACTGCGCAGCTGCGCTTAACTTCCGGAATTTCTACGGCTTTGAGCACGGCTTTTACCTACAGCTGAAAAATGGGGCTTTTCGATAAGTTTCGCGTTGGTCATTTTCATGGAATAAAAATAGTTAGGAAATTATATATTAATGGGTTAATTAACAATGCTCATTTCCAAAAAGACTCCTCAATTAAAACAGAAAATAAAGAATATAAAAACAGTGTAAACTCAACTGATTATATTCAATCTTATCCAAACATTTCAAACTTTATGCAATCATATCGATCTACCCACTTGCTACCTGTGCAGAATATTCATTGTTTTTTTTATAGTGTTACCGTTAAGAGCAACATTTCTCCGCTCCACCCCTCCGGCTGTAGTCAAGTTTATTTTTAAGTGTGTAGCGCAAAGTTTATGTTTTGTGTGTAGGATCAACTTTGCTGCCACTTATTCGTATGCCCCAAACACGCTGCTCTGTTCGTTTATTATTAAAAAAAAAAAAAAAAAAATTTGTTGCCATTTGCTGCCCTAAAGAAAGTTTGTCCAAGGTTTATGGTCAACTTGCGTGCACACACATGTGCGTCACTGACCGTTGGGGCTGGGGCGGAGCGCAGGAGTTTGCTCATGTGCAGCAGCCATAACCAAGTGTCAGAGTCCATGATAGAAGATTGGGGTCAACTGTGTAGTTGGCCATAAGGTGAACACTATAAACCACCTGTTGTTATCCTGAAACTGAACTAAATTAAATCTCAATTTCTTTCTTTGACCTTTTACCTATGCAGTTGACTCTGTTTTTTTTTTTTTTTACTTTTTTTTTTGTATGTTTAATGATGCAGTTGAGCTAACTAAGAAAGTTATACAAAAAACAATTAAACTTATGGCTAGAGTTAGGAGGAGCTTGAGCTTGATTGGGTTAGTTCATGGCAGAGTTTGCATGTTAAAGAGAAGCAAAGCAAATAGTTAAAGTAATCCGAATCCCACATTAAATTAACAAAATAACACAATTGCTTAAATATATTATTTGTTTGTGTGTGTATTTGTGTGTAGTTGCGTGTGTGTGTGTGCTTAAGTTCTAGACATAATCAGTTTTCCATTGCAGATGATCGTTGAGGTCAGTTGAAGTTGAGACTTTTCCAGTATCTTTTTACCATTGAGCATGACGATTGTTGTTGTTGTTGTTGTTGATGGACTGCAGCTCATCGCTCTCGCGGCGCTGCTCCTCGGCGCGGCGATTGTCTGCACGGCGGCTATCGTGGTCATCCAGGCGGTCGAGTTGCCACAGTTCGTTGTCCAGCAGCCGATGACCCTGGGACCAACTGATGGCCGCATTGCCATTGAGCCGTGTCGAGATCAGGTTATTCAAATTACCAGAGTTCAGCAGGAGTGGTGAGCTAATGAGTTGTGCCTGCACCGAAGCACTCGAAGGTTGTGCCAGGATCAGGGGCTGAGTGGTGCGCTCAATGCTAAGACGTGCGCTGGGCAGTTGACGCCATGCTTCTAGATCCAGGTCACGATCCCTGGTCAACAGTGAGTTGTGGCTCAGACGAGATGTCGAGATCAAGGTGGGCGGATGTGAGACAACGCTGGCCTGGACACGCTGATTGGAGCTGGGCAACAGCAGTGTTTGGTCGAGGAGCCGCTGTTGACTCTGGCTTTGGCGACGTTCCTGTTCGCGACGCAGCTGCTCACGTTCACGTTGCTCCCGATCACGCTGCTCCCGATCCCGTAGCTCTCGATCCCGTTGCTCTCGATCACGTTGCTCACGATCACGCTGGTCACGATCTCGTTGCTCCTGCAGCAGCTGCAGATCGCGCAGTTGTTGCTCCTGCTCCTGACGCTGTTGGTCCTGTTGTTGACGCAGTTGGGCCGTTTGCTGCACCTGCTGTTGGAACTGCTCCATCAGCTGTTGAGCCTGCAGACGTGCTTGGCTCTCGGCTTCACGGCGTGCTTGGACCTCCAGCTGCAAATGCGACTGCTGCTGTGCATCGACTATGGCCTGGGCCTCGGCCATGGCTTGGGCTGTGAGACGGGACTGCAGCTCCTCAATGCTATTGTAACGAGACGAGGAGCTGGATGCAGATTGGGATTGAGATAAACTGCGATGTTCGTCCAGACGCTGTTTGGAAACAATAGCATTAAAGCCGCTTGCATCATCAGCCGTATAGTCCACAATACGCCGTGTGCCATCCGGTTCCACGAGTGAGTATTGACCCTTCACCATGTCACCATCGCGCTTCTCCTCCTGCCGCTTCTCATCGCCGGTCAGTGTGTCGTGCACATCGTAGGCAAATGTGTATTGCGGCCGGCTATCGTAATCTTCACTGGAGTTCGGCAAAATGGTGGTGGCATCTTCCAAATTGGAGTCATCATTGTTCAACTCGCCTCGCAGCTGCTGATGTTGTTTTTGCAGACTGGAGGATTTGCTTAACTGGCTGAGCTCAAGAGGTCGCAGATAGGATGCATAAGCCACATTGCTGGTCAGCAGGCACAGGCACAGCAAGAAGCAGGACTATATATATAAATATATATATATATATATATAAGGCGATACAGTTTAATGTGGATATTCAAGTATTTTTTTTTTTAATTTAAAAGCTTGCTTCAAAATATGCCAACAAAAAACAAATATATCAATTTTGACAATTGCTTTTGGCATCATAAATTTGGCTCATAATTGAATGAGTTTTCCCCAATTTATTTTGACAGCATATTGCTCGAAATTTTATTCCTTATGTTTTGGCAAAGGCTATGCTAAATTTTGGATTAAGCCATCCATGAAAAACTAATATACAAATTGAACTTTTATAAGAACTAATCAAATTTCTTTTCGTTTGAATAAAAGACCGTAATTGAAATGAAAATGACTTTTAATTTATATTGTAAGAAACCGAAATTGTAATTTTTAATATGAAAATTAAGAAAAAATGTAGTCTTGCAACATCTGCACAAAAATTGGTAAGTGAGTTTAAACTTCGTTGTGACTCTGTTAATCTAACTTACAAATTTGCCTAATATGTTGAACAGTTTTATCGATTCACATTTTTTATTATCCTGATTTATGGCAAGTCTCGGCTAAGATCCGTTTTACATGACAACGTTGGCAAACGTTTATGGCCAGAACTGATGGGGACTTACCCGTTTCATGGCTGGAGATGTCAGGTATGTTGCGTTTAGAGTTGGCTTCTTTGCTTGTAATTTGTTTTAGCTGCTGCTCGTTGCTTATTATGGCACGTTGTGCTACTACTGATGCTTACCCCAGCAGCCACAGACTATTTTATACATACGCCGGACAGACCATTTGCTGGCTGGCCCAAAAGGGCCATCGCAAGAACCAGCCCACACTTGATATGCGCCGAGGCTTTCAAATTTGTTTAGTTAAAGTTACAAATGACCTTATATGTTGGTGATACGCTTGCCTGGCTTACAAAGCTGCTGCACAGCATTCACTTCTTTTGGCCATTCGCAACTGTTCGAAAATTGTCACCCATTCACCCACAAAAAACATGTCCAAGTGGCTTTGGAAATTGGCAACCAAATGTTTACGGAAATTGGTCAAGAATTTGCTTGTGTGCCAAACGAATTTCTAATTTTGCCTATACTCCAATTACAAATGGGCTAAAATTGACGACACAGCAAGAGCAGATAGGGACAGAGGGACAGAGCGACACAGATAGCCAAGGCAAAACTGAATTTTGATATGCCCAAAGCAATCCGAGCTGCAACTGCAACGAGGCAGATATACAGAAAGTTTGAAAAATATTAGCAACTACCAAAGTCTGTTGAAAAATGAGGGGCTTAAATTCGAAATAGGAAAGTGTTTCAACTAACGATTGCCCAAACAAAACATTATTATAATAAATAAATATTATATAAAATTCAAAACAAAATGTTTTTTTTACTATAGAGGCTAAGTCAAGATCCAAAAGGCCTTAAGCAATTAAAAAGGTTAAAACAATGTTTTAACCAATCTTTTATATAAATAATAATAAATTTGTGTTTGCAGAATGGCTTTCAATTTGATTGATTGTTTTCGAATGATGATCAAAGGTCGGCTTATGCCAACTGCAATCAAGAGTTGACGATTCATTTGATGCAATGAGGCGTCGCAGAAAAAAAGGAAATTGACTCGAACAAGTTCAATGCGATTTTAAGCCGACATCCACACGGAACCTGAAATGCAAATGCAATTTTAATCGCTTACACTGGCAGCGAACAGTATGCGACCACAGCAAAGCCAACATGACTAAGATGTGAAGCCAAAAGCCGGCAGCTGTCCAGCTTTAAGGAACAGCAACTACACAAACACACACACACACAAACAAACATACACACAGCCAAACAAACACAACCAAACAGGAAACACCAATGTCAACATCTGCAGAAGCAATGCGTAGAAAAAAACGAAGAAAAAAATAACGAAAACAGTAAATGAATCTCCAGCAAAAACAAGGAAGAAAACATTGGAGGGAGAGCTCGATTTGGAGATACCCTATATACAAATTATTGAAACAAATATTAACTTGGTCTGCCCATGCTAAAAATAACTTACGATAAAAATTTAATAATAAAAGCAAGAATATAAATACGAAATTCATGCTTCTTTATATAACGCACATTATACCCTTTACGCATTGTTCGTCGGTTAGGGTATTAAAAAAGACAATAGAAAAAGGGAGACAACAAAAAGCAAGTGTCCGCCAACTGGCTGGAAAGTAAAAAATTTCATGCATGACTGAAATACAAGAGGCAGTCAAACGGGCAATGGAACCCGGCGCGCTTGTTATTCTCTCTCTGCTGCATAGTTTTACCGACCAGGCACACATGACATGGCAGCAGGAATAGGTACAGGAAGAGCAGAATATGTCACCAGAGCTAAGCTATGTTTGCCAGAGCATTTTCCTCGATGCGCGCTTTTGCTCGTTTCATTTTTCTGGCTGTGGAAAATTGAGTTCCCCGCCACGTGGTAATTGAGTTCCGTGCGGAATGTCGCTTCTGCAACGAATTTCAGTGCAATTGCAACACACAAATCTCTGCAGCTATTTGCAGTTGAGTGCGCAAGTTCGTAAATTAATTAATTTGCTACAAATTTGTTATAATTTTGCGCCATGGCTGTAAGTCAAAAGGTCAATTAAGCTCTTACATACATACAGAATAAAAATCCATTAAATAATCAATTACAATTATCGGGTATTCTGTAGAAAAACTATATGTTGCACACTTTTTAAAAGCGTGTTTATTTTTATAGTATCTGCGAGTGTATTTTGGGGAAAAATCTGCTAGTTGAGCATTCTCGATTCTTGTTTTATTTGCTTTTAATAGCATCGAGCAAATAAGGTAATCAAATTTCTGATCTGTTAGCGCGCAAAAAAAATAGCATCATGAATAATTATGCGCAATTGGAATTTTCATAATAAATTGGTTCGTTCCACAAAACAATAATATTCACAGAAATAAGATGACAAATAGCGCTTTAATACACATGTAATTTGAGCTTGAAGCTGGATATAATTTTACAGATAAGAAACGCTAATTGTAGTTTTTCTAAAAAATTAAATTCATCATATATACAATATACATTTAGCTTTCAACAATGATTACCAAGCATCCATACATCCATTGCACTTTTGTTTTTATATAATAATAATATCACTTTCATGATGCGCCAATTTTCTAAATAAAAACAAACAGTGCTGTTTTCCAAAGTAAATACGGGCAAAAAGCAATTGTTTAAAATATATAGCGAGAAATCTATGATTTTGATTGGGTTTTTGTCTGCTTGCCCATGAGGCCATTAACTATTTACTATTGCGTGAAGCACTTCAGGCCAAAGTGAGACCAATTGAATCTGTGGGCGGGGGTTGAGTTTGGCTGGGTTGTGTTTTGACAGATACAGCTATAGAGAGAGAGAGAGACAGAGACAGAGATAGCAATAGCTGCAGTAATACACATCGGTTGACTGTGTTTGAGTTTATTTTTCATATTTCTGTGTGTTTTGACGATTTTGTTTTAGTTTGCTATTTTGCTGTGAAATTCCCTCGGCTCGCGCACGGAATGGCGAAAGTTAAAATAAATATACAAACACACAAAGCTATTCAGGACATGCGACAGGAAGCACTTTCAAAGTATGCCAACAATATTTTTGCCATCCATGTGCTTTGTGCCATTGAAAAGCAGCCGAATGAAAGGCAGGCAGGCAGAAAAGTTAAAACACCTCGAGCGCCGTTGGGCGTTCAGCATCCGCTGTATATTTTGAACGGCCCACCGAAGCACAGGACGTATACGCAATATTCTCATATAATGCTGTCAAAGCCAGTTTGCTGAGCTCGGCTCTTTGGTCTGTACTCAAAACTCGTGACAATTTCAATTTCTATTATTTGGTTTTGCTATTCAATACTTCAACTGCTTCTCCCTAAGTGGCTTTCACAATGGACACTATATTATTGTTTGCCATTTTAAGTGGATCTAAATATGAAAAAAAATACATTTAATAAAACTCACATTACAAAAGTATGTCTATGCATATTAAAACACAATTGAGCACCCCTGAATGCCTTATATAAGAAAATAATCATAAAAATAAAGTTTGAATGCACTGGGATTTTTTTAAACAAAAATTTATTTATTTCATTATTGTGATAAAAATTTGTTTATGTTTTAAATTTTGTTTCTTTCTACGACAACAGTTCCCCAACTTTTATTCTGTTATTAATTGTGCACATTTTATACATGCAGACAACACAATCAACATTTTGGCATCTTTAGCACGCAAATTTTGATGTAAAAAAAGCCAAACTTTTTTCTTCGTTTTTTGTAGTTTGTGATTTATTGCTGCTCACACATATTTTGACATATTTAAATTAATAATTACCAGACGGGTTTGGCTAGACATAATTTATTTTATTTACAAGTTTATTATTCTTCAGCAAGAGAAGATGAAAAAAGTGGAAGAAAAATCTTAAATCACTTAATCTTAAAAATCACTTAAACGTTGAAAATAAATAAGAGAGAAATCCATTGACGCATATTTTGCAGCAATTGTTGATTGTAAGATGATGAAAATTTACAGAGCAACAGCATATTTTTGATTTCTGTGGAAATGCTTTATAATATTCTCGCTTCACGTTTTAATTACAATAACAATCGCTCAAGCATAGTGGATTAACGTAAATGAAATACAAGAAATTAAAATTTGAATACGTAAACATATAATTTGCTTTAATGTGCCGAGGTAAATATCAAGAATCGAAAAAGATCGAAACAAAACAAAACAATACAAAGCCGAAGCAAAACAAATATTTGCGCTTTGAGACGGCCAATTAATTAGTTTCATTTGTTATAGCGCCAAGTGCCAGGTTGCCTCATTTTATTTTTGTTTTTTTGAGGTAAATTAGTGTGAAAACGCGGAAGTGTGCAAATGAAAACTTATTCATTTTACTTATTTACTTAATTTACTTATTTACGTATTTTACTTATTTAGCATTTATCATAATACTTTTATGAGTAAGAAACTTTGAAAAGTTTTCATATATATAAAAAAGTGGAAATTAATATTGAATAAATAAATATTAGCATTATAGTTTAAATTATTTAATATAAAAATGAATTGCGAAATTAAAACCATAAAATGTACAATTAAAATAATAGCATTAAAAGTTAAGCTTGAGCACCAAATATTGCTAGGATGGGAGAAGACTAGAAAATATGTAATTAGTTCAACCAATATTAATGGTTACATTTTTGTTATATAAATTAAGTAAAACATTATGCAGAAAAGATAAAAATGCTGCAGTTTTTTAATGTGCTTCATTTGCGGCAGGTGCCACTTTAAACTGCACGCGGCAGATACTTATCGTTCAGTTCCTGTAACGTTCGCCTGGTGTCACGTGCAACATCAGACACAACAGCAGATGCAATGGAATATGCATTATCACGATAAGCAGAAAATCCGTACGTGACCAGGCTCCAAAAAACGTCGGAACCACTACTCGAAAGTACAACCACAAGGGACGATGAGCACTTTGGGACACCTTCAGCTGGATGCATCAGTGGTGCATCTGCCTTTTGCAGACAAATTGCAAAATTACATTAAAACGCAACCAATTAAAGCAGTAATTTGCAGTCATTAAGCGAGGCACAAATTTAATTCTGACTCATCATATATTCGATAATAGGCATTCCAGTTAGTGTAAAATGGGTTAACTTATTAAAAAAAAAATTTTAATTGTGGTTATATATATAAATTTACATCATTAATTTAATTGAAATTAAAAATTCATTTTGAAAATTATTTATTTACTGACCTGAACAAGTTTTAAAATATATATAGAAACAAATTTTGGGGACTAAATGATACTAATTCTGGTAAATTCAAGGGAATTAAAGTGAGTACAACTTAAGTAACTATTTCTGCAGCAAGAGTTTGATTTTCACCAAAAATTCATATTTAGGGCTCATTAAACAGTCGACAGCTGTCAGCAGCATCAGCTGAAGTTGCGGGCACTGAATAATACATAGACTTAGAGCCATTATTTGCGCCATACAATGTAAAACGGTATCCATTTCAACTTTTCAAAGAGATGGCCATAAAAATAAAATGCTTGCAACTTTTTTATTCTTTGCCATTCTTTAAAGTTTAAACTGTTTATTGCCATTTTGACGAGGAGGATATAACAAAGTTGCCACAGAAAACATATTCGTCTGTTGCAAGCTGCCAACTAATTGGAAATAGAAAGTTTTTGTGGAATCGACTACAATGTTAGAGTAAATATGTAATTTATAGAGTGGAATACACAAGATTTACAAAAGTGATTTACTCACTAAATTTTATCTCAATTCTGTATTTCCTTTCTCAAGGTCTCATTGGAATCATCAGGAATCGAAATTTTCATATAGTCCCCAACTTGGCGGCAACTTGGCACTACTCTTAAGTGAAAGCCGAAAGATGCCAAAGTATTTTACGCTTACTTAACTTAACGTTGGCAACATGCAGTCAAACGTTGCCAGCAGCTGACTTTTTCCCTCTGACAAAAGTTCTCGTTGCGTATACGTAATGCCAAAAGCGCAACCGTGACAAAAGTGAAGATAGTACGTAAAGAACATTAAATAAGTGAGTTGTTAGTCAGCCACTGCTAAAATGATACCCTGTAATAATAATAAATAATAAATAACAATATGAATTTCGAGTCTATATTTCAGTTTGTGGCTGTGTATAATTTGTTAGTTTATATTTGTTCGCAATAAGTTTCGAAGCCCCCCAACAGCACTCAATTAATTGGTATTCAAACACAAGAGAAAAAGCAACAAACATTTCTTCTTTTTTTTTTGGCAAACTTTTTTTTTACTTGTTATTTGTTTGTGGTTTCCGGCATAAAAGTTTGGTCCAGAAAGTTATTTGATTTGGAATTTTGCAACTTTTTTTGTATGTGTTATTTTTACACTAAATTAATGAAAACCACAACTGTGTGCAAAATGTAATTTAGTTTTTGTTGCCAAGGGGCAAGTTGGGCGTGGCCAATGACATCGACTTGGCAAATAAAAAAGAAGCAAAACAGCCTAAAAATTGCGTTTTATCAGTCATCTGACAGTTTTCAAATGAATTTTTATCAAATGACAGCTGGAACCAGTTGGAGGCTGAACCTGCTCTTGGAGTTAAAGTTGGAGCTGAAACACATCTGTCAGGTGTCATGGTCTGCTGCACAATTGCTGCTCTCTTCCACCCCCTCTCTGCTTGTTGGTAATTTCTTATTATTTCGTTTGTCATGTTTGAATTGTAATTTATTAGTTTTTCAATTTACTTGATTCTCATTCTAAATCTGCCTCTCACTCTCTCCCTCTCTCCATCTGTTTACTAACGAGAATGCATAATTGTTTTATTACACCTCCTGCATTGGAATTGAACTAATTTCAATTGTGCCAATTGCAAACATTGCGCTAGAGTAAACAATTAATATTTCAATAGAATTGCTCTGACACTGTGTGAAAATTTCCATTTACTCGTGGGGATCCACACTCATTGCTGAAAAATAAAATGCGCGTTTATCGCAACCAATGCCTAATGGCATTTAAATGGGTTTTTTTTGGGCAATCTACATTGTGGTTAAACAATGCGATAAAACATGCTCATTGAGTTACAGTTTGTTATCTAAAAAAAAAAATGCCTCTTATGTAATTTGTATTTTTACATAAACTAATTTTGATGTTATCATAATTTAGCTAAAAAACTTTAATTAATTGAACAACATTTGAAAACATTTATATTATTCTAATTAAACACATGATTTATGCTGACCATATTTCAAAGTGCAACCACAAAAACCATTTCCGATGGGGAATCGATAATTTATAATTTATAATAGTTTAGTATTTGTTTTAAATGTATCTCAATGCACATTTTTGGTGGCAAATAATCTTTAAAGTATTCATTTCTATGAGAAACATTTGCTTAAAAAAACAATTGTACAAAGTTTGTATATCGCACAAGGCGTCAAGTATTTATTGGTTTTATCTTTATGCATTTGGTTATGTTTTGTTCAACCAATTTCAAACGATTTTTCTCTAAGCAAATATTTTCCAGAGCAGCGCACAGCAAAAAACGCAATTTGTTTTGAAAATGAAAATTTCTTTTTGCCACTCCGCTTCGATAACGTTGAGTGGCAAATGAGTGAAGTGGGCGGGGTGTGCAGGGGGCAAGCAGAAACACGCATGGCTTGCCCCAGCTCTGGTGTTTATTTAGTCTAGCCTCGGTCTGCCACCGAGTGTGTGTGCGAGTGTGTCCGATATGAAAAAGATGGGGGGAGGGGTGCGCTATATTGTGTGTAAGTGTGCGAGTGTGTGTTGTAGTCGTAACCAGTAGCTAATCGTTTAATTTTATCATGTGGCTATCCGCGCTTAAGTGCTGCAAAGTGTTGAACGATTTGTGTAGTGCCTTGCCCTGCCTTGCATCAAATTTGCGGTTTGCGAGAACAACATATAAACAAGAAAGTATTTCCGTAATCGTAATACCCATTGGGTACAAATACAAATACCACAGCGCTCATGCAATTCGAATTTACAAAAGTTGTCACTTGCCATTAGCCTAATGGCCGGCCCCACCATGCCGCGAAGTGCAGCCCTTTTGGCCTTCTCACACACTTGAGAAAGCCAGCCAGCCAGCCACACTCATTAGCAGCAGCAGCAGTGGCGCCCCCAAAAACAAAGACAATGGCACAAACAGAATGACGAGAACGTTAACCCTTAAAATGCACAAATTACGAACTGGAAAATTCTTAAGAACAAATGTGCCACAGTAAAGATTGCACGACTAGAAGATGCCCTGGGCCCAGCTCAAAATAAAGCAAATTAATTTAAATTTAAATTAGATTATGTATTAGATTAATGATCGATATACTGTGAAAAGTGAAAAGATATTAAAATTGTTTCAAAATTGCCTAAATTATTAGTTCTGTAAGAATGCGACTTTATGTCTTTGGCTATATCTGTCCAAGTTTCATAGTTAAAACACTTTTAACTTCCAAAAAAATACTTTTTATTTTTTTAAGTAATAACTAGAAATACTCTAGAATAAAGGGTATTACGCAGTCGGACATGTTCACTCCAACGTTTTATTTGTGTTTATTTTGGCAAAAGAGTTTTTATGTATATAAAACTTAAAAACACAAAAGTTGCTTAGCCTTTGGCAGGGACACACAATAAAGGAGGAAAAGCGCGCAAGGACACAAAACAATCATCGCCTTGCAGCACCTGAAAGCGATTTACTGTAAGAGGATGCAGAATAATTGGTTAGCGGCAATGACCGGAAATGGAATGGCTGAGCTGAGGATGAGCAGTTCGTTGCTGTTTTGCCGGAAAGCAATGATGGTCACGCGCCTAGCATATTTGTTATGGATCACATTACGTATACGTCATGGTTGCTCGTGGAGAGCTACATGTTGCCAACTATATGTATCTGCCACTTTGATAGGCTAAAAGGCAATCAATCAAATGCTATAATATGACGCAGTACGCCTTGCTACCCACCCTTACCCACCCCCACACATACATACATCCTGACTGTGCCCCACGGATGTTGTCTGCTCCCTGCCTGTGCTCCTGTATTGGATTTACGCTTTGTTGTGCTTGTCTTTCTGGTCTGCTCCTGCTGTGCTGCGCTGTTTCCCGTTTCAATTTTACATAAATGCTTTGCAGATAAGATTCCACCACATTATTTTAGTCATGCCTGCCTTCGGCTGGGAAGACGACCACATTTTGCTTGGAATTTAACATTATGTGGAGAGATTTGCAGAATGTTAATAAAATATGCTTTGACTTATTGCGTATTATTATTTGCCTACTTTATTAAATAGAAGCGCACAAATCGGATCAATTTTCCTTAGGAGACATTAAAGTACAGGAAGTGGTAGTAGATGAAATGAAAAATGTATATAGAATTAGTCAAAGAATTTTTGTAATTTATTTTATATATATTTAATATATTTTGTTATATTTATTTTATGTAGTATATTTAAGATTTTACATAAAATATGTCCCTCTTTGTCTTTCCCTTTCTTTCTCATACAAATGCTGACATATCAACTTGGTTCGAAAATCAATGTAAATACCCAGTTTCCCAGTGCCAACTGCCAGTTACTGCATTTTCTGGTTAACCACGTAATTGCTGTAGGTCAAGCATTGCCGCTGAACATAAGAAAATATTACTTGACTTTTGTGTCTGACTGGCAATATCAGCAGCAGCAGCAGCAGCGACTTCTTCTTAAGAACTGCTTTTACTATACACTTAACGCCTGGCCACAAATGCGGTCATTAAGCGGCAAGCAACGTACTCTGCTCAATAAGGCTTCTTCCCCCACTTCACTACCCTCACACACACACACACAGCTCAGCCTATAAAATATGAACAAATTGACGTAAAATTGATTGTTCTCTGCTGCTGCTGCTGGCTCCTTCGACAGCGCCTTGTGGTCTTTTTGCGCTTTATTACCTACAAGAACAACAACAACAACAACAACGACAGCAAGAAAAGCAACAACAAGGCATAAAGTGCAGACGTTGTGTTGGCGTACTTCACGCTTCCGTTTGGTGTGGTGTGGCAAGTAGGTTAGCTGCCTCGGCTCGCTTATCGCTTATTTTACACACTTCCAGCTATGCCAGCAATGCCACATAATTCCATTTAGCTGAAATATTTTAGTGTCAGCCAAGAATGGAGCTGCCATTCTCTGGCTAGAAAAGGATTTGGAATTCGCTCTTGTCCTGTTCCAGTTAGGTTCAATTGAATGCAGCACTTCTGTTAACCTGCTGCGTTAATTAATATCTCGACTGGGGCCAGACAAAGGGTCGAACATCATCATCAATAGCATTTTATGCGTCGGCCAGAAACAATCAGTCATTTTATGGAGGATGTTGATAGACTGAGATATGCTGGATTCATTTCTTAGTTAGATGACGACTTAATACACTGCACAAATTTTGTGTAAAAAAGTGAAAATCTAAATAAAAACTATGTTATTACAAAACTTCCTTTTATTTGCCTTACAGCCTATTTATTGACCTTTGGAGCTATTGACACAGGAAAATATATAAATATATATATATATATAAATTTGAGCTCTCTTCATCTTTGTTATCTATATTTTCATATTGAATATATGCATTAGCCCCATTGAAAAAAATGTTGTATAATACTGACAATTTTTAAATCTATTCCATATATGATAAAATTATAAAGGCTGAAGCCTTATTTATTCATAAATGCATTTATCAAATCCGCACCTTCTTCACAAGTAGCAGATTTTTTATTTACTTGTAAGCAATTTTCCAATATTTCACACGTAACAGACAAATCTCACCTGCCCACACACAAAAATACATTCAGATTCTAGCAGCAGGCAAAGGCCTCAGTCAAATGATTGCTATTTGTATTCGTTGCAGTTGCAGAGTGAAGGCAATGCTGAGTTACATTACGCATACGCCGCATGGGCGCATCGAACCAAAACACAACACAATAATCGCTTGCAACATGTTCGAAGCACATGGTCCAACCGAAAGTTTGAAAATGCCTCTGAGTCGGCAAAAGTTGTGTTTCAGTTTCAGTTGTATGGATGCCATCGCAGCTAACGGTACAAAAAGCGCTTGCAATTGATGAAAAAAAAAATAACACATAGAAACGTGTTAGGCACAACAACAATATTAAAAACAAAAGTGTTCGCTCTGTGTGTGTGTGAGTGTGCGTGTGTGTGTGTGTGTGACAACAGAAAAGTCCTCGTTCAAAACATGTACTGAGAGTGCAGAGTAAAAAATTACAAAAAAAACAACAAAGAACCAGGCAAGAAGGCCAGCAAATGACTTGGCCAGTGAAAGTGATGTTGACTTTAATTTACTTTGGCCAAAGAATTTCAATTGAAAACGAACCGAATTAGTCAATACAATTACAACAACAGTAAAAATAAAAGTAAAATAAAAAGTGGAAAAAACACACGAGAATTTTTGTGTTTTGTTTCAAGTCGCGCATTCTTTGGGCATTTGGCCTGCAGCAATGCTTGGCGTTTGTACGGCTTCCAAAATAACCATAACTTGTCCTTGACAACGGCTGCTATTTTTAAAACTGCCCTAAAGGTTAGGCTGACACATCAAATAAAAAAAAAATAGAAAGTGAAAGCCGATTGCAGCAATAACAAAATACATTCAATTTCGATGATAACAAATATATATTTTCGAACAGTTCTTACCTGGACGCCAGAGTTGAGCTCTGCTGATTGACAGGACGCAAGTGTCCTTGACTGTGATGGATGATGGCCTGTACTTAGTGCTCCACTCTGACACTTGATATAGTTTTTTTTTTTCTTTTTTTTTTGTTTTACTTGGCTCATTTGGATATGTCGAGCCCAACAAATCAATGCAGCGCAGAGCAGCTAATTTGATGCGTTCGTTTGCTGACTGCCTGTCAAAGCTGTCGACATTGCTGCCACATGAGGCGTTGACAGATTTGTTTTTCATTAGAGATTGCGGCACGTGGATGATATGCATGTCAGAGATTGGATATGAGAAATCAATATGCAGCAAATATCCGTATATAGCAAATATTATTTGTTACCAGTTCAAACAACATTTATATTGGTGCTGAACATTTATTTCCGTTTATTTTGTAACGAAAGTAATTTTTTGTTTGCTTATTTCTATAAATTTTACTGAAATTCCATTTATTTTATTTACAATTTTGTATACAGCTAAATCATTTTTCATGGTATATTGCTATTATTGCTAGATACCCTTAAAATTTAAATTTTCGAAATGAAACAAAATTATTTAAAAGTCTATTTTTTTTACTGACATTTTCAGTCTCAAAGAAAACCTTTTGCTTTTTTAGTCACAATTTATTCGGAAGGACAACATATTTAATATGTAGTTTGCCTTTCTTTTATGAACAGTTATAAAAACATTGTTGCCGCTAAGGCAACCCATTCAGGAGTCTATCATTTAATCATAAACGTGGAATGCTTCTTTACAGTTGCCAGCTTTGAAAATTAAATTACATGTGGCAACAGCCCTCACAGCAAGCTATCCTTTTAATGCTCATGTTATTAATTGCATGCTCTGATATATATATATATACATACACACACACACACACTTAGGCCCGTTCATTGTGTTAGTTAAATCAAGAAGTATCAGGTCACATTACGTATACGCGACGTGTACGGCCTACTGCTGCCAGTGGCAGCCTACTGCTGCCAGTGTTTTGTGGCACGTGCTCAATTATTTGTCGCCCGTCATCGTTGTCGTGGCAAGGATATAGACTTTACATCCAGCCAGCCTGCCTGCCTGCCTGTTTGCCAGTTTCTCTGAATGCCTGAATGCCTAGCTGCACGTTCTTTGCCCGTACTCGTAATTAATTTATGCAATAATTTTTCATTGCCGACATAACTTGACAATATTTCAAGCTGGAAATATATATTTTCAATTTAGAATTCGCTTCTTTTTTTATACGTGTTTCTGGTAACTAATAAAACAACTGGCGTGTTCCAGCCACAGGACTGTCTGACTGCCCATTTCCATTTAGCTTTATCGTCGGACAATTGAAACGTTATCTTTGTGGCACCCCAAGTAATGATGAATGACAAAAGGCGCTGTCCATGCCAGGGACATAAAAAGAAAAACTCGAGTTGGTCGGCAAAACCACGGGCACCACACAGCCGAACCGAGCACAGTAGCTAAGAAGGATATAAACGTGGCCATGAATGCTGGTCATTAGGTTAACTGACTGGACAGGAAGTTGGCAAGCGAGTTTAGTCGCGCTATTGTGCCCGGCGGCTTATTTGGACATTTTACTTCCATTGATTGGCGGCGCCACTTGAGCCAAGCACTGCGCACCCAATTGGGACGCAGCTGCTCTCTTCACACGATATCATCCAAAATGGCGGGGAAGGAAACGTATCCTGACTCGCACTTGACAATTGCCAGCAAGGACAAGGAAATAACATTATAGGCACGCAATGCACAGTGGTTGCCAAAACAAATTTAATTTAAATATTCAACAAAATGAAGCTATATTTTTGGCATAAAAATGAAATTTTTGGTAAAAAAATGTTTTGATTACAGGAATTTTGTTGCCAATTTTTGATATTTTTTATATATTTCATTTAATTATGCATAATTTAGATCACTGTGCCACAGATACGGTTTGCCAGCCACCTTGTATCTGAAACAGTTTCTGCAACGTCATTGATTGCTGGCTGTTTTGAATTTTTAAGAATTCCTCGAAGTCCTTTGAGCTTGTGTTAAGGATGTATTTGCTTTTTCTTTTGTTTTGGTTTGTCTTATTTTTTTTTGGGCTGCTCCTCAGCTTGTCACACTAAATGTCAAGTGAACGTGCTGTGCGCCAACCCTGCCCCTTGGCGTGTGTGGGTGTGTGGGTGTGTGTGTGTGGCATCTGTCAGCGAACTGAGCAAATTGGCAACGTGACTTATAAGCAATATTTTTTATCTTGAGTGAACTGCTTATTAAATATTGCGCATTCCGCTAAATGAATAAGCGCAAATTACGTTTGCTCATTTTTTTTACGAGCATTGTGCAACGAATGTGATTTCGCAAATGTCGGTTAAAACAGAAGTTCTCAGATCACAAAGCGTTAATGTTTTTGCAGGCTATAACCCACAAGTAATTTAAGTCACAATAATTTAACAAAAAATAGAAAAAATAAATAAACAAGTGCAAAAGTTACAACTCAAAAATAAAAACTCAATTCAAAGCAAAAAACTCGTGGGAACAACTGCAGTCAAATTTGAAAAGTTGGGTAAGTATTAAAGCCTTAAACATATTTGTATACCCTATTGTTAAAACTGAATAGTGTATATTAGCTTGCTGACTATTTTTATTATTATTCATCAGTCAGGAAAAAATTATTTTTTTTTTTTTTTTTTTTTTTTTGATTTTTTGCAGTTTCTTGGCGGCTCTGCTGCCAAAAACCAAGTTAAATTCATGCATAATGCAAACACACAAGCCAAGGGTAATTTCGGCCAGAATTGTGCAGTGTTCATAACGGGTTTGA
Source organism: Drosophila multiciliata (assembly GCA_037043605.1). NCBI lineage: Eukaryota > Metazoa > Arthropoda > Insecta > Diptera > Drosophilidae > Drosophila > Drosophila multiciliata. The sequence goes on along the minus strand of JBAMBF010000103.1, from coordinate 2,368,639 downwards.
CTCTGCCTCGAGTAACAAATGCACCTGGCTTACTTTGAAAAATAAAAATAAAAACCGAAATACAAAATATAAGCCAGAAAAATGGAGAGAGTATTTGGCTTTCAGACTGTTTTGCGGCTAAAAAGTTTGTAATTTGTTGTAATGGAGAATAGGCACACTGCATAGACCAAAATGTGAATATTTTCTCTAAGTTGTTGTTTGTTTTATTGCGTTTTAGCTGCTGCTTTTTTTTGCTGTTGTGTTTTTTGCGCAATGCTCCAATTAACACTTTGCGCATTGTTTTCCACGTGAAAAGCCAAATGTTTGTTTGGCTCATTATTTAACTTCAAACGTACAGAAAAAGGGCCGTGAAAACTTTTACAATTGGCCAAGATAATTATCAAAAATTAATTAGTAGTGTCGAACCCACTCACCGGTCCAACTGCCTCAGAGGCTGTCCTTTGGCATTTGGCAGATTTGTGTAAATCACCTACATGTTGAGCACCATTTGCAGCCACTTCGCCAACTATATGTGCTATTCCCAGTCCCTCTGCTGGCCTCTGGAGCACTCGAACAAAGGCCAGAAAATCTTTTGTGTGGCAGCCAAAACCTGCTTCTTCAATTATGTATTTGGGCCAGATCCTTTGGCAACCCGCTGCTGCCAAAAGTTATAACTTTTAATAGTGATTATTTTCAAATAGTTTGTTCACAGTTTTTAGCTGTCGTACAAAGTTTACACCCACCATGAAAATAAGGGTAAAGCCCGCATCGAATGCCCCTTCTAAGAATCATGAATAAATAAATTGAGTTGAGTTAAATGAATTTATGATTTTTACAGCCGTCATAAAAACAACTTTTCATATGCATTCAGTCGAACAATTTGCAGTTTAATGAATTTATAGTTATTTAAAACAGCTTTGCGGAATAGTTTCATTATTTATTATATTATTTGAATATTAGGCATTTTGGTTTTAGTTGTCGGAAATATTTAATATTTAATTCCATGAAAGCCCATCAGCAGCATCGAGCAGCTGTCATCGGAGAGATCTCTTATCAACATTTCAATAAATCAGCGCAAAATATGATTACATTTCCAACCATTTCCAGGAAAAGCCTCCTCCTGGCATAACTCATACGCCGCGTAGCCTTTCAAAAAATGGTTGTTGATGAGAGAACGTGTCCGCCTGTCGCCATCGCATCCACGCCGTAATTACACATTTAAGCCGTGTGTCATGCATATTGAGAGGCTCATTAAAGTGAGCATTGCTCCGGGGAACTATGTGCGCCTGCGCCCACAGGCCCATCCACAGCCACTCACGTAGCCGTCATGTAATGTGCCATAATATCTATTTGGCACTTAGTCGCCGCTTTACACACTTAATTAACAGAATACTAAAGCTAGAAATTTGTATCTTTTATTTTTAAATATTTTTACCCATTTAGTAGACAACAATCAGTCAACGATTTTCAATCTAAAAGTTAATGTGACACTTTGTCCTTCTAGGCAAAAATTAATTGAGTCATTTTTTAGTGTGGCATACTTCCATCAATTAGACAGCCAATTAGTGTTTGTAGCCAGGCAACAAATCCAAGAATTCTACACACACACAGAAAGCAGAGTTCTCATTTTCTTCATTTGTATTGCCAGGTGATTAAATTGCAGCCCTGGGGCATGTTGTCAGCCGTCTTATGCTGGCCAAGGTCGAGTGGGGGGTTGTTTTTTTTTTGTTTTTTGTTTTTTCTTGTGCAAAACGTTCAAATGGCTAAAAACAAAGCATACTCTTATGTGGCAGATTTTCCGAGTTGTTAATTTCCAGGCCGGGAAAGCTGTCAAAAAACAAAAGCCTTCTCACAACACAAAAAACTCTTTTAATTGAAAATTCATATGGGCGTGGGCCAACAGGGTTGAATGGCAGCCATGTTTTGCGGGGGGGTGTGAGTGAGTGGGTGGTGGGTTGTGGGTGGGTGTCTGGCAAGCGGAATGCTCAGCTAAAAATATTTGCTTTCGCTGCTTCCGACGGCGACGCCAGAATGTGGAGAGCAGTTAAAGAGGCGTTGATTGTCCGTGTAATGCAGCGCCATGAAAAGGAGGTTAACAAGTTGAGGCTCCCACTCCTGCTCCTGCTCCTGCTCCCGCTCCTGCCATCCCCTGCAACGTATTTCGTGTGAAAAATATGCTCCAAGTGCCTTGCCTGGGCAAACTGCATACGCGTATATGTTTACATGGTACATCAAGTGGGCTAAAGTGGGCTTAGTGCCGAAGACGAATCGTTAAGCCTTTCGTACATACTGAAAATATATCTCTGAAGTGGAAAGTAAGCAACACACACACACACAAGCACACACTCGCACACCTACTTATGCAGCCCTATATTAGCATTGCCTGGCTGGGTAGCTGGGTAGTTGGCTAGCAGCTACTCAGATCAAAGTTGCCGTTAAATACGTCACTTGTCATTTGTGGCCAAAAGTGCACAGCAGCGGAAAGGGGGGGAGGTAAAACTTAACCTTGTTGCAATACATATATGCTTTATGTACATCGATAGAAGTGCGCCTATTCAAGTGTAGAAATGAAACTCAAAAAGGTTTTTATTCCACAATTCGACAGAGTCAGCAAAAGTTTCCATGAAAGCAAAACCATGAAAACATCAAATGTTTTCATATTAAAACTATGCAAAGCGAGGAAAAACTTGGATTCTGGGCTTAAGAAATATATATATAAATATTATGCATGCACTTTAAGTAAACATAAGTCACTTCGAGGAAGGAATAACAAATGTGGTCACAAGTAATACTTAAAAATTGTCTTACGCTGGAAAAATGGTAAAAAATGATAAATGGTTCCATAAATTAAAGTTAGCTTAATAGGAAAAAAAGCCATTAAAGTACACTTAAAAGAAAAAGGAATGTTTCTTGAAGGTTGATGAGGCAAACAAAACGGAAACCGCAATTTGTTCAAGTAACAATTCAGCGGATTTCAACAATTATTTATTTTTCTATTCGATTTGAGTACAAGAATAAAAATAGAGTCAAATATAATTTGAATTGACTTCAGTTTAAAGAATAGTAATATTTAGTTTAAATATATAAATATGCAATTTATGTTATTATAAATGAATTAGTGTGAAGACTGTAAATGGCAGGCACTAATTATATCGCAATACTTAAAAAAAAAACTATTTCAAAGTTATCTTTTGCTTTCTGTGCTAAAAGTTAGAAAAACGGAGTTACAAAATGTCAGCTTGTGGCAGCATGATAAATTGCACAAGTCTGTAGATATTCCTATTTATCATTCGAGCTGAGAGCGGGATATAATCGTATTCAAGAGTTGGACATCCTCAGAGAGGTGAAAATACGGCTATAATTCAATATTTTTCTTACTTAACTAAACAAAGTCCCAACTTAAGTTAAGTTTGTGTGACAAAGTTTTGTGTTGCACATATAAGCTAGGCAAGGGGGTGGGTGGGAGAGGGGGTGAGCACTGAGTGCTGTTAGAGTCAACGCTGTCAACGTTGTCGCCACTAATTGCCTGGCCGCCATTTTGGCTGCCACGGTATCCATAACCAGTCGACGTATCCGTTGCCAGTTTGGCGTCAACTGTTTCACGGCATTGCTCGAATGTCGTCTGGCTAAACAAATCAGTGCTTTTCATGGCCACAAAGCAATCAAGCCGCAATAATTCTTCACTCATCGCACTAGCAATTTATCATTAGCCGTTGCATGCTACGCAATAGGAGCTGGAGGGGCGGTAGTGGGGGAGGGGCTGGTTGCATGCTGCTCGCTGTGTCGCCTGTCGCTGCTTTGGCATTTAATTTCCATTTTTATGCGCTTGTCGTTCTGGGCGGGGAACTTAAGTGCTGCCATTTGCACCGAGTGCCTTAGAAATGAGATACACACACAAACACACATGCATACAAAAGACGCCACAAACACACACACATACGCACACACACACATAAATTTAAGTTGAGATGCTTTTTAGTTGATGGGATTGCTTTAGTTTCATGTTCGCCATCGCTTTTGCAGAGCACTTAAATGGCAACAAGGTTGCGGATTTACACATTACCTGCTGGAGCAATGACAAAGCAGATATATATATATATATATATATGCATAGATAACTGTAGAGTACATTACAGCCTGATTGTGGCTTACATAATGCAAATGCCCAAGTCAATTATGCCAGTATCAAAACGGCAAAATCCACCCCAAAAAATAAAATCAATTCAATTTGCAAAGATGGCATTTTAGTTTTCTTGTGTTTTTGGTTTGGGTTTCTTGGCCTTTTTAGCATTTGGTCAGCCAACTATTCAATAGATAAGACGACATTCACGCACATTCAGGCGTTCACATAACGACTTTCACACACACACACACTCGCACACACACACACACTTAACATCCATTAAACACTTCATAAAATGGCCATTTATAGTCCCTTGCCTGGAACTGAGACTGACTGGGATTGCCTGAGACTCTATGGAATATGTTCTGTAGCATTTGTTGACTCACTATTTTTTTTTTTTTTTGGAGGTCCTTGCTGTATTTACTTCTACTCATTTACTTTGGCATTTGGTGTTTGTGTTCATATATCTGTACAATATGGATCAGTCAATAAATCAATACTCTGCATTATTTATAATAACCGAGACACGCAGTCGGCCCAAAACTTAGTTCGAGCCAAGCACTACCCACTTGTGTTAACCCATTTCAGCACACAGCGTTGCCATCTTCAGCCCAGTCTATATTTTTTTTTTTGTGGCCTTTTGTATTTTTATTAATTGCCTTTGCCACGACTGATTGCTGTCAATATTTTTTTATTGATTGCCACACAACTGACACGTGCAGAAACCAATCAAAACGGCGCCACAAAACGGTAATTTTCCGCTTCAAATTATCATCAATTTACATGAATTTTTCATCAAAATAGTCCTGATTAAATATGAAAATGTTTCATATAATCCTAAAAAAAATAACTAATTTAATTTAATTCGAAAAGTATAGTTTTAATACAAATTTCAACATGAAATAAATTTTTATATAAAAAATCAATTTCAACCATTGTTTATGAAAATTCCTTCAATGGAAAAAACTTATGACTTAAAAATAGTTAATCAGAATTAGGCAAACATTTTAAAGTACTTCAATGGTTAAAACTAAAGTCACAATTTAGTTATATCTTACAAAAGCTGTAAGCTTGAATATTTTGCTTAAAGATCCTTTAATAGTTGTTACCACTAATAATAAAGTTAACACCAGCAATTATGTTATATTTCGCCAACAACTTAAGTGTTTAAACACGTTCAACTAAATCTCAATTTCCGCTTGTTATTATTTAATTTTGCCAGCCAGAAATTATGATTTCCTCTTGAGCTGGTTTCTCGAGGGGTTCTGCTTCAGTCCAATTTTCGGGTAACATGGAAAGTTTTCAACTGGTCTCACCAGTTGCGAAATAGTTTTGTTGTTAACTGCAAAGTGGGCAAAAATTTTTAATTGGTACAGCAACATGTACCGTTATATTTAGACTGTTGGACAATGACTTGACAAATTTTTTTTTTGGGAGCTTTACGCTTAGACTCCGTAGGCAGATGCCACCCCGGAGACGCGCCTGCTCAAGTCGTGCATTATATATATGACTTGATTGGCGAATTTGTGGCGGCATCAAGTGGGATTATGGCCTTGAACTTTCTGTGTAGTAGGCGTAGCCAAGGGCCGCAGCGTGTGTCATTGATTTATTGGCTTTCAGCCCCAAAGTCTAAACCACCCCACTCAAGAAAAAAAAGTCTGCAAGTAAACTTGTGTGACGCAGAGGAGGGGTGTACAATGGGGGTATAAATTTCATTTAAAGTTGTACGCCAGAATTTTGCATATATTACTCAAACTCATACATGTATATATATATGCAAGTCAAGTAAGCTGAATTTCGCCTCCACAGAGTAGGCGGGGCACACAAAGTTTGCCTGAGAGCAGAAACCGCCTGCATAAAATATAAATAAAGTTGTTCCACACTGCTCAATGTGCATTATTAAACAGGTGACAAGCAAAAGGTAGGAAAATTAAAAAAAAAAAAAATATATATATATATATATATATAGTCCAGAGAGAATAGAAAATCATGGCAGTGACACAGTTTTCTTTGCACATTGGATTATAGAGTGCCACAATGAGGTCAAGTTCTCCTCATTAAATATAAACAAAAGATTGTCCTTCGACATGTCCAATCATTCATGTAAACTACTCCAGCAGAGGCGTCACCCATTTGATTAGGGTCACAGTGGTACACCCCAAAAAATTGATCGATGACCAAAAGTGAAATTTGTTCTGCTTTAGTCATCTTCATTTACCGAAAGCCGATAGTCCTTAACACTTATTGGATTTCAGTTTTGCAGGTTATTCAGCTTTCGGTGTAACTTAATAATTGAAGTCTTAGATTTTTTGGTCGACTCGTTTACACCTCGTGATTTTACGACCTGTTTTTTTTTGCATTATGTTTGATGTATAATTTTCATTTCATTTTAAATTGGTTCGCATTTTCATCTGCATTTTTATTGCCTTTTTTTCATTTTGACTGATTTGGTTACTTTGTAATCATTCATATAAAAATCTGAAACTATCGCAACATTGTCAGAGGGAAAGCACTCGTTAAAAGTGTCAGAAATGACAACAAATGAAATAAATGAAGAAGGTTCTCGCCCTGTCATCGTTCATCAGCCATCATCTGGCATCAGTGGGTGAATCTAAGTGAAGTGCCACGCCCACACGCTTAAAGCAATGAACTTAAAGTAATTTGCTTTTACTGCCTGACGAGTGACGAGCAAAGTGCGACGCTTAGTTTGTTTTCCTCTTTTTCATTTTTTATTTATTTTTTTTCTACAGGACAGCGAGGGGTGGGGGGGGGGGGCGTCATGTTCTCAAAATTGATTTGCGGGGCTTGCGCGGGGTGGATTGAGTTGGGGTTTTTTGTTCTGTTTGTAGCCTATTTTGGCGCTCTATTTTTAAGTTTGCTACGTGTTGGTGGTATTTCTGCTGCTGCTGCTGCTGCTGCTGCGTTTGTTGTTGTTGTTGTTGTTGTTGTGTCGTATAATTGTGCAATGTTCCGGAACGGTGCTTTGTTTCAGGAAAATGCCCCCCATAAACAAGAGCACATAAAAAACCGTTCACTTCTCTCTCAGCTATCTTGAAAATGCTTTACAATGTTTGTCAGATGATTACTCCGCTTGGTTACTTATCCTGTGCGTCAGTGTAAAATGTTCAATGCAATCTCCACAAACCGTTACATTGTTGACTTGGTTATTTTGGATTCGAATAACAGAAGTCACAAAAGTTTACCATGGCATTGTTGAACACAGAAAAACAATTGGCTTAAGAATGCGATTCAAATACACTTCAATTTAAAATATTTAAAACAATTCAAAAATGACAAAAAAAAATATGAAATTTAAAATACAAGTGCAAGAGAATTTTAATATCTTAAAAAATATATTTTTATTTTAGTAGAGCATAAAATATGGAATATTTATTTGATTAAATACTTGTACAATTGCATAAAATGCTAGTCAAGATTAGGTAGACTCATTTTTGTTTATAATATATTTAATATATATTTACCCATGAATAGGAATTTTTCCTTTATAACATATATATTTTATTTACTTAATAATGTTGATAAATTGAATTTCTTTTCTTGTATGGAATGAGCTAAATAGCAAATATTTTTGTGTCAAATAAAAGCTGTCTAACGTTCGTGATGTGTGCTCTACAATTCTCAAATTTGTACAAGCTTAGAGAACCACATCCACACTCACAGATTTACACCCACACACACACACACACACATACAAATACAAAAATGAACCCCTTACCACTGTGCACATTGTTTAAAATAAAAAAAAAAAATTGTCAGGCAGCCACCTTATTTAGGTCGGAAAGCACTCAGGATAGGCAAGAGCCGAGAAATTCCGCACTCGACACTCGGTACGTCTCCAGCAACTGACTGTGTGTGAGTGTGTGTGTGTGTGTTGTGTATGTGTGTTGGTTAGTGTATCTGAGTGTCAGTCAGGTGACAGTGTAAGCGCCTTAAGCTGCTTGAAAGCACACGAATACAAAGTCACACACACACACAGCACACACACACACAAAATGCAGGACAACCATCATATGGAAGGGTTTAGGTTTAGGTTCTGATGGCCAGGCTATCTATAAAATACAAGCCAGCCACACTTTATTGTGTTTCGAGGGCTGCTTTTCATATCGAGCGGTTTGTCCATTTTGAGTGTTCCTTAAACATTTTTTTTTTGTTTCAAATGTAAAACATAAGTTTTACATTTTATAGCAATACAAATTATGAATACAAATTAAAATGATTAAATTTATTATGCAATATTTACATCAAATAAGTTGGGTAAAAGCAGAAACACTGCAAATTTATAATTTTTAGCTGAGTTTCTTATTAATATAATTTTTACAGGCAACCCTCGCAGTTGCTTTCAACACACTTGGCTGCAACTCGCTTAGGGGCTAAAAAGTTGTGCTCTAAAAGTGAATTAACTTGGCTCTAACCATGACATCGAGCAGAAAGCTCGAATTTCTCGTTTATTTCAGTTAACTCAGTTAGTTAGCTATCCATAGTAAAATGCGGAATTTCAGTAAAGTGACGTACAAATGACTAATGACTGACAGTTCACCTACAAGCGACAAGTAGACAACAACAATGTTGCAACAGTGCAGCAGCATGTCAACACCGATGTGGATGCACAGATGCTGCTGCAGCTTCAGATACGGAACCAACGAGTCGCCGTTCCATTTGTGGCTGGCCCACGAGGCAGCTTGTCGCTGCTGGCGACTAGCGTCAGCATCACAATTTGTATCTCACAGACACAATATGTGTACATAGCAGCATCCCTGACGTGGCAAGCAGAAATGCAAAGGAGCCACATCAACAATAAAAAATTTACAAAACAACTTAATAACAAAAAAAAAGCATTACGACAAAATTGTGTGTATGCCTCCTGCCTCCTGCCCCTGCCTCTCAGCTCATCAACATTTCATGTGCTGAAAAAATATTTTCTCCTCTTCGTGTTGCTGCCTCTTTTCCCATTTCCCATTTCCCATTTTTCTTTTGCCATTTTGCATTTTTATTTTTGTTTATTGCCTCGCCTTGTCCATTTACGCGCATAATTTATGCATAATTTTCAATTACCTGACGCCCTCAAGTATGCCATGTGCTCCGCATGAGAAGATGCCCCAATGATGACTCCCTTTAATTCACTTTGGCAGACAGCCAGCAAGCAGATGTCTTTCCCCCTATGTCACATCTGCTTAGACAGAGCATAATTGAATTATTAAGCTTGCATTGATCCTTGTTTCAGGCTTGACAGCAGCCACACTACGAGTATTTTTAACATATGGAAAATGGTTCGCTGACCTAACTTAAAGTAAACAGAAAATTCTCTATTTAATTTTTATATCTGCATCGCTGACATATTATTTTTTTCTGCTTGAATTTGAGAGTCTAGGCACGTCTAAGCCCGACACACGTTCTCGTCATTGCTCATAGATATGCGAGTAATTTATATGGGCAAATATTTGTGCTTGGGAACAGCTGTAGTTAGCCACGCCCCGTGACGCTCCTTGGGCACTTTAAGTGTGTACACGCCCCACTTGGCCTGGTGGTGTTTGCAGGCATTTGCCGCATTACAACTTCATTAAAATGTTGGCCTGCAAAAATTCGCATATGTCGCTTATTGTCCACAGGGGACAATGCACATTAAGCCGGATTCAGTCGAATCCTGGTACCAACTGTCGAATATATTTAAAGTTTAATAGATGACCAAAGACTGAGGCAAAAGTTAATGAAATTGCCGGCCAATGGCGAGGCGTGAAAATATGCAAAGTGCCTGGGATCTGGGACCTGCTGCACAGTCCTGGGGCAAGGGCAACGCTGATGGATAATTAATTTTACTGAGCTGTGGGCTTGTCCCATAGCTTCAACCATGTCTGTATATCTCTCACTTGCCTTTAATGAATTTGCCCCACAATAATTGGATTGTGTCGGGTAAGAGCTTTACTAAAAATAAATACCACTCACAAATAGATACAAGAAATAAGATTGTTATTTTTGTGGCAATTGAACTGCTAAGTATCCTGTAAATAATAGAAAAACTGCTTGCATTTCCACTCAACAATTTGAAGAACGAGTTAATCTTTTATTTTTTAAAACTATCTTAAATAAACTAACTTGCTTTATGTTAGTTAAATTTTTAAAATTAATATTTAACTTAAGAAGTGAGCAGCAGCTCTGCTCTCTAAGCCAAGCTATTCAAATGCCAAATAGCAATATATTATTCAAAACTTTTCTTCAATCTGCACAAGTTGGTATACCCATTTCCCGTTAGAGTCTACAGGATATTGGGAGTCGCCTTAAATTATGCAAACGCTGCGAAAGTGAAGCGTAAAGGCAAGCACCGATTAGCACAAGGAGTGTGAATGCCAGTGGCACTTGGGTGGGTGGGTTCCCTGGTGGGAGCTTGTGCTTGGAGCTGCGTAAATCGGTGTCATTACGCGTCGGCCAGAATCGTTTCGTTTTTCCTTGGCCAACTTGGTCCTCACTTTATTTGCTCATTAGCTTGTCTTGACCCTTGGCAAGGATTGTGCACACTTTTCTCAGCGATTATTTTTCACACTCAATTTTGTGTTTTTTGTGCTTGTCGTTAACGTTTTTTTTCTATAAAAAAAAGGCCAATTAAATGCAGGTGTTTGCAACCAAATAAAAACTTGGCATGTGTTCTGGCCGCAATTCATCACCAGATCTCCAAAGTTGCTACAAGTGTGTGTGTGCACATAAATCATTGACCACAAATCTGCTGTTACTAATGACCAATAAAGACAATCACACGGCAGACACGGGTCAAGGGAAGTTGGGCGTCCGGTTCATAAGTCTATTGAGCCGTAACATAATATTTATGCGGCAAATATGTGAAGCAAAATACACTTCAAGTCAAGAAAGTTCATCGCTTAAGTAACTTAATCTGTCAAATGTGTATGCGTGTGTGTGTGTGTGTGTGTGTGTGTGTGTGGGTGGCATCATCATAAATATAAACAGCTCATCACTTGAGCAGTTTGTCCACTCGTCTCGCAACTTATGTTCTTGTGTTAGCTTTAAGCCTTCTGAATTTGATATTCATATAAGTATGGCCAAATCATCAAAGTGAATTTTCCTAATGCTGCCCTTAAATCAATCCTTATCCCAACTAATGTTTCCACATATATACATATGTATTTGCAGAGCACAATCACCTGGAAGGAGCAGCAGCAGCAGGAGCAGCAGCAGCTGTAGAAAGGTAAGCAAATCAAGGATAATCAGATAAACCGATGGAGAAACAATATAAGTAAGAACAATATTTGCATATTTAGCGTGAAAACCAAATATTATTTTACATATTCAGAACCCAAATAACGGCAATCAATTTTCAATGTCAGTCAACATTTTGCTGTAGGCAAAATATACACTTTTTTTATGCCTCGATTTTGACATTGAGTGGTAGAAGGGTTACTAGCATAGGTCGACCTTAACTTTGTAAAAAAATCAATAAAAAATTATACATCTGTGGATAATTATTTAAAGAAAAACAATTAATTACTCAACTCTAAAACAGTGTAAATATTTTTAATTTAAATTTTGCTTAACTATCTAAGTATCTTATCTGAAATTGCAAATTTAAAAATATATAATTATTATATTTAGGAACAATTAAAATACTTTTGAAATGGCTCAAAGTCTACACTTCTACACTCGGCAAGGATAAATTTCTTGAATTTGTGCTGCATTTAAATTAATTTTATTGAATAATTTATTTATTTACTTATTGAATAACATCAAACTTTTAAAAATTAAGTTATTTTGTCTAACTAATAAATGGTAAATACAGTTAAATATTTGTCTTATAAACTGATAAACTGCTTGTTAAAAATAATATTTTTATACAACCTTAAAATATTTTATATATATATATTAATACACATATTTATATTTATATACAAGCTTAAATTATATTTTTATCAAATTAATTTGAGCTGCAGATTGGGAAATTAAAAAAATTACATACAACTTTTTTTTGAGTGCTTTTTTTTTATGGTTTGATTAATATGTTGATCAATATGTATGAATCTGTTGAGTAATCAATTATGATTTATGAGCAGGTGTGTTGTTAATTTGTTGATTTCCAACATATGAAATATATGGTCATTAATCAGATTTGGCTGCCATTGTGAACTGATTGCAAAATTGACTATGAAATTGTAATTAATGCTAATTTCACGCGGGCTTTAGCAAATGGGCTTAATGCAAATAATTGTTAATTGACATAAATTATCAACTGCTCACATTATTATGCAGATGCCAACTTGTTGGCAGTTTATTTCACTTTATCAATTTAATCTGACTACAGTTAACAGCCGCATTTAAAAGCCATGATTTTGTGAGCCTGAATCTGAATTGACGGAATATCAATTTGCGAATGATTTTATTAGGTTTGTAACAAGTTATCTAAAAATTCAAACTTTTGTGGGATTTTCTTGCTCAAGTTTTATGCTTCTGTGTAAAAATGGTTTACTTAAGAATCTCCAAATCAAAATTACCCATTTAAATCGAATAACAATTTATTTCCATAAGCTTGACGCCTTTTGACTTTTATTATAGAATTATGTTCTCGCTGTCAGATAAATTCATTGACCATCAATTTAATAATAAAATTGTTAGTTTTAAACCCCTAAAAAAACAAACGCAATTTTACGGTATGCCCAAATCTTCTATTTAATGTTTATTTTAACGAGGACTGGAGGCTGGCTGGATGGGTAGTCATTGACTCCTGTTTTTGGGAGTGGCTCAATCTCTTGAATGTGGCAGCGAGAGGAGAAGGTGGGGTGGCTGTGGGGTACATTTAATTTGACTGTGTTGCCGTTGAAATTTAATAAAGAAGCGACAAAAATGATTAGCATATTTAAAGGTGAATCCGGCACATAAACTCAAGGCCTAAACTGACATGCCTCAAAGAGAAGTGGAAGCTAAGGAGCTCAGCCAGCAAGGAGCTCATGTGGAGAATTACAACAACTCCAGAAGTTCATAAAAAGAGACAGCTGAGAATTTTTTTAAAATATGCGCAGGCTGTGAGTGGAGAATAGATTCACAGTTGGCAAAGTGCCATTGACATTTGCTGGTCATGAATAGCTCAGAAAAAAGGCAGAGGAAGAGGAAGAGGGACTTGCTGTAGGCCAAGCAAACCAAATCGAAGGATTATTGGCCTGGAAATGAATTTTCCAAAAACTTATAATCTAATATATAGCATTGATATTCTATTGTTGACTAAACGAAATCAAATTGAGTTATTATTAAAATGATTTTAATATCGAACTCAAAAGCTAATTTTAAATACTTAATAATAAATTTATAAATGGATGAAGTATGATTATTATAAGATATATATTATTTAAAAATAACCAGCGATTGCTAATCAAATTAATAAATAATTAAGTTGCGCATACGCTTCGTTGACCACAGCTAAAGCGAAATATGAGCTATAAGATATACTCGATGGATTTGAGTTTGCTTAGTCATTAGGCATTAAAATTAAATACATGATAAATATATTTATCAGATTTATTTACACAGCATTCTAGGAAAAAATAACTTTCATGTGTGTGGAATTAATAAGAAACTGATTTCTTTCACTGACCAACTTTTAGATGATTTTAGCGTCTTCAATCAGTGCCATACAAGAATGGGGCACATGCATATTGATTCTATCAGTATGTAGATAGGGGGGCGGGGGGCTGTGGAGTGGTAAGTTGATTTGCTCACAGACAACAGATGTTAATGCCTCAGTGAGCAAAGTGCGTTTCGCTGTTCGCCTTTGTGTGTGTGGCACTTGCCCCACTCTCCGCCTTATTGTTATCGCTCTGACCGGGTCCACGTTGCTGTTGCTGTTGTTGTCTTTGTTATTGCCTGTTGTGGTCAGTATTAATATTTGTTGTTGGCCAGTTTCATACGCATTGTGGCCACAAATTGTATGCCCAAAAGCTGATTTACGTTTAACGATGGCCATTATGTGCCTGGTGTCCCGTGTCCTGTGTCCTGTGTCCCGTGTCCCATTTGCCCACTCCTTTATTGGTGTGGCAGTAACTCGCTCTCGCATTATATCGAATTATGTTATAAATATATGGAATATATTTGCCATTGCCAAATACGTGTGAGCATGCCGAACATGAAGTTTGCACAGTTTTATGGAATTTTATGTCATCTGCATGGCTGATTCACATGTCTTCACAATGGCTGGAATGTCACGAAGGCCAAAACAATTTTGACGCATAATAAAACTATTAGCATTTAAGCATATTTTACGGTCCGTTCTCGTGTTTATTATATGGGTATTAGAATAAAATCAATTGCTAAGCTTGCAAAGGATATGGCAGTGTTGTCAAACAGCTCATTTAATTTATTATAAACCAAACAAAAAAAACAATACAATGCATAAATAGAAGAACACAAATTATATGCCTTTTGGCCAGTGTAGCAGCCTTTGTGGCACTTGCCGGCAAAAGCCGTGAAGCGCGGCAAGGGACGATAGGGGCCATTGGCAATCGTTAAAGAACATTATTGTTGCATAATATCCGCTAATTTGTGCGCATAGCAAACCATAACGGTAAAATGTGTATAAGCCAATGCAGCAGTTGGCCAGCTGTGCGGGTCATTTGCTGGATAATGGGCGGGGCCCACGCATAATGAGCGGGGTCAATAAATGACTAATAAATGTAATATTTATTTTGTGCTACAATGTGAATGCCACAGCGAGGCGCACCAAATAAATACGAGTAGGCGATATTACATACATTCGTGGGGCATATTCTTGTTGTTGTCGTTTTAATCATGGTAACAACAACAATTGCGGCAAATCAATATTTGGCGTGCACATTTAAAATCAGCCCTTGACAAGTCACTCAATGCCGAGTGGCAGCCTCTTAATATCGAGGCTGTGGACCAGCCAGCCATCAACGAGAGTCCAATTCCAAGTTCGACTTCTAGCCACAACCTCAATGACAATGCTTTAGTTTTATTGATCCGGTTTTCTATTAAAAAACCTTTATACAGCCAATTTTTCAAATTATTCTCATTTTTATGCATAGCTTTAAAAAATAATTTGATGACGATAATTTGGGCATTTTTATTTATTCAGCCTTAAATAAATACTCGCACAGAAATTTAACAGTTTCTTTAAAGCCTAGCGGCTAAAAAATATAAAAAATTCAAAAACTCATAAATTATTTTAGCGCTGTTTTTTTTTTTTTTTTAAAATATGCAGCGACCAAATTTATGTAATTTTTTGTCAAGTTCTCTCAACGAAAACACTCCAAATTGTTTTTTGTGAAATTGGCGTAGTAATTTTCGTAAGAATTTTTTTGCTGCTTTAATTGCTGTGGTTGTCGCTGCTGGGGATGCTGTTTAGGCTGAGGCACAGTTCTGCCATCCTATTGTGCAATATTAAAAAAAGCGAGTACCAAACAATCAACAACAACAACAACGATGACGCAGCTACAATTGTAAATCATCCTCGGTTGACCTTGCGCATTGCAGGACGACTGCGTGGCATGCTCATTATTCTCTCCACGACTGTTGTTATTGTTGTTGTTGCAGCTGCTTCTTAAAAAAACGTCAAGTTTTCGCTTGCATTTTAATGGTTGCAATCAAAATTTGAATGCATTCCAAATAAGATGCAAAGATTGTCGGGAAAGGTCAAGGTGAACGCAGATGACTGACTTCATTTCGTGGCACATCAAAAGTTATCAGATGTGTGTAAACAAAACTTTAAATCAGTTCGGATAGACCTATAAGTATATATATATATATGTTAAGAGTAATAATCTTTTCAATTCCCATCTCAGACAGTGATGGGATTAACATTTTCATTTTAAATTTGTGGCTCAGACATTTCAATCCTTGCGAGCGCAACAATGCAGAAGTTTTTCATGTACTAATTAGAGCCAACTTTTACTCAGCCGTCAAGAAAAACCAACATATATATATATATATTATATATATATATATAAAATGAGAGGAATGAATGCGAATATAATAGTGTAGAAAAATAAAAGGCAACAGAGCAGATTGCGAGTCGTAGTTTAATTTCATTGCTAGACGAAAAGATACTTCTAATGTTGTTGTTGTTGTTGTTGTTGCTGTTGTTGTTGTTGGCGTGATGTGGGGCGTGTAAGCACATCAGCCAAATGCCTGATGATAAAATAAAATGCCAAATGTGCGCGCATTATTCAAATGTCATGATAGTCTCCAGAAAAACCCAGCCCACAAGTGACTCAAATACAGCCATGAACTCACTGCTTACATGTGTGTGTCAGTCTGTGTGTGTGTGAAGTATATGGGCAAACTGACTAGCTAGACAATTTGATATTTTTACTTAACATATTTTACTGAAGCACATTATTAAGATTAGTTTTTGAGAGCAGTAATCTAAATAAAGATCATCTTATAAAGTGGCCAAACTGTAGTAATAGAAAATAAAAAAAAAATGTGTGAATTTTCATTTCTGATCTTTAACCATAAAATGCAGATTGTGAGTATATAATAAATTATAATAATAATATATATATATAATTTTAAGCGCATTTTAAAATGTTTTTTTTTAGCTGTTTGCTGCAGAGTTCCTGTTTGAATATTTAAGATATCTTTATTTAGTACTATCTTTCATTTCAGTAAAAAACACAAGTGCCTTTTTAATTTTATAGGTTCAGTTGGTTTTTGGGAGAAATTTAAAAATTCGCTTACGCATAGGTTTTAAGATCTTAAATGGACCGCAATAAAAATAATGCATAGCAGTTTTTTTTATGCGCATTTTTTTTTATCTGGAATTTCTTTTCACTTCCGTGAATGGCATGAGAAACGGCATGGCGGGATTCCCATTTTGCGATTGGGGTCGAATCTTTTACGAGCTTGTAGCCCCACACTTTACGCACAAGCATTTGAAGAAATTTGTTTAACAATTTCAGAAACACATACACACAAAACAAATAGAAAGTGGAACAAGTAATAAGAGGTGTGAAGTGTATGTATGTGTGACAATGCATAAATAACTAAACACCTGCAGAATCTGTGGTGGCACAGGAAACACAAATGGGCCACAGACACATCTGTCGTCCGCTGCTCTGCTCTACTGTTGCTCTACTCTGTTGCTCTTCCAGGCACGTCTGAGTTGTGGCATTATAAATTACGCAAGGCTCATCTGCCTTTGTTCGGAGCATTTGTCAATATATCCGCATCTTACTGAAGCGAGACAAGTCGTTGAGATTTGGCATGCCAAATATATTACCAGCCAATAAACCAAGACTTCTGTTCATGGTGATTGTGATTTGTGCATCCCCATCAACATTTAACTATTTGTCTAGTAATTTATTATGGATTTGTAAATACTATTTTATATTCCCTTGTAAAATTGTGTAAAGCAGTAGAGTAGACATCTCTGAACTCAAAGTATATATATATATATATCTCTGTCAGCTCCCATAACCGTCTGTCGTATTTGTCTTTTTTATATAAGTAAAACTTGCTCACTTATTATCCTTATAAAATATGATATAAATTTTTTTTTTTTTGCTCAAGTCACTTATAAAGCTAGATGTAATCTTATCGGACTTTGGTACAATATGTCTTCAGAAGTGTGAAACATTTACAGCCAGTCTTAAATGAGTGTACATATGAATAAACGTTTAAGGATAATCGGTCTATAAGGGAATAAAATCTTCGGAGTGCCTGTTTCAGCTGTCATTTCATGTTGATGATTATCAAGATTTTTTAGAGGCATAAATTATTTTTTTTTCCATTTTAGTGTGTGTTATTTTTATTAAACGTTCAGCTAGAATAATTTTGAACTCATAACATTTAGGTAATATTGTTGCTATTAATTAGGCAATTTGTACTTTTAAATTTTTAAGGTATCAAATAAAAAAATAACCTTTTTTATATTTATACCGAATTTAGGCTGAATAAAGACATAACTTTATAAGTATATGTTAATTGTTTGGTTGTAGTAACGTCTTTATTTACCAGCGAAATCAAGCGACAGCTGGCGGCAGCTTGTAGTACCAAACTGTGGGCTTTTGTGGTGAAAAGCTTTCATTTCAAAGAGAGCACAGTTCAATCAGCTGTTGTCAAAGATAACAGCTAAAGGCAACTGTAAATCAATATTTAACTTATTTCCTGACAAATGCAGCTGATAAGCAGCCAACAGACAAAGCATTAACCCAACGACTAAATAAATTTATAATTCTACTGATAAACCTTAAAATCATTATGAGTACGTTTCAGAGGTCTTGAAACTTTACTTAACTAACCCTAATAGGTGTCTCTAGCTCAGGTTATCAGTGCATTTGTATTTAGCATGCTGATTTACGAGCCTTCAATCACATTTATTCAAGGGCTTCAATTCATGGCCAACAGATATGAGCGTTGCTCTCTCTCGTCCACTTTTCGTTCTCTTTTGTTGTATCAGCTTATGTCTCTCTATCTTTCTCTCTCTCTCTCTCTCTCTCTCTGTTGCTAGCTACTTGCGAGCTTTTTCAGCTTTGATTAATGCATTGTGGGCTCTTTTGAGCTTCCGCTCTCTTGCAGGACTTGAAGCCAGCAAAACGATTTGTCGTTTGATGCTGTTGCTGCCAGTTGATTCGCAACACGTTTGCCGGAAGGTGGCCAACGCAGGCAACAGGAAGCAAGGACAATTTCTACTCGTCACGCATCGGACTCGAGCTGCCACGCGAGCTCTCGTGTGCAGTATTTGTGTATGTCTCGTTGTATGTGTGTCTGTGTGTGTGTGTGCTATATGCAGTGAAGTTATCGAAATAATGAGTGATTTATTTGCTATAATTGCTAGCTTTCAGAAGTGTTGTTAAGGTCATTTGTACTCTGAGAATCAATTGAATATCCAACCAAGCCAACTTGTTGCTCAGAGCTCTGATCCAGCTAAACGTTGTAGACCTGTTGCCCCCGCTTGAGCGTGAAGCAAGTGTAATTAATGTTACATACAAATATTTGCTAAGCAATTTGTTTTACACAGCTTTCATCGCCGAGCCTATGCAATAAGTTAAGAGCTAAACGTTAATCGCGAACCCATCCCAAGCACAATGCTCAGCTCAACAATTAGGCGCACGTCCAAGCAGAGTAAATAAAATGAACCGAAAGCAGAACCGAGACCCAGTCACGTCCCATTTGAGAGGCGTGGAGGTGCGACTGACTGAGTGACAGACAGACAACGAAAATTGGATTAAATACATTCAAATTACAATTACGTAACCCAAAAAGTGTATCCAAAGTCAGCAGCAACAACAATTTTAATGAAACACAGCTATAAATCTGAGAAGAGCAGTCAACACCTCACACACACACACACACGCACACACACGCACACACACATTAGGCAAGGCGCGTTGCCAAACACAGCCCGAAATTGCCCACCATACACCTGACCCACATGCCCAGAAGCAAGTCTTATTACAAGCTGCTAAACAAAATCAAAAGCAGCTTAACACTTTGCACCAATGATGATACCATGCCCACATTGTTAGCGCCCTCTGGCGTAGGCCGCAACGTTTGCTGTCATCATTTTCCTATACGCCCTTGGCATGCCAGTTGAAATCAAGCCGTCTAACAAGCCACGCCAAGCAGACAACCCGCCAAACAGTCCAACGGCCTGTACTGACCCTTTTTGCTTAGTCAATCTAACTTCGCAACCTTTTTCGGCGGGGGTCAGCAGGCCGCTGGTGTTGAGCACAATAAAAAAAAAACTCCAAAATTACACTGTCCACCAAAAAGAAAATTACAATTGTTGCTGTTCTGTGCAATAATATTGTAACAGAATATTTTATTAATTTAAATTACTATATTTAAAAATCCATTTTAAGTTTTAAAGTGTTACACATTTTTAGAATTAAATTTATTTACTTAAAATAAAAATACATAAATTTTGAAAATGGTGTCGACAGTATCCTTTACTCCATTGGTTGTTTAGTGTACTGTAAAAATTGAGAACTTTAAGAAGTGAGCAGCCAATTTGGGTTGTTGTTGTTTGGTTTTAACGCTTAGGCGGCAAAAAAAGAAATAAAATCACCCAAAGTTAATATTTGTTGTGCCTCATTCTTTTGTCTTAAATATATATATTTATATGTATCTATTTTTGGCATGACACACAAACAGACAAGTTGCACGGCCTAAACGGCTCGGCAATTTGCCTGCGTTGAACCCTTGTCCATTGGCTTAAATCTGATGATGCTTTTATACAGTTCCTGCTGTATCAGGTCTTCAGTTGGCAGAAAAAGGATTTTCTTTTGACTGACTTGTGAGCAACAATTTCAGCGAGCGGCCAAATATTTCCAACTGAGTTGACTTTTTGCAACGTAAATCAAAGGTATCAGGCAACATCATTTTTAGGAGCCAAGCATACTTAGCATTTTTTGTGTTGTTCGTTTATTCTTCTACTTTTTTTTTTTGCTTTTGGGAGGAGTTATTCAATGTTCAGCGCTGTCTTTTATCTACTCCATAATGCTTTGGCATGGCGTGACCTTGTGCACTGGGTATTTGCGACCTAAATATTACAGAATTAATTTACCAAATTAAAGCCGGCATGCTTATCCAAGCCACTGAGCACACACACACACACACACACACATACACACACACACATACATACATACACACTTAAGCATCTAAACGTATTAATTAGTATTGCATACAGAATTGGTGCCCAAGGGGCAGCTTTGGCATCCAAGGGCAAGCGCGAATAACCGAAGCAAATGAAAAGCGCACTTCTGCGAAATTCATCGAGCTGAACATTTGAGCTACAACGCTTCCAACTAAAACTTATTATAATACAATAAACATAATAAGAAGGGCGGAGAAATGCTCAACACACAGCAGTAGCAACAAATCAAAAAAAACAACAACAAAAAATAAAATCCATAATGAGCAAGTTGGTTTCGTGTTTCAAGCTTTTTCTCGCGTGGCTCCTCTACCTCATCGACATGCGAAGCAACAACACACACCTGTACACATACATAGTCAAGCACACACACATACATACACACAATCAGCAAATATACTTACATTTACACGGCAACAAGGTGTTGAGACTCTCACGCCCAGCCGCCTTTTTATGAAAGGCGTCGATAAGTTGCATCAACATCTAAGGACAGCTACAGACTTATATATATATATTTATATATATATAATAGACACAGCAGAATGACAGGATATACCAGGATAGACCACAAAGAGCGAAATGCAATACATGACAGCGTCTTAATATTGTTGCAACTAAATAAAAAAATGCTAGCTTAAATCCTTACTGAATGATTGAATGATTGAAAGATTGATTTTTGTTAATAAAGGCAGCCAGTCACTGAATGAATAAACTATTCACATTTGCTGATTTCATATGAACTATATTTTCTGTGTGAAAATCCACCTTTTATATGCCACTGCCAAAAGTAGGCAACATTTTTAAAAGCCATAAATTCAATTTACACACATTAAGTTAGCCATGTTGAGTAGGCTAACGACAGCTATTCATTTGCAAATAATAAGTATAATTAATGGCAAAATAAAACAAGAAAATAAATAAGAATTTTGTAATATTCAACATATACATAAACTTTCTATGAAATATACATATTTAATGCTTGCAATTAATTGTTGAGTAAATGTCTTACAAAAAAAATTACGCAAAACCTTTGAATAAGAAATGAGATTATAAGCAGAGCATAAATCTAGCTAAAATGCCACTGAGTACGGCATTTATCAAGCTGGAAGCTGTTCCCCGCTCCACTTGCTCAATTACATTGCTTCTATACTTATTTTTATAGTCTTTTTGCCAGCTATTTGCGGCATTTTCATATTTTTTGCGGCAATCTTTTGACGCCTTCCGTTGCGCGATAAGCGCGCTGGACAAAAACCAAAAATTACAACAAAAAAAAGAAGAAGAAGAAGCAAAAAAAATGTGAGCGCAAAACCAAAGCCGCACCCGGCGGTGGCGGCAGACCTTAATGTAAACATTTGAATGCCATTATCACAATATGCTGGCGATAGGCAGCCGCAACGCCAGCGACAAAAAACAATAACAACAAAAGCCGCGAACAAACCAGCCGCAAAACGGTACTTATTCATTGTCTGTGTTTGTTGTGCAGCGGTGGGTCTACGAGTTTGTCTGTTTATGTCTCTGTTTGCCTCTCTGTCTGCCTCGCTGTCTGCCTGTCTGCCTCTCTGTCTGCCTGCCTGTCTGCAGCTCTGTCTGTCTGCAGCTCTGTCTGTCTGCAGCTCTGCGACTTTGAGTTCGCCGCTTATTTCCAAGCAATTTACTTTAATTCGTCCCAATTTAGCGTAAGGCATATGCCAGGCACAATATTTCAGCACCAGCAATTTCATCAGTTGACTACTAAAAACACTTGCCACACCCCTGAGTTGGGCAGACCTTTTAGTTGCCACATCACCACACCTGCTCTCTCAGCTGTGCATATGTGTGTAGACCGGATAATAATGTTTTCATTCAGCTTAATCATCATCATCATCTACATGCTAAGCACTTCATGTGCTGCAGATTTTTGGGATTTGTGCTGAGAAATTGTTGAAATTGCAATTATGCTTTTTGGGTACAGCAAATTGAAATTTTAGAAATTAACAATAGAGAGGATTGCCTATAACATTTTAAAGTAGGATTAGCCAAGATGAAAGCATTTTAAGCCCAGTTATTATTTATTGTTATATTGTTTTGTATGCTTAAGAAATTTGTTTCCAAGCAATTTGTAGACGACATATTTTTGCAAGGCTTCAGATAAAAATATCCGAAAATTGTTTGGAGTTGAGTTCTAAGGAAATCCTTCAAGTAATTGAGAATGGCATAAGTCATGTGTAAACCTTTATTTGAAGTAGTTACCCTTGTGTAGCCTAATTGTGGCAATTTGGCTTGGGTTGGGTTACTTTCCGGCCGTGTTCTAATAGCCAATTTCAATGTGCAGAGTTTGTGTGCCCAACAAACTTACCAAGCCTGGCAAAATGTTTGCCACCCTCATCAAGGAGTGATTGTGAAGCGTGCAGGCGAGCATAAAAAATCACAAAAAGAAACATAATGTCCAATCCGTCGATTCCGTCACGCCGTCTGGCGCCCGGTTCTGCCACGCCGGTCACCACAGCTACAGAATCAGTAGGTGTAGCACGGGCAGCTCCGACTCCAGCTCCGGCTGCGGCTCCGGATCCGGCTCCAGCAGCCGTACCCACAGCTGTGCTAACTGCGCGGTTAAGCGGCGCCAACACTGTGACTAGCAGCGCGATATCTCTGGACCAGTCGACATCACCGCCAATGCAGCAACCCATGTTGGCCACATCCTGCCCGGACTCACCCATACGTCGCGTATCCTCCAGCTTGAAAAACTCTGCTCTCGATTTCGCCTCGCGCTTTTTCAACAAATGCAAAGCGGCCACATTCACTGTGGATGGCGCCACATATACAATCGGTGAGTAAACTTGGCATTTCACATAGGTAAAAGTCTCTAATCGAGACTGCCTCATTTGCAGTAACATTCGTTACTTTAGTACAAAGAAATAAATTGGATATCATTCGTCGATGCACAGCACTAAGGTCAACAGGTGTCTGGTAGACAAACAATCCAAAAAAAAAAAAAATAGAAAAAAATACAGACATTTGTGGGATTTACAGTCGCGCTTGATTGAAAGGATGCAACGGAGCAAATTGGAATATTTCGTATTTTATTCTTTTTGGCCTTTGTTTTTGTGGCAATTGTCCGTGTTTTACATTTCTTTGTCTAGCGATTGCTGCACAACACGTCTGGGTGTGTTTGAGCGTGTTCATTTGTGTGTATACGTGTGTAATTCAAACTGACATTGAGTACAAGGTCATCGGTTGACATTGGCCTTAGTTTAAGGTTTGCACGTGTG
Source organism: Drosophila multiciliata (assembly GCA_037043605.1). Lineage (NCBI taxonomy): Eukaryota > Metazoa > Arthropoda > Insecta > Diptera > Drosophilidae > Drosophila > Drosophila multiciliata. The sequence goes on along the minus strand of JBAMBF010000103.1, from coordinate 2,344,665 downwards.
CCATGTTTCCACTCAGTCACTGAGTTTATTATAATTTTGTCACCAGAGAACTTCTCATGTCTAAATGTTTTATTTTATTAAAAATGTAAAGGGATTTTTCATTTCAAAAGTGGAAATATAAAACAAGAAGAAAATTATATTTTATAAATGCGCATAAGGGTATCAAGAGTATGGTAACTAGATGAAATGGCTTCTCTTTCGTTATATTTTGTTTACATTTTTTTATTATTTGTTTTTCTGGTAACATGGAGTACAACCAAATAATATTTGATGATGCGTCTGTGTCAGCCCAATCCACTGGCAGTAAAGGTCGCCAATTATCGACCAGTGTCTACACAATTTTGTTATCTATATTTTATAAGTGTAAATATTGACAAATGAAATTTTGCTACAGGTAAAATAAGCATTAAATTTAATATTAGTAAAATGTTTACAAATACAGTGAGCAGATTTTTAAAACTTTCTGTTAGTAAATTTAAGTATGCAGTAATCACAGTCTGCTAATTTTTAAAATTAATTCCCTCCACATTAAATGAACTAAAATAAAAGCTGAATTAGTTGTGGTAAATGTTGATTAAATGACTTCGTTTGCGCTTTTGTGGTTCCACTTTTATGTGGCAATTTAATTCAGTGACTGCAAAATTACAAAAAGGAACAAAAAATCTTTTTCAGATACATTCAACATATAAGAGCTAAAAATAGAAAATGTTGTAATTTTTAGAGATTTAATAACTAAAGTAATCGCAACTAAAATATTAATTGTATAGCTTTACGATTTGGTTTGAACTTAATCTATACAAATAAATAATGCTGATTTTTTGATAGCCTCTTTTGATAATTAACATATGTATATAGCCGGCTCTGGCATCTGTTTAGTTAAATGTTGAGTTTTTAAAAAATATCTAATACATAAATATAAATTTAACTTAATGTTTATTTTACTTTCATACCAAAGGCTATTTACTACATGCTGGAAAAAACACAGTTGTTAAGTTTAAATTGAACGGGAATTATTTTATTTACTGTTCAACTCAGTAAATCGCAATTTGCGCACAGTAAATTTCTGGATTACTGTCGAATTGGCCAAAGTGCAGATTTATATATGTTTGCTATTTCCATAGAACGCTGTGAATTGAAACAACGTGCTTTTAAAATAGGAAGCTGCTGGCAAATCCTTGGTGATAAGTCTCATGCAGGTTGCAGTTGCACATCTGGCCAACCAACCAGAAACGGTCAGAACTGTGCACCACATTGACCAAGATTTCCATGGCATGCGCTGCGAATCTCGCAAGTAATCCAGCTGAGTACTTGCCCAGTTGTGCCATGCTCCTCTTAAGAGTCGAGTGGTTTCCTTGAAAACGGATCTATGCAAAAGCAACATTTCAAACAGCTTTGCTGGACACAATTGAAGGTGTGTATTTTATCTCCGTCAGGTTTTGCATTCATTAAAATGATTGTCAGTTGCAACTACATTTTGTCTCTATTTGACTTTAAGTTCTTGTGTAAATACATCTATTTTATTCTGCTCTGTGTTGCGCATTAGCAAAAATTAAAGTTTTCATTTGCAACTTATTTCAATTAATTCGAAATTAAATATTGCATATTAGTCTTACAGGGATTAATAAGTCAATTTTCGTTGGGGTCGCGTAAATATCGAAAGCACATTTTGTAAAATAATATTTAATTGCATTTTGTCGTTTATCCTTTTTAAGCACTCAACTGTCCGCTCCAAAACTGTCTGTCTGCATAGCGAAACATAAATATTTAAACCCAAATCCAACGTGGCAAGCTATTAAATGTGCCCCAACCTTTTCCCGACTCTTGCCCCACATTTACAGGCAGCTGTAAGCCGGCGATATGACCCAAAAGATAACTTGGCTTGTGTTTTATTTGATATGGCACGCAGCTCGGGAACTCTGAGCCCGAGGAGTTCCCAGCCGTCTAATCTCAGACAGATTTCGTGATGTTTGTGCGTGTTTGAATGGCAATGTGTTTTATTTGGAATCTGCGTTAAATCGTTTCAATTTGATACCCTGATATCGAATGCTTACTTTTGTTTTACAGCATTTAAACTGAATTTGAATGAATCAAATACAAATGTTAAATATTTAAGGATATACATAAATTATAATTGTACACATGGCAAGCAAAGAGATTGTTAAATAATAACTGACTGTCTGCTTCTAATGCTTTTATTTTTAATGATTTCAATTAAAATGCCATTTAAACTTAATCGAAATGCGCTGCAACTAAAGAATGGCTGCCACTGCTGTCCTGTGGCAGCTGCGCCCGAGGGATACGCTTGAAGCAGAACAAAGCAAACCATGGCAAAAATAAGGCAAAGCACGGCAAATAATGGGAAATTGTCAAGTTACGGAAAAACAGACTTGGGGACTTCGCTTTGCCTTTGCCTTTGCCTAGCCCTCGCATCCGGGCAGAGAGTCCTGGCTGGAAGCGAAGTGCAACAGCTGTGACATCAATTAAAAGTTGCGTGGCCTTAATGCAATTAGAATTGCACCAAAAGCACTTGCATAGCGATGCAAACTCCATAGCATTTAATCGTCCAGCAGTTGCAGACACAGCTGCAACATGTTGCGCCCAACGGAAGTCCCATAAATATGTCTCAAGGATCTTAACTGTCAAATTTGTATGGAGGCTCAAAATCTTCTGCCTAGTTTAATCTTTAATTGTTAATTTCTGTATGCACAAGAGCCTTGTTGGCGGAAGTAAGTAGAAACGGGACTGGCCAACAATCCAAGCGGCCAACCAGAATGAAGACAAACGACAGCAACAGGACACAAGTGAAACTGGGCGTGGCAATGGTTGTCTTCGGACCATTTCCAGCTGCACCCTGGCTTTCCGTTTCTGTGCTCAGCAGTGCTGCGGAAATTGCATTGTCAACGCCAGATGTTAAGAGACGTCCAACCATTTCCACCACCCACCTGGCAACCTGCCGACCCGCCGGCACCCGCCGGACATGCCTCCACTAGTTGTTGCTCTGTATCATAGTTGCGCAAATTAAAAATAATGACAAGCTTGAACTGAAAACCGACTTAAGCCGAATATATTACACCCTTACCATATATAGTATGTGAATAATCAAGTTAATTGTTGAGCCACATGCAAAATAATACAAAGTAAGTAGAAAAGGAAATATTTGCCCAAAACTGAAATCGATAGGCAAGAGAAAGTATAAAAATCATTGGAATAGCCACTAATAATAAGTACTAAAAAATTTAATGATATTCAATAAAATTTATACAATATAAATATAAATTTATACAATATAAATTGGAATAGTAACTACATACTAATAATTATAACTTAAATATAAAAATGCTATTCAATAACATTTCCACAATTTGTTGGCATTTTGTTGAACATTATAATAAAACAGCTAAAAAAAAAAACGAGCCAAATAACACTTAACCAAATGAAACAACTTTTGTTTGGGAAGAGTGCCAGGAGCAGTGGCAGAGTGAAATCTTGTTAATCGAAGTCCAGGCACAACTTCAACTTGATTGCGATTCAAAGGATTGACTCGTGCAATTTGTTGTGTTGTGTGCCTTGGCCTACCATTAATCAGGAAGTTACACTCTTGCAACGCCATTTTGTTGCATGGCAGCCATTGCCGTGGCAGTCAGCTTGGCGTTGATTTACTTATCGTTTCACCAGCGACACCCACACACACACACACACACACACACACTCGTTGTAACCTGTTGATACACGCAAACTGCTGCGACAATTTATCGATTAAGCCCAAGCAACTGAAGGCACATAAAAAAAAATAATAATAATAAAAAAAAATAGAAAATCGATTTCACGCTCAAATTGATTGGCTTTTATTGCAGGGTCATTAAATTTATGGCAAACAGGCGAGCGACAGCAATTCTCTCTGAGACTGATATAAATTTAAATTGTGACTCAGACAGCGAAAGCCGGAGACCACCAAAATGGGACGCAGCTAAAGCAAATTCCATGAGCCTTGAGGTGACGACCTATCCAAGTTGCTGTTGCTCCAACATGTTGTAAATGTTCTTTGCCTCCTTGCCTCCTGGCTGGCAACATTGATTTTCTGCTATGCTGCTAAATGGCAGACACAGAGCACACCGCACAGGCCCCTGGATCCCTTGCCCCCCTTTCAGCACGCACATCCATTATTATGTTGTGGATTTTCGACTACTTCTATCTCTCTCTCTCTCTCTCACTCACACTCTCCCTGTCTCGCTCTGTGTGTGATGTGCTGCCGTTGGCGAAGTTCTGTTGAGGTTTGCGGCCATATATTGTGGCAAAAGCGTTTTTATATCAACAGCAGAAGTGGGAGACCAGACCAATCCCGCCCAGACCAGACCAGCCAAGCCCAGCTCAGAGCAAACTAGACCATATATTCAGAAATTCTGGCATCCTCTTCCTACCCACGACTGGCTGGTGTCACTTCGCTCCAACGCTGCTCAACGCAACTCGTTCTCCATTTTGGCAATTTGCTTCGAATTTGGCATTAATTTTTCATACAGGAAATTGAAATGTTCCCATAACGGGAAGTTGTTAACTTGGCAAAATGGTGCCTGCAATGAACGACAATGTTGCTGCTGCCTTTTTTGTTGCTTAATGTGCTTTAAGGCCAAAGAAATTATACAGTTTTAGCGCCGGCTTAAAATCCAATTAAAACTTTATTAGTCAGGACATAACGAGATAAAGTTTAATAAATAAATTGTGGTTAAGACGCAGCTTATCGAATTTGGCCACCTAGCCAAAAAGTTATATCCACCTGACCGGTGCGTACCCCAAATAAACGGTTAGCTGGCTGAAAACTTGAAATATCCAATCATTGGAAAACGACCGACCGGCCAAACCATGTCGAACCGTGTCTGCATTCAATTTAATTGCCATCACTTCTATCCTTCAGCGCATTCATTTCCTAATACCCGCCCGTCTGTCTGTCCATGTCGAGCTTTGCTGCTTTGGTGCCGCATCTGTAACGGTAACTTCAATCAACGGAAATTGAAACGCAAACCAAACACAATTACCCGCAGAACCCTAACCTGTCCTAATGAAGGCAAAACGACCAACAAGTGCAAAATAAACGCTGTTTCCATTGCCAGCCGCTTTCTATATTTGTCAGTTTGCAGGAGCCATATTTATTTTATTGACAGCAGCAGCAGTTTCCAAATAGATGGAAAGGCCGAACCGCAACAGAACCGAAACTGTGGAAACTGTGGAAATACAGCGCATTTTGCACATTCAGTTTCAAGCGAGCTCCAAAAATTTGTTTTTGTTTATTTTACTAAAAAAAAAAAAACCAAGTAGGAATGTTGTAGTCGAGTGATCTAGACTACGATACACCCTGCACAGAGTTGTTCAAAGTATTCTACTTATATTGCCAAATTTTTTTTTAAAAAATGTGATTAGTATAGGAATATATATTCGACTATAACTTTATAATCTATAATTCGAGAAGTTGTATAAAAATATGCATATGCTTTTTATGTATTAATGAAACGATTCTGCCTTTAAATTTGTGGCTTTTAGTGCTATCGGAAATCGAAATTGATCGATAGTCGGAAAATGGAGGCAGTTGCCGATAAAAAAAAAATAAAGCAAACTTGATCTACGCCGGATATACGAGAACATATATTTTAAAATTCATATCTCCAGCTCTTTTAGTCTCTAAGATACGCGTGTTCAGACAGACGGAGATGGCTATATCAATTCGGATATTGGTTAAGAATATAAAAATTTTATGGGATCGGAGATGCTTTCTTGTACATTTGTACAAAACTATGATACCTTTTTAGACATTTTCATTTTGTTCAGGGTATAAAAGGAAAGAAAAAGGCTAACGAAAAAATGTAATTTAAAAAAGCAACTCGATTGACGTGCGAATACTTCAGCTCTGTGTGTTCACTGTTTGGGTTGTGTTCGTTGAGTGTGTTGTGTATGGTGTGTGTGTTGTGTGTGTGTGTTGTGTGTGTGTTGTGTGGGTTGTGTTTTCCCTTCGATTCATTGGAAAAATTGTTTATGCTTAAGCAATCGAATCAACAGAATACGTAAGCCAACCGACTCCCGCGCTATTCGAATGGTTTTATTTTCGTACTCGAAAATAGATTGAAATATTATGAACAGAACGCAGAAGATATCAATACTGTATTATTATATTATATGCATTAAAACAACCCATTATTATAATTAATATTATAGATAAGTTGACTTTTCAAAGAGCCTATCGCTTTTCTAACCTGGCCCTACGCTGATTAGCCATCAATTTACAAAGTTTTCCAATTATGCGTTTGTTGATAATTGGCAACAATATTATTGGTAGTAGATATAATTAAATGGACTGCAATCAGCTGATTATAAATAGACTCTGGAGTCTATCAAAGCTATCACACTCATCTTCATCATGGAGCGCTGCCACTCGACCTAATTGAATTTGTCGGCCACTGAATGTGCCGCATTTGCATCATCAATCATCAGCGCGTTGCATGCTTCATACTCCACACTTTGGCTGTCAGCATCAGCAATATTTTATCAATTTGCCAAACACTCTCTCATTTCAAGGTGGTGTCAGCTGATGTGCCGCCCAAGCATCTGGCCAAATAAATTATTATGGCTATCATCGGTGACTTTTATTTAATTTGAGGCACAGCCTACAGACGCAACCTGTTCCTTATCCAACGAAGAAGTAACCCAATCCAAAGCAAAATAAAGAAAATCTAAAAAACGTCACAAAAAACAAAGAGGAAAAGATATATCTGGGGGCAGACAAAAAAAGCAATAAGACAGCAGGTGATATTTTTTATAGACAACTTCTCGTTTTATAGCCTGTCGAAATTGTTGCCGTTCGTTAAGCATCTGGCGAGCGAATCCTGTCCAGGTCTTCAAATTCTAAGTGGGGAATACAAAAAGTTGAACTTCCATTTAAAGTTAAGTTTTCTTTATATATTTGTTTTTCTCACAAAAGCAATACCGAAATGCATTGAATAAAGTTGTTGAGAGTCTGGAAAGTAAAACTTTATGCTTACCTGCATCTGGCGGTGCAAAGGTACTCAACTTTGACCGCTCCGCGCTTTCCAAAATGTGCGGGGCGTGGCATACACAATGCCCACAAATGTTTGGCACTCAGTAAAGTTTTTGCCTCGTTGTTCATGGAGCCGAACCAAGCTGCTAAAAAGCTGTCTTAATGGAAAAGCGTACTTAAATTACGAGTTCCTTTGAGCATTTCCCATTTCCCATTTCGCATTTATCTGTTTTTTCAGTGGCAGGAATAGTTTGCCAAACGCTCAATAAACACGCTCGTTTAGACCGCTTATCACTGGACCTTTGTCTGCAAATGGTCTTGGCCCGATTGTGAATCCGATTTTCATTTTGCATAATTTGAAGCCTGCGGCAATTTTGGCTCTACTCTGCGGCAAACTTATATCAAGCAGCTCGTGCAACTTGTGGCAAGCTCAGTCTGCTCTCCGTTGCACAAAACAAATTTATAACATATTAATAGATATTTAATACAATTTTATTTCTCCTTTATTGTTGACAAACATTGTTTGCAAACTAAAATCTTCCAGCTTAAACTTTTGACATAAAACCATCTTTATTGATAACCAGAAAAGAGAAGACCAATTTCAACCGCAATCTGAGCAGTTGTTTTAGGGGAGTGTCCTCGAGGCCACTCTTCTTGCACTACTTGTCCATCAAATAAACTATTTTTGTGTCCTTGGAGTGGGCTGGGTTTTTGAGTGGGAATGGAACGGTGGGTGTGTCGCCTTAGAAACTACAAATAAACGACATCGCCAACACACACGCGAGTGTATATCGAAAACTAGGAGTGTGTGTGGACAGGTTATCCAATATAATCACTGGGTTAGTTTACAAGCGTGCTTTTCTGGGTTTATTACCTCTTCCACAGTTCGTTCTGCAGACCGATAAAATTCAATTAATTGAAAAAAAGAAAATGCAGACATAACAAAAGAAACAAATCTAACAAATGGAATTTATTTCAGAGGGTGTTGCATTATTGATACCTGGGTTAGTTTGGAATTTAATGGATAAATTCCAAGATCTTTATCAATATCAATCAATACATAAACTGAGTAAAGCCTAAAGTGATTCACGATTTTCCTCGACAATCCCCAATAATGTTCTCAGCCCCATAAAATACTGAAAATCCATTTGTTAATCGGTAAATCCTCCCTTTTGTTCATAGAAAACCTAATTAGAATGTAATTACTTGCTTTGCTTAGACATAAAAAAAACCTTGGGAATAAAGTGGCATCCTTCATGCAGCGCAGCTCCCCTCCTTCACCATCGGAGTTACGAACCATTTTTCTTGTTTGCTTAAGCAATTTCTTTTTTTAACGCTGTTTCGGTTTTTATGTGCAACACAAATCAAATTTATGCGTTAGCCAACTAAATGGATGGATGGTAGTGGCCACCCAAGCAATTTCTATAACTGATATCAGCCCCAATCCCAAAGCAGACCCCAACGATCCCCTACAAAAGTCGATGAAGTTAGAAAACGTGTTTTGAAATTTGATTTCGCATGGCAAATGCCCGCAGCTGCCAGTTGTTATTATTATCATTATTGCTATTTCTACGATATTTGTATATCTATCTCACACACACACACACACACATGTGTGTATGCAATGCTACTCATCCCTCCCCCTCTGCAGCGAGCACTGCACACGTTTGTAGCGCAAATTGAAATTGAATTGCGAACTTTAAAAGTTTAGGGCCACATCGAAACTGGGGCCAACGAGCTCAGCAAACCCTGCAGCTCACTTAGCAAGCCATCAATGCGAGAAAGAGATGCACAGTGAGTGAGAAAGAGAGGGCAAAAGTGCAGCCTTAGATCCTGTTGAGACATGCCAAACAAAACTCCTCCATAGATGATGTTATCAATGGGCGGCAACTTTCTGATTCTGCCTCCTCTTTTGACCATTGCTATGACAGATATATGTGAAAAATCGTGTTTGCTTTTATTTGTTTTTGTATTCGTTTCTTTGTGCTCTAACTGGCAACACACACACTGACACACACACACATGTGCACAACAAGAGTTGAAATCACTTTTATCGTTGACTGCACTCAATTATTTATTTATTTATCCTTTTCGTATTTTGTATTTTGTATTTGGTTTTTCGTTTCTATTTGCAGTTACTGCCTATAAACTGGACTTAAAGAAATATTAAAGTTTCAAATTGCTTTACTTTTAATCATGTTCATATGTGGGTCAGAATTCCCACAAAAATGTAGGTTATCAAACAGTATTACGAGCAGATCAATGAAGCGATTAGACTACTTTTACAAACCCTGTCAGATTAGTTCACATCAATTGAGTCATACATATTGAGATTTTACAGGGTGTTTCTAAATCTAGTAGACTTTTTATATTTTAGTTATTTCATTTATTTATTTTATATGATAAATGCAGAAGTAATTTTATATACTCTTGAATTTGGTTAAAAATAATAAAATGCTTACGCTTTGCGAATATTTCAACTGAAAAAATGGGGGCTAAAATTAAAGATGATTTCAATTTTAGACTCCAATCTATATCTTGATGATAAAGACATGAAACTTTATGGAAATTTATAAATTTGGCATCTATAAAATTATACAATTTTTTTTGGACACTTACCTCTTTTTTTACTCCCTGATAATGTAATTTTTGTAGTTCCTAGTTAGCAGCACTTTTGCTACACCCTGTACTAGCCAACAGTTGGAAAATCTTTCTCGTAAATCAGACACCGATTCGACCGTGTTAGCCGGCCTGGCTAGGAAGAGCTATTATATTTGTACTGTATGGGCAAATGAGAGACCGTATTGTGTGTACCCTTGTCCGCGCCAGTAGAAGTAATAGAAAGACCAATTCATGGCCCTTTGCCATAAACTCAACGCACTTATTCGATTTTCGCTTAGCAACCAGTATTTGTGTGTTTTTTTGTTGACTGATTTTATTTGCTTTTAATCGGCCGACTGCGCCACTAGGACCACTACTTGACCAAGCTTCATGCTGTTGTAGTGATTGCATCGCTTCAATGATTTCGCTTTTCACAGCTGGCCAAGAGAATTTTAACCGAATCAATTTTCATGGGAAATGCATGCGAATATTTCAATAATTTACAACTTACCAACCCAAAACATTTCCCCAATTATGATGATGATGAACTTAAATAACCGTATTATTTTTAATACACACTTTCACGCACACACACACACACACACACACACACACCACATATATTGCATTTAATATGCATAAAAGGTAAAAGTTGTGAAAATTTTTCAGTTGCATGGTAAATATTTAATGCTGACCGTGCCGCACAAAGCGGCAGACACAGAGAGAGTGAGAAAGGGGGCAAGTTGAGTGCAATCAACACTCATAAGTTGAAGAGAGAGAGCAATGCAGAGGGTTGCAAGTGCGTATATATATATTTTAATGTTTATTGGAAGTGACAATCAAGTTAACAACTTGAAAACTGAAAGTTTACCTCTAATCCTGTGGTCGCAGCAACGGCAAAGCAATAAAGCTTAAAACTCAACTTGACACAAAAGGATATACAGTATATATATATATGTATATATATATATAGGTATATATATGCATTTACAACTTAAAGTGATTCTCTTTATATTTATTTTAGCTATATATATTTATATATTTCTATATTATATTTATATCTATTTATTCTTGCATGTATATTTTCACACTTCCATTACTTGGGCATCAATTACAACATAAAGCGATTTTCTTCATATTTATTTTAGCTATATATATTTCTATATTTCTATATTTATATATTATATTTATATATATTTATTCTTGCATATATATTTTTCACACTTTTATTATTACTTGGGCCTCAATTGTCTGGCAATTGTTTTTACAGCCTCTGGCAACAATTTCCAAGTGCATTAATACACAATGATATATATATATATTCTGATTAATTGAGCTGGAAACACAAATTAATCATTAATCGCGTTGAAACGTAAACTGAAGCATTTATTACACACAACAATAAAAAACGAATTTGAATACAACTTTTTATTCTGTATGGCAGATTAAATAATGTTGCAAATAAAAGATTTATTGTACTTACTAAGGCTTTTGAGATATTCTATCAATTTTCTATTGCCTGGAGGCGACTCCAAAATGTCGAGAAGACATTCACAACACAAGCTGCTTTTCACGTTAAGCTGTGCGGCAACATTGCGAATTTTCTTGCCTCCTTTGTCAGCCAGTTCCAAATGCAAATACTGGCGCCGTCTGTTCCCCGAGGAAACTGGAATATTTCGCTATTATTTGACAATTTCTATTTAGACAATTTTCATATTGCTCCGAGCAGGTTGACACAGTGTGTCAAAGTGTCTTCCAATGACCTTAAAATAGCTTTGGCAAATATTGATTATGCATCCAGTTCGAGACGTAAAAGGTGGGGAGTGTTGAAGGTGCAAGCGTAAATGGGAATACGAATCATATTGTAAATCCTGTAGTGCATCCGTTCACCTTTTTTTTGCAGCTGACGGAGCATAAGTCCGGCAACCAATCTGCTCTTGCCAATGCAGTGGGATTAAAAATTGAGTTGAAGGAAGCGCACACGCCGGCATTTGCCAGGATAAGGCAGACCAACCCTGACAGGCACTGCCAAGACACCTTTTGTGCATCAGCTGCAGGGCAGACAATTGGCTCTCGATTGTTTGCCCTGTTGGTATTGTTGCCGCAGTTGTTGCCATTGTGGCAGCTCTGCATTATGCGCCATCAGTCCAAAGTGGGTGGATTGCCAATGCCCCTGTTCATGCGGTTTCCTGCAATTCAAGTGGACTGCAAATTGCGTCTGTAAATTCACAATGTCCTCGGGCTGCATTCGCTTCACCATACACTTAGAACAATTTTCGATTATAAATTCTATTTTTATCTCTTTTTTTTCTTTATTCCTAAAATATTGCAATTCATAATACATTTCCTACGAAAACTTACAAAACATTTAAAGGTCGTTTTTTTTAGGATTGGGGAATAGAAGGAGATTTTCATTTTGCTTATTTTTTCTGAGTGTATTAACCAAATGGATTTTGCGACTATTGATTATATTGTCAGCACAACGACAATTGCATTGCCTCATCACTAAAACCACATCCGATTTGCAATAATTGCATGTGTGAAGGCAACAAGTTTATCGCTAGCTAAATAACACATGGTTAATCCAACAAAATTGCCTACCAAGGCCTATATAGTTGGCTAAATATATGTGATATTTAATTAAATAAATGTATGTGGCTAAATGCTAAAACTGTTGGGTCTTTGCCTTTTTAGCATTCAATAAAAATAGGTTTAGAGGCAAACAATATGTGTATGAATTTAAATTGAGTGCAGCTAGGGCACACACGCACACTGACAGACACACACACACACACACAGACACACACACAGACAGACACATACACACAGCTAACCGAAAATTGGTCCTCTAAGGCACATAAAAATAATTCACGTTGTAGCAATTTTTGCTTACACATGAGCAAGCAGTGTGGCACACAGGGTGGAAGGGGGGGAGGGTAGGCAGGTTGTCAGCCAGGCAGTGGGGATTCTGCAGACATTATACATACGCACTGCTGTCGTTCCTAGGGAAAGCGCTGACAACCATAATGAGATGTCAGCGTTGACTATCAAGTGGCTTTGGTGGCTGCTGCTGCTGCTGCTGCTGGGCACTTGGCTTGGTTGGACCCCAGCGACCTCCTGCTTCAAGTGGATGTGAGCCAAAGCAGGACACGACAACAACGACCACCATTTCCATTTCCAATTCACGTTTCATGCAAACTAAGAAGCAACCAACAAAAACCCAGCGTCGACGTGCTTAACATTTTTTAAGCCATAATGAGCAGCAGCAGCAGCGGGAACAGCGGCAATAAGACACAAGCAAAAAGGCGGCGGGGCGTGACACCTAAAGTGCTCTTGGCCCGGCGACTGCACACGCATAAATATCCGTAGTCGCAGGACGCACTGGCACTGGCACTGGCGCGGGCAGACTAATTTCTGCTCCACTTTCCACTTTCCCATTGCCATTGCCACCCATTTTTAATGATGACAAATGCGCATGTCCCCCAAAGAGCAACAGCAGCATAAACCCTGATGATGATCCTGTTGTAACTGTATATTTCGTCTTACAACTCAACTCAAAGTGGAAGTCCTGCTAATTTCATACTGTTCAATAGGATAATATACTGGCATAAATTCCAAATGTTATTCAAATTGTAAATTATGCCAAGGACATGCAGCAAATTGCATTTGAAGAGGCAGCCCAAAAGTGATGCGCAAATCCTGTACTTAATCCTCATTCTATTAATGACTATGCAACAGCGACAAATCCCATTGCTCGGAAGCCCTGTCAGTCTCTTGGCTAAATTGTTGGCCCCCGGGGAATGGACAGCTGCCAGTTAAAGAGTAAAAGTCATTGACAACAACTTAAGCCCTGGAACCAAAATACCCATCAATGACAGCAATGGAGAACAAAGTTTTCCAAGCAGAGACAAAAAGTTTTTTGATTGCCACGCCAGCAACGACGCCTTTGAATCCAAAATGACCAAGTTGGGCCAACACTTTGCTGCCAAGCCCAGAACAAATGTTCTTTAATAATTAAACGGGTCTCGCAGCTCCCCTCAGCTCAGTTGGCTCCTCGTTGGCTGGTTTGCATGTCCAAAACGGGTGAAGCTTATCGAACAAATCAAACCAAATCGCACAAGCAATTGCACTTAGTGCAGCCAAACATGCGAGAACAATCCCATCCGAGAGCGCACCGGCAAAATCAGGTGAAGGCGTGGCCAGTGTTACTAAATTATAACTCTGGCACGCACAAACCCCCCTCCCCTACACACCCACCCTGCGTAATGAAGTTAGTTGCTGGAAAAGTTAAAGTCGAGTTCTTTATTTATACAACTGAAAGTATTTCTTATATGGTCTGCTAGCCGACGTTTATTGCCCAAGATTTGAATGACTGTTTGCCACATAACAGAAAAGTTTTAGCCAAATATCAGTTTCAGTTGAAATGATTGTTTGACACATTAAATGTTGCCAACACTTTTTGAGGTTGTGGCACATGAAAAAAAGGCAAAACTGATATGGGACAGAAACAAAATCTTGACAGTTAAACTTGTTTATAGTTATTTGTAAGCCAAATTTATTTAATATAATTTAATACAATTTACAAATCAAATATCTGACAAATCTTACAATTATTTGGGTTATATGTATAACTTGGTCAACTGTCAACCAATTGCTATTTAGATATTAATTTATTTTGATAAGTTTGTAACTAATTTGACTCACATTTCATTAAAGCCAACACAGCACTAAATATTGACCAGCTTGTTGTGATGTGAGTGCTGCCTTCATTTGTCTCTTTGCACAGCCAAGTCAATCAGGGCCCACTTGACCACAAGCACTAAATCACTCTGAATGGGTCAATGCTTGTGGCTGAATCAGAGTCGATGCCCAAGATAAAGCTGAAACTGGAAGCTGATGCTGGAGCTGTAGATGTCGAGCATGCCTCTCTCGCCATGACCCAACTGCGTCCACTTGTCAGCTGTTTATATTGGCAGAGTACGCATGTACTTGTTACAATGCTTCTATAAGATTGCAATCTTGGGGGCATCTCTCAGCCGGAGCCAGACATCGGCATGTTGACAGCGACATTTACATAGAGCAGCTGGCATCGGTTTTTGCTTATTGTTCTTCTTCTTCTTGTTAGCCGTCAAGTGGCTTCCAAGTAGGTGTGGCAAAATCAATTGCACGCCATTTTAGCTTGCGGCCCAGCAGCCATTGACATGACATTAACCCGGAGACGCCTCCAGACTCTGCATACATACAAAAGACGCATACATTATTTATAAGCATTTTTTCGGGGCGATTTTCTTTTTTTTCTGAAGACAATAAAATATATAAAAATGCTAAAAGATTTGCCAAAAAAAAAACGGCTCAGTCAGCCGAGGGGGGTAGCGGGGCGCTCGATTTAATCGCTGACTGACTTGAATCGAGCGCACGAATTGACACTTGAGATGGATTAGCATGAAACATGGGAAAAATATTGTAAAAAGACTCAGTCTTAAAATACTACTCGAATTGTGCTGAATACAAAGGAATTGCAATTTAATATTGAAATGCATAATTTAAAAATAAATTAGAGAACTTTAATTTATGAATCCATTTAATTCTCAATTAAATATTTCGTGCACGCGTTTTTGCTTTGCGGTTTTCATTATTTATTTTTAAATTAAATTAAATTGCAGATGAAAAATATATTTCCATTTTTGCTGTCGGTTTTAGAGCTTCGTTGAAACATACAAAAAAAATGCTTTCCTCAACTGGAGTAAAATCTAAGCAAATATTGTGACGAATAATTCATGTCCCCATTTGTGTAATATAGGCAAAAAAAAAGGAAAGAAAAAAAAAACGAGGATTTTGTGGTCTTTGCTGGAGCGTCAAATTGCTACAGTTTTTCCCAACGTTGCCATTTGGGCACTTAAAAACTAACCAACATTTCGTTGTCTCTGCTCTGCTCGCCTCATTTCCGTTTCCGCTTCCGAGCATCATTATAACAAGCAACAATAGCAACAACAATTAAACAACTGCTCAGTTCCCCAGACAGCCATTATGCTCAAGAAAGAGACAAAGCATATAGCTAAATTTCGAGTTAGAAGTCAACTACATATTTAGACCATCAAAATTCCGACCACATAATAGCCTTGTAAATCGGTTGTACGTATTTGTCACGGCTTGTCACTTGACAACTTCACGGCAAACTCACTCGGAATTTGTGCTCTGGGTTTGGGGGGCTATGTTAAATGCTTTGTCATACATCAGAGTGATGTCGTTATTTATTAATGAACTGTAAATGTGATTGATGTGATTGATGTGCTTGATTTGTACCCATGTCCTGTGCTTGTTATCCCAATGAATCTGAATTTCCCACACTTGACATTAATATATAGACGCTTTAAATCAAATGGAACGTAATTTATTCAATTTAAAATAAGTACCATTGCCTGAGTACGCAGTTATTATGATATGCTCAACAAGCCCTCTTTATAAGGAATATAACTCTTAATTTAAAATCAAATCAATCAGTCGAGTAGAGTCGAGAAAAATGCACAACAGAAACTTACCTGAAAAGAGGAAATACAAATTGAAAGAAATGAATGCAGCTAAGTGAAAAGATGGGAAACTATAAAATATGGCATATCCTTAGCTACAAGCAGCAACTGCCACTGCCACTGCAGCTGTTGCACATGCAACAACAGGAAATAAACAAGAACAGATGCGATGGGTAAATCTGAAACCAGACAAAGAGCCAGAATAATGTCATTGCCATTGTCAACGTCAACATCTAACAATGGAACTAATTTGGCTCGGTAAATTTACACTCATTTAATGCCAGAGACTGCTGGCTTAAAACTTGGTCTATTTGGAGCATTTTGCCAGCTGGCATTTGGAAGTAATTAGTGCAAATTAGGCAACTGATTAGAGAACTAAAAGGAGGAAAAAATAAACCAAAACCCATGCAAAACTTTTATTATCAGCACCTGAGAGCAGCTCATTATGCATTTAGACTGTTTGTGGTTGAGGTTAACATGAAAAGGAGTAGAATGAAATGACAGTAAATGCGCATTATAAGCGCATTAAAAACGCGAATTACAAGTTGTGAGTAGAAAATGCACGACTTACAGATACCCATTACAATAGCAAAACCAAATGTTGACTGTAAAAATCAATTTTTTTCAATTTACATTAAATCCTTTTATCCTGCTGGCGCTTTTTGTGTGGCAACAGGGTATCGGCAGCTGCATAAGTTAAATCCTGGCTGAAACCTTGCTGCGATAGAAATCCTTTTTTGCACTACTAATTAATTAAGTTGAGCGAGTGGCAGATGCTAGAGAAGGATGGCCAAAGAGGAAAACAAACCTTGAAATGGAGGGAGGGCGTATTCGGGAGCGAGGGGGTAAAAGCGAGGTTGCTTTCAATTTAGTCAACTCATACGCACTGTTGGCCTTGGGGCACATTGCTTAACATGATAACCGGCATCTTAGCACCTGACATAATTAAACGTTTTTCGTTGTCCCGTGTGGATGACGCCGTCAACTTCATAAGCGCACGCTTGACCTTCTTGCAAGCCGAGAAAATCCAAAGGATATATATATATACATATGTATTATATATATATATATATTTATTTACACATGTATAAGTGCGCACACACAGACATTAAGACCTCAACACATAGAATACAAAAAGGCGCTTATGAGTTTTGTGGTTGCTTTATGCAATAACAAGAACAACAGCGACAACAACTAACTTAAATATGCAAATATTTGCGGGCTTTGGAGATGGCTCCTAGCAGCGAGTGGAAGCCTTGTTGATGACACGACACTTGCAACACTTTGCCCCACAAATCTATTCACATCCGCAAACACACACACACATCCAACCACACACTCAATACACAAGTATGTCTTAAGCAACCAAGGGCCTGTTTATTATTTGTGGTCTTAACCATTTATCGCACATTTGTGGCTTCATTTTGTGGCCAACAAAATTGAATTATTTTTTATTAATATTTATATTATAATATATCAATTTGAAGCATCTTGCCAGCTTGGCCCTGAACACCATTTAATGACTGTAATTAAGATGGATTTACATGCAGCTGGGCCTCACTTGGGCTTGGCTTTGCTTTTTTTTGCCAGGGGAGGCGTTTCAAGGACAAGTCTTATCCTTATCAATACGTCAGAGTGTATGTCTGATATGCCCCAGAGAGTCCTGCACAAGCAGTCGCTCTTAAATTAAAGTTTACTCTTTTAAATTTGTATTCTCTTTTGGTTTGCTCTCTTTACACACTGAAGCTTTTCCCCACAGCTTTTTGAGCGAAAAAGCTTTTATAACTATAACCATTGACAATAGATGTCGCTTGTTCATGGCAAGAAAAGCTGCACAGAGCCGTTACATTTTTGAAAAGAACAAAAATCTAACAGATTTTTTTATATAATTGTGTTTTAATTGTGGTTTGGAATTTATACAAGCAAATTAAAGTACAGTGATGTACAAACCATGTTTATAAAATATGTTATACTTCCATATTAAAAAGAAATAGAAAATTTGATCTTAATATTTAACATATAAATTAACTTTAAATTGTTGGTTCAAGCTTCAACATAAGCTCCTCCCACTTTAGTCACCTCACATTTAACTTTACATCTCGCTCAAAGATATTTTGCTGTTTTTCACACGTCTGTGAATAAACAAGTTGTTGATCAAAAGCCGTTGTAAGCAATAGCTGTCAAAGATCGGGAAATGTCAAGATTTTTTTGGTTCCGATGGCCAGACAGCGATATGGCAACGCTGGTCATTAGGCAAAAAAGCGTTGAAAGTTGTCGTTGCCAGCACAATTTGTATCGCCTGCCGATCGGCTGGCTTATTAAGTTAATTTTAATTGGAGTAGGTAAACCGTCAGTCAAAGTCAAAGCACC
This sequence comes from Drosophila multiciliata, assembly GCA_037043605.1. NCBI lineage: Eukaryota > Metazoa > Arthropoda > Insecta > Diptera > Drosophilidae > Drosophila > Drosophila multiciliata. The sequence goes on along the minus strand of JBAMBF010000103.1, from coordinate 2,326,146 downwards.
AAAACGCTGTCAACGCTCCCCCTCCCCCAACACCTCCTCCTCCACCCGACCAAAAGAAACCCACTGTTTGCACAGCCGAGCCGAGCAATAAGAGGCTGTAGCCCAATCTGTACGTCACTCCTATGCCATATGCCAAATATAAGAAACCCCAGCATCACCCCACCCTACCGCACACCACTCCACTCCCCTTCTCGCTTAACCCCAGGTGATCTGCGCATGCGTGGCGCGCATATTTCATGGCAAGGCGATAATTAATGCAACCAAAAACCGAAATACAAAGTGCCTCTTGTTTTTGTTGTTGTTTTTGCTAATTTTTTTTTTTATTAAATTTGTTAGTTTTTTGTGTACATAAAGTGCTTTGATTGGGTACATTCCATTTGTGCAGTGGCTTGCAACAATCAATAAATAAAACATTTAAATATAAATTTTAATAAATTACTTAAACTTAACTACTTTTAATTGCATTCTAATAATAAATTAAATAAAATACACAATGACTGTTTAGTAACAGTTTTCCCCCTTTTTCCATAAGACTTTTCCATACTTTTTTTGGCAGTGAATTCGCAATGCGTTAACAGCTTTTTGGGCACATGTCATGTTCACTTGCTTTGGCTCACGCGCTCGCACAGGAATCTGTCAACAGCTTTGAATTCGACTCTTGGCCAAATCGATCCGACCATTTGATGTTGCCTCTGTGTGTCTCTCCCTCTCCCTCTCTCTCATTCTCGTTCTCTCTCTGTCGTTCTTTTCGCGGCATGCGCAACTGATGATTTATTGGCGTTCACCCGCTTTGGCATTTGACGTATTTGTGCAACATGCATTTTGACATTTACCGCTGATTTGTGTGAAATTGAAATAATAAAAAAACAAAATAGAAACACAAAAAATATGAAACAAAATCAAATATTATTTGGCAAACGGTTGCCAGCCGCATTTGTTCACTTAATTAGATGCAGATTTCGATTCGAATTTTTGATTTATTAATAGCTCCAGTTTGTGGCAAGCGGCGACTTTAAATTGGCGCCGGCAGCTTATTTGCGTGTCTTTGTCTCTCCGCGGTGCGTGGCACGCAATGCCAAGCCCCCCAATGGCTGGGAATTGAGGCAGCGCTCTGCGTGTCCAGTTTTTTTTTTGATTTGTTTTGTTTTTTTTTGGCCAACAAACCAGCTTGGTCAGCTTGCGGCTCAGCGTGGCAACCTCAGATGTTAAACGTCGCTTAAACAGTGCACAAGCCGCTTGCTGCAATACACCCAAAATATTTATTATTCATATTCAAATTGTAGTGCAACTCAGACAACTGTGTATACAGACCAAAGCTGCTGCTAAAGAGACCCAAGTGTTGACCAGGTGAGCTGCACAAACACACAAACACACAAAACTTGACCCAATTAGTTTGCCATTTGTCTGAGCACATTGCAAATTTTGGGGAAATTAACATTTTACCAATTGTTGCAACAGGCCAATCAATTGTGTTTGTTTCAAGCACTGACCCAAAACACCCAATTCCCCAATTACCCCCCTCATTGTTCCCTGTCCTGCCACAAGAAGCATGCCTCTCTGCTTTCTCGTTCGCATTCCTGCTTTAATTTGTAATCGCATTCATGACGCTCCACGTTGCAAATATGTGAAATATTTACATTTTGGTTGAGAGCCGTAAATTGCATTACCCTGCGCAAAAGTGCAGTCGTCGTACAAATTATGAAAATTTAATCAGAAGCACAGTATTCAATGGGATGTAAATAGCACTCACATCCAAATATTTTATTTCTTAAGTCATGTGCACAAATTTAATTTGCATGCAACAAATTTGTAGCAGACACCAACACACACATTTGCATGTTTATTTGATTTTGGAATTGTACATGTCTGTTCGTATTTTTGACACATTTCTCATACAATTTAAATTTTGATTTAATAACTGTTTTATGAGTAATTTAGTTTTCTTTCACACATTATTTAATTAAAATCAAACATGGAAATATTTTGAAAATCTGAAAAACTATTTTTTATAACAAATAAGAAAGTTTATCAAATATTATTTGATAATCGAGCACTTTGTTTGCCAAATAATGCTTATGTTAAGAATCTTTGAGTTTTTTTTATATATTTTTGTTTTATTTTAGGAATATTAATTCAGCAATTACTTAGCAGGAGCAAGAGTATTGTTTAGTTGTGCATATGAAATATTTTTGCTAAACATTTTGTTATTTTCGGCTTATGTTTAGCACACTTTGAGGCGCTGCTTAAGCTGAATTCACATTGTTGTAAAAATTCTACATCAGCTTTGCACACACACACACGTAGGACAAGCCACGCCCCTTTTTTGCACAGCCAAGAGACAGACAACAGTTGCAGCTTTGCCTCAATTAATGCTAATGTGTTGCCTCTTGAGCCGCCGCCGCTGCTTTTGTGCTCATTTAATGAACTCACCGAGCCATGCCCACATTTAATTTTAAGTAGAGAGAAGAGAACAAGCCGTGCCGCCCTTTAGCTAGCTAACTGTAATCTTGTTTCTTATGCTTGCCATAAATATAACTGATTTTTTGTGTTTTTATTTTCTCTCATTTCAGGTAAGTCGCTCAAATACTTTGCCACTTTACGCTCCAAAGTATATATGGGGTGAGAGATAAAGGGAGGGGCAACAAAGTTCTGCTACTGGGCACCGAGATCAGGCTTGTTTATATTTGGCATCATGGTAAGTCAGCCCTGCAAAGCAAATACCTTAAAATCCACAACCCAACGCCGAATAACAACAAAAGGGACAACGCAACTGGGCGAGAGAGAGAGACAGGGAGAGAGAGAGAGAGACATAAAACACTTGTAAAACTTAAGAAAACATCGGCTGAGAAGTGCTGCTGGGGACGCGTCCCAGATAGGTGCCAAAGTTTCCTTTTTTCTTTTTTAATTTTACAAATTTGTATGATGGGCTTTGGCGCTTATGCTTATTTATATGCCAGTGTGTGTTCGTGTGTGTGTTTGTGTGTGTATTTTTGTCCGCTTCAAGGGTCTTCCTGAAATGGCTTTTCATTTGTTTTGTTCGGTGTATTAGCTGGAAAAGCAATAGCAACAACAACAATAACAAAGGACAACCACAAAAAGTGGGTGGCAACCTGTTGAAGTTCCCAGACTGAGGCGTCACAAAAGTAAACAACAAAAATGGTTAACGCTCCGAAAGGCTGCCAACAACTGCACAGAACACTTCTGAGAGAGAGACAGAGATAGAGGTATAGGAAGAGAGTGAGAGCGAGCGGGGTCTCAGTAGCGTGAGAGAATGCACTCAGTTAAAGCTTTGCAAATAGCGGGAAATTTAGCTAAGACTAAACAACTTTGGCTTTTCATGCTTAAAGCTTTCCGAAAAATACGCAGTTAACTTGCTGCTGAGCTTATTTTAATATTGATTCTCAGTAAATATACAAACGAAAGCAGTTTTTGCTTCAATATTAAATTAATACTAAAAATGTGATTTGAATGAAGTCATTTTTATTTATTTTTAATAATCTTGATTTTGTTATTTTATGGGTAAACAACTCCAATTTATATTCAATTTAGAATGTTAAAGCACTAACAAAATAAAAAAAAGTTAATTTCTACTCATAATTAATAAAACAGTTATTAAAACTGTGATCTTAATTAAGTCGTTCAATGTATTTTGCTTCGTAATAATTTACTTATAACGTAGTAAAATTTAATGAGCTATTAATTATTCAAATTTTTTTCCATTTCGATTTGACTTTATAAAAATAATACCTGAGCAATAAAAGTTAGGGTAGTTCGATCAGGCTGTAAACAAGCCTATCCAAATTATTCACGTGTGCAAGCTTTTGTGCCCAAAAGCACACAAATAACGGGAAATTCGTGATGGTAATGAAAATACCCAGACAACCGTTTATTTTTGACAGATATTCTATCTCCCTCTCACACACACTCACTCACACTCTCTGGGACTCGCGCTCTTCATCTGTTGTGTGTCTCTCTAAGTTTTCCGAACGCAGATTTCGAGCTTTGCATTTGGTCGGGTTATTGGGATGTTTATGCTCTGTATCTGTGGTGCAATTGCGAGAGTCTCGATATCTGGCGTCTCTGTGATTCTATATGGCCACAAGTGGCCCGCTGTTTGATGCCCGCTGCTTGCCGTCTGTTAACGGCTGACTGCTGCTGGCGTCGTTGGCGCCGTCGTTGCCGTTGTCGTTGACGTTTTGTCGTTGACGTTTTGTCGTTGCCGTTGCCGTAACTCCGAAAAATCCAGTTCCAGTTTATCCCCAGCAGGCAGCATGTGCGGACGTTGTTGTCGTCGTCGTGGTAATCGTTGTCGTTGTCGTTGTCGCTGTCTTCGAAGCTGCGCTTATCGTGTTATTGTCTCGTCTTCGACCGCTCACTGCTGATGCTGCCACATTAATTCGCGTTCGGATTGACAAATCGCTGATCGCACAGTTCGATATCGCATCGCGATCGGTCAACCACACACACAATTAGTCAAATTAACGGCACAAATCGTTGGTGTCAAGTGCAACCTGAAATCACAGCAAATTAACTCAAAATTCAAATATAACAAAAAATTGGTCATTCACAGTGTAAATTGAAGTGTAATATTTTTTTCTAGTACTTCTTATTTTCTATAATTTATGTTATTCACTCAACACTTATTCGGGCTGTCAAATATTATCAGAGGCGCTCCACACCTTCGTTTTTGTTTTTCTTGTTGTTCTTGATTAGCTTTATTTATCGTTTATCGTATTTTGTATGGTCTCCTTTATGACTCCACGCCCATTCGCTTGTCGCTCATAATTTATGTGCATTGCAATCACCCAGAAAACCGTACAAATTCAATGTCAACTAAGAAACAAAAATTCTTAAACTGGGAAAGCAAGCAACACCAAACACCAAGTTATAAATTGAATGATAAATGTTGCGTTTTATTTGGCATCATCATAAACAAAATCTTATTGAACACGTTTGAAAATAATATTGTGAGATGTTATCAGAATTGCTAATTAAATTAATGGACTGTGCAATTACTTAAGCCACGCATTGCTCATACGATACAGCGGCACGCTCTCATTGCTCATACGTCGCGTTGTCTGTCAACCCATATCAGTTGCCAAAACAGATTTGGCTCATTTGACGTCATTATATTTTCGGCGTTCATAACCATTGGCAAATACCGCCTGGCTATCAAATCAATTTGCCACCCGGCGCTGCAAATGATTACCAACGATTTACATTTATCTTTATATGTATTTGCATAGCCGCAAAGCACGAAAGTTCACAAATTTAATGTAAAAACGCATAAAAAAAATGATGTGCCGCATTTGAATGAACTGCGCATTTAAGGGGACAGAAATGCTTATAAATTTTATAGCACAATTTGCAATGTACGTGTTTCTATTGCCAAAATGTATTCATTTTTTTGCTAACGATAAAGAAAGCAAAAAAAAAAGTGACTGGAACAATACGATAAATGTTTTACTCGATTTACAACATTCTACATGGCTTAGCCAGAAATATGCTTTACTTTAAAATGGGGAGAGAAATATTTGAATAAATTTAATAATATGCTAAATATGTTCCCCTTACAAGACTTTTGATATAAACCTATACTTTGTAGTTCCAGCAATATGAAAATAATCTCGTGATTAACTTTTGCTTTTGTGAAACGATTATTTCACTCATTTAATTTGCATATACAACAAATCAAATATTCTAGAATCCGAAATCAATTAAATTCAACTTTTATATTATTTAAAATCTTGTTAATACGATTTACTTATCGATGTGTTAGCTTATTGAAGCGACTATTTGTGTACTTAATCACCTTTGCCAAATTACAAAAAAAAAAAAAAAAAATACTCATTCAGGCGTTGTAAAATGTGGCGATGCCAGCGTCGCTGCATTCCGTCACTGACTGTGCAAATTGTTTATACAAATCTGAACAATTTTCTTTATGAACTACGAAAACTACAAAAACAACAAAATCAAACAAAAAAAAAACAAAAACCAAAACAGCTTCAAACGTTGATCAAAGTCAACTGCGCACCGGACACAAGCGTCGCAGTCGCAGTCAAAGTCGACGCTAACGTCGCCGTCAGCGTTGCTGCCCAAAAAGTTTGTGGCTAGCCAAAAAAATGCTCAACATTTGCATTCAGCCAAACACACCTAACGGATGCAATATCAACAAACGCGCACGCAGATACAAAGATACAAATGTTTATTTCTTTTGGTTCTGCGCACGTTTATATCGTTTACAATTGGCCGACGTCACATGACCGAAACCAGACAACGCCGACAGCCAAACTATATATATACAAATAGTTAAAAAAAAAGAAAAAATTAACAAACACAATTTTTGATTGCCCGCATGGCAATTGTCAACTAGCTGCCACACACCACACACACACACACACCACACACACAGCCTGAAACTCAGGTTGACAAAAGTTTTGGCGATTGCATTTGCAAAACTTTGTCTGGTTTTTGGTTTGCGGTTTATCTTGTTGTTGGCTTTTTCAAATTTGGTCTATTGTCAGATGCCAGCTCGAGATGCGTATCAATCCGCAACGACAACAGTTTGAAGTTGTATTTCGTATTGATCTCGGATAGCTAATTGACAAGCCCATGGGATCAATTAAGAAATACCACAGTTTGGCTTAGAGCCACACTTGCAGACTAGACTCTACGCGTTGCAACAATGCGGCCAATTACAGATATATATTTATATATATATATTTTTTATATTTTTTTTGGTTACCCTTAAATGCCTGTGGCTGCCAGTCGCAAACATGCCGAAAAATGTTTAACCTACATTTAAAATTATGAGCCGAAATTCCAACTGCAATTTACAAGCAGCAAAAATCTCATTACATTTTATGCAGCATCCGCAACGGCACCAAAAACAGCAAAAGATACAAGATACAAGATACAACAAATTGTGGTGTGTGCGCAACTCATCAATTCTCAATGCCCATCAGACGGCGACGACTTGCGACTTGTAAAAATCGTCGTCGAACCCGTTCATGCAACACACGCACTGCCCCACACCGGTGCAAGATAACAGGGAAACAACGGTACAAACAGACAGAGAGACAGACGATCTGACAAAAGGGCAGAAACACGCAGAAAGCATTTAATTAAATGCACTTTAATATTTTATTTATTTTTTTGGGCTACTGATCTCGATTTCCTTTTCTTTTTTTAATATTTTCCTCAATCGAGTCGCATGAAATTGTCATGCATTTGGCTAAGGCTCCCAAACTCTTTCGAAAGGTCAAAAAACCAATTATTCTTCCAGATAATATCATTGTTTTTCCATTTTCATAATCGTTTTGCAATAAAGTCTAAGCCTTTTCCAAAATTAACTCGTTTTCTTCCACATTTAATGACTTATTTTTCTCAATCTTTCATCGATAAACAATTCGATAGAAAATTATTTAACTAGCGAATCAAATTCCGCTACACAATTCAACATCAAATTTGTCATATCAGCATCATTTATGCTCAAGTGCAAATTCTCGCAAATAAAGGGAGAAAAAAAAACCAGAAAAAATTATAAAACTCAAACCAAAATTGGAACCAGTTTGCTGATGATGGTACCCGATGAGAAAAAAGAGGTTGGACCACTTGCTGGGCGCTTCGAAAAATATTTTGAATGATGCTAACGATGCCCTTTGGGTGTTAATTACAAGTACGATTTAATCTGGACAATCGGCTGTCATTAATTGTAGCAGAATGAACCGCAAATGTGCTAATGAGACGGCCAGACCTTGAAATATTTACGGTCAGCCAAAACCAAAAAAAAAAACAACAAAATCGAATCGCGTAGAAAAGTTGTTGGAAAACACTTCGAGAAGAAGCTGTACAGATTCATTCATTATTCAATTAGCCTGGCACAACAGCTTTTTACCAAATAAACAGCCCAAATGTCGCCCATATATACAAAAAACAAAAAGTTTTTGTTTACAGATAAAATTAGAACGAAAATCACTCGAGAGCAAAACCAAATTTTCAGAGAAATTTGCCACAAAAAAGCACAAAAACAAATGTTGCATTTCAACTGTAAAATAAGAGGCTTTTTTATAGTTCTAAAAACGATATTTTCACTGGATTTTTTCCATTTTCATTTTGTGTTTTTTTTTTCCTTTTTTGTTTGCTTGTCTGCGTGTCAATTGAGGCTTATGTTTTGTTGCCATGTCGCATTGTCTACCAACATTGTGTCGATTGACTGACACCAGGCTTCGCGAATTTCGGCAGCTGTCAACAGGACAGGTATAAAACGATAAAACTTTTTGAGTTTGAGTTTAAAAACTGTTAACTTAGAATTCCTGAATCTCATGAGAATTTAACTAGCTGAGATTGAGTTTTTTAAATATATAACAGATTTTTGACAGTTAAAGTGTCTTTTTATGATCTTATGTAACAAATGCAGTTTGTAATCTATAAAAAACGACCTTTCAAATCAGCGAATAATTTAATAATAATAATATTAAAATATAATATAAAATGAATAATTTAAATATCAAGAGAAATAACTGTATTAACTACAGCTTAAATTTATTAACACAACAACAAAATATTGAATGTATTTTAATATCTAAAGTACACATAATATGGGTATTTAAATTCAACAAATGTGTAGCACATCAAAATAAGCTTTTCCAATGAATTCTCAAAAATAAGAAGATTATTTTTACAAAGCACATTGACATGGTAAACCAGCTACAAATCATAAAAAATATATAAAAATATAGATAAATAAAAAACGGAAAAACATTTAATAGGCTTTGGCGAATATCTCAAGTTGATTCGGACAGTCTCATTCAATCTAATCTTTGATATGTATAGCCAAAAGACAGGGCAGACTCACTAATGTGGACATCCAGTAACACATTTATTATTCTGTTTGTGCGCCTGCCAGATTGGGCACCAAAAACTTCATCAAAGAAACACCTGTACAGGTACACCAAAATATATATTTATATATATATTTTTTTTTTTTTGTATGTGTAATAATAACAGGACAAGCTTTAAGTCCTGACAGCCGTGAATTGCATGACAAACTTTGATTAGCCGCCGCTTTCTTTGTGACCCATAAAGACGAATCTTTAATGATGAAAATCGCTATTTAAGTTTGGGTATGGAGAGAGCCACTCTGCATTTGTTCAGAACTTAATCAAATTCCCGCCCCATTTGGACATGTTAAGTGACTTAAGTGCCGTCAAGAACGTTTCGCTTTATTCATCGTGTTTTTTTTGGTTTTGGGGCAAGGGAAAAACACTTTTGTTTTTTGCTTTATATTTTCGTCGGCGCTTATCTAATCAATAATCGCAAAAAACGTCAAAATAGCAAACGTGCAAAATCTGTAAGCATATTGACAGAAACAAGGACGAGCTCACCCTTTCCCTTTCTCCAGACATGCAACACCCCTCCTCCCTAACCCCCTGTGCAAAGGACAAGTCCTGTTTATGGTAGTGTGAACGAACGTGCTCGGTCCTCTGAAACCAAACAAACAAAAGCAAAAATCTGCTAAAAGTTCATTGTGCCAATGGGGTAGTGCGGGGTGGGAAACTTTTGAAGCAAACAATTGTCGGGTGGATCTCGACGGCCTAATAAAATCAACACCCACAAACCCACACACCGTAATACCTCGTGGAAAATTCAGTATATTGATGGCTCTGCTACGATGGCCGATAATGGCATTCTCGGTATTTCGCCGCAACGCAACTTGACCAAATTATTTTTGCATAGCATATTTTCGTAGCATGTCCTTGCAACGTGAAAGCATTGTTAAATGCCCAGACACGTGCCACACAACCCATCCATCCATTATGGTTTTAGTCTGATTGGAGCTGAGTGCGGGTTTTCTGCACATTTTTGTATTTTAATGCAATTAGCTCAACAAAATGGCTCAATTTTGGATGCGCTTTCAATTTGTATTTTTAGCAATTTATGTTTGATTATTGCTTTATAAAAGTGGTGCTATCATGACATTATTTGCTCAATAGTAGGCAAATTAATTGGGATTGGCATTAAGCCGCTAAATCATAGATTTTAAATTTTAATTCTACTTTTATTATGTGTGAGTTGTTCGTGTTCCCACATTTGAAATGCTGTCAAATGCTGTTAAAAATGTTCTCATTTGTCCCATTTAAAATGCACTTCACAAAAGTAGATTTTATTATTATTTTCACGACAAGAACTTCCACGCTTATAAGGTAAAATAACTAAACTTCAATTACAAATTATGCACGTTGCGTATACGTAATGAGAATCTCTGTTGACGTATTTATTTTGTGTTCAGCATTGCCAAATTAAAGTATCTCTTTCGCAAATAGCAAACACGAGAGTGATTCACAACTCAAATAGTAGAAAAAAAAGAAAACTTTGGCCACATTTATTTTAGATGAGAAGTTTGTTGGCCAAGTTACTGTCGACCAACTGATGCACTGCAATCACAATACATTCGCACTGCTGATTTGGGCTCTTAAAAGTTAGGGGCGCCATAAAGCCCAACGCAAATAGACAAAAGGGCCGCCTGCCAAAAATCAAAAACTTTACCAAACGCTCTTTTTCCAATGCCCAAACACACTCACAATCACACACACACACTCGCACACACACACAATCACAATTGTACGTAGATGAGTTTTTCGTTGCCAGCTTTTTGCTGACAATTTGCGACTTTTTGCGTCTCCAACGATATTTTCATTCATTGCTTTTTCGTTATTGTTATTGTTTTTTGTTCCATTTTTGCCGTTGTGCAGCCTTCCCAAAATGGTTTCACATTTCAGCGCGCCTAGAACTATGCAACATTTGCCTGGGATGCCTGCCAGTCCCAGACTGACTCTACTCTGTGTGTCTCCCTGTGTGACATTGCTAGGACCTTTGTGCTTGCCACACAGGCAGCCAAATTGTTTTAGCAAGACGCATTTAAAATTTCAGTTTTTCCTTTTACAACACAATGCAGACCCTCAGAATAGTGGCCATAAATGTGGTCGTCATTTAAAGCAATGTCTTCCGAATTTTATTTCTTTTTAAAGCTGATCAAAACAAGTATTATTTTAAAATATATTAAATCTAATTTTATTCACCTTTTTTATTTCATCATTTTTCTAACTCACTTTACTATTCTGCAAGGCTTCAAAATTATTCGTACACTTAAAAATAATCACACAAATATGCAATAAATTAATAAATTACCTAAATAGAAATTTGATAAAATTTGATATGTTATTTCCAATACCAAGAAATGTGTGTAACATAATCTTCCAGCTTGTTAAGTATTTTGTATAAGTTTTGAAATATCAATTTACTTTGCCGGCTCAGTGAACCATTTTCCATTTATTTTTCTGGGTATTCTACCTTCTCTTTTTGGCATTTAGGATGCTTTGCCACTTTTGATGCCACTTTAATTAGCGAAACTTTGTTGAAGGCCAGCTGTCAGCCGGTAGTAGCATTGGCATCCTGGGAACCGACGCAGGTGCCCGGTGCCCGGTGCCCGGTCAGCAACCGCATTTGAATTGCTAATTATTTTGTTGATTTATGTAGAAGAAAAACCAAACAACAAATTTGCTGAAAAGATGCACGTCTAAGAACTTTTTAATGATGATGCAACAAAAGTTGAAAGTTTGCAAGTTAAGTTAAGCTGTACAAAAAATTTAACTGTAATTTTGTTTTAATTAATGCGTCATAGCTACTGCCAACTGCAGCCAAGTTGCCTCCACCAGGAGAACCACCAACAAACACCCAAGCAAGGGATTTGTCGAAACTTACTTTTGACTTAGATTTGGATACAAAAGTTCTTGGCTGGCTGCCAAGTTCGCGCTCTGACGCGATAAACCTGCCAAGGCGTCAAAGCAGGCGCTCCACGAGCCTAGCATGGGCAGGGGGGTGGCTAGATGGGGGGGGTGCAGACTACATGCATTGAAATAGAAATGTGCACATAAAACAGAAGCACCCAGTGAAGAGTGCCTCAAATGCCAGACAATATGTGGCAAACTTTCGCATGTTGCAAAAGTTAAACTTTTGCATTGAACCCACCAGGAATCAATAAAGCATTAAAAATCATGTTTATATATAAAATCTTTATTTATGACTTTCGCATTTTGTACCTGCAAGCTTACAAGTGATTGAAAAAGATGTTGTCAGTAACATTCTTGGATATTCTCCTACTTTCCAGGAAGATATAGATGCTATTGGTGACTCATTCTGTGCAGTGTTGAGAAGCAATTCTAGTTAACTGCACTCCATTTGATGTAATACCTTTAAATACAGCATTGGGCCACTGAGCCGCCAGTGAGCACTTCCATACATGTTTCTGCTTTCAGACCAGTCGCTAATAAACTTGATAAATGGCCAAGTTGCCTCAGCACGATTTGGGGTAACCTCCATTTTGTATTTCACGCCATTTGGATGCGGGCGAATGTAGCCGTAAGATTTCAGAAATTGCGCATCATTAGAGGAGGCAGACATGCCAAGCGGTGTCGAGTGTCGGCTCTCGAGTGTTTCAGCAAAGTCATCAACAGCTGGTAGGCGCCGCAGGCGGGGGGCAGGGCAGAGGTTTAAGACGGGGTGGGGTGCCTTCCTCACTTTTACTCTGGCCTTTTATTTGCCCAAAAACAAAAAAAAAACATAAACTTGCCTCTTTCGTGTGTAGAACAAATACAAATACACAACATACATACAGTAAATATGAAACATATTACACACACACACACACACCGACACACACAAATGTAGCAACGCACTGGGTCAACAAAAAATGTGGGCGTTGGTGCCAACTGTGGGCAGGGCCAGCCAGAAGTTGGCATATTTGTCAGCGCTCAACTCGCGCAATGACGTTGCCGCTGTCATGTGACGTAATCTGAACCCAGTTCTTACACCAAAAATAATAAAAACAAATAAAAAACAAGCAAATTAAACAATAAAAGTAAAATTGCTGACAAAATTAAACTGGCAAATTTGATTAAAATAGCTGATCCCAAAATAAATACACATTTGCCAAGCGTATTCAACTTATTGAAATTTGAGCTGCTTTGGCACACTTTGAGATTGCGCATACGCATCGTTGGCCGACTGTCGAATTTGTCGACTCTTTACAAAAAAAAACTTGCAACAAAATCATACAATAAAGTTTTGTGGCAAGCAAAGTGGTAAACAGCGCAAACAATGTGCAACTGCAACTGCAAAAGCAGTTTTTGAGCAAATTTTGTTTGCCGCTTTGAGTTAAGTGTTTGGCCATTTACACAAAGTAAAGTTTTAGACGTAATTTCAAAATTTAAGCTGAGTAATAATGTTTAGCATTAATCTGTAAAAAGTGAGGAAACTTTAAGAATTCGAATTGAACTTAAATTTTAATTTAAAATCAGTAACAGCAATGAAATATAATATGTAAAATTTATTATTTATTATAATTTAATTATTCATTTAAAATCAGTAACAGCAATAAAATGTCCTATATATAATTTATCATTTATTATAATTTAAATTTGTTTTTCTGTATACTTCTTCAACTCTGAATTAATTCCAAACGCCTTGATATTCAACTTTAGATAGAAATTAAAGTGAATTTAAGCCATTTCATGCCATTTTTAGATTATACTTCAATAAAATGCGAGTTCTTTGAGAAAGATTTTTCAATTTTGCAAATAATATTATTAACAGCAAACTAAGTTTTCCGTACTAAAAATAGCTTAAATTACATTTAAGCAAAGTTAAAGATTTTGGTAAACAATTAAAAGGCGAGAAATTTGTCAGTTTCTATTAAAAATTGTTTTTTTTTTGTGCTACTTTCAGCTAGTGTCAATTAGCACTAAACAAACAGTTAAAATGCACCGAAGCCATGGCCAAAACTTATGCAGAACTTAGTTTTACAGGTAGCAATAGTTAAAGGTGTGGTTGTGGAGGGGAGAAGGGGCACTTGAGAAGCCAGCCGATTCAGTTGTGCAAGCGTTGAAGAGTTGCAGTAGTTGGGCAAATGGTCACTCGGAATTTATTGCAGCAAGTGTGGAGGTTAAGTTGCAAACTTAGTTTAGGGGGTCTGGGGCAAGGGATTGGCTTGAGGTTGAAAGGGGATTTTGGTTAGTTAGTAGCTGCAACAGCTGCAAATGTAAACCGAATGAGGTCAATTCGAGCATTCTGTGCTTTTGCATGTTGCACGGACATTAGAGCAACTGTTGATAGACGTTCACTACTAATCACCAGCTACACTGGATTCCCTTACACACATAAACACACACACACACACACACACACACGACGACATGGAACCAGAGACAAGTGGCACGTGCGCAGACACATGCAAATGAAGCCACAAAATGACTTTTAACTTGGCTCCGACCAGTTGGCAATGCCAACTCATTTGCCACTCCACTCGTCGACTGTCGTCATTTCCATTGCTGTATTATTTGCAGTTCCTTGTAAGTGTTATAAATTTGTTGCCACGTTTTGTTATCTTTTGCATAATAAATGGTTGTCAAGATTTGAGATAATATACGAGCTTTGGGATTGTCAAAAATAATATTCAAAAGTTTACACTTGAATAGAAAAAAAATCGTTAAAACATTTTTTAGAATTTCAAAATGCCTAGACTACAAATTAGAAACACTTTTGCTTACAACTTACCTTGTGTGTTAATTTTTTTTTTCAGTGTAGCTGGCCATTTTGCTTAACCTTGTGTTCTTACAGCGCATTCCTTATATGTATAAGCCCCGTCTGTAACTATCCATTAACCCCTTCATTTTGCACTCACTGCGTATGCCATAAATTATGAATATGCTGCGTAATTTTGATGCGACAATTTTTGCCTGGTTGGTTGTCGGTGCCCCCAACCAATTAATTGCCAATTGCCGCAAGGACCTTGCTGCACGGCGAGGCACCCCTTACTTTGCTGCATATGTTTGCTGGCGTAGTAAAGTCATAAAACGTTGCCCAAAGTCAACAGAGTAAGTGCCGGAAGTGGGATGCGAACAGGGGTTGGCGTTTAGGGGGTTGTGGGGATGAAATGCAAACACAACCGGCGAACAAAAAAAGCAGGAGACAAAGTTTTTCATTTTGCTGTCGTGTTTGTGAAGTACATAAAAAGAATTTTAACAAAAAGCAGCCAACACATCCCAAACATCCCAAACATCCCACTTCAAAAAGGTTTTTTACTTTTTTCCACAATTTATTTATGCGTTTAATAACGACATCATCAGCATGTAAATACACACACACACACACACATGCAGGTGTAAGTGCGTGTGTGTGTGTGGGCATGGCTTGCGCCTACTCCCAGGCGACAGTAATAAAAATGTCGCTGATTTGACAATGTGCTTTATGTGGTGCGACTTTTGAAAGTATCCTGTAGCTACTACCCCTTACCCCCCTACCCCGTACACATTATGCACTCATTTTGAACGACTTAAAGTTCGCTTCCTGTATCTTATTCCTATGAAAGGCACATTAATAAAGCTGGCGGCTCATTAACTCAAAGCCAGGCGCTTTTTCTTGGCCCAAACGCATCAATAAGCCAGCAACTGTTGCGCTGGCAACTAAGACCAGCAGATCTTACCAACCAATCCATACCCATTCCCAAGACAAAGTCATCGCTTATGCGTCAATGGCAGAAATGAGTAAACAAACATTGCCTATAAATAAGCAGCTAATAAGGATAATTGCCTGCTTTACAAATTGTCGCTAGATGGCATTCAAAGTTCTTCCTCTCCACTCCACTCCAATCCTTGCCACAAGGAACAACTGTGGGCTGTGTTCTATTGCTTATTTGTATTGCACACATCTACAAGTCAAAATAGTAATAAATTGCTAAAGAAAATTGCGTGGCGCTAAAGGAAAAACGATCCAAAGAAAGCTGGCCAAAAGCCGCAGCCCCAACATATGGCAAGTCCTTTGAATTTTATACACATAACATGTGTATATATGTATATAGACATATATTATACATACACACACACACACCCACATACATCTTCATTTATATATATATATGAGGGGCAGACTTATTTATGGTCGTGCGGTGCGGCAAATTAATAATGCGACTTTCTCAGTTTGCTGGCTCTCCGTTTCTGCCTCTATGTAAATAGAATTTGCGAGCTGTGCTGCAACTAACCCGCAGCTGGTGTTCCACACAAGGAAGGGTGGGGGGTGGAGGGCGCAGGTTGGGCAAAGACTCAGATTAGGTATGCAAAACATATAAAATTGGATAACCGACCGCTGTTAATCCAATATTTTATGAAAATGTTACATAATTAAAACTTGAAACCTAATATTTATGTTAATAAACTAACTTAAGGTTTGCAAGGTGTGCTATTAATATAAAACATTATTTAATGTTCTCATTACAAACTAAAATTCTTGTTTTTCTTGTTGCTAATGAAATTTATATCCAATCTAATAGACTTCCCTATGCAGGAGTATCTAATTTCTAATCAAAAAGAAAGGAACAGTACAGAAAATATATTTTGTAGAAAATGTAAATATGAATTTCACTATTTCTAAATTTAAATTCCCATTGCAATTTATGTAGATTTAAAATTCATACTTTAAACTGATCAAAAAATGAAAAGCTATTTTGTCATTTTGCCCTTTTATTTATATGCATATTAGTTAAAAAAAAAAAAAATGGCCCAAAGTGTTTTGGTCCGTCAGTAAAAATATGCAAAAAAAAAATATGTTTTGTCGAATATTTTATAGAAATCGAATGCTTGGCTTTGAACGGCATGCTAGGCCTTGTGGCCAAAGGCAATTTGCAATTGAAATTGTGGCAAGAAACGAAAGAAAATAAATTTGGTCCGCTTTAGGACCATGTCGCCTGTCTGGCTTCCTTTCACATGTCCTTATGCTAGTGATGGCCCCAAATGGTAATGAGTAGCTTTCGCTCTCTCTCTCTCTCTCTCTATCTATCTACATCTCTTTCTCTCTCTGTCATTTCCTTTCTCTTTTTTTTTTCGTTCCGCTCACTTTCTTGGTACAAGTGTCACATTGGCGTCCTTCGCTGCCAGTTTTCGCTGAAGCCAGCAAAATTTATTGCACACTTCCTGTTCGCAAAACCAAAGGCCTCACTACCTGAATGGGAATAGGGGTATATGTGTGTTTGAGTGTGTTTTTGTGTGTGTGTGATTGTTACATTCAATTACATACAATTATAGCTGGCTTTTGTTTGTTATTACATCCATCGATCGCCACGACGGCAGCCAACCCGTTTTATTAACTAGTCCTAATTTTGAGCCGTGTATAGCATTTTCCCCATCGATTCACTTTAATTTTTCCTTTACATTCAACCAATGCGAGTCGCGTCCTGCTGGCGCCAAACCATGAGGAAATCGTTCGTATAAAATTATAACAATTAAAGTGCGGCAGACAAGGACAAAAAGGATGCATGGCAACTTAACGTGGGGATAGGGGAAGAGTCGGCAGTTTGTGTGCAAATGACAACGAAACCAAATGCAACTCGGTGGACTATTAATAAAATACTTTAGCCGGGTATATCAACATAGGGATTTCGAAATGTTACGATTTTTCCATTGTGATAATTTAAAAAAAAAAAAAAAAAAAAAAATACTAAGTAATTTTATCAGAAGCAGAGTTTCCAAAGTTAGCCAATCTCTTACGAATAGGATATAGTAAATTATAGCAATGAATTACTTTCAAGAGCAACATTAATTTAAGATTAAATTTTTCCTTAAATACTTTTATTATGCATACTAAAATATAAAAAAAAATTAGTTGCAAGTTATAAGTAAATATTATTTTTTTTGCTCAAAGCACACTTTGGTGAAGTGTATTTAATTTTCATCTAGAAGCTGTTTGCATCTGTGTTTTATGTATTTCACTTGCAATGTAACATGTCGTCTTTCCCCTTTACCCCCTCGCGCAGCTTCCTTCCTTCCAATCCTCACTCGTTGGCTGTCTGCTACTTTGCTACTCTGCTTCTTGGGAGCATTGTGGATGCTCTTTTAATTATTTGTGTATGTTTTTCTGCTGAAGTTGCTTTGTTGTCATCCGATTCTCATTTGCTGTTACGGCTCTGTCCTTAACTGTGTCCTCTCCGGTGGCACGTTAAGCGCCACATTTGAGGCATGCAAGTGACAGGTTTTAATTAAATAATTGACTTGTGCCTTGTGGCGGCTTCCACATGATAATGGGGCACAACTACAAATGCCACCAAGACAACACTAAACAAGTCCAAATGAAGATAGCTCTTGGGCCAATTAAAGTGATGCGAGTTGCACAGACAAGTTATTTGCCTGATTGGGTTAAATGGAACCATTTTTGTGCCGAACTATAAACGCTTTTAAATATTTATGCGGGCTAAAAAGTTTTATCGATATCGTGCCCAACAAAAGGACCCATTCCGTTAGATGGATGGCCAAAACTATGCGCTGCTGTTGCCATGTTTGTTGCTGTTGTGCATACCAATTTTAAATTTATGCCACGAGTTCCCTGAACTCCTGGGCCCAGACCACCCAACGTGCATTGACTCCGAATCGCATTGCTTATTGGTTGGTCTTAACCTTTTTAGATAACGCAATTTATGGACCAAAAGCATGGCTAATAACTTGTGGCAACGCGCTAATGGCTTTTGGCATTGATTTCAGTCAGCCAGCCCCTTAATTGTGTCGTAAAAACGTTATTGATACATCATTAGGCCAGCGATAATCGTGGCGTATACGCAATATTCGTTGACAAACTTTAAGCTAGCTTTAATTTAATGCCAACTGCGCCACATTGGCCACAGAATTTTACACTTTTCACTTGAAAATACGCTTAAAAAGAACTGATTATATCTCTGGCAAGTGGCCAGCACTCAATGCCTGCAGGCCAGCAAAGGGCAGTGGGCGAAACCTTAAAGGCCAAAGAAACGAGCCATTAATATTTCAATGTTCTTTTGAGTTTATGAAGTCTGGCAATTGACATTATTAGCACTTAAAATCTACGATATTAGCAAGTTATGAGCCTTAAATTTTCTTATCAATCGCCATCTTCATGGTAATTTTTATTGTTTTTTTTTTGTCATATTTTAAACGTATTTCTGTACAAAAATTGCCCATATAACTTAGATATGAAAAACATAAAATTTAAGTTGCAAATAGAGAGATGGAAAATTGAATGGATATTTCTGACTTTAGCTTAAATAAAATTAAAAATTTCTGTAGAAAATCGAGAGCTGGCCAAGTCTAATAACATTCGCAACTTTAATTTATATAAATTAATAGAATTGAGAGAAAAACCATTCTTAAGATTGCAACTGAATTTAATTCATGTCAAAAAAAATAGAAAGCTCAAAACTCAAATTATCTGATTTAAATATTTGAAATTTAAATTGCTTACTAACTAAAATCAATTGAAGGGTTTTAATATAAAATAGATGGCAGACAAATTTTAAAAATGACTTTAATAATTTAAATATATATATATATATATATATATTTATTTTTTTTTAACAGTTAAAGTCGTTGTTTAAATATATAAATATATATTTGTTATATCACAAGATAATAAATGTTAAAATCGAGAGGGTCTTTAAGAGAGTTTTGTTAAAAAGAACAATTAGAAAAAAGGCAGCTGAAAAGGCATCACGTTTTGTCACAGAAAGTCGGCTAACTTTAAAATAGTGGCATATTTTGGAGGTTTGGACTGGGGACAGTAATTGGTTGACATGCCGAAAAAAAGAGGTTTTACACTCGATACCTATCCACCCCCCTTTGGCGAACGTGACGCCTTGAAAGTGGCGCCCACTTTTATTTGGCGTACGTGTCAAGCGAAAAGACATGCAAAAATGGACTGTCACACAAAAACTAAACTTTAATAAAAATATATATGTATAAAAGAGAAAAATATAAAATTATTCAAATATTTAAGGCAACAAGTACTATAAAGAGGCGAATTGCTTAATATACAAATTTCAATTAAATTGTAGAAGAAAAGGCTGGAAACCAAATTGTATTGACGAATTTTGATAAATGGGCAGGCAAATGTCGAACTGACCAACATATATATATATATCTATATATATATATATATATATATATATAGCTATTGCTGTGACATGGTTGTCAATTTTGTGCAATAAAAATCAGAATCGAATAGTTGCCCAAAAACAATGACTCAAATGCTGAACGAGTGTTGAGCCAAATAATTGACAGCAACATGGACAAAAACTGAATTTATTGACTAGCTGAAATACAGCGCTGGCCAACTGCATAGTTCCACTGTGAACGGACTAAACAGACTATTTTTTTAAATGCCAGTTTTTTCTAGATATTTGCCCATTGCTGTAGCGAAATAGGCAGCGTTGCACAAATAGCATTTGCATAGATGCCACGCTGTGTGGCATTCAATGGGAATTGAGTGTCATTTTGATGTTGCATTGATTTCAATGACATTTTTGGCATTCAGAACGTTGCTTTCAATTTATTTGATAGATTTCTTGCTCTTTCATTAATTTTTGGTTTTTTCCGCCTTTTGTTTTTCATTATATTGTTTTCATTTATTTCTTTACATTCTGACATTGTGTTTGGTTTTAATTAAATTTTATGCTTGCGCAGTCATAAAAGTGGCTCCACGCTCATAACGCAAAAGTGAATTAAAGTGCAATCAATTTTCCAAGGATTCAACAACAACAAAAATTAATATTCAACTGGCGCAAACAACAGGCAAAGTTTCCCTCACGCAATTCCACTGAAAAACTCGTCGGTAATAAAAATGCGAATGCGTTCCGGGTGAAAAGCGTCGCGTGTCCCTTGGAATATCAGACTATATCGGGAGAACATGGGCGACACATTGGATGAGAAGACACCGTCGCGACGTGACAAGCCGCAAACGCTGAACATTAGCCCCGCTGAGGCAGCAGCGGCAGCAGCTGCAGCTGAAGCTGCATCAAGCCATGCGCACCCGCGATTACATAGTGAACCGGAACGGGAACGGGATCGGGATCGGGTACGGGTACGTGATAGCTCCAGCGACACGCTGAGCTGCATGGGCAGGCGCCATGATGAATTAGCTGCACCACCACCACCACGTCGCGAAAGTCTCAACAGCTGCGACCAGCAGCAACAGCGTGCGAGCAGTCCTGGCGGCGGCACCGGGCTTCACAAGGCACTCGGCTCGACTGGCCGCTCGGCAACCGCAATGGGCCTCAACTCCCGGTACTCGTCCAGCGTTGTGGTCAGCGGCGGCGTTGGCAACTTGGCCGGCACCACAACGCGCAAGTGCGTCCTAACGCTGGACGGGTACTCCTATGTCATAGGTAAGCTGGCAACTGAAAAGTCCCCCCCTTCAACGGGAGTCAGTTGCTCAATAAATGAACTCTTGCCCTGCTTTCAACTCTTAATTCATAGTCCCTCCTCCCTCTGCTCCGTAGAATTAAGTGCTCCTGACAAACGCATAAAATAATATATATATTTTTCTATTATTCTGTCATTGCAGGTAAGTCCACCGAGAGGGCACAGAGAGTCAAAGTCAGATTGAAGCGACGGCCCAGGTAACATGGCCCATTGCAGCATTAAATTGAAAATGAAATTGAATTTACTTCCAAAATGGCAGCAGGATTGGGGGAGAGAGGGGCAGGTGTGCGTGGATAGCTATTATAAAACTTGAGTGGTACAAGCAACCAGCTACCCCCCCCCCCCAATCCCTTCTGCTAACCAGGACAACAATTCATTTTGAATTGCTGTTGGAAATTTATGAGGAAGTTTTTATGCTCCTTGCATATGGCCTCGAACGTGGAAACAATCCTGCCAAGCAGCAGATTGCGTACAGGGGCAAACATTTTGGAAAATGCGCAAAACAAAATGAAAATGTATTTTCAGCCGGGATCATAGTTTGTTTAGTCCATGCTCCGGCACCAGTGACAGCATCTGAGAGCCACCAGTGCCGGTATAAACGTATGCATCTAGTTTAGCACTCTCGGCATGCCTTTGTCCACTTTGGCTTTTGGGCATCGTTTACATTTCTGTGGTTAGCCAACACAACACACACACACGCACACACACAGCACACACTCAGCTACACACAATGAACGACATAGATGGATATTGGCCAGTTGTTTCTATGCTAATAGACTGACTCCGACCACATCGAATGGGTTTCTGTGCGTGTTCATTTAAGATAAGCCTCAGTGAATCAAATTTAACCCCAAATCAATTCTAAAACCAAAATAATCACATAAATTGAATATATATTTGTGGTATTTGAAATGAAATCGAATTTGGAATATAATTTAAATAAACGAAATTAAATTAACGAAAAAGTAAATTTGTTTAGTGTTAAATTAAAATAATTTATTTAAGTGTAACTAAAACAGAATATTATATTTTTTATATTAAGTTATATACATTAAAACACATTCGAATCTCCAGAAAGTCAGTTGCTAAGGTGGTCAGAACCAATCTCATTGATGCCTTTTAGCCATTGTTAATGTAGCTGAGGTTTTGAATATTTTCTCAAAAGAATTAATTAAAGCAGAAGTATCGCAAAAATTTATTACAATACATCTTTAAAGTTTCCAAAAGATTAGGTATTTTTATTTAAGTTTCCAATAGATTAAGTATCTTTTATTTAAATTTAAGATACAATAAAATTTCCTATAAGGCAAATAATTTAATAATTTTCAGCAGAGAGACTTTCCAGGAATTTATTATATTTAATGCAGATCAAGTCTTTAAAATATTGATGATAATAATGAAATATTCTTAGGCATCTCAATATGTAAAATTCTAGCAAGCCAATCGACAGATCGCTGAAAGTAAACCTTATATAAGAAATAATTTAAAAAAAAATTGGACAATTGTCTTTATAAATCCAAGTGAGAAGTCAGTTGAAAGATCTACTTATGATTCGGATAGTGAAACTGCTAAAAATTAATATACCATTTCTTCCCAGTTTAAATCAGATTTTTACAGATGATCAATCTTATGTCAATATATATAGACATAACTGATTAAACAAAAAGATATATAAATCTGATTTAAAGGTGACCAATCTTATGTCAATTTATATACACATCTGATTAAAAAGATAGATATATAAATCTGTTGATTTTATTTGGGATTTATTTATTGAGTAAACGGCAAACGAGAATTTACAGTCCAAATTAAAGTTGGACATGGCTTATACCCTTTTGGTCCAAACAGACAAGCTTCATCTTCTGCTTTTGTACAAGTTTAGTAAGCTCCTTTTTTTTACCTGTTTTTAATTTGTACAGGTATAAATGATAAATGACAGCAATTTGTTTAAATGCAGCAAATTCGGTAAGCCAGATGGACTGTGCTCAGTTTTGGCTAACATTGTGGCGCGTCACGTAGCTGCCACAAATTGTGGGCCGATTTGAGGCGATGGCAAACCAACGGCATGAGCACCAAGCACCCAAGCTGCGACGGGGGCCAAGTGACAATGTGGCGCGTCCTTTGGGGCAACAATTTATGGGCGCTGCAATATTTTGCAAATATCCGTAGCATATCCTGCGGCGACAGCGCAGACAAACAACAATGCAATAAATAGTCAAGTGCTTGTTTTTATGTTGTTGTTGTTGTGCCACAGACTAGATAAGTGTGTGTGTGTGTGTGTGTGTGTGTGTACGTGACTGAGTGTAGTTGTTGTTTTTGGAAGTGTGTCCTTCAATTGACATATTACACTTGTTGTTAGCTCGATGGCAGTTGCTTTCTATCGCTGCACTCTGTGTTTGTTGTCAGTCGCAGACAAAGGACTCGAAAGAGTGGGAGACAAAAAGGATGCGGGTTTCTGTCTCTATCTCTGTATATTTGACTGTCTGGCTGGTAGACCGGAGCGCCACTTGGCTGATCAAGCGGTCAGAACGGCAAGTTCAGCAGCGGGTGAAAAGCGGGAAAAGCCTCCAACTTAATTGAAGTGCTGTGTGGAAGCCACTAAGATAATAACTCAAAGTGCACGACTAGGAGTTATTCTACAAAAAGATATTCTACACTTAAAAAAATAAATATAAATCTCGTTTAAACAGACTCTTTGTGATTATTGTTAATCTGTAAAATGAAGCTTAATTTTACTTTACGCCTCAAATCCGTAGTAAAACTACACTAAAAAAAAATTAAAAGCCTAAATTGTCTATCTTAAAAAGAACGTTTAAATTATGATTGAGTCAAATTCAACTTGATAGACTATTAATGCTACTTAAAAATATATTAACTTTTGCTATGCTCTATTTTACACTTACCTGTTCCATAAACTTGCCAACCCATTTCTATTTCACAGGGCATAAAAATGGTTTTATGGCCAATTTGGCAGCGGCTTTATGAATCTTAATACCATTTTTTGTTACCGTAAAAGTGGCTTTTTGTGTTAGATTAAGGTGAATTACGGATGAAAATCGTGTCTGCAAATTTATCATCAATATAAAAGCGATGTAATGTTAAAAAATTTAGATCTCTTGAAATTCAGTTCAGTTTTGTTTTAACTTTATTTATTGTGGAACAATTGGTCAACAAATTTGCGTACTACATGACAACTAGAAAAAAAGGGTTAACTAAATTAGTGTTTTATAGTGGCTTAAGACAGAAAAACCTTTTTAGCCGCCTACTTTCAGTCGCAAATAAATTCGCGATAAGGATAAGGCCAACTCGACATACATAATTCAAATGTCCTTTGCTTTTGACCTTCGTTTGGCTTTGTTTTAGCCATTCTTCAGCAAGCCATGAACATTTGCATAAAGTCGAGTCATTGACTTAAACATTTCAGATTCCAGCTAGTAACATTTTTTGTTTGAACAGCTTTATTGAATTTGTTTGGGGCCGAGCTCAAAAGGCTTAATGTATGCAACTTTTTGCAAAAGGTTTTTTGCCTCAATTTGCAATCAACATGGCTTTTACTCTCTGTGGGCCAATGATGCCAACAAAGGCTTTCAAGTGACAGTAAAGGCATAATAAAAAATGATATATTCTTTGAGTGAGAGATAACCTAAATTTAAGATATATATTTTGATATTATCCTCATCTTTTCGATAGATGTCGTTTAATTCAATAACAAATCTTACACATAATCTGAAAACTTAAAACGGGTCTTAATCAATTCATTAAAAATCCTTGGGGCCTGCTCACTCAATCAAATCAGTTAACAACTTACAAGATACGAAACATAACAGATTATCTGGTTTGGATTTTTTTTTTAATTAAAAAGAGTTGAAAAGAGACGCCATTGTCGCCGCTGTTTGTGGAATATATAAAGCCTGCGGTTAAATAGCCAAAATGGCGGTGCCAAAAACAGAAATTACAATCAACACACGCACAACAACACACACACACACAGCTACACAGACAGAGGCCAGAGTCTGCTCCGTGCATGTTGGTTGGCTAGAACCCTGCCAATTGCCTGACTTTTACCCTTTACCCTTTCGCCATTTTCGCTGTGCTCCCCGCTGACAACCACCCCCTACACCCACTGCCGCTGGCTGCTGTTTGTACAGTGTGTTTTGTCTTCCTTTCCCAGAACCGTTGGCAACATTCAGGCTCAAAGGGTTTAACGCATGCTATTCGGCGAGTGTCCTTGAAATACATCAAAGACAACAAAAACAGACAATGTGTCGTCATTTTTGCTCTAACTGAAACACAAAGCCAACAATCGATTTGTTTGTCATCAAAGGGCTTTGACCGAATTTAGCCAACTTTTCTTTTTAAACTAGATAATCGGTTTTGTTTATTATTTTTTGAATAAGCATTTTAAAAGTATTTGCGCTGTGTAAATAAATAGTTGGCAAACATAGGCAATGAAAAATCCTACTCCTAAAAAACATCCGACGGAATCAAATTTAACTTACTTTCTTAAAGTAGCTCTCCAAATGGCTCTCTCTTACTTAGAGTCTATATACTATTGAATCAATCAATCGGATAAACCAGTGCAAATCTAAGTAGCCATTCATTAGAATGAATTGCAAGTATCCGGTTAATTTACCAGCAGTTGACTGTAATTTAATTCAGCAGGGAGGCTACAACGCCGCTGCCAACTTCCGGCATCAAAGTGTCAACAAGGATATCCACTCAGAAGCCAGCAAAGCGTTAAATTTACACAAACAGCTGATGCTTCCATCTACTGTCCTTGTATCCGTCAGAATTCCACTTACTGTTGATGTCCTTGCAGGACTTACAAACGCCACTGGTTGACATAGTCCTTGTCTGAATGAAGCTATGGAAAACTAATTGAATAAATGTTATAGTTGACACTTCAGTTTTTTCCTGGACTGAGAGAAAGTTCAACTTGCTGTAGCAATTAATAGCTAGAAAAACAGTTATAAATAAATGAGTTGAAATTTGTAAGGATTTTTGTAATTTCCGTTAAATTTTTAAGCCCAGAATTTGCTTGAGCTGCATAATTGCCATTGACACTTGACAAAATGTCCAATCGATCAGTGTTATTTATTACCATCCATTTGTATTTCAATTTTCAAAATCAGTTGACAGCGATGAGCGGAAGTTAAATCCGTAGTTGGGAAGCCGTAGAACCACAATTTGGAACAAATTTCCAGCTGTTGATGGCATTTGAGGCTCTGTGGTTGATGCGGATGCTGCTGATGATGGTGCTGCTTATTTCGTTGTTGGTCGTTTTATTAATTAATTAATCAATCAGTGTGCGCAAAAAAAATACTCGATGGCTAATTGAAATTCACTTTAGTCCATTTGTGACGCCACAAATTGTACATCAACAGTGCCACCAGCACCACATTGAACGACTTGATGAGCTGCCTAACCAGAGCCCGACGCTGTGCACTGTGAATGAATAAGGATAAAATAAAGATAAATAAGTAATTTAGTAATTTAACAGTTAGTTAGCTACATCCTCACCCACCTCATGCCCGACTGCCTCTCTCTTAAGACAATGCCAGCAGCAGCTGAGAGTCGCAATTGTTGGCTCACACTGCGATTGCTGGCCAAAAAGATAAAAGCGCTGAATGCACGGAACAATTTAAAAAGAGTTTTAAAAGTTTGCATAAAATGTAAAAAAAAGAAAACCAACTTTTCTATGCTGAACTTGGCTTATGAACAATGAGCAGTTTAAGCCACACAGCAAATTTCCCTCGAGATTTGTCTGCGTTTATTTTATTACCAGATTCACTTGCCGACATGTCTGAGTGCCCATTTTTTATTACATTTGATGGTTCATTATTTATAGTTGAAAGTTAATTTATAATCTTTTGACAACAAATGGAAAGAGCAATTGCTTTTATAATTTAAGAATAGGGGAAAAAATGTTTAAAGACTAACTAAGTAAAGCTGAAATTAAATTCAGCGTACACAATCGTAATTTAAAAAATATGGCTTCTAAAAACTTTATAATGAATAAGCTGATATATATATCAGAATTCAAATAGAGACTCAAATCTATAAGCCATAAATAAATTTCCAAGCAACACTTTGTTAACTATTCATTTGAGTTCTTTGTGGGATTTTGTTCAACTGAAAATCTTTTCTAAAATTTTTAAGCTCCAGTGGCAGCAGAGAATGAAAAGTATTTTATTATGAATTTCTGCTCCATTCGATCTAGCAGCATTCAGCTAAAACATTATTGGCTTTTGCTGGAAATTGTGCACTGATTTTGTGGACAAAGTTTGAAGAAAGTTTTCTGGTCATGGCAAATTGGACCGCATGCATTCAGTTATGAGTGGCATTTTAAACTTTAAAACTTTTGCATAATGTCAACCTTTATGCCGCTGTCCCCCTTGTCCCCGATAACGACCCTCCCCTCGCTGTGTCCATGCCCATTTACACTGCGACGGTTTACAAATCTCTTTGGCGTAGTCCATAAATCTTCTAGCTTCGTGCCACATGAAAAATTACTCTACGAGCTGTGAAACAAACGAACCAGAAGTGCCAGATAGCCCCAAAGGAGCGGAACAATAAATACGCTTCTAAATATAAAATTCATAATTATTTACATAAATGTAGTTCAAAAAGTTACTGTATACATTACGAAAACTGTTTGATATCTCATCTGAACAGATCAGCATGAAATCATTATTAAAATCATTTATTTCTGAACCGTCTGGTTACAGTTTGAGAGCAACAATAAGCGTGGGAATCTAAGAGACTCGTTTAAATATTTATAATAACTACAAATAATACAAATAAAATTTCTTGTGTTACATCACTTATTACTGAAGTATAATATCTTCAGTTAGGGTATGGGAATGATGTAGATTACGCGTGGGCAAGCTGCCAAGGCGACGATGGCGACGGCGACATTGTGGCCAGTAATTTTGCTCCGCATGTAGCATATAAATCCCCTCCCCCCGCTCCAACACACTCTAAAATGCAAACGCATTTGGGAAACTGCAAATGGCTAAGTGAAATTTAATTCGCTTGCTGCACAGTGGCCAATTCATTAATTTTGATTTGTGCTATTCTTTTTTTTTTTTGGTTATATTTATTTAAGCCGGTGACAATGACAAGCGGAAATGGACACAGAGTGTGTTAATCTTGAGATTATGTCTCGCGCAGGTTGCAGACGAGTCCCTCGTGAGCCGCCAGTGTTAAAGCGCTGCTAGACAGGGGTTGTCTGTGGATGCAAGGAAATGCAGGAGATATATGAGGAATATATATGCGTATATATGTAGTGTAGATATAGGAACAGGGACACTCACCCAGGCTCATAGCTGGAATCCACGCCAGCCACTTCCACAATCAGTTGCTGCGGTCGATCAATGAAGTCCGTCAGATTTACCAACTGTTCCTGGTCACTCACATTGATAACCACAACAAGTGTGTCGTACTCCTTGAGAGTACTAAATACCCAAAAAATGTATAATTATTTAGTATGTGATATATTTTTGCGGGTTCACCTTTCACATACCGCTTGAGGGCAAACACTGCCCTTGATAAGGGTTCAATGGTGAATTTGCCACGCCTCAAAATCGGCAACTTTCGCAATTCAATCAGAGATCTGTAAACCTTGTAATGACTCTTGTCAGCCTCCTGCTGCGCTTCCAGATTCAGTTCCGGATAGTTTGGATGCACGGGCAGCCAGGTCTTAGCAGCGTCTGAGAATCCTAAGGGGGAAAATATAAATATAAAAATAAATAAATACAAAATAAGTGAATAAATCAAAAATGTTTGTATGCAGTTTATCATATCAGAATATTTTTTTTAACAAAGTTATTTTTCAAATTAAAAAAGTTAAACCATTTCAAAAATTGTTTAATTGCCAAACAGTTTTGAGTTGTGTAAAAGTTACCAAAAAATAATATTTTATATAAATATTTATATAATATTTATTAAAATGCAACTTGCCTGCATTGGTTGCGTTGCTCCATTGAAAGGGTGTGCGCACCGGATCCCTGGAGACCTTCTTAAACTTGAGTTCACCAGCATTGCGTGCTGGCGGATCCACTGTGTCCTCCCAGCTGATGTCGCGATAATCCTCCATGCCCAGCTCCTCGCCCTGTCAGGACACGTGTTAGAAGCGACACACTTTTAAGATAAGGACACACTCACATTGTAGGTGACCGCAACGCCGGGTAGCGTCAACAGCAACATGTTCATTGCATCGACGCTGGCTGGGCCAAAGCGGGAGGCGACACGGGGATTGTCATGGTTGCCCATGACCCAATTGGCAGCGTGCCCGCGTGGCATATAGATCAGCCATTTCTCAACATTGTAGACAAAGTCACGGGCATCCGATTCCCCATTCACATCCGAGACAAAGTGAAAGTTGAAGGGCAAATGGGAGCCCATCACACCGTTGCCATCCTCGTAGTAATTCATGACCTCAGCTAGTCCGGCATACGCCTCAGTCATCATTATGCGAGCGCTATCCTCCGGATGCTTGGCAGTGTAGTCGTCCAGCAGCGTACGCCAGTGCTGCACCATGGTAAGCACCTCGGGCAAATCCTTGGTGTAGATGTGCTTGGTGTAATCGTACGACAATGGATCAGTTGACTGGCCGCTTATTGGCTCATCGAGTAGGGTTTCATTCTCAAACAAATGATTGACTGCATCAATGCGAAAGCCAGCGACGCCTTTGTTCAGCCAGAAGAGCAGCACCTCATCCATTGCCTGCACCACGACGGGATTACGAAAGTTCAGATCCGGCTGCTCCTTGGTGAACTGATGCAGATAGTATTGCTGGCGTTGCTCGTTCCACTCCCAGGCAGAGCCATAGAATACCGATTGCCAATTGTTGGGCGGCTGGCGAACATCCTGCTCATCCAGCTGCCCATCTGCCCACACATAGTAATCCTCAAAGCCTGGCGTTCGGGCAGCTGACTTCTTAAACCATTCGTGCTGATTGGAACTGTGATTGGGCACAAAGTCCAGGATGATTTTGATGCCCAATCGCGAGGCTGTGTGCACCAGTTCCCCAAAGTCAGACATGCTGCCATACTCCGGTTGTATAGACTTAAAGTCGGATACATCGTAGCCAAAGTCCACCATTGGTGATTGAAAAATGGGACTTAGCCAGGTGGCCGTAATGCCAGTTTCGGCCAGATAGGGCAGCTTCGAGATGATGCCCTGCAAATCACCGATGCCATCGTCATTGCTATCCTTAAAGGATCTGGGATAGATTTGATAGAAGACAGCATGCTGCCACCAGTCAATAAAGTCATCCGTTTCAGTTTTTACCAGGCTGGCCATGCTCGGACTGGGCAGCAGTATGCTGCAAAGTAGTAGTAGAAGTAGTTGGATTGCTCCGATTATCTGATATCCTGGCCACATGCTGTCAGAGATTTGATGCCTTGGCAGCAACTACAGCTGCGACTCGGTTTCAGTTCTGTTATAACGAGTGAATTACAAATAGGCAGCGTTGCCGTCATTATAATTTTCACATCATTAACTCTTAATTTCGCAACGCAGATTACAGATAATTCAAATTGGTGACGAATGACAGATTCAGATTAACACATTTCCGTTCTCACAAATCCAATGTGGGCAACGCGAACAAATTTATTTAATAACTTTAAATTAATTTAATTTTTACAAAACAAACGTATTATTAAGGTATTAAAGTTGTGTGATTAAATAAATAATGCATTGATAAATATCAATATATCAATATTAATATTATGCCAATATATTCTGGCTTAAATCGTAACCTGTTTTTCAGCTTTAAAGCTTGTTAAGTCGACATCAGATTGCAAGGGTCTTCTGCAATCATAATTACTTTTTTATTATTATTTTTACTCTTTCCTTATATACATCATTCTATCTCTTACAGTATTTTACATAAAAAAGAGAGCGTGAATTCGTAGAATGCCTGAACTATAAATCCGCCTATCATCTCTGTACTCTTTATTTTATTCTTGCTCGTCTGTTTATAAGCAGCTTTTGGTCTCTTAGCTCATTTTGCTTTAAAAATAAATCGTCGAAGCTATTCAAATGCCTGAGCTTTTCATCTTTCTATACTATCGCTCTTTCTTTCAGTCGACATTAATTATTTGTGTTATGCATCTCATTACCTACCTCAAATTCTCCTCGCAAGTAAACAAGAGAGAAAGGAAAAAAAAAAACAAAACAAACACACTACAGCCCCAATGTCACACAAACAAACACGTCACGTCAGCCACAGCTGTTGTGATCAACTAAAAACTGAGAGAGCAGCGTTCAAGCAATAAGTTTGCCAACTACTATGTGCATGCTTACGATCCACTTAGAGTCCACAGTCGTGCTCACAGCATCCACACGCGTACACCAAGCAAGCCGGCGAATATTTATATTCATGCAATTTCGAAGAGCTTCAAATTAAGCTTAACTTTAATTTAATTTCGACTGCCAGCAGCGTTAGCTGTTACAAAATATATTTATGGGTAAAAGCAAGCAACAAAAGCACGTACAGACAGAAAGGGGTAACAACAAATGCTTGCACATTAATTAAAACGTCCGAACCTCTGTTAAATGTAACAAAAATTTCCCATTACAACGAAATTTAAATTAAAATGGGAGTTCAACTATTCAAACTTATGAATTATGCTCGAGTTGAATTTGATAAGCGATTGTTTAAATGAAATCCATTCATAAATAAATAATGAAGAGTTTTTACATATAAATAACTTATGTGATTCAAATTTAAACAAAAAAAGTTCTCTTTAAAGAAAATGACAATATTAATTTGCTGCTATTTCTGTATATTACCAAAATATATTTAAACATTTTTCATAAGTATTGCCATTTTTGGATTTAGTGATTTACTTGCGGGCCTTTAGCTGGATAACTAAGCCTTCATAGGGTGACAATTTGACCTCGGTGGACTTCAGACGCTCACCCATTCTGTACTGCGAGAAAATGCTGCCAATCAAAATGGTTAGATGATTGGGCATATCGATGAAATCACTGACATCCACTTGCTGATTGCGATTGCTCACATTTACGATGGTCATCACGGTGGGTTGACCCTTTAGATCACTGTGAATAACGAAAGAATGATTGAATATAGTTCTCAATTTGGAAATCATTGATCACTCACCGCTTAAAGGCAAACACTCGAGGATTAAAAGCCTGAGCGGTAAATGTGCCATTCTGAAGGACTCGCGATTGCCTCAACTTGAGCAGCGATTGATAGACTTTATAGTGGCTGCGAACGGCCTCCTGCTGGGCATGAAGATTCAGCTCCGGATAGTTTGGATGTACTGGCAACCAGGTGCGAGAGGCCGTAGAGAAACCAGCATTCTCCTCATCATTCCATTGCATCGGAGTGCGATCAGGATCGCGGGAAATCAATTTGTAGTCAGCACCAGCTTTGCAGGCGGGCCAATCCCACGTATCCTGAAAGCTAATGTCACGATAATCCTGCATGCCCAGCTCCTCGCCCTGTACAAGCAATTAAATAGAAACTCGACGCACAGTTCGAGATTAAAGTTCACTTACATAGTAGGTAATACCAATGCCTGGCAAGGTCATCGTTATCATATTCATGGCATCCACTCTCTTCACACCGTATCTGGACGCCACTCGTGGATTGTCATGATTGCCCAGCACCCAGTTGGCAGAGTGTCCCGCCGGCATATAAATCAGCCATCTCTGAATGTAGAAGACAAAGTCCTGAGCGGAAGACTGTGCATTCAGCTCAGTAATGAAGTCAAAGTTTAACGGAAAATTTGCGCCTTGTACACCGTTTGCATCTTCATAGAAGTCCATTAACTGGTGAAAATCAGCATATGCCTCAGTCATCATGATCCTTGCTGGTCCCGGATTCTTAGCCGAATAGTCGTCCAGCAGCCGGCGCCAACGCTGAATGAGTTCATAGTTTTCCGGCTGATTTCGTGTGTAAATGTGTTTTAAATAATCCACGGAATTTTCATCAATTGTGGTGCCACTTAATGGCTCATCCCTAAGCTGTTCATCCTCATAGATATAGTTGGCGAAAACGACGCGAAAGCCGGCAACACCTTTCCCCAACCAGTACAGTAGAACATCGTCCATGGCATTCTGCACGTCAGGATTTCGATAGTTGAGATCAGGCTCTTCCGTGGTAAATTGATGCAAATAGTACTGTTGTCTGCCACTGTGCCACTCCCACGCGGAGCCAGAGAACACAGACACCCAGTTGTTCGGTGGTTTTCGATTTCCTTCATTATCCAATATAGCATCCGACCACACATAGAATTCCTCGTAGCCCATCTCACGATTAGCGGATTTTTTAAACCATTCATGTATGTTGGAGCTGTGATTGGGCACAAAGTCCAAGATGACTTTGATGCCCAGGCGATTGGCCTTATTAATCAACGCTTCAAAGTCCGATAGTTTACCATAATCCTTTTGTATATCCCTGTAATCGGATATATCGTACCCAAAATCCTTCATGGGTGACGTGTAAATGGGACTTAGCCAGATGGACGTAATGCCTGTGTCCACAAAGTATTCCAGTCTGGAGGTAATGCCATTAAGATCACCAATTCCATTGCCATCACTGTCTTGGAACGATCTGGGATAGATCTGATAAAAGACCTCATGGCGCCACCAGTTTTCATTATCCTGCTGCTGATGATGGTCCTTATGTGCCAATCCCAATGAAAGGAACCAAAATAGGCACACAACTAAGCTCCACTTGAGAGTCATCTCGTTGAAGTACTAACTGCTTTTTATGATTCCATATCGATTTTAGCGTCTTTTTATAGCCTTCTTAGTGCCATTTTGTTTACCTACTTTCGATTAGATTCAATATGTATTCAGATGGTTCAAACAATTACTTTATTGTAAGTTAATAAATATAACCTTTATTTAATTGGCTTATACAATTTAGCTCAATGGCAAATCATTCAAAGTTGACCATTTGATTAAACAGCAGACAATGTATTAAATACATATTGATATTGAGTGGGTGTGTGTGGTGGGGGAGGGGAGGGATTAAACAGCATTCTACTTGGGACTAGGCCAACAACTGAGCTGAATATTAATAGTTAAATTCTGGAACACAAACACAGCGCACAGGAAGTAAACAAGTTCCGCTGAAAGTTCATAATTACATTTCTGATGGGATACAGACATGCACCATGTTGCAAGCAGAGTTATTTGCCCACATTTTGCTTACCTTGCACACAGTTAAGGGCTAGTTAATCTATTATTCCGCTATAGTTCTGCTTATATATGAAATCTAACTGCTTTTCACGTATGAATTTTACACTCGACTACAGAAATTAATTTAAGATTTTGTCTATCAAAATTCAAGATAAAAAATTCTTTTTTATTTGATGAGTTATATTTATTTTAAGGGAAATATTTCTTTTCGAAAGGCATAGTAAAATATGTCTATAAGCAATTCTTACTTAGAAGGGCTACTTAATTTTAAAGAGTCAATATTACATGCCACATAAGGCAACAGTGGGTCAATCAACAATGTACCACACGAAGGGGCACAAACCCTTGCACCACAAGCATAAATCTGTGCTGTGGTTTTTCCATTAAACTTTTAACAAAATAATATGAAACTGGCCAAAGGCTTACCATTAACACAGTTGTGTCTTTTTGGCTTATAAAATGTGGAATAATGTCCGTAAAAATAACCTGTAATTTATGCGATTTTCTATGTGGGGTTTTGTCTGTTGGCCTGTTTGCCACGCCGCAACTTCTTCCGCACATTTCGAGGCACTTAGCACGTTGCTCTTTCATTCGCTTGCAACCACAAGCTTCCGCTTCGTGACCATGCACCAAATTGTTAGTCGCATTTAGCAACCTTTCAGGTGAGAGGGATGTGTAGGGCAGGGCACGTGCCCCTCGGGTAATACATGTTGCATGTTGCATGTACGACAACTGGATAGCTAATTAAAACAATTTCAAAAATATTGTTACACACCTGGTGTTGTTTGCATCTTCTACAACGTACTGAGAGTTTATGGCATAATATATTTAGTACAAGGTGCTTGCAACATGAGTATGTATATGAGTATGGGATGCTGCCTGCTCCTGTCAGCCAAAGGGTTCACCGCACAAAATTTCTCAACATTTTTACGCAAATATGTGCAAAGGACTTAATGTGAAATTTTCGGCAAAGTTAGCAAACCAACTCGGCATAATTTTCAAGATTTTCCATGGCAATTTATTAAATTCCGCTGAAAGACGGAGATGTGAGCTGAAAAGGGTTTGGCATTTGATTGGAGAGCGGAAATGTGAGGAAGGCTTCTCGATTCAAGTGTTTGCCACGTGTGTCTGCGGTTCTGAATTGCTTATATTGAAATTCCCTTCGATTAGACAACTTGTAAAAATCAGCTTAAGTTTAAATTGCGGCCAAAAGCAGAGAAAAAATTTATCAATTCTTTTCGGGCGCTACTTTAACCCGTGTTAATCCGCCCAGTCTGTCTGTCCATCCATCCGGCCGTTCCTGTCCCTGAGTCCCTTCGTCTGTCATCCTGTCATGACATGGCAAAGGCTGAGGCTTACCTTTCATTTTCATGTCGCACACTGATTGAATTGCGTCGGAAACGCCAAAAAGCGTTGTTGCCTTTTGGGATCGGACCCTCGCCAAAGGTATTTATCCATTTTTATTTTTTATTTTTCTTGGTAGGTCCCAACGGGAGCAGCAACAGCAGCCGCCACAGCCACAGCCACATGAATAAATATCAGCCTAGGAGTACATATTTTAATATGTAAATATATAATAATATCAAAGCAAAACGAGTTTAGCATATTAGAAAACAGCTAACACCAAACAACGAAAAGAAAAAATGAAAAAAAAAATTTGACTGATTAACTCGTGCCACAAATTGAATGAAACATCTGATTGGGTCTACATTTGTATACCCTATCAAAGTAGAATTGTTCTTTTGATAAAAAAAATCTATCCTACCTTAATAGATAGAATTTTCAACTTATATATTTTTCATATCTACGTATGTTTGCCCTCATTTTGTTAACCATTGGAAACCCTAAAGCGCTGACAAATTGGTTCCGTGCAATTCAGAACAAACGACGGATTCGGGATTTTGATTGCTATTTGCGTTGCCATTTGATGTCGTGAATACGTTTACGCTTATCAAATACTTGTTATCAAAATCGATTACAACAACAATCATCATTCTGCCTGCTTTGTTGTCACTCGAAGAGATTGTCTACTTTTGTCAGGGCTTTCCATGCATATTATATATGTATTGAAAGGCGGCATTCAAAGTACCTAATTATTAGTTGAGCAAGTTTAAGCTTTTTATTTCACTGAGATTTGAATATTCTGAGAAATAGCAAAATATGCACATTTATAGTTTATGAATATATTAATCTTTTGATGCTTTTGTTAGTACAGATATAAATCGAAAGCTTTAGATTTTAGCTGGGCTCCAAAAAGTATGCTTGAATTATTACTTTCTGTTAAAATGCGAAAGATAAGATAGAAAGCTGAAATGCATGAGGGACAAAAAAGAATCTTTATCTTCAACAAGCCGAGGGTTGAATACCCTTCGAAAAAAACAAAATTATAAAATACCCTCTACAAATGTACAATAGTATGAAAGTTCTTGATTGGTGTTCTTAATCGGTTAAGAGCTCCAACATTGAGCTTCTTCTGTAAGTCATCCTGAGTGCACAGTTTCATTTCAAAATCTTACTGCCTAAAGGACAACAAATGGATTAGAAATTAAGTCAGGTAGCTCATTTGGGCTTAGGCTGCGCGGTGATCACAAATGCGTCAGCACAAACCGTTATACGTATATATGTGGTTCTGATAGTATTTGCCAATTAGTTTTCATACCCAGAACTTCCCAGAAGCCAACCACATTTTTTTATACTATTATTCAGCTATGGTAAGCAACAGATAAAAGCTCGTGTCATCGTCAAATTCAACATAATATTATCTTTTTAATAACATACCGTTCATGCAACACAACTGACAGGTTGCTGTCATAAAACAAACGGTAGCTCCTCACTCAAACGTACTCGACTCCCGTTGTGTTTGCATAAATGTTGCACGGCAACATTTATACTTTAAGCAATTGAACATGTTTGCAGCACGTGTTCAGATTCCATCAGCAAAAGCTTGGAACAGTTAATAAATCAGTAAATCCGTAACTCAAAATGGGAAGCGACTTCAATTAATTATGTACAATTTGATTGATGTTCGTCAGGTGAATATTTAAATGATGTCAGCAACGGGTGCCGCCTCCATCAATGGTAACAAAATAAAACGAGCTGAGGCCGACTTGATGACGTTTTCGTTCAGTTTTAATTGGCAATTAATTGCACTATTTGCATACTATGATATATGCAAGGCCTGTATATATATGTGTATATATATTGTTTACAGACATATTGTGTGTTTCCCATTATAATTGAAATTGTTTCTCATTCATCAACCATACATTTCGATAGTGAACAATACGTACGAAATGTATCAAATAAATTACTAAAGTTTTTAAATCATTTTTAAAGCTGTTAGCTGAACTTAATTTTTTAAGATTTATAACTAATATATTAACATATCTAAATGAATTTGTATCCATTTGACAAGCCATTTTTTTCTTTAAGAGTTTGAATCATAAGTTAAAAATGTATTTTAATGAAAGTGTAAAGAGTAAAAAATCAATATATAAACTTGAAGATATTTATTATAATTGATGAAGAATCATATTACAAAAATCACAAATAAAACAGAATTATATTATCATTATTGGCAATAACAATGGACGCTTTGTATTGCCAACGTCTTTTTAGCATGGACCCATATTCCGAATGTTGAGTGCTCGTCCCAGTTTCTTGTAATCCCGCTGAGTACACTCGAATTCACAGCGATTTACATAGGTAACACCATTGGAGCCGCACACCTGTCCCTTCTCCCTGAGATTGCAGGGACAAAAGCTGGCCTCGGTTTGACCTAACAAAATGGCAGCCAGCACAAAGACGACCAAAGCAAACAAATTCAAAGACTTCATCTTCACTTGAGCTAATTAAAGCGACGACAGCAAACTGAATGATCTATATATATATATATATAGAAATATCTATGTATTTTTACAGTATTATCAGCAAGATGCTCTGAGATTCGTTGAGATGCGTCGCAACGTTGCCCGACAAGCAATGAATTGGCACTGAGCTTCAAAACGTAAAGCTTGAAGTGTTTGCTTCAAAATTGTAAGGTGTTTTTGAGGGAGGGTTGGGGGTTGCGGTTGGCTGTATGTAGGTACATAATACCAATCTGAGTATGCGTCAGTTTTGCTAATTAGTCAACAAATCGCTGACTATTGCGCGTCGTGTTATTGCCCGCGAGTGTTTTGAGTTGAAAACAAAAACAACTGTTTTATGCTCTTCACCTCTTAGCTTACGCTTATCTTACGCTCATCTTTCTATGCTTTGCATTGTTTTTCTCATTTGCTCTGCTTAAATTATCAAGTGCTTGGCAATTTCGAAGGCTGTCCATTGACAGCCTGTCCTTAGCAGCTGCATCAGCAGACCCAAAGACCATAAATGCTGTGCCAATTTTGCAACTAAGTTGGAAAAGTTATCGTGCGCTTAGTCTAATTTCCCCAGTGACTCAAAGTTCTGCAAAATTACTGAATTACTTGGAAGTACTTAATTAGACTGCGAAAAGAGTATGCCAATTGACTTAAACCAACAGCGAGCTATAAATATATACATATATATATGTATATATTTCTATATGTCTGTATCTGTGGTGGCATTTCATTTATTGAAATTGAAATAGAAATGGAAAAGGAAATGAAAATTAAAATGAATGCAAAAGACAAACGCTGTTATTGTAGGCCAATTACGTTTGCCACCAGCCGGATTATCAAGGGCTCAGAACCATCGAAGCACCCAGCACGAAAAGGTGGCCAAGCTGATAAGAAGAGAGACAGAGTCACACAGAGAATGAGAGAGGCAGAGAGCCAGAGAGGCAAAGAGTGTTGCTTGATAATAGCGATGAGCGCGTGATTTGTTTTTACTGCGCACGAAAATCATATAAATTTGCTCAGCCACTTGGGAAAATTGCAAGTTTTTAGCTTATTTCAAGGGTAATTTAAAGGCATTGCGCATTTTTATGTCGAATTCATTTATATTATTATTATTTATTAAATGATTGAAAATACTCAGACACGAAAAAGTAATACCAATACATTCAGTAATCTAAATAAAAACACCACAACTACCAAACACTTGCGATAAGATAGGAACTCGTGTGGAAAATCGAACTAGACTAGCCCAAGCAAAGCAGAGACACCCGTCAGTATCAATATTGAGCTGCTTGTGGATTAACCCATAAAATATACAACGAATACAATGAAATTACTTGGATTGATTTTGGCTATGTGCCTGCTACTGGCGGTACTTGTGAGCGGCCAGAATGATGAGGGGGAAAAAAGGATGTGCCCCTGCCCACGCAACTTTGATCCGGTCTGTGCCAGCAATCTGATCACTTATCCAAATCGCTGCACGTATGATTGTGCGCGTCGTGACTTGGAGCGTTCCGGTCGCAGCTTGGACTTATTAAGATCGGGAAGTTGTTAAGCCGATATCAACAATGTCTACAATATTTATGGTGTAGTTATTCTGAAGACAAATAAATAAAATCGAACACAAAATCATATAAAATTTCGTTGAAATCTCAATGGGTGTACATATATATAAATCAGTATCTCTAATATTATTACTTATCAAGCAAAAGCATGCAACTGATAAGGACAGCAGAATAGGGAAAAATGCCTCGTTTTTGTGTATTGATTCAAGTTACAAATTCATTACAAGTGACCATATCTAAATACGCAGTCGGAATATCAATGCGATGTAGTAAGATCAGCCAATAATTTACCAAATATTTGGTGATATCTGAATTTGATATCTTACACTATAACAAGATTAAACAAATAAGGCGGATTCGAAGACGGCGACAGCTTAAAGAAAGTGCATCTGTATATTCCGCAATAATACAGTATGTGCCAGCATTTGAAAGATTTATCCAAATTACTGCACATATGATCGTACACGTCGTGAATTGGAGAGTTCTAGAGACATCTAATTCATAGTAAAGAAGGGTATTTTTTTTAAGGCGATATCTACAACATTTATGATTTAGATATTCTGTAAACAATTACATAAAAAAAAAAAAATAAAAAAATACGACACATTTTATTGAAATATTAATGGTTATACATATATATATAAATGAGTAATATTATTGCTTATCAAAAAAAGCAAGCAGATGATAAAGACTGTCTTTATCTGGTCATAAATAGCTATAAATCAGATGGCAGAACACTCAAAGCTGAGGGTTTGCTAAAGTAATATTCAGACTTAACTTAACAAAATATATAGATCATGGTTTAAGTATAGCAATCAAATTATAAATAAAGAAACGACATTAAGTAATCCCCAACGAAGCACTGATATAAAAAACAGACTTACTAAATCATAAAGACTACGAAACCCCTTTTAAAAATTTAACACAAACTAAAGTTGCATTTTAAAATATGTCATAATAAAATAAAATTTGTACGATAAATATACACAGAATTGTGATATTTTTAAGCAAATCAATTGTGTAACCAACGCTTAATTTTCTATTAGTAGTTGGTCAAAAACTTTCAATTATAACTGGGCCTGGTTGAGCTGGTTGTCTTCAAACTGCGATTTAAGAAATCTATGGACTCGCTATCTATCTGAGTGGATTTAATTTCTGCACTCACCCAGCCCAGGTCTAAGCAGTTGATTAAAGCTTATATAAAATTTTGCCTGAAAACACACCTTCAAAACAGTAACAGGCAATAAGTGTCAAATTTTAAATACTTGTAATAATATTTATTTTACAATCTTCACATTCTATTTAACATATCTGCAACGCCCGAAGTGAACTATGCAGAGGTTATAATTTTTCCTTGCCTCACACTTCAGATAACACCCATTGGTATAGGTTTTGCGATCACTGCCACATACTTCATGTATAAGGTGGAAACACCCACATGAGTTGTTCTCCTCCCCGAAAGAGGGGAATACAAATAGGGCCAACAGGCAAATGGCAAATAGTACCAGAAATCGCATTGTGAATAAAACTGAACGAATAGTTAAAACAGACTGAAACTTCAAAAATTCAGTGGTTATTTTAATATGCAACTTGAAAATAGCAAAGAGCTTATTAAATCAACAATGTGAATCTGTGTACCAAATCGAATCGCCATCACTAATTAATTTTAAAAAATCGCGATTCTAAAAAAATGAAATATCTAAAAACAATCATTTCCAAGATTGATGTTGGTGCTGTGAGCGGACAGAAGGATTCAAAATCGGGGTCAGCTAATGGGAAATGCATCTGTATTTTCCAGAATTTTCCAAATTACTGCATAATAATAGCTATAAATCAGAATTGTGCTATTGATTTGTCATTGACCTTTTTGCTAAAAAAAAACTGTCTGATTATTTTACACAGTTTACTGTAAACAAAACAAATTACGCATCGTATAAATCGTGTAAATTGCGTTCTATGAAATTGTGTAATTAATAATGTTGTGTGATGTATTATTATTCTAATGCAGCCGCTTGAAAGGCAAAAGGATCTATTGATCCTCTGGATATATGCAAATAGCAGAGTCTTGCCAGGCTCTGTTTTCTTTCTGTAAATCCTGCGATGGATTCCCAATATGACCGGCTGTCTTTAAGCTGCTCGCTTTCAATGTCCCCAACGAATCTTGTTCCCGTCTGGTCAGTGCCATCTCTTTTGCGATTTCTTGAACACTCCCTTTTGGTTTACTGCGTTCTGCAGCTCCTCTAACGACTCCTTGTATCGGCTCTCTTGCACCTCAAGACGTGCTAGTTTGGCTTGCTGCAGTCCTAACTGCGACTGCTTCTTCTTGCTGCGCAACTCCCAACGTTTGGACATAAATTGAGGAATCAACCATATTTTGTTCGTTATCCAGTTTATGTTGCAGTTCCACCAACTGCTCGACGATGGCGCTGTACTTCTTAATCAGCTTAGCTTAGCTCGTCTTTGATTTCCTCGCTCTGAGCCTGCACTGCTGATTACATAACTGATTGATTTGTGTCTTGCCAGGCGTTTCCACATTTAGTCGCTCCAGCTGCTCCTTGCTCCTTGCTTTCATCCAAACCGCGTTGCAGCCTTTGGTTCAGTGCCTCTTCGGCATTACGATTCACACGATCACGAACCTCCATGGAGCTGAGTCTGCCTTCCAATTCATATTTTTCTTGGATATATGAAAATAGCTGAGTCTTGCTGCGTCTCATATTCATTTTTAAAAATATCTACTCTATGGACTAGCTATCTATCTGAGTGGTTTCAATTTCTGCACTCACCCAGCCCAGGTCTAAGCAGTTGATTAGATCTCATATAAATGTTGCTTGCAAACACACCTTCAAAACAGTAACAGGCAATAAGTGTCCAATTTTAAATACTCGTAATAATATTTATTTTACAATCTTTTTAACATATTAGCAAGACCCGTGTTTAGCTACGTGTATCAAGCGATTGTGGGTTGCTGCTAATTTTATCGCACAGTCCAGCAAACAATAATTGTCATAGGTTTTGCCATCACTGCCACATATATAATGTAAAATGTCGTCACACCCACAGTTGTTCTCCTGAGCGGAAGAGTTGACTACAAACAAGGCCAACAGGCAAATGGCAAAAAGTACCAGAAATCGCATTGTGAATAGAACTGCACGAATAGTTAAAACAGACTGAAACTTCAAATATTCTGTGGTTATTATTATATGCGACTTGAAAATAGCGAAGTTATTATTAAATTAACAACGTTAAGCTGTGTGACAAATCGTATCAACATCACTACTATAAAAACAATAATCTCATATTGGTTCAATATTATGTAACGCGGTCATCACAGCGTATGCTCAATATATAAAAATAATATTTCTCGACTTAACAGATGTTGTTTTTAGCGAAATTAAGAAAATCATATAAAAGGCTTTTGCTCCGCCCGAAAAGTAAAATCAAATGGAATTTTTATTCAAAGTATAACCCAACCAACGTGAAAGGATAAAATCTACAGCAATATAAAATTTGAAATAAAAATAGATACAAATTTGCTATGGTTACTGATTACATGCCCTTCACAAAGTGTTTTATAGACGAAAATTTATTTTAAAAAATTTAAATATATATATATATAACTAACATTAAATGATACTTATATTATTTGTATTAAATTCCATTTCTTGAAAAATAATTAATAAATTAAAATGAATATGCAAAATATATTAATTATTAATATATTTAATAGTAATAGTAAGAGTTCTAGAAAACTAACAATAGTAATTAGTGAACAAAAAAAATTATAAATCATTAAATAAAAAAAAATTCATCTAACTGAATTCATTTTAAAAATTGGACAAACACTAAAATTCATCAGATTTAGTTAAAATATATTTAATATTTATTTCTTTTATTTATATTATCACTTTGAAAATATACAAAACTACGCCCTTAATATTCATGCTGATTAAATAGTATCTATATGCCTATTTATTTATATCGATGTACCTAAGTATAATTTTGAAGTATTCCACTGATGACCCGGTTAAACACAAAGCTCTTACAAAATGCATAATATGAACTCATCCCATTTACTACCCTTTCGAATCCTCTGACAATGGGCTAAGTTTGCACCCCTAAAAGTGCTGATTTATGCAAGGAGCAGGCGAGGAGCTTTCGCCCTATATACATATACATATACATATATATATACGTACATATGTATGGGTTTATGTTGGGACCTGTTGAAAGGCTATTCGCTTACACACACACACACACACATATGCAAAATATATTTATAATTTTCTAACAGCATTTTGCATATAATTTTATGTTTACAGTTGCCAGCACGCCGGAGACTCTGCCAACTAAACGTGAGGAGGCGAACGCGGGGTCAGGTGCGGACAGCGGTGGCAGCAGCGGCATTGGAGCTGCAACAAGCAGTGGTGGTGCAGCATCATCAGCAGCTGGCGACGGCCCAAGTGAGCCAAATAACGGCGAACAGAGCCCCACAAGCTGTGAATTGGGCAGCAGTATTCAATGCGCCAATGCGACAATAAATGGTCAAGTGGCAAGTAAGTAAAACTCAGGCGATACATTTTTTATACACCAGCGGAGCGGGATGTGGCACGAGTAGCTGACACTCTCAGAAAATCAATACAGATGCTTGTACTCAAATC
This sequence comes from Drosophila multiciliata, assembly GCA_037043605.1. Classification (NCBI taxonomy): domain Eukaryota; kingdom Metazoa; phylum Arthropoda; class Insecta; order Diptera; family Drosophilidae; genus Drosophila; species Drosophila multiciliata. Next base: position 2,281,615 of record JBAMBF010000103.1, on the reverse strand, counting down.
AAAGTTGCTACACTCAGAAAAAAAAAAGGTTTTACTTTAGGCATATGAGGTACGATCTGGAAAGGTTTAATCAAGAGACTCCAAAAAAAGATTTAAGCGTTCTGGATGCAACTTGGACTTCTTAAAATAGCGTAGTTTCTAAATTAATTTAATTTCACAATTTTTACCGTTATGAAAGCGAATAAATAAAAATTAATTCAATTTATAAGAAATTCCGCTGGGTTTAATATTTATGTTTGAGAATCCGAAATTGATTGAATTCATTTGTTGAACGCTTAATAATAATTATTTGCCAGTAATGTATGCTGATTAGTAAATGTGAATATTATAGTAATCAGTAATATCAGCAGTGGAAAATATATTACATTGAATACTATATTTACTTAATATATATTTGTGTGCTTATAAATAATGATCTAATTGCCACTTTTGGCTGCAAGTGAATGCTTTGATTCCGCTGAGATGGCGATGGCAATAAGGTTTGCCAGATAGCTTCTTGTCTGCTTCTATTCAAAATACTACATATATATCAATAAAAATCGAATAGGAATCCTTGAAACTAACGAAGTTGCCAATTAGTATTTCTGTCTTTTTATCATTAAGTTTTCTCATTCAACAATAATTTCTACTAAAATCAGTAATTGAAATGGGAAACAGCAACGCCAAATTTTCTTATACAGTTGCTCAATTTAATATACTTATTTTCTCTGAGTGCATTCAGTAATTTCAGTTCCTGAAGAAAAGAGCGAATTTTGCAATTCCCAAAAGCAGACTGTGTATAATTTAAAAATTGAACAAGAAGAGCAGTCAGTCCAGATTTTATGGTTAATCCCGATCGAGCAGGACTCACCTGTTTGTAGATGGGACAACATTTGGCACACATTGTGTGTGGCTGCTGATTTCTGGCATGTTCAGCTCATTAAAGTCGTGAAGAGTGGCCACTAAAAGTGGACATAAAACATTTCATCAGTCCGCCTCCAAGTTGATAGCCAAGATTCTGACAGCCGAGTCCCGCAAATGGAGACCTGATAAGCGGGCGATGGTAACAACTTAGCAAACGTTACCGTTAAGCAGAGGAATCTCGAGTGTAACATAAATTTAAGTGCTGCATAAAAGTCAGATTTTACGATAGCGAGCTGCCAGCACGTAAGATTACCTCCGCCACCATAAGAGGCATGCGATTGCCTGTGGCGACTCCGCTGCACTGCCAAAATAAATGCAATGGATTTAAGTGTTGTTTTTGTAGCTGCTGCTGTTGCTGCCGTTGCTCTTGTCGTTTAGTTGCCGCTTGCCACATTGCCGCCTCAGGAGCAGAACCTTTTCGTGATTTCGCTTTGTGTTGCCAGCTGTTAAGTTTGCAATGCGCAACGCTTGACAAATAAATAAATACTTAGCCATTTATTCGCTAGCATCTCTTGGCATCCACTTCGATTTGCGTTGCCTTTGTCCTTGCCACAGCCGGCAGCAGTCGCCTGAAGACTTCCCACACACAAGTGGTGCCACATTTGCGCTTCGGGTTCAACTGAATAAAGATTTGTGTGCCACAAATAGCTTAAAGTTATTCTACAAATTATTGATTTTTTTTCTGCTAAAATGTGAGATTGCTCTTACCTTAAGACTGCGACAGTAACAAACTTTTTTGTATTTTTTCTTGTTTATTCTTTTAATATATTTAAAATATAAGTAACCAATTAAATTTAGTTAGCATTCATTTGAAAGACAAATATTTTTGCCATGCCCTTCATTCTTCTTAAGCTATTTGAAGTTTAATTCTGGCTAAAACTTCTCTTCTGGTTTTTTAGAGATTTCTACCTTTATGGAAATTTTATGAATATAAATTAAGCAGAAAGAAAGCACCTCCGATCTTATTATTAAATATTAATGTATGATCTATTTATTTTATTTATACATATTCATTCATAGATTTTCGATAACAAAACAAGCACAATTTTGAGGGCAGCATAAAATATACGTTAAAATATTATTGATCAATTCAGAGTATATCCTCGTTATTTTTATTCACAAGCTAACTTATCAAATTATGCTACATCAATAATAACAAATTAGGCATTCATTCGCTGAAAAGTCAATAAATGTCAGTTATCATTTGCGTCAATTGCGTTTTTTCGTTATCAGTTTCATGCTTTTATCTAAACATATTTAAATAGCATAATAATAATAATTAATGGTATTTCTGGAGCATGATAAATGTACTCATTCATCACAACATATTTGACATATTTGGGGTATTTATTGGAATCTATGTCAGTCAAATCAGTTAGCTTTGGGAAAAACAAAAATTAGATTTTGCTACTTAAAATTAAAGTATGTTTCTCGGTCCGATTGTGTCAACTGGCATAATTATACATAATTATTGCAATCCGTCTAATTGTCTATCATTTTTTTAAATTGGAATATTTGCAGAGCACGGCTCACTTACAATTGTACGGCGTTCGAATAGTCGCAAGAGCTTTGCACAAATCGAAGGACAATCGCAAACAGTCGCCTCGCCCTCGTCGAGCAGCAGTTTCTTTCAGACGCCGCTCAGTGAGTCACTCGCCGAGCGTTTAACTGGTCGGGGTAGCAACGGAACTGCTGCGTCATCGTCGTCGTCAACGATCGGCGAGAAACGTTCGATAGAAAGCGCATCGAGAAATCCGAACTCTGCCGGCAAAATGCAGCCATCGTCGCCAAATAAAACAAATTTCGCAACCGATGCGAAACCAGCCGCGTTCGATCGAAACACCAGCGACTACAGAGCTGTTCGCGAAACTAGCGAATTTATGAATTCGACTATCGATCGAGAAACGTCGGATCAATCGATAGTCACGGGCTCAAATATGTCGGTCGCCGATACATGGGAAACGGAAACTTTGCCACCTGTTGATACGCCAGATGCTCTCAATAAAGCAGCTGTGAGGTGAGTTTATGAATAAAAACAAAGAAAAAATGGTGAATATAAAAAGGGCAAAAAATTCATCTCTTTAGTACAACAAATACTAAAAAAAACGATAGAATAAGATAAAAATAACATAAGAAAAACCAAAAATTATAGAAAATAATATGTTAAAGTATTTCATTAAAAATTTAAACTTCTTTTAAGTTCAGTTCATGCCCAAATTAATTGCGTACTTTGCGTTTTACAGAATACGCAGCCTGCTGCGCCGGATGGATCATGAGACCGTTGCCTATGAGGATATGCATCGCAATCTGCATTATGCGGCACGTGTGCTCGAAGCAGTCTTCATAGACGAGTCAAGGTAGGTGCAAGAGTTGCATGTATTCTTTTTGCCTAATACACCTACTATTTGCGACATTTTCTAACCAAAAATCTAACCACAAATATGGAAAAAACAAAAACAAAATTTGTAATTTGCTGGCGCTTTTGGAGATCGTACATTCAATTGGTTTAGGCTTTAGCGTATTCTTAGGTTTTTCATATTGAATATGCTGCGTAGCTCGAACATTGAAAACATAATAATAATAATTGAATTCGCATTAGAATTGCACACAAAAGGCGAGCTTTAAACCAGACCCATAAACTGTTGTGTTCCATTGGAGTATGGCAAACATTGCATATAACTAATAAATCCATTTTACAATATCATTATAATTCATCTGCCTCATACTTCTTGCAAAAAACGACCACTTATTTTTATTGTTTTTCCGTTCACAACTTTCACACGATTTTTATATATATTTTATTTCTTTTTATATCTGTGTGTGTGTCTATTGTTTGAGCAGAAGCCCCACATCAGGTAAAAGTAAATTGGGGCAGATTGCGTCTTCATCCGTTGAGAGCGAAGAGTAAGTCTTTATAGAGTCAACTTCCGATTTGGTTTTTTGCCGTTACTTTGTTGATTTTTAACTCTATCTCTCTCTATATATATATCTATCTCTATCTATCTCTCTCTCTGTTTTCCCACCCGTCCACCTCTTAAACCTCAAACGCGTTCTCATCTCAACTATAAAACTTACCCACCTCAAAGATCACCACAACAAGCTACTACAATACTCATATCATCACCTGCTCTCTTTCTAAATCCTTAAAACTCTATTTCTAACTCTTTAACTTTCTATATCTCATACGTTGTAGTGCTATTTTCTGTTCATGTGTCGAGTATACTAAATACTCTATACCATTTATTAATGCCTTGCTCTGCAGTAAGTCTCTCATCTCCACTATATATCATTATACGATCATCCCATGTATCTCATTTAAGATTGTGTGATTATACGCGTGATTTTTAGCTAGTCTAGTCTAGTTTAATTAACTAACTAACTCTTACTACTACTTGGAATCGTGTCAAATTCTCCCACTTGGCCATCAAGCACCGTATTACTGAAGAACTTTCTCACGCTATCTCTCTGCTCTTTTTCATCTCAAATACACTGTAAAAATCTCGGTGTATTTATTATCGATGTGTCTACTTAGTAATTTTGAAGAGTTTGTTCGTCCCCCCCCCGAGTGCGCCAGATGATCCATCATCTATTTTTTCGCATCTTCTGACCTTATCTGACTATCATAAAAAAAAAACTATCTCGGCTCTTTGCTCTACCAACACTGACCACTTTGCGATATATTGGCCTGAATTTATGTGTTTTTAAATTAATTTTTAAAAGTCGATTGTTGGGAGTAGACAGTTGTACAAATTGCATTTTTATTATTTACCACACACACACATACACACACACACAGACACCCAGTGAACCCAGCCTTCAATTAAAAGCCCGAGTTCCCAAAGCTCCTGTCACTCACAGGCGTATTCATTTTTTATTTGCTCTCCTCCCCTCATGTTGTGTGTGTAAATTATTCAGATGCTTCCGACACAATTGTTCGATTTGCATAGCCAAGTGTGTGGGTTCGTGCCACACCCAACAAAGTATCGACTTGCAACTCACTGAAAGTATGCAACACTTTGTTCGTTCGGCTGCTTTTAAACAACGAATTGTTTTTTTGCTCTTTATTGTCTCTTTGTCGAGTTTTGTTCGTTTAATGGCGCGCCTACTTTTTGCAGCTTTCAACAACTAATCCACTCGCTGTAATTTACCAAAACCAAAAAAACAAAAAACATAAACAAAAACTTCAACTGATGTACTTTTCATTTTTTCTTTCTACTGCCAACCATGTTTTAAAAAAAAAATTCACAAAATCATAAAAATTACAAAATATATATATCAAATTTGTATGCCAATCAACGAAACGTACCAAAAATATATTTGTCGTCTGTACCGGTTCGCTTTAACTCACTGCCAACTGCTGTGCAAAAAAACACTTGACCCCGCCAACCTCCGCGCCTACTCTGCGTGACACCAAAAAAATAGTGATAATGCTGTTAAACGCTGCAATGGAAACTGTAAAAATCTGAACAACAACAACGCAAACAGCAGCTGCGGCCTGCATAAAGCAGCGACTGAGGAGCAGTCGTCCGACAATCAGACGACGAGCATCGAAAGTCGCACGAAAGGCGTTTCACTGGCGCCGCAAACGCACAGCGGACCCACTGGGCCGCCGGAAGAGAGCAAAACACTTGAACCTGTGCAGGAGGAGCAGACAACTACGACAGCGACAGCGACGACGACGACGATGACGACGACGACGACGACGACAACAACAGAAGTCCCAAAAGCAAGTGATGCAAGTGGAACGAGTCAAGCAGCCGGTCAAAGTGTTTCCAGCAGTAGCAGTTGCAGTAATAAAGCGACCGTTCAGCGACAAAGACGCCTGCGCACACCGGTCTGGGCAAGATCAATGTCAACGAATAAAACGTACTTGAATAATGATTTTATACTCTGAATTAATTAGCGTAATTTCGATTTTGTATGCGATTTTCAGTTAATTGTACAATATTTAACGTTACGTTATATTTTACGTTGTTACGTTACGTTAACCAACACAGCTCCAAAACAAACAACTCTCTCTCTCTCTCTCTTTTCTATCTCTCTCTGCCTATATTTGTCTGTCTCTCTTTCTCTCTCTGTCTCTGTCTCTATCTTTATAACCAATTTACTGTCTTTATACTTACCTTGAAATTGTCTACGTTAACTTTCACTGCTGTAAATATTGTCCAGATACTGTTCCCCCTACTCTAATCGCTTTAAATTTCAACCTATATGTATATAAATAGATATAATGATTCCCACTTTTTGTACCACAAAGTATTCCTTGTTACTTCGCTCAATGTACCAACTACCCCGACCCCTTGCATTTTTACATACCTTTGATATTTGTAATTGTTTTTTCACAATATTGAATTCATGGCATGTGATATATTGTCATAATCATAATTTTAACTTTTGTAATTACTAATGTTAAATTATTTAAATGGCTTGCGCATGTGTGAGCTCTGTTTGCGCCTCTCTCTAGCTTTAACCCAAATATCGATCTGAGCAAACCACATTTTATTCGAATTCAATAATCAAAAGTCGGTTAACGTCTTTCTTCTCTGACATCGATTGGCTTATTCGATACTCACTTACAGAGCCTATCGATTTCGGGTTATGTTAATTAACAGCGCGAGCATCGAAAATTCAACAGCGCTATAGCACCGATCGCCTGGTGGCAACGTTGCGCGTGTCTCTTGCCGCCAAAAGTGAAAAAAAAATCATATATGTTTTGTGCTTAAATTGTTTTTTTATTGTAAATAGTATAGTTTATTTTATTTGTAAAACATTGTGTGTGCTGTGCAGCTGTGCATTGTTGAAGTGAGCATGAGCAGCGATAAAGTGAAAAACAGCAACGAGCCCGATGGCTCGGACGAATCGTGCGACGTAAGTTGGAAATTGCCAATTGCAAACACAGCCAAAACAACAAATTAACAGCAACAATTTCCGGTTGATGCATGCAGGACGAATCGGCCAGTTTCACGACGAACAGCACCACATCGCGCAGCAAGTCGCCGGCATCGAGCACGCGTAGCAAGCGACGCGGTCGCCGTGCCACCAAATCAAAGAGTAAACCAGGCGCCGCCTACAAATACGAGTAAGAAAAAACCAAAAGCGAAAGTGAATCAAAATTTATCGATTTGCTCACTTTAAGCACACATGTCAAGGAGAATCATGGCGCGAACATATTTGGCGTGGCATTCAACACGCTGCTGGGCAAGGACGAGCCACAGGTGTTTGCCACAGCGGGCAGCAATCGTTGCACCGTTTACGAGTGTCCACGAAAAGGCGGCCTCACCCTCCTCCATTGCTACGCCGATCCGGATGTAAGTAAAGAGAATAGCCAGAAACAAGCCAGCAAATTTGAGTTAATTCATTCACATTATTCGATGCCAGCCGGATGAGGTTTTCTACACCTGCGCCTGGTCCTATGATCTGAAGACATCGGCGCCGCTGCTGGCTGCGGCCGGGTATCGGGGCGTCATCCGCGTTATTGATATCGAGCAGAACGAGGCGGTGGGCAACTATGTTGGTCATGGCCAGGCGATCAATGAGCTCAAATTCCATCCGCACAAACTACAACTGCTGCTCTCCGGCAGCAAAGATCATGCCATCCGGCTGTGGAACATACAGACGCATGTATGCATCGCAATCTTTGGCGGCGTCGAGGGTCATCGCGATGAGGTGCTGTCCATCGATTTCAATATGCGCGGCGATCGCATTGTCAGCAGCGGCATGGATCATTCCTTGAAACTGTGGTGCCTCAATACGACAGAGTTTCAGCACAAGATCGAGCTGTCGCACACGTTTAGCCAGGAGAAATCGACCATGCCATTTCCAACAATTACCAAACACTTTCCGGACTTCTCGACGCGTGACATCCATCGCAACTATGTCGACTGTGTGCAATGGTTTGGCAACTTTGTCCTGTCCAAGTCCTGCGAGAATGCCATCGTCTGCTGGAAGCCCGGCCAGCTGCATCAGAGCTTCGAGCAGCTAAAACCGAGTGACTCCTCATGCACCATCATCGCTGAGTTCGAGTACGATGAGTGTGAAATTTGGTTTGTGCGCTTTGGTTTCAATCCGTGGCAAAAAGTCATCGCGCTGGGCAATCAACAGGGTAAAGTGTACGTCTGGGAGATGGATCCCAGTGATCCGGAAGGCGCACACATGACCACGTTGCACAATTTGCGTAGTGTGGCAACCGTGCGGCAAATTGCTTTCTCGCGGGATGCCAGCGTCTTGGTTTATGTGAGCGATGATGCCACAGTTTGGCGCTGGAATCGACGACAGGCAGCCGCTCTTTAAAGAAGCAAAAAAAAAAAAAGAAAAAGAAAACAAACCACAACCAAATCTCACGTGGCCAAAATCGCAGCACAACATGTATTCCTCTGCGCCTAGTTCCTAGTTGTTAGTCTTTAGTCCTTTACCTCAATTAAATCTTTTGCATATCTTTTTACAAATCACGTCTCAATCAATATTTTTATATAAACCAGCAACCACAAAATTAACTTGTTTGGTTAGCGGTTAAATTATCAATTTTTGCATTGACTGTTGTGGTTGTGGCAGTTGCACATTTTGGCACACACTTCCCCCCAATGTAATCAGTTAGGTAATTGCAAACGCAGTCAGCTGCATGCAACGATATCCGGAGATGAAAGCGGATGCTACAAACACTTTTTGCCACCAGTTGCAAAACACAATTAGTGTTGCGTTGCAGTTGAAAGCCTGGCTTTCTGCCCCAGCGCTGTTTTTCCCCAGTTGACCATTTTCTAATGGAGGTTTGAAATTGAACGCCATTTATATGCTGCTGCTGCTCTGCTGCTCTGCTTGCCTCTGAGTGGTTGAGATGATATAAATGCCATGAAATTGAAACTGCAAACAAAGACTCCTTCATCCACTCAGCCAGCCAGCAAAGGATAATCCAAGCTGAGCAGCAGCCCCATAACAGCTCCCAACTGGCTTATTAAGCAAACAGTCTCGCAACGCTTGCAGCAAAATTGAAAGCTAAACGAGAACCATAAATATCATATATTCATAGTATTTTATATCTACAATATATTTTTATATATATTTATTTATATATATTTTTTTGCATTTTTAAAGCCAACAAAGAAAAAAATGCTATAAATTTTAAATCATCCAGAGCAATAGTTAAGTAGTTTAGTAAATTTCACTGTTATACAAAATAACCTCGGGTTTTTGGGAATCCGCTGCGGCACTCAATTTTTTTATATTGCCAAGCATATAAAGTTGTCTAGTCGCATATTCATTTGCTCTTTGTCTTTTTTCTTTTGTCTTTGTTGTCGGCAGCTGATTGAGTTCTTGCATTTTCTCTTTGTGCGATGCTCATTCGCCGTTTTATTGTATGCTTATGCAGAAACCAATCGAGTTGCTTAGTGCAATGTGCAAGGGTTTTCTGTTAATTGTACTGTTAACAGAGCATTGCACGGCCGGGTACAGCCGATGCTCGTAATTTGGTGTTTGCTCTCTCCAATTTGGATGTGAGTAATTAGCAGCTGCGTTTGCCTGCTGCTGGAATTAAGCTGTCAATGCGAAGCGTAGTTGACTTTTGGCCTTGACACGCAAACTCATGCGCCGCTTTCCCTTTGGAGGAATATTGGGTGATTTCGACCGACCAACCGACCGACTAATCCCAGCCATTTTGCCGCATTTCTTCCAATTGATTGCACACTGTCGTTGTTGCTGTCACTGTCCTGGGAACCTTAATCCTTTGCACCACAAATCGTGGCTGGCTGTGCGTCATTTCCATTTCGTCTCGTCTCGTTTCGTCCCTTTTCGTATCGTTCTGTTACATTTACAGTTTATATTTTGTTTTGTTGATTTTTATTGTTGTTTTTTGTTGTTCTTCTCTCTGTATTATTATCGTTCTCATTCAGATGCAACTCATCACACCATTCCGTTTCGTCCACCACTACCGACTCCGTCCGTCGCAGCAGCTCCACACATGTCCTGCGCTATGCTCGCCACAGCATAATAAGCTTGAACGAGGACAGCAGCAGTAGACGAATCTCGCCCCTTCGGTTTGTCACCCCTACTCCAATTCCGTTATTTCGTGTCTGTGATTCATATTACATGTGTAGAACTTGGCTGTTACACTCTGCAAAATTACAATTACCCGCACCCTGCAAAACAGAGCAGCACAACAATTTGCGTTCTTCAACTCGCACTCTCTCTCTCTCTCTCTCTCAGGCACAATTACACTTACGCCCTGTAGTTCTGTTGCGCTCGCACTCGCACTGTGTGTTAGTAAGCACTTGTCAGCCAAAAAATTAATCAAGCCAACACCGCAGGACAATTCACTTGCCGGCGTCTCCTGGCACTTGAAATTCGTGCTTAACATGTGCGGATGACACCAAAAAATTAGTTTAGCATGTCATTTGTCGGCCAAAAAAGTAGCTGCCAGGGCGCAATCTTCTCAAAAGTCATCATTTAGCGACAGACTTCATAAGCCGCTGGCACTTAAATTGCGCGCCTTAAAAGCATTTTAAAAGCGTATGAATGAAAAATGTTAAAGTCTTTCGTACATTTCATTTCCGCAAATGTAAGTCTATAAAAAGCTTAAAGCTGCCATGCAAAGGCCTGTTTGTAGAGTTTTGATTAGCTAATGGGTATATTTATATTCATTGAATTTGAAAATGGCCCAGTTTCAACTGATCGAAGCGTTTTTATCAAAAGTAATTTCAACAATCACATATACAACAATTGAGGTCTTTGCTGACGCAACTGTTCGTTCTATATATTTATGATAAAAAAAATAAATAAATAATAATAACAAAAATAAATTTAATTTCTGTAAAATTTGACGAAGGTATTAAATTGGATCAATGTATGTGTGTGTGTATATGTTGGAGGCCTATTGTTGTTACCGTCCATATCAATAGTACAAAATTCACAAATTAAATACCATTTGCGGCTTCATTCATGCCGATAAGGTGGAAATCATTTTAATGTGTTTTCAGTATTTTGTTCAACGCACTCGCCGACGCTCGTGAAAAATGTAAAAACTGTGCAGAAAAAAAACAGAAAAAAACTTTACGCGCATTTCAAATAAATCATAATTAAAATCGCAACATTTCTGCCATCATGGTGCCAAAGCCGAAAAAGTAATTGCATATATGTCATTAATTCCAATTAAATTTAATTAAACCATGTAAATCATTAAATTTGCCAATGAATAATTCATTAAAGCACATTACACGAGCACTTCCAAAATGCAAGCAATTATAATGTGAACAAATTCCAATGTGCTGAAAAGCACAAACTCGCATAAAAATAAATTGGGTCAAATAGGGAAAAGGGAGGACAAGTTGAAGGTCCTCGCGATATATATATAGATATATATACATATAGCAAAAACTGTTCTATTGTATACAAAACGTTACAGTTAGTTAGCAAATTGTGAGTGGTACAGTTTATATAGACAACGGGTCGCAATCATCAATCATCTTTTGCGTGAAGCATTAGACCAGTAGACCAGTTAGACGGGCCAATACGATTAAGTGACCCAATAACACAGAAATACGAAAAGAACCCAGGAAAATAACAACAAACAGAACCAATCACCCACTCCCGCCCCCCAACCCCTCACGCACCTCGCTCACATTGAATAGCCCAATACAAAAACAGAGCAGACGGCGTCAGACAGAGTTGAGGCCCATAATTTTTACTGGTTGGGGGGTGGGAGGGCCTCAAGCTGATTGTTACAATAGCAAAATCAATAATAAATGATGTTAACTGCCAATTTTAGCCACATGAGCACAACACCACCAATAAAATAGGTGCATCAAAGTTGAAGATACCTTCTGGCTGATGTCCTAATGTCCACTGTTCCTAGTATCAACAACAATACCAAATGTCAGCAATCAACACACAACGCCAAATACTCACTTTAATCAGGTTGCCCGTGGGCGCCCAATGCGAGGGCTTCTCAATTCATTTCTCTATGACTACAAAAACGGAACTTAATTCTTGGCATAAACAAATTAATATTGTTTTGTGGTCGTTTTAAAATTTATGATGTTTATATTACTCTTTTTAATAACTGCAATAAAAAAGAAATCGCAAGTGATTACTATTTTTAATTGTTAATATTTAATACTATTCATTTATTAATTCAAAAGAAACTCTCAAAGTGATGGTTATTTTTCATAATTGAAAAGTGATTATTGCTTTTAATTAATAATACAAAATTATCCGAAAGTATTAATTGGTGAAAAAGATTATTGTTTTTATTGAAAAACAAACTCTGAAATAAGAATTTAATTTTTCTTAACATTTTTTTACTATAGATTATAAATTAAACAATGTTCTATGCCACCCACACTTCTCGGCCAATTTAATCTCTATAAGATTTCCAAGCTTCAAAAGCAGAGTTATAAAAACTTAATATCTTATAAATAAATTGTGAAAAAGTTCTTTGAAAATTCTCAAGCAACGCTTTCGCAGCATGTTGAAGTTTTGGCATCTAATGTTGTGGCACACGCAATGCGGTTGTTCCTGGCTATTGTGATTATGACTTTGGGTGTGTGTGTGTGTGTGTGGGGAGCGCCACTGTTGTTCACTTTACAAAAGCATCCGCCTTTCGAAAAATCATTGAAAGAAAACAATGCTGTCAATTTGGCAGCAATTTCCCTCGTATTCGACTATGGCGGCAATGACAACAACGCTTCAGGCATGTGGCACAGGAAATTGCAGACATAACTATTAAGTGGCATACTTTTGTTGAATATCGCCGGGTTGTGTGTGTGGTGGGGTGGGGGCATGCTACATAATCATTGGACCTGTGAACTTCATTGCCAGCCGGACGCACGGCCTGGCCTCAAATGAGGCCTAAAATCATACACAAAAACATCAAGCTATCAAATGCCCAGCTACGTAGTGGCCCAAAAGTTGGCTTTAAGCTGTGTGGTTGCTCTGGAAAGTTAATCAAAAGTTTCCAGTTTTTGTTAGAATAGAAAGAAAATTTAGTTCTCTTTTAGAACTATTTAAGCTCTTTTAGTATTCAAAGAAGAGCTAACAAACTAAATAATGTTTAATTTGTTTTTGACTTAACTCTTTAATAGACAACATTGTTTTATAATCTGTACGTGATTCGAGTTAAATAAACTTAAAACTCTCCGATTTGCTACTTATTCTTTTGACTTAACCTGTTGCCTGCTTCAAGGCGCTAGCGTGATTTGCAACAAGCAAAAGCGAATCACGCAAATGTGGCAATTTATTGTGGAAGTGCCACGCATGCCACACTACGGTAAAATGCAATAGTTGAAATAAACAAAAGTGCTGACGCTCATTATGAAGCTGCTTGGTGAAATGGGAATGGAAATGGAAAAGCTACTGAAACTTGTATAACAGTTATTTGCCTGCCTTGAATGCTGACCTCCGCCGAGCAAAGAGCGGCGAATCCTCGACTCAGATACTTTGTGGCTGGCATGCAAAGTCATTAAATACATTAAGGCAAACGGCAGGACTTAAGAAGGAAGTTGCTGGCAAAGGCTTTGTGCTCGTGCCGTTGTCGTGTTTATCAGTCAGAATAAAGAGCCAAAAGAGCCAGGATATAGCCATGGCTATATAGCTATACAATTTCTGTTGTTGCTGTTTGTTTGATGCCTTCTGGCATTTTGTGTAATTGTTTTGTGGAAAGAAGTAGTAAAAGAAATATACGACGCTACTTTTGTACATAATAGTTGCGAAGTTGCCTGCCCTGTGCTAAGGACGACTCAAGAGTCCTTTCACTTCATATTCTGTTTTTAAAGCGAAAAAGGGGTATATTTGTTTTTATGTGTTTGAAATTTACAGTAAGCAAAGTTGTTAAATATATCTGAAATTACACAACAAATAAGTTGAATAGTAATTAAAACTAATATTAAGTGCTAGATACACAAACTCCACAAATTTGAGCAGTGTATTCCCATTTCTTTGCTGTTGCTCTGTGGTCATATTTGATATGCTCTATCTGGCTTTATAGTGAGACATGACCTGCTGGCGTGCGGCTATAATTGTACTAGTTGTGGTGTATATAGTACATAAGAGCTGCACGCACATTCTCTGTGGGAGTAGGTTGTTTTCTTGAGCACAAGCCGAAGCCGGAGCCAGAGCCTGGGCACGCAAGCAGCTCCACTTTCGCGATGTTTTAGCACTTTTGCGCGCAACATTTAGTTTAAATTTAACTCGCAACGCGCCAACTACGCGCCTCGCAGCTGCCACTGCCATGTAACAAAGGATTAAAATAATTCACGCGCAAACCTAAAGAGAAAAATAAATAAGTCGCCAAATTACAAAAAAAATTGGCTATATAAATATTTGCAAAACGTGTTTGTTTCGTTTCGGTCTCGCTTCTTCGCTGTTGTCATCATTAAAAGCGCATTTGGCGCTAATTGCAAGCACATTCCATCTCACTCGCTCCCTCTTTATCGCCGTTGGCCCTCTCTCTGCGTCCCACGCAGCTGGAACAGTGATAAATTACAGTTTATTTCAAATGTGCGAATGCGAGCATCGAAAGAACAGCTAATTAATTGTGGGTTGTAGTTGTAGTTGACATTGACGCAAAGTCAATTTATTTGCCGTCTCTCCATCGATGTCTACAACAACAAAAACAAAGAAAACATCACCAGCAACGGTAACTAGGACGAGAACGAGAACAGCAAAGGAATTAAGCACAGTTCGTCCGCGATCCTCACGATGAGTCGCCTGAGGCGTGAAAGCAGCCGTCAAAGCGTAATAACAGTTGAACTCATCCAGTTCATAATTCAGTACAACGCACAGGAGACACAGGAAAAGAAGAAGAGGTGCGACCAACAACATATCCGCATTAAACAGTGCTTAACAGTTATTTTTCAATATCTAAATAAAAAGAGAGAAAAAAAGAGACGTATTTAAACATTTTTAAGAGCAATGTTTTGTCACATTGATGCGGAGCGTTCTATGAAAACGGACTGGTATTAAATAAATAATTTCACGTTAACTGACTACAATTTATAAAATAGCAACAAACAAATTCAATGAATATAAAAGGAATGAAATATATATGCAATAAACATCGTAGAACCTGTCACTCGTCCCTTAGGAACTGCACAAGGACCCACACAAATTATGCGATAGAGTTATGTAACGTTGTCAACGTTGTGTGCGAGTGTGTGTGTGTGGGTATGTGTGTGTGTGTGTGTGTGTGTGTGTGTGTGTGTGTGTGTCTGACTTAAAAGCAACTAGCAAACTATTATTTGAGCAACAAACTTGCCAAGAGAGAAGTAAATTAGAAATTTCAAAGGAATTCAGTTAAGCTTCTGATTGCTCGAGTGAATTGTGATTTTTGGTAGGAAATGAAGTGAGAAATGAGTTGAAATGAAATTAAGTCTTAGAGTTGTGCAAAGGGAGTAATCTGGGTATATATATTTATACAAATGTGATGCCTTCCTATATAATATTATGTCACTAAAGTGCACAGGTTTTCTTTTAGTGTAAGCGACTTTGATAATTAGGTACAGAATTAAATATTTGAAATACATATGTAAAATTAAATTAATAAATAAATTTTATTTTGAAATAATATGTAATGTGATATATATAGTAAGATCTACATATGCAGTCAGTTGTCAGCTTAGTTGGGTTTCGTGCACAGTAACTGGAAATATACCCAGCACTTTTTTAAGTGCATACATTTTGTACACAACACTTCGGCATTTTGTTTGCCCAATTTATTTGACCTTTTGCATATTTTATTTTAAGGAAGCAGCTGTTTATATTCATATGCATTTTATGTTTGTTCAATATGTTGATGACAGGATGTCACAGCAGTTTGCCAAACATATTTCCCTTATGCTTAGTTTTCTATTATTTAAAATATTTATTATGCTAAAAGTTCACAAGTTTAATACTCAATTGAACAAAGCTGCCTTAGATAACCAAAAATTTGGTATTCCAGTTGTATATGGAGTATTGTGAACCTATGATTAGTTTACAAATAGTTATTCAAGCATAGCAATCTCAATAACATGGAGACTACATTAAGCTGTCTTAACAAATATCATAGAACTATTATTTTTGTAGGTTTCCTAACAATGCTCAATTAAACACAATTTAACTAACCTAAATTTGTACAACTAGTTACGTATTATTCAGTATTCTGAACCAATAATTAGTTAACAAATATCTAGCAGCAATTCGAGAACATCAGTTAAGTAATCTCAATTAGCAGCTTTAACTAAGCAGAGTCATAATCTGTACTTATGTTGGCTAGTATCAAATGCAATAACCCCAGTAACGTTACTTGAACCCAAATGGGGATTTCATCGTGCTATGTGGAGCAGAGGGACTAATTAACCATAATTGAATGTGGCGCTAATTTGCTTAAGTCATTTTGGGTGCTCTTTGGGCGGGTTTGCTTAAGTGCTTTTTAGCATTCTGTCATAAAGAGCAACGTTTTTTTTTTTCATTATTTTTTTTTTATCTCTTGTGACATTATTTGTATATCTTCTTCCCCTCCACCTTAATTTGTGATTTGTTGAAAAGGTTGGGTGGAAAATGTTGCCATGGAAATGCACTGATGAAGGCTGCAAGCGGATTCGCATTCCTCTGCACCTTTAGCATAATTTTAATTGACCAATTAGCTTTGCATTTCAGTGCGTTTTCAATGCCAATTACGAGTACGAGTAATAAAATGCCACACAGGCTCAATTATATATATAAGTATATTTTACTGTTTGTGCGTCCCATTTCCATACAAAAAGTTGTGGCAAAACTTTAAGTTCTTTTTACAAGTCTTGCTGCACGTTGCACGTTTGCTGTTGCACTGTTGCAAAATAAAACAAAAAACTTGGCATGCAATTAGTAATTTCTTTTAGTCTACACCACAACGCCTACAACACACACACACACACATCACACACACAAATACCAGCAAGCACTGCCTGATCAGCTTTTACCGTTGCCTTTTAGCCTTGTAGTAAAATTTGTTGCATCCAGTTTACATGTTCAAAATTGTTTCTACTCTTAAATCTTCTTCTTTTCGTTTCCCTTGAATATTCTAATTTAACACTATTAAGAAAAATAAATTGGCTTTCAAAGCACTATGAAAACTAAACCTTTTCCCGCTCCCAACACAAAAACCGTTTTGTTTTCATTTTCTGCTTTAGTTTTTCATTTTGTTGCCATATTATTTCTGTAATTGTAGCTTAACAACAATCGCAAAAGAAAAAAAAAATTTATATAAAATCAAAAACATAAAAAAAATGACAACAAAATTGCGCTATAAAAATAACTTGGTTTGATTTTAATTAACTTTGTTTATAGTTTTAGTTAAGCGTTTTGGCATTTTTCTTTACAAATTAACAAAAAGTAAAAAAAAAAATATGCAATTATTTATAATAAATTATTACGGAACTGGACTAACAAATTGTTTTTTCTCCAACCCCTTCTCCAAAAAACCCAAATCCAACTTCCTGTAGGCGCCTGGCCGACGAGGATGATGAACTGTCTGAGGTGCAACCGGATGCGGTGCCACCCGAGGTGCGCGAGTGGTTGGCCTCGACCTTCACGCGCCAAATGGCCACCACTCGCACCAGGAGCGATGAGAAGCCCAGGTTCCGATCGGTGGCCCACGCCATTCGCGCCGGCATCTTTGTGGATCGCATCTACAGGCGTGTCTCCAGCTCAACCCTGATGCAATTTCCACCTGATGTCGTCAAGCTGCTCAAGGTGAGTGTTAAACTGAGCAGGATTCGATGACAGTTGACAGGTGCCAGGGGGAGATTCTTATTTGACCACGGATTAAATATTCGTTGAGATAGTTAGAGATTATTTGATTATTCTAATTAAGATTATATTTTGTGTTTCGGAAATTGAAAAAAGTGCTTCTGAAAATGGGCTTTGTTTTACCAGTGGAAATGATGAACCCAATTCATATAATCGATATTTTCCCAGTAAATTTGTAATCGGTTTCCTAGAGCCCAAATCGATCTCCTTATATCTTCGGAATCAGATTGAAAAGTGTAACTATGTATTCCTATTGAAGTTTGCCAATTTTAGCCTAGCAATAATATAACTTATTTTTATATAATTATATTATTTTGAATTGACTAAACTGTTGACTTACTTATATTATATCCTATATATAGAATCTTGATGACTGGACGTTTGATGTGTTTGCATTGACCGAGGCAGCCAGTGGCCAGGTGATTAAGTATGTTGCCTACGATCTGCTCAATCGCTATGGGGCCATGCACAAGTTTAAGATAGCTCCCGGGGTGCTGGAGACGTTTCTGAACCGCGTGGAGGAGGGCTATTGTCGCTATCGCAATCCATATCACAACAATCTGCATGCGGTGGATGTGATGCATACGATGCACTATTGCCTGTGCAATACGGGCCTGATGAACTGGCTGACGGACTTGGAGATCTTTGCCTCGCTCCTAGCCGCATTGCTGCATGACTTTGAGCACACGGGCACCACCAACAATTTCCATGTGATGTCCGGTTCGGAGACGGCGCTGCTCTATAATGATCGGGCCGTGCTGGAGAATCATCATGTGAGCGCCAGCTTTCGTTTGATGAGGGATGAGGACGCCAACATCCTGTCGCATTTGTCGCGCGAAGAATTCAAGGAGCTGCGCACTCTCATCATTGACATGGTGCTGGCCACCGACATGACCTTTCACTTTCAGCAGCTGAAGACAATGCGTAACCTGCTGACGCTGCAGGAGCCCACCATTGACAAGTCGAAGGCGTTGTCATTGGTGTTGCACTGCTGTGATATTTCCCACCCGGCCAAACATTGGGATGTCCATCACCGTTGGACCATGCTGCTGCTGGAGGAGTTCTTTCGCCAGGGTGATCTCGAGAAGGAGCTTGGTTTGCCGTTCAGTCCGCTCTGCGATCGCAAGAACACGCTCGTCGCCGAATCTCAAATCGGCTTCATCGATTTCATTGTGGAGCCCAGCATGAGCATCATGTCCGATATGCTCGAGCACATTCTGGCGCCCATTGCTCCGGTGATTAAAACCAAGCCAGCGACACTGGCAGAGGAGACGGGCAATGTCGCTGAATCGGAGGGTGATGAATCAAAGCTGTTGATGCGCAAAAGCGGGGCGTCCACGGTCAGCAAGTTCACCATTAACAAACCCTGGCTCACCTGTCTCACCGAAAACAAGAAGATCTGGAAGGAGCAGGCCATCAAAGGTACTTAAAGCTAGCCATTTTGCATAATTTAATTGGGTTTCGCTTAGCCGCATTTCGTAGTCAATTTAGGCCAAGACTTAATTGAATTTAATTCTCTTGCTTATACTTTGATCTCTTTCCAACGTTTATTAAATTGCTATTATTAGTTTTTATAAAACACTCAAACCTATCACGCAGAGATCTCAGATCGTCGACGAATGTTTTCGTTGTAAATGCAATATAGACGCAAAGAAACTACATTAAAATGTTTTAATCAATATAAGTGAGCAAGTGGCAAGTCAATTTTAAATCTTAAAGCAAGAACTAATTCAAATTCTAGTGCTAAAGGTCAGCGAAATAAAGGCATCCCGTTTGAAGTTTTCAGTTCATGTAAACACAACATAATTGTAGCATAAAATAAAATCTCTGAAATGTTTTCATTTTAAATAAATGTATTCATTTTAAATCAATTTTATTAATCGGATGCTGTTGCAGAGGCATCGATAGTAAACCGATGCAAAAGCATCGATGCTTTTGACGACTTCACGACTGATCACTTATATGTTTCCCCCCACAGATGCCGAGGCACGAGCGCTGGTCGCCGCTGCTGAAGCTGCCGCTGAAGCTGCTGCCGAAGTTGCAGCCGAAGCTGCAGCCGAAGAGAATAAGCCAGCCGGCGAAAGCGAAACTGGCGAACAAAAGGAAACGGCAACAGAGGCCTCTGCTTAAAACTGGACGAGGCATTGACAAGCGTTTAACTAAGTAGTCTAATACAAAGAACCGTTACAAAAGATATACATATATAGATACTTACAATCTCTGCACAGATTATAATTAGAACAACAACAACAAGAACAACAACTATGTAGGAGCATGTACACGTAAATATCTAATTTAAAAACTGTACAAAAATATAATATGTTCATAAAAAAAAAATATAATGCTAAATATAACAAAAAACAAAGAAATCGGATAATTGCGCAGCTTCTTAAGCGCTATATTTTCATGTTAGTAGCTGATCAATCAAAAAGCATATATAGGTTTATCCATGCAAAAAAATATGAATATTATTGAATGTACTATTTGATATATAGTATAATCTGTTGTTGCAACTAGTTTGTTAATAATGCTAAGCAAAACTGAAAACTGACAAAAACACAACAAACAAACAAAAAACTATAAGAAAATATTAGCGCAGAGCACAATTCGAGAGCATTTTTACTTTCCGGTGTCATATTGAAAAACAAAAACAAACGAAAAACTCTGTAAATAGTTGGCATTTGTATGAAAATGTTTCGCATTATGTCAACAACAACAATAATTGATAAGCATTTACTTAGCTTAGTTCGTAGAGTTGAAATATTTACTTTAAATGCTTTAAAGCAAACACTCTACTTACCCTTTATGTATTTGTATATTTTCTTAAGTTCTTTTTTAAAACAAATTTGGAATTTATTATACGATTATGTTTTTATAACTTTTCTGTACGCAATATCTTCAATTAAATCATATTCTTTTTGTAATTCTTCAATTTGTTTTTTAATATTATATATATATTTATCTATTGTTCTTACACTAAATTGCTCAATTTGCTGGATAGCAAAGCGAGGAAACCTTGGGCTGTCCACATGTTAAGTACCTAACTAACAATGAGAAAGAGAAGAAACCCCATACCTGAGACAAAAACTAACTAGTTATACAAATACTGTAAATATCTAAAGGACCTCTACCAGACTTAAAGAAACCCAAATTCTATTTACTTGAATTTTTCCACTCTACATATGCACATTGCTACCTAATCGATGCATACCTCTTATCGTATGCATTTAAATGTTAAGAATATTTATATAATGCATACATACAACCTAAAAATCATATTCGTAATGACGCACCACATCCAATAAGTGTTGTTTAACCATAAGCATATTTATTTTTATACGTGAACAAGGCAACTGTTTACAAAAAAAGAAAACCAAAAACAATATCTATAAACAATTTATATGTTAGACGATTCTTTTCGTTGAGTTCTTGTGCGTGTTTTTCTCGTATTCGATGAAGAATTCAAACTAAAATGTTTTAAACGTTTTTCAAAATGTCTGATAGCGGGACCATTCTTTTAAGATTTACCACTGCTCTTACCACACAGCGAAAGACAGAGTGAGAGAAAGATATGGTTCGAGGGCAACGAGCGAGACGGCGATACGATATAATAGGGAATTTCCCTTTTGTGTTCGTGTCTAAGCAAAACAAGTCTAAACGCTAGGGGAGGGGCGCGGCAAAGAGCAGTGGTAAATGTGCTTAGCAGTAAGGTACCAAATTATCAGCTGAAATTGGGATCATAGCTTTATTAAGGTAGTAAATACTCGTAATTAACTACTGTAGTTGGTAACAATGCATGTAGTGCACACATACATGTATATCCATATGCATTGGTATGTGTGTATATATGCCGTATAAACCATACTAAACAAAATACAAATATATAAATAGTAACTTAATCTCATAACTATTATGTGTAGCTGCAGCAAATATAATCGCATAGCATATATAAAACATATAAATACATACCATAAAAATAATAATTATAATAATCATAATATTATCGTTAACAAATACAAAAATACATATTATGTATATATATCGGTTAAGAATATGTGTGTGTTTGAACGCTCAAAGCGATTAGGCTATAGTCGGCTATAGTTCGTATCTGTATATGTCTGTACAAAATTGAAACTGAAAGATTTGGTGAACGCTGTTGACGAATGAGAAATGCGTAGGATTTTTGGGCATTCAGTTGTTTAGCTAATTAGTGGAGTACATGGAAAATCCTATTAATTGACTAAATTGTTAAATATATATAAAATATGTATGTAATCTCTGTTACTACTAAAACATAGCAAAAGAAAAAAAACACCATACATTCAAGCATATGTCTTAACGTTATTAGTGAATAGTAGTGTTGTAGCAACAATAAATATTTAACATACATATATACATATATGCATACATATATTAAATTAATATAATACAAAAAACAGCTCCTGACTATATAATAATACATACATAAATACATACATATGTATACTTATGCACGCATCTTCCCAACAGGAAACTAGCTCAGAAACATCATAATTGAAAACTTCTTGTCTTCAATTTTTTTTTAAGAAATTGATAAGATTACTTTTTACTATCGTTGTCTTATTAACTTTAACAAGAGTTTCGACAGATTTTTACTGATATTTTCCGCTTAGAGTTTCATTACAAGTGCAAGTCAGTTATAATAATAATAATAATATATGTATAAATATATGAGTTGAAAGCAATCATTACATTTAAAGAATAAACTATTTAAAAAAAACATATGTAATATTTAATCAAGCAAATTAAGCCAGACCCAACTAACAAACAAAATATGTGAGTTTTGTGGAAAACAACAACATGCACAAATTGTCGCGCAAATGTTGAAAATAACCTATTTTTAACCAGCACAACATATAAACACTCTTTAAGCAAACATACTGCACTATAAACTGTACATAATTTTGTTTCATTTACAACTAAACAATGCATTGTTTATTTAGCAATTAATTATGAACTTAAAGGTTTTTCTCAAAAGCGCCTAATCTAAGGTTTATCAAAAAAGTCAAGTTTTTCATTTTCCTAATGGGTTGATATCAAAAAATGTTAAGTATGCATACTTATTGGCTGGTTTAAAGTGTAGCAAGAAATGTGGGCTTATTACGAAATACCCTCAAGAAATTATAATAACACCATATGACTTTTAATATACTAATAAAGATATTATTAAACCTATAACGTTTCTTTTCTTTAAATTCTTCGATTACAGGTTTTGATTCAAGTGGAAAAATATCGATATTTCAGGCTCGATAAGAATAACAGTCTGTTAACCGCATACATAACAGAGCTTGAATGGACAGCTTCTAAACAGCTGTTTGGCTGTGAGCGTAACATGTGATTGGTTTGTGTACACGTTGCGTGCTGACTGTTAGTTTTTTGTAAGTAGCTGCACAACAAAAAGTAATTTTCTAACCCAGTGTTTGTAAAAAAAACTGTGTATCAAATATCATACAACCGTGTGCATTGAATGAACAATGTCTAACAGTTTTATCGCATTCTCAAATAAATGAAAGCAATTTCAATTAGCAAAGCAACACAGTTGTCTGGGCTTGTGTGTGTGTGTTTTGTGTGTGTGAGTGAAGTTTTTGCTCATGGCGTTGCCATGCAGGCAGCGGCAAGTTGCAGATTGTTGTTGTTGCTGCTGCTTATTTGTTATTTGTGAAAAAGGCCATGATTAATGTGTGGAAAATGGCCAAAACGTTTCGGTCAAGTGACAAAGTGACACACTAATCTAAATCTACGGCTATCGCCGTCAAACTGTTTTCCGGCCATAAAACGGCCCCGCCCCATTTGAATACATTTTGTATTTTCATTTTCATTTTATTCCCCCTTTTTTTGTTGTTTTTGTGTGCCAAAGTTGTCTCTAACCAAATTAAGCACAACACGTTCACAAAAAACACCTTGGCACTCCTTGGCGCCGGCAGCCCCTCTGCCACCCACCACCATAACGTGTCGTGCTTGGACTTAATTAATTTTGCACAATAATCGTAAGCAGCTTCGCCATGTAAATAAACCCCAGCACCCAGTGGAATCTTATCGTTTCGCTCTTTATCAATGGCTCTTTAATTTTAGATAAATATGAAACGTCACTGTAAATTGTGATGGTATAAATACATTAAGATCTATTGCAGATCTGTTATAGTAATCCAACTTCCCATCAGCTGCATTTGTATTCTTCAACATCTGAGATAATTTGCTAGAGAAATGCAGTTGACCAGAATTTTATAAACTTTGTACAAATTGAGAATTCATCCCTTTTTCAATTATTAATTAATTTGCTTATCTCGCACGACTTTAATTGTAAAAACAAATACATATCAGTTATCATGTTATGTTCACATTATTTTGTTGCTTTTTCTGCAGGCGGCAGCAGCATTTGCAGCAGGTTGTTGTTGAAAGATACGCCAGCGCCATGCACATAGAAAACGACTCGAGTAGTCAACCAAAACGATCCAGTGCCAAAAATCGCAGCGAGCCAAGAGCGTGAGCACCCCTCAATCCTGTCCAGCAACAACAATTGGCCAGCATTTAAAAAGACACTCGCTAAACAACAGAGCTAAAGTTAGAGACAGAAGGAGAGAGAGAGAGGAAGAAAGGAAGGAAGGATTCCCAACTAGTCAGGCGCTAAGCAGTTGCATTTATTTTCGATTGTAATCCATCAACATCATCGTCGTCGGGCAAACATGGGCAACAAGAACTCGTGCTGTGCTTACTCGAGTCCACAGTCGGACCGCAAATCGAAGGATATACCGCCAGTGTTCGAGGAGCGGCATACTGTGCCGCAATTATCGCAGCATCAGTTGGATGGTCATCATGGTTCCGGTGGCGTAGCGATGTCCGTGCACCATCAGCATCATCAACATCAACATCATCATCAGCAGCAGGGCGGCAGTGGCAGCAACGATAACTTTGAGAATCAACAGAATCTGCAGCACATCTCAGAGCGTGAGGCGCTCGAGGGTGAGGAGGATCCATCGGTGGATCCCACGGCAGCTACAATGTTTCTGGAGCGCTCCAAAGTGGAGAACGGTGGCATGTCCCGCAAACGTTCCCAGCATCAAATCGCACAACAAAACAGCGGAGGCGGTGCCAACACTCCCGGTGCGAATAGCTCGGGTGGCGGCGGCGGTGGCATCGGCACTGGTGGTGGCCTGAAAAAGAGCTCCTCCTGCTCGACAATCTATTTGGATGACAGCACCGTGTCGCAGCCGAATCTTAAGAATACGGTCAAATGCGTTTCACTCGCTATTTACTATCACATCAAGAATCGTCAGTCGTATCGGCGTCTGGACATCTTCGATGAGAAGCTGCATCCGCTGACGCACGACCATGTGCCCGAGAACTATGACACACAGAATCCGGAGCACCGTCAGATCTACAAGTTTGTCCGCACCCTCTTCAATGCCGCCCAACTGACGGCCGAATGTGCGATCATCACGCTCGTCTATCTGGAACGCTTGCTCACCTATGCCGAACTCGATGTGGGGCCATGCAACTGGAAGCGCATGGTGTTGGGTATGTTTGAATATATTTGAATTATAATCTATGATCCCTAGAAATTTATGTTTTTCCTTAGATTTTATTTTATGTCTATTTGCACATTATTTATAGCATTTGTTGTGTGTTGCAGGTGCCATACTGCTTGCCTCAAAGGTGTGGGATGATCAGGCAGTGTGGAATGTTGACTACTGCCAGATACTCAAGGATATTACGGTCGAGGATATGAATGAGCTGGAGCGTCAATTTTTGGAGCTGCTGCAGTTCAACATCAATGTGCCCTCGTCCGTTTATGCCAAATATTATTTTGATTTGCGAACGCTTGCCGAGGCGAATGAGCTCAATTTTCCCACAGAGCCGCTGTCCAAGGAGCGTGCCCAGAAACTGGAGGCGATGTCGCGCGTCATGCAGGACAAGGTGACAGCCGAGGCGCTCAAGAATGGCATCAAGAAATGGTCCTCAATGGACAACATCAGTCAGGGCGGTCCGCGGCGCAGCGTGGCCATATTATCGTGATTTATATTAGCTTATTAAAAACTAAAAAACAAGATGAAAACAACTGTATTCTATTCTGTAGACGCCGTAGCGGTTCCATACTGTCCTTACCACAAAAAAAAAATATCAAATCTAAGCGTAACACGATCTAAATTTAATTAATTATTTAATTTCTACTACATTTCGACAAAATCAACATTTTGGGAAACTTCTCGCATAACTTACAGGAACAGGAAAAAAAAAATTCCCTTTTTTATAATTCAATTACATTTAATTTCGTTAGTAAACTTTGTAAGAAAGTTTTTTGTAGCCAATTAAACCGAATCTAAACGAAGGCAGACACAACCAAAATACGAAAGTTTTTAACACACACACACACACATAAATACACACGCAAGTCTCGAATGAAGGACCACTTTTTATATATATACACAATGATATGCATTGCTTGCATAATTGTATACTCTTGGAAGCGAAACTACCGATTGCCGTCAAGGATTTGGATGTTTTTAATATATACATGCAACTACAACTTCAACAGCGCGTAACCAATTGCCAAAAAAAAAAAGAAGAACTCTATTTAAAAAAAAAACAAACAAAAAAAAGAAAGAAAAACGAAAATTTAATCATAGAAAATGCACTGTAAAAAAAGCTTGAATATTGAACATTGTAATTTTGAAATTTTCATTTGGTCGACAAGCAATTCAAATTAATCTCACTGGATTCCAAAAGTGACAAATCCAATATGTATTTTAATAACAAATAGGCAAAAAAAAAAGAGAAGAAAAAAACATAAATATTTCTGTAAATTTGTTACGAATTTAATTTAATCTTTGTTTGTCCCCAATTACATTTATGTGATTTTTAATTGTTTCATCGGAGATCCTATGATTAATATGTATGCATAGAAGAATAGTTTTCTTATCGACAATGCTTGAGGGCGCAGCACAATTATGGGGGCGTGGCCTGCGCCAAATTAGATTTGTTTTACTTCATAATAGCATTAAAACACAGCGCAATATTAACCCAAGATTCGTGAGTAAATTAATATTTAGTCATATAAGGATACGAATTATATGCAAATGTATTTTATTTTGTAATTTATTTTACGATAACGCGAAATAAAGCAAATCACAAACTAAATGACTCAGTACTTATACCATTTGACTTCAATATAATTTCTTATTAACCAAATATAAAGAAATATATAATAATATCTTAAAATAATCATTAATTGGTGCGCGCCTAAACTGGATAAAAAGCAAAACATTGAGGTTTTCGAGCATCTGAATCGACCACAATCAATCCTACTCATTCCATTCATGCATATGTTTTGTAAACAAATCAAACCAAACATAAACAGATGAATGAATGGCCGTTTTCTTATTTTATATTTTTTATCGATATAAGTGGCATATGCCCATTTTGAATTATGACATCGATATTTATTAACATCCTGGTCATCAGTGGTGCCAAAATAGCCATTTCCAGTCGGTATTGAATTTATAAAAAATACAATACGCTATTCACAAATCGTATATTTAGTCTAATATTATCTCTTTTAACATTAATAAATGGTTTTAAAAAGCAAGAATTGAAGGACATTTTCTTATTTATAATATGTTATTAATTGG
Organism: Drosophila multiciliata; assembly: GCA_037043605.1. Taxonomy (NCBI): domain Eukaryota; kingdom Metazoa; phylum Arthropoda; class Insecta; order Diptera; family Drosophilidae; genus Drosophila; species Drosophila multiciliata. Next base: position 2,254,295 of record JBAMBF010000103.1, on the reverse strand, counting down.
GATTTTTTCAATGGTATCGATGACACTAGACCAACCCTAAGTATCGTACATAAAGTATCATGTATGCATTTTGAAATATCGATATGCCGCTTCATTATATCAACCCTAGTTCCGATCTCCTCGCACCTCATTTCTTGTGCACAAAAAAGTGCATTTAAAGGTAAATACAATTGTGTTATAAAAAAAAAAACTATCCGTGAACGCGATTGAAAATGTGAACTAAACCAAAAAAAGACAAAGTGCGTGCGGTGTGCAATTTTAACGTATTCGGTGCCAGTCTATAGCCAGAACCAAGATTTTGTATGTGTCGCGGTGCGGGACGCCTGCTGCTGCTGCTGCTGCAACATACACAAGCGTTGAAAGAAAAAAAGAGGAGTGGTGGGCCAGTCAAAAGAACTTGGATTTCTGGTCTGACCGCTGTAAGTACAATGTGCATGTGTGTGTGCATGCACTTACACACACAAACACTTAATCCGAATTGGGCATCAATTGAGCTATTCTTATGGAACAGTTGTACAACTTCGATGCTGCCATATTTATTTAAGCAAAATAATTTTACCGCCTTTTTATGCCAAAGCACAAGCCCCGAAAAGCAGCGCGCAGTCAGTCAACGCCAGTCAATAAGAACAACGCAATCGCTCACCAGCGCACGAACACACACACAACCACATAACACGCACTCATCACACGTACACTCGCATTTACGCTCTCATACACACGGTCACACACAGATGCCACTCACAGTTTCTGTACCTCTCTGGCACTCGCTCTCTCTCTCTCTATTTCTGAATCTCTTTGTTTCGCCTTGCCTCTTTTCTGGCTCTCCCACGAGAAACAGGAACACCGAACACGAAACAAGAGCTCTGCACGAAACACAGCAGGGGCAGTTTCAAACAATTTAGAATTTGAGAAAAACAAATAATAAATATTTTTCAATTATTACAAAAAAATATATGTATATATGCAGCTAACATAATTTTATTTTCAAATATAAATTATAGAATTATATTGAAAAATCTTACGCTTCTCATTATTCTACCAACTGTACTGCTGACTAAAAAGTTGCTTTGTTATATATTTTATCTATTAATATTATATTATAATTATTGATATAATTTATAACAAATTTTTTTTTTGTATGAATTTATTAATCAACATTAGGTATTCAGACAATCAATGTTTTAAACCTTTTGGGATAGCCAAAAAATGGTAGGAGCGGAGGAAACATAATGGAAGTGCTCCGTTTGCATGAAAGATGCACGTAGTAAGTAGTATGTCAAATGTATGTGCTCACTGTGTGTTCGTGCAGGGCACGAAACGAAAGCGCCTCACGAAGAACTTTACATCGCGCGCTGCTGCTGCTTCTGCTGCCTCCGCGTCTCATTCAATTTTCAGTTTGCTTTGCTCTGTACACCGTACACCACCGCCTCTCACCCGCGCGGCGATTTGATTTTTCTACTACTACTGTTGCTGCTGCGCTGCTAAAGTTTTTTCACACTCGCATACACGCACGCTCTACTGCCACCACCACAATCAAGTAATTTTTATACATACATACATATAATGGCGTCATAAGAACATATTTTTGCGAATGTTTGTGCCAAAATTTCCCAAAGCAATTTGCGGGGGTTGGGGAGGGAGGCAAAATAGTGAAAAGTGCGCTTGCAATCGAGTCGAAATAATCTAATTGGAAAACAGTGTACATTTGTAAAATTCTAATACAATATTATCAAATGACTTTGCGGTCGACAACTGTATATGTTGTGTGTTTGAGTGTGTGAGTGTTCGTTCGAGAGTGAGCGATATATTTATGTGGCTGTGTGTGCGTATGTATGAGATACGTGAGCTGCTGTGTGCTCAAGTATTGTATCTGTGTGAGTATATATATATGTGTGTGTACGTAATAAATATACACACACACCTACCGAGTTCCCATTAACGTCATCATCGTGTCATTTTCTTGTTTGCAAGGCGGCGCAGGGTTGCATTTTCGAAAAAATGAATATTTCGTATTAATAAATGCAAATGCAAGTGAGAAATAGTTTGATTGTCTGTGTGTGTATATCCATGTATGGCAAATATGACATTTTGTGTATATACCCCTCTCCCAAATTACATTCCTCTAATTTAGTTGGCTACCATATGTTACTTTAAGTTCAGATTTCCTATAAGACAATACAATAAAATGTATTTTACTCTATATTACGACAGAGTGTCTTATAGTCTTTTTTTTATTCAAATATCGTTTATTTTATTAGTTAGTATTTAATAACAATTATGAAATGCACACTAATTGCCTTTGATGAAAATATGTCTCTCTCGCATCTCGCCGCTCAGCGCAAAAAATATTGAGCGACAACCAAACAAAATTAAAAATAAAAAAAAATAAGCAGAATCGAGGCAACAACGGCAGCAATAATTATAACTATAACTCGAGTTCGGCATAGAATGTGGGCAAAGCGCAAAACTTGCTTGTATGCGCCGCCTGTACTGTTCGCTCGCTCTCCGCTTCGGTTCGGTTCGTTCCGTCGCGCCCGCCTTAGCTTTCATTTTTTCTCGTTTTGCCTGTGCCAGCCTTTTTCGCTTTATTTTGTACTTACGCTTTGCGATTCAATTCGTTTTTATTGGTTTTCCGCTTTAGGCGGTTTGAATTGTACGTAGCGTCGTCGTCGTCGTCGTGCAAATCGTCGGAGGGGTGTGTGTATGGGGAAACGGGGGAGAGCGTTGTCGTTCAATGAATAATGAGAGGCAATGTAAGTAAGACAGAGGTAGAGAGAGTCGGAGGCAGCAACAGCGTATGACAGCGAAAGAGCGGACAGCGAATGTCGTGTGAGCGCGGAGAACGAAATAACAAATAAAGCAAAGCACAAAAGTGCACAAAGCAAGGAATAAAAGGCAAGGGCCAGGCAGGCCAGGCTACACAGTAAAGAGACAGACGACCACAGGCCGAGAAACCAATGGTAGAGCATAGGGGAGACAGAGGGGGAGAGTGAGTTAGATGAATGAGAGAGAGAGCAAGCACAACTTTTTTTTGGAGGAACAGCCAAAAATGAAGCAAGGCAGAGAGCTCCAATATCTAAAAGACGTGCGGGCAATGCACGCACATACCGCAATAGATAAAGCACATACAAACTAATATATATGCGTGTGTGTGGTTGTATATATACATGTGTATATATATGTATATATAGAAACTTCTTACTTGTAGTAGTAGTAGATAAAATTAATTTGATTTGTTAGCACGTTATCGCAATTGACTGATTTTTAGATAGGTGCAATTTTCAAAATATTTATCAAAAAATGTATTCGCAATAAATACACACGTACTAATGTGTGTTTTTAATGTATTGGTATATTTATACGGGCTCCAATTTCAATCGGGTAAATTGTCTATAGTTCCCCCCTGCTCATTAAATGCGTCGCAGTTTTTAAGTACACACACACACAACACCATGCACATGCATGTGTGTTTGGGCTTTTGCATATTGACTACCAATATTTTCACTTTGCTTCCCCTCTCCTCCGATTGACTTTACTGTTTACGTTGGTGTAGGCGGTTTTCGCTAATAAAGGGCCCTGCTTGGGGTGAGGGTGAAACTGTTCTGCGCCTCGGTCCGTTTGATAATTTCGCGTAAACATAAACACAAAACAAACTGTTGCTCACCGCTGCTGTTATCGTTTGCTGCATTTCTCTCACTATGCAGGTGGCCAGAGCGTATCGAAATAAATACTGATTGCAAGTGCATATAGTAACCTGTTAACTGTAAACTACATTTAATATGTCAGCTCTCTGCTCTTCCTCCTCGTTCTCCTGGTGAGGCAGCAATACGATGATTATTATCAATGCCAAGTAGCTGCAAAAGATTACATAAATAGGTGAGTACTGAGTGTTGGAGGTGTGCAAAATAAATGTTAAACAGTTAACAGAACTTTAAGTCCAATTGGATTGTGATTTAATATTAGTTTTTTGAGAATGGTTTTTCTAACAGAACTAAACAACTTAATCTAACTTCATAATTAAATGAAATATTTAAATGTCTAAGAAAATATTCCTTATTAGAGTTGTTGAAAAGTTAGATTCGTATTTTTTTCACTATTAACTAAAATTAAAACATCTATTTAAATTAAAAATTATTAAAAAATAATTAAAATCTGAAATACATTTAAACAATTCATTTCACAATTTCTTCAATTTAAAAATTTTATTTTTTATATCTGATAGTAAAAAGTACTTAAAGTTTTCTTTATCTTTTTCCTAGTTATTTTTGTGCTTAACTTCATTAGGATTTTGTCTGCTTCGCTCATTTGATTTGCCCGGGCCCCACCAGCTTAAATTGGAGTCACACACAATAAAATGTATATGTATTACATATGTATATGTATGAGTATGTGTACATATATTCTTCCTACCTCACCATATAAAAAGTGGCGCCCTTTTTGTGTGTTACAAGAGCTTCTTTTCTCCACACACCACCCCGTCTGCTGTTTCTCTTACGTATTTGTATTTGTTGTGTGTTTGTGTGTCGTCTGCTGAATTATTTGCCAGTGAAAACAATCAAATGTTGTAAGGCCAGCCAACAAGAGAGTGAGAGAGAGCTTGATATGAGAGCGCACGCAGCTTTGTTTGTTGGGAAGCACGGGGGGAGCGGATTTTGCTGCTTAAGCGCTTACTACATCACTGGCAGGACCTATGCAAACAATTTAATACGCTTCTCTTTTCTCCGTTAACTACCAAGCCATCCGTCCATCCAACCCCCACTCATGTGCGCGCGCTTCGTTTCTCTCTTTATGCTTCGCACTTATTTAAACCCCCGCAGGCGGCTCTAGTTTTTCACACACACACACACACATATATATATATATATATATATATATATGCAAACTCAAACACACGCACATGCAAACTCGTACGCGTTGTCTTTAATCGATTTGTACTTCTTGATATTTACATCAGCCGCCACCTGCCTCCTCTCGCACTCTCACTAACACATTGACAATTTACTACCACCTCTCTCCACAAGTTCGCTCTGAACACAAACGCTCACACACATATATGCATTATATCAAATGCTTGAATACTCTGATTGGATATCTAAATCCTGAATCCTGCTAAGGCGAGGCTTCGACTGCTGCGGCTCACTTCACACCCATCTTAGCAGCTCAGCTCAGCTCAGCTCCACTCCCTTTTTCTCATGTCTGCATCTACACTTGTTTTATATGTGTGTGTGTTTTGGTTTTACAATTTATACAAAGTTATTTCATTGTGAGTGCAGAACGGTAGAACGCTCTTCAACTTAAAAACTCTCTTTGCTCTGCTTCTGCTGATTGAAGGGCCATTTATATCATTTTATCATCATAAAATCAATAACTGCCTAGCAGAATTTTGAACATCTTTACCACATGACGAATTAGTCACTCATGTGTATATATATATATAAATATATATGCTTCTCAACTGTACTTGTGCACGTCTCATTGAAAAGGGTTAACGCTCGCCAGTCAATGCACCAGTTTTACATTTGTGCACTTTTTACAACAACAAACAACAGCAACTATAAAAAGCGTTGCGCCCAACTAGCAAAATGTTGTCACACTGTTAACTGCTCTTCTGTTATTTGTTTTCTAACACTGTTAATCTTAACATGCTGGCGAAATATCATTTAAGAACTTAGCTTAATTGAGAGAAGATTACAATTTTTACTAAGTCTTTAATTTTTTTTATCTCAATGTTTACTTGTTGCAGGTGAAACAACTGGAATTTAAATGTACATATATGGCCTGCAGTCTGAAGTGACCACAAGAATTGGCCTATAAGAATAGAGAGAAACAGAAGAATAAAGCTACATGGTAATTTGGCCAAGCGCTGCATCACATTTTTGATATACCCATACGCTATAAATGTGTCCAATTTGAATAATCCGAGACAATAAATTCCACTTGACTTTTTGTAGCCACGACGGCCAGCAGCGAAAGCATTCGACAGCAGCAGCAACAACAACAACAACAGCAATAATAATATGTAGACTGCAACAGACAACAGCTACAGCAACAATAAATTGAGGAAACAAGAAGCAACACAGTAGCCAACCGACTCAAGCAACAAGAATCATAATATATATTTGTTTGTACACGAGGCGAAAAAAAGCGGCAACAAGATTGCACCGTTTAGTTTACTCTAAATGCAGCACGTGAGCGCTGCCAGTTCGGCACCTTCGGTGGTTTCAGCACCGGTGGTGACCACTGGCGGTGGCACCACCATCACCTTGGGCGGAGCCCCGTCATTGTCCGGTGTCAAATCGACGGAATCATCACATAAAGAGGACAGCGGCAAGCAGCCGCCACACGGCATTGAAATGTATAAAGTGAACATTGAGGATATATCACAGTTATTTACTTATCACGAGGTCTTTGGCAAAATCCACGGCGATGTGGTTAATCATGTGGCGGCGGTGCATGGCAGTCAATTGCCACCGCCGCAACTGCCACCGCCGCCCCCCCTACCGCCACAGACGACGCATTCGGCAAGCGCAGCTGCAGCAGCAGCGGCGGCGTCCACAAATAATGCAGCCGTTGCTGCTGTAATGGCCTCGGCCAATGCAGCAGCCGCGGCTGCAGCGGCCGCATCAGCAGCGGCATCAGCACAACAGCAACAACAGCAACAACAACAGCAACAACAGCAGCAACAACAGCAACAACAGCAGCAACAACAGCAGCAACAACAACAGCCAGCGACAAGCACAAATGCTGGAAGCCAGCAGGGCAGCGCCACGGTGACAACGACCAGCTCGGGCAGCAACGGGGGTGGGAATGGGGGCAACAACTCGACGACAACGACGGGTGAGTTGCTAATGCCGAAAATGGAGGGAGGCATCCATGGCGTTGATGGTCAGTCGAGCGTTGCGTTGGCGCCGGATGGCACGCCCATTGCGACTGGTACGCATGTGTGCGATATTTGTGGCAAGATGTTCCAGTTTCGCTATCAGCTGATTGTGCACCGCCGCTACCACAGCGAGCGTAAGCCGTTCATGTGTCAGGTGTGCGGTCAGGGTTTTACCACATCGCAGGATTTGACCCGTCATGGCAAGATCCACATTGGCGGTCCCATGTTCACGTGCATTGTGTGCTTCAATGTGTTTGCCAATAATACGAGTCTGGAGCGCCATATGAAACGGCATTCAACGGACAAGCCATTCGCCTGCACCATTTGCCAAAAGACTTTCGCACGCAAAGAGCATCTGGACAATCATTTTCGTTCGCATACGGGCGAAACGCCGTTCCGTTGCCAGTACTGCGCCAAGACGTTTACGCGCAAGGAGCACATGGTCAATCATGTGCGCAAACACACGGGTGAGACGCCACATCGTTGCGATATTTGTAAGAAGTCTTTCACGCGCAAGGAACACTATGTTAACCACTACATGTGGCACACTGGTGAGTGTGATTTGGTGACCGGGGGCGGACAATGCGAGCGGCGAGCGCCACGACCACAAAAACCAGATATACCAAAAATTAAAATAAACCAAAATACCAAATTTGCAATTCAAACTCAAAAAGAAAAACAGCAAAATTTTACCAAATTAATGAAATTATCAAAATCAAACAGAAAATCGATAACCGATTACCGATATCAAAATTCCTGTAGAGTACAAAAACAAAAAAAAAGAGAAAAGATTTACCAACCAAAATCAGCTACAGATAATATATCAACAGCCATCACATCACACCAACTAAAATCAATATCAATATCAATCAATTGATCAATCAATCAAGTAACCGCAACTGATCCTGCGAACTTCCTCTCGTCTGCTTCCTGCTCCTATCCAACAACTTGCTCTACATTGCCTATGCTTCCTATATATAATATTCCTATATTATATGTAGCCTTCCTATTTCCCTGCATTTTGTACTCACCAACCACCTCACCCCACACCACACTCACAAAACGATCCTTATTTTTACTCCTGTTGCTTCTGAAATGTACATTTTAGAGCTGCATAACTATCGATAGTCAACACCATTTCATATCGATCAGTTCGATAGAACACTCTAAATGCTTATCAACCATATTTAGTGCTGATAAAATCAAAGCAAATCTATTAGATTATGCAAGTTTTTTCAATTTTCAATGAAGCTTTTTTTCAAAATACCATATTTGAAGTTTTTCAGTGATTATCGACTTTAAAGTCAATCGCAGTCTAAATTAATGCTTTAAAAATGTAAAATCGATATTTTCTATAGCAATTTAATTTGCTATCGATAAGCCAGTTTAATGCAATCGATTTCGATAGCTTGAAATTAATGGTTAATTAATCCTGTCGATTGCTGTTCAGTTCCGTACATTTTCAACTCTCGCTCAATACTCGCTCATACCGCTCATAACACTCCCCCCCTAAGCCAACATCACACTCACACACACACTCACAAATCACAACCACTCATCATCAATCCAATTCTCTCCACTCCACAACAACTACAACAACAATTGCACTCCTCTCAACCTGCGCTCTCCTCTGTTTTGTTTCGATCGTCGTCTTCATTACGAATTCTGCCTATTCGCCTATTCTTTTGCGTGTAGTAGTTTGCCTGTGTACCCTCTACCCCAAGTTCTTCGTCCATTTTGTCAAAGCTCTCCTCTCTCCGCTGTACAGGGCGGCAAAAAAAATAAACCGAATTTGTATATATATATATGTATATATAGGGAAGCGTTCGTTGTTGCTGCTTGTCGATTGCCAACGTCCTGTGCCTGTGCCTACGGCGTTAACTGTGCGACATACGTTGAAACACCTACCACCCACTTACACACACAAACACGCACATACACACACCTGAGACAGGTTGAGGGAAGTGAGTTTCGTGGAGAGCGGACATCACAGCACAAGCAAAAGTGGGCTGACATGAATTCCATTCTACTCTCCAACGCGCACAAACACACACACACATGAATTTAAGCTTAAGCTTAGTTTCTGGCGTCGAACCGAATTTCATTCAATTTGGCGAACTTTACGTTCTCACGCACACATCAGCATATATTAATTAGGGGTATTCAGTAGAATTCGCATCCACTGCGATTTATTCAATTTGAAAGTTATAGCAATACATTTTTAGCTCAAGGCAATTCACACGCACAAACAAACACGCACAAACAAACACGCACACACTCAAACATACACACTCACACACACACACCACATCCTCATGCACATACACCTACACCTACGCTTCATCTGATCCACAAAAACAGAAACACAAAAACCACGCCCACAGCCCATGCGCCACCCACAAAGCCGAGCCTCCGTTCGCTTCGTTCGAACCCAACGCAAGCCACGGCCAGTTTCACACACACATAGCGGTGCCGGGGGTTTCCATTATAACATTTTTTTTTCTTGTTTTTCTATTTATATAAAATTTATTTAATATCTTTTTTTTTATTATTATTTTGGCGGGTTAATTTGAAATTTTGAAACAATTATTATGTAGAGAAAAGAATACGAAAAGACGATCGCAAAAAAAGTGTTTAAAATGCTTGCGCTAACCAGAAAAAAAACTCCCTTCCCTATACTTTCTGTTCTCTCTGTGTACCACAAAAAAAAAAAATAAAAAAAAAATAAATACAGGTCAAACACCGCATCAGTGCGATGTCTGCGGCAAGAAATACACGCGCAAGGAGCACCTAGCCAACCATATGCGCTCCCACACCAACGAGACGCCTTTCCGTTGTGAAATCTGCGGCAAGAGCTTTAGTCGCAAGGAGCACTTCACAAATCACATACTCTGGCATACAGGTAAAGAGACAAAACAGAATCAAACCAAACCAAAACAAGCACTAAAAACACATAAGCCAAGTCCAAATATATCAGTCGCACTAGTGTCCAAAACTGTAGAGAAAATCAATTAGCCACTTACAAAAATAGGCACACACAAACACACACACAGTCAGTCGCACAATAACATCACACACACCTGTGCGATTGGTGAACGAGCAGTGATAACGAACTCGCGAAGGGGGCAAGGGAAGTGCGTGATAAAAAATATGTAAAAAAGATAACAATTTTTAATTAATAATCGATAGGATTTACCTAATGGAATTTATTAATAAAAATGAATTAAAAATAACTGATTTAGTCAGAGTTTATAAATAATGCTAAAGCATATTAGGAACGCTGAACTTAGAATTCAATTTGAATGTAATGGGTATAATTTAGGTGTATATCCCATATTCTAGTTATCTGAATTTAATTTAAAGATTTGCATTTAATTGCTTGTGTTCTTTTTTTATAAATCAATTCTCTACACTTTAAAAGCTTGAGCTATAAAAAGAGTTGTCAATATCAATAAATTGTATATAATTAACACGTAGAAAATATATAGAGAACTTTATCGAATATTTTAAAAAACAAATAAGAATATAGAAATTATTTAATAACTGCTAGGATTTTTGAGATGCACATTGCGATTGAGAGCGACAAAACTAGACTTTAATAGAGATCCCAATTATATAAAACATATTGTATAGATTTGAATGAATGATTACTAATCTGTAATGTTATTTGTGCGATTCTTACATTTTACCACGCAAGCAGGTGAGACGCCGCATCGGTGCGACTTCTGCTCCAAGACGTTTACGCGCAAGGAGCACTTGTTAAATCACGTGCGCCAGCACACGGGAGAGTCACCGCATCGCTGCTCCTACTGCATGAAGACGTTCACGCGCAAGGAGCATCTGGTGAATCATATACGCCAGCACACGGGTGAGACACCGTTCAAGTGCACGTACTGCACGAAAGCGTTCACACGCAAAGATCACATGGTTAATCATGTACGGCAACATACAGGCGAATCGCCGCACAAGTGCACATATTGCACCAAGACGTTTACGCGCAAGGAGCACCTCACCAATCATGTACGACAGCACACGGGCGATTCGCCGCACCGCTGCTCCTACTGCAAGAAGACCTTCACCCGCAAGGAGCACCTGACGAATCATGTCCGTCTGCACACGGGAGACTCGCCGCACAAGTGCGAGTACTGTCAGAAGACGTTCACACGCAAGGAGCATCTCAATAATCATATGCGCCAGCACTCCAGCGACAATCCCCATTGTTGCAACGTCTGCAACAAGCCCTTCACACGCAAGGAGCATCTGATCAATCATATGTCCCGCTGCCACACCGGCGATCGTCCCTTTACCTGCGAGACGTGCGGCAAATCCTTCCCACTCAAGGGCAATCTGCTGTTCCATCAGCGCAGCCACACCAAGGGGCAGGAGTGCGAGCGTCCATTCGCCTGCGAGAAGTGTCCCAAGAATTTCATATGCAAAGGTGAGTCAATCGCTCAATCGGGCAGTCAGTCAGTCAATCAGCAGCAGAGTGTAGCACGCGAGACGTGGCGTCAGCATAGTAGTTTACCCAGTCCAGCCGCATATCTGCTCACAACCAACCAATCAATCAACTCCCAATCCTCCTCCAACTTCCCCAAACGCCACAGTGCAGCGAAAAGTCTGATACAAAAGTCAAGTTTTTCTAGTGTTTAGTTAATTAATTTGTATTTATTGAATAACTGAAGACTGTAAGTATTTGACCAAATTTACTACTTGCTTTTAAAGGTAAACCATAATAATTATTTTAAATTTGAATAAAGAAAATAACAATTTTCCAAGGTAAGCAAAATTGATGAGTCATGGCAAGTGGGTTAGCTTCATTTAAATCGAGCTAAAAAAAATAAAGTATTATAAGTTAAAATAAGTTAAGTATTAATAATAATATTATTTTATATTGAAATCCAAGCAACTAGAATCCTTCAACTGACTTTTGTCCACTATTCGCTGCACAGTGTTTGTTCGGTTGAGTTATATCCACCATATCTTTCGCATAAATAAAAGAAGTAAGAGAAGAAACCCTCGCCCGGCCGCTCGCTCGCTCGCCTCAATTTGGTTTTGGTTTGACTTGCCGTCTGGCTGCCCTGTGCCCACCCACAAGTCAAGTCGGAAGAGTTGCCCACAACCTCCACAAAATGTGTTTTTTTTTTTGTTTGCTGTTTGTTGTCGAAGATCCTTGTTGGCAGATATCTTCATGCCGATATCTTATTCCGTCCGTTTCGCAGGTCACTTGGTATCGCACATGCGCTCCCATTCGGGCGAGAAACCGCACGCGTGCACACTGTGCAGCAAGGCGTTCGTCGAGCGCGGCAATTTGAAGCGCCACATGAAGATGAATCACCCGGATGCTATGATGCCGCCACCACCCGTGCATCCGCATCCACAAATACCGGCTGGTGTGCTGACCCAAGTCAAGCAGGAAGTGAAACCGATCATAAGTGAGTCGGACACAATTCATACAATTATTAAGAAGACACGTAGAAACTACGCTCGTTCAATAACAAAACTAACCGAATCTTCTCCTTTCACCCTCCTCCCATCCACCCGGCACATTGTAGTTCCGCATCACTCGGCGACGACGACGATGCACACCATACAGCAGATAACAGCAGGCGCCGCAGCAGCGGGCGCCGGAGCCGTCCAGTTAGCGCCAGGCCTGGTGCCGCTGGTCACCAGCTCGCTCATCTCGCACAATGCGCAGCAGTCGCAGAAGCAGCAGCAGGCGGCTGCAGCAGTTGCCGCCCAACAGCAGGCGGCAGCAGCAGCTGCGGCACAGCAACAGGCGGCCGCTGCGGCAGCAGCTCAGCAGCAGGCGGCGGCAGCAGCAGCGCACCAACAGCATCAGCAACAGGTTGCCGCACAACAGCAGCAACAACAGCAGCAGCAGCAGGCTGCCGTCGCTGCACATCAGCAGCAGCAACAGCAGCTTCAGCAGCAACAGTTGCTCCAATTGTCCATACAGCAGGCGGCCCATCATCATCAGCAGCACCAGCAACAGCAGCAGCAACAACAGCAGCAGCAGCAACATCATCAACAGCAGCAACAGTCGCATTCGCAGGCACCGCCGCAACAGCAGCAGCAGCAACAGCAGCCGCCGTCACAGGTGCCTATAGCATTGATAAGTGATCCAGGTGCGCTGGCACGTGCTGCCATGCAGCTGCAACATCTGCCAACAAATGTGGAACAGCATCCAGTGGTTTACTAACAGTAGCCCCTGCTGCATGGCTACCCAGCGACGGCGGCGGCCACAACAGCCACTCCAACGACCACAACACAGTGGTAAAGAAGCACACAAAATCCGGCGGCCAATCGAAGAAACTACTGAGAAGCAACAACAACAATAACAACAACAGCAACATTAACCCACAACAACCACAAGAAGCAGCTAGTTAGTTATACGACAACAATATATACTTTTTACCAACAACACGAGAACACAAAGAACAAGCAAATAGCGCGCTGGGTACGCCTTGAACCCCAATTTGTGTCTCCCACTCCGCCCCTCCCGCTCATCTCGTCTATCAGCATCCTCATCCCAGTCTCTGGCGCCCGCTTGCGCAACGTGCAATACAAGAAAAAGAAGAAAACATCTCATCAATTTATTATTTCCCTTCCAATTGTTCTCTAACCGATCTTTTTTCGACGCTTAGCGTCTATTTAATATTATATATAAATATATATATATATTCACTTATATATACATATACATATATATGTGTGTATATATATTTCACGTCCCTGTTACATTTATGAAATGTACGCGCAACGTCAGCGATGGGCGTGGCTGTTAGCTGTGCTATCGGCCATGTCAAAAATCAGAGGAGGGTTGTTCATCAAAAATTGGGTTCCAACAAGTGGGTTTCGTAATCAGTTTGATTTTGATACGTTTTCGGGCTCCTGTATTTCTTATATTATTATTATTATTATATTTTTCTTATTAAGCTATCTATGCATAGAAAGTGTAAGAGAGACATTCATATATATATACAACTTACAAGGCATCCTCATATACCACATACAAAAATTATCATAAGTATATATATATATTTATGTATACACATACATATTAACTAACATAAATTACATATACTTTGTATATAGAAAGAAAACTGCAGCAAATCTTTGGAAAGTCATTGGACAAATTATTGTATTATTTTGTGCATTTTGTAAGGCAAAGTATGTAAATGAAAAAGCTTAAAACAGCTAAAGCATACATACATAGAAACTACACATATACATACATACATACATCATACATATTATGCTAATAGCAGCGCCCAGTTAAAATAACAAACCGCCGCCCCCTCTACCTTCAAGTCCCGTTAACATTTAAGTCAAACAAATTGTTGCTTGCTTATCCACCACAAATAAATGAGAAAGCGAAAATGAAGAAGAGATAAAGAAGAAGATGGAGAAAATAACCCACTATAAATGGGGCAAGGCGTATTAGAACAGTTAACTAACTAACGAGCGAAGGAAGGAAGAAGCTTAGGTTAAGTCGAAAACTAACGAGAGTTGAGAATGCAAGTAAGAGAAAAAGTAGAAGATGAATATATATATATATATATATATATAAATATATATAAATATATATATAAATAAATATATATATATATATTATTATTATTATATTTAATGTTAGTTGAACTACTAAAATGATTAAGATTGATGATAATGAGACGGAGAACGAAAGTGGATTAGTTTTTAGTTATATCTACGAAATGTGTGTGTGAACAGCGCACGCGCTATCTTTATGATTACGATTACGATTATGATATATGACAACAACAAAACAACAAACAAAAGCAAAAAAAAAATATATATAAATAAAACTAAATCAAGAAGTTATAACCTCCTCCCACACACACATACACACAATAAACTCACACACACTATTAAAGTTAACAAAAATAATAAATATAACTTGGCACAACTCACAATTAAATATAACAATTACTGTGCTTATGTTGAAAACAGCAACAATATATAGAAAAAGAAGAAGCAAGCCCCAAGCGCCACAAGCAACAACATATCTGCTTTAAATTTTACAAAAAGAAAAAAACAAAAAAAGAATAAAGGATAAAAAAAAAGAACTATTATTAGATGAGTCAAGTTTATTCATTTTTAAACACCACACACATAATGCTTCCTTTTAAATGCAACATTTTAATAATTTAATACTTTAATTAAACATTTATGATTTAACAAAAAAAAAACATTGTACATGTACACAAATAAAACAACATACACAAAAAAATTAAAAAAAAAAACAAAACAAAACTAGTGGTTGATTTTGCTTTGATTCGTTCAGTTCTTTTGTTCAAGACATTTATTGGCGGCTATAGAAGTTTTAAAATATGTACTAAGAATGCAGGGAACAATTGAAAATTGTAAAAAAGAAAACATAAAAATGAACATGAAAAGTTAAACAAATGTGCGCATAAATTAAATTGTTTAAACAAAAAAAAGAAAACACCAATTATTGCGAAGTTTTAGCAGATTTTTGATTGTATAACGAGTCGCTTAAGTCTTATGTATTTTTATATTGAAAAAGAAAGTGCAGCTAATAAATTCAAAAATTTTGAAAACTTCGCATAATTATAAAAAACAAAGACACACACACACAACAACACCAACAATACACACACACAGATGCATACATAATTATGTAGTTGTTTTAGCCGTGTTAGTTTTTGGTGTTTTTTAAAATAGATTGGTGAAGTGTATAGTAGGAAGCAGTATACAAAATGAATTATAGAGTATATATTGTACGATTATTAACTTATATATTAACTGATTAACTGTATCCGTAGCAAGCGAATGGCAATTTTTTAGGTACATTATGTACTAACAACAAATTTCAATTGTGTTGCAATATTTAAATAAATTAAATGTTAATTTGTAAGTATAAAAACATACACACACACACACAAACACCACCCACACACTTACAAAAGAACACACGTAATAATAATAATGATTATTATTAACAATAAGCTGCTGAGTCGCAAAATGATTCCTAAAACGCCTGGCAGCCAATTAATGCAACAATAAAGAAAAGAAACAAAAAAAAAACAAAAGTAACAACATAAATCAGTAACAATACTAAGTAAATAGAAACAATAATGTACTATAAAGAAGATACAATATATACACTATATATACCTACAATATATGCCTATACTGACAAATGAAATTGGATGAATAATAATAAATCATTATAAATACAACATAGAATATATTGTAAAAGTTAAATGTAATTAAATACATACAAATTGATGAAGTAGTAAGCACCAAACAACAAATAAAAAAAAATAAAAAAAAGACGATAAATAATAATAATAATGAAGCAACAACAAAGCGAAGCCTAAGCCTATAACAATAATTGATTAAAACAAATTTTGAAGGTAACAACAAAAGTTTGTAAGTATTTTTTACAATTTACAGATAATTCGCACATTTCTAAGGAAATGCCACAACCTAAGGATATAAAGGAGTCAACGAAATTGGGTTGTTCTGGGTAAACTCTTTCGAGAACAATTGAGTTGGGCTTACCTGAAGCAAAAATTACAATAGCGGATCGGATTTATATATCGCTTTGATAAATCGTTTGTAACATTGTTGCAGACAGATTAATCAACAGCGAATATATAAATAGTTGTCTCTGCCTAAGTTCAACTAAATATGACATTAACTGGTTTATAACATTGGTTAATGAATACAACAATACAAATTTAAAACGAAAATCATGCTTTTTTTAATGAAATTGCAATATGAGAAGTAGGCGCAATATTAAAGAAAATATACAAAATTGAAATGCAACGACTATCGCCGCTGCAATTTGCACTAACGATAGTTGCAAATATCGCTGGCTGTGGCGCATCACTAACTGCTGACGGCAGGTAGGTGGATGCCGATTTGCCTGGAATAAACCACCCCTAAAAGAAGTCACGTTTAGGTAGCCAGACGTCGGGAATTATGGAACCTAAACAGCTGTCGGAACTGCATTTATTTGGCAGTGTCTAAGATGCGCTGCGACTGCCAACAGCTAAACAACAACGGCAACAGCAGCAAACCAATTTTCAAGCCAGCCCACAGATGACAACGGCAACAATAATAACAGAGCAATCATCAGGTAAATACCAAACGACCTTGAGAAAATATATATATATATGCCATTCTGAGGTAAATATATATAAGTTTATATATAACAACAAACTGTATTTTGCATCTTAGAGCCGAGTCAACCTCCTTCGCTGCTGCAGCTGAACGATGACGTTTTGGCCTTGATACTGACCCAGTTGAGTGTGTATCAACAGTTTGAGCTGACCCACATCCACAGTCGCCTGCGGAGCATTGTCCAAACGCTGTGGCGCACGCGCGTCCAAAATGTTGTGCTGCACGATGAGCAGCTGTGCCGTGCCTCGTCGCGTCAATTTCAGAGATTCATGTTGGCCTTGGCGCCGCACATGGAGCGGCTCAGTTGCCAGCAGCTGGATGTGCGAAGATTGCGTATGTTGAGCGGACACTCTTTTCCGGGCGTGATTAGCCTGGAGTGGTTGGGCAGCGAAGCGCAGCCGCGACGTGGACGTGCTCGTTTTGTGGATGAGGATGTGCGGCTGTTGAGGCGGGTTTTTCCATCGCTGCGCAAGCTGAAGCTGCGCGGCTGCCAGGTGACGGGCAATTATCTGTGTGATCTGGAGCTGCTCAGTGAGCTGTGCCTGGACGAGTGTCAGTATCTGGAGTCGCAGCACTTTCGAGACATATTCCGGCAGCTGAAGCTGCGCACATTTGACATAATGGAGGATTGTGATGAGGTGAACTGCTGTGATCTGGTCGATGTGCAGCTGTGTCCCACGCTCGAGCACATCAAGATCGCCGACTATCATCTGTGCATGGAGTCAGACATAACGCAACAGCTGCTCCAATTGCCCCGGATGCAAAAGCTCTCCATCTACTCAAAGAACTTTGTGTTCGATGTGCTGGCGCGCATAGCGCGTCCCACCAGTCCAGCCATAGCTAGCGGCACCAAGCAAATCGAGGGCTTTTGCTTCAGCGGATTGCTCCATGACTATGAGCGCTTCTTTCGCGAACTGAGCAATCTACGCCAGTTGCGCCGCCTGGAGGTGCACGGCCAGTCAAAGGATGAGGGCCAGCTGCAGTGCCTCAGTGACCAGATGCTTTCGCAGTTGGCCGTACAGCTGCCCGAGTTGTGCGAGCTGCACCTGTGTGGCCACCAGCTGGAGAGTCCCGCTGGTCTGCTGCAATTTGTTAGCAACTGTCGCCAGCTGCGCATCTTGGACATGACCAGATCACGTTGCATTGGTGACGCGTTCATCGCCCGCTGCTTGGCAGTGCTGTCCAAGCAAAACTGGCGCACCCAGCCACTGGAATTGTGGATCCGACAGAGTGACATTAATCCCAGCTGTGTGCAAGTAGGCGTGCAAAATACCATCCGATCCCATTATTGATGCACCACTAATTTCCATCATTTTTTTTTGTTTGTAGAACCCGCGATATTTGATCAGTGAAAGATGGCTGAGAATTGATACCAAAAAGATGACGCCCAACATGGATTATGTGTCCGGTGTGCTCAAATTTAGCTTTGTAAGATCGTAAATGATGACCTGCCCCAATCTGTGCCTAACCACACAACATTATTATTATTAGCCCTGTATTATAATCGGATTAAACAACAAATCGTTTAAGTATTGAATTAAATATAAAAATATAAGTTTATTTTACATTGATTGCTTTTTATTTAGCTCAAATTATTAATGACTGCTATTTGTGTTTATGAAATACGTCTTTAATAATAATCTAATTCGCTCTAGTTATATTTTCAAAATTGGTAAAACATTTCTTACTTAATTTATTTAGCAAATTTCATTACTATTTTGTGAACCAAAACAGTTTTTCTTGAAATGTTTGTTTTGTATTTCTTTCCTTAAGACCAACATTTTTGAACGCAATTCTTTCTGATTCTAAGCACATTTTTGCGTTCTATTTAAAAACTATTTTTACAAGCATAAAAATGTTTCTAGTTTTCATGTCGATTTTCCAAATTTCAGTAAGATTTTTTTTAGAATAGTTCTACGTCGATTCTTGTATAAGAATCTATAACTAATATATTTTCAAGACCTTCGACCTAACTTTAGATTAATAATCGGAAACATATTGTGGATTAGTATAAATTAACAGGAAATTTAGATTCTCAATCTGAAATAAATCAACAAATGTTAATATTAACTAATAGAAATACGTCTATTAACAGTAAAAAAAATTATAACGTAATTTATTCAAATCTGGATTGACAACAATCAACTGACAATTAGCGATTGTTGGGTAATAAATAAAATGAAATATATCAAAACAAATGTATAACGCCGTGTTACAGTTAATCTGAGCCTAAGGGATTTGTAATTTCATATAAATATATATATATATATATAAATATATATATATAAATATATATTTATAGTAGTTGAATATTGTTGCTGTGGTTGTTACATTTTTATCACATCAGCGCTTTTGCTCATTCGATCCAAGTGTGATTCTAACATGGCTCTGTCAAGTCTTATCAGTAAACGCAGGGAAAATTGGAAAAACACGAATTTTTTTTTTAGAATTTGTTGTTAACTGCAGCACTGTTGCCCAGTTGCCGATGTTGTATGTTGCCGGCCAGGTTAGAGTTTAAGTGATAACGCATGAGTACGAGGCGAATGACGGTTGGTGGCACTTATACGGTGCCCCCATTTTTGGGGTAAACGTTGCCGCCTCTGCCCCCGTCTCCGGCCAAGACTTCGCCACAAAATCATTAAAGATAACCTGAACCAAGATTATGGAACGCTTGATTCGAGTCGGGCATTAAAATAAAACTAAGTACTGAATGCATAAGCATTAAACAAAATATTGTATGGCCAATACACTGCAACAAAAATTGTACTTTCTTATGTGCATTATCAGGCTAAATATTTTGTCAATTCGATCGGCATCGACAGATGTGCCGAAAAGGGTTCACACTTATTTCGTACAGTGTATCAATAAACTTTCTTTATGTGCAGTATCAATGCGTTGCCTGCGATCCCATTGCAACGCCGCATAATAATTATCATTATGAGTTCAGTTTTCTTTTTATTAATATTTGTTTAAAGTGTGTGTGTGTGTGTGTGTTTTGTAATTTTTTTTTTTTGACAAGTACTAAAGAAGCAGCATGTTTATTAAAGTAGTCAGTCGTTATCAAGTCGGCACTTAGAGCGCTTCGTATTTGTCTCGAGAAACTGGAAAATCTTTTGAGCACCGGTTCAACTGGCAGGATTCAAACAAAATACTAAATATAAAATCGAGACAGTGGCGGTGGCAGTCAACGGTATTTATGGAATTATCAGTGAGAAAAGAACCCGATGTGCGTTATCAGAGTTGAGCGGCGATAACCTCGGTGGACCTTTGTGTCTTCGGCACGAAAATTAACAGTAAAAGACAATCTCGAACAGGTGTTTATAGCTGGTGTGATTCATCTGTTCTGTGACGTATCATTTGTAAAGGTCATATAAACAAAATTACCGGGTAAGTTGTCGTCATATGAACCAGTCAACTGGCTAATTACTTATTTATAGAGGTTTTTTGACTTATACTAAATTGTTCAATTATTAAGTCGAGCTATTTGAAATATATATATATCCAAGGAAATGCGACACTGAACTTGCTCGAATTTAAATTATTATTCAAATTAAGTATGCAACGCAAAACCAGGCAGTATTCCATAATAACTGATTGCTACTTGTCTATGTGTCAGTTTTAATCTTTCCGTGGAAACTAATCTCTCAGTTTTAAAACTATCTATCTATGGAAGTTATGCTATTTCTGTCAGAGTCGTCGATTGTGTATCAAAGGTTGCACACAAATCGTCTGAAACAAGTTGAAAGGCCTCGCTGTTTTCCAGTATGTTGTAACCAAGCTAACTACTTGCCACATAATTAGGCTCTTAATGTTCTAGTTCAACATTTAAATATGGGAAAATGAGATCATATAGTTCATGAAGCTTTAGGGTCAATTTACTTATTTGTTTATATTTATTTATTTTTTTAATGCTCAAAATAATGTTCCCAATATTTAACTTATATTATTTATTTACTTTGGATTTGTTTTAAGTATAAGTTCTGAAACATTATATTTATATTATTTATTTGTTTGTTAATTTTATTAGTTTATTAAAAATTATATACTAAACATTTTATTTTGTGTTTTCTTTTGTGGATCTTTCATGTTTTCTTTGAATTGATGGCTATGTTTCTATGTTTATGAATATACATTTTTATAAAAGACCCCAGCTTACAAAATTTCTTTTAATAGTTTTGCACATTCAAATGTTAACAGGATTACAATTGCTCCCATCAAAACTAAAGCAGTGCATTTATTTATTCCCAAGCCGCAACTGGATTCACCGGCACGTGTAAATAAATACAGACATATATATATTTATGTAGAAAATCGTCTATAACTGGAAACGAGATCAATATGAGAATATATTTTTGACTTTATTCTAGCAGTTTTTATCCGACCTTTTTTAAGATACAGTTGTACAGTTGATACAAAATCTTTAAATGTATATTATATATAACTTAGTCTCTTAGAATGTTGGTGTCTCGTCGTAATTGCTTTATCAGAGACAATCTAGAGCAATTTCCCGTCGGATATTTTGAATATATATAGTCTTACGGAAAAATTCTCAAAGTTATGATATTTTTAATTAACTTGACTTTGGCTCTGATTACAGCTTACATCAGTAATTGATTCAAAATGAACTACTTAAAATAATACAATAATATATATTCAATATCAAGTATATAGCAATCACTGAGCCAGTGATTATAATATTTATATGGCGACTAGCTGCATAAATGAAAAACGTAAATCGATTCTAATTTCGAGATTCATTACAGTTACAACCATCGTGCTGTGAGTAACATGGTTGCAAAAAATCGAATTGCCTTGACCAGTCTGGTGGGTGTTTTGCTCGCCCTGTTTGGTCTCGTCTATGTGCTCAACCTGGAGCGCATTCAACGTCGCGCCCTCGAATGGGTAAGTGCCGCAAGGACGAACGGATTATCCTCGATTAATTATCATATATATATTTCATATATGTTTTCAACAGTTTATGGTGCTCAAACCCAATTCGATGCTTACCAATCTGTGGCAGTCCCCCAATTTAAGCATATCGGTAAATATCTACATCTTTAACTGGACGAATTCGGAGCACTTTGACGATCCGAATGTAAAGCCACGCTTTGAGGAGCTCGGACCATATGTATTTACGGAGAGTCAACAAAAGGTGAACATCGTCTGGCATCCAGAGAATTCTACCGTATCCTATTTGCGTCGCAGTCGCTTCTACTTCAATGCCACGGCCAGCAGCGGAAAACTGAACGACACCGTTGTATGCCCCAACGCTCTGGGCGTGGGTCTACTCAATAAAATGCAGAACTGGAGTCCATTTCTGCGCACCCTCATGGTCATGGCCATGAAAATGTATGGAATGGATGCGACATTCACGAAGCCTGCCGATGACTGGCTATTCACTGGCTTCGATACGCCGCTGATAAAGATGAGCAAAATGGTTCCCACCAAAATGATACCCCAATTGCATTTTCCTTACGAGCGCATTGGCTACGGCTATCCGGTAAGATTGATTCTCTTAAGGTGCAACTCTATCAAACAAACTTTTTTTTGTTTAGTGTAATATTTGTAGTTCATTAAAGTTGCTAATCAAGTGATTCTCGCCCACAGCGCAATGGTAGCACAGAGATCTATGGTCATCATAATGTTTACACAGGCCTCCAGGACTTTAGTAAATTGGGTCAAATTGCACGCTGGCGTTACGACAATACCACCGATGGTCATCCCAAGTGCAAGCTGCGTGGTAGCTTGGGTGAGTTCCATCCGAGTCCGCTGCGGCAGGGTGAGCCGATCTCATACTTTATTCCCGACATTTGCCGTGAGCTGAAAATCGATTATGCGGGCACAACGGAGTTTGATGGTGTCGAGGCCTACGTCTACAAGGGCTCTGCGAGAAATATGGCGAATGGTAGCATAAATTGCACATCAATCAATCATTCAACCATGCAATGAGCATTCATTGATATTTCAGGAACTGATAATCCAGAGAACAGCTGCTACTGCACGGGCAACTGCCAAGAAGTGCGTTCTGGTCTGATGAATATCTCCGCCTGCTGGTATGATGTACCCGTTTTTGCCTCGTCGCCACATTTCTATAATGCGGATCCGTACTATGCTGATGCAGTGGATGGCATGAAGCCGGACAAGGATCGCCATGAGATTACCGTTATATTGGAGCCCAAGACAGCGATGCTTTTGGAAATCAAGGCGCGCCTGATGGTCAGTTTGCTGGTGGAACCACGCCCGGAATCGTAAGTAGTGATTACTAATCTCTGCATTGTAAAGAAAATAGTAATAATAATTATTGCTCATCTTTCCATGTGACCAGTGTGTTTCGCAAATCTCCTAGCCGTTTCTTACCGCTCTTCTGGGCCGATTATAGAGTTCGCATTTCACCGGATCTGTTATTTTATTTAAAACTCGTACCGATCTCTGCGCTCGTCGGAAAGATCTTCGGCTTTGTAGCCATTGTTTTGGGAGTTATGATGCTACTCTGGTATCCACGACAGATGCTGTTGCAGAAACATTTCATGCGCAAGATCGATATTACCAGCTTGGAGACCCGCATGCATGCAGCAACAGCGAATACGGAACTCAAGAATTATGTGGTGGAGGGTTCCCCACTGCTGGTCGAATTACAATTTGGGGCGACATCCGATGATGCACAGCGTGCCAGTTTAGAGCACGTTTCATATTAATAGAATTTAAAGTATTGTGATAAGGGGTAGTTTCTTAAGTTAAGAATATGATTTAATCTAAGTAATACTAAGTATGACTGTTTGTGGTGTTTAAAACGTAGGCTAATAAAAATTATAAGTTTCTCTTTAATGTTTGCTCTTTTAGTCCCTACGATCCTACGTTTTTCAAATTATATACTTGCTAATTTCATGATAAGAAATGGAAATCTCGGTTAAACTTCAAAATTCTTTTGCTTAATAAACTTTGTGAATATAATTGTAATTGTAATTGCATATTCGCAGTTTATTCGGGTATTTTTTTGATTCTACTATCAAAATTTTCTTAATCACTAAACTCAAAACCTTACTAATCAGTTACTGATAAGCCTATCTTAATTGATACATGTACGTGTATATTTATGTATATATATATGTGTTCAGATAAATGTTCACATTGCAACATTCCATTTTAAAAATCCCTGAGTCCGTTAAAAATATTATTACCGCTTAAAATGCACAACAAGCGTATTGAGAAGATGTGTACCCGTTTCAGAGAGATGGAACCGGTTTTGTCATGGATGGCCAAGAAACACTGTCAGAGAGCGACGGGAGATGCCAAGAGATAATTTTGAGAGAGGGAGAGCTGTTGAACAATTCAAACGCTCTTTTGCTGCTCCCACTCTCATTCGCTGTGCGCATACCCTCTCAGCTGTAGAGTTGCATATAACTCTGATCAGTTTGTTTATTGAAATCCGCGTTACATAAACATTTACATTTACATTTTACAAAGACAAACCAAAAAGTTACAGCTATAGTTTAAATTCATTGAATGTTGAAGCGCGATAGAATTACTTAGAATTATTTAGAATATTGGAACTAGTGGAATACTGATTTAGGGTATTTTTATGTCGACCAGCTGCTTAATATCTACTACTTGCTTTTAATGAAAAATATATACATAATTGCTGCTTGGTGGCATTTCGAAAAATAAAATTGCTTCAGTCGCAGAACAGGCGTAGCGCCGCTCAGACATGGTGGTGATGTGACACGTGGCTGTTTGTCAGAGTTCACGATCAAGTTAACGGTGTGTTGACGTCTGGCGATATTAAAACAAAGGAGCGCGAGTGAGACGCAAGTATGAAAGAAATAGACGCCTTCAATACAAATGCACAGGCATTAAAACTACAAAGTGAATTAAAAGAAACGTTTTGTTTTTTATTGTGTTCATGAATATTAATGGATATGTGACTAAAATTAAAGAGCATTTGAAATTTGAGCATTGGGTATGGAAATTATCAGGAGGAAGCAGTATAAGTGACAAGTGCAAAAGGTGTTAACTAAATTCGCAGGCGTTGAAACTAAAACAACGCTTAATAGCTAAGCTAAAGAAACAAAAAAATCCCTACGCACATACTTAAAATGTTGTTGCTGAGAGCACGCGAGTGTTTGTGTGTATGAGCGTGTGAGAAACGTAAGGCGCGGGCGCGAGAGAGTTAATCCCGTAGCTGAATACAAATACGAATACTGGCTGCGGCTACGGTTCGTTCCTGTCAATTGTGAATCGCTGATAAAACAGTAAATATTAAAAAAAATATACAATAACGCTGCCATTTTTTAGGGTTATGTTTTGCAAATCATACTCTGACGCATCGTGCTTGTTATTTTTGCAAACAGAGATTATCACTACACCAGCGAAAATATAACAGTACACATATGTATGTATGTATGCATGCATATATGTATATATGGGTATATGATCATTTTGGCACATTGCACTGTGTTTTGGTCTATTTATAGGTGTATTCAGATATACAGTATATGAACAAAAAGAAAGAGCATAATATGTCAACAGGTTGCGGAAGCGAACCGCAGAAGAACAACAACAGTCCAAGGATTCCTGTGCATATTAACTAAAAAAAAACATTGTATTTTTATTCGCACTTAATACAATAATCCGTCTTAAAGTTCTGTGTTTTTGTATAGTTGTACGCGGTAAAGTTGTTGCCGCCATTCCACGACGCGTGATTCATTTTTCGTTTCTGTGTCAACAAAGCAAAGTTAAATAATCAGAGTACTAGGCATAAAATGGCAGTGGCTGTAGGCGTTGCTCACAAATGCGGCTAGTCAAGTAATGGAATACCCATTTTTTGTTAAACATATTCAATATTTATTTAACCTTGCTACGTGTGCATTGATTACAAAGTAAACACACGTAAATTGGCAGCACATATGCCCAGGAATGTTGAAGTTTTTTGTGCTGCATTAAACACAAAAGGCCTGAAAAACAAAAGCCGCATAGCAATAATAACAATCTATACTCCCACTCCAACTGTAACCGAACCGGTTTTTAAAAGCTTGACTAAAACATGAGCGGGGCAAACACATTTTAGTTTTCTATATAATTATTTAATAGTAATAGTAATAAATAAGTTTGTTCTAAAAAAAAAATTTAATTTTTGAAGATTAGATTTGCAATTACGACGCAGTAATGCTTCGCGGCGCTTTGGCGCATGATTCGTCAAATTCCATTTTTTACACGCTTTCTCAGCCGCTGCTGCTCTCGCAAGTTCATGTGCAAGCCCCGATAACGATAAACCGATAAGGCTCAATATGCTTCACACATTGCACATTCACAAATGTACCGACTGGACTTCAACGTTCTCTCTCTCTCTCTCTCTCTCTCTCTCTCACACTATCTCGATGTGCTTATCTGTATTTACAGGAAACGACTTCGACAACGCATACAACAATACACAAACGCTTAGCCTCCTCAGTGCAACATAGAAAGAGCAAGAGAACAGGCGTACGAAAAACTAAAATAGTTTCTTGCCAAGCACCCACACAACAACAACAACCACATTGACAACGAAATACGGGAAAGGCCAGGGACGTTGTCGGTAATCGTCATCGAAAATCGCAAAAGTAATCGCAATCAAAAGAAATGACATCACGCGCGCGTATCTGTGCCTGGCGGCTGGGCATTTTCCTATTTGGCGCATGCTGCATAGGCGCTGGCGTTTATTTACTGCGCAACTGGATTGACATATTCACGCACATGCGCGGCAAGGTGAGTGAGCTGCTGTCTGATACAAACGGAACATGTTGAAGGGAATCACTTTCAAATATGTAAATCCTCCCTTGCAATTTTAGCATATTTTTACTACAGTATTTAATGGAGCTCTGCCTTATTTCTATCAGTTGTTATCTAATCAGTCGCGGTTCTTTGCATAATTACATCAGTCTTGTTGCCATCCAGTCATGTTCCATCACTAGGGAGTCAAGATTCTCCAACAGTCAATTTGCCTAAATGGCGCATGGGTCAACTGAACGTGAACCCCGCTCATTAGCATACAATTAGTGTGGTATTGGCGGTTAGCTGGGAGAGGGGTAGGCTCGGCATGGGACGAATTCACCAGTTGTCTGATTAAATATCAATTGGAATCAATTTTTCACAAAAAATACCTAAAACTAAAACTGAGTGTGCTGCAGGTGTTCGTTAAAAGAAAAAAGAATGAAAGATAATGAACTCTTTTTTTTCTATATACTCTTGTATAAGGTGTGGCGAATTCTTAAGAAATATGTGAAGCATTGAAGGAGGCATTTGAGTCACCATTAAGTATATTTATTATTAATCAGCATTTCAAGCCGAGTTGATATAGACATATATAATTTATGAGAGGGATACACCATTTACACAACGTAACCTTGGCATTGGGTTATTCAGATCAAGGCTAGCCGTAAAAGAAAAAACATATAAATCCAATTTGTTTAAAAAGTACACTTACATAATAACAAATTTCGAACTCTGAAGTTAAATTTAAATGCCAACCGATTACCTCCAATACAAGGGTATATAATCGTAAGTGTGATATTCTTATTTTATTATTACCTATTTTTGGACACTGACTAAGAAGTTTCGCCTTAATTCCGATAACTAATAGTTGCTAATAATGCCGCTACAATCAATTGAAACCATTTTGACATGAATCACTGGAACGAACAACTGCAAGGTTAATCGGATCACTGATCTATTTTGCCAACATTTTGACAGCGGAAATGTAAGTGAGTTGCATTGACAAACTTCGTAAACAAACAATTTCAGTTTTTGCCCTAGGAATGAATTATCTTATCGCAAACCATTTATCAATAGAATTTAATGCCATTGGTTGATTAGAAACGTTGTCTGAATTGCCAACTCTATTTTATTGCGTTATTTTTAGGTGTTGTTTTTGTTTGTGTTGATTTTGGCAAATTAATAAAAGGCTTTTGTAATTACACCTGTCTTATAATGCGGACAGGTGTGTCGCCCTTGACCGAAGAACACCTGTTTTACAGTTTTTGATATCAACCAATTAACCGCAACCGCAACAATCTCGGAAATCCTATCAATTTAATCTGGCGCATGTTTGCACGTGCCGTTGTCTCACAACAAAAATGAACTTAACAATAGTTCTTTATATCAGTTAAACATTTCGTGAAATCCAAAAAAGTTATGAACATAATCTTTATGATCCTTCAATTTCAAAAGGATCGCTTCCAAGCGCTATAGTGTACAACCAGAATCTAGCCAAATGATGAATGCATGTCATAATAGATTTTTGATGGGCCGCCGTGCAAAATGCTGATAACATGACGCTCACATGACATTTAAATGAACGATCGCGGAATTACATAGATAGCCAACAATGTAGCGAGAGATTTACGTTAAACATAGCGTTCTCGAAAACCGATTCGACCATTTCATGGCTCTACAAAAACCGTGAAAAACAAACAAACGAATGATAATTAGAAATAGCGATTTGTCTACATCATTTTATAAATGTTTATCTTAATTAGATGATTAATTTAATAATTTAATAGATTACAAGTAATGTCATTGACAATTTCAGGAAATGGCACTGAGTCCCACATCGCGATCATTTGAAAGCTGGAAAGTTTCACCGCTGCCGCTAAACTTTGATATATATCTATTTAATTGGACCAATCCGCAAGACCTTTACCAGGGCTCCCCAAGAAAGCCGCACTTTGTACAATTGGGACCGTATCGGTTTCGTGAGAAACCCGACAAGGTGGACATTGAGTGGCACAATCAAAATGATTCAGTCTCATTTCGCAAGAAATCCTTCTTCTACTTTGATGCTGCCGGCAGCAATGGCACCCTGGAGGATGTAGTCACATCGGTCAACACAGTGGCCCACGTGAGTTGCATTCGGAATTCCGTGAACACATAATTTCTTACTAAAACGCTATCGTTTTCTATTAGGCTGGTGCCAGTCGGCTTCAAGAATTGTCCTCAATCCTTCGTATGTTAGCATCATATGCGCTGAGCATGCATGAGGATGTCAGCGAAACGCGAACAGCCGAGGAGTGGTTATTCAAGGGCTTCGATCATTCCTTGGTAAATCTGGCCAAGTTTTTGAAACCCGAAGACGTGCCATACGATCGCATAGGCTTTCAGTATGGACGCAATGGCAGCTCAAGTTTTGATGGCGACCTTAACATATTCACTGGTGCCGATGACATCAGCAAAATGGGCCAAATACACACGTGGAACAATTTGACACATACGGGCGCCTTTGAGGGTGCTTGTGGCGAAGTCAAGGGCTCAATGGGCGAATTCTTTCCGCCCAATCTTAGCTCCAGGGACAGCGTTCATCTCTTTTTGCCCAAATTATGCCGCGCCGTGCCGCTGGACTTTAAGGAGGAAATCAAAGTGCATGGCGTCACTGCATATAAATACAGCGGAACCAGACACGGCGTGGACAATGGCACAATGTATCCGGAGACCAGTTGCCAGTGTGTAGATGGCAAATGCATGCCGGCGGGAGTTATCAACATTAGCCGTTGTGCTTTTAACACATCTATCTATATGTCATATCCACACTTTTATATGGCTGATCCCAGCTATCTGGAGGCTGTGGATGGCCTGCAGCCGGATCCCGAGAAGCATGAGTTCTTCATGGCACTGGAGCCGAACGCTGGCGTGCCCATGGAAGTGGGTGGTGGCTTCCAGGCCAATTATTTAATGGAGCCACTGCCGGGTGTTGCGTAAGTTAATCATACTAATCAGAGTTTGGCAGCGTTTATGAAACCTTCTAATTAACAATTTTCAATTGCAGTCTCTATGCACGCGTGCCACGTGTACTGCTTCCACTGATGTGGGCGGAGGAGCGTGTGCGTGTCCCCAAAGAAATCGCTGACGACGTGGCTATGGTGCCGCTCATTGTGATGGTGGGTCAGATCTTTACGGGCATACTGCTTGCGGGCGGACTAATCTGCACCTGCTGGTATCCCACACGCCAATTGACGCGTCTCTGCCATAGCGATGATCCGAAGGCCAAGGCCTCTGTATTGCGGCCGCTCACCCACTTTGGCGCCGCCACCAATGCAACTGGTGCGACGCCAACTGTGCAGCAACTCCTTCGCCAGAATGCCAGCGACAATCAGCGTGGTGTGGTCCGTTTATTGGACTATAAGCGCAACTCGGGCATTGGAGATGCCGATGACGAGTATAGCGCTGGCAACACTTCCACAGATCTGCTAATTAAGAGTGGCTCATCAGATGTGATAATTAGTTAATATATATATATATTTATCGTTGCATCTTCATTCGTTGTAATATATATTGTACAGACATGCATATATATATTTAAGGAGCCTTCGTCTCGCCATTAAGACTCAAGAGGCTATTACCCCAAGCCGAGTTGCCTCATTCATATAGGGTTATTAAATACATATTCACACACACACACACACCAATCACACCACTCATCGATACACACACACATCATTTTCACAGACTTTCCTCATCTCACTGCACCAGCATTTCTACGTATGTGCCGGGAGTTCAGAGAGAGAGAGAGAGATCGTTACGGTTAATTATTTATTAGTGCCAAAAATAAAAGAGAAGTGAAAGTCATTAACTAAATTAGTAAGTTAACTAAACATCTTAAGAGTGATTATTGTAGGTTCAAAGCTATTAATCCCTTTGTTAACATTAAAACTGCGCACATCCAAAGTATTTATATATTATACTATATTATATACATGTATAAATTTAATGCATTACGATATATTTTTAGTGATTTTTTTATACAAGGCGGCGACAATTTGCGTCTGAATTGAAATGAAGTGATAAGAAAACTAAAACGCGTATTCATCGAACGTCCTAAAAATAATAATACATAAGAAAACAATTCCCTACAGAAAAATACAACTGAATAAAAAACAAAAGAAAATCAAAATTTAAATACAAATGAAGGAATAGTTTCTTTATACGTTCTTCAGCCAGCTGGTGACGGCCCAAAAACAAAGGCTGATAAAGCTAAAGCTAACCAGGGAGTTAAACGTGCTAGCACCGTTGTCCGTATTGCCCAGATCCAGTTGCGAGGACAGCTGCTCGGGCACATCCAAATATACACGATCCAGGCCGAAGCCGAAGATAAGTTTCCGCAACTGAGCCACATCCACATAGTCGTTGTCCGACGACCAAATAGTCAATGTGCACTCGTTGGTTTCATTTACGGCAGCAACCAGCTTGTGCAACTGGGTGGCGCTATTGGCGGCAATGCCGGCACGGACCGGAAAAGTGATTGGTTGTCCGGTGGAGGTCACATTGTTGTCATTGATGACCTTCAGCATGGAATCGCACTGCTCCGCGGTGTACTGGCCCTCGGTGTAATTTGCACCCCACCTGGTTGTCCAGCCAATGGAAAGAACGGCCTGCTTGTAGCGCATGCAGCCGGCAAAGAACCGCGCCGGATCCACTGGCACTGAGCTGGTTTGCTTCACAGGTCCGCTGATTATATCGGCATTTATCCAAATTGGATACGTCATCTAAGCGAATAACAAATCCGATTAACTAGCAACTTTACAACAGTCCAATGCTGTTGCCCACCTTTGGTATAGTCTCATCCAGAATTCCGAGGGAGCCCTCAAACACCTCTATTGACTTGAAGTCCAACTTCACACCCTTCTCGGCGCCTTCATTCTCCTCGTTGTGCGTCTTGATTTGCAGGAGAAAGTCCTCCAGTGTCAAATCCGAGACATTTGCAGGAGGATGTGCCATCACTGGCAAGTCTGGGCCATTGCCATTCAGTTTGCCCAGCACAATATCCGCCTCAATCATATCAATGCCGCCTTTAAAGTGTCGTGAATAAGTTAATGTGTCTTCTAAGGGTCAAATCATATTTATAGTTTATACTCACTGCCGAGTGACTCGGCGAGCAGCTGCTGGTTGTTGACGGCATGCGCCCAGCTGATGGCAGTCAGGTTGGTCGCCTTGGCGGTGAGTTTGCCCTTGTCGAAACGCACCATGTCTACAATTTTTGCATTCTCCTCCTGATCCTGCTGAAGCACAATGTTATGCGTTAGATGTTTGGCTTCTGACGCTTGGAGTGCGTCAAGTTCGTAATAAAAAACGCTGTCGTTCAAAGCAGCTCCATTGATGTTGACCGCAAAGGCTGCTATATTAAGATTTTGTTTAATTAAATATATATATATATATATATATATATTAATTTATATTTTAAGAGGAAGTGAAAGAGAAAGATGGAGATGCGGGTATATTTTTATTTACTTATTACCTTTAATAATGCGAAATCGACGCTTGCAAAGAGACAGTCACATGAATAAATGTTTACCGACAAATAGGGTTCAATTCTTGTGTCTATGAATACAACTACAATTACATTTTCATCATATGTTGTGTGTGCGTGTGTGTCTACATACATACTGTGTATGGCGTTAGCAAACAAAGAACTGTTGTGTGCGAATGTGTGTAATCAGTAGCGGTAAATGAATTTGTGATTTATATTGGAGGCGCTGCTACTGAAGCAGTTTCACCCGAATTCCACAGCAATTTCAATAAAACTGCGAGCGACTTCAATTTATGAGAGAGAGATAGATGCCAGTTGCAATGGGAAACAATGACAATGACATTTATGGGCAAGCTGAAAAATGCGCAGGCGCAATGGAATGCAAGTGATGCGTAAACGACGACGACGACGACGACGACAACAATAATAGTTCCTCAGATATGTTGAGAGACTTTACCGAACATGCAAATCAGAATTGCAAGAGACTGCAACCCAGGCTGGCCACGAGCTGCAGTTGTGCTTTTAATTTCCATATTCATGCTGTAGATAATCAATTACATTAATCAGGCAGGCAATGTATATTTGCGATAAGCATATCAAGTGGTTAATATTGAAGTATTTTCTTCCTCTAATCGTTGACCTTTGCTCGTCTTATTTCTTTTGTTTTTCATAATAATATTGCTTACAAGTGCATGTTGATAATTATTGAATATGAATTTGTAAGCAAAAACAATTATATTGTTCTTCGACTATTTTAAAACTTTAACCTACGATAACTGCAATGTGTCGCGAGTAAAGTTAAATAATTTCTAAATCACTTCGATAAGAATCTATCGATATCGGAATTCAATTTATTAAAAAAATGTAGCGGTAGAAATTACTTACTGCTGCATTTAAGTCGTGAGAAATGACTGACGATGGTACTCATCGTAAGAGTGATAGTTTTGATTACAACACATCTCTAATGCCGCTCACCTATGGAAATGTTAGTCTTCTGTTACCGCCAATGTTAGATTCAAACACATGAAAATAATAGAGAACGCTGTTAATAGCAAATTTATTTTGATGCCGCTGTTAGAGGGCTGTTAAAAAAATACCAAGATAAAACAAAAAAACACCACAAAAAACAGGTGCCCAATGTGCCTTGGGGATTACGTGTACTGCTTGTCTTTCGATAATATTTTCTTGGTTCAACCGCACACAATCAGCAGCCAGTAGCGGACCGATAAGCAGCCGGCACAATTGTTGAGACCACACTCATAGCTCAAGTAAAGAGAAAGTGATTTCCAAATATGGACGACCTTATTAAGAAGGGTGCTCTGTTCCTTATGAACCAGAAGTGCTATGACAACTACTTCTTGGATCACAATTTCCTCGATGGTAAGTGGCATTTATCAACCAAATGGCTATTGTTAATAAATGCATTTTGTATAATCTTTATTTTAGTGCCGTGCTTTAAGGCGCTGCTGAGCAAAGGTCTCGGCATTGCTATCATTGCTGGTTCGGTGCTGGTGAAGGTGCCGCAGGTGCTGAAAATTCTTAATAGCAAATCTGGCGAGGGCATTAATTTATTGGGCGTTATGCTGGACCTGCTGGCCATCACATTCCATATGTCCTACAACTTTATGAATGGCTATCCATTCAGCTCGTGGGGCGACAACACTTTCCTTGCCATCCAAACCGTCGCCATAGCTGTTCTCGTCCTCTTTTTTGGCGGACGCAGGCCACATGCCGTCATCTTTCTGATTTTTTATACCAGTCTGCTGTACGTGCTCAACTCTGGATTGACACCCATGAAGGTGTTG
The DNA here is from genome assembly GCA_037043605.1 of Drosophila multiciliata. Taxonomy (NCBI): domain Eukaryota; kingdom Metazoa; phylum Arthropoda; class Insecta; order Diptera; family Drosophilidae; genus Drosophila; species Drosophila multiciliata. The sequence goes on along the minus strand of JBAMBF010000103.1, from coordinate 2,220,166 downwards.
CTCACCATTCAGAGCTGCAACATACCCATTTTGCTGGTTGGCAAACTGTCGCAGGCACTGACTAACTATAAGGCCGGTTCCACTGGTCAGTTGTCGGCGGCGACGGTTATATTGATGTTTTTCGGTTCCTTGGCACGCATCTTTACTTCGATTCAAGAGACTGGCAATCAGATGATTATCATCACCTTCTGCGCTTCCACCTTTGCGAACGGCGTGATCTTTTCCCAGCTTCTGTACTACTGGAACAAGCCAGTCGCTGGCAAAAAGGATGTCGGAAAGGTCAAGAAGCCCACGAAGAGCAAGAAGGCTGACTAAGCTGAAGATTGCATAGCTTTTAGTTTAAGCAAGTTTTTCTCGACATGACAGAACAAATTTCAAAACTTTCAATAAACTTATTCTTAGCAAATTTTAATAGGAGTCTCTTTTAGTTTAACAGTCGCTCTTAAAGTGCTTCTGCACCAGATCCAACGCCCGGAACCGATGCGAGATTTTATTCTTCTCCGATTTGGGCAGCTCCGCATAGGTCTGCTCGTAGCCCTTGGGTTGAAACACCGGATCCCTGTTATATATAAATGTTTTTGCTAAATACTCTTATTTTAGAAACTGCCAAATACGAACCAGCCAAAGTCGCGTGGACCACGTGGCTCCACAATGGAACCCTCTGTTATGCCCTGAAAGAGTTTTGGCTCCGATGCGCTGCCCTCACAGTAGGCAAAGGTGCAAATGGCACGCGCCGATTTATCTTCCCAGCCGGTGAGCAGACGATGCAGTCCCTCTGGCTGTAGTTTGTCCAGGAACCACTTAATATACGGACCGGGCAGACCCTGCAGCGCATTAAAGCACAGACTGGTGTCCTCGATCAATACGGGTCCATTCACCTGTTGCGCTGCCTCCTTGCACTTCTTTACGGCAATCTCGTCAATCTCGCCCTGCCACTCGGGCAAATCCACCTGTTTCGATATGATTTGGCGTGGGAAATTGGGTCCCAGTATGGCAATTAGTTCCTCCAGCTTCTTGGCATTGCCCGTAACAAAGGTAATTGGTTTTGACATTCTGCTCTTTTGTGCTCATCAATTTAAGCAATTTGCCGACAACAAAACAAACGCACAAATGAAAAAAAAATTTAAGGCGCGTTGCACAGATGATTGCGTAAGTGGCGCCATCTATCGGCTTTTTGGCCTCTCAATAAGACAGGGTTGTCGTGCACCAAAAAGAAAAACGACAATTTGTAATTATAAATAAATATTTGATATTTAAACATAACAATACGAAACATAATTAAATGCGAAATCTTTAGAAACTATCAGCTAGAGAAAAGCGCCCCAGCCAATATACATGGCAGCGAGATTGTCCACTTTGGTCGCCTCATTGATCAAAAAGTTCACCTGTCCCTCGGTGGACAATGGAATGCTGTTTGCCTGCTGTCTTTTAACCTGCATAAGAAAGTTAAATGTGAATAATTCCATTGTGCACTCAATGTTAATAGTACTACTCACATGTCCCTGCAGTCGCTCGGCAATGCGCTGCACATCGTTGGTCACTTTGGGATCGGTTAATTCGGCGCCAGTTTTGCTTTTGCTAGCAGTTGCCGTCAGTCGACTCTGGACGCCCAGATCGTAGACGAACGGACGCAGCATTGACATTAACGTCTTGGTCTCCTGTCTGAGCAGGCGCAGTGTAATCTCGCAGCACTTGCGAAAGCTGCCCTCGACACCGAGCGGCCCCATTGCCGTGATCATGTTGTGGGTGAGGCGAAAGGGAACCACTTCGGGATAGGCAAAGGCCTCGCCCTGATTGAACAGGCAATTGAAGTCGACGTGGACAGCGTCGCCATTGCGCTCATCGAACAGTATGTTCTCACCATGACGATCGCCCAGCCCAAGAATGTAGCCCACCATGGACATGACGGCAACGGTGCGTACATACGAGTTGCGTGCCTCATACCAGCTGTGCGGCGTGCTGAAGCGCTGCAGCAGCCAATCCTGAAATACGGGTGGATGTGCGGGCAGAAGTTGCTTGAGGAACACTTCACGCTTGCGCTCCATCGGCTCCGTCTGCGGCACAGCCAACTGTTGCAGCTGCCGGCCACTCATCACCTGACCGCGCTGCATATACAAAGCGATGCAGATGCCGCGATAGGAGTTCAGATTGGGCAGCCACTCGAGCAGGCCACATTCCTCGTTGAAGGGGAGCACGGCGTAGGTGCGAATGTGCAGGCGCCGCTGGCGAGCGCGTGCATCTTGATGCAGATAGCGCTTCATCAGACCATTGAACTCCATGAGACGTGCATCCTTGCGCAAATCATCCTTCGGCTTGACCATCACATCATAATCCTGTCCATCGCTGCAGCGTATAGTCAACTTTTTGGGCCGCGCCGCCGAACGCAACACGAGCACTTTCTCCTGGAAGCCACTGATAAAGATCTGCTGATACGGAAACCAATTGCTGGCCGGCAATTTGCCACTTGTGTTTGGACTTGGCGACGGTGAGTTATCCTGTGCCGAGCTGATGCTAAACGTGGGCTGCATGTACTTCTCGAAGGGCAGCAGAATGTTGGAGAAGTTTGCTTGGTTGCACAGCTGCGGCAATCGTTTGTCCAGATCGCTCAGCTTGTAGCTGCGGTCCAAGGTGACCTCCTTGTTGGTGACGCCAATCAGGCGCTCGGTGAGCGTATTGAAGTCATTCAACAGACGCTGGAATGTGGCATTCTGGAGTCGCTCGTCGCTCAGGATCAATTTGCAGCGTTTGACGCGATTGACGGCGGCAGACTTGAAATGCGGCAACAGCATCCAGAGTGACTGCTGCGGATAGTCGCCGATCAGCTTGATGATCACGTTGCGCAGCACACCAAACACCTCCGGCGATGGATGACACAGCCGGCTCAGCATTTGCGAGTAGGCCGTGTAAAACATGGCCGTTGGCAGCGCCGAGCAGCAATTGTTCAGCAGATCATTCATCTTGCGCACCAGCTCAGTGTGGGAGGCAGAAGCGACAGGTGTGGCGGCCGTGTCCAGCCAGAGACTGATCAGACGCGGCATGGACTGATAGACATGGTCGCTGCCATAGCGCAAAGATTTGGCATAGTTCAACATGATCTGCAGCAGCAGTTCCTCATCTTCGCGTGAATTGGTGGCCGACGAGGTACGCGCTGTGCGCATCTTCTCCAGAAATTGTGCCAGCTGCACGTAGCAGCGCTCCGACTGTCGATGCACTGCGATGGCCTCGTGGAAGTACTTGAGTATGGCATCCGCACACAGATTCATCGAGTCCGCATTGTACGTGGCCTGCAGGTATTTGCCCTCGAAGTAGAGATGACGCTGCTCGGCACTGAGCTGCTTGGGATTGCCAACGCACAGCTGCCGTAGGGCGGACAATTGCTCCTCCAGATAGTTCATGGCCAGCACCTGATCGCCCTTCTGCCACAGCAGCTTGGCGCGCTCCAAAAAGAGACCACTTGGCTGATACTCCGACGCCTTCATCAGATACAGATGGGCGCGTTGCAATTGACTTGCATTGCGATTGATCTGGGCGCTATTTAGCCAGAGCTGGGCCAACTGCGTCTGCAGCTGTGCCTGCAGCGGCACACGATCGCCCAGGCGACGCTTGAGCTCGCCGAGCAGATTCCGACGAAAACTATAGATGGGCTCCAGCACGCGGAGCTGCGGCTGTAGCACCTGCAAACGCGACTGCCAATCGGCAAAGTATTTGCGCATTAGTTGCGACTGCTGCTCCTCCTGCTCCTGCAGTGTGGAGAGCTGCTCCAGCAGCTGCTGGCTGCACTGCAGCTCGTGCAGCATGTGTAGCTTTAGCACCTCGTCGTAGGCATGCGCATAGGAATGCTGTTGCAAGGCCGAACAGCTGCGCAACTGCTCCAGCACCGTTCCGCGCATCTTGTCCAGCAACGCCTCAAATTCGAATTTGGTGGTTGTGGGATGTCGCAGCGCGAGACAGGCTTGAGCGCACTGGGCATGCCAGTTGGGTCGACAGCGACTCTGCTGCTGTTGCTGCAACTGCAACTCCTCAAGTTGGTCGTAGCTGCCCAGGCGCCAGAGCAGCTCCGCTTTGCACTCACTGAAATACTGATCCGTGTGACGATCGGACAATCGCTGCCAGAGGCCATCGGCGATGAGCAGGGCCGTCTTGGGTGTGTCCATGCGCAGATAGGCATCGATGATGGCACGTATGTGATCTGGCTGCAGTTGCTCCGTGCTGGACAACAGTTGCTCATAGCATGTTATCATATCCTGTTGCCGTTCGACCAAACGATTCACCAGAATCTCCTGCGTAACACTCATATCCGAGCGGCGCGTCTGCACCGCACCCTCCACCGAATCCGAGTCCATCAGTCGCCCGTAGAGCTGCACCAAGAACGTGAACTGCTCGAGTAGACGCGCTGTCTTATCACCCTCCGCGATGTAGTCCTCCAGATATCGCAGGGCACGCGCATATTCGCCGCAATTGTAGCTGGCCCGTGCCACACGCAACTTGTCGATGCGCTTCAGGAACTCATAGATGGCCCCATAATTCGGATCCACAGATTGGGGCGGTTTGCCGCCCATGCTCAGACCATGCAGACGCTGCCATTCGCGCAGCCAACGCTGCAGAAAGTCCAACAACTCGGCACACAATTTGCCAGCCAGACGTGACTGATCCCCCGCACTGGCGACCACCTGGGGCGCATCACTGGCTGACTTGGTGGTGGCGCCATATTTACTCGACTCGAACAGCTTGTAGCCGAGTGTGTTGGGATCGACTGGGGTTGGTTCGCTGGGTGTCTTCGATGTTGTGGCTGTGCCTTGTTGTTGGGAGAGCTCATCGTTGGCCTGCAGCACCGCCTGGAACTCCTGCTCAATGTGCGCACGCTGCTCCGCAGTGCACTCGAGCAGTGCATGGAGCAGTATATACGGATAGAAGGTGCTCAACATGTTCGAGTCGCGACGAATGCACGGCTTATAGGAGCTGAGCAAGTGACGCGTCTCCGACGACTGCACATAGTCGACAAGTCGGGCGGCCCAGAGGAATGCCCACACCTCGTAGGAGTTCTGCGTGTAGTGGCTGCCAAAGAGCGGCTGCTGCTGCAGCGTACTGGAGCGCTGGGAGCAGGTGTAGCAGGAGTTGAGCAACGGTTCCATTATTTCCCGCATGCGCAGAGGCAGCGATTGCCACAGCTGTAGCTTCTTTTGCTCCTTGGGCGCAATGCCGCAGACGGCGAGCGTCTCCTGTATGGCCAGCGAGAAGTTGTCCACATGCTTCGTCTTCTGCTGGAACTGATAGCCGCGACAGAGCGCCGTCAGTGCCAGCACCGTAAAGTCATCCGTGAGCACGCTAAGCGGCAACTGCTGTGGACTGTCAAAATTGTAATTCGATGGCAAATAGCTGGCATCGATGGCACCCAGCTCGCCCAGACATTTCGCCGAGGCCAACTGCAGCGAACGATCGTCGTGCTGACAACCCGCCATGAGGACATTGACTATCTGCTCCATGAGGGGCTCCATCGGCAGCTCATGCAGCATCATATGATTGAGTTGAGTGCGTCGACGACCAAACAGCACGGCGAGATGCTCCAGTCCATAGACGCGCACCTGCAGGCATTCATTGGTGATTTGCTTATGCAGAAAGCCCAGTTGATCCAGCAGCGGTGCCTGATCCTCGCCAGCTACTGCAGCAGTGCCCAAACACAGCTGTGCCGTGTGCCGCTCAATGCACTTTCGTATGGGCTCCGACACGTGTTCCAGACGCTCCAGAAAATACAAGTCTATAATGTGGATTATGTTTAGATATGGTTACAGTAGCTACTCTGTGCCTACCTTGTATATAGTTGCCCAACATGGCGGCGTTCCGAAGTATAACAAACTCGTAGAGTTCGTTCACCTGCTCCACGCTATATGCGAGCAGCGGCTGCAACGTGGCCACAATGCGACCCAGAGACGGACCCAACTCCTGTATGTTGACCACATGCAGGAAAATGTGCCAAATCTTTAGGCAAATGCGCTGCAAACTTGGCTCCTGCAGCGTGTGCACAAAACTCAGCATGGCAATGATCTTGAAGCGAAATTGTGTGACATGTTGGGGACCAACAAAGCGCAGGATCTGGCCAAGACTATACAGTGTCTCCTCTTTAAGTGGCTTCTCAAAGGACGGCTCCGACAGGCAGCTCTCAAAGTAGGTGATGACACCGAGTATGCGCTCCGCTATAAACGTGGAGAACTGTGCGTTGCTCGCCTGGGTGGATAGACCCTCGCTGCCGATGCTCAGTTGGAGTAGGTTTTCAAAAGAACGCATCACAAAAGTCGGATTGCGATTGAAATAGATGAGCAGCTCGGCAACGGTTTGCTGCAGAAATAAATAAATAATGATTATAAAGGAACGAATAGGGATTAGGTAAATTACTGACGCACCTTCACATCTGCATTCATCAGTTGCTGCACTGTGCACTTGGTGCAGCTGGTGACCAGCTCGATGCAGCGATTGGCCAATTCCGGTTCTTCGCTGAGATAGACATGCGCATAGAGCCGCAGAAAGGAGGTGGAGAAGAGAGAAGCCACCGGCTTGTGCAACTGCTTGGCTATGAACACAAAGATGCCCTTACAGCGAGGCTCCCTAATGCAATAGGGCAGCGCCAAGGAGGTGAGCAAACGATGATATTTACAGGTGAATTCCTGCACACACGAGAAGCCCAGCATCTTGGTGAGCTGTAAGAAAAGAAGGATTAGCAAAGTATTCCTTGAATGCTATATTTGGACACTCACCGCTCTGAGTGAGTGCGTGAAGCGCACTCCTTCCTTGACATAGGCATGTAGCGTCAGCTGGACAACTAAACCGAGTGCATCCCGCTTGTACCAGTTCCACAGCGTAAGCGTCTGCAAACTGTGGCGTGCACACAATTGACAGGCGGCGAGCACCGCCTCCTGGGCGACGAGAGAATGCGTATGCACCATGAAATAGAAGCTCATCTTGAACCAGTGGAATAGCCACAGATTATCGATATCCGCATGTGCCGAGCACACAATCAATCGGAGTAACTTGCGCTGCTCTGCCATGCTCTGCTCCTTCAGCGGCTTGGAGAGAGTGCGCACAATGGAATCGAGCACAAATGATGCCAACTGTTGCATAAAGTCCTCGGATTGGTTGGCCAACCAAGGCACCAAACGCTCGTAGCTGCGTTCGTTGAGATCCTGCAGATTGGACGACTGCTTGAGCAATCGAAGGCACAACGATGGTTCCAGTTTAATCAGATCCAAGTGATGTGTTAAATATCCGCATGGCGCCTTAAAGAGCATCGCCTCGGCGAGACTAGCCAAGTTGGAGCTGCTGAAGGTGGGTGCAGTGTTTGGCTTGCAGCTGCCCAAATACAAGCCAGGCAAAGTGGCAGGCAACGGTTCGCATTTGGAGCAATGCATAACAATCTTCTCGCTAATCTTGAAGACATGTGCTGGTGCTGCTGGCTGCGCTGCTGTGCAGATCAACAGGCGCAAAACAGCGGCCAATGTGTGACCATTCTCTGCTGCGAGCTGCAGTTTGGGCAGCGCCTGTTGCATTTGGGCGGCTTTAATGTAGCCGGAGACATAAAGCTGTGCCAGGTGCTCGTTGAAGAGCTGCCTCAGCTCGGAGTGCGTCGAGTTGAGCAGGCCTAAGTATTGCTGTGCGAAGAAACTCTGCAGTTGCGTGTGCGCGCTGGAAGGCTTCTCCAGACGCAGCGTGGCCAAAGCCTGTAGGGCCGACAATTGATGTGTTTGCTCCTTCGATTGCAGGTTGCGCTGCAGTATGCCCAGGAGCTGTTGTTGCGTGTGAGGCTTTAGTTGCAGCCGTATGCAGTTGGTCTGCAACAGCAGTGCGCAGATCTCCATAAATTCAGGGCTAGCTGCACACTGTGATTGCTCCAAGAGTTGCAAGCTCAAATGATTCCAATTGCTGTTGGCATCTGGGGACAGTGGCAGCTCATAGTGCACTGGGAGTTGAGAGAGCAGCGCAGCATTAAGCGCCTCATCGCTGGCAGCCACCAGCTCTCGTTGCTTATCCAGCAGCAGCAGTTGCTCCATTTGCCGCAACGCACGCAGCAAGGCAAGCAGCTCCGGCAACTCCCGAGGATGCGTCTCGGTGAGCAGTTCAACCAGACAGAGGCTTAAGCTACCCAAGATTCTGTCACGCATGGCAGGCTGTTTGACAGCAACGACGATCAGCAGGGGCAATAGTTGGTTGGGTTGTCCACGCCACTGACGCTGCAACAGTTGCACTGTGTGTGGCTGCAACTCACAAGCAGTCGCCTCCAACAACTGGTGTTGCAGATAGTCGGACAGTGTTTGCATCAGGTTGTCGCGCACTTCGCTTGCTGGCAGACGCAGCAGCTCGTGCAACAGTTGACAGCACAGGTCCAGACTATCGGGATAAGGTAACCTCTGTGGCTGCAACACGACCAGCAGTTGTTGTGTCTGCGTTGCCAAATGGCTTAGTTGGGTTTGCGTCATGCACCTGGCTTGCAACCAGCGGCTGGACAGGGACCACATGAGGACAGCAGCGCGCAACGTTAAATAGGCATAATGTGCTACATCTGCAATACTTGACCAGCTGGCTGGGGACTGGGTCTGGAGCACGGCGCAACAGTAGCTTAGGCTGGTCAACTTAGTGTCCATGTTGCACTCCTTGAGCGTGAGCAACGCCTGCTGCAGACTGCTGGCAAATAGTTCCGTATGTGTGGCATGTCCAATATGTTGGGCTTGATGCATTACCAGCAACAAGTACTTGGCATATGCATCAGTATGCTCCAGCTGCAATTGGATGGCTTCACAGGCGCACTGCTCATCGAACGCTTGCAGGACACTCACATCGCAGTGAAATATCTGCAATTCCACGATGCGCACCTGTTGCGCTGGCTCCTTTTTGGGTTTTGTGTAATCGAAGGCGCTCATCTGATCGTTGATCTGTTGCAATGCCTCCACATAGGCCTCCACAAGATGTTGGTATAGCTTGGGATGATTGCACCAACAGGATGCGAGCAGCTTCTGCTGAAGTTGCACATTCTTGAGGCACTGTCTGGATTACATTGGTCAACAAGTATACTTGAGATACGAGAGAGAGAGTTTCACTCACCCCTCATCCCGACACTGACTCAAGCACACGGCGAGTTTGTTCAGCAGCCAAAGCAGAAATACGTCTTGGAATTTGTTGGGCAGCTCGCGCACCGACGAACAGCTGATGAGGCTCGGATCCTGGCAGAGTATGTTGTCCACCACACTGTATACGGCCGACAAGTTGGCCTGGTTGCGATTCACCATATTGTACAGCACTTTCCACATATCCTCACGTTTGTCCGACATCTTCTCGCACGCAATCTATTAATTTGAAATCCAAAAATGCGAGGGACATTTATTGTGTACGCCGCCAGCGTTGCCAGACCAACAATTAACACTGTTGATTACCTTAAATAGGCTGATACGAAGATCGCACAGCTTTGCAAAAACAATAAAATACCAAAAAATGCACACCTAATAAAATATATGCAGAGTGGTAAAATCGTGTTTTACTTTCGTATAAACTGACAAATTGTTTATATTTTTAATAGGTTTTACATATTAATTTTAATAATGTAATGCTCTAACTATGGCATAAGTAATGAAAAGAATATAATTCCAATTCGAATCCAAGGCAGTTATTGTTGTTTAAATGTCCTATAATAATAATAATAATTTAGTTAGTTGCATTATAAACAACTAATAACATAGAACAATGGCTAAATAACAATAAAATTGAGCTTATCTTTGATTTTGTGGCATGCGTCATATAATTAATGGGCTGGAACTTATCACTTTAGGAGCAGTTATGTTATGTTCAATTTTAAAACTACGACGACGACCTATTAAGCTATGTACACATTTAATAAATACTATTTTTACAACCCTAAATGGAAGAGTCGAGAATGTATTGTCGCAGTAATCACACAATTGCTTCAGCGGATCCAAAGGCCAGAAATATGATCCATCCAATTAGATTAATTCCCGCCGCGGCACTGAAGACCATCGGCCAGCTCTGGGTCTGTTCCAGGATGTGACCGGCTAGATAGACGCCCAGGAAACCGGGTATTGCGCCCACTGTGTTCATCAGGCCAAAAACGCTGCCTGAATGCAGCGGAGCCAAGTCCTGAGGATTCACAGTCACCGCATTATTATGAAAACCCGTCCCACCGATGATGATGGTCATGCAGATTAGCGCCGTGTGAAAGTCCGTCGTTCGACTCATCACGAACAGGGCCACATTCTGTGCGGCAAAGCAACAGCTCTGAATTAGCTTGCGCACCGCCGTCGTTGACCAATCTCTGGCTATCAGCCGTGTCGTCAGGTATTTGGCAAAGAATGTGCACGGAGGCAGCGCCAGCCATGGAATCATGTTGACCACCCATCCCTTGGCATGCGGAAATCCATCGTGGAAGTATGTGGGCAGCCAGGAGAGCAGCACAAAGAAGCAATTCATCTCGCAGGCATGCGTCAGCACACATGCCCAAAAGGACAGCCGGCTGAAGTATCGCAGCCAGGGCACTGTCGTCTCCGCTGGCGATTTGTTGGTGCACAATCGCGCCGGTGTAGAGATGTTTATAATGCGATTCCTCTCACCAGCCATCGCATAATAGCGCAATACCAGCGCCCAGGCGAAGCCCATCAGTCCAATGACTCGGAAGACATACGACCACCCAAAGTAGTCTAGCACAAAGGAACCCATGATGCCAGTGAGCAAAGTGCCCATTGCTGAGCCGGATGTGAGCAGGCCAAAAAAACTGCTGCGCTCATTTTGGCATAGATTCTGCAATGATGTACATAAAGTTAATTATATTATCTTGCTCGTCTCCAGATGAAACTCACCTGACTTGTCAGGCTAATCATGCTGGGAAAGTGCACGCCTTGCAATGCACCATTAAAGATGCGTATGGTCACAATAATGGGTATCGCATAGCTCTTCACCGATGCGGCCGACCAAATAATCGTCGGCATCAGGAACGTGATAATGGACCAACCGATGGCCGCCAGCAATATGACACGCTGGCCTCCAAAGCGATCGCTAAAATAGCCTCCCATCACTTGGGTCAGTGTGTAGCCCCAAAAGAATGAGCTCAGCACGGTGCCCGAATCGGTTTTACTCCACTTTTGTGCGGCGGCCACGGCGGGCACCAGCAGCGGCATCGTTGTACGCGTCGAATACAACATGCAGGTGCCAGTAAGTAGCGTTATGAACCAGACGCGCTTCTCGTGTCTGTGGAAGTGCATAACAATTAAAATCTTGGAACTTCTACTAAAATCTTACCGCTACTTGCCTTGTCCAAATGTTTTGGGTGTCCACCAGTTCGCCGCGTAGCAGCGAATACTTTAGTTTCTCCTCCATGTTAACTTAATTGCTTGCGATAAATTTTTGTGTTTTCTTACAACTGATATTAAACAGTCTTCATTTTAACTTCAACAGCCGTTGTCTTGTCGCTTGAGGTTTTTGCATTTCTTTTATCATGTATTTCGATTGATTTGTTTATTGACACAAAACAATTTCTTTAGTTGCGTATGTACATATTTTTGTACATATATTCGGCTTTTACGTGGCTCCTTTCTTAAACAACATTAGATGAGCTTAAAAGTTTTAAACGTGTTCAGTTTGGGCGAATTCTTTGTGCACTACTTCGCTGCGTGTTGAGTGTTTTAAGAAGTGTGTTTATATTTATATTCAAGTTTTGTGCACATATATAATATTACTTAATTAAGCAGTCGACCTATGCAACACTTTTTCATATTTTAAGGCAATAACAATTAAATGCTGGTAATTGTTAATAGTTATTTATAGCTGCTTCGCAGAACTTGAATGCTTTGAAAAGGGCATGTCCCCTTGCGACCTGCCACACATTTATAAAATTAGTGTTTTGGCGTTGCCACTAATTAATATTCAGCAGTGATGCCATTTGCTTTGGTCTGGCGCGCAAATGCGCATTTTTGAATTTCATAATAAACTTACATTAAAGAAGTCGAAAATCGATTTGAGCATTCATATTGAACCATAGCGTATGTTCATTTGTTTTATTCAAGTAATCACTTATATAGTATTTAGTATATGTTTTTCATTCATAGTATAGAGGGGAGAACGGGACCGGGGAGTTTGACAGATAACGTGAAATAAATATATAGAGTACAGTGTATACGGCAATCTAAGCAAATTACTCATCGAGCGTAAGATGGACATTGGCAGAGGGATGCAAGCCCAGTTCCTTAAGCGTCACCTCGTTATGCTCGATCTCCAGCGACTTGCGCGGAAAGGCACATATCAACTTATAGCCCTCGAATGGTATGTGCTTGTGCGTTTGCCTGATATACAGACGCAGTGTCTTCAACTTGGTGTCCGAAGGCCAGCGCAGTTGTACGACCTCATCGCTGCCGGCGGCGTCGAGCAGGCGCAGCTTGATCGCCGTCAGCTCCGCCGCCTCTTTGCCTAGTTCGGCCTCGTACGAAATGGTGGCGCCCTTGAGCTCTTCCTCCTCGAACTCCTCGAGGCTGTCACAGTCACTGGCATTGGCATTGTTGTTGTTGTTGCTCTCTTTTGTGGGTGTTGCTGCTGTGGTGCCGCCATTCTCATTAATGGAATTCTTGATAGCCAGCGCCAGTTGCTCCTCCTCGCTGAGCTCGAGTAACCTGGCGCGCTTCTTGCGCGTGCTGCCCGTGGAAGAGGAACAGGATGCAGCCCCCTCCACATCATCGTCGTCATCATCATCAATTTCAATTGGGGCACGCTTGGAGGTGCTCGCCTCCTCCAGCGAAAAGTCGCGATGGTCGCGCAGAAATTGCCGCAAATCTGGCAAAACATTCTGTTGATTTGGCTCCTCGGGAGTGCGCCAGACTTCCTCGCCAGTGCGTGGATCAATCACGCACAAATAGGGCAACTTGGCACAGCGATAGAAGGCGACAAACCGCCTGCCCTCGGAGCTATCGTTGTCCACCTGCCAGAGCACAAACTGGCGTCGCACCAGCTGCTTTAGCTCCTTCATGCTCCATACGTCACGATTCATTGTTTGCGACTGAAAATTATCGCCTTGGACATTTACCAGCAGCCATCGTTGGCGAGTGCTGGCAAATTCGCGCGCTGCCGCCAGTGAGCCCGAGTAGAGCAGTTCGGTGGGCGGGCGATAGAGATCACCAAGGCGGGATGAGTTGCTGCTGCTGCTGGCTCTGGAGCGACTATGCAGCGAAATCGCCTGACCAGCGACAACCATTTGGGCAGAGCGCTCGCGGCGTCGACGATGAGTACCAGGATCGGAGTAGACCCCGGTGGCATTAAGCTGCTCCTCCATTAGGGCACCCTCGCGTGCAAAATCCCGGAGCGGGCAAACCTTGACGGGGTGCGTAACTCGCGTCAAGCGACTGGTGCTGCTGCCGGACGCAAAAAAATTGTCATCCTCCGGCAGCAGCAACTGTTCCCGGACTGGAGCAATGGGTGCGCGGACCATCTCCTCCTCCTCACCAACTGCTGCTCCTGCTGCGGCGTCAGTTGCTGCATTGGAAGTGGGAGCAGCGTTGCCACCCTGTTCAAAGAACAAAGCAACGGCTGCGGCCACATCGTTGGCACAGGCACCCAGATAATGTTTTGCTTCTTCGGCTGTGCAGGCTGTGACTTCCACCACGCGCTCGACTAGTTCGTCAGGTCTTGCTGCATCGCCACTTGACATTGCGCTGCAGCCTGTGGTATTATATTTGCTTCCTTTTTTTTTGTTTTGATTTTCACTAGACGCTTACAGCAAAACACTGACAACAGTAGCTTAATACTTTTTATAATATGTAAAACGCAAAAATCGCAGTCCTGTGTTGTTTTGCAGCACTCAAAACTAGTGTTCAACTATTGCCATGAAATTAATCGATGCTATCGAAACATGATGACGAAAAATGAAATTGAACATGAAGATAAAAAATGTTGTGAGTGCATATGCAGCTGTTATTATAAATGTTAAGTCGATAACAGTTACTCTAATATAATCGCTGTTGTTTTTTTTCCTTGTTCTTCAGCTATTTCTCATCTCTAAGAAACAGTATCTCTGCGTGAACTTCCCGATAAGAATTGCTGATTATTAAAAGGAATGAAATTCAACTAATTATGCGCGCTTAGTCTAAACCTACCAATGCGAAAGTAATTGTGCGTGAATTGCGCCTGTAAAAAGGGCTAGCATTCTTCCAATAAGAATTCCTATACGCGAAGCAGAAAAGTTCAAGTGCTCCTTATAACGAAATTATGTGCTAAGAGTGCATATAGAATAAATAGCTGTGAGAGTATTTCAAAGCGTCAGCATTGCTGTTGCCTTTGCTATTGGCTTTGTGCAATAATTTCGTGCCGCCTACGTCACTTCCCTCCTACTGAAGTACAAGATGGTTTCGCTGATAAAAAAACAATTGCTGAAGCATTTATCTATGTAAGTGGCATCGTCATCGTTAACAAGTTAATAGCATTAAATTCAATGACAAACTCTAAGCTTATTTCGGCCTTACGTTAGCTCTGTGGCGCCACTTTTCTGTGGGAAATTAAATTGATTTTTCCAAGCGTTGCTCTTCTCTCTTCTGTTGCTCTGTTTTTAGTTTAATTTGTTGTTGTTGCTCTATATGCATGTGTGCCTGTGTGTGTATATTGTATATACATGTATGTATGTAATATACTTATATGTATACTTTTTGCAGTCTGCCAACACCTGCATAAAGTGGGAGGCGATGCTTATTTTCTTTATCGTTTATCGTTTAGTTTCCCCCTCCCATAACAACGCCAATTTGCCCACCTCTTCTCACCTTAGAGTAACAAGTGGATGAGGCCACACTGCCCCCTACCACTCGCTTATGTGTGTTTCGTGTGTTAATGGAAAAATAAATAAAATATATAATTTATATATTGTATATAAATTTTTGATTGAATCTTGGAAAAGTTTATTTAGCAAATCATGAACGTATGCACCTGCATATATATGTAAGTGTAGTGTGTGTGTGTTTGTACATATATGTATGTGAATGTGTTTTTATGTACATATTTGTTTTTCCTGACAGCTGGATAAATAAGAGGTGCACAGGAGCGGACTATAGTGTAGATTTGCGCCCAAACAGAAATGTAGTCATTTGCAGCACTTTTTGAGCAAAAGCCAAATGTAAAATAGGAGTATATCTTCATAAGTCAGCTGGAAAAAATATTCGAGTACTTGCTTATGACCACTTGTAGCGCCTTTTGCTTAAATCTAGTTCGCTCCTGTGCACCAAAAATATATGCAGCATATGCATATGTAGTGGGGTATATATATGTGTATGTTTACAACAAAAAGCGCCCATTTTTTTTACTGATTATTTGTCCCGTGTTTTAAAGTTTGTCCCACGCAATTAAGCTGCAAACAAACTAAGTTTATAGCAAGAGTTTACATGTAAATGCAAAGCAAACTTGTTGGCTTTTATCTTCAGTCCTTGTTTCGTTCCTTCCTCACACAAAACAAACGGATGCTGAGTGAAAAGTTTCGTCTCTTGTCCCAAAAAAGTTTGCAATTTAATAAACTTTGGCAAGCAGCAGGTGAAATCATTTTTATTACAGTCCTAATTCGGCAAACTTGCAAAAGGTGCAGACTGGCTTTAAGGTGGATTAAAATTTGGAATTTATAGGTTGGATTAATGCCGAGATTTTAAGCTTTTTAACCGCAAAACTTAACCGCAAAGACAGCAATTTCAACCTTTACTGCGAGGCTTTTAATATAAATGTTATAAGATATAAAATTGAATTACTTTCCATTGTATGTGGAAGCTAGCAGCTGTCTATTTAATCATCTATGAATTAAGTTGAATTCAATCAATTCACTCAATATTTATACATAAATTATATTATGTATGCAAACCATCAGCTACAAATGGGTCAATTGATGGCAACTGATGGGTCAGGTCAGCAGCAGCTGCAGACGGTGGCGCCACACTTGTCGCACAAATGAGTGTTGACAGCTGTGCGCAGCCAAGCTGAGATAAATAGTTTGTCAGCATCTTATCTATAAGTCTTTTATATGTATTGTGTTTATTGCAGTTACACAAAGAACCTGTCCTCGGATAAAATCAACCTGAGCACATTTCGTGGCGAGGGTGAACTCTCCAATTTGGAGCTGGATGAGCGTGTGTTAACCGAGTTGCTGGAGCTGCCAAGTTGGCTGCGTTTGACGTCGGCCTGGTGTAATCATGTCTCCTTTCGCATTGGCTGGGCCAAGAAAAGTGTGCCCATAACGCTGGTATGTAAATATGGGTTGTAGCAACACGGAGCACTTTATAAACACTCTCTATTTACCCTTTATTCCGAACAGACGCTCGACGAAGTGCGTATTACCATCGAGACCTGTAATCCCACAACGCGTGATGCTGGTGGCGGTGGTAATGCGACCGCTGCAGCATTGCCACAAGTGCCTCAGGGAAAATACAGCTTCATACACAAGGTAGTCGATGGCATCACCATTGTGGTGAACACGGTGAATGTGAATTTTGTGAGTGCCGCCTTTACCGCCTCTGTGCAAATGTCGCGCATTCGGGTCGAGTCCAAGACGCCCAAGTGGGAAAATGGGGACTTGCGATTTACACGGCTCAAAGATGCCCAGAAGGGCATTATCCTAATCTTCAAGGAGCTTTCCTGGCAAACGGTGCGCATCGAGGCCAGTTCCACTCAGGACAAATCATTGACTCCGCTCCGTTTGCTAACGAATCATGCACGCTGTCGAATTACGATACGCAAGCGCCTATCGGATTGCGCAGTGTTGGCCTCACGTCTATTGCTCATACTGGATGATCTGCTCTGGGTGCTGACCGACTCGCAACTGAAGGCGGCGCTGCATTTCGTTGATTCACTGTCTGGTCTAATCAAGGTGGCCACACATGCCACACAAAAGACAAAGGCAGCACGTAAACTGCAGGTTAGTAAAGGAATAGTGTTAACTGCATTGAGTTGACTTGTCTTCTCTTAGACTACGTCCATCGGTGATAGATCTCAAACTTGCCACTTCTAATATATAGTTTCTTGTTTGCCTCGTAGACGCTACCCGAGTACCAGGCACAGGTTGCCCAGCAACAGAATCGTCTTTCGGAATCGGCGCATATGACGACGGCGCAAAGGATGTTCAATGCGTTTGATGTGCGTGAGACTTCGTATCATTTCTTTAGTCAGCGTATTGATTTGCACTTGTGCGATGATGAGGGAGACGGTCGCTCCAATTATCCGGAGCTGAACAAGGGCGGTGCCCTACAGGTGTCTATAGCCGCATTTCAAATCGATTACTATCCGTATCATTTGGCTAAATCGGATCGCACGCATTGGGCCAAGTACAAAGAGGCGTCGGTGGCGCCAGCGTTATGGCTAAAGGAATCGCTCAATGCGTTTCGCGAGGCAGTGCTCAATATCAGCCAGCCGAATCGACCGGCGACGCATGCACCACTCGAACGCAGTGTGCCGGCTTCGCCCATAATGCTGAATGCATCATCGCTGCTGGGCTCACAACATGGCAGTGTTGGTCCCACCTCCAATGGCAGCAGCACACCCACTGCACCAGCAGCCGCCGCGGCTGCCGGTGGCTCCGGTTCGGGCTCGGGCAATGCGTCGGCCAGCAGCCAGGCAACGCAGCAGCGCAGCACACTGGAGAATCTTGCAAAGCTGATGAGCTCTTGCTTCATACTAAGAATAGAGGATTTCACATTGTATCGCGTGACCACGTCAGGCAAGAAGCAAATGCCCAAGGAGTTTATCTCAGGTATGAGTTGATTGGGATTAGTCTCTGGCTAACCGCCAGCTAAAACCAAATGAATCAAATAATATATATATTAAATTTCTATTTGTATATATGTCTAAGGGTTAAATAACAGCTGTCAATGCTCTTGGACATATATTTATATACAACATGACAAAATGCACACACAAATTCGATGCATCACATCACAACATAAACAGGCACACACACAAACTCACACACACGCCAAACACCTTATGCTCTGACTAATTAATTTTCGCATATTTCTCTCTTCTCTCAACGCTCTCTGCTTTGCTCATATTTGATGTATTTTGAACTAAATTCAAATGTTTTTTGTTTTGTTTTTTATATTTGTATTTGGCATTATGACATCTCATCAACTCATTTGTCACATGGTCAAAACGCTTTTATGGTTTGTGTTGCGCCTCTCATTGTCATTTGGTCAATGTTGTTAACTGTAGCACAACATAAGAGGAAAGGCAAATCTTCAGGTGAATATCATGGAAAACATTGCGTATTTTGGCGGGTGACGAACTAACAAGAAAGTCAAATCTAAATCACAAACAATTAGCAATAACAATAACAATAACAATAACAATTTGTTGTTTCAAATGATTTATTGCTTTTTTATCTTATAGTTAGATTAGACACTATGCCAAAATACTTTTTGTGTGTGAGTCATATGTGGTCAGCTTGGAGGGGAATGATCATGTTCAATTTGACTGATATATACATCTGATTACAGGTGACAAGGATCGATACTCTTTTCCCGCCGAGATGCCCATTGTGCACGCCGAATACACCTACTTCTACTATCCGGGAGATTTTGTTTTTCCACGTAAGTGTTGTCCGCATCTTATTGGAACTTTAAGTTATTTATGAATTGATTTTCGTTTTATTTGCAGTGCCACCTTCAAAGCTGTTTGTTCACATTAATCCACTGCAATTGCATTTTGATCTCAGCTCGATTTTGTGGTTGAATTCGTTTGGCCTAAATCTACACGAGAGTTTGTTACGCACCAGCGTCGGCTCCCAGGCCACGTTGCAGCAGCAGCCGCAGAGCACACGCGGCTCTATTGCCTCCAATGCCTCGTATGGCTCCAATGGTACACAGATGGCCGCTGCATTGAACGTCGAACAGGAGCCAAATCTGACGTACATGGATGTCAAGGTGGAGGCCATTATGCCGCGCGTGGTCATGGAAGCGGCGCTGGATGCGCCCAATCAAAAGGATCGCCCCAAAACTATGCTAATCCAAATCTCACGTTTCGCCCTGACCAACATACGTGAAATGGGCAGCTCACGTGCGGATTTGGCTCAGGCGCTGCATTCACTCCAGGAGGGCTCGCTGGTGTTCGGCAGCGGCTTTCCCTCAGTCGAGGGTGACATGTGCATTGTCACCGATCGCATTTTGTCGCATGTGGCCGCCTCCGATGTCAGCATGCTGTCGACACCCATGTCACCGATGCAAACGCAGCTGCCTCGTTCCGCTTCCACACAGTACCTGTCACGATATGCCATGTGGTCGGAGCCGCGCGATGTTTGGTGCATCAAACTGGATCCCGTTTGGGTGGATTTTCTGGGCGCCCGTTCGTTGGGCCCCAATAAATCCATACCGTTTGTGGATGCGGTTCCCATTACGCTCTGGCTGCATTCAGGCGGTGCAGCGCAGGCGCAGGCACAGGCACAGCTGGAGCTGGGCAGACGTCAGAGCACGGCAAGTTCGCAAATGGAGAGCATGGGATTGGCGCCATTGCCGACGCTGCCACCATTGCCACGCAATCCGTTCCTTAGCGATGAGGATGTGCACGTCTTGCAGCCACCGGCCAAAGATGAAGCCACTCCCATCGAACGTTCCGCCGATATACATGCTATAGCGCATATATCAAATTTGGTTAGTCTGCAAATCGATCATTATCAATTGTTATTCCTGCTGCGTCTTGCCGAGGAGTTCAATGAAATGTCAACATTTCTCAATTTGGATGCGGAGCGCATTCTGCAAAAGGTTCGTGTGCACAACATGCAAAAATATCAAAAAATATTGCAATTTAAACTCATTATTTATGTTTGTTTTAATTTTCTCAATAGCAAAATCAACAAAAGTCCATAATATTTGGGTGTGTTGTGCCGCAGATCGAGGTGACGCTTGTGATGCCATCGCCAACACCTGGTAAGGAATCGAGTGGTGGTGATGCTGAAAGTGTCTTACCCGATTCAGCTAGTTTGGGTGATGATTTACACATGAATAGTAAGAATTATATTTCTTTTGTTGTCTCCTTCCTTCCAAAAACTCTTTAGTTTTAAATTTTTCAACTAAATGCTAGCTAAAAACACTAACCCATGAAAAGTGTAGCTCTTTCAAAACATACTAAAAAAGAAAATCAAATTTCTCACACACACCTTTCACTAATTTGTGTTCTTTAACCAATCTTAACACACCGTAATCCCCAGTCGAGGAATACCTTTTATTTTTTTTCTTTTATTTATTTCTTTTGGTTTTCGGTATTTGCTTTTATTGCTGTGCTATTGCTTAAATATGTATTTATAAGAAAAAATGTTGTAATCAAATTGTAGGCTGGACACGTAGGATTTTAAGTCATTTAATTGTTAACTTCACACAAATGGGCGTGTTTTTCACTCCAATTGAATAAATTTAAATTTTATTAATTGTATAAATAATTTATAAAGTGTGATAATGGATATTTATTTTAATTTGGCTTGACAAAACACGCTCATACGTAAATAATCTCGCATGTTTTTGTACTAAACTAACGCAAAAGATATTATTAGACTGTCTAATCGAATATTGTACAATAAACGTATCGTCAGTGTTCAGCTGGCATTATTAAAATCAATCACGAATTCACAGGTGGCAATATAACATGGCCCACACCACCACCGCTGGATCAGCTGAAGAGCACTACGTTTGGCAGCATGGAAACGCCATCGCCTGTAACCAACGATCCTCCTTTTGACAGTGGCATACATATATCCAATCCAAATACACATGGGTAAATTCAGTTATACTCGATATCCACCAAAACATGCAGTTAAATAATTCAATCTCATTCCTTAGTTACAATGTGCAAATTCAGAGCACACCAACGTTAGCTTCCTCAACGCCTAGTCAGGGTTCCCGACCTGACACTGGCATCTGCATGCAATCGCAATCGCAATCGCAATCAATATCATCTGCCTCAAAGAGCCTTAAGAGCACTGGTCGATCGGGTTCTGTTTTGGGCGGAGACAATGTGCCTAGCATAACCAAGGAGTTTAACTCGGGTCTCCTGTCCATGAAGAAGGGCTTCTCCAGTTTTATGACTTCCGCAATTAAGTCGGGCACACCCAATGATGATGCCAGTGATACATTCTCCGTGCAGAGCGACATTAGCTCTGATTCGGAGAACTTTGCCATAGTGATGGGCGACGATAAGACCATGGACTGCATGGATGTAATGTTCCGTCTTAATCCATTTACGACTGACAGCAATATAAAGACCTCACCGGTTGAGGTGGCCAGCGAGGTGTACGAGGAACCCAGCAGTTATAAGACAAATATGTCATCGCCCTCCGAGCCCTCAGAGGCAAGCACGTGGCGGCGACGTGATCTGGTTTCTATGGCCACTTTTAGGTTACAATTTGCATGCAATATAATTGAATTAAAATGTGATTTAATTTGTACTTTTTCCAACGTATAGATTGACGACCGTGGAAATTATACGCCAGCAGGAGGGACCGAAATCTTCGGTGCGCTTGCAGGTGGCTGCCGTTTCTTGTGATGAGTGTGGCGCCATACCATGGGATGAGTTGCAGGTATGCTCAGAATTCAATTAATAATGCAATTATATACTCTGTTGCCAATGGAAAAATGCGAGTGTATCTCGTTCCCATAGTCCGGATTGATCTCTTACTAACGTTTTTTGCTAAATCTCGTGGGAAACAGAGTATAGCGCAGTCGGTTACATTCGACTATAAAATTTCTTTCTTATTTATTTGTTTTCAATTGTGTATTTTCTGTTATTTCAATTGTGTATATAAGCAAATCATTTTGTTATGTTTTCCTAAGTTCTCAAATCTTCTTGTTTCATCTATTGACAAAAGTAAAGTATATCTTTTTTCGCTAAACTTTCCGGACCGTTTTCTGCATGTTTTGATAATTATTATCTGAACATCTAACGAAGTTAAAATAATTTAAAAAGAAACTATTGATTTTATTATTATTTAGCAATACAAAATGTAAGATAAACTTCTCATATAATCATTTTCTCATTATATTTTCTCTTTTCTCTAAAACCCAAATATGTTTTCATATAAACAAAAATCGATCTCAATGTGTGCTTATTAAATACAAATAATGTGGTCAACTTAAAATTTACTCTATTATCAACAACAACAACAAACACAAAACACACTTTGTAAATTGAATAACGACAACAACTACATGACACAAATTCTTAACAACATCAACAAACAAACACTCTTCAACAACAACAACAAAACAGATTGCGCAACAAGCGAACAAGGTATAAAAAAGCTCAACTACAAAATTCAAATTCTTATTTAAATGCTAATTTATTGATTTTGTTTGATGCTTTGTATATATTTATATAACGACTATTTAATGCCGTTTTTTTAAGTTAACATTTTTTACATATTTTTGGAAAATGATTTTTGGTTGGTTTTATTGTAGTTATTTTTCAGTTGGCTTCTTTTGCCAGCGCTGCTACAGTTTGAAAGCGTTTTTGGCCACTAGTTAAAGTAGTACAATTGAAATTAGTTATATATATAATAATGTTAGTTTGAACGGGTTTTAACCATAGTGTGAACAGTGATTTTACCGCTTAACGATACAAATATTAAAATATTGTAGGCAGCTTTTTGTTTATTGTATAATTCGAATGTGTTTTTGAGCATGCACTCAAATGCCGTCCTCTTCCCATTTGATTTTTTGCTCAATAGTTCCAAAATAATTTTTTGTAGTGTCCGCTTTCTTTGAATTTTAGTTTATCTTTGATTTCTGGTTGAATATATTTTTTGTTTATTTACTTTTTTGTTGCAAATTGGCTTGGTCAAACGTACACCTAGGTTTGAAGGCGTTAACACCATAAATGGGCGCATACGAATATTACTAATAACAAACACTGAAAAAAAAACACAACAACAGCAACACTAACAGAAACGGTACATGGAAGCTTAAACAATTGGCGCTCTACTAAAGTCACAAGTCCCGGTTAAAGCAAAAATCACACTATACAAAACAATAAATGAACCTGATTTAGAAAATCTTAAATATGACATCATGCAACACTTTCAATCGCTTACACACTCACTCACACACACACACACCCCCTTCCCCCACGTATACACACACGCAGACTGTGCATGTGTGTGTCTGCTTGCTGCTTTGCATGTTTGTAGTTTGTTTGCATGCCTGACTACTAAGTTTATGGTATTTTATCGGGCTATATATATATATATATATTGATGTTCTATTGATGACCACTTGCAGACAAAGTTTGGGGCGCGCTGCAAGGCCTGGAATTTGGCACCATATAATCCGGAGGCACCGCCTTGCATAAGACTGCGCTTCGAGGAGACATTGAATATGCCGAAGGAAATTGAGGGCATCATCGATCGCAAGCGCATACAGAGGTTCATTTTTGCGAATTGATAGCTCTCAACATTATTTACATTTACCAATATTGAATTATTAGCTGGCTTACCCCTCATGCCGAGATTCGCGTTAAGGACATCAGTTTAGATTTGTCGATGAGCACAGTGATTGGTCTTGGTGATCTCGCTGAGGATGAGATCATTTCACCACCACTGCCCGTTACGGTAAAGTCGCTATTATAAAGTTTAAAATGTTTATTATTACTCACATCGTATACTTTGCATCAGATCAATCTGGAAAATGTGCGCATCAACTTGCTGGAAGACCGTCCGCCCGTCAATATTACCTCACCGGGACCAGTGCCCATTAATCTCTGCATTGGCCGCATGCATTTGGAGCGCGACAAGAGCGGTCAGCTCAACATACAGCCAATTGGCAAGTATATGGCAAACACAATTTCTTTTTACGATGTTAACATATTTTTGCTTTCGCCAGCAGATTCAAATTTAAGTGCCGAACAACATCAGGCTTTGAATGGCGCTTTGTTTGGTGCACCGCGCGAACGCGATCGTGAGTTGCTCTCTATGCAGCTGGTCATGCAGCAAATGAAGCTGGACAATGAGCAGCTGCGTCGGCAGGTTGTCGACTGCAAATCCAACACGGACCAGTACAGGTGAGTGTGTTTGGACTTTGGAATTATTTCTTAAATCTTCATCATAAACGCTTCATAGGCAAAAGACCAAACAGGAAACGGATGTATTGCGTTCGTATTTGAAGGCAGCACAGGATGACATTAGCATATTGTTGGAGGAGAAAAAGGCATTGTTGGATACCATTCGGTCCATGCAGGTGTGTATTTTACCAGTGCACATCGCACAATACACACTTACACCTTCCTAACTGTCTATCTCTATGTACACCTCTAAATGTTGTTCGTATGTTTTTTTGTCACTTCACATGTTTTGTAAATGTTGTATGTGAAAAGTTGAAATACGTAAGCCTTAAGCATACCACAAATAATAATGCAAGGACTAAAGGTCAGTCACTTACAGCTTGCATGCTTTTTAATTGAGCACTACGCACTACTTACTCAAGTACCGAAAAGACAATCTGCTTTTGCTTTCTAAATATGCTATTATAGTAATTCTTCAGTCACTAAATATGTGTTTCACTTATAGATACAAATGACATCATCGAATATGAGCCGAAAGAATGATGGCAACAGATAGCACAACTGCATGGACTGCATCCAATGCTGCGGCGAGAACAATAATGCCTAGGCCTGGTATGCACTATAGTCAATGCCAATACCATTAGAGACGTCCTTGATTTTTATTGTTATGTCGCTTTTATCATCAATCACTGCATTGAGTTTAGCAGAAGACTGAGCCGTACTGAACACGGACACCAATCACGTTGCCGTTCGTCATCAAAAACATACTTACGTACATAGTTATACTATATACTATACGCTATATACTATATACTATATACTATATACTATATTATATATATCTTTATTGGGTTTATTATTTTTAAGCTAGCTAACAACATTTGCTACTATTCCAAAGAATGTTTTCCTTTTACAAAATGTTGTACTACACGATTATATTGTTTTGTGTTATTGCTTGAACTTTTAAAGCAGCAACTTAAATATATTTATACATCTAAATTTAGAGTAAATTGTTAATTATTTAAAAAATTAAATGAGCATATTTATACCTGTACATATGCATAACTATGTAATTCGTCATTGATATTACACGAAACTAAAACATTGTATATTCAATAGATATTAATAACATATTGTTGTGATTCATGATCATATCAAAATATTAAATTTTAGTAGTTATATTTATTACGTACTATTCTTATGTATATGTGTATGCATTGATGTTGTAATTCATGTGCTAACTAGCAAAACCATTGGCCAAATCAAATAAAACTAACTAGTAATGATGACTACAGCATAGTTAGTCGTGGCACTCCAAGTAATTAAAATTTTGTATTAAAATTCATTGCATTCCAATTCAATCAAACCACGATTTCTCCAAATTACTATTTACACAAACACACACAGACACATACACATAAGCATACTAATTGAAAATATTTTATTCTCAACTAAATCAAAAGTACCATAGTAAAAAATCAAAATAACTCAAGTTATTAACGCGTATACAAATTTTAAAATAATAGTTTTCATATTTCAAATTAAAATCAAATCTATATACAAAACATATAATATATATACATATATTTACATGTGTGTGTATGAAAATATTGCGTTCTCTGCTTACGAATGTAAAAATGAATAATGTTTGTAACAATATTATATATTTGAATTATACTAGTGAAGCATAAAAAAATATTTGATTGTTATACTTACAATATACGACCGTTTTCATCTGTAGTTAGGCAAAACAAGACTTAGAAATTAAAGTCGCATTAAATATTGACAATTATTACAGTAATATTACAATGTGTTTTTCCTTGTCGGTATATTGGGTCTAGTTGCTGTAACTGTTAATGGTGGTAACTATGAACAGAGGAAATATTTGTAAATACAGATTGCATATTCGTATTAAACAGATTTTGTAACAATCTAAAAAATCTAAAATATGCAAGTAATTTTAATTGCCTGGTTAATTGCATATTTTTCGTTTTTCTTTAATATTTGAAGCGCTTTCAAATGTGTTTTGTGCATATAAAATAAGCTTATTTTATATTTAAGCTATGAGAAAAAAGTATTCGGAAAACGAAATAAAATGGAACGAAATGAAATGAAACCAAATTACGGTATTTTTCTCATAAAAAAAAGTCAGTTCAGCCCTGAAAAATTCTAAAAGGGTATCACAGATAAATGTCATTTTGAGAGTACACTTTTCGCTGTCACATTTTTGTTCGACACACACCTAAAAATAAACGTGTTAAAAAAAATTACAAATTAATCCGACATTTTTTCAACTGGAGGTATACAACTGTGAAAATGCTAACATTAAAGGAAATTCAGTTCCTTTGGCCCAAAGCTGTGATGGAAGCGGGTATGGAGAGATTTACGCCTGATGAATGGAAGAAAGAATACGAGCATTTCATAACATGCATGATGTCTAACAAGGAGCCATTCATCGAGATGACCACTGTAAGTGCAGCCAGCGTACAGTAACTTGTTCCATTTAATATTTCGATATTTTTATAGGAAGCGAAATTGAAAGAAGAATATGATAGGCAATATCCGCTGGGACAAAAAAAAAAAAAACGGCCCCAAAAACAACCCACTTTTAAAAAGGGGCAGCAGAATTTACCGCAACAAAAAGAGAATGTTGGTAACTTAAGCAAAAGTCCTTTAAATGTATTATATTATTTTTTTTTTTATAGATTATTTTGATGCAACAACGCCAACAACAACAGCAGCAGCAAGAACAACAACTGCAGCAAGCTCAACAGCGGCCGCAGCCAAAACAGCTGGTTCAACAACAGCAGATGCAACAACAGCAGCAACAACAACTGCCAAAACAACAACAGCGGCAGCAACAACAACAACAGCGGCATGAACAACAGCTCCGGCAACAATATCAGCAACAACAACAACTGCAGCAAGCACAACAGCGGTCGCAACCAAAACAGCTGGCTCAACAACAGCAGATGCAACAACAGCAGCAACAACAACTGCCAAAACAACAACAGCGGCAGCAACAACAGCAGATGCAACAACAGCAGCAACAACAACTGCCAAAACAACAACAGCGGCAGCAACAACAGCAGATGCAACAACAGCAGCAACAACAACAACTGCAGCAAGCACAACAGCGGCCGCAACCAAAACAGCTGGCTCAACAACAGCAGATGCAACAACAGCAGCAACAACAACTGCCAAAACAACAACAGCGGCAGCAACAACAGCAGATGCAACAACAGCAGCAACAACAACAACTGCAGCAAGCACAACAGCGGCCGCAACCAAAACAGCTGGCTCATCAACAACAGATGCAACAACAGCAGCAACAACAACTGCAACAACAACTGCCAAAACAACAACAGCGGCAGCAACAACACGTGCCGCAACAACAACAGCGGCAGCAACCAAAACAGCAGGCTCAACAACAGCAGATGCAACAACAGCAGCAACAGCAACCGCAGCAACAGCAACTGCCGCAGCAACAACAGCGGCAGCAACAACAGCTCCAGCCACAACAGCAGCAACAGCAACAACACAAGCACAAGCAACAAATATATCAACAAGAACTTCAACAACAGCGGCATCAACAAAAACTACCTCCACAACAACAACAAATTTCCAAACAGCAACAACGGCAGCAGCTAAAAAATCTACAACAAACTCTTTCCAACCTGGTACCCCCGCAGCAGCTACAACAGCAGCAACAACGTCAACAACAACAGCAACAGCAGCAACAAAGCCAACAACAACAGCTTCCATCTCAGCCTTTAGCCAAGAATCGGGATTCCAGATATACTCCATATACATTAAAAACAAAAGTCCAACCAACAACTGACGTGAGCAAGCAATCATCACTAATTAAATATTTAATAATTTAAACTAATTTTGTTATTTTTACAGGTCAACCAAACCATGAAGAATACTAATGCCTTATCCAAAAAGGAAAAGCCTTCTACAAAAAAACATGAAATAGGCGACACTGGCGACTTTTTTAAAAATTTACCTCAGATTCAAACAAAAATTGAAAAATCACTACAAGGACCCAATCTAATATTGCCAGCATCTAAATTCAAAGTGCCCGAAGTGTCATCTAAGCCTGCAGTTGAGCAGCAGCCGGCAAATGAATCAAAGTCATCTAAACGCAAGAAGAAAAAGAAGCACACAAAAAAAGAAAGCGTTTAGTTGAGGTGAGCGATTCAAAAAAGATATCTAGATTGATTTTTATAATATATTTTTATATTTGATTAGGTAGAAGAAGGTGTTACTGTATAAGCTAGTCGACCAACAGACCGGCATAAATGGGCGGCGCATTTTCAGGCAACATCAGCAAGCAGGTTGCAGTTTAACATCCAAATTCAAGCAGTGAACAGCCTGCGGCAGCTGTTTGAATTTAAAAAGAAATGGCCCTCTTCCCAGACACATTACACATTGTATAACACAAAGGATCGCTTGCGGTGGACAACAAAACAAAGCACACAAAACACTTCACATAAATTTCATTAATAGGACACAACAGGAACAGCAGCAACAGCAGCAACAGCAGCAACAGCAGCAACATCAGCAACATCAGCAGCAGCAGCAGCAGTAGTTTAAACAACAAAAACAACAACAACATAAAAGCGTTATAAACACACTGCTATAAAGTTTGTAGGCTGCAAAACCAAAATTGAATTTGCGGTTTTTGCGTGTGGGCCAAGTTGTAGTTGTTGGCCAGACTGACACTGAACAAGTGTGGTCCAGGTACATAAAAAACACGACATGAGACAACGCAGCAAATAACTGTGAATGAAGCTAAATTGTGGTCAATAAATGTGGCGACCACACAATACACAAATATAACACGATAATCAGTTGCCATCCTGTCCAACTATTCCGCATACATACACACATTAATCCACAATTTACAATTCTTACAGATTTGAGATAAATATATTTTTGATAGATATGGCTTAGCGGATGCCATACGATGATTGCTGATCGACAGTTCAAGTTGACCACACTTCAATTAATACATTTCAAATGCCAAGCAACAGACCAGCGATATTTACTACCTAAACACCAGCAGTTGGAATTGTGGCAAATAGAAGCAGCAGCAGCGTAGTCATGAATATGGCTTAAACGAAACTCAGTGGCAGGCTGTCTAATTACGGCTACTGAAATGTATGTGAACCAGCCAACACAACCCAAATTGAAGCAATTTAACTTGAACATCGAAAGCAATATTTATATTATCTCAATAAATATGATGTAAGAATTCAAAATTTAATAAATTCCCGCAATAATTTTCATTACACAACTTTTTGCAATTATTATTTTATGTTTATGGTCTAAGCTCGAGTTTATTGTAGCTGAAGAAGCGTTAGTATTAAAGATGTAAGTTTATTTTTTGTTGTTTTATGTTTTTAGAGCTAACACTAAAATGACTGATTTAATTAATGTCCATTTACATACATATATATAAGAGAGAAGCAATCATTGCAATCAGTATCAAATCGTCGGACAGACCATAAGCATTTAATTTTACCAGAGGCTATTACACACTCACGCACAGAGCAACGGGCAGAGAAGTTGACCAAGTTTTAATACCCATAGCAGCCGATGTAGCGCATATGTAATCCCATTAAAATCCAATAAGTTAAATTATTTCCATTATTATTATGTGAGCGCACTTTGTCCCCAGTTTGTCTGTCCTGTCCGATAACTGCTTCTGTGGGCGTTTATCTGCCTGTCAGACCGGCAGCTAGTCAGTCAGTCAGTCAGTCTCTCTATCTGTGTGTGTGTGGCTTTTGTTGGCCAGTCGACGGCACCCTTGACCAATATCTGCAACACTTTAAACTCATCCCGACCATTCTGTGGTTACGGTCATTGGCTTCTTCTGGCCATTAAATTGCATTACGGCCGACAATCATTGTCATTGTTATTGTTGCTGTTTCTCTTCTTATGCCATGTAATTTCAGTAATTTTGTTTGTGTTCCCTTGTTGTTGGGGCTTTTAATTACTTTGCATTTTGATGCGTACTAATATGTAAGCGATCCAATTGTTATTACCCTTATGAAGATTTTTAAGTGCTTAGCAACTTACTTTCTGCATTTCTAAAAATTTACATATTTAATTGAAATATTCCTTTCTAATGTTTCTAATTTTCTTATACTATTTCGAATATCAGTTTTTCTGGCTAAGAGTATGAAAACAAATTGATTTTATTAAGTGTCATAAACTCTTCTGTGCTTGTATTTATATATTAAATTTTCTATTTGTTATAAATCTAGGAAAAGTTCGTAGTCAACAGCAAATGGAACTAGTGAATAACTGAACGGAAAAAACAAGCTCATAAGCAATCAAATAAAAGTAAAACTAAAGTAAAATCGTTGTGACGACAAATTTAAAAGGTCTCCGAGCGACGTTTATTATTTTGGCTGCCAAATGGCAGAGAACAACAGCAATTGTTAGCTTGGCACTGTAAGGTGCTTAAATTTCGCATAAGCCATCATGTATGCCAAACAGTGCTGAAAACCAATAAATGGTTCAGTGGGTGGACAATTGGTATTGGCCAATGCGAACAGCAATTTTTTGGTTCATGAGAATGCGGCAAAAATTAGAAGCGAAGCGAACTGAACACAAAACACGCAACTGACAACGGAATTTGTGCGAAGGGCCAAAACAAAAATCAACACAAAACAAAAATTGCGCAAATATCAAAAGCAACAACAATTCGAATTGCATTGCCAGCAAATTTTGTAAAAACAACAACATCGAAAACATGTCTAGTAAAATAGCGCAAAAAAATACACATTATTTATACCAGGGCCTCGTGCACTTTATTTGTGTGTAAAAACAGCTACATAAAATTGAGACAAATCTGCACAGATTAGATGAAATGGCCATGGAACTTATACAATTTGTAGAAAATTATGTAATTTAAAAATATATTTCTTTGCAAAGCAAGGGTTTTGCTGTTTTATTTTTCCTTTTAAATTTTAAGATATTTTTATTTGTGGATGTTCTCTTAAGGAAACGGAGAATAAATTTATATTTTATTTAGTTTTTATATACGTTTTTCATCAAAGCAACCATTTCAATTTAATTATTGTAAAACTAATGTACAAACTC
The DNA here is from genome assembly GCA_037043605.1 of Drosophila multiciliata. Taxonomy (NCBI): domain Eukaryota; kingdom Metazoa; phylum Arthropoda; class Insecta; order Diptera; family Drosophilidae; genus Drosophila; species Drosophila multiciliata. The sequence goes on along the minus strand of JBAMBF010000103.1, from coordinate 2,189,020 downwards.
AATAAACAACAAAAAGTTTCAGAACTGTGACCATCCCCGAGTTATCCTCGAGTCCTTGCACTCTTTTGCAGTTTTCACTGTAAGTTTAAGAGAGTTAGACAAGTTGATACTCTGTATAAGGGCATAAATAAATAATAATAAATATATAACATGGAAATGTAAAGCCTAATTATTTATTTAAAAACCAACAAAATTGACAACTTCCATTAATTACAATGTTTTTATTAATAAAGCTTATGTTTTGAAAAAGAAACGAAAATAAATAAATAAAATGTTTGTATTTATTATAATCCTTGCTATTTTCTTTTTTGTGCAGAATATCAAATTAAATATTTTGTTAAAAAAAATTCCGTAATGAAAATATGTTTCTTTTTATTTTATCACTTTTTGTAATATATATAAATATGCAAATATTTATTTAAAATTGCCGTTATGTATTTTTTTTTTAAACTATTTGATATGAAAATACCAAAATTCGGTTCAATTTCAATTACCAAATTGTAAAAGTAAAATGCAAATATTAAAAATGGCTGTGTATCCATTTGGAGTTTGTGGAAAACAGGAGAGAATCACTAGTAAAAATAAAAAATAAATTTTAAAAAATTGTTAAGCTGATGGTAAGCCGCAATGCAAATGCGGCTTTAATCAATTAAAAAATTTTGCGCTATGCCAAAAGTTTTGAATGTTTGTGCGGCGGCTGTGAAAATAACAATAAAGCAAATCAAACACAGAGCAGAACAGCAGCAGCAGAACAACAACAACAATAACAACAACAACAATATAAAACTGTTAGGCTTACACCGGGCGTATGAGCAACATTTGTGGCCTGGCTGTCATGGCTAGGCGACTTTTGCCAAAAATGTTTTTCAAGCTTTATTGTTGCTGTTGTTGTTGGTTTCTGCGGTCTGCTGGCTCGACTTGACTTTTGGTTTTCGCAGAGCCTTTCGAACCTCTCGTGGCTTTGTTTGTCCTTGCCTAACGTTGCTCATCATCTCATTGTAGTTGTTGTTGTTGTTGTTGTTGTTTATTTTCGCTAGTTGTTATTGTCGTTTGCTGCGCTGAGTCTTATTTATGTGTTGTTGTTGCTGTTGTTGCTGTGGCTGTTGCAAAGATAATAAGATAAATGTTCTCAAAGGACTGCACGACACTGTGCGCCATCGTTGCTTATGCAAAAGGACATTTGCGCAAATGTTCTGTGATAATAAATATAACTCTGTGTGGCATCAGTGCTGCTGCTGTTCTACCCCATATCTGCGTCCCACGCTCCCAAATTGTAGTTGTGGTTGTGTAAACTGAAAGAAAAAAAATATAAGCCATAATAAATATAAATATATGTATGTAAATATACCAAAAACTTAGCATTTAGTTCAGTTCCATGTCGACGGGTTGAAAATATTTTTGGTGATTGTAATTTATGTTAATTTTGTTCATATTTTATTCTTGTCTCGCTAATTGAAAACCACATTTGGCCCTGCTATCTCGCTATATGGCTTAATTACAGTTAAATGCGGTTCTACAATAAGTTAAATATATTTATAACCTTTAGTCAGACAAACTGATTGAAGAATGCCTAAATTCTCCTTTAAACTGATGTTAAATACAAATTAAAGTTCTTGCAATTTATTAGTTTTTAAGCTTTGGCCATTGTCCATTTTGTAGTTTTGCGGGCCTCTGCATAAATTTACGAAAATCACATTAAATCGTTTTTTGGGATTTGTTTTGTAATAAATTTATAACAACATTGATAAACAATTTCCAACTATAAAAGTACATTTCGAATTTACATATTTAAAATGAGACCGAGCCGACCCAGAGCCACACAGCCAAAACTTATTATTATATGTAAAATATATTTATTAGAAACGTGTTACAATCTTCATATTTGAGTTCTATTGAGTACAGCTGGGCGTATTGCAGACTACATCTTGTAATCTAGTTCAAAACAGTTTCAAATAAATAAAAAATATATTTATTATATCTGTGGAAATAAATAAACTTTACTCTATTACAAAATAATTCACTTATGTGTTCGATGTATGTTTTCATTTAAACTCACGATGAAATTAAAAAATTTAGAATATATTTACATTATTACTTGTAGGTCCTTCTGGTTAACGAGGAAATTAGAGATATAATTTTAATTTTCAAATCAATACTCAGTATAATAAAAATGTAATTTTCTACAACAATTGGCCTGGGTTAAGTCAGGAGCAGGTGAAGTCAAATGGCAAAGCGTAGGCACAAGCATTTCCATAATTAAACGAACAGCGAATAATGACACCTTAATACGGGGGTTTTCAGTCGGCGAGTGAATTCCAACAGCATTTGCATTTCTTTTCATTTCCATCATGACGTGCAATGGAATTGAAAATTGAGTCATTAAGCTGAGCAATGGCCAGAGCTGTGTATACTTAATATTTAAATGCAATACGCACAAAAGCATAAAGCACATCTGGTTATTCCGAATGTGATCAACTTACCGGTTATCTGTATTTAAGTAAACTAATTACCCGAATAATATAAGAAATGAACAAGTATTCTGCTGATAATTTCAAACAGAATATTTAGATAGTAAATCATCATTATTATCATTGTCATTTTCCAAATTTCAATGGGTCGAGATTATAAGAAAATAAATATCTTTTAAACAATATTATAGCTTAATTAAAAATATAAAACGAAATTTATACCATGGATGAGTAAGGAAACCATGCATCCTTTCACAGTTGCCACATTTGTATAATGGTTTAGTGAAAATATTACATATACAGGCAGAAAAGAACATCTCCATAAAGTATATATATTTTTTGATACTTATAAACAGCCGAGACGATTTAGCCATGTCCGTTTGCTTTATTTAATCGATAACTGCCTCCGTTTATCGATTATAAATAAATATAGATTTCCGATAGCAATAAATGTCACAATTTGGCTTACAGAATTTTCTAATTTATGCATAATATGCAAATTCTTATTATTGATCACCTACGCAAATATCATCAAGATCGGATAAAAAACATCACAGTTATGATTAAAAATATATTATCATATTGATCTAATTTCCACCAGCAGCCGCAAACATTTTCTGTATGCCTAAATATGCCAGCGCATTTGTGAAAAAGAGATGGCATGACAATTGTTGCGAGCGTAAGTATGTTTTTGTGTGTATTCTGCAGAGCGACGATGCCTATGTGTGTTTGTGTATGTATGCATGTATCACGTGTTTCTAGCCAGCCAATAAGGGATTAGTTCAGGCTTGTGAAGAAAATTTGCGCTGCAAGCGTTTTTTTACTCTTCACTGTCTGTAATTGCTATAAGAATTAACAGTTGGGTGCAAAATATTTTAAAGGGGAAATTTCCCAATTGGAATTTCAGGGTATTTCATAGTCGAATCATTCTTACTTGTTAATTTAAAAATGGGTACTGGGTATTAAAAAACATCTGCCAAAGATAAATGATTCTTGTTCGTGAGTGCGTTAAGCAAAGTATTCAAGTAAATTTGCATACAATTATTTTCTCATCAAGACAAACGCACCGTAATAATGGTCGTTAGCAATGAAAATATGATTTGACCTTATGACAATTTATCACTCGCTTTATTTGTTTGTTATATTCAACATTTAGTGTACTTCAAGCGAGTTATTCTTTAACACCTTTTTTATTGCTAATTTTAAGCTACCAAACTAACAGTTTGACATTAAAAATAAAATGATCAGAACTTCTATTTGAAGAGCTTTTAATAGCAAATATTAATATTCAATTCATTGCAATCAATTTTTATAACTAAAAACTTCAAGTAGTACATTATAAATTATCTCTGTACAAAATACCAGAAATATAAATTAAATTTAAATTTTCATTATAAATTATAATGTTGACTACAAATTAGTTGGCTTTTGTCTCACATATTGAAAATTGTATTAGAGTTGCCCAATAAAGTTATTCGTTTGAAAAGTTATTTTTTTTTTTAGTTTCAAACGAAACTCACATTTTTGTGAAATATTTTTCTTGGCGCGGTAATTGAAAATGCGGTGCGCCAATTGATAAACTACCAATGCACAGAAAGAACGAACGAAGGATTCGTGATAAGTTTCTCTGACAGCCAATCATTTGGGAGCTGCCCCTGCACCTTCCATCGCTTCAGCCAACATCTTCTGCAGTTTGGCCACTGTGGCTGGCTACGTGTTTCGCATTGCAATTTTCAGCTGAGCTTATGTGCAAACGAGCAATTTCGTTGGCAACCGAATCGAGCCGCATGAATTTTCTTTTATGAAACTGCAGCTGCTGCTTGTGCCTTGTATCCATGCAATCAATACATTTTGAGCTTCAATTGAATCAAATGCAATTTATGCATGTCTCTCACTCTCACTCCAGGCTTAACTCCATCCGCTTAACCCAACTAACTCAACTCGAAATTGACCAAGAGCTGGTTATTAATTTTCCAATTAAAGCAATGGCAGCTAGCCTAATTGCTGTCCTGCAATGCAATTTTGGGGCACGGCTTTTGAATTGCAATGGTTTCAAAGCTGCTTACGTAATAACCATGTTGATTGGCTAGTTTGGTTCGTGTTTCACACTTTGTGCCACAATAGTGGCACAAACTGAGATACCCACAATTGCGGTTGTTTCTGCGACCTGTTCGGCACATTAGACTGACCAGTACGGGGCATGCCTTTAAAGTCCAAACAATGTCTCACAATGTGTTTAATTAAGAAAAGAATTGGAAATTTAGCAGACAAAACATAGATTAATTCCTGAACATTCTGCAAAATGTAAAGAACAAATTAGATTTGATGAATATATTTATATAATATTATTTTTTATAGATGTTTTTATCCTTTGCTCGTCAGATTATGCTTTTATAAAAATGTGTTATTTATTAAACAATTAAATCTTAACTCCAACGTGCCAATAAAATATTTATTTATTAGTTTCGTACTAAAACTTAATTAAAATTAAATTTTTTTTTCACAATTTTAGCATGTTTTTATAACTGCTTATTTTTTTGATGTTTGGAATGCGTGATAGAAATATTTATATTCAATATACTGACAATTTAATAACAAGCTGAAATGAACAATTTAAGTTGTTAATAATCTCACTTTTCCCTGCAGCATATTATCAGACCTGGCCTGACACTTTGGGATTACGAATACTCTGCAATTACAATGTGAATGTGTGGCACACTTAAAGAATAATAACTTTGTTGATAGTTTATATTGTAAGGGAATTATATCACATGAACTGTGTAATAATTATATATTCAAATAATAATTTAAATTTATCTCTGCTCTGACTGAAATTCCAGTATTCGTTTAAACTTAAATTTCAACACTTTCAACAATTGGCACTGCTCTAGGTGCGGCAGACTAATGGGTATTTTAGCGATTGGAATGCATATGCAACGGCATTTGCCATTGTTTTATGCTAACAGTGCTTCGCACATTATGCACACGCCACATGGGGAGACAGCCGGATAGCCAGGAGCAGAGACAAAGGATGTGCGAAACTGTACTTAGGTATTTGCTCATAACATTATGGCAGACGTTGCGGTTCATTTGGTTAATGCATGCAGCCTGAGCCTATTATTCACGACTGCATTGTGAGCCTTTGAGTGTGCTCTATGTGTGTATGAGTGTGTGTGTGTGTGTGTGAGTGTGGTTACTAAGTGTTGGTGCAAAGCTTTTGTTCGCTGTGCGTTTTTGTCTATTTGTAAGAGCCAAGTTATTCGATAATGGACTGCAAAATTTTCCCTGCTTGGCGCATATGATTTATGGCTACATTTTTCATCAACAGCTGTTGATTTTTTAAACGACCTAGTTCAGTTTTTTAATTGAATACCCATTTAATTAAAGGTTTAAATATCTTCAGAAATAACTACACAGCTTAAGAGGAAATTCGAGCCTCTTAAATTATGCTCAAATTATATAAATTATATTATCCTTATCACATCTCTTAAATAATGCTCAAATTATATAAATTATATTATCTTAAGCACATCAGGCTTAATTAGGCGAATAAGTTTTTGATATGGCTCATGGCATGGCTACATAATTAAGCAAATGTTCTTAAGTCTAATTGCTTTCATAATGATAATTAGATTTTCAATTATTAATATTTTGTTAAGATTTAACTAACAATTGTGGCTAATTTTTTTTTAAAAGCAGCATAAATGAAAATAAGCAAATTTTTTACTACATACTTTTATACACACACACACACTCGCACACACTCGCACACACAAAAGACACACAGGCGAGCTTAAACAAACAACACACTCAGCTTTTTTTTGTATACACTGCTTAAGAATTCTGACAGAGCTTGAACAGCTGCATTGTTATTTGTTTAACTTAAAGAATATTAAAACTTGTGATAAAAATGGTAGTTAAACTAAAAAATGAACGTTTCTATGCCTTTAGTTATTATACTTGAAATCGAGTGCGGCCACAGGATATCTCAGGTTTGATCAGTTTGGCAGTTAATTCTCTGGCTTGGTTTTTTTTTTTTTATTTGCTATTGTGAGCTTTAGCAGCTGCTGGAATAAAATACCTACAACAAATAAAGGCGGCCATGGCTGACTTCTTGTGAATAATTACACATTAAAAAAATTACAATAATTTTTAATTAACCAAACGGGCGCAACGAGAAAGCAATGAAAACAGAAACAGAATATTTTTCTACCTTGGCACAAGTGTGTGCACATACGCTGTGTGTGTGTGTGTGTGCCACGCGACCTGTTTATAATGGTACATTATGCAAATGAAGGAATATTTTATTATACTGAAAATAAGCATTAAAAATATATATGTATATGTAACTTTTGAAGGAAAATGAAATTTGCTCACGCAAATCCAATTAAACTAAAAAAGGCTGAAATAAATAGCGAAATATTTAATATAAAAGTTGAGATGCATTTCCATTTGGCAATACCTGAGAAATTGGTGCTTGAGCCATTTCTTGTGCTGTGCACTGGCTGCAAATGACGACAAAAGGCGGCGGTGCGTGACCCCGCCCATGTCTGCCCAACCACCCACATCCTTGACAGCACTTTGTGCCGGCGAAGGGCAGGTTGGAAAGTGGGATGCGGGTGCTGGCCCATCACTAATTTTATCTATTTCTCGCACTTTGGCCAAAGCAATTGTCTTAGACATTTTCATCATGTAACGACCATGTGGGTGGCAATGGCAGGGTGACGGTCGTTGTTTGCAAAAAGCTAGTCTTCAAGTGCCGCACAATCCTCAAATGCTATCACCACCCCACTCCGTCTCTGCTCCCCCGGACGCTACTTGAGCTTGTTGAAAATCAATTTCTTGCATCATTGTTTGCCAAGTGAAGTGCACTGGAAAATTTCTTGGAGCCATCAGCCAGCAGCATCCACCCACACTCCAAATCCCAACCCTCCGGCATCCATATAAATATATATATATATATATATATATGTATTCGTCCCTTTGCAATGTGATGCCTTAAAAATCAACGTCATATTGAAATATGTTGAGGGAGTCGAGTGCGCTTCATAGTCAGGGATCCAAAATGAAAGCAATTAAGCTGCTGCCCAGCTAAAAAGCCAGGCAAGAGAAAAATTGATTTTCATTACGGAATTCGCGCGGCTAAAAGCCCTGCAAAATGGGCAATCGTCGTCGTTGGCCAATTGTTTGGCAAGAAACCTAATGAACGCCAAGCAGCCTGACCACATGGACTTTGCTCTAGACAAAGACCCAATCGAATCGTAATCCTCCAACTCCTCCACTTCCTCCAACTTCCTCACACCATCAGGCATCACAATCAGCAGACAGTATTTGGCCGTATTTGGCCGTATTTCAGCTAAGCCATGCGCGACCCGCCGTCGAAAATTTGGTGCACTAATTTTTGGGTGCACAGCGAGCGAAAATTCTTTTAACCAGCAGCTGAGGCAACAGCCGATGGATGAGCAATTTCGTTAGCATCCTTAGGATGTTGGACAAAGTTGTAATTTTATTTTCGAAATTCGTTTAGTTCTCTCTGTGCTTGCGAAAGAATTCGTTATTTTCCAGGCTCTGCGGCATATACACACACACACATACACACACACACACTCACACACAGATTCACTCACACACACAAAAATGAAGTTGAAAAGTTGTTTTTTTCTCTTTTTGTTATTTTTTTTTGGTAGTTTGGAAAGCAATGGCTTAGTTTGTCCATGCGTAGCACGAGATCCACAACTAACTGCGGACAGTTGCGTGCGGGGTATGGGAATGGGGATGTGGGGATGACGATGAGGATGAGGCAGGGGTTTCGGTGTTGTCTCAACCGCCGCCGCCGTCACCGACGATGCTGCTGTCATGTCATCATGTTGATGAAGCAACCGGATGATGAATGGACGTGCGCCACAGTGGAGCTTCAATTGATGCAATCAGCGTAAAGTGACAGTTGCTACTTCTTTTTTTTTTTTTATTTCTCGCCTCCCGCTGCTCCTGTTGTTGTAATTGTTGCAGCCTCATGTCGCGGGTGTCAACTGTCAGTTGTTGTTGTTGGTCGCTGTTATTTGTTGTTGATATACACTATGACTTTGTTAGTTTTGGGGCAAGACAATGAAAACTTTAATTTTGCCTGCGGCTACGTTTTTTTTGACATTCTTTGTACTTGTGCCTAAAATAGGAGTGTCTATTAGATCAAACACACAACAAAAATTTATATTTTTTATAATATTTATAAGCTCAAAGGTCAATATTGAGCTTCTAAATATTATAAAAAATAGACATTTTTTTAAGTTTGTAAGACCAAGAAAAATTTGAAAGATATATTCTGTAATTATTCAGGATTGTTATTTATTTGTCCCAATATATAAATGTTGTAATTTTTTTTTTTATTTTTTTTAGCTAAATATCTTAGCTTAAATAAATGTTAGAAACTATATTATCGTGGAAAGTTTACATTGTTATCAGTTTGCACAGCAAATTGGCTTCATAAATGTGTAGTAATTTTTTCTACCTTAATTTAAAAAAAATATGTCTTCAATTTGATTTTACAAACTCAAGAAAATGTTTTGCTTGAAGTGCATTGATAAACTCTATTTTGGTATATCCTAATACCTGTCAGTAATGACAGGAATACTTTAGTATATTTCAACAAAAGGTTGACAGAATAAAAGTTTAATTTCAATAAATAAGTGCAGATTGCATTGATTTCCATTTATCAATTCTAAGATTGTACAAAACAAACCGCAAACGAATTGCAAATAATTTTCCAATCAACTTATCTAAAATCTCGATTATAAAAGAGCTGTGTGCAGCACAACAAAAAAATTATGATTGATGTTAAGCTCTAAAAACCCATTTGTACACAACATATAAAAATATATTTCATGCACTTGCAGGTGGCTCCATAAATATTTTCTGAGGCCGAGGGAACAAAATTTTGCTTTGTTGCAAAACAAACTTTGCAGAGATATGCGCAAATAGAAATTGGTTTTTGGGCAAACAACTGGACACCCATGTCAGCAGCAGGCAGCCAACAAAGGAAAAGGCAAGCTAAAAAAAAAACTTTGAAATTAAGTTGCCTTTAAGAATGGCAAACTAGAAAATGCGAAGCGGTCGGCTGAATAAATGTACGAAATCAGCATAATGTAATGGAAACAATTTTCATGACAACGAAACGGCAGCATCTTCGGTACAATAGATAGATGAGCAAAACTTGCTGCTGGGCTGCTGACCAATGTCAGCCCCAAAACTGACAAATTAGCATTTTTTCCATTTTATGCCAACGGCCAACGACGCCGTCTTCGAACTAAATATTTGCCCCGGCGACCGCCGCATAGAAAAAAGAAGCTTTTGCTGAAATAGTTGAGTCGAGTTGAGTTATTTTTGCAGCTGACCTAATTTTAACAAAAATTAGAAAAATTTACGCTTTAAGTTTTTTTTTTAAAGAATTTAGAAATGCACGCTTTAAGTTTTTATTTCAAATTAAAACTGTCACATCTTTGGCAATAATTTACTCAAGTCTTAATTTCTTTCAACAATTTGAAGTCCTTTCTATAAATATTAATTCTGCATCAAAAGTTGAAAATGCGTTAATTTTCACCAATTGGAGAAACTGGGATTTACATTTTTTTTATTTTAAATTGACATAAATACAAAAGTTGGCAAAAAAAAGCAAAGAAAAAACAACGAATCCCACGACGATGATGAAGACGACATTGCCGCTGGCTCCAGGCAGATAAATAGGCTTGGTTTAACCTTCCACCTCTTCCCTTGTCTCAAACGGGAATTTGCTACTTTTGTGGCTATTATATTACACTGGCTGGGAGTGTTGCCTTTATGGCATCGTTAAAGAAAAAATACTGTTTAAATAACTATTAAAAGTATTATTTAATCAAAACACTTTATTCCTACACTGATTTTCAAAGTGTATTTTTTTTTGCATGTTTTTTTTAGTTTTATTTTTTATTATTAAAATAATGGGTATTTAGCTTTCGATATTTTCTTAGATAGCAGCACAATCTTGTTATCTGTTCAGTTGAGAGTTGGTCCTTACATTTCATTTCGCATAGATAGATTGAGGGGATGGCTGACATATAAATCTCTTTTGTGTGGACCTGAATTTAATTTCCACATGCTCATGAATAATTTTCAAATTTCGAATTCAGTAAAACGTGAAGCGTATTTCCGCCACCGGTCCAATAACAACGACATTCGCAGGCTCAGATTCAGATTTAGATTCAGTTCGAGTTTCAGCTTAAGTCTCAGCCGCATGCACAGCCTCTCAGCAGGAGCGCCAAGGAGTATGTTTTTTTTCTTCTCTTTTGCCCTTGTCAGCAACAAGAAATATGGCCCATATTATGGCTAGCTGCTCAAAAAATACCAGCTCACCTGGCCTACACTGCATTTCCACGGTGCCTTAACTTTCTGTCTCCGCACAGATTTCGTTTTATGACTGACTTATTTTCCGGGATGCCATGTGAAATCTAAACATCTGAGCCTTTTAAATTTCATAAAATTTCATCATCCATAAATTACATACGCATACAGAGCAGCTTAAAAGCCAGTAACCGCAATTGTTTGGAGAAGTAACCTTAAGAACCATATTTAATGAGACTTCTTAGAGTATTATTATTTTTTATTTAAGTTTTGTTATGTTTCTGTATTTATTGGTTTCTAAATGGTTATATATATATATATAATATTTATTTTTCATTACGTCCACTTAATAAATATTAAAGTGAAATATTTATAAACTGCTTACGCTGTCAATGAATCGAATTGTATTGGCCAGCTGCAAAGGAATGTGTAGCAGGCAAGCGGGAGGGAGGGGAGGTAGTGTTTTTGATGGAATGTTTACTTCAATGCGTTTATTTGCAAATTTTATTTATAAGCTTGCAACTCAGAGCACGACAGAGTTGCAAACACTTTGGTTGTGGACCACTGCCTGATGATGCCATTTGCCGCTGTCGCTGGCCAAAAGCGAATCGAGCACCACGCGACAGCTTATCGTGGTATATCCTATTGTCATCGTATTGTCACAACCGCAGTTCCTCTGAAGTGCCCCATGCAACAGTGCAGCTCCCACCACCACCATCAGACCAGACCAGACCAGTTTTGCCACTGGCCGCAAGGGAATTGCCTTGGCATGTCCTTTGTACTGCTGTCTTTGCGGTCGCTTTTTCACAATGGAGCCTTGTTGCTGTTGTTGTTGTAGTTGTTGTTGTTGTTGTTGTTATTGGTGTTTTCTTTCGCTTCAGTGGCTTAAGTTCGTACTTGGCACTACTTATCTTTTGCACCGACTTGTTTGTAAAATGACAAAATGAATGTGCGGTCAGCTTCCCTGGCCTCAAACTACCATTTGTATTGCATTGTTGATTCTGTCTTACGTACTGCGTCTGTCCCCTGTCGTCTGTCATCCTTCGTGTTCCGGGTTTCGTCTTCATTTTCACTCTTATCTTCATATCAGCTTCTCGTCAAGTTTACTTCGCCAACATGCATGGGACGTCGAGTAGCGGTTGACTTCCAAAAACACAATGCAATCCCCAAAATTGTCAGCATCATAACTCAGACTCAGTTGGCAGTTAGCGGTTACAAATGTTGTTAAATGCATCAACTACATTTGAACGAACATGGTCAATACATTGAGTAATTGTGTTTCAAAATGTGAGAGTGTTCTTCTGCTCTGGACAGCGAACAAATCATTTGTAAGTAAACTTATAAATAGCATTTAAAAAGTACACATTTAATTTAATATAAGTTAAGGAAAAGACTATAAAAATACATTGCTTAAATTATGTCGAAAGTAGTTGTTATAGCTATATATAATTTTCTCTTTAACCAGCGCTATTTTCAAACATTTTTAATAAGCTAAAATCAGTCGAAATGGTTGTCTAAATATTAAAATAAAAAATAAAGCGAAAGAGAAAAATGGAAAGAGAGTTGGAGCTGAAGATGTTAAGAAAACCATACCTTAGAGAATAGTATAAAGGAAGAAAAAACCCATTGATAATAAAAGCCAAAGAGAGGCAGGGGAAAAAAAACACTTTTATGCTTATTTAAAGCAAGTATATATTATATAGTCAAGTGATTTCATTACAAGATTGCATCAATTGTTAATTACATTAATTATAGTTATACTAAAAAGTAGATAAACAATGAAAGAAGAATTGGTTGTGCTTTTTTCAATAATATGTTGGAATATGGAATTTTACGCACAAATTGGAAGAGTATAACTACTAAGCAGACAATTCATGTATTTTAGTTTGTATTTTATAATTGAAATTTGACAGTAGAATTAAAATTCATGTAATTAACAATTAAGCTAATTTATGACAATTCATGACAGACAATTTATGTGTTTCTGCTACAACTTTAATTTTATAACTTTATTACAATCGAAAATTGATTTCTACCAATGTTCGCTAAGAAGTTGAAATTCCCGATAAAATGAAATATATTTTGTATGCAAGCACCGACATTATGTAGATTATAAGTTACTTTGACAGTCGGAATAACAGAGGAATATGGCTAGATCAACTCGGATGTTGAAAACGTGGGTGTTTCATGCCGCCTGCCAGCGTTGCCAATTAGTCGATAACACAATTAATTTTTTAATTTTATGTTTTTTTTTTTTTGCAACCTGCCGATGACAATTAGCTTGGCTTCTCTGTACCGTTTGCCCCGTACCCGGATTGCATATTATATTTGCGGCCAGCCGCTTACTTTTAAAACGTGGTCAAATGCAAATTATGCACCATCATGTTGAGTAACGAGAGTCGGCAGCAGCCGGCATCAATCCCCTTACCGCGCTCCTTGCACGACCCACTCGCTCTCAGGCAGCAAGTCCCCCCCCCCCCCCACTGTGCGGGTCCCTCTTGCGTCCTGGCAGGACATGGCCGTGTCGTAATTAGCTGTGCAGAACATAGCTGGCGATAATTAATGACGTTGGTCACGTTGGTTTCATGTCGATTTCATTTCATGACACGGCCGCAGGCAGTTCCTGTGCGTCGTCCTGTGCCCTGCGTGTTCTTTGCGGTGATTTGTCAAGCGTTTGCATTCAATAAGGCCAAAATGGAACCAAAAAAAGAAAAAAAAAAGAAGGTGAAAAAAAAACATGCAACGCTTTTGGCTGCATGTAAATCTACATTAAATTGAATTTCGTTTGCCACGGAAAGTCGACTGCAAAAAGCGAAAATTTCCCTCTTCTTTTTATATATATATTTTTTTTATGTATATTCACAGATGCTCTGATGATTTTGTGTTTCTGCTCCATTTTGCAGTAGCTTCATTAAATGCTGCCCATTTAGAATTCAATTGCAATTTGATCTTTGAGGTTATTCGATGAATTCGAATAAGTGAATAATTCATTGCCTCCACCCAGTGCAGTCGTTGAGTCAACTTTATTTCCCATCAGCTTTTCAGTTCGAATTGGATTATTCAATTTATAATACATGCGCACGAATTAAAGAGCCGTGTTTGACTTCAATCGTTTTGGCCATCTTCAGCTCGCATCGCTAATTGCTGTTTGAGGGTTTATATTGGGGCATATTTGCAAATCACTTGATTTAAGCCAATAAGTTTAATATCAATTTTTGTTTGAGTTGATTAGTGCACAGTTTATAAACTAGTTATCACAGCCAGTGGCAAATCTAAGGACCAATCGAAATTTAACCACCCAACGGGCATCAAATTAATTAAATTCGTTTTGTTTGACTTATTCGCTTTACAACATAATTCACATCTTACATTCAATAATTTACAATGTTTGGCTAAAATCTCCATCAAATGTTTTTGGAATCCACAGCAAATATTTGCATATCAGGCACGCTCATATGTGCTAAGTAATATGTATATACATATGTATATATATAAGCTTAAAATATACATATGTAAATATATAAGCTGTAAATACTTAATTCACTCGACTAAATTAATTTGGCTTTACTTGCACTTTATTCAGTTACTTATGTTTTGGTTTACTTCAGTTATTTGCTTTTAATAATTAGGCGTATTTTAATATTTTCAGCATATCAATTATATAAAATTTAATTAGCCGATGTGACTAACAATTTGTTATATTTATTATTTTCTAATATAGCTTTTAGCCAAATATTTTATAGATACATAATGAGATCAAAATAAAAATATATCAAAAATAATTTACTTATAAGAATAAATTCTAGACAACAGAAAAATTTATTTTTTATACAAATAATTCAAGCGACAGTTCTATAAAAGAAATTTAATGTTGTAACAAATTTCTGGGCTTACTTTTAGATTCTTAGAACCATTTCCAGTGCAAGATGGTTGGTGCCACATTTGCCATTATTGTAGCTATATAAAAAATAATATACAATAGGTTTATATTAGCATGACTCACAAAGAGTTCTTTTCTGTTACCCTTTTTTGGATATATTTTTTGTTTCACTTTTATTTTTTGAAGTTCACTTGTTGTCATCAACCACTGCTACAGCTGGTTGAAGGGGACCAAATACTCGAATAAATAGATCTGACCCGATGTCAACCAGCTACATACAGCGTTGTAAATAAATTGAAATTAACCAGTTATATATATATATATATATTATTGTTGTTTGTTTATGTTATTTATTATTTTCGTATATTAATTGAATTGAATTAAATTGCACATTGTTTGGATTTCATTGAGCACGTTTGTGCAACATTCGGTTGCATGACATTGAATCAGTTCTGTGGCAGCCGTAGCACTCAGTTGTCAATAATTTTGTTATTAATGCCAATGCGGCGTAAATCAATTTGTTTTAATTGCGTACCATTGTTGCACATATATTCAAACAAGGCAAACACGTTATAAATTTCACTGTATTCATATTAAATCACCAAAAATACCACTTGGAAATTGTTTGATATTTGTAATTGATTTTTGTATACACTTTAAATAAATATTATGGAAAATGTGGTATTATACTTACATTGGATTTATGACGCAATCTAAAGGGAGGTTAGCTCCATATATATATAAACTTTGATTCACCTAGTTAATAACAAAGTTTCGTTATAATCTACAATAAAAGAATTAATAAATTTATTTATTCACAATATCTTAAGCATTTAATTGAGCTTAAATAATAACTGAAGCATTATTATGAAGAGCAGACTATATTCATGGTTGGTATAATGTTGCTTATTATCAAGATAATAAGTTTTATATAATAATAGATAGATAATATTGAAAATGATTTTTAATCTGCTTTAAAATAATTGCACCATTTCCAACATAGAAGAACAAATATTAAAATGTTAGGAAGCAGGCTCGAAAAAATATTTAGATAACCATAATTCTAAAATTAAGTAATTAGTTAATGAAATGTTAACTTTTGTGAAAATATAAGCATTTTAATTTAAATATAATTTAATAATAAATAAAATTATTAACGGGATTATTCTACTTTTTTAACATGTGCAATTTAGTTTTTAGATTTAATCTTGGAATTTAGTTTGATAAGAAGTAAAATTTTTGCTGATTTTAATTTGTTGTGTATATTAAAGTTTGTTATTGCCCTTACACACACACAGCTGCTTCTCCCACTTAACTTTCCCTAACACACACATGTTGTTGTAGCTGCTGTTGTTGTTTCCATGAACAACATTAGCTTCATTTGTTCATTTGTTCTATTGTTTTGATTATGATTTACAATGCCCAAATGCGTTGCTTTTGTCTGCTGTTGTCTGCCTCTAGCTGAATGAGCTTTTGGCTTAGCTATTTCGGTGTGAATGTGTTTTAGTGTGTGTGTATATATATATATATATATATGTGTGTGTGTGTGTGTATTAGAGCATAATGCATTTGCGTGTAGAGTGCACAGCTAAACAATAAATTTAATTCAAAATTGTGCGCAAAAGTGTTGGCTCTTGTTTTGGGGGGAGTGGGGAATGAGGGGGGTATTGCTATTAACGCTCATTAGGCCTTGGCCTACTCCTATATGCGCCCGCAAGGTAATTAGCAATGAGCTGGAATTCCCTGGCAATTAAAATTGTAATAAAATGTTACCAATGTGAAAATGATTGCATTTAAAAAGCTAAAAATATGAATTCATAAATTTTCTTTTTTTATAAATTCCGATATATGTCGAATCCCATTGGGATTAGTCTAAGGGGAGCGATTAGCAGCTTTGTGACTGAAACGAATATAAATTATTATTCAATTTTCATTTAAACAATAAATAAATAGAGGAAGGCAACTTTGTCATTCGATGGTATTTAATTTACAATTATTTTAATTAAAATTTCAGAAAAAAAACAATATAATTTTGAAAGAAAAAAAACATATGAAATAAACTATATCCTATTTTTTTTGTTCGTACACATTTTCATATAATTTGGATTGCTGCATCATTTGACGAACGGCGTCTGCGTGCTTGTTCCTGCCTGTCATTCCCTCATCGGTTAAATATTGCCTTTCTGCTGAATCTCCCGAATCGCTCTTAATTGTAGTCTTTTTGATTTGCTGGTGCTCCGCGGGGAAGAAGTGCGCCTCCAGCTGGCGAACACCATCCGGCTTGCTCAGATCGTAGGCAAATTTCAGATACTTATCAAAGAAGACTTTTGATTTATGATTTTGATTTATGTCTCGAGTCGGGCGCTGTGCAGCTTTGTCCGCTTTGGCCGGTGATTTGCTCTCCTTCCGTTGTTTGCTGGTCATAAGAAATTCATCAGCCTTTATCTTGGACACAGCGCCATCGAGCCTGGGCTTGCGTGTCTGCTTGATTTGTTGCGCCATCTCCAAGTGCTTGGATAGAATCCCGTTTTGCTCAATCGTTGGGGATTTGGCTGCTGGTTGCATTGCAACTGATGTTGATGGTAGAGTTGGTGTTGCAACTTGGGGATGTTTGCTGTGCGGCTTTATTGATTTTAATTTTCTTTCCTTATCTTTGTCCTTATCTTTGGAGGCATCGTTCGCATTGACGCTGACAATGGTCGGCTGCCGTTTGGTGCGCAGTTCCGACTTTAGGGGCTTGATGCTTGGCTTACTGGCCATTACAGAAGAAGATAGAATAATATGTTTTAAAAAGGAAAAACAAACAGCACAAACAACTGTTCCGGTTTAGAATAAATGATCTGAAAATATTTTAAAAATTTAATAAATTTCTACTATGTTGGAAGAGATGTGACACGTTACAATATGAATATATGTTTTATATCTGATTTAGATTTAATGAAATAAATATATAAAAGTTGTTCACAAAATTTGTACTTTTATTTAAATCCCAGACTGCAATTATTTTGATACCTTTATTTAAATTTATGTACACATGTATATATCTTTTCTAAGGGCATATCCGATAAATTGCCTGTCATCCACTCAAGTTTAATTTGCCTGTCATTTCACTTAGCCAACAACAAGCGATAAAGGGACGCAGGCAGGAGCAGGAGTGAAGGTGAAGTGGCTAAGCTGACATTTGCCCATTGCCAACTGCCAGCTGCCATTTGTTCACAACCAAAACTTATCTCCGCAAACCTCCCCCCCCTTTCATAACCTTTCTCAGTGTGGCCAAGCTGCACACAATTTGTGAAATGTAAGCGAAAAAAATCAACTTTGCTCAGGTTGCCAACCAACATTGAAGGGGTTAAGTGGGGGGGGGGGGGAAGCGGGTTGTCGAGTAGAATTTCTGCAGACACAGTTTAGACGAAATGAAACAAATTACGCTGGCGACTTTACACGCAGATAAGACTTAAATCACCTAAATGAAAAACAGCTGTATTTTATTTTTTCTGCTGCCAAAGGGGCTTGGACATGATAAGAAATAATTGCTAAAGCAGACAAATGATTGACCAGCATATACCCTGTATAAATTAAATTTTAGCTGCAGTTCAATATGAGCCAATATATAAATATATATTTCATACTAATATATTGTCAAAAATGAGGATGTATTTTTATCTTTCTATTGTTTGCCTTAAACAATAGCTTTAGTAATATAATAAATATATATATTATAATAAAAATTAAGTCCGATTTTTGACCATGCTACCCCACAGGGCTAAGAATGCAAAATGTAATGTAAATAACGTCATTAGGCGGCCGCAAATAGGGGTAAAGTGTGAAAGCCAAAAGATGCGACCACGAAGCGGGTTAATTATGCCACAAACAATAAATTACTTTCACGGAAATACAGGAAAAAAAGCCAAGATGAAATTAGTGCGTAAAGCGAAGGAAACCAAACAGATAGAGAGAGAGAGAGAGAGAAAGGGAGGAAGTTGGTTAGGTAAGGGGAGGGCTGCCTGCATACGCGACCCTAATCAGCTTAGTGAACGATGATTAAATTTTTGGCCTTTGAGGGAAATTGAAAGCGCTTGCAACACATTGCGAACCATTGAAATCGCATTACGTATACGCCATGTGTTAACTGACAACGTGCTAGTGCTACTCCTGCTGCTGCTACTCCTGCTGCTGTGTCCTAAACCTTTCAACATTTCATAGAATTTTCACATTTTATGCGCTTGTCTAAAAGTTTTCTTTTTTGCACATTTTTGTTTCTCTTTCTTATATTCTCCAATTTGTGTGTGTGTGTGTGTGCGAGTGTGTTTCTTTCACTGTCCTGTCAGCCTTGTAAGCTGTTCCCTTGTCGTCCTTTTTGTATATTTGCTTTCACTTAATTTCATTTAGCTCTTGCTTGTTTTTGTGCTGACTCAGCTCATCATGCTGAAAGAGGAATTTTTTAATTAGGAAGTGTGTTTATCCGGAATTAATTGTTATTTTTGTGCCCAGCGGCTCTAGAAAACACAACAAGCCAACTGAAAACAAAACAGAAAATTGAAATAATAAAAAAATAAAATAAATTATCTTCTTTCTTAACGAACAGCGCATAGTTTCAGCTCGTTAACTCTTGGGACTGAATTTGGAATTAAAAGCAGTTTTTTTTTTAAAGGAATTTTGTGTTTGGTAAATTAAAATAAATTAATTATTTTATACTAAAGACAAGCACAAATAAAACTTATTTCAGTGAATAAAGTTTTTGTGTATATTTTGAATTTCTTATAAATAACAACGAAAATATCTGATATATCTTAGAAGGTCCTTTAAAGCTATCTCGACTTTAGAGTTATGCAGCCAGTGGCCTGTTGAAATTTCCTCGAGATATTTCTCTGTTTGAGTGTTTGTGTGCGCTTTGAGGGAGCATGCGAGCAAGTGCCTCCACTTCAGTGCCATTGTGAGTGATACTTCTTTGCTTTTGCTGGTGCTCTATCTAGCCTGTTTCCAAGCAACTGTCCAATGTGCATCTGTATAAGGTTGCAAGTTGCAATGCTGTGCTTTTCAATGCCACCCATCGAGCCCATTATACCCGGCATTAATGTCAACAATTATTGCGCCTGTGAGCAGTGCCACGCCCCGTTCGCCCAAGAATCATTTCGTACTTGAATCTGTTGAACTTATTGTGAGTGCTCTATGGATAAATGCAGTTGAAGTTGTAACTCTCGTCTGGCAGTCAATTTAAATTGGTCGACTGCTCCGAAATGTTGTCCAAAAATATAAATTGTAACATAAATTTCAATGCGGGGCAAAGTGGGGGTTAGCCGGGTGCGGGTTAGCTTACATATGTGCTTAAGCGGAAATCATGTAACAAAATACCCTCAAATATGTGTGTACTAACTGAAAATCATCCTAAACTATAGTCCCTGCACACACACAGACACACACACACGCACAGACAAACACACATTTTACAAAATGGCTGCCCTCAGCTGCATTGCCGCTATTCGTTGCCGTTAACATTTCCGCTTTATTTGTCTGTCTGCTCTTTGCAATTTATCTATTTCCACCCAACCACCCAGTCTCACCGTTCCCGACTATCTCTTGTCGGTCGGACTGTCTGTCTGTCGGTCCGTCTGTCGGTTCGTCTGTCTGCCTGTTTTGCTGCTTGTTTGTTGGCTGGAAACTATTCGCCTCGATATTTTTCACCGTACTTTTCCATTGTGCAGTTTTAGTTTTTATCTATATATGTATGTGTTTTCGCCCGTTTTGTTCTTGTAGTCTAATGTTTTAAATATAAACTCAAATAACGTCGAAAATAATACATAAATCACCGCAAATATCTCGCTGAATTTCTTTTCAATCTACAAACGCTTGGATATATATATTTTTCTGTCTCTTACTCAGTAGTAAACAATTCTGTTTGCTGTTCTGATTTTCAGCGATAAATTATAGGAAACCCTCAGTCCTCCCTCCGCCCGTTGCTTTTTATCTATTAATTTGATAGCCGCGAGTATTCGCTGCAGCTTTTGGTAGTGCCTCGCAAGTTGTTGTTGCTGTTGTTGCCACAAATGAAAAGCAAAGCCACAAGAGACATTGATGCGATTTGTTAGAGCTTATGGGGGAAAAGCTTTGCAGATATGTACGAGCTGAATTTTATTTGTGGCAAGTATGTAAAAGAATTTTCCTTGACAAACAAATGCAATTAGGTGCTGAGTGGAGTTGGCAAATATATATGGCAGATATAACTTAAACAAAGCTACAAATGCCATCAATTCCCAGTTAAGGTTACTCAACTTGAAGCGCTTCTATATTTATGTGCAGCTCAATTTGTTGTTCGAGTTTTGAGTGATTGAACTAACTATTATTTCAGGTATTCAATTTCCATAGTCATTGTCATCGTCACATGTCATATCGGTGCAAGCACGTCTCAAGTCTATCTATCAGTGGAACTATTAAGTACGTGCTTAAAGTGTAGGCCAATTACCTAGGAGAAGCGGTTGCAGTTGCAGTTGTTGTTGTTGTGTGTTGCACTGGTCGAGTGACAGTTAAATTTCCCGTTTAGATGCAACAAGCCCAAGCGATCAA
The DNA here is from genome assembly GCA_037043605.1 of Drosophila multiciliata. Lineage (NCBI taxonomy): Eukaryota > Metazoa > Arthropoda > Insecta > Diptera > Drosophilidae > Drosophila > Drosophila multiciliata. The sequence continues at coordinate 2,167,741 of JBAMBF010000103.1, read as the reverse complement.
TCAAGTGGCATGCAATGTGTGTGCAACGAAGGAGTCTCCTTTTGGCTCCACCTTCTGATACTGTTGTCGGCTCCAACAGCTCTTGCATATTGAAATTTGATTTTCATCATATTTCGCAGGACATGCTCTACTCTAGTAGTACTACTAGTCTGTTGTCCTCGGCTGAGCACACCTGACCAGAGCAGCCCAGTCAGGTGCTCAACCCGTTCGCACGGCACTCGAACCAGTTAATTAAATGATGAAAGCATTGACGTGTCGCCAAAACCAGGAGCGGAACGGAACGAAACGGGTGACCTGCTCAAATTGTGGTAGTCTGGAACAGTTGATGTTGATGTGGCTCTCCTCGATGTGGTATACTGTGTCACTTGCTGGTCATGTGGCAAATGTGTGCGATTCAGTGAAATGGACAAGCTGCAAACTAGACTAAAAGTTGCTCAGTTCTCAGCCTTCTCCAGTGTCTCATCAACTGCACTAATAAAAAATGTGTTCCACTAGAAATAACAATTTTAACCATTTCAATAATAATTTTGGCAAATGAATTTAAAAAATTCATGGAATAGTTTATCTAAAAATCATGATTATTATTTTTTAAGGTTCGATTTTTCAAACTATTTAAACTCTATGAATTTTTTTTTATACATAAAATAAATTCTTTTATATATTTTTAAAAATTTTAAATGATGGCAAATTATGCTTTAAAATGTAATTTTTAATTAGAGTTTATAAATTTAGAACAACTTAAAAAACACCAAATAATATTTTTTTCTACTAATTTCATGATTACATTTTTTTTCTAAGTGTGCTTAATCGTGCTGTGAGCTTAAACGGACTATGTGTTATGCCTGTCCACCTGGTTGGTGACTTTATAATGCATGACGGGTAGCAGGAGCAGCATATGCTGGGCACGCACACATCAGTTGCATGTCACACGCCGCTTGATTGGTTGCCAGATTCGTTGACTGCTCGGCTGCTTGCCTCACGTGATAATGTCATCGGCGGCGCCACTGGCAATGGCCAAGTAGTACTTGCTGCTGTTGTGTGGTCTTCCACTTGGCCAAAGTTACAACTATGTCTTCACCTCCCCTTGCCTATATATGCATTTTAATTTACATTTCATTTTCTTGGCATTGCGCTTGCCTGCCAAGTGACAATTTTGTGCAGACAGTTGGCCATTTGTTGATTTGATTGATGGCCAACGCCTCGAGAGTTGCCAACTGCAACAAAAACAAAAACAACAACAACCAAAAAACCCATTGAGTTTTAAACGCAGTTTGTTGTTGCCGTCGTTTGTTGTTGCAACTTTGCTGATGAACTTACATATTTGTTGCTATTAAAAAGTTTAACATATCACCAACCCTTTCCCCTCTCTTTTCCTCTTCACTAACAGCTTGTTTGGACTAATAATTTTACATGTTGCTGATTTGGTATCTTGTGTAAGTAATAACAATCAATTTACCTGAAACATTTTGCTTGTATTTTCATCTTTTTTTCCCATTTAGAATTAGTTTCTCTGCAAATATAAAGAAAAAGTTGTTTAGTTTCTGATAACAGACTTTGGTTTAAGTTAGCATATTTATTGACAAAATATTATTATGCATTTTAAAGGCATTACTTTTTTTATCTAAGTAAAATGGGAGAGCTCGATTTGTAGTAGATTTGGTGTAGATTTTTACCTAACTCATTTATAAGAATTTTTCTGTAATTACCTCATAAGTAAGGAAATCTTTGTTTTCTTTACATTTCTCAAGCACTAAGAAGATAAGTTGATTATTTTATTTCATATTTATCACCTTAAGAAAAGCCAATGGGTTCAATATGTAATCCTCTAACAACACTTGGCACAAAGCACCTAAATTGGAGTCAGTGGGATACAAAAGAGAGCAGCAAACACTACACAAAATTGATCCAACAAATCATTTGCTTATCCTGCACTTATCTTTATCAGCTGGTGGAATAAGTGTGTGAGTGTGTATGAGTGTGTGTGTGTGTGTGTTGGTGTTGGTGTGTGTTGAGTGCCCCTTGGGCAGGCAAACTCTCAAGAACCGAACAAACAGTCGATAATTTTTGCTAACTGAATTGACCAAGTCAAGGCGACGAGCCAAAGAAAAACAATTTCGGCCAAAAAGACAAACATGCTAACAAATAAACTCATTGAACATTTTGTGTAGCTATTGATAACAAACACACTCACACACACACACAGCTGTGTATAGATCTATATCAGAGCCATTAGGTTCACTTAAATAACATGGAGACGAGATAGAAATTCACACAAAAACCGGGTCAAAAGTAGTTGGCTAAACAAACAAGCAGTTAGAAGAGCAAAAACAAACATCAACTTTGCATGTTGCAACGCTCTATTTTCTCTATTTTCTCTAGTTTTTTTTTTTTTTTTTTTGCCAGTTTTAGTTTATAACAAGAACAAGTTCAAGCGTTGGCTAGGCTGACAGACAAGTGCATTTTTATGCGACTTTCTGGTTGCAAGTTCCACTTAACATTTCTTTTTTTTGGGAACGGGGGCGAGACAACATAAATCATGAACAGACACCGACAAATGTTGCACACAAACTGCTGGCGAAATGTGTGAAAAACGTTTAATGTCGCCACCGAATGGTGGGTCTTTAGCAACTGGTACAGGAAGAAAGTGATTGCCACAACGCCCCTTGCCACAGTCGCCGCAGAGATGCAGCAGCAGCAGCAGCAGCGACATGACCGAAAATACTCTGCGGTTTTTGCCACTGTTTTCCTATTTTATTTTTTTCTATTCTGTCTTGTTATTCGGTTTTATTTTTTTTTTCCGTTTCATTTTTTAGTGCGGTAACCGCGCGAGCAAAGCTTCCGGCGTATTTTCACAGTTGCAACTGCACACTGCAACTGCTGAAGAGCGTGCTAAAATGACTTTAAAAGGCCATCAAATGAAAGCCAAACGGAAAATCTGCTATTGCCGCTGCTGGCAACAACAAATGGCCTATAAAAGCTGCACACCAACAACAACAACAACAACAATAAAAAACTGCATGCTTTGAGGCATTTCTAGGCCTGTGGCAAGTTTGCTGCTTGTTGGCGTTGATTTGAAGTAAGTTTTGCAGCAAGTTGCAAGTTTTTGCTGCGGTGTCTGCAGTTTGTCTGCACAAATTGCCAGTCACTCTGTGGACCGATAAGAGCCGATGGCCGAACTAAATTGAAAACTGCTGTGCTCTGCTGTGCTGTGGCGCCTAAAAGTAGGCAATGCATTTACCACTTTCAAACAGGCGCGTCAAGTTGAACTGGATTTTCACCCCGCATCGCAAATGATTTTCCGTTTTCTGTTTATTTTGTTTCTTTGCACTTTTCTCCTTATTTTTCGCACATTTCCTGTACTATTTTTTTTTATTTTTATTTTTATATTTTCGTGTTTGGCTGGCACGCCACAATGTCTGGCTTAATTCAGGTCGCTTGTGGTGTCTGCCTTCCTTACCCTTACACTCTTCCTCCCCCTACGATATTAATATTTAAAGCACTGTTAACGCCCGACTGACCATTTAATTTAATTTTCTATAAATTTCTTTCGAATTCACCGTAGGCGATTAAAGTGCACCAGTCAAGCGGAACACAATTTTACTTAAGTCTGATTTAATAGAAAAGTTAATTTGAAATTTAAATGCTTTTGTATTTTGCAAACTATTTTGTTTTATCAGCAATTTTCTAGTGAAATGAAGCATTATAATTGCAATCATTCAGATTATAATGCTTAACGTATTTTGCCTTTTGTCGCCGAAAATGTTTGTCAACTCTGCGTGATTTGGCTCAGTTTCATTTCGTTAAGTCCCCTAAAAGTCGACTGCCATTTTGAGCATTGTAATTATTTTGGCTCGTTGCGCTTTTTGTGGCAGCGGTCTGCTGCTTGATGTGTGGTGTAGCCCTTGCCCCGTCCGTTTGTGTTTTTCTCTGTGTGTGTGTGTGAGGGCTTTTATTGTGCGCATATTGGCCATGGCGAGGACGTGCCACTAACTTGATTGCCATTTCAATTGACCGCAATTTTAGAATGCTTTTTCCACAGACTCTGTGAAGGGAACCCTCTACCCTCTACCCTACCCCCCTACCTTCGTCCTTCGTCCTTGGCCATCATCCATAGTTGGCCACTGTCGCCCGTCGCTTCCTTTTGTATCGTAGCGGCCTTTTGTTAGCTTCCGCATCATTACGGACTTTGCTTCTGGCCATTTTCATGCTATACTTTTTTTTTCCTTATTTCGTAGTCCCGTCTCGTTATGTGACTGGAGGAGCGGCTAATCTGTTCGCTCATTGAATGAGCCAACGAGTCAGCTTTGTCGAGTCCATCGCTCACTTTTTGTGTGGGCAGCGGAAGCAACCACTGTTGCCGGATGCATTGATAACCATTTCCTATAGACACGGCCTGCCATCAGTGGAATTTCATTTTTTTCTCGTTGCCGCTTTTATTGGTATTTTGTGGAATTTCAATTAGCGCTGTGTCCACTTGTGACCCTCATTTTTTTCTCATTTTTTTTTTGCTCACTTTAATTGCTATAATGTCAATGAGCTGGCTAAAGAAATTCCATTTAAGCTGGATATGCGCAAATCTGATCAAATTGGCGTGGCCCAGCCACGCCTACCGTGGCACCTTGGTAAAAACAATAAAGCAAAATTGCTGGAAACCTAAATGCAATCCTTCCTTGGAATTTTTTCGCCGTCGTCGGTGTTATTTAATGGGTAACGCCCAGTGTCCCTATGCACGCTGCACTTTAAGTACTTTACTGGTTTTGCTTTACTGTTTTTATTTTATTATTATATTGTTTTTGTTTTTGTTTTAGTTTTTTTTTTTTTTTGCATTTTTAACGCCTTTTGTTCCGTTTCTCACTCTGGCCTTTTGTTTGCCTCTTGCACGTATCACTGCACAAAGGCGCAGCGGCCATTACGTGCCTAGCCAACTGTGCCAGTGTGTGTGTGTATGTGTGTGTTTGTGTGTGTGTGTATGTGCATGCAATAATGATTGGAAAGTTTCGCTTTGCAGTTGCGTTCAAAAAATTTAGTGCATGCGGACGACCCAGCCATAAATATTTGGCAAGTACCATTGCCACAAGCAGGCGGCACATTTACATAACAAAACTGCATGTGAAGCGACCATTATGTAATTAGAAATGTCTGTGTGTGTGTTGGTGTGTGTGTTGGTGTGTTTGTGTGTGTGAGTGAGTAAGTGAGCACGGTAAGAACTTTGTGCAACGCCTTGGCCATTAGAGCGTAATCAACTCTCAACATCATCGGCGCCAGAGCTGGCAAGCCACAAAAACAGTTAATGTTGAAACACCGCAAAAAAACAGAAAATACAAATATACAGAAAATTTAGTTGAATGCTAGATTTGAGCATACCCTGTGCCTGAATATCTTAAGATAGAAATATATAAGAAATATAATAATTCAGCTACGTATTATCATCAAATTCTGAAGACATTGAAAATTTTTTAAAAAGTGCTGTTAATAAATAATAATACAATTTCTTAGTTTTTAAATGGTATACAAAATTATTTGAAAATTATTTGTAGAATTTAATTGAATGCAATTAAGTGTGGTAAGTTTTATAATTTTAAAAGTGAATTTAAAAATAATTCTCCTATCAAAAAAAACACATAGAAAAACGCTGTTTCTGTAAGACTTCTTTTGCTTAAACGAGTAAAACTATTTTTGAAAACTTTTTATTCAAATGTCAATTGCTGATTGTGGCACAGTTTCTTTTTTTTTTGTTTTTTTTTTTTTTTGGAGCAGGAAAACTTTTGCAGTGCACTGTCGTAAATGAAATGGCCCGCATTGAAGGGTTTAGTTACTGTCATAATTTTTGACAGACTTTGCCCTTTTGTTGTGGCAACTTGCACATTTGCGCATTCGCCTCGCTCTAATTGGCAGCATGTTGATAAATGCAATTGAATTGGCTTTTGGTTTGGGGTTATTTTCCTGAGTTTGGCATTTAATTGCTCTTTAAATAGTTTTTAATGCCTGCGGCAGTGGCCCATTTGACTTGCTTTGATTTTTAAGTGCGAGCATAACAACTGGCTAAGTCTCGAAACTTGCAGCTGGCTTAAAGCGACAACAACAACAACAACTGTGGAATCCATTCGAGTCACGATGCTACCAGACACCTCCAGGGCTCAATTCGAGGTAGCAACAGCAGCGGGAGCAAAAAATGGAAAAAACTGTCAACGCCAACCACAAGTCAAATTGACTCTGGCTTTGACACGTTGACATACGATAAAGGTATTTGCGTGTGGCAGTGTGGGCGTGTCACGACACACACGTATTTCTTACAGTGGATGTCACAAGGCATTTTCATCACCTCACATCTTTCCGAGATGACAGAAAGCAAACCAGCAGGAGCAGGAGCAGCAGCAGCAGGAGCCGATTCCTGTTGTATTCGAGTGCCTCATATCATTATGTATATTGGAATCTGCAAAAGTTTTTTTGTGTGTGTGTGGATTGAGGGGGGGAGGGTTTTTTTTTTTTTTGGTAGTGTCTTCTTTGCTAACGCTGGTTTCACACTGATTACACAAACGTGAGTAAGCTGCTTTCAACATTGCGTTCTACATGCTAAAATCAGTTGGCGAACTTCATTTTCATCTCCCTCAGCTCATGCATTTATTCATGCTGCCCTTTGTGTGTGTGTGTGTGTGCGGGTGTGTGTGTGTGCGAGTGTGTGTTCATTCACTTGCTCATGTACTCATTCATTTACATCATTTGTATGTTGTTAAGTCAGCAAAATTTAACGCACTCCTCTGATTTGCACTTACTCATGCTGCTACCCCCCTCTCCACCTCCCGCACTCTATCTATCTCTTTCTCTCTCGGCCCTCTCTTTCTTTTCATTCTTGTTTATGCATGCTACTTCCCAAATTGGGATGTGATTTTCTTTGTGTGGCTTTTACTGGATTTTCTTTTCCTACATCATGCTGAAACATCTTTTTTTTATACCTTACATTTTTGATTCTGCAATATTTTTCAAAGAGAATTTTCAGTTGGAATTGAGAAATTGCGAAAAGTTGTCAAGTAATTGTCGCATGCGTTTGAGCTTAATATTTTTAAATGATTTGCAAAATGGAGCTAACAGTTTTTTAATTGGCTCGCAAATATGGCTGGCTTATAAAGTTTACACTTGCCAATCTGGCCAACTTTTGTGCTGGATTCACATTAATTTTGGCTTTTAGTAGATGATTTTATGCTTGAAGAACTTTTATGCCGAGTTGCCTAACTTTAAGCAAATATCTCAGCAGAAATGAGGAGTCATTGTTTTTGTTAAACTTTCTTAATTAGTTTTTTTTAAGTTCACAAATAATATTCATATTTGGCAAAGCGCTGCATCATTCTAATAATTTGTAGACCCTCGTTGAAATGCCTCAGCTTAAAAGCATTTTTAGTGAAACTTGCAATTTATATGTATTTTTGCCGAAGTATGATGTATTTTTTACATTAGTTGGAGATGACATAGATACCAACCGTTGAGTTTTTGAGTACCATTTCAATCAGGAAAATATTCTTATCTTTGGCACGCCAAATATTATATTTCCTGATAGACTGCAGCTAATCTGCTGACTAGTTTAAAATATTCAATAACTTATGCATTGCGTAATATTTAGTATTTTTTTTTTATCTAACTCGCTTATTGCTGGTTTGAAATGGAGGCAAGAAAACTGCAAATACGCCTTTTGCTCGTTGGTTGCCTTTGGGCTGTCTGTCAACATCAGAATTTGGCTTTTATCCGCAGTTTGATGTGCTGCTGCTCCTTGTTTCTCAATCTTTCTCTGTGCCTTTTGTGCATGGCTAAACAGCAGTTTCTGCTGCTGCTGCTGCCACGCCCACCCACTGACATGGCTGGCAAGATGTTGTACAAAGTGCTCAACAACTCCCATGTCAATCAGTTGGGCAGGAGTCGCTTTGTATTCTTCAAATGCAGCTGCATTGTCAGCTGGAGGCGCTGCTCATCATTGTTACAGCGTGGACAGCAGAGCGCGTATTGAGTAGGCACACACACACACACACGCACACATACTACTACATGTCAGTCTGTGTGTGTGTGTGCAGCAGCATTGACATTTACGCAACATGTCCCTGTTGCATGTTTGCAATTTGCATTTGCAAATAGTTGCAAAAACGAACATCAAATGTGGCAAATGTGGCACGACAGGCGCATCGTTGGCTGTTTCTGGCTGTTGTTGCACTATTCGCTTGCCTGAGTTTTGATCAGTTTAGTGAGTTTTTGTCTAGTACCCCTCCATCCCCCCCTCACTCCAAACGCATTGCTGACTTTGCACCCGAAAAGTTTGTATATATGCATGCAAATTTTTGCAGTGCTGGTAATGCTTTCAATTTTGTTGCCTCACACACACACAGTCACACACACACACACACACACACACCCTCGACTAGTTCGCAGTTTTAGTTACAGTTTCGGTTTCATGTTTACCATGTTGCGGTTACCCCGTTTCCCCCGCTGCCACGTTGTTGTTTTTGTTTTTGTATCTTCCTCGTGGCGTGCATTTTGATGGGTTGTTTGCATGCAGCCGCAGCTGCACTTGTTGTTGCAGTTGTTGCATAATCAAACTTGCCGTTTCCATAAATACAGCTGCAACATTTAGATACTAGATGTGTGATACCCCAATAACCGAATAATATGGTTTTTCTCAGCTGCTCCTGCTCCTGCTCCTGCTCCTGCTCCTCCTGTTATGTTATGAATCAATTGATCATATGTGTTATGTCCAACCCAAAGAGCCAGGAGTCAACAACTATTATTCTGACTGCTGTATTTTAATTTTGTTCCCTCTGGCATTTTTCGTTTAGGAATTCCTATTGTCTCAGGTTTTTTTTTTGGCATATTTGCTTAGTGTGTGGCAGCCAGTCTTAATTTGCATGCCCCCAAAAAACGGCAACTGAATTCGATTTTATCCTTAGTATATTTTCCAAATTAGCATATAGAGCGCTGGGAACAAGAGAATCTGCTGTTTGCCATGTTTTTATTTTATTTCATTCTATTTCTATTTTTTTTCTTCCATGCATACATTGTTTGCAGTTTAATTAATGCATACATTAAACCCCAAACCGCGCCACTCCCCCAGCCAACAATAAATGGTTTGCTATGCTTCACAAGGTTTGTCAGTGAATTATGAGATAGTTCGGCATTTTGGCCACTATTTTAGCCAGCTGTGTTTGCTTAACTCTGTTTCTAAATGATGATTTGAGCTGTTTATGTGATGTGCTAATTGCCCCTCAATTAATATTAGCAGAGCTAAACATAAATCTAATCTGTGGCAATTGCCAGCTTGAATTATCATTGACTATTTAAAAAAAAAATAGAAGCAGTAAAATATTACACAAAAATATTATTTGTGTATTATTGGCAGTTCGAATTATTATTGACTTTATTAAAAAAAAATAGAAGCAGTAAAATTTACACATAAATATTATAAAAACTAGCAAAGTATCAATATAAAAATCGATTGAGAGAGCTCAACTAGACGTTACCTTCAAACCAGCTATTAAATATATAAAATTAATTAATATTTAATTTCTACATAATTTTGTCAGTTCATTAATCATTATTCAAACATTTTTAATTTTATAAAATTACAACAGCAATTGTATAATAATATTTGTTTAATTATTTAACGCCAGCTTGCAAACATTTGCATAGCATATTTTGATGTTGATTATTAAATATGTTTTTCTTCTTTACTGATTAATAAATTATTTAAGTGTTACTCGATTAAAAAGCTTTTCATTGTTCTCTTTTTTTATTTTGAATGTTTGTTTCACAACTACCAATTTAGAAGGTGAATCATATGTCGAATGCCAATGCGAAGGATGACCACACCCAAGCTGACTGGCTTCCTTCCAGCCGCGACGGTTGCCATTGACAAACTGAAAATGATGAAATTTATGTGCGACAGTTTTTCTCTGTCTTTTGGCGCCGGATTCACATACGTTTTACGAGTATTTACGGCGGATTCTACCCGCATCTGTTTTTTCGCGAGCCAGTTTCTCGCTTTATCAGCACTTTGTAAGTTTATGGGGGTATGTGTGTGTGTGTGTGTGTGTGGGTGTGTGTGTGTGCATATCTCTCTGCGTGTGGATTTAATTTGGTTTATGCCCGCACCAATATTTTATCTCTGCGTTACAAATAAAAAAAAAACGGCATTTTTGTATAAAAATTGAAATATTTTTATATGTGAAATGTTTTTGTATATTTTTTTTTTTATTGTTTATTGTTTCTTGTGCGCATTTCACAGCCTCCATGGCGAAATGTCCTTCGCTCTCAGTCTTTCTCTTGTTGGTCTTTGTCGCTGACGCCATTGTCCTTACGTTGTCCTTGCGTCAAGTGTCAAACCTTGCTGAGTGGCCAGCGCCGTCGCCAGTTTTTCTACTCCTCCTCCTCCTGTCAACGCCCCCGGCTGCTTCCCTATTTGGGGTTTATTTGCGTTGGCGGCAATGTGTCTCGTCGCTTGGAGTCGCCCCTGCCTTAGCTACCCCCCACCCCCCCTCCATCCTGTTCCCATGCCACTGTCTTGTTTTGTTACGTTTTCCGTTTGTTTTGCATTATTTGTTACTGCTGCGGTTGTTGTTGCCACTGCTGCCTGCCCTGTGGCTGCCGCCTCCTGCTCTTACCGCACTTTACATATATACATATTTATATATAGATATACATATATATATTTTCAGATATTTTTCAACGCTTCTTGTTGTTGTGCATATCTTAAGAAATTGTTTATATTTCTAGAGCTGCGTTGGGGTGTGTATTTGGCAGTAAAATGTTTTCATGCTGCCCAACTACCCAACACCTCCTCCCCCTTCAACACTCCACTACTTCCGTCTCTGTCCCCCTTTGCCATCGCTTATGTGAAGTGCATAATGGCTGTTTACTTTCAGCCTTCTTTTTTGGCACCTTTTTTTTTGCCTGCCACTTTATTCACTTTGTAGTTTCAGCCCCCTTCCCTCTGCTGCTCACGACGGAGGCCAACTAAACTCAATAACTTATTTTCCTTTGTTTATTTTTTGTTTATTTCAAGTTTGTTGTATTAAAAAAATTTATTTATATATTCCGTTTTAGGCTGTGCAGAAGGTTTATTCAGCTTGATGGATCTACACAATTGTCGTTTCTTCAGACTAATTTGTACTCCTCCGAGTTCGTAGCATTATTATTTTAAATTTTTTTCTAATCTTTTCTTTTCCGTATCTAGTTACTAACATGAAGGTAAGGATTTAAATTGTTTTTGCTCACAAAATGATTTTGGGCTGTTTCGAAAAATAAACTTTCCTTGTACTTAACTCAATTGTCCTTTTTTTTTTGGGGGGAATTCTAATGTGCTCGTTTCGAAAGGATGTCAAACAATCATCAAATAACAAGCATCAGAATTCTGCTTCCTATAATTTGTAAGCATGTGTTATGCACTTAATATGAAGGCGTAAGCATGTGTTGAATTCAACACCTTAAACTTTAGTGTGTGTGTGTGTGTGTGTGTCTTGAATAACAGGCATTTGTTGGTAGTTTGCAGTTTGCAGTCTACTTTTGGCAGTTTGCAGTCCACTGCAACTGAAAGGATTTGCAAGAGGTTTAAATCTTTAATTTCAATGCCAGCACACAACATTTGAGTGTGTGTGTGTGCGATGTGTGTGTGTGTGTGTGAGCCTGCTTCTAACAATACACTGCAAGCGACACCGAGTATGCAGCACTAATTGGTCGTGTCATAGTCACGTAGCCAGTGCCTGTACCTGGAGCATGGAGCATGGAGCATTGGAGTAGAGTGTCAGATGCAGATTCAGATTCAGATTCAGATCTGCTTCGTGTAGCTGTCAGCTGGACAACTTGGCTGCAAAATATTAGAATAATCAAATGCCTATGGAGACTAGGCACTGGCTGCCTGGATGTGGCTCAGCTGGATTGGTTGGACGCTTGGTTAGTTGGTCTTTTGTTGTTTGCCTGCGGCTTTTGTCTGACTGTCCCGGATGTGGCTTTTGTATATTCTCTTACCATATATGCGTTATACACACGCACAAAGACACACACACACATACACACACATATGTGAAATTTATTTTATTTGTCATTTATTTTTTATCTTCTTTTATCCTCCAGCAAAAGTCAAAAGCTTTCTAAGCAAATATGTAAATAAGGCATCTGCCAAAAAATGTAGCACTTTTTGTGTGTGTGTTTGTGTGGTGTGTGTGGGCGGGTGTATCGAAGACAGTTGTCAGTTTGACCGGCACTCAGAAGGGGCTTATTAGTCTGTTTGTTTTGTGTCTTGTCTTGTCTTGTCTTGCCTTATCCTCGGCTCGGCTTTTTACCCCAGACTGCAAGGATCTTCGAAGGTAGCTCCAGCTGCCTGCTGACCTCAAGTCCTGACCTGGCCGGCTTACATCTGTCCCCTGGCTTGGTTTAATGTGCAACACATATTTATTGTACAATATAGATGAGCAAGTATATCCCTAGTACCAACGACCTGGTTTCATCCTCAGCAATTGCCTCCAAAAGCTACAAATTTGATAAATCTTTTAGCTTTTTCTGTTTCATCTTTGTTTTGGCTTAGAGCTCCAAAATAAATTTGCCTTAGCTCTCAATTTTGTTGAGCATATCACAAATAAATAAATAACATACAAAGTACATTTTTTTTTCGATTTTTTTTTTTAATTTTGGCCATATTTACATTTGAATTTCAATGATTAAGACGGATAAAAGGCACTTTCCAAGCACAGCAATTTACATGCGTAACAATTGTTTTTGATTTTATGACTTGTAATAAATGTTTCATTTATTTGTTTTTGGATTATTCAAGAAAAAAGGTTACTGCAATTTAAGGCTAGAATCATATTTTTGCTTTTGTTGTGTTGGTAATTCATTTCAATTGTTGTCCAGGCCTTAACTTGTCGTTCTGCTTGTCTGAACAGTAATACAATTAAGACAAGATACGGTTTTATTTGGAATGTTTCTGGATCTTTTGCAGTGACGCTTTTCATTTTGCCAGCTGCAATTTTACCCAAAATCTTCTCATGAATAAATGCATTTGTGGACCGTCTTTTTACGCTCAACTATATGCACACAAGAAGAGGTGTAGCTGTGTGTGTGCAAATCCTGGGCAAATATGGTAAAAGTCAAGGATTAGAGTGGAGCATATGCAGCATATGCAAGCTTTCAACTTTTGTTAATATTTAACGTTGCTCTCAGGAAATAACTATATATATATGTAGTTTTCCATGGAAAAGCTCAGCCAAGCAAACATTAATTTAGTTAAGGTTTGGTCAGAGTTGGGTGCAAACTTTATTTCGTGCATAGTTCCAAGAATTGCGGAATCCAGGTATCCAGGTATCCGTATTGTCCATAGTTGGAGGGTAGGTTAAATATTTGTACTGCGAAATGACAAATTAATTGTGAACATTTTCTGCTTGGCGCTTTTAAAGCAAAGTGCAAACAAATTTTTCGGTGCAAACACAAATTGCAGAGGCGTGTGTATCATGTCGACCAAGTTGCCAACCAGCCATCCAGCCATCCTCCGAATCCTGTTTTATGAAGGCGGGTAAATTAAATTCCTTGCCGAGGACAACAACGTTTGGCGAAGGGCAGCCGGCTGCGCAGAGTGTGGTGCGATACATGAGCACCAAGTAAACAAAGATGTACAACAAATGCAATAACAACAACAACAACAACCAGTACTCTACTGCAACAAAGAGTAGTCGTTGCCAGAGGTTGTGGGGCTGTTGCAAACTGTCCAAACAGTAACAACATTGATGCGTCAGTCACTTGCCACGTTGAACTCATAAAATCAACTCTAACTTCATTTGGGAAAAGGGGCAAATGGAGTCTCCTTTTGTGCCCCGACTGTGCTACGTGAAGCATATTAGTTTTCTACACCAAACAAGTTAGTTGGAAGTTTAATTAGTTAAACAGCAGCACTCAAATTGTCAGTTATAAATTCTAAAAAAATAGTTTAAAAAAAAATCTACTCTTACTCAATATTACGTTTTATATAAGAGTTTTTTACACATACACAAAAAATAATAAATAAATAAAATAATTTAACAGATAGATTTTTTTTTGTGTTTTTCGCAATGTTAAATTTAATTTGCTCAATTGTTTTTCAAGAGAATTTAAAGACCGTCGAATCAGAAAATTAAACAATAATAGAAATCGAAATTTGTGTAAATCGTTTCTAAGCTGTCAATTCAACCAAATTACAAATGATATGAATTTCGTCAGCAGTTGATATTTTCCATGGAATTTCATGTCACATTGACAAACATTTTGGCACTTTAGAATTTTGCAATTAATTTTCTGCTTCGACTGTTTTCATCTTGTTTATTTGTGCGACATGTGCAGGCAAACATGGCCAAAAAATCAGACAGTAAAATATTGAGAGTGAGAGAAAAAGAGAATGAGCATCGCAGTGAGAGTGAAAGAGACAGCAATAAATTCGTCTATGAAATGTCGGCTTACTTTGAAGTTGATTTAATTAGATTTTAAAGGAATGGAATGGTTGAGATGAATTGAAATGCAGCAGAACTTTAAATATTTAATTATATCTTTTTGTTGACTTACCAATAATCTTTTCATATATTTGCATTTCATAATGACAGTTTAAATTTTCCACTGCACGCTTCCGTCGTCTGTAAATATATATAAAATGCAGAGCAAACTTTAATTAAAATCTATTTGAAGTTATTAAACTTTTAGCTGATTAAATTAAATGTCTGAGCTACTTAAGTATTCAAAAACGTTAATACAATTACCATTCAATCTCACATTATTTAAAGCATATATTGTGTAATATATATTTCCTGCTATACATATATATATATATATATATATATATACTTCTGTCTCACTCTCGATTTGCGTCATCCTTGTTGTTGTTGAAATAATTCTCATTTGGTAAATGCAAAATCAGCAATGCGTAATCAGAGCAAACAACACACAAAAACACAGACCGATTTTCATATTTATAGTTCATTTACAACGGGAGGGGGGAAATGGGGATATGGGGAATGGCAGACATCAACTTATACTATTTGTTGTATAGCCAAAACCATTGCTTTTTGTTATGCGCATATTAAAAATTCAAAGCAGCTGAAAATATGTGTAGAATAGAAAGTGGAAAAACTCGCTTTGTATAAATATTAATAAAGTAGGCCATAGGAGTGCGATGAGTGGGCCGCACTCGTTTGCTATTGAATGCCGTATATTTCTAACAAGAAATCCTGGCCTATTTACAAGTTATAACAATTCTTCCACCCAACCAGCCAACCAGCCAACAACCAGCCAAACCAGCCAACTTCCCAGACTCCTCTGGCTGTGGTTTAACTTGTGTGTTTTGCTGTTATTGGAACTTTGCTTGTGTTTGTGCTCCAACAATATTCCAATTGTTGTTGTTGTTGTTGCTGTTGTTTTGGTTGTTGTTGTTGTTGTTTTTGTTACCGCTGTTTATTTGCATAAGAACTCAATAAGCATCGCATAATAAAACCAGAAGCAAGCTCCAATTCTCTCTTTAGAGCTTGTTATTGCTGCCTTCCCCTGCCCTGCCCTGCCCTTCCCAGCTCGTCCAGTTCCACGCATCAGCGCTTCAAACATGACGCAGCAAATGGTGTGTGTACTTTGTGTGTAATTACCAGTTGAGACCAGTTCGGGGAATTGAGTTCATGCCACTGATGCCTGAAATGATAATGTTGCCCTTCCTCATGCTTTGATTATCGAAAATCTTATTTTCCCAAGGACCCTAAATGAATCACAAATTGTCTATATAATTTATAAGATTTTGTCTGTCAAGATATATGTAATAATTACACCAAATCGCAAACCTTTTGAGAACATTATTTTTTTTTTTTTGTCTCTTGGTAAATAGATAAATTCGGTCTTTAATTTTCTATTTTATTTGACTAGCACTAAATCCCATTGAAAAAGAACTTTACAAAATTCATTTGACAATTTAAGTCTTTTGCAGTTCTGCTAATTGTAAATGACATTTTGTTCGAAAAGAGAATCGCAACATGATTGCAAAGTCAAAGCTCATTAAGACGTCGCCCCCCCCCTCAGATAACAACAGTACAAAATGTCTATATATATATATGTATATCTTTGTCTGTTGCAAGAGCAGATAAGATAAGGAGGGGAGAAAGTTGCTGTTTTCAAGGATTCTTACGCACAAAATGTATAAAAGCAGGCGACACATACAAAAGCCTTGATTAGAGGGACAAGACACACTCCGATGCAATGTTGGAGTCCATTAAAATCCACTCAAGTGCACTTAAATGCTTCCGAGAGAGCTTTGCGTGATTGCATTGAAAGACTGAAGCCCTAATTCGACTCTGACTCGACTCCTCCATGCAGAGCCCTAATGAAACCTTAGTTATAAAACACGTTGCCTTTTCTCATCCTTTGCATATCCTGTCTGTACAAGAAAGAGATTTATTTTTTTTTTTGGCTTTAGGCCAGGTTGTAAAGCAAATAAACTATGCTTTAGTGCAACTACTTCCATTTATTTGCCTGTAAATCATTTGATGAAATCTTCAGTAAAGCTAATAATATATTTTTTTAATTGCTATTTTTCATCACCATCATTGAAATGCTATAAATGAGTTTGCTGATCTGCAAAGGAATTGCATTAGTTGTGCTTCCATTTCGACACTTGCAAATACCCTGTAAAACTTGCCTGCAGCGCAGTACGCACACTCAGTGGCAAAATACCCAGCATAACAATTGTTGGCATATTTTGAGCCTTCTTCAACATCAGCAGAAACATTCTGCGCTGGGCGCAGTTCAGCTCATTCCAACTGATATTGCCACAAACCTCATACAAATCATCGTACTGCCGAGAGAGGAATTAATTGAATTATTATTCAATATATAAATTAAATTAAATTAAATTTGTTAATTACTGACAGCATATTCGATTTGGGTGCCCACAATGCAGTAGACCATCATGAAGTAGACGCTGATCAATAGGTACATGGTGGACACCAAATGAAAACCGATGAGATTCACGCAGAAGCAAACCAAAATCGAGATGGCCGAGGAGAGCACCTGAGCAGCGATCATCACATCAAAGGTCTGCTCCACAGTCTGACAATAGCTGAAAGGATTAACTTGAATTACGCAAGGATATCAATAAATACATTTCAACCCACTTGGTGAACAACTGATGCCACTTGAGTAGATCCAAGAGCAGTGCATCTACATCTCCTTCTACATAAGCACCCACAGCTGATCGATATCTCGACTGCTCCTTGCGATGCAGTGCATCATTGAGGACAACTGTTTTTAGCTGATAAATGTGCGCAAATGGGAGTATCTGCATCAGCGAGAGCAACTTCATCAAATCGCCCATATAGAAGAAAACACCACCCAGGATGGTCGAAAACAAATGCAGCACATAGGTGAGTGTGAATCCCATGTTGGTATCTATCGAGAGACCGGGTATCTCGTACTGCATTATCGTGACCCGTGTGCCATCGTAGAGCCACAATATTCCTGGCACCGAACACATCACTATGAAGGAAACCAGATAGCCAATGCGAATGATACGACGTATGTTGACCATCCGGTCATAGCCCAAATTGAGTGCATCCACATAGTCCGCGCCGCGTTGCTCATACTCCGCATAGATGGTAATTATGTGGTTCAACAATTGCTTAATTTCCGTATGCCTCACCAGGATGGTAATTAACTGGCCAGTGCCATTGATGAAGCCACCGATCATGACGACCGATTTCAAGCCATCCAGCCAATCATTCTGCGTCTCCAAAATCGTCCAGCGGACACAACACGTAATATAGATCACAGGCACCATCGCTGTCATCAGGGTGCGATGGACGATCTTCAGGCGCGGCACCAATATCTCCACTCCCAGCAGCTTGGCGCAGTTGTTAATATTCGCGACAAGATTGTGGATTCGCAATGAGGGCCTCATGTTGACTGTTTGTCTGCCCAGCTCGAGCAGCAGCCTTTTATAGGCCAAATTGTGGCAACGTTTTAATTGTTTTTAATTGTTGTATAATTTATTCATTGATTTTGTAATTATTGCAAAAATGCACAGTTGATATTAGTTCCCATGTTGAAAGGCTTCGCAGCAATGCAATTTAGCTCTATATGAATTTTTTATATTCCCAGTAATTATATTAAGTTGACTTTAATTTTATAATGCGATTTACTTAAGTCTTAATTCTGCTATTAAGTCTCCAAGACACAAGTTAATTTTTTATACGTTAAAAAATAAAACGAACACATTAAACGAGAATTCTGACATGTTTATTGTAATTTAATAGCAGTTGAGCATTTTTTTAATTGTCCTCAAGGAATCGCTTATGTTGCCTGTAGGAATTATAATGCAACTGCAACAACTGCTTTGTGGCACATTTCCTTTTGCTTTCTTGCAATATTTTTGCCCGCATTTCATGATTTACGCCTTTAAAATGGCTATTAAATGAAAACAACCATTAAACTGCAAGCTGTGCAACTAGTTGCAACAACAAGCACACATGCAACAAAGTTGAGCCAAACGAGTCGAGTAACTCACCTGAGCAAAAACTTTTTCCTTTAGCCACTAATTAAATTTAAGAACGTTTATGGCCATCAGCCCAAATTTAATTTCGCACTCTCCTTTTTTAAATTTTATTTATTCATGTTTTTTTTGGTGCTTATTCAATATTGTTGTTGTTGTTGTTGTTCGACTGGGCTTAAGCAAAGTTTTGGGCTGGAAGAAGCTGTAACGCATTAAATGCTTAAAATGACAGCCAAAACTTGAGAGCATTTTGCTGGCCTCCTTTTTATATTCAGCTTTGTTGTGGTTGTATTTATTTTTTTTTTTTTTGCAGCACGTCAGGACATTCATTTTTATTGCCAAGCTGCCACGTATGTATGTGTGTGTGTGTGTGTGTGTTGATTATATCGTGCTCGATGTGCTGTCCCTGAGCGTCAGACGCTAAGTCTCAACTAACGAGGCCATCAACAGGATGCGGCAGCAGCACAAAAGTCGATTGCAGCCAGCTATGCGATTAGAGATAGAAAAGGGGGAGAAATGGGGAATGGGGGCAGCGGCTGGGGCGGTGCTGCCTTTAACTGTAATTGCCTCAGCCTTAGCACCCGCTTGGCTAACAGGCCCTACAAATTAGGCTTTAACGTTTTAGACGGTCCATCCTTTCATTCTGTATTGTGACTGCTATATCTGTATCTCTCTCTCTTTCTTTCTCTCTCTCTGTCTCTCTCTCTCTTTTCCTTGTTCAGCCCATAAGCAAGCGGATCTTGGAGCCAGATTGGCTTTAGCCCAAACTTTTCTGACAGCAGCATCGTGTGTAAGCAGCTCAACTCACAGATTAGTTGAAGGAGAGGATTTTCGAATTGGATTTTAGTTTACAGTTGCAGAAATAAACTAAAATTGAAGCGGTTTATGAACTTAATTTTTTAGATTGATTAGATTTTTATTGGATTGAATAAGCTGAAATAAGCCAATAGCACAAAAGAATATTCCTTCATTTAAATGAACACTTTGTAATTTACAGTGTATTTCCATGAAATTTTATGCGTATTTGGAAATGTTTTTAACAATTTTTTTAAGGATCAAACTTTTTGTGAAATTACCAGTGCTGCCATTAGACTGGAGACTTACAAATTCGGGGCACGTTCATAAACAGTTGTTTTATGGCCCATGGACAGCAGCTGTGGCAAACTCATCTTTGGCACCGCAAAGGAAAAATCCAACCCAACCAGGAGAAAAAGTTATTTATGGGTTACTCTGCACTGTAAATCTCTCAAGTTTTTTTTTTTTTTTTGGCTGCTTACTATTTGTGTTTATTACAAAGTAATTTAAGTTTGTTGCGCGTATAATAATTTAATTTAATTGAAATAAAAACGTATATATATATTCCTAATCACTCCCCCAATTTTAAAGTTATCTTTATAAAGTATCAGATTACTATATTCCATGGATTCCATTTGAACAAATCGTCGAAAGATGACTTTTCTTGAGGCTTACTAATTATGCGGATTAGGTATAATAAATAAAGTTTATTGCGAGGTATCTGCTAGTCGAGTTGCATTCTAGTTGTTATCTGCTGCTATCTATGCCAGAAAGTACAACTACAATTTTTATGCAGATCTGCTATTAGTTACAGGAGGTGGACTAGGATGAGCAGGTCCAGCACTGGATCCACTGGACTGTCGCATCTATGTATTTTTTTTTTAAATTTTTTTGTTTATTTAGAAAGGGGGCGCATAAAGTGAAATTTAATGGCCAGTTTCTTTGGTTCATAGTTGGCGAATTTGTACAAATTTACATGCACATTAAATGACGAGACAGTGGCATGTGGTAAGGAGAGGAGAGGAAGGGCTCCTGGATGTCCCGATATGATTTGGCTGCCAAAACGTTCAAGTCGCCTGGGCCGTTGAATTTTAATGGGCAGCTTGAACGGGGGCTTGGGCACTGAAACACTTGGAGTGTCGTTAAGAGCAGCGATAAAACTCAGCTGGGGCATGTGCAACTAGCCAGCTACCCAGCTACCCCGGCTTGCCACACTGCCCAATCCACTTGCAGCCAATAAACATTCGGATGCCGGGCAATGGTTGGCCTTTTGGGTTACGGTTACGTTAACGTTTACGGTTTTGTCTGCTGCCAAATGACGATGCTGACCATTGGCTGCAATTAAACTCACGACCAATACACACACACACACACACACACATATATACAGCCGGGCGCATCTGGTGTGTTAATTGAGGTAAATTACGTCATTTTTTATTGGTGTGTTTTTGTTCACTTTTTGGGTTGGTTTATTCGAAA
Source organism: Drosophila multiciliata (assembly GCA_037043605.1). NCBI lineage: Eukaryota > Metazoa > Arthropoda > Insecta > Diptera > Drosophilidae > Drosophila > Drosophila multiciliata. The sequence continues at coordinate 2,146,953 of JBAMBF010000103.1, read as the reverse complement.
ATTTATTTGTTTAATTGCATTTTTTTGCCGTTGCCCCAGAAAGTGTGCTATAAAAATGTCCACTACCAAGGCAGAAACCGTAACTTATTTTGCCAAGCCCTTTTTGGGTAGTCGCTGCACTTAATGAATTTTTTAAAATATACGATAATGCAAGTCTGCATTATTTATTACTTATATATGTACGAAAATAATTTGAAATACCCTGCAGTGCTTTTTGGCCAGTTAACAGGCATATAGGCGCTGTTTGCTTTTGTTTAAAAAATGTTTTTATATATAATAACCACTTTAAATAGTGCATATATTTATGTGCTACAAAATTAACAATAATATAATATGTATATTAATAATTTATTTATTAATTCTTAATATATTGCAAACATATTTATACACCACAAAATTAATTATCAGCAGCAGATAAAAAAATAAGCATTTTTTGGGAGGGTATTTTTTTTCGTAAGCTGCTTTTATGTTTTTGCCTGCTTTTGCCCTTAAATTGTGCACTAAATGCGTTGAAAGGTTTTTTTTTTGTTTTTTTTTTGTCTTAAAGTCAGAGCCTTAAGTCACAGACACTGCATGTTGTTGTTGTTGTTGTTGTTGCAAAAAACTTAAGCGTTTGTCTGCGTTTCTGTTTTGTGTTTCCTTTTTTTGTTTGTATTGTTTTGTTTTCAGTTGTGTTGCTGCAGCTGCTTTTCCTTTGTATTTGCTCGACCCTACGTGCGCCTTGTGCTGTTGTGTCAGCTTCCGATTGCGCTACCCCCCACCCCTCCCTGTGTGTGTGTGTGTGTGTGTGTGTGTGTGTGCGAGTGTGCAAGTGTTTGCCTTCCTGTTTTGCGCCTGGAGACTCGGAACGCTGCAAGCTTGCTTCATATTTCGTCCGCTTTCGTTTACTTTATAAACTTGTAAAATATTACACAAATAAATAGAAATTGTGTAGTGTGCAACCCGCAAAGCCAGCTACTTAGACAACTCGCCGCTTTGGGGCACAGAGAGAAAAGTTTTCAGCGCCTTTAATTTGTTTGCCCCCCCCCCCCAAAGCGCTCTCACTCGTTGCCACAAGTCAAATTAAAGTCAAAAGATGTGGCAGCAGCGACGTGTTTTTCTTCGCTTCTTTTTTTTTCGAATTGCAACAAAATTCTTTTTATTTGATTCTTATTGTTTTGCTCAATGATGTTGCGCTGACGTTGTTGCTTGCAGCATGCAACAATAAAAAAAAAAGCTGGTAAGTTTTTTTTTGGGTTTTGAGCGCGGAATTTTGTTATATATTTTTTTTTGTGCCTGCTGATGACATTTTGCTATGTTGTTTTTGCAGCTTCGTCTGGGAACGACTCCGCCCCCCCCTGACATATCTATCCATTATATGCTGCACAGCACGCTAATATCAACACTTTTGTGCTACGTAATTACTTTGAAATTAGTTTGCGTCGCAAACTTTGTACATTATGCGCATCCTTATGGCTGGCCCCAAGCATTGCACACACACACACACACCCACACACACACACACATTTGGTTGCCTTAAAACATTAAAGTTAGCATTAGTGTTGCTGTTTATCTTGACTTTTCCCCCTTTCTCTCCCACTCTCTCTCTCTCTGTATTCTCCTTCGATCTCTTTCTCGAGTTTTCTCTCTGCTTGTTTGGTTTTTGATGTTCTGACATTGTTTTCAGAACTTGTTTGTTATTTCATTAAATTAAATGCTCTGGGATTTTAGCGCTTAGTAGTATGCTCATGTGTGTGCTGTGTGTGCATTTCGCAAATAAAATAAATATCATTAAATTGCTTTTAAAATACATAGAAAACGCAATGCACGCTAATGTTGAGAAACAAGCACAGCAATTTATTTGCTGGTAGAACTCAAAGACAAATAGAAAAATCTAAAGTCAGATAGAGAATGCAATTAAAAAATCAATTTTTAGCGAAGTGGAAAAAGGAAATAAAATAAGTTAACTGCTGCTGAAAATGTAGTTGGCCATATTTGAATTGATTTTAACTTTAATTGAAATGGCTGTTAAGCAAACATTAAGAGAGCTATAAAGAGATAATAGCAATGAAGATTAAAAAGGTTTACCATTAAGTGTGGATTTTATATATAAAAGAGTGCAATAAAAAACTATATTTTTCATGAAAAATTAAATTAAGCTAAAGGGTAAAGTTTAGCTTATTTGGAGTATTTCGACAACTTTGCTTCTACATAAAACATACTTTTTTTTTAAATGTAAAAGACTGTTTATTTTTTTGAAAGACATAATTAAAGTCATTTGCTGATGATTTTTGTATATACTTAAATAAATCTCGAATACCGACGGGACTCGTCGTCAAGGCGCGATTCAGCAACTCAAGTAAATATTATATATCTATATATTTTCCACTCCAGCTAAAGCTTAATTACTTCCGGCATGATTCTCATAATATTCCACATTTGTTGTGTGTGCTTTGTGGCAGAAATCAAAACAACGATTGCCACAAAAACAAGCATTGAGCGTGGCAGCAACATTGCACATGGCAATAAAAAGGTTCCCAAAAATGATATGCAACCAAAAACAAATAATTAAACAGAAAGCAAAAATAAATACACAAAATGAGCTGACGACAAAATGAGAACCATGTTTTAGCTAATGGCAAACATAATATGTAAATATATGCAGAGATCGGGAGAGAGTTATATCTGGGGCGTGGCAGTTATACGCACAATTTTGTGTACGCTGCGTATGCGCAATGTTTAATGCAGTCGCTGCAAATTGTGTTGCGCATACGGAGCGTTGTGTAAACTGCAATTAAACTCATTCAATTTTAATACGCAGCGTCAACACTTGCATAAGCAAATAAGCAGCTGTAACAACAGCACCAACTATAACAACAATAACAACAACAACAACAACTGCATTGCCCACAGCTAAGCAAACATTTTAAAATATTTAAACAACGCGATGAGCAAGAAAAAGTTGTTGTTATTTTTTTTTTCAGTTGTTGTCGTTGGGTTAAGTGGCCGCCCTGCATTTTTCCGCTTCATTGTGTTTTATGGGCAGACGTGGTATGGCAAACAGCACACACCCACCCACATGTGCAATCCGTCCCCTCCCCGCCCATCCATCCATTCAACGAACTGTCAACGCCCACCCACGTCGCCTGCCAGCCGCAGCTCTATAAATACTGTGGCTTGTTCTCGAATGTTCGTGTTGGCACGCCCTTTCTACAGGGGCCACGTAATGCCACCTGCTTCCTGCTTCCCGTATCCCGTATCCCGTATCCCGTATTTTTGCATGCTGCACCTCTTGGCCTTTGGCTTGGTGTTGCTGTTGTTGCCCTTTGCCAACTGTGTGGCGAGGACCTGACAGCCGGATCAGGAGCAGAAGCAGGAGCAGGAGCAGCAGGAGCAAGAACAGCTGCAAGTTCGTGGGCTCTTCGTGCATTTTTTATGTTGCAACCAGGTTGCTCAAATAATGCAGAAGCCAATGAAGCCAATGCCTCCGACCAACAATATAGGTTGCCAGCCATCTGCCACGACCACACAACATTGCTGTTATTTGTGCAGCAATTTTTAACTTTGTGCGGCATTCTGTGCTGCACTAATGAAAATGCAGCCAAGGCAATACAAACAACAATTATGATTGCAGTGTGGGGCACAAATCATAGATTACACAGATACATACACACAGATACAAATACAAATACAAAGTACACTTACAATTTCTGGCGCAGAACCCATCGCTTGATGTCTGTTCCAGATGTGTGGGCAGAAATTAATTAAAATTCTTATGAGCCGCCGCTTCAAACCGAAAGTCAATTAACAAAGTACATTCCTGAAATTGACTTAAGAGGAATACTCTTTACCCAGGCTATAAAGCGGAAAATCATTGATTGCAATTCCAACAGTTTAACTCAAAGTGCAACTTTTAAAAGAAATTATTAAAAGTAAGAATTTAAATAATTCGAAAAACGATTGATTTAAAATAAATAAAAATATTTGTTAAGCTTATTCGATTATATTAAAATTAAATTTTTATAGCGCCGAATTTCTTGCTGAACTTTTTGAATTAATTTGTATTTTTAATATGTAAATTAAGCAACTTCAAAAATGAGGTAATTGATAATAAAGTTGCCACAGCCTCAGCATAATGATAATGAATTTAAAGATTCATTAAATGTCTGACTCTCGGCGGGTTCAGCAATATTCTCATTGAACTGAAAATACTTCGCATTCTGTGGTATCTTTAGGCGACTCCATTAATTATAGTCAACAATGTTGAGGCAAGGATGAAAATAAGTATAACGAAAATCATTTATTATTTTAATTAATCGCGAAAAATTGTTGCTTGCCAGGTGGAAAATGACAACCGCAGCAAATGAGCAAAATGTCATTTGCCTGTAGCGTTCATCGATGCTAAAGGGGGGTGGCGGAGGGGTGAAGCAGTGTGGGGAAAGAACATGTTGCTGACAATTGTTCAATTTGCGTCAAAAAGTTGTGAGCCTTATGGCCGATCCCTTTATGTTGTTGCCGTCATTTGCACATTAATTAATAATGAAATTCATTTATTGACGATTTCACAAAGTGAGGAATCAGTTCGATTTTCTCGTTGCTTTTGTTGAAGTTGCTGTTTCTTTTGGGAAAGGCCTTTATCATTAATTTGAGTGCATAATTATGTTGACCATATTTATAAGCATGCCCAAAATTAATTAGATATTGAAATGTACTTTCTTAATTTATGTGTCTTATTTACTATTTGATAAACCAGGAATTTTATTCATTCCTTGGAAAGTTTCTACATTCATGTTAATTCAAACTTAAGAAGAATATTTTTTCTACAATAAAAAAAAAATGTTAACAGCATTTATAAGCCGCCTAAATCAATTACCGATTCACGTTTATTTTCACCCTGACATGTCTTCGGCATAGCGTCTGTTCAATTAGTCAAATTAGTATCTTTGTAGACCTGATAACAACTCTTCATCTATCAGCAACTTTTCAAATGCCAACTGGCAAACTTGCGCTGACAACTTGACAACCAAGAAAAGGAAAAGGAAAAGAAAAAAAAAGAAAATAATAAAATTGAGCTAAAATAATTCTGGCTTACTTTTGGCCCGGTTTGTGTGTTCGCTGTATGCATAACAAATTTGTAGATGCGTGTCGGCATTTCATCAGCTTGATGAGGTAGCCTAACAAGATTAACAGGTTCGCCCTCCAATTCGCCAACCCTGGTTGAGCATTCTAATTTGGTTTTTTTTGCGGGTTTTGGGGCTGCATTAAACTTCACGTCTGATCAACTTGTATTGTGGTTGCTGTTGTTGTGCACTTAACACGATGCCGCCGTGTTTATTATGTATGAAGCGTAGTCAACGAGACTCGTACACGCACACACACACACACACACACACACACACACGCACACATAGCGATGTGGACACGCAGATTGTACGCTGTCAAACTTTGCTGAATAAGTTACATTTTCCTGCTGTGAGCATTGTGCGTTGTTGCTTGCGGCCCATTTAAGTTAGATTAGCCGAGAATAATATTAATCAATCACGCCTCAATTTTTTCCTTCTCTCTTTTTTTTGCTCAGACATGCAGGAATTGTCTGTCTGTGTGTGTGTTTGTGTGTGTGTGTAGCCATTTTGTTGCTCCATTTGGTTAAGACTGCTGTGATGAAATTTGCTGCTGGCTCTGCGACTGGCTAAGCTTTTATCTCATCATTGCTGCCAGTGGCTGTTCTGCTCAGTTCTTCGCCCCTCCGTTACATTCCCTCTCCTTGGATGATGAGCTTCATCATGTGCGTCGCCCTGCTTGGCATCTAGCACCGACAGCTGCTGCCGTCTGCCCCAAAAACGTGTCCTGGCTTAGGCAACTTGCTAAAGAAAAATTGGCAAAAGTTGAGGAACAGCCAAAAAATAAAATATACTCGTCTAAATGATTGGCTTTCCGTCTATGTCCTGTGCGTCCCGTGCGTCCCGTGCGTCTCGTGTGTCCTGCATGCTGTCAGCTTTTTTCAGCGCCTCTGTCCATGCTTTGCCTGTTTGTTATAACATCATTTATTTAGCACTGCGGGCACCACACATTTCTTTACGTCTCTTTTTTATTTGAATTTATGCTGATAATGTGAGAGAAAAAAATGCACCTACCAGATGACAATGTCAAATGACAACAGCTGGCACAGCATAGCGGCATTAAGGTGTGCCAGTGTGTGTGTGCTGTTTCCCACCCCATCCCCCCTCTGCAGCTGGTATGATTAATCTGCCGCATGAAGACAACTCTGGCAGCACACTTTATCATCATGTTCGCTGCACACTGCAAAGGCATATTAAATATTTATGGCCTGCCAGATGCGAAACACGCGAACACACACATACACACACACACACACACACACACACACACACACATTTAGGCTGGCCAAGTGTGCGTGACGCGATTGGTGCAGCAAAAATTGATGGCCAATAAACAGAGTAAATTCAGCGTAGAAAAAAACAGGTTTTGTATTACCAAACGGAAACAGGTAACACCTGCCACAGCTTCACTGGGATCACATCAAAGTGTGATTACAATTTTTTACATAAGCATATAAATACAAAAAATTAAGTACTCTTTATATAGATCAGACATCAATTGCCATATATGTCCAATAAATCTAGCTGTCAACGCCTTTTTTGTTAAACAATGTTTCTAGACTTTGAGCTGTTTTATGAATAGATCAGACTATAATATTAAACAGCTATTTTATGCACATATATTATATATGTATTAATACTTCCCAGATAATATTCTTTTTGTAAGAAAATGCCTTATATTAAAAAATATATCAGACTGCTAATAATATTCAATACCTGGCAAATATTCTATAAATCGAACTGTCAAAAATTATTATTTCATTCATCTGATTATATATTATTCTCTTAATTAATCTACTTATTAAAACTAAATTTAATTTCTCATAAGCATCAGAAACTGTAATCATAATTAATAATTTTGGTAAACTTAATCTATACTTATTAAAATGAAAACGCATTTATTATAAGCATCAGCAACTTAAAAGATATTTAATAATCGAGTTGCACTAAAACACCTTTTCTTAATTAAACACTTTTTACTCATCCCATTAAAAAGGTTAGGATATTTAATAATCGAGTTGCACTTAATCTATTAAGTTTCAGCACCTTCTCTTAATTAAACACTTTGTACTCATGCCATTAAAAATGTTAGGGTATTAAAAGCTACTTGAGAATTTGATGCACAGCTGCTTGTTGCATGTCTTCGCTATTTGTTCTCATAACTTTATTGACATGAGCCATCAATAGACGCACCGCACAACTGCTACCTTCTGGCAGTTACCTCCGCTGACTCCCTCCCCCTCTGTATATTGTAGGTGCAAATGTTTCCGATGTTGATGCTGCTGCTTCTGCTGCTTCTGCGACTCCTGCTGCGTCGTCAACAAGTTTTATGCGCATATTTGTTTTACCGTAAAAGTAGAGTGTAAAAGAAATGAGGGGGGCGCGGTGTGGGAGGACGAAGGTGTGGCATCAAGCATAAAACAGATTGCACACAGCTTAATGTCTACTAAAAATCGAATTGTGATCCATCAACTATGCTATATATATATGGTCATATACGAGCTGCAGGTCGAAGTACTGACGCCGTCAGTTAAAGTCAGATTGCGACCTGCTGGCAAAGGGAGTGGCGGGTGGCGGGGGTTGCGTGTCGCTTGTCTGATGTGATTTTTGTAGCGCATTTATGTATAATTTTATATTTATGAGCATGGCTGTTAAAAATGGCCAAATAAGGGCGGGCCAATGAACCAGTTGTCGGAAGATGTGTTTATAGCACAAATGCTGATTTATGGCGATTTAAGGCGTTAACATTGTGTATAAACGGTTAAAAAAGAGAAAAGATTGAAATTTTGCACTGTCTAAACATTAATCAAAGCTTTATGTTTGCCTAAAGACCATTAAAAGGGATAGCTCACTCTTTCAAATATATATATATATATATATATAAAATGCTTGCCTACTTTTCAGCTCACTTCATTATCAATTCACATAAAACGCAATTCTCAGCGCGTTGCTTGCATATTTAAGGCAAAAACTACTTCAACAACAACAACAACAACAACAACAGCAAGTGCCTTAAATAATAAATGCCTTTTGGGAAAAGTCATTTGGAGAGCGAACGGAGGCGATGAAGGGACTGGAAAGTAATAAGCCCCCAAATGCAGCCCCGAAGGCAGAGAAAGGCACAAGGCACAAAGCAAAAATGGCAACATCTTGAAACTTGAGCAGCACTTGATGACTTGCCGCTGGCCACAGCGGAGAGCGGGAGGGGTTGGTTTGGCTATGGGTAAGAACTGCCGGGGGGCATGTGGCTGGGCAACCGCAAGTCCCAATAAGCCACTTAAAAAGTTTATAATTAACAGCAGTCGAAAAAGAAAAACACACAAAAAACAAAAACAAGCAAAAGTGCATTTTTTTGGGGAGATTGCTTCGCCCAGAAAATACCCTAAAGTGTATTTGTGGTGTATATGTATATAAATAAATGCGCTACAAAGAAAATTGCTTTGCTACTTTGAATATGGCATATTAAAAGCGTTGAAAGCCGCACAAATTTTAATAAATCTTTGCTTATATAAATATTTATCAGGGCTTACTTATTGTCAAATAATTTAAAATATTTTTTTTTTTTTGTGTTAGCAAAGATGTAGAAAGTTTATTTTTAGCCAAGTTAAAATGCAGCTTTGTTAGCCACTTACATTAATTATCGAGCATTGCGATTAATATGCGTGACTTGTGCTTTTCATATTATTTTTAATCAATTAAGTTTTGGTCAGCTGCTGCTAAGCTCAAACTTAAACTTAAATGATGACCCTCACACGTGACATGTCTACGAAATGCACAAATGTGCTCAACTCCTTTCATATAGAGCACACACACAGAGAGACAGAAAGAGAGCATAGAGAGAGAGGTAGAGGGAGAGGGAGAGGTAGATAGTCACAATGAGCATCGTTATCTTTGGTCGTTTGGTCGCCTTTATATTTACTTATATGCAGTTAATAATTATGTCACTCCCTCGTCTCATGTGTGGCACCTCACGCCTCTTGTTATGCGAATGCCCCTATTATATGCTCTGCTGCTTCTAATAATGTGCCCGTTACTGTCAGCTACTATGCTAGCCGCCTCCAATAGACAAAGGCGACGACAACTACTACTCCAACCCAAATGATACCAAGGATTCGCAAACAAAAGCGCAGCTGCACACACGTTCTCTGTGTGTGTGTGTGTGAGTGTGTGTGTGTGTGTGTGTGTGTGTGTGTGTGTGTGTGACAGCTGTTGTTCTGTTGTCTGGCAAGCGGATGTGCGAGCATTGTGTTGGCACATCCGGTTACATTATGAAACTAACACACACACACACACACACAGCTACACACTTTGGCCTGTTTTGCAGTAAACTTAAATGATGCGCCCATTTTTTTTTTCTTTTTTTTTTTTTTTGATGTGCTGCCCAGGCTGCCATTTTGCAGACGACGTTGCCGTTGTGTGCTCTGCATTAAATATACTCGTTTACTCGCATACACCCATATTTATATATGTACATAAGTGAATATAAATATACACAAACACACACACGCACACACACACACATGGCACATTCGGGGCACTGTTCTTAAGTGTAACTACAGCCAGGGCCACACGTTGCGGCCATAACTCATGGCCCGTTAGTATATATGGGCATTAGGATGCTTTTACCAGGCTAGTTATAGACAACACTACCAAACACAATTTAAGTTTATAAGCCAACTGTTTTTTGGGATGCCTCTATTTGCTTGATTGTACATTTACAATAAAATAATAAATAAATAATAAATAAATAATAAATAAATAATAAATAAATAATAAATAAATAATAAATAAATAATAAATAAATAATAAATAAATAATAAATAAATAATAAATAAATAATAAATAAATAATAAATAAATAATAAATAAATAATAAATAAATAATAAATAAATAATAAATAAATAATAAATAAATAATAAATAAATAATAAATAAATAATAAATAAATAATAAATAAATAATAAATAAATAATAAATAAATAATAAATAAATAATAAATAAATAATAAATAAATAATAAATAAATAATAAATAAATAATAAATAAATAATAAATAAATAATAAATAAATAATAAATAAATAATAAATAAATAATAAATAAATAATAAATAAATAATAAATAAATAATAAATAAATAATAAATAAATAATAAATAAATAATAAATAAATAATAAATAAATAATAAATAAATAATAAATAAATAATAAATAAATAATAAATAAATAATAAATAAATAATAAAATAAAATTTAAATTAATTAAACTAAGTTATTTTTTTTATTTTTTCGAAAAGATAATTTAAGCACCCAAAAATCTTGAAGCAATAGTAATTAATTTAATTTATTTCTCATTCCTTCTAATAATTATTATTAAGAATTGAAATCTCAATAAACTATGTAAAAAATAAAATAAATTATAAAATAAAAAATGTTGTCAACTGCTGTTGCTCAGTGTAATTTAATGTTAGTTCGAAAGAGTTTGTGTGTGTGTGTGAGTGTGTGTTGGAGAGTGTGCTTGCTGTTGGGAACAGATACATTAAAGCCATCAGTTTGAGGCAGCTGGCTCAATCGGGCCATTGGCACGCAGTAGATGGCCAACTGAGCGAAGAGGCCTTCTCGTAATGCAGCCAAAAATATTTCACAATTCACGTTCAGAGCTCTGCTGTAGCAACCCTCGCAACCCCCTCGTTACCAAACATATTTTATGGTACTCTTTGGGCACTTGGGGTAAGCGGGTAATTACATAAAAATGAATAATAATCTTTAATGAGGCGCCACAATCTCTGGGGTATTGACAACAACAGCTTATTTACAAAATGTGTTAATGATTCTGCAAATTGAATTCCCTGCAGGTGTCTTTCTCTTTGAGCTCGAGTGTGTGTGGGTGTGTGTGTGTGTTGTTGTGTGTGTGTGTGTTGTTGTGCAGTTGTAGGAAGTGGTCGTTGAAAATCAGCTGCAACCAGCAGCAGGATGGCTATCTAAATGGCCGGAAGTAGTACTGAGACTGCTGCTCAAGATGAGACTCTGTAATCTCCGCTGTGTGTGTGTATGCTGTGTGTGTGTGTGTGTGTCTGGCAGAGTCGGAAGTTACGTTTGATAAGGCACGGAAGTGTCTGGTGAAAGGGCCCACAAAGTATAACTTGCATTTTGCAGTTGGGAAGTGGAGAATAATACCCAGCTAAGCCAATGGACAAAGAGTTGCAATGGGCTGCGGCAAGAAACAAGACAGAGAGAGACAAAGACAGAGAGAGAGAGGGAGAGAGAGAGAGCGAAAGTGAGAGATAGAGGGACATAATAAGGCAGCGCTATTAGTTGGCGAACCACTAAGACAAATAGCGCATATAAATAAGCCACTCGCTGACATGGCAACGAGTCCGCACAACCAGACAAAGACTCAAAGCGAGATCCCAAACCCAGACTCACTCCCAGAACTAGAGACCCAATCAGGCGGCAGGACTCTAACAGAGACATGGCCAAGAAGCGCGCGCTTCGGCAGCGGCTTGTAAAGTAAATAGAAATGTAATAATGAGATAAGAACAATAAGCGTCATGTCTGCCACAAAGAGGGGCAAGATTGTTGTTGTTGTTGTTGTTGCAGCTGAGACAGCTTTTTCGCCAATGTCCACTTTAATGTGGTCTCGTATCTCATATTGATGTGTCGCTTGCCGGAGCGTGATTATGAGCAGCCTAAACGTATTAGAGACCAAGTTGATTGGCACACACACTCCTCCTCTTGGTGGTGGAGTGGAGTGGAGAGGGGTGGTTGGTGGATTGGTGGCAAATTGCCGATAAGGCACTAAAAACTGTTCTATTTGTTTGCTTTGAGGGCTGCGTGATATATTGGCACCAGGCATATGGCCAAGACTAAGCTGAATGAGCCAACAGATGCTGCAATGGGTCGATCCATTGCCTATTGCTGGATTAATCTGTGTCAGGCGATGGAGGGGGGAACGGCACAAGATAAGCCAAAAGACAAGTCCAACTTGAAAACCGAGACAATCATTTCTGTTAGCCTTGGGGAGGATTGATAGAGTAGCTTCTTAAGCTCCATCGAGTGCTGCCAACAATTCTTTTTTTTACTGGACTCAAGATAAACGTATGTTATTTGATTTAGAAATTGGAGGATTATGTTTTGCAATAATTCAGCAAGCTTTGCACATAAGTGAATTATGGTAGCAAATTTAATGAAAACCATTCTCATTAATCTTTTAAATGACTTGCAAGGACTCAGCAAATCTTGTGGATAAAAATCTGTAACAAATCACAGAAAATAGTTGAGATTTTATGTTGTAATTTACTTTGGATGCTCGAAGGCTTTTTATTTGAGCAATTTTAATTAAAGAAGTGTTTTCATAAAATTAAGAGAATTAAATCCTGTGAATTGTGTTGGAAAAATTGACTATTTACTAAGAAAGCAAATGTGTGCATTTATTTTTATTAAATTTGCGTCTTTGCAACTAACTTGAACAGTTTTGTCGAGTTGCAAAGTGCTTTGGCAAATTTGAAGTTTGAAATAATATTTTATAATTGACCTATTTGCAAATACTTTTGCTCTGAATGGCAAAGAGGGTTGGAAAAAAATCTATTGATTTTTTACAATCTTTTTGTGGGTTGTTGATGTTTTGCTTGGAGCTGCCCAGAAGGTTATCAGACTGATTGAATGTATTCAGTGCAATTTATTTGAATTATTACTTGTAGAAATGTATATATAAAATTACAAAAAAATAAATCAGAATATGGAATAGATTTACGTAAATATTGTGCTGTAATTAAGATTAAGACGAATTTAATTTAGTCAACAACAACTGATGCCAACCCAATATTAAATAGAAAGCAAAAGAGTATCAGAGTCGGATTCGGAGTCGAAGTTGGAGTCGGAGTCTGATACGTATTCTCAAACCGAGTCCTGCTCAAAGGCAGAAGACAAGGATATCCCAAGGCATGCCACAGGCATCAACTAAACTTTTTGACACGTTCTACCAGCTTTCTGCAGCAGGCAGCGCCTCATTTTCAATTGATGTGTTTGCCGCGTTTCTTTTAATGTTGCATGTGCATCAGCAGGGGGGGGGGGGGGGTTTGAGGTCAACTTTTTAAGCTATGCAATCATCGATGCGGCTGTCTGACTCGATCCTGCCACGCGCAACGCATATACTGAGTTTGCCATCCGCTTGCCTGCTGTGCACCACACACACACTCACACACACACACACAACACACACACATCCGCACACTAGCAATATTGACTCGACAAGCGTCGTCATTATAAATTGAAAGACATTCCCAGCGCAAGCGTCCAGCCCAAAGGCAATGGAATACAACCTGAGGGGGGAGTGGAGCTGAGAGCTGAGAGCTGAAAGCTGGGTACTGGGAGCTGGAGTGAAAGCCCTGCAGATGCCTTTTACCTAAACTGCATCCGGCGCAGTGCCTCTTGACTCGACTGGCAGCTGCTGCTATCGTCGTCGTCGTGGACTCTCCAACATGTGTCGCTTCGAGGAAATTGAATTTTTATTAAAGGAAAACATTTTTATTGCAGATTATTTTCGTTTTATTTTTTGTAGGTGGTTTTGCGGGCGGGCGGGCGGATAGGGCGGTGCGGCGCTAGCTGATTGGAATTTCTAAATTCGCCGGTAACCTGCAAGTGAACTACAACAAAATCAAAGGCAAACTCAACTTTGACATTTAACTTTAAGAAAATAAAAATAGTTTGAGTTCGTCTTATTAAATTTAAGTTCCCAAGAAAAAAAGCTAAGTTTGCTATTGAATTTTTCAAATGTTCTTAAAAGGAGGATTCACAAATTATCCATTCACGTTTTTCGATATTCGACATCCTTGCTCTTTGAATTTTCCATCTTTCTTCTGTCTCACGTTTTTTTACATGTTAACATGGCTTTTGAATCGAAAATTCAAGCTTAAATTTTGTACAATTTGGCTTATAGCCACGCCCAACAACCCCTTACCGCCCCTGGGATTTTGTAGCTTGAAAATTATATTTAGTTAGATGCGAAAGGATGTGGCTGCCTAATATTGCTATTGCTGTGGCAGTTGCAGTTGCAGCTTCGAGCTGACTTCAGCTTGGCTGCTCGTAAAATGCGAAGATGGGTTAAACGTCGACCAACGACAATGGAATGCTTTGAGCCATAAAATTTAGAAAAGCATTTGCCATAAGCATAGTCAAAAGTATCCAAATTTCTCCACTTAAATTGTTTGCACACAAAAATACACAAAATACAAAAAATATCCTCTTCCACAGGACGAAGTAAAAAAAAAAATGTGCATCTACTGCATAAAATTCCTGGCTAGTACTTACCAGGCTTTTATTGATTTTTAGTTTATGCTTCGATTTTGGCCTTCTTGCCTTTGGTTGCGGCTGCTCTGGAATATCTGCAATGATGCAAAATATTTGACCATTAAATTTTGATATTTATTTTTTATGCATTTGCTGCTTCTTTGTCAAGTGACTTTAGGTGCACTCGGTAAATTCAGAATGAAGAAATTTTGTTGGGCAATTGTCAGTTAAATAACATTGTTGGGCTTATTGCCAGTTAGGTGATATAAAATGAATAAAATTCGATATTCAGTGTGAAAAATATAAGTGTTTAAAAAGAGATTAAAATGCATACCATCAAATCAATATATTCGTAAGGTGCTTAAAACCCAAGGAAATAACAATTAAACAATATTTTTAAATCAAAAGCCTGCAATTTTATTTAAGCAAGATTATCACAATTTTTCAAAATGACTTTCATTGCCTCTTTTAAGATTAAAGTGGGCTTAAAGTGTCATTCCACCAATGGCCAGGGGAAAAGTTAAACATTGAAAAAAAAACGATTATAAGAGGAATAAAAAAATGCCGACAGAGTTATGGGCAGGCTGTGGAAAATGGAAAACAAAAGTGAAAAACAAGGAAATGCTCGTACCCATTGAGCTGTGTGAAAATTCCCCCTAGGAGGCACGAACCATGGGAAACTTTGCACTTTTGTTTGCCGTCACGTGCACTCAATAAACTTTGAACAAATTTGCATTTGCAGCTACAACAGACACACACGCACACATGGAGTCTCGGTTGCAAGGACAGCAAAAAAAGAGGAGAATTCAAGCGACACAGGACACACAGCCAGGACGCATCGAATTTCAGTTGTCGCCATCGAAGAGCGGAAACAAAGTTAAGCACACAATGTCCACTTCCTGTTTTTGTTTGTTGCACATCGATTCAGCTCGATTTGCAACGGCTTTCTGCCACAGATTTCAACGGGTTTTGTGAGGTCTTATGCCTAAAATCGGCATTTGTTGATTTTCAGATCTTAAAGTCGAACAGCCCTTTGAAATGTAAATCAAGGCAGCAATCGCTGTTTTTGTGAAGACGCTGCCAATTTTCTGTGCTGGCCAAGGATGCTTAGTTAGTTCTGCTCAGGAAATGAGTAAACAACAACAGAATCTGCATCTAGCCGCACAAACATGGCACCAGCAGGTGGCCACCTGGTGGCATGCTGCAGCTGCTGCTAATGCTCCCCAGACACAAGTGCAACGCATCAGCAACCAACACAAATGGCAGCAGCGCATAATCAACAGTGGGCGTTGAATGTTATTCTACTTGCAAGCGAAAGCGAGAAAATTACTTTTCTTCTTCGTATATATTTTTTTTTTTTTTTAGCATTTTTGTTGCTTGCAATTTATGCAAAAGTCAAATGTTGATTTGTTGCCAGGACCGCAACTCCCAAGAACAGGCAGCAGAACGTGCAACAAAAGAAGGGGGCAGGACTCAGACGCGGACCTGTATTGATTTAGTGTGGTCTGTGCCAAGGTCCAAGCTGCACATTTTATTCGCCTTGCATTCTATTCCTGATACCCTGTAGAGAATAATATATTGGGAGAGTATCACAAAACTGTGAAGAAAGCCTAAGTGGCAAATAATTTATTGATCCCACGTCAAAGGTCCAAATAACAGTGTATTTGCCAATCGGATACACACAATTTTACTTAATTTTTTTTTGTTTTCCCTGCTGCTATTTTAAATTTGCTTCTATGTCTGTATTTGAGGATTGAAGTCGAAGTAGCATGCAATTTGCATAATAATTGGCTGCCTGAATGTGGTCAAAGGGGGGGTGGCAGAGTGGGTCTGGGACGACTTGTGACTGTGGCTGCAGCAAAAGGGGCAAACAATTTGTGCTGCTGGTATTGATGGATGTTGATCTAAGGCATCATCAGCTAAGTGCTGAGAGAGAGTAGTTCACTGCCTGATTGCTTATCTAGCTGAAAGCAATTTCATCTCAGTCCTGGCAAATCTTGCACTTTGCATATCCGTAAGTATTATTATGTTATGTAAATATGGAATGGCAGCTGGGAAATTTGTGCTGATAATCTGCCATCTTTCTATTAGCATTTGGCGTCAGCTATTAATAATGTGGTGACGATAAGGGGACGACAAATCTGCTGAAGCTTGAAGTTAACGCCGGTGATATTATATAGCTGGACGGACCCCCACACACCACATCCATTTGCACCCGGCACCTGCACCGGGTAAACAACCCTTGAAAGGAAAAAGAATTAAATTGCCACTCTTTGGCAAAATGATGTATTTGCCCTTAGCCCACCAGCCGCACGCCTGCAATTTGAATCCTTAACTCGCAGCTGCCAATCCCAACCCAACACCTTGCTTTCCCCTCCCCACCCCCTGGCATGACCCTTACCCGACTCAAGTCGATCGAAAAGTTACTTTTACCTTTGGTTGTTGCCTTTTGCATTTGCCAAGGGTTTCAATTTAATAACAAACACTGTCTGCTGGCAGCTGAGCACAGCCATGGAAACAGTTTTAAATGGATCTGGACACATTTGACTTAACATTTCCATACCCCTTACACAAGGTCGAGGATATGGGTGGATTGCGCATTGATTGAGTAAAATAATAATTGGCTATTACAATATATTATTATATAAAGAATGACTTCATAAAATTATTATTTAGTTGTATATTTCGACATAAAATTAAGAGTAAATTAAGTACACAAATTATTGGCATTTGGGCCACACTTTTGCTATTTTTTCCAATTAATTTAATAAAATAATAAACACAATAATAAAATACTTTTATTTAATTTTGCTTTGCGATGGTATTTCATATGTGAGCAATTTATATCTTCCTACAGAATACTGTCAGTTACGTGATATGTGTTCACTCATACACCCAATATTGTCCTGTTTCCCCAACACACCCCCCTCTTGCTTTGAGCCGCACGCCCTTATTATGGCAGGAAATTGTCGGTTGTACGCCATAAATTATGCCACACTTTGCTGCACTTTACTTTCATTACTGTCCCCTGGTAATGGCACGTGAAATCAGGCGTAATTTATACCTCTTCATAAGCATTTAAACATGCTTATATTTCTATATAGAGTTCAAGTATTTTTTTTTTCATTGCGTTCGCAATTTATTTGCACCTGGCTAATAAATAACCGTAATTATTTCAATGTGCCAAAAATGGCGCAACAATAAACGTGTTTCACATTATTCCAATAGCTGGTTATATTTCATTTTATTGTTCAAAATTTCAATTACCTGGTTTGTTTTGTGGCAATTTAAAATTAATTGAAAATCGCTTTTTATAGGTACTTAATTTATTATAAGGGTCATGTCATATTTTACCTAATTCTCTTTGTACATTTTCAACCCTTATAATTTTGTTCAAGCAAAAGCCATATTTTCAATTTTTAATTTCAATTTTCTTTCACAATATAATAAACCTTGACAAAAGCCGCTTCTAAAATAAATGGCATAATTTCGAAGCGCTTATTAAATCCTATTACAATTGAAATAAAATTATATTCAATAGAAATAAAATGAAATTCAATTAAAATAATTAATGCTAATAAATGCAACAACAGCAATAATAGAAAATAATTTACATTTGATTTAGTTCTTGACTTGTGTCAGATATCATTTTGTGCTGTCAATTTAATAACTTCATGAGAAATAAGATCCTTTTGATGCTCCTAATTGAAACAATCTGCAGCATTTGCCTGTGGCCAAGTGTCATGTCCGGGATTTACTCAAATATGCTTAAATCGAAACAAAACAAACGTCGAAGGAATGAATTTTCAGTTGGTTTCGGTTCTTGAAAGGAATGCCAGAGGGGCTCAAACCGTAACATTTTCGAATGTAATAGTAGCAGTTTAATAGTAGATACAGATACAGAGCCAAACTTCAGAGACACTTGGCAATGGGCATTGATTACACTACCGTTGAGAGTTCACAGTTCACAGTTCAGAGTTTACTTAGCAACCTTAGCCGGGCCACATATAGACAAGATTATCTGGGTATCACTGGGGGCTGCACTGAAGCGATTTGCGAGCACAAACTCATCGTTGTCGAAATTTTCTGTGTGCATTGGCAATCAGTGTTAAATAAACGAAGAGACAGTCCGACAGACACACAGAGACATCCCAACAAGCTGGAGCACTGAGCAGTCCGGCGGGAGCCGGTTGGCTGTTGGCCCAAATGACAAGCATATAAAATGCAGCCTGAGCCGAGCTACTCGCTCAGCATTTATAAAACTTGCAACAGATTTTGAGCAAAGCTTGCTGATTGATTGATTTTCAAGTGGAATGCCAGACCAAAAAGCAAATGTGGCCTGCGGTCGTTCTGGGCCAAAGCAATGTGCACCAAAACATGTTACAAGTACTCATTGTCTCTTGCCTGTTATTGTTGACAGAAATATGCAAAAAAGACACCTAATTAGTTTTGCAGGCCTTAATTACTTTTGTTGCACTGTGTGTGTGTGTTGTGTGTGTGTGTGTGTGTGTGTGTGTGTCTGTTTTGTCTTATCGAAGTTGCACATTCCGAAATTATTAACAGACATTTTGGCATTTTCATTAAATCCTTTAATTGCATTTTTATCTGATTTCCTTAAAACCCAACTAACACATTATGTGATTATGTTAATTTTCAATACAGTCACACACAAATGCACTCAAATGCAAATGATATATATATATATATATATATATCGCCTTTACTGCTACTTTGTATCCAATTAAAATTTAATATATGAATTGGTTTTCTGTACATGAACAAACATTGTACAAATTCAAATTATTAACTATTTAAACTAGCATTTCAATAAGCAGTTTTACTTATTTTTAGTATAGCTAGAAAAGCATGTTCCAAAATTTTAGAGCGTATCTCGATTTCTGACTTTCATAGTTATACAGTAATAACAAAATTTACAGTCTAATCAGTTGTTAAAGTTGTCGAGTTTTGGCAAAAGTCTGCCAGCAAACTTGACACATTATCAAAACATTTTGAACCAAGTCTTGAGGTGGCTGTGCCTGTGCCTGGAGAAGTATTACTATCTACTTAAGTTGATGATATTTTACACGTCAAACAAGGCCGGAAGGTAACAGTTGGCAAGATTGTGGGGGGGGGCTGCAAATAGTGCTCTATCAATGACGATGGAAAAAATAATGGAAATTCCTTTTGTGTGTTCACTCGTCTCCCGCACCTCAACATGGAAAATGATGTGTCGAAAATATAGCGCTGAAGACTAAGCTCAGGCCAAGGTATTGACAGGATGATGCCTCAGCAATATGTATGTGTGTGTGTGTGAAAGGTTAACTTGCAACAGACAGCAACAGAAGAAAGAAAGAAAAAAAATGTGAAACGACAGGAAGTGAGTAAAGCGACGAGCTGATTTATTACAAGCGCTGCAGATGCAGATGCCGATAAGGGCAGACTCGCTGCCGCTGCGTGTGGCAGAGAGACGCAAAGTGTGGCAAAAACTAAAAAGATAAAAGAGGATGGGTGGGTGAAATAGGAAGCAGATAAGCTGCCACCAAGCAAATGCAATTGGCAGGCATTATCATGGAACCCGGCGATGTGATCTAACCCAGAGCTTCAGACTGGCGACTTCATCAAGCTGAGTGCCTGCAGTTTTAATATAATTTGCCAGCGACATAAATCAGCGTAGCGAATCACAAAAGCCGGAGAAACGAACAAAAAAAAAAAAGAAAAAAATATTAGTTGAACTTCAAAAAAAAAAATAAAAATATATTTACATATTCTAAAAACTGAAAGTCAGCCAAAGGCAGCAACAAATAAAGGAAAATTGTTACGGAAATGGGGGAAAAAATCAAGAAAAATTATTTAACGTGTAGTGCACCCGGAGAGAGACTCCATTAATATTGTGCGCTCAGGTGAGCAGCTGCTCCTGCTGCTGCAGCTGTTGCCACTCCTGCTGCCACTGCTGTTGCTGCCTCCTAATGGATGCTGTTGCTACCTCAGAGCTGTCTTGGCACCTGCCGCGGCTGCCGCTGGCTCTTGTTGCTGTTGATAAGATGTAAATGCACTCCCAGTGGCCACCAGCCAGCCTTCCACAGCGCTTGTCATTTAGTTGAACTATGTTTTTTTTTTTTTTTTTTTTTTTTTTTGTGTGCTTTGCATATTTTAAGGCATTTCGTTGGCTGTTTAAGTTGACATTCGTTTTGGATTACAGTGTCATGATTTATGAAAAATGCTACTAAAAGCTGTCTTCTAAAAAAAATTGCATATTTTCACTCGTTGAAAAATATATAAAAAGAACAATTTTACAAATCAGATTACACAAGTATGCAACTTTCTACAAAGTATAAAAATTATAATAAAAGTGCTTGATCCTTTAAGCAGCTAAATTAAGATTAAAAGGCTCTTTACAGAATTTAACTTTTGAGCTGGCTTAAATATAGATTAAAAGTCTTGCAATGAATAAAAATCTAACAAAATTAAATTCCTGAATCATTACGATAATGATGTGCCTTTAAAGCATAAAAGCTAAACCTCAAAACTCATTATTTTTCCAAGTTTTTTGTAGCATACGTAGTTGCAACTTTGCCACACATTTATATATATATATATTTTTTTTTTTGTCTATTTCATCTAATTACAAAAGTTTCGCGCTTGACAAATGGTACAAAAAGCCAACGCGTTGCCTTTTCAATATGCTGCACATGCATAAACTAGTCAGGCCGGGGGCTACTTGCCCCATTAACTAGGCAAGCCGTGGGGGGGGGGCTAGTTTGCACCGTTTTCTATAATTTGCCGACTGCAAGTGACACTTTTGTTTGGAGTTGGTGCCACATGTGGTAGTTACCTAGTCGCAGGACAAGCAAGACAGATGGCAATTGTCTGCAGACTGCAGCTGCGCAGTTTTCAAAACTTTTCAAAGTTTATAATTAAATTACAGAAAGCCAACACACACACACACTCACACACACATAAGCTGTTAGCTGTATGTGTGTCACGCTTTAATAAATATTCCCTGTGAGTGCGTTTGAATTGGATTGGTTTTTGCCATGTGCCTTTTTGCCATTTCTTTCATTATGCGCCGTGCGCAGTCAAGTGTGTGTGCATTGGGTGTGTGTGTGTGTGTGTGTTACATGTGTGTGCATGTGTGTTACATGTGTGTGTGCGTGATTATGCGGCGCCAGCTGCCGTAACAATATATTAAGCCGTTAAGTGAGGCGCATCTCTGGCACAGATTGTAAATGGTATAAATTGCGAATACGTAATATGGCTGAAGCGCTGATGATGCTGCTGCTGCTGCTG
This sequence comes from Drosophila multiciliata, assembly GCA_037043605.1. NCBI lineage: Eukaryota > Metazoa > Arthropoda > Insecta > Diptera > Drosophilidae > Drosophila > Drosophila multiciliata. Next base: position 2,125,286 of record JBAMBF010000103.1, on the reverse strand, counting down.
CTGTTGCAACAACAACACGAGTGGCAACATCCAGCGTGTGGGTTGACAGACACACGTTGAAGCGTTGACAATATTACAATGAATTAAAGTTATGTCCGTTGTGGGCGGATTACCTAGGGAAATGCAAGTGGGAACATGAAATATGAAGTATGGCTTTGCCTGTATGCATATTGTGTAAGCTATTTGCCACAGCGATTCCACCAAAAACAAATGTAATAATTATAGCAGCAGTTTCAATGCATTTCCTGTCTGTGTGTGTGCGTGTGTGTGTGTGTGTGTGTGTGTAACAATTATGAATCTTTCGCTGTGTCGCGTCGAGCGCTTGGCAGACAGCTGATGCGTTGCCAGGACGACGAGGAAAATGGACAGACAGATGACAGTTCTCATCCATCAGTCGCCCAGTCAGTCGGAGACACATGAAGACATCAATGTTGGCATTTTACATAAATACTACCGCAGATTGCCATATGCCGAGGTGGAATGTTTTCCGAGCACGTTTCATGCACAAACATTCAGCACTTTTTCTATACATAGAAACAATGTTCCGGGAATTACACATGCATTTTACGACGGGGAGTCGCCATAATAACGGCACATTGCGTTTTTATGATAAAAAATACTCGTGTTTTTTAAACATTCTTAAATTATTGCCAGCGCTTCTGTTAATCTTCATCGAGCAGCAGATTATTTGCAGCCCGCATTCCAAGCCCCAAAAAGTATGCTACAAATATGATTGTAGTAGAATTTTCAATTAACTGCTGCCAAAAAAACAAGAACAACAAGAACAACGTATAAAATATGTTTTGGCCAGATGCACGTAAATAAGGTGCCGTTAGAACCATCTATCAAAGTGTGCGCTTATCAAGATTACGGTACAAAGTCCCCCACAATATTTACTTCCGTGTTAAAATCAAATATATATAAACAGTTTTTTTTTTTTTTGCCTAACCTCGGGAATGTAAATATTGGCAAAAACATTTAAAAGGCAATAGCTACAACAACAAGAGGCAGGAGGGGAATACCAACTGCTGCCCAGTCAGACACGAACAGCGCCGGTGTAAAAGTAGCCTTAAAAGATTATTCGCTGGGTGTCCGTGTCCGGCATATTGAACACACCCTGAAAAATCCAACCAACGAAGAAAAACCTGTACTGAACTCAACTCAACTGAACCAAATTTATAAGCATCAGAAACCAGGCCAGTGGCTAATAATCAAACAGTGGCCCCAAAAAAAAAACCAGCTAACCTTCCAAGCCAAAGACAGTTGAAAATGGGCCAGATTACCTGGCCATATACTAGGAATCACCTGGAAAATGGGTGTGGCACTGTGAAGGGAGGGGAGGGGAGGGTAAAGCATAAACCTAATTTTCGTATTTCTCTTTTTTATTTGTGTTCTTGCTGCTTTTGTTTTCAACCTTTGGAAAAAATGTCGCTCTAGGCCAAAACTGGCAACGAGTCAGTTGGCAGAAAGCTTAGGGGTCACTTCGCCCAGGATTTGTGAGTTTGTGGCTGTATTTGTTGTAGTTGTGGGTGAAACGAGAAGAGTGGTGTTCGGTTTTGGGGAGGGGGGGGGGGGGTATCTAGCTTTCCATAATAAATCACATAAATATGCAACGCGACTCGCTAAACGAAAATGGAAAAATATTGGCCAAGCAGCGAGTGTCGTGGATTTGTGCCATGGATTTCTAGTTGATGCCACAGGCCACAGCCAAGCCAAACCACCAAAAACCCAACTCAGTCCCACTCCAAACCCAAATAGCCAGGAATGGAACGTGTTCAGCTGCTGGCTGCTGGCTCAAATAGGATTAGCTTTTAATGCATTTCGGTTATGTTATTTACAAATGACTTTTCAAATGATTGCAACAGTTCTGCTTCTTGCTCTTCCTCTACCTGTCTCTCTCTCTCTCTCTCTCTCACTTCTCTCTCTTTCTCTCTTCAGGTAACATTTAATATATATGCAAAGTTGTTGCAATTAATCAAATCTGTTGCGTTAGTTTGCTGCCTGCTTGTTGTGCAAATAACAATTTATGATTTGAGTTTTCTGGCTTTAATGAAACCAAACTCCAAATAACAATAAATAAAACCCACACAGCTGCCAACTGGTAATATGATCGTTGACATTTATATTTGGCTATAATCAGTCGAGTTTTGACCTGAACATATTAGTCATATAAATGGACAATTTAATGTTGATTTTATAATAAGTCAAATCAGCATATTTCCAATTATAATTAGCCAGCTTTTAAGACCTTAATTAAAATTAGGTCAGTTGCCTTGTCTTAGCGTGTCGCACATTAATTTCAATTAGCAGCTCACTAATTGGCCCATAATCAACTTGTCAGCTGTCAATTAAACGTGAATACAAATAGGAAACAATTCGCTGACTTTTGTTTAAACTATGCAAATCTCACACGGCTCGCCGAGCACAAAATGCTTTTACAGCCCACTTTTGCATATTACCAGCTGGCAAAATCTCTGCTTGCAAAGCGGCTTAAATGCGACTTAGCCACCTTAAGATGTACACCCTCCCCTCACAACCCCTTTCGTGGAGTGTGCGCTTTGCTTATCTGGAATATTTTCATTAATTAATTTACTTGCAATTGCTTTGCATTTGAGCTCCAAGTGTACAAAAGTGAATCCTTAGCGAATCCGCAATCCAAATCCTAACCACCAACATAAATATTTGACTTGGCAAATGCTGAAAACGCCTCCACAACAACAACAACAAAAATAATGGCTTTGAGCAGTCTTTCAATTTGCAGTCGCAGCAAAATGTAAATTGAATGAGCAAAAGTCTGTCAGTCAGTCAGTCAGTCAGTCAGTCTGGCATTCGGTCAGTCAGCGAGTCAGTTGCCGCATCGTAAGCACAATAAGATGAGGCAGCTGCAAGAAATGATTTTGCATCTTATCGCGTTGCAGACGCGACTTGCTGTTTGCTGTTTGCTCTTGTGGCATGCAGCAAGAAAAAAAAAGAAAAGAAAATTATCAGTCAGCCAACAGCGATGATCCTTTGGGTAAGGCAAGAGGCAAGAAGAAGCTCCTTCGCCCGCACCATCTCCGCCAGAACTTTTGAGTAATGAAACCTTGGCAGCAAGACTGTCCGGGACTTGAAAATGATGCGCAAGTTGTGTTTTGTAAATCTTACGGATTAATTATTACAACTTGGCAATGTTTACAATGCATTTCCATTTTCAGTGGTTGCTTACTTTTTGTTTATGCAAAAGTATCTTAGCTGAATACTTTGCCTAAGCCTTTTTTTCTTTTTCTTTTATGTATCTTTTTTTTTTTTTTGGTTTAAGCAGTGGTTTTTACAGAGGACTTAAAAGAAGTGTGGCAAAGCTGATCAGCTGCTGTTTGCCTCATTGCGTAGTAAATTGAACGCACAAAACAATTAAGACACTTAAATAAAATTGCAGCTATGTGGCATGCGGCAAGTGGCAAGTGGCAGGCAGCCATCAACATACTCCCGCATGTGATGAACATTTTTTAATTAAAAACTAATGTTGCGAAAATATGAGAGCGGGGGGACAGTGGCAAAAGTGGTGAGTTGCAACAACAACAACAACAAGAACAAACAGCCGCAGAGATTGAAGCAGAGACACACGCAAAGTAAATTACGCCTAATTGCGAGTGTTTAATTATGCACTAGTTTAATTTTATGGTCTTGCGGTTAAGCAGGGAACCCAAATGCGTTGCCGGGCTCCCGTTTTTGTCGAGTCCTTCTTTGGCCTGACTGCCACAAAATATATGTGGCACAAACACACACATATATATATATATAAAGACATTAGGCGAAAAAGGAAGCGAATGCTTTGGCCAGCTTGCACAGCTCCCACACACCCCACACACACACACCCCACACACACACACCACACATACATAACCAGCCAAAACGTGGCAATACGCAAAACGTTTGTATTAACATACGTTACAAAATATATTTGCGCTGTGGAACTGAGGGGTTGACTCTGTAGCCAAAGGGATGGCTGCTTAGCTGCTGCTCCAGCCCCTGCACTGCTCTCTCTCTCTCTCCCACTCTCTCTTTATCTATCTGGTCTCCTTTAAGCTTTAATTTACGCAAGCAAAGCAACCGAAAGTAGCAAATAATTGCTGGCTACGTAAGCGTTGATAACATAAAAGGATTTCCAGCCAAAGCACAAACACAAGGCGCCATTTACTACAGTTATTTTGGGTTTTTTGTTCCTCATGCTATTTGTTTTGTAGTGTTTTTCTCCTCCACTCCCCCCCTCGGTTGTAGATATTTCAGTTGATGGCCACTCGACAAAGCTGGCAGCTTTTGGTAAACGACTTTACCCGCACTCGCTAAAATTGTTTTCCCAATTGTTTTTGGCATAATAGAAAATGTATTTAGGAGCTGCACAGAACTAATAGAACATTGGCAAAGCAACGGCATCTCGACTTAAAGATGCTTACAATTCCTCCTATTATTAAGTTAAATAATAAAGTACCCTTTGCTCAACTCTATGTAAAAACTTGTATAACTAAAAACAAAATTAGAATGACAAGTAATTTGAATAATACAATTTATTTGTTTATTAATGATTTAATATATATATTTTAAATATTTACATTATATCTTTATATTTTCTTTTTATTTGTGATTTGTAAATGTTTTTATATATATTTTAAATATTTATATTATATCTTTATATTTTCTTTTTATTTGTGATTTGTTAATGTTTTTATATATACATTTTAAATATTTATATTATATCTTTATATTTTCTTTTTATTTGTGATTTGTTAATGTTTTTATATATACATTTTAAATATTTATATTATATCTATATATATTATTTTTATTTCTTATTTGTGTTATAATTCATTTTAAAAAGAGTGAAAAATGTTGCGATTATAATAGCTACATAATTATAGATATTAAACTCTAAGGCACGTAAATATTTTAATTTTTTTTTATAATAATTATTGAAAAATAACTGTTTTTATTTTCAACAGTTTTCAAAAATAATCAGTACCAGCTCAAATAATTGGAATAGTCACGCCAGTCAACTCTTTCATGCCAGTAAAACCAAATTGCAACTTACCTAAACAAAGAACAAATTTTGAGCAAGTTTTCTCTGGTATACCTTTGGGGCATGCCACTTTTCGAAAAATTGGACAAACTTATAATGTGTGCAAATTGGCCCATAAAAAAATCATGTGTGAAAATTTCCTATCAAATGTGAAGTCCTTTGAAATTGGTCCTGTGAGTGTCCTGTGTCGAATATTCTTGGGCATTCGAGTGACCCTTTGTGGTTTGCATAGGGATTGCTGCCATTAGGGGACCCAAATAGATGGCAAAACCTCATCGCTATCAGCACCTTGTCTACGGTCCTTGACAAATTGGATTTTTATTAACAAGGCCAACAAACAGTGCTGGACAAATATATATATATATGTATATAGAGAGAGAGTGAGACAAAGAGAAAAAGACCAATTGCTACAAAGAGTTTCTCTTTTTTTTTTGGGTGGGAAGGGGTGCAGGTTATTGGGTTTGCTCAACTCTCAGACAATTTAAAATTAATTGGTTTCCATGTCTGCCAGGATGTGCAGGAACTCTCTCTCTCTCTCTCTCTCTCTCTGTCTTTTGCTCAGAAGGAGCAAGCGAAAGCAGAGGGACAAAAAGGATCCACAAATTGGTCAGCATTACAGTTAGGTCCAAGCTCTTGCATATCCTGTGTGCGGTTTTTCACGCAAAATGAAATCATTTGAAAGTGCTTGCCACCCTCACCACACCCCACACCCCCCACAGAGAACCAAGAAAAAAAGAGAGCATCACAAACACAGTAAAGCAAAATGCTTACTTTTTTTTTATTTTTCTTACTTATTTTTTAACTTTCATTTATTTTTTATTATTATTTTGTTTTTTTTATTTTTTTATTTTGTGAGACGTTTCACAAATTTGCCTAACCATCAAAAGGACGAGTTGGTTTGTGTGGTTGTTTTTTGTGTGGATGCTGCTGGAGCTGGGGCTGCTGGAGCTGGAGCTGCTGGAGCTGGAGCTGCTGGAGCTAGAGCTGTGGGTTCTCAGCAGCTGATGATGCGCTGTCTAATTAAATGAAAATTCACGGCGTATGCCCCCAAAATGCGAAACTTTGTTTGCCATTGAAATTTGTTTGTTGTTGTTGTTGTTGTTGTGCTCAAGAGTATCTCAGAATTACAACAACACAATGGTGTTTGCGTGTGTGTATGTGTGTGTGTGTGTGTGCTAGCAAGGGTGCTTGTGTAACAAAACAAACAAAGTTGTTTTCTTAATACGATACACGGCTTTGTTGTTGTTGTTGTTGCTGTTGTTGTTTTTGTGTTCCTGTTTTTAAAAAGTCATTTCTGTTGCTGTTTGTTGCCAAGCAGCCGCCGCTGCTTTAGCAATTATTTGAGTTGTAGTACAACAACTGGCACAGCAGACACACGATATTAACACACACACACACACACACACGCACACACACATCTCTAACTGGCATGTGCATATAATTACATTGTATACATTTGCATGGCAACACAGACAGAATCAGTGCGAAACATTGTAATGCGTATACGCCACGTATGTGCCACACTAAACTGAACTCAACGCGACGCGCCTCGCCTCGCCTCAACTCAACTCGACTCGACTCTTCTCCCGGGCAATTTTGGAACGTTTGCTGACTGCTGTAATATGCTGCCATGTTATGTGTCGTAAATGTCGCTTTTTATTATTTTGCATACATTCTTGTGTGTGTGTGCGAGTGTTGTGCGTGTGTGTGTGTGTGTACATTACCATCAGCTTTCGCTTTTATAAACGTCTTTGTTTTATTTACATTTCGACACGAGTTTCGCCAGGACGTTGGCTATATGCCTTTGCCATCTAATTTTCTATGTAATGACAACAGGACAGGCACCCAACTGAGGCAAGCAGCGACAATGACAAGGACATTCCACGGGTAAGGAATGTGTTACGGTTTGCAGCCTGCCACTTTGCGCCGCATTTAATGGCGTTGATTTTTATAATTAAATTGGAGAGGCAGCAACAACAACTGGTTAAACAGCAAAATGTAACTGGAGATAAGGGGTAAGCCATATGGTTATCAATTTATATGCATAGCAAGGCAAGAGGACTTTCAGCACTTTAGCACATTTGTTACACCTGACGTATGCGTAATGTATTCTAATTTATTTTTCTTTTTGTTTTCCTCTTTGTTTTCCTTTTTGTGCTCCTTTCAGTCTGCTCGGTTTTATTACCTGCCTCCAAGCTGATTTATGCGCAGCATAATTTAATGTGCAGCCAAGCGAATCGCTGTCAAAGCCAAAAGCAAACATTTGGCTTAAGGCAAACTAAATGCATTGATAATCGAGATTTGAAAGCTTCGCAAATTATTTTAAACAATCGATTATTAGATTAATTTCCCATAATATCTTTCAATAATATAAGCTTATTTCATATAATTTAATTATTTATTTAAAGTGATATTTGTTTTATACATATTTAATAAAGCAGGCTGAAATTTTGACCAACCACTTTAAGGATTAATAATTATTTTTTGTAAAAAAAATCAAACTAATATTTAAATTAAGTTTATTTAAGAGAGAAAATATTTTAATCAAGCATAATTAAAAAAAAAAAATTTTTTTTCGACAAAGCAATCCATTTAAATTATCGCCAAGATATATGATACATAAGATTAGTTGTTCCAAAAAAAAATCTGTAAATAACTCTGATTTATTATATCTATAACTTCACTTATAAATTGTATATATAACTTGTAAAACATTCTGCTTATTCAACACATTTCACATATTTTATACTACTACTAAATACATTTTTTAATTCTGTTCTGAATATCGAAATAAATCCTCTAGCTCATGAAGTACTCGCCACCCTTTAAATAATCCCAGCTCTATATAAATTCACACATTTTCTCTGTAATTATTTATAATTTTATTTTCCAAACCGACACAAATCCACAAAATATAATTATCAGCAAAAAAAATAGCCAAACTAAATTGGTAATGACAACCACATATGAAACTAAAAAGCAAATCAAATTTTCAAATCACTGAACTGAAATTTCACGCGACCAAAATATGAAATTCATTAAATATTAATTATTGGCTATTTTTGACCAAAGTGCCAACTTAATTAATTAAAAAGGAAGGGGACAAAACTGCAAAATTCAATGAATCTGACAGCTAATAAGCAATATATCAATATTATTTTTGTCAACAAAAAACTTACCGCAATTTTCAATGTTTGCCGAGATTAAAAATGTGGCTTATTTGTGAAGCACACTTGAATATTGTTATTGCCACATTAAGAGGATTTTGCTGAGTGTTTGTGCATGTGTGGTGGTAGTTGAATTTATGCTTGGTCCGTGGTGGTCGTTATTTGCTTGAGGCGCATGTTGCACATAGACGCTGTGGTGCGTGTGGCACAAAATTAAACACAGTCACGCACGCAACTCACTGAGCTGAGATATTTTAATTGACACACATACTGGGCACTTGACACCTGACGACAGTTGATGATCATTATAATGACGCTGATGAGGACAGCCCAGCAGACAGGAAGGCAGGCAGACAGGCAGGCGGGCAGCAGGCAGGCAGTTTGGGCACGCAGTCAATTCAAGTCCTTGTCCCGGTCTAACGAGGCCAATTGTCGTGTTGCCTTAAATTCAAAACTCAAACTCAAACTCAAATCTTAAAACGCCAACTTCAAGCTCAAACTTCAAAAATTACGCGTCACTTTCTTGCACTACGTAACGCATTTAAACGTTGACTGAACGCGTCGCGTCGCGTACAGCAATTGAAACAGGAGTTTTGGTAGGTTAGTCGTCGTCATTGTGGAAGATGTGGCAGCATTGGGCAGCGGCGATAGACAGCAGCGGCATCAGCATCAGCAGAGGCATCACACATTCAGTTCAGCAGACAGCAAAAGTTTGGGGAGCAGCTGCGTAGACCAGACCAGAGCAGACCAGACCACCTACAACACGCAACGACGACTGAACGAACGATTGCCAAAGGACCAAAAACATCAAGGCAGACGATGGCGATGGCAGCCAAATAGCGCAGTCACCATTCGCTGCCAACGTCGCAGCAGCAGCAGAAACAGCAGTCGCTGTCGAAACTCGCACGATGAGCAAATCTCGACACGAGAGCGCAACCTGGCCAGTGGGTGAGAGCCGAAGGACGAAGAATGGGCCACGAACCTTTTAAGTGAAGCTTGCAATTTGCGTAGCGCATCGGCATTTTGTGCCGAAGTTGTTATTGTTGTTGTTGCTGTACAATTGTTGGCTCAATGCACAAGCAACAGCAGCAGCAACAGAGTCCCGTTTATCCGGCTGCTGCTGCTGTTGATGATGATGATGCGACTGGCAATGGAACGAGACTTGGCTATTCCTGGAGCAACGTTTGGAATTGAAACAATAGTTTTGGAAATCTGTTCAGGAATTCTGCTTAAATCAAAGAATCATCTAATATTATCAATCAATTTCTTTTTGTAGAACTAATAGTAAAATAATTCAATATAATAAAATACTGGTATTAAATTATTTATTCAATTTTATATTTAATATTTAATATTGTATCTAGCACGCCAATTATATTTAACTCAATTTATCAAAGCGTTTCCATTTAAAATAACTCAAATAAATTAAAAAAAAAAAAAAACATGCACAAGAAATATCAGCAATTATGTCAGTCTTTTTGACGTGTTTCTTTATTTTTTGGCTCATTGTGGAATATTTATATAGATATATCCTGATCATTTTGTCAATCCAACAAAAACATATTTGTATGCTTTAGATTGGCAGCAGAGTTAACAGCGCCTTAACAGTGTCTTTGCAATTACAGTTGCAAAAGTGAAAACGAAATGGAATGGAACAAAATTGCCTTTGCTTAGCTCCGTGGAACTTTCTCTCAGCAATGAGAAGCGCATGCGTCTCAACAACAACAAATACAAGAACAGCGGGCAAAAAATTACACGAAATTCCGACACAGACATCGTCGCAACTTCGTCGGGTTTGCGTCGGCAGCAGCAGCTGCGCCAGCGAATGCGGCATCACTGCTAGCGACAGCGACTGCGGCAGAGAAACTTGCAAAGAGCTATACAAAGCGCAACTTGCTCCACATATTCTAGCCCTACTTACACAGCGACATACTCCCACACACACACACACGCGCACACTCACTAGCAAACTGCTGACAGAGATTACAGAGCGGCTGAGCTATTAGCTGCTGCGCTGCTGCTACTGCCTCGGCCACTGTCGCTGCCGCTGCCGCAGTTGGCGTCGCTGCCGTTTGGCCTAGGCCTTTGTAACTGTTATCAGCGAACTTTTTGGCCGCTGTGCAGATTTCCAAACGCTGCCACTGATAACAGCAACAAAGTGCCAGGCAAAAGACATTAAAAGCCAACGAAGACGACCCAATTTTTTCCCATTCGTGCTACTGCTGCCAAAATCATTGGCCTTACGCACATTCCCCGAGGGACCCGGATGGTTGGGGACTACTAGCAGTGGGCAGGGAGCAGGGCTGTATTTGAAATTCCGACTATAAGGTGTGGTGTCTGCTTGGCATATGAGAGCAGGCAGCGGCTTTAAATGACTTGGCCAAAATGGGCACCACTTGAATGAAGAGCAAAATACCTCGGGCTGCCCGCTCTAAATTTATTTTCTTGTTATTTCTATTTTTGTGTATTTTTTTAATTCGTTAGTTTAACTTTGAATTTGGTTTGTGACGCCTCGCGCCTCGCGCCCCGCCCCTTAACTTAATTAAATGTTGTTTGAAACGCTTTTCATTCAACTGCATAAATTACAAAGCAAAGTACCACTTAGCAGGGGGCCGGCTCCGCCAGCGGTGGCACTGGCAGTGGCAGTGGCGGTTGCTGTGGCAGTAAGCCACGCCTGGAGGCACCAAAATTACAGGGGCGGAGTTCTCCACACTTTATGCTAAATCAAATAAGTGTCTCGGCATTCGAGCCTTATTTTGTGTATTGTATTTAAATTGACTGAGGTAAATGGAAGAATTTATTCATTCAAACTACTTTTTGGGAGGCACATGTTAAGGGTTAATGGAGCGACTTAAATATGCTTAAAGGTTAATTTGAAACTTATATAATGATATTTATATTTGTGTATTCTATAGAATAAATTAATCATCCTGATGTTATCAAAAATTGCAGCTGGGTCGGACTTCAATGCAGGTTATGGTCAGAAAATTTAATCAGGTCCATTTTTAAAAAAATATTTATTCAATAAATCATAGTTTTTATTTTTAATACAATATGTAACATTTTAGCTACTGAATCATTTTTGTGATGTTTGCATAATTGTACTTTTTTTATTGATATTGCAACAACGAGAAGAAAAGTTTTTATTCTAGAAACAAACGTTAAGTAACCCATTTGAGACCTGGCCAAGAGTGCAAATTGGCATTGGGCATGTGGACATGTGGTTCATGGTCATTTAAATGACAAATCTCAAAACGACTCTACACCAGCAGGGAACTTAATATGCAGAACAAATCGCGCTACAGGACACAGGGCACAAAATGTTGCGACATCCCATGGCGAGAGTCCAGCAGGCCCATCGTCCCCAGGCTTTGTGGCCGCTGGGCATCATTATTTAGTTGAGGGACATTAGTCTTCAGCAAAATTGTGACCAGCATCAATTTGTTGTGCTAACATTTATTGTAATTTATGATCACTTTTGGAGGCTGACTTGTAATTTATAATTTGACACAAGTTACAAAAAAAATAGAAAAAGGATTCGGCTCTTTGAAGTGCGACACTGTCGGCAGGACTCTGAGCATTAACCCGCCTGGTAATGTCACACGGCAGCAAAAGTTTTGCGAGTTGTGCAAAGTTTTTTTTTTTTTTTGAGATTTTCGAGATTTAATTTTTATTTTTCAGCTGCTTGTTTCAGCTGGCCTGCCTCGCATTTCAAAGTTTCTCTCGATACTTTGGCAAACATTTCGTAAAAAATGGCATACAATCTGTCAGCGAAATGTTGCTTTCCAACTTGAGTGGATTTGACAGGGGCGGGGCGGGGCCGGGGCAGCTGCTAGCAAAATCAATTGAAAATTTCCTTGGGCCTCAGGTGTTTCTGGACGGAACGATGTAGAAAACTTTTTTTATTACGATTCCCACAGAAATAACGCCAATGCAGCAAATCTTAATCTATAGCTCCACAACGTAATGTTCCAAGATAAAGTTTGCAATGCTTTTACTCTGTAACCATTGAAATTTGTCTAAATAGGCTATATACTAAGACTATTATATATTTTGTATATTTTTATAAATTTTCTTTTCTTTTTTTTTCGCATCTATAAATACACTTTATAACAATTTAAAATAATTATATTTTATTTAATATATTTATTCAATTCAAATTTACTTATCAGTCAGTAAATATTAAAATAACCAAACTTTAAACTGATTTTTAAGTGCCTGCAGATTATATCCTAGTCGTATAACTCTTCAAAATTTTGATATATATATAGCCTACTTACTTTTGCTTTATTTTGTTTGTCTTTTTGCAGTTTAAAACTGGCAATTTTATTACCATTAAATGTGGCCTTTGTAACAGCCTATTTATAACGCCCAAACAAAATGCATATTTCATGTTTCGTTTTTGGTTTACGAACAAGTATATTTTTAACATTTTTTTATGCAGATAAAAACGTATAATAATGTTGGTATACGACTACACAATACTCTGTTGCAGTGTATTTTAGACAATTATAAAATTAAAATAAGTTTTGAATAGTACAAATAAATTATATATAAATGAGTTAACAAATGGGAATTTGTTTGAATAGAGGCTGATAGATAAATTAGTTAAAACAAATATGCCATCTTCTTCATTCAATTATAGAGTATAATTATAAAAGAAAAATGTTCGCTACCTTTTCACGGTTGGGGGTTTGCTTCTGACGTGACTGACAGCTGCTGACCAAAACATGGCTTTGACGAATGCTTCGTCGCGTCGCCAGCCAGTAGTGGGTTGGAGGAGGAGGGCGGGGATTTCTATATGCAGGATGTATCTCGATTGGGGTCTCATGTTGCGGCAATGTTGTTGCTGTCATTGATGTGGGCATTGTTGTTGTTGTTGTTGTTGCCGTCATTTCACATAAAGTGTCAAGCGCAAATTAGCCAAACGTTTTCTTTCACAGTTCTGATTTTTTTTCTTTTTTTTTCTTTGGTGCTGCGATGAAACTCGTGAATTGTAAAACTTTATTTTGACAGCTTCCGTATTGGACACCTTGTGTCTGCCAAAGGCCCCCAACAATTGCCACGAGCAGGCAGGGTGAAGGGGCGGGCAGATTCGCTGTCTGGCCAAAACTTTCACTTATTGCCTTTAAAAAACGCTTTAAAAAAGTCAACAGAATTTAATATTTCTTTATGAGCTGTTTGTGTTCGCTTCTTTGATATTCTGTTAATTTGATAAGCGTTTAAATAATTGCGTTAAAGTTATTTAAGTTGGAGTCAGCGAAATTTTAAAAATATATCTTTGTTTTTAAGAAAAAAAGCGCAAAATTTAACTTATTTTACTAATAAAATTAACGAAATTTTTACTAATATTTCTTTCCAATAATTTTAATACCTATTAAAACTCTCTTGGCTTGGCTTGTGGTATATGAATCAAAGCTTTGTTGCTGCCCCAATATGCCCTGCCCCTGAATATTTGGCAATTATTTACCTGCATAAAATTACCACAATTAATTATGAGAAATGGATCAGAAATTGGGACCTCGATATTAGATCTAAAGTGCTCTGTAATTACATAGACCAATGCCATGAAATCAGCACAAAATCACAATTCGAGGAAATTAAGTCATTTCCAAATAAATTAGTTCCGAATGCCGCTCGAAGCTGCAAAATATTATGCGTCGATTATGATTAACGATCAGTGGCCTCTATTTTGACTTGGGGAGGATTGGGCGGACAAGGCTGAATGGCGGACATAAATAACTCAAACCTTGGCGATGATTCTGCACAAAACGAGACACGCCTACTTTTTGGAGAGAGTAAGAATCAACGAGAATAGCTAATGTAAAAGAAGTTTTCTATTTAATATACTATTTATCGGTATATTAAATGGTATATCGGAATAAACTTGCGACTAGCTTTAACATTTTTTTTTGAGCTATAATTTTTTAATATTTTTTTGATCAGTTTTGACTTGAGAATGGCCTTAAAATTTAAGTTAACGCTAGAAACAAAGTATTTTGCAGTCGGCGAAAATTAAAATATTATTTTCACTCCTGTTCTTTGCCTATTTTCTCATATCATTTTTTTTCTCCTAATTTTTGGCTGAACTGAGACTAGAAGTATTTATGAGCAGAGCACGCGATGGATGCTGGGCGGCCAATTTTTTTGAGGACAAGACAAGAATTTAGTGCAGAACATGGCAATTACGCTGGACTGGAAAAAATATGGCCAAAGTCATTGACGGCCCAAGCAGGAGTTGGAGAATGAAAAAAAAAAACCCAGAAGCTGTGCTTTGGACAGAGGATGCAAAGGAATATCAATGAATATGAGTTATTTGCACGCACAGCCAAGTTTTTCACTTTACAAACTCATGAAAAATACATTGAAGCGACTTGTGAGAAATGCCCCGTTTGGCAGTCATTAAAAATAAATTTTGTGGCCAGGCGTAGCTAATGAATATAGAAATTTCTTTCTATTCAAAATGTGTGTGTATATGTGCTGTGTGTGTGTGTGGAATATATGAAATATATGTTGGGGTATTTGTGCTGAGATCCTTGGCCATCAATCAATTGCCCAATTTCTGCTTCACTTTTGGGCAATGAGCAAAGAGTCTGTGTGTTTGTTTATTTGTTTACCTTCGCTTTCTGTGCATTGAAGGATATTTTCAAGAATCCACATTCGCCCCAAACCATCCGAAAAATATACATTTGACATATTAGTGCAGGCCGATAAAGAAATTGATTTCTGCCATTCAGCACAAAACTCAGCTCAAGTGTCCAAATATGTCCAGACTCACCACTCAAGATTGGAATTGTGCTCGGCTTTTTATATAAAATTGAGTTATTGAGTATTGAAAGGTTCAAAAGGTACAATCTTGTTTGTTCTCCCCCCCTCAGTTCAGTTCGGTTATTTACTTTTCTTATGGTGAACTTTCGAAATCAGAGCACACAATTGGGACTTAAATTTCAACAATTTTTTTTTATGAAATACATATTTTTTCTTTATGACATATTTTTTATATTTTAATCATTTTATACGAAAAGTTTTTTGAGAACTAACTATAACAAAACTTAAAGTAATCAAAAATTAATATTTAGTTAAAAAATGAATATATTTGTATAACAAAATTTAATATTATATAAAATTAATATTATATTAACAGCGCTTGTTTATTTTAAGTGCAGTATTCATTTATTATATTTTATGTTTATTTGATTGATTTTAAATGCTTAATTATTTTACTTAATTTAAATTGTATTTTCCCTGTAAGTTTAATTTTAAATTTAATATTTTTAACTTCTTTATTGAATTTTTATTATTTTTAGTAAGAAAACTAAATAAATTAAAATTTTTTGTCACATGATGCCAAGAATAGATGCAAAATGGGAATACGATGTCAAGCTTAAGTGAGAGTTAGGAAGAAAAAGAGAGGGAGAGAAAAAAAGAGAGGGATGGATATATAGTTGGATTTATATATAAATCCGGAGCACAGCCAAATGAGCTAACAATGTGGTCAACGTGGTGTCTGGGAGGCAGCTTACTTGGTTTATGAACATGTCCTCTAACAATGTTGTTTGTGTATTGGCACTCACTGTATAAATCTTGCAACACGCGCAGGTTGCCACACACACAACTCATGTATATATGTATGTATGTATGTATGTATCGAGATGTGAGCAGCGAGCAGAGGAGCAACTAATGAAAAATCTCATGGGATACCGTCGATTGGACGGTGGCCTGTGATGAGGTCTACACAAACATTTGAGCAGCGCTGTCAACAACATGCCAAACTGACAAACAGACAGACAGACGGACAGACAGTATGGCAGGATGGCAGGATGGCACAAAACAGAAGCCGCAGGACGCGTAACACAAGACAGACAAGACACATTGGCAGACATGTTGACGTATTTTGGGCCATGCTGCGCACATTGATGACAGTCAAAATCTATCACGGGGGGTGCGGGCGGGGAGGAGAGGTGTGTTTGTTGAGCAGCACGTGATGTCATTAGCATTGGCACTAAAAGTGGCAGTGGCAGTGGCAGCAGCAGCGCACATTTGTCATAAGTCACAAAATACGCCCGAAAAATGTGTGCGAAGGCGATGCAAATGCAACCGACGCAACCGCAACGCGTGCAACGCCACACACGCCAATCATCGTCAGCGGATATAGCAGGCGGCAAGCAGCAGCAGCTGCGGCAGCAACGGACATCAGAGAGGGGAGCGGATGTTGGGTGTGTGGCAACGCTTGCTGCTGGGAACTTTTATTGAAATTCCTTAATGAGCACTGAGCGCTGACAGTTCAAGTGCAATGCAATTTCCGGCTAGCGGCAGTTGCAGTTGCAGTTGCAACAAGCAGCAGCAGCAGCAGCAGTTGAATTTTGCTGTTGCTGTTAAATTTGCAAGGGCAATTTGCGTGCAGTTCAATTAAAACGCGCGCGGCAAGGCAAATTGCAATTGTTTGAGTTGTGGGCGACACGCGACAATCAACAAAGTGACAAATTGACTTTTGAGCTGCTTGTTGTTGTTGTCTGTCTGTCTGTCTGTCTGTCTATCTGGCTGACTGACTGTGATGGCTGTTGCCAATTACCGCTAATGTCGCACAGTTGCCGCATTCACACATAAAATTAAAGATAAGCTCGCCATAAAAATAAGTTTTACTGCTGCAGCAGCAGACATGGAGTCGTCTCAATCGTGTTGAAGCAACAGCTGAGAGACTCGAGTCTCGTGCTGCGTCCTGCCAGCGAAAAGGTTATGTCACGATAAAATTAAATCCAACAAGCGTGAAGTAGGTGAAGTGCTGCTTGTCTCCAAGCAAATTGAAAACTTTCTGCTCCGGATTTTTACGACTTTGAGCGCTTCGAGCCATGACTTTAACTAATTGCCGGGCATCTAATTTGTTGCTAAGCTCCTTACGCATTGCCCCAAAAAGGACCAGTGTCCATCTCACAATCTCTCCCTCTCTCTTTTGCTCTCCCTCTTGTTTTTATCAGTGGGCACAGCCACCCAGCACATTAGCATATTTTGAACTTTTATATTCTGTGTAGTTGTTTATCTCCTGGAATAAGCTTTGCAAAATGCCTGAATATAAAAGTCTTATATCAATCTTGCTACAACTTGATGTGTCCCTTTTCCATTTCCATTCCCCTTTTGTCTTCTCCGTTGTTGTCACTGTTGCCACGACGCATTCGTCGTCTCTGGCAAAAAAACTTTGAGCGAACTGGGGAACTGTACAACTTGTGGCAGGGAGCAGGGAATTGTTTGCAAGTCCGAGTCACCGGGCGACGCACCTTTGCTTTAGTCGACTTTTTATTCCCCCATCTTCTTCTGCGTCTTCTTCTTATTCTGGAGTTTTTTTTTTCATTTTTTTTTACCATGAATAAATTGCGCAGAATTTATGTGGAAAGTTTTGTGTGTGCGCCCCAACATCAGCTCCAAGCTGAGAGCATGAAATGAAAGTGGCTAGCGGAGTTCAGATGAATCTGTTTGCCTTAGTCTGATGAGTTATCTGCGCAAATGCAGCAGCGTCGCAGAGTCAGGGGGGGGGGGGGCTGCCACAGTCAGCTTCTGTGTGAAGTGCCTTCTGGGTAGGCGGTAGGCGGAATTGCAGAATTTATGGTTGAAATGCTAAATGAGCGCTTCGCGGCGAGTAGATCCTAAAGTTGCACTATTTCTGTTTTGCATACCAAAGTTTTATTACAAAAAAAAAACACACACACACACACACACATACACACTTTACAGTTAAGAGTGGTGTGTGCACTTTAAGTTGCAGCTCAACATACAAACCAAAAGTTGCAGTTTTGTGGCAAACAATATAAATACAAAATTTCATTTTGTTTGCTGCACAACTCGAATTATAATTCACAAACTATTCGCTAATTGAGACAGAATTAATCTGTCTAAAAATTGCTTAGTTAAAAAAAAACAAAAAACTGAAAGTTGCCCAATAATTAACCTACTAGAAATATGGTATTTGTGCATTACAACTAAATTTTTTTAAGTTTAATTATTATATAACAGCACTTTATTGTTTTCAAATCTATTATTAAATGAAACATTTAAATATATTATTAAATAAAATAATTAAATCTATTATTAAATGAAACATTTAAATATATTATTAAAAAAAAAAAATTAAATCTATTTTTAACTGCAACATTAAACTAAATTTCCGTTCCAAAATTATCTCTAATTGAGCATATTTTCAGCTTATAAAGCTATAAATATACAAGAACTGCTTAAAAGCTATTAGTTTGTAGCTTCTTATAATTTTATGCAAGGTTTTCCTGGTAGAGCCTGAGGCTTAAAAGAGCTACAAGCTTAAAGCATTTTTGGCCCGGAAAATGTTGTTGTTTTGCTCGTTGTTGTTTAATAACGCCCGGCGTTGCCAGCGTGTTGCCAGGAATGTGAGGATTAAGATTTACGCCGCTCTGTGCCGCAACGGAAGGAAGGCAGGGCGTGGTAGGGGGTAAGGGGTAAGGAAAAGGGGTGCGAGTCAGCTGCCTGACACATGGGCGCTTCGTAACCGGCAATCCAAGGGAAAAAGCCCACGCCCACAAAATGCTAACCGCAAGCCAAGAGCAAGTCACACGTTGCCAAGGCACTCCACATTGTCGTAGCCATCGTTTCGTGACGCTGACGCTGACGCTGACAACCACAACGACGACGACGGCAACGCATTGTGGCTACTACGCTATATTGCCGAACACCGCAAAGAGACGCAACAACGTTGCGTATGTGTAATATTTCAGCATTTGCAACACTCTGGCAACACACAGCGCAACACGCTTTGCTGCCTCAAATGCTGCTGTTGCTGCCTCAACTGCCTCAACTGCTGTTTCTCTTGCTTGGTTGCGTCGTCATTTCGCTGTGGCCCCGGCATCCCGCTCTGCGTGTGCCGCTGCGTGTGTGGTCTACCATTATCTGTCTGGGAAGCCATTAATTTTTCAAGATTGATCCGGTATGCAAATTACTTACACAGAATGTTGCACGAGCGCCGGCAGCGCTTCCTTTGCTACTCTCTTTCAGTGCCGTCTATTGTGTCTTCTATGCGTGTGTCTCTGTGTGTGTGTGTGTGTTGCTATTAGTGTCTATGTGTGTGTGCTTGAGTACCAAATGTGTCTGCTCAAAATTGGCTGCCTCGTTTTTCAGCATTTTCTATTCCTTTTTTTTTTTGTTATTTCTATTTATTTTTACGCTTGCTTTTGCAGTAGATAATTATTTGGGCGTGGCCTTAAAGGCGAACCGCAATTCAACAGAAAACTCTTGGAGATTTTGGCCAAGCTTCCCATTGAATTAATATCTCATTTGAGTTTCAGTTCTGTGTGGAAGAGGCAGTCGCATTTCCCACATTTATTTACTACATTTTCACACTCGCCAAGAGTCATCCACATTTTTTTATCAAGTGCACTCGAGTTTTTTTGTATCACTTTTTTGAACTTGTTTTAAAATATAACAGCAGCTTTTTTATATTAATCAAAATGCCAATTTGGTAGGAATTTATAATAAAATACTAATTTGTGATTTTATTTTTATCAAAATTCTAAAGTTGTTTTCTGCTGTTTATCTGCTTTTGATTTGTCTTTATTTCATTGAGATTTAAACAAGTTTAAAATGAACGACTTTCAGCTTTTCAATTGTTGTTTTGGGAATTGGGATATATCTTAAATTGCTGAAGCATTATCTGGAAGTGGCAGCAGGCACTTGGAAATACGCCCACAACACACTCGGGCTAAGCAGCGTGCGTCAAGTGTGGTTTTGTGTGTGTGTGTGTGTGTGCGTGTGTGTGTGTGCCACCAAAATGACAAAGATCACTTAACGGTTGCGCAATGTTTAACGAAACTCAGCGACAACATGCTAAATGCAATGTTGATGATGATACCGACGAGATGGTGATTATGATGAGGGTACTGTTTGCCTACACGCAATACAAGCATCCAACATACACAACAACAACACACAAACACACATATATATATATATGTATGTATGCAAGCTGACAGGCAAGTAAACATGACGCGAAACTAACAGGCACAGTTCTCGTTAACACATCGTGATAACAATCAAAGCGAAACAAAAGCCAACAAAACAAAACAAACAGGCACAGGAACAGCAACAAGAACATCATCACCGGCAACATGGTCAAAACAATATGGTTGGAGAGGGGGGAGGGTAGTCAGTACCTGACTAGTGTGTGCCGCTAAAATTGTGGATATTTATTTGGGGAACTCCGGCGAAACGGAAAGCGTTATCTCTGCTCAGCTTTGCATAAACCAATGTGCCACAACAAATTTTTCTAAAACCGAACCCAAGCGTTAAATTGGTATCAGCTTACGTGTGTGTGTGTGTGTTAGACAAATTATCTAAGACGCCCCTTGCTCAAAAATGCCAGAAAACAAAATGAAATTTAACAACAACATAAAATCAGCGCGGCAACAACAACAACAAAAAAAGAAAGCAGCGAAAAATACAAAACTGTAAAGCAAACAAAACACGTCGACGGTCATTTAATTGGTTTACACACACACACATACACACACAAACAAGCAATGCCCAAGGGTTCCCTGCTGCCAACTGTAAATGTGTGTCTACGTGTGTGTGTGTATAGTGTGTGTGTGTGTGCGTTGCATAAATTACATGAAATTTACAAATAAATTACGCGCATGCAAAAGGCGTTCGCTGCTGCAAAAAGGGGGCGTAACTTTGGCATTTTGTACAACCACACGGGTAAAAACAAGTTAATTTTATAATTGGCCAAATGGGTAGCTAAAAATATAACTGCCTGCAAATATGCAGCAGGAAATTAACTTATTTTTCATATAACGCATACGCCAAGTAAATTATATAATCACTGATTAAATAGTGCTAACATGCAAATTTGCTGTAAATGCTTTAAGCGGTAATAAATAAATAATAAGCACCAATAAAAATAAACATTAATTGACTAAATATAACTAAAATTAACTTGCTTCTTTCTTGATGGAACTCAAGCAACATAAAATATTAAATTGTTTATAGAATTTTTTTCATCAAACCGCACACAGAAAATTTATTATATAAATATAAATTATATGGAAAATCACTCTGTCATAAATACTTAAGATAATAATAAATGTTGCCGCTGCGTACACTTGGCAAATGTTTCCCGTCATGGCAGTTAAATCAATTGAATCATCAATCAAGTCACAGGAAATTAACAGAGTTTATACGAATTTGGCCATAAGCAGCACAAATTCGATACGCACATTTTGGCCAAGTTGTGCCGAGGATTGATGCTTCTATGTCAGGCGGGATTAAATGTTGCTCCTGCTGTATACGAATGCATTTAATTTTTTTTGTATTCGTACTTAATCATTTCTGTGGGTATTATTTTTATATATTTATTTTCAGTTGCAAGACAATTGCTCATAATAATGTGGGATAGGCGCGTGCTATGAGTGCCATCATTGAGGACACCGAATGCGAATATCGCTGAATTTTAATTTATGCAAGCACACACACATAGACTATGAATTTATGTGTGTGTGTGTGTGTGTGTGTGTGCTCTCTAGACGAGTGTGTCGCGAGCTTTTCATCGACATTTAATTGAAAGTAACTCAAGCGTGTCAGCATCGCACGCGGTTAATGAGCGAGAAACTCGAATGACTGTCACAGTCACCAACTCTGCCCCCCTCTTTTTTTTACCCCCCCTTGCTTTAACTCTCTATATATGTATAGATATACGTATGGCATATGTCTGGCGATTGCAAAGTTTTTTGCCAGCACGTGAATGACATCAATGACAGTGAAAAGGCGTTTTTTCTGCACTTAATGAGCACGACGAGGGGCGAACCAAGACTTCCATTCAAAGCGCAGCGTCCTTTCCGGCTGAAGTTAAGCAAGTTTCTTCATTTTTGGTTTTTTTCCCCGTTTTTTTTTTTTGCTTTTTATCTGTGCTGCCTGCGTGTGACAAGTTTATTTATGTGTCTGAAAGGCAACCGGATGAAGAAAAAAAAAAAAAAAAATAATAATGTATATATGCTGAAAGAAAAGCAGCCGCAGTAGATGAAACTTAAAAGACATAAACGAACAAAAAAATTGTTTTGTGTGTTATTTAGTTCGCTTTCCTGCACAATTTATTTTTTTTTTTGTGTGTGTGTTGTGCTTTAGCCATAGAAAGTAAAATTAAATGCTTGAAATGTATTAAATCAGCAGCCCTAACGAACGAGCTGACTGATGGAGTATCCTGGCTTTAATTTAGTACAAAATATGTTGTATCTACACATGGGTAAATTGTAATTTCTTATGATTAGTAAGTAAATGAAGAAAAATATTCCCAGTTATATGTCGACGCTTTGAATTTGTAGCCCGACGGCATATTTATATATATATATATTTAGAGTAGTATATAAAAATAAAGCAAAACAAATATTCATTTCAAACAGTTGGCTGAGGATTTGAGGCACTTGCCCCGAAGTAGGCAGCATAAAATTAGCAAATATTAATTTGCTTTTGGAATGCAACAAATCAAAGTAAACAATTATTCAAATGCTATGCTGGTCAACAATTCACACAACTCATAAGCCAAAGATACGCATGGCATGCCCACGGGCACACACACACACCCTTACACACACACACACACTTGTAAAAGAAGGGCATTCATGCATCAGCTTTCGCTCACTCGAACTTGAACAATATTCAACTGGAGTTATTTATATTAAAAATTTGGTTTATTGATGTGGTTGCTTATATTTGGCCAAGTTTTTTATGTGTTGATTTTTATGAAAGCATCGGTTTAGTTTTAGCCAAGCTGTTGCTCGACAATATATATATATGTATGTGGCAACAACTAATCTGTAAATGTGTATGTGGAGCATATTGAAGCCATATGAAGAACCGCATTTCTTTTGCTTACTTGTTTGACCTTTTTTTCTTTTTTTTCTACTTGTTGTTGGCTTGTTTTGTACATGTTTGGTAATTTCCTGGCTACGAACGAGTTGACCACAAAAAAGGCAAAAAATCAAAATAAAAGGAAAATAGAAAGCACAACGAGCTGTAAATAAAAACCAACCCAAGCAATCAACAAATACATTTCAACAGCACCTTATAAAAGTATTTGAACCTTATGCTGACCAAATTTTATCGCATTTGACACACACACATATACACACTCACACAAGCACATACACACTTATTGGCATTGATTTTGGCTTTTATTAGCTCGAGCAGCCGCAGCGCAGAAGTTGCCAAGTCGCACTTGACTTGACTCCAATGTTGCCTCCATTCCTGCCACTCCCCCCTCCCCCCTCCGATCAACGGCCACTTCAGCTTCAATTGCCCTAATCCATTGCAAAGGAGGCGTGGGATCACGTACAACATGCACAGCAGTATATCTTTTTAAAAACATTGTTAAAGTTTTGCTATAGTTGTGCTAACCCCCATAACCCCGACCCCCATCCCCATCCCTATCCCCATGCCCCATTTCGCATCCGTATATCCCATTGCCCCATCCCCCATGTATATACATATATATATCTATATATATATATATATTTTTTTATTATTGAATTCGAGTTCAATTTGTTTTTATTGATTTGCCATTTTGCACTAGCCCCAGAGATGTGACGGAAATTGTCAATGCTTTACAATAGTTGCAGGCAGCAATCGTTGCCACTAACACTGCCTCACGCTGCCGCACACCCCGCAACCCGCACCACATACAATATCATCATGGCTTTTTGAGTTTTATGTGCACTTGATAAAATTTCAATAGCTGCAACCCCATCGCACCCGACATTTGGATTCTGTTGTTTTTCGCGCCAGTTTGGCTTTGCCTTTAGTTTTATGTGATATTAAAATTGATAGCAAATCGCTGCTGCTGCGGCTGCTCCTGCTCCTACTACTCCAACTCCTCCTACTCCTCCTACTTGGTGGTGCAACGCCATTCAAGTGCGCCATGCTCGTTGAGCTTGGGGTGATTGAGAGAGGGGGCCCAGATCTGGTTTTTATGGCGCTCAGCAAGCCCGAACGCTTGGCAAATTGAATTTCATACGATTTTCAATAAAGCCAATTCCATATTGGGCATACGCGTTGTAAGTCCTGGCAAGCATTATGCTTGGCCAACTTTGTGCGAGCACTTAAATAAAAATAAAGACAACCAAATAGATAAAGCAAAAGTGCGATTTCAAAAATGTGCTGCATTTGAAATGGCTGCTAAATGGTAAATTGGCAACGCAATGTCTAAATAAAAATGAACAATGACAGCAGCAATTGTCATTGGTATATTGGAGGCAAATGTTGGTTGAATTCTTACAAATAACACATATTTGGATTTTTGAAACATATTAAATACAAAAGGCAAAGAATGAAAATTATCACATACAAACTGCATTAGGGGTATTCAAATATATCAACTTCTACACAAAATAAAACTAATACTTTAACTAAATTAAGTACTCGTTATTAACACTTAAATTATATATTTAAATGTAATAATGAGCCTAAGGAAAATTTTTATTTTAAAAAACTATTTTAGTTAAAACTTTAGTTAAACTAATTTTAATATCTACAATTTTTTAAGGCACATTTAAATGTAATAATGAGCCTTAAGAATATTTGTATTTAAAAAAAAATGTTTTAGTTAAAGTTTTAAACTAATTTTAATATTTGACTAGATTTGTAATTTTTGAGGCACTTTAAGTGATTTCTTTTCAAAATAAATATTTATCGAAAGTGGTGCAGACAGAAACGTTTGTTGCAAGCTTCAAGCAGCGCAGTTTCATATCAATGGTCGCCCAACAACAGCAACAACAAAAATAACAATAAATATAGAGAAAATACAGAAATTCCACAAAGAGTGCAGACAACTAATACGACAAATGCAATAAAACACAGACAATGTATGAAGTTTAACGTTCGAATTTCAGATTGCATTTGTGCAGCGAGTGAGAGGGGAGTAAGGTGAAAACAATGGAAACGCACACACACACACACACACAACTCAGTTCGGACGTCGCTGCGTAGGCGTGGCTGCGTGTATAATTTGCGATTTATGGGCAGCAGAATGTTGACAGCAGCGAGGGGCAACTGTAACACGTGCTGTGCAACTTCTAATGCGACTGACAAACAGCAACACCTACACCCACACCTACACCCCACACTCACACACAGTTAAGCACAGTGCGGAACTTGAACAATGTGTCAAATGTCATATATGTGTCGCGTTAATAAATTCACTCAACTGCTTCGATGTGCCCGCCGCTGGCATAACAAAAATTGTGCCTCGACGCAGACAACACACACACACAGCAAATATGTATCTGTAGTCCTCCAACTATATTGCCATGCCACTGCTCGTTGCCCAAGAGTCAATTGTCAGTGACAAATACAATCCAATTCGTATAGGATGAGTCTTGAATTACCAACCGATTCAGCTTGAATTTCATTATTCTTGTTGTCTGCCACAACAGCAACAAAAATGTTGCATTGACAACAAATTTGAATAAGATATTTTATTTTTATATATATATAAATATAATATATATTTGTATGTGAAAAAGATAATGTCAAATAACACTTCAATTGGAAAATAAAAAGAGAAGAAAAGTTTTTTAATTGCATTTCAAATTGCTGTTGCGAATATCAAAAAAATGAATTTCAGCTAAAGTTGGCAATAAATATAAATATTTTTTTTAAACTTCGAAAGTCTTTGAAATTGATGTAAGCAAAGCAATTGGCAATTGAGCAACATATTAAATGTCCTCTGACTGAGGAAATGATGCCATAAATTTTGTTTAATAATACACAAAAAAAAAATGGTCCATTATAAAATGCACAAAGGTACAATGCAGCAGCATTTATAAGGAATTCGTATTTGGAAGTGCTTACAAATAAATTACGGAAAAGAATGGAAACTATTACTAATAATATGTATACAAAATACTCTCTTTATATATATATATATATATATACTTCAAATGAACTGCAAATAATGGAGAAGGCGGCATATAAATAGTCGGCCCCAAATGTGTGCTTGTGCCCATTGCAGATGTACATGAATTTGTCATTGAACTCGCCTTGCCTCCACACAGCACAAGACGCAAGCACTTGTCCCTGCCCCAGGCCCTGATGTTGCCCCTGACCAACCCACATTGCCTATTTTGAACTCTATTTAATTGCAAAATCACAGCCAAAAATGACCAAAACGTTTTGTGTGTGTGTGTGTATGTGTGAGTGTGTGTGAGTAATTTTTTTTAAGATTCGTTTGTTGTGGTATGTGTTTGTTTTCCTTTGGCTGATTGCGTTGAGGCACCTTGCCAAGTGGCAAACGCGCGGAAACCTGATCCGGATGAACCAATGGCAATTGCCAAAAACTTGGCCAGCAACATCATCGTCAGTGCCGTCATCAGCAGCAGGAGCAGCAGCAGCAGCAGCAGCAAACAACAGCAGAGGCAGCTGCAGCAGAGGCAGCTGCAGCAGCCACTGCCCAAAAAGCTTGGCATCGCCTAAGAAAATGCCCATTCTGACAGTTTTAGCCACGTTTGTCGAGCAACAAAACTGAATAAATTTAATGCGGATTTTGGCAAACGATGCGACAACGTCGCTTCACGTGCCAAAGGCCCCAAATGCCAGCGCCAAGTCCTGGCCAGGGCAGGCCAGGCCAGGCCAGGCCAGCGACGCATCCAGTTCGAGTTCGAGTTCAGCAGACGAACGCCATTTCGGACTCGCCTGAGGAGCATATGAGAAGCGGATGAGAATGCGGCTGGGAGGGGAAAGGAGGTGGTACACGGAAATCTCTATAGGCTCATTCCATGAAATTCTATGCACTTCCGTGTTGGCATTTGTCGCTGCTTCATTGTGGACAGCTAAGCGAGCTGTACAATGCCACGCACAGTGGGGCAAGTGTGCAAGAGAATAAATTAATTAATTAAGAGTATAAATTTTATTAATATTAATTTCTTTTTAGTTTAGTTTACATTTTAGTTGTATCAGTTAGATGACTTCATCTACGACCTGGCTTAAACCAACTAACTGTTTTATGTCTAAATGCAGATTACATTTTTAAGATTACAAAAACATTTCAAGTAAAAAACTATTTAAAAATAATTAAAAGTTGGGCAGCTAAAATATTTGATAAATTTTTAACGCTGTTGCTGAACCACTTCCTGCCAAAGGTTGAACAGTCAGCGCCTCAGTTGCTCATTCTCTCTCGCACTGATTGCGACTGCCCCACGACTGCCCCCTCAGCAACCCCCCCCCCCCCCTCTATATGATACTCGTAGAGTGTATGCATTATAATTTGAGTGGCACGCTGAGAGTAGCTTTTGTTTTGCTTTTAATTAGATTTACATTGGCCACTTTTCAGTTGCGGCTGCCACATTTCCGACACCATGACCCACCCACTCGACACCCTGCGTCCGCCCCTCTCTCTCACACTCTCTCTCTCTCTCATCCATGGTGCAAGCCTAGCAAACAGTGCGCTTTGTTTATTTTGGCGCCTTGCGCACTCATTGCCCCCGTTGCACATAGACAACAGCAACCATACCTCCCCCCTTCCCACCACCCAGCACCCCTCAGATTGCCTGTTTTTCTTCTTTTATTTTGTTTTGTTTAATTATTTTCAACAGCTTCACTTTTTGCACTTCCGCTTTGTGTGTCACTAATTGCTTTTGTGTTTCAGTATTTACAATTGTTTTGATTCATTTCTTTTTGATCCACCCAACCACCTCCAGCTCCCCTTCCTCGCCTCCTCCCCTCTTTTCCGTCATCATCAAATTCTCTCTGCAGCTCTGCGTGCTTAATTAAATGCACTTTGAATGTCCACTCCCAATGCCGCCCCTCCCTCATTGTCCAGACAACCTCTGCTGCTGCTTTTAGGCCTTCTGTGTCAAGTCTCTAAATATCTGACTCTAATCACGTCCTTTAATTAAATTGAATCCAGTTTCTCTGCAGTTTCACGCTGCATTCCTAATTACCACACATGCCCGAAAATGCAAATTATATCGATTTGTTTTGGCAAATGCAAAATACATTAACTAAAAATGCGGCGTCATTTGGCGACTAATATTCATAATATTTGGAAATATTCCTTTGATGCCTAAACAATTAAAATATAAATAAGAATTAATGTATGCTCAATCATTTTCAAAATAACTATTAAATTCCAAAAATGTATAAAATATTTTTCCGTCCAATTAAAATGAGACTAATTATTGCAAAAACTACTTAATTATTATTAATAAACTATAAAAGCTTAAAATTATTATTTAGTTCCGTCGATAAGTTAAAGCAAAAAAAATAATGCAAATAAATAAAAACTTATTATCCTTGGAAAGGAACTACGATGTCCCTGGTTGATGTCCCTGGCTAAACTAAAATGGAGAAAATAACTCGGAAAAGTTGTGAAAAATAAAATATTTTGTAATTCTGCTGATGATGCTGCTAATTCAAAACCGGAAAAGCTTTTAACCAATTTACATAATTTGCTAAATACCGACCGTCTTGGACGATAGTCGCATCCAAGTCGCCTCGTCCTGGCTAAAGTCATTTTTCTGAAGCGTCTGTGCGCCTCTGTCCTCCGAGGAGGCGGAATGAGGACGAGAAAAGTCCTCTTTTAAAGAAATTAATTAATGAAATGTTGATTAACTTTTGCCAACCAGTCGAGCTGGTGCCAAGCCTGACCAGCGATGGAGGCTTTTGTCCTCGTGGAATCAGTGGTCCGTCGTCGTCTGAGATTTATGTCGAGGCATTTGTCATGGCAAAGAGTAAACAAGCGATGGGCGTATTGCTCGCGCTGTGGGCGTGCCGACCGCTGGGGCGTGAGCATAATCCACGAAATAATGCGCTCTAAAGTTATTTACAATTCCTGAATACATTTTTCAGGGAAAAAGTCTCGCCAACTCACAGTTGGAGCGGGAGGTGCGGCAGGAGTTGCCCGGAAGTCATCCTTCGTTCGCGCCAGTATCTGGATTGGGATCTGGGTCTCGGCTAATTAGCCTTAATGCTCAAAAAGTGAAATTGCATTTGAAATACAAAACAAAAGCCAAAAAGGGGTCGTTGCTAATTTACCCTCGCCGATCCAATTAAGAGAACATGACAAGGTATCATCCAGATATTTAATTTCGGAAATATTTGTGCAGCCAGCCCTGGCTGACACATAGATTAAACAATCAATCGCTGAATTAACGGCTAAGTAACACCTAAGCAATGTGCAAAAAAATATTCAATTATTTTCCAGGTGGGTTCTAATAAGTATTTATCCTAAAGAATAAATTTAGGAATGTAGGAAAAAATATATTCAATTATTTTCCAGGTGGGTTCTAATAAGACTTTAATTCTAAAGAAAAAATGTAGGATTTCCTCACAATTGTTACCTTAAAATTACAATATATCCTTTATCAGGACGTACGAATCCTTCTCTAAGCCTGCCCTATTCCCAAATATTTTAAGATCTTCTGTGCCCCTTTTGGTCAAGCAAACATTCTTCTCTTCTATTACTCATTTGTAATTGCGGAAAGGGTATTGAAACGCATTTGGAATTTCGTGCAGTGCCATTAATCATTGCTCGGGTTCGCTTTGTTGTGCACAGTGATTGAGATGGGGTAGGGGGAAGGGGAAAGGGGGTGGTGGTGGTGTGCGACATGAAACTCGTCAAGTTGTTTTGTGCTTGATTGATTTATGTATTTGAGCCCATTGTTTGACCCTTAATTAGTTTGACCAGGTGGCCGATTTTGCCGATTTCTGCCACAGAAAGGTGCCCAAGTGCCTTGCCTGGTGGCGCACAATTTCCTCCTCAAGGCGCTATTAGTCAAATTCTTGGAGATTGCGATAAGTTGGCAGCAGTTCGATTGCATGCACACCTTGGGCCGCCGATTTATTGCGCATCTGATTATCAAATTGCATAAAAAATGGTTAGCCAATAAAACATTTTGACATGCAATTCATACCTTACCATTCTGTGACTGCATGCGACAACCAACCCCTTTCTCGCGTCCCGTGCCTCCATAAATAACATGACGCAATCTATGAGTAAACCAAAAAAAAAAAAAATAAAATAAAAAAATACATTATTTGGCAATAAAATGGAAATCGATTCGGCAACGTCGACGACGACGACGACGACGATGACGATGGCAAACGGCGAGCAAAGTTGACAAATTGCAGCCAAGGAACAAATGGAGCGCCGTAAGAAAAATAATATCGACTATCAAGGATTTCCCTGTGCCATTGTCGTTGCCTGCTGCCTCATCCTGGTGGTGGTGACTGCTGTTGCTGTTGATGCTGCGACAAATTTACATGCCCCAATTGCAGAACCCGCCCCACCCGTCCACAGCTTGAAGCATCGTTCAAATTGAAAATTGTTCGTAGACAAACACACACACACACACACACACATACACACACACATTCAGGCAAAGCATCCTTTGTGCGGATGCCGCCGCTGCTGTTGCTCCATCTGCGATTGCTCTACCCCGTTCCGTTGATGCACCCTTTGTACTTGTCATTTATGAAAATTTGTTTATTTTCGTAATGCTCCATTTGCAAATGTAGCCAAAGTAAATATTGGCGCTACATATGGGAGAATGAGATACCGCCCATAGCTCTATGCTCCTCTCCTCCTCCCCGGGTAAGCCATTCATTTTGTGCAGCCTCTTATATTTTTTATGGTTTCTGCTTGCAGGCATAATTCATGCGCCTTTTTTTCACAATTCCCATTTGGCTGTTTTTTTTTTCTTCGGCTTCGTCCTTAAATTGATAAAAGTGCAATTTTTATTGAGTCATCGGTGCGCAAAACAAACACCACTCCAATATTTAATAATCATTTGATACAAAATTATTGTTTTACATTTTTTCAAAATAACATTAATTATTTATAAAATCCTTTTAGCTGGCAATATCATAATTAATTGTATATCCAAAACTACAAATATAATTAATAATTACTTTAAAAAAAAATGAGTTTTAAACGCCAACAAATTAATTGTTCATTAATAATAGTTTGTCTGATTGTTTATTTATTTTTTGTGTAAGGCAAGCTTAGCGCTAAATATTTTTAAATGCCAAATACTTTTAATAATTTATTTCGATTAATTAATAAAAGATGCACTTTTTTCGTAATACGTTTACTATAAATGAGATGACTACAATTTGATAACAACCAACAAATTGTGGAGGATAAAGATTAAATACTATTTTAATATTATAATTCAAACTCGAATAAAACTGTTCCATAGCAAAACTATAAAAATATCAATATAAAACTTCCGTCAGGCATGGATTTTTTTAATAAAAGTTCAAAGACGCAGAAAAGGCCAAGTCAGCTGATGGGGCAAAACCAATTTCGGTAAATACTTATTGGGCATATTACGTCACAGTTGCTGTCGGAATCCCCCCCGTTCACGTTCGAATAGTGAGGGGTGAGGAGTGACATCAAATGGCAGCAACCACCTCGAAAAAAAAGAGCCCGCAGAACATAACAAAAAGACCAAATGAGCCAAAATCAACAACAACAATTCAAAGGAATGCAAACGATTGTTGTTTTGTGTTGTTGTTGTTGTAGTTGCTATTGTTGTTGCTTTGTTGCTGTTGTTGTTTTTGTTGTTGTTGTTGTTGTTGTTGATATAACTGCTATTGTTGTGTAGAAGCGCGCGAACGAGTCATAAAAATGCGAGGCCAAAA
This sequence comes from Drosophila multiciliata, assembly GCA_037043605.1. NCBI lineage: Eukaryota > Metazoa > Arthropoda > Insecta > Diptera > Drosophilidae > Drosophila > Drosophila multiciliata. The sequence goes on along the minus strand of JBAMBF010000103.1, from coordinate 2,093,423 downwards.
CAGTCAAACTTATGTTGTGACAAGAAGAGTCGCAGCTAGTCGAAGCTAGTCGAGAAGCCCCCAAACCACCCCCCCAACCCACCCCTCACAATCCTCACTCAACCACAAGCCAAGCGGGGTAACCATTTCTTTTTGAATCCTGCGCGAATGGCGCTTATATTTTATTGCTATTATCCTGTTTACTTCATGTTTATGAACAAGCACACTGACACACACACACACCCACACACACACACACACGCATGTGTTGTTATGGTGTGCGAATTAGTTGTGGCAGCGAAATGAAAGCGAATGCTTCAACATTTGCCACTTTTCTTCTATTGGTTCAATTGAATTTTTACTGTGGCAGTCGGAAAAATGAAAGAAAAAGTAATGCTTTGACTGTTGTGGCGGGGGGAGGGGCAGGTTCAGCAGTGTTGCTGATTTTGGTGGCATAGCAAAGGGTCGCAATATGTGGATACGAATCATATGCTGCCAGTGCTAAGATGTCAACCGCGACAATTTGCATACCCTATAGAAACCAAATAACGCAAAGGGTTGCTTCGCATCATTTTTAACCGTACTAAACGAAAATGCCAATGCAAAAATAAATGATTTTATTTCATTTATTTATTTATTTTAATTTATTTTAATTTTTTTATTCTTTAAAATTAATTATTAAAATTTTATCACACAATAATTATTCATAGATTTCTTGGTTACAGGATATTTGAATGTTCAAGCCATTGCACAATATATATTCACCCCATATTTGATGTTAGCCAAATATGATTCTGTTTCTGATGTTCTAAGCGACTTGCCACCCAATGTGGCATCAACCCTGGCTATGAATAGTTGCAGCATCCACTTGATAAGAAAATCTGCTAGCGTTGTACCTTTTGTGGACCTTAGCTACATTTGGCCAAAACTAAATTCATTTCCTTTGTCTGGCTGCATGTTGAGGGGGGGAGAGCGGAGTTGAACGCATTGAATATATATGCAGAAATTGTCATATTTTCAAATTGAGTGTACAAGTTGGTGTGTCTCTGTGATCCGTTGAGTGTGTGTGCTATTGTTAGGAGAGGGATGTGTGTGAGGGGGGAGGACAACATACATTTATTTAGTCTAATAAACATTTATATGACTTTTAGCCAAAAGTGCTGGTAAGTTGAGGGTACGCACTTCAGCAGTGACAATTGTTAAAGTTGAATGTCGAGTGTCGAGTGTCAAGGCAAATAAATTACATCAGCAGCAACACACAAATCAAATAATACATGCATAAATTTAACAATTTTCACTAGCCAGAAAGTAGCTAAAAACTTCTTCAATGGCCACAGCAAGGAGGGGAGGAGAAGGCGAAGGGCAGTTACGTTCTGGCGTTGACTGCGTCGGTGGCTGCTTTTCCAATGACTCGCTTTGTAATTTATGACTTGGCAGTGGAGCATGGAGCAGCCAGAAGCTGTGGTAAAACCAACCAAGGCTTCAGCGCCTCCTTTCAAATGACAATTTTCGGCACAATTTTCGCCGCGACTTGCATAGAACAGACATGCGATGAAGTTTTTGGATAGGGGGATGTGTGGAGTGTGGGGGGTAGGTAGCATTGGGAAATTGTAAAATTGTTGAAATATAAAACTTTCCGCTGCATAACGAGCTAACGATGCGGAAACCTGAAGAAAGTTATGTTATCAATTTCAGAACCAACAAATAAATTTGAATTTAACACGGCGCCACATACAAAGGGCCATCAGGGAACTTTGGAAAATAATGTGTTCTCGCCACTTATGGTTCACCATATTTCGAATGGGGTTGCTCAAGATTTCTAGTTTTAAAGTTTACTTCAAACTGTACCCATAAATCCATAACAACTTTTGATTAAGATTAAAGTAAATTTATTATGTGGGAAACACATTTATTCAATATGCTTTTTATTTGATTTAGAAAACGATTTTGCATTCCTCTTAATTAATTTAAGTGTAAATAAATAAATATATAAATAAATATTTGTAATGAATTTCTTCTTCCTTTCTTTCTTCACTTACCCCCTTCAAATGACTAAGTAATATTTTCTTCTTATTGAGCCACAAATCGTTTCCAGCCACTTCAAATGGCAAGATTAACAAACTAAATTTGTGGCCATATTTTTGTCGCCGTCTCAGCTTGGTTATGAAATCAATTTCCGTTGAAGAATTCAATTTCCGAGTGCTATAATTATGCCAAGTGTCAATGCAAATACCACAAAAAAAAAATACAAAAAGGATAAAAAAAAAAATAATAAATCTCAACGAGTTCAATTTTTTCTCTTCTCTTTTCGCTTGCAGCTTGGCGCACCTTTTGACCCCCGTTGCATGCAACGTCAATTAATAACTTTTCTTTTCATTGTTGTTGTTGCTGTTTTTTTGTGTGTTGGATCTTAACTGGGCGTAAGGAAAAATCACATAAATCCTCGAGCATTTAATTCGAACAATAAGGAAAATAATTACGAGTGCTGAGCACGTGAGTCAAGAGCACTTGACGAGGAATCGTGTGGGGAAAGGGGGTGCGGATGGCCGGGGGCTCTGAGGGGAGGATAAGCCGTGAAAAAATTACAAGTCGAGACGCGCCCCAACAGCGTACTTGGATTGCTACATTCAACTGACAGTCGTCCGGAAACAGCAACAAAGTCTGCAAGTATGTGTATGTGTGTGTGTGTGTGAGTGTGTGTGTGCTGGTGCGTGCGAGAGTGTGTGTAGGATGAGGTTACTTGTCAGGCAGTTAATCTAACCCATCAAGCTCAAGCGCCAACTTGCTATCCAGATATTCCATCCCAGGCGGCGTCAGCGGAAAACGCCGTACACAGGTGCAATTAAGAATTTTGCACGGAAGCCAAGTCAACTCAGCAGTGTGTGTGCGTGTGCATGTGTGTGTGTGAGTGTGCGAGGGAGATAGACATACATTGCCTTCGCTTTCTTAGCCCCAAACCCTTTTCAGTGTCTAGGCGCCAAATGTGGGGCACGTCTAGGCAGCCAGCCAACAGCAGTCAGTCGTCTTCCTATCTGCCGTGCCACCTGCAACCCTCAACTGTTTACCCTTCCCCTCCGCAATCCTCGCTCGCACCATGAGCTCGTTTACTATTCATTCTAGCGTGCCATTAAGATTTGTTGTTTGAATACATTTACCATTTGTTAGTGCAGCCAGTGCTGACTGAATGTGTATGTGTATAAGGTGTGTGTGTGTCGGTGTGTGTGTGTGCCTGTGTGTGTGGGTGTATGTCTGCGTTTCATTTTGCACTCACAGCAATTATTTACTTGCGCTTAAAGCTAAAAGGCTTTAATTGCGCGATTATTTGTCTTCTTCATTAAGCGAAACACGCAAATCTCAAAGGCGAAAGACTTTGAATGGGGGAGTGTCAGTAAAAGGGAGCAACAGGGGGACAGAGAGAGAGACACGCCCTAAAGGGGTTCAAGCACTGCTTAAATACGAAAAACAAACAGTGGGCGCAATAAGTGCAATTTGACTTGTAATTGTTGTGTGTTTTATAACTCTTTTCTGAGAGGGAAAAAATATAGAAATAATGTCAAAGGAGGAGTGAAAAAGTTTGGTTGATTAAATAGAAAAAATCACTAAAAATCTTTTATATTATGAATATTACTTTATTAGACGAAACGTGTATTAAGTTACTTATTCAAATGACTATTTATATATTATTTAGCTCGGGTTAAAAAAAAGGTATTTTTAAAATAAAGTAATAAGTAGGCATAAGAATGCTGTTAAATTAAAAATCATTCTTGGGTTGGATTTTTCGAAAGTATAATAATTTATATATAAATAAAGAAATAGCATTTGTTTAACAAAAAATTCTGCTTAACTGTAAATCCAAATTTTTTTTAAAAATACATATACATATATATAAATACTGTTAAATTTAAAATCATGCTTTAGTTGGATTTTCTACAAATTATAATACTTTATATATAAATTTAAAAAAAGCGTTTGCTTAATGGCAAATTCTGCCCAACTGTAAATCTTAATTTCTATACATAACAATGCTGTTAAATTAAAAATTATGCTTTAGTTGGATTTTCTCCAAACTATGATAATTTATATAAAAAAAAAAAAATTTAATATAAATAAAATAAGGGCAAATTCTGCTTAAATGTAAATCTTAATTTCTATACATTAAAAATGCTGTTAAATTAAAAACTATGCTTGAGTTTTGAGATTTTCTCTCTCAAAGAGTTTACCACACAACAGAAGCAACAAAATCCCAACTGTTATTAAGTATACGCATCGATTTCGGTTCATAAACTTGTAAAGACAAAAAGCCAGGGTTTTGTGTTTATTATTAGTGTGCTGTTGTGCATGAACTTTTGCCGTTAACTGTAAACTGCGCACGCGACGTGGAATCCTTTAGATATCCTTGCCATCCTGCTCCGCCACTCCACACGCTGCTTGCCACAAAAGCAAAAACACACATTCAGCGAAAGTTTCTAAATTATTGCAAAACAACCAGTCAAACAAGAAGCAGCAGCAACAACAACAACAACAGCAACAACAACAGCAACAACAACAATAGCAACTATTTGTGCCAGGAGCCGCTCCTCGCTGCAGTTTCGCTGGATCTCGGGCGATTTGTGCTTAATATGAAGACGATGTTGCGGGGCCAAAAAGCGACGACTACAATTAAAAGCACACCTTTTACAGGCGCAATGGCGACAGGACACACAGCACAGCACAGCACAGCACGACACGCCAGTCGGGTGGAGTGGAGGGGTTGCAGGGGGGGCCAGAGCATTTTCCAGCTGGTTCTTCAATAAGTGACAAGCCCCCAATGAGGTGGCACTAAGACTGAGTGCTACAAAGTGAAAACATAGCGCGAAAATGTTGCAACGTTTTAGTTTTAATTTGCAGAGGTAAAGCGAGAGAAAGAGACAGAGATAGAGAGAGTAAAAGAGAGAGAGAGAGGGAAGAGAGAGGTGTCAGCACAAACCCAGCACAGCCGACAAAGTTAAGAAATTTAACCTTAGTGCGCAAGTGTTTTATTATGTGTAGTTTTCAGTAGCTGGAATGTGTTACGGATGACCTCCTCCCCAACTCCATACCCCTCCTCACCCTCCCCTCACCCATCCCCTCACCCATTCCCTACCCCGTTTCCCAAAACCCTTTGAGCCACGTCGTGCGCGAAATGAAGCCAAAGTTGAAGTTGTTGCATGTGTTTGTGTGTGTTTGGGTGTGTTTGTGTGTGTGTGTGTGTGTGTGTGTGAGGGGTAACGGAAGTAAACAGCAAAAGGTAAAATAGAAAAGTTGCTTCCTCTGCTGGCAATCAAACTGCTGAGTCAGTTAGCCAGACATATTGAGCGGGCCCCCCCCCCCCAGCCAATTGGCCAACAACTAAGACAATGTTTGGCGGCGACCCTATTAAAGACACCAACGGCTACATTGCGGCTTCGCAAATGAAGGTGGCTGTGGCACAACAACATTGTGTGTGCGTGACAAAATGGTATTTAAAGCAGCCGGAAGCGGCAGCAATTTAAGTTGCAACCAGCGCCTCGTGGCAACTCGCATTCATTAATGCTGACTCAGGTTGCAGGTTGCATGGCAGGCGCTGTTGTTGTTGCTCGTCTTCAACTGATTTTTACACTTTAATAAAAAGAGTATTTTTTTTTTAAATTTATAAGAAAGTTTTGGTTTCTTACCCAGATTAGACTAATTAAGTAGGTGTTTTTGGATTGCCTATTTTGGAATGATGAAAAGGGTTAAAGAATCTTTTATCTTGGCATGCAACAAATTAATAAAGTGTATTTCAGAGTTAAGAGTTGTTGCTTTGCACACGCACACACACACACACACACACACACAAACCACATCATTAAGCCGAAAAAGCTAGTCGCGTCGTCATTTTATTTGTTCAAGATAAATTCATTTAAGATGAGCTCGCGAATTAAAACTGCTGGTTAAAAGTTGGGTTCAACTTCTGCACGAGTTGCGAAAATATCAGCGAGAAACTTTATACCCCCCCTCCCCTCTACATCATACTATTATTATATGGGAACTTTGATTGGTAACCCAAGGGTGCATATTATATATATATATATAGCATATTCCAGCATTTCCTCTTTGTATATTTACACAGGCTGTCGCGTTTTGGATAAGTTTTTGGGGATCCAGGCACAAATCGACATTTGGCAACTTTCAACGCACACCCGCATGCATTTCCGCTTGCCTCAAATTGTTGCAAATAAAATTCGCCCGCTTTTTGGGTATCAGCCCCGCAATTTCTTTAATAGTTGTTCATCATCATCATCATCATCCTCGGCGCTCGGTGCAGAGTGGTGTGTGGCTCCCTCTCTCTGTGTGTGTGTGTGTGTGTGTGTGTGTGTGTGTGTATGCGCTAAGTGGTTGTTAGCATGCATTTTGCATAGGAGGTTTTAGGTGGTTTACTGGTCGCATGTTTGTGTGTGTGTGGGTGTGTGTGTGTGTGGTATTGCTAAAATACTTGTGTTCATTTATATGACACACAGTCTGGTGCATTTTCCACGGCTACCACATCTGCCACATGTGTGTGTGTGTGTGGTGTGTGTGTGGTGTGTATTGATGTTACGGCTGAGTGTTGCCACTGCTGCAATTTACCCGTTTCGCGTTTGATAGTTAAACGTTGATTTTTCAATTAGGCCACAGCGTTAACACCCACATTAAATGACAGCAAGCGTTCAGCCTAAAAACAGCTAAGAGCAATGCAATGGCCAAACTTAAACTAGTCTCACATTAGGCCAACTACTTTAAATTGGCTAAAGGAAAAATTCCTTAAAAATGTAGAAGATGTAATTTTATTTTAAAAAGTTTTGTTAAATAAATTATAATAAATAATAATAATAATAAATTCCCAGCAGTTTCAGCTACAAATTATAAATACAATAAAAATAACATGCAATAAATGAATAAAAAATAAATAAAATAATTCAAATGAATGCACAAAATTAATGCGCATGTTTTGAGTACTAAAAACTATTTTAAACTTTTATAAATTTAAACTTTCACTATTCAGCACATTATTTATTTGAGTTCCGATAACGAATGTCATTCAGAAATGCAATTTTCACCAAAGTCATCGATTTTTCGGCTCCAAAGTATTCTTGGTCTGTGCACAAAAAACTAGCAAAACTCTCACGCAAAGGCGAATATTTGCAGCTGAGTGAGCACACCCCCCTCGCACACCCCAACCCCTTTCTTCCGCTCCCATTCACTTAATGGACTGCACCCCACCAAACGGTGCAGAGCTGCGGTGGTGTCAGGAACGAGTGTCGCATTCGCTGGGCATCTAATCAACAGAATTTAGCGTCATTAATGTGCCTGCGACATGTAAACTGTTCCGAGAAGGGGGTGGAGTGGGGTATGGGTGGTTTTTGGTGGTGTGGTTGCTGGTTGGGATTGAACGGCAGGGGGCAAACGCATTTGTGAGTATCGGTGACAGGCAGCACTAATGCTGCGGGTGTCATCAATTCAAGTTTGTCTGCCCACCCACCCATCCACCCCCCACCCCCCGCTCATCAGCTGTTTTTGGCACTGATTTGGCGCTGATTTTGCAGCAGCCGCAAACAGAAAAAAAAGTAGCGAGGACGCACATCAAATCCATCAACGGGTTGAAATTGCAGCATTCAACGATGAGCTGAAAAAAAAAAAAAGATGGGAAAGTGGCGAGCGTAGATAAAAATCAAGTCAAATCGCAGGCGCAGGACAACATGCTGATGTGGATGCTGATGACGCTGCCACTCTGCGCCGCCCTGCCACCCGTCGTTGGGTGAGCTGCTGCGTGACACGAATTCCAGTGTCCTGGTCGGAGTCCTGCCAAAGTAGATGCCGCTTAAAAATTTAAATTGTATTTGCGACAGCGGGTGTTGGGCGGTGGGTGGCAGCCTTGGCTGGTTGTTGGCCAGGTGGTGCACACTAAATCAAAGCAAGGATAACACCCATCCTTAACGAGCGACAGGCGACTAGCGTCACTTGACGGCTCCACCAGACAAAAAATACAAAATTGCACATAAAAATTGCAAAAGCCGTCAGTGGATGGTGGATGCGATGGTGGCTCTTCTCCTGCTGCTGCTGCTGCTGCTGCGGCTGGCTTGGGTTGTTTAAAATTCAATCGTATATCCACTGTGCACGGTCGGACATTTGGTGGGAGGAGTGGTGGTGGTGGTGAGCGGGGGGTGAATGTGGCTAGAACTGTGGGCACACCTGCTGATGAGTAAATCTTAAGTGCAATAAAGACGGAGACGCAACAAAATCCAAAGTACGTGCAGCTGAACCCCGCCCAGAATCCCTCCCTCCCACCACCTAGCTCTCACTTACTTAGCGGGAGATTCGGTCTCGTGTTTTCCAAAGTTCCAAGTTTGCCATTCTTTTAAGTAGTACATGACCCAGCAATGCACGCTGTCTCTCCATAAGGCTCTTTGTTTTGTTCTAGTTTCACGTTAAATCGTAAATTTTCCAGAAATCCAAGAACCAAAAAAAAAAAACAAATAGAAAAGCAAAGAAAAAAAAATGAGAAACTTTTGAAGCGCCTACGTGACGCACTGAAGCAGATTTCTGTAAAATCCACCAAGCACTGCTCGACTCGACATAGGTAAAAAAAAAAACAACAAACACTGAAAATATATAAAAAAAAAAAGGATAAAATAAAATTAAATAGTTTTCAGCCTTTGCCGTGCGCAAAAGTTGCGCTAAACTCAGACGCAAGTGTTAAGTGCGTTTGGGTTAGCCAAGCAGTCAAGTAGAAGCAATGGGCTATGGAAAGGTTAGCAGAGGGGGGTGGTGGAGGCGATGTTCAGTGTTTGAGGTTAGAGGTTAAGGGGTTAGGGGTTGGCATTTGCCAGGCTAGTTAGCAAAGGAGTTTGTGTGCCACAGCTGAACTTTGAGCTGCCAAGAAAACTGCTGCAAAGCCATTGTAGCCAAGAACTTGCCATAACAATGTCCCCTGAGCACCTCCCCTCGGTTGGTTAACATAAAGAAGCGTTTTCCGCTCAGTTTTAATGGATGAAATTTTTGCTTTAACACAACTCGATCGATTTGCAAACGTCTTCACTTTTTGCACTCAACAAAATGCTCCATTTGATGAATTTGCTTTTGTTTGGAATTCATTTATTTATTGCCGGGTTTTCCCCTCAGTTCAATAAGCAAATGTCTTCAAAGTGTACAAGCCAACAGAATGTCGGAATTGAAGGTAAAAGTTTAAAGAGGGTTGGAAATAAACATATTACGTATACGACACGTGACGCTGTCAAAATGTCAAAGCTCAAATCATAAATGGTTTGAGTACATTTCGAACAAAAGATACCCTGGAAAGTAGGTATTAAAACCAAAGCAGAAAAAGGTAAGTAAATATGAAAAAAAATTAAATAAATAAAACATTAGTTAAAATATATAAAATCCTATTCAGCTACATAAATTTAAACAACTCTATCATACCCTCTCCTACTGCATTTAATGGGTATACATAAAACAAGGAGAACAAAGCTGCTTATTAATATTTACAGACAAAAGCGTTTCTTATTTTTATGTGAATTCTTAAATTTGTACATTAAATTGTAATTCATGTAAAGTGATGCGACTGCCAAGGATGGGGCAGGCATGTTATAAAGTGAGGCAAGGGCAGTGGCGGGGGTGGGGGTGTGTGGCATTAACAGAAGGGCCAATGCCAATGCTTGTATGAAAGCCTTTTAGCATATTTACTTAAATATCAACCATTTTAACGAATTACTGTGAAAATTTCATGCATTTTATCTGTGTGTGTGTTGAACGAAAACAAACTTGTCACTGTATGTGTTTGCATGCGTGACTGTGTGTGCGTGTGTGCGTGTGTGTGAGTGTGTGCGTAAGCATGAAAGGCCCTTGACCAAGTAACCATAAAGCATGAAGCATGCTGCAAATAAGTAAGGCTAGACATACTTAAGGATGAGCGAACCGAAGAGTGCTGTTGCTGGTGTGCTGGTCAAAACGAGACTCCAACAGTAGCTGATCCATGTGAACCAGTGCAGAGTTTCTACAACACTCCCCCCTTCCCCCCCCCACCCCTGAAATATCAGACCACCCGAAGCCACCTAGCATTTAGTCTGTGCCATGTTTAGTCGTGTTTCATGTTTCGTTACGTTTGCGTTTTGAGTGGGCGCTATTGCCTGGCGAGGGGTGTGCGGAGTGTGTGGGGTGTGTGTGTGTGTTGTGGTCGGGCGGCAGCACCGGGTGTTGGCTATCGTTGGTCGGTGGGCTGCGGCTTGTAGCAAGAAACATGAAATTTTAATAATGTTTATAATGCCAAAAGGATTTGTTAGTCGACGCTGCAAACTGAACTCAACTGCGAACAAATATTGATGGGTGGTACGAAGAGTTCCCCGAAAACTATGAAAGTGAAATTTATTTAGCAGTAAAATGATTAAATATTTTTCATATTTTCTTAGAATTAACTTAATTTTATTGCTGACTTTGTTTTAGGCAGTTTTATTGATGTGTCTAATATGGGAAATAGAAAAGCAAAGTTTCCGCAGATTTTAGCATTTAGAAAATGATCGTTTTATATGCAAGCCATGTGATAAAGTGATATTTTAAGATATTTAATTTATTTGTTAATAGATAAAATATGGATAGATAATGATTGAGCAACCCTCGCCAGCAAACAACTGTGTTCTGGGTGTGCATGTGTGTGTATTTACTTGAACGTACATTGCCATTAAGCGTGGTCGTTGCTGCTGCTGCTGCTCCATCACCCTCTCAGAGAGCTCCCCACTCCCCCTCCTCAGCTGTACGGCAATGACATATTGCGCTGCACAAATCCGCAAACAAACTTTATATGAGTGCCGAAGGAGAAGAACAAACAGCGCTTGGTTCTCGGCAGAGCTTCAGGCTCGCAGGCAGCATCATTGACATATATATTCATGCTGAAGGTATATTTTTAGTGTGTGGGGTGAGAGGGGGAGGGGGAGGGGGAGGGGGAGGGAGCTGATGCACACACATGTGCGATGACAAGTCAACGATGACCCAACTGGCAAGAGGCAGCAGCATCAACCTGGTCAACAGCAATGAGGCCACTTGTCAAACTACCCGTCACAGCAGCAGCAGCAGCAGTTGTAGCGGTCAGTGCTGAATCAACAAGCAACATGCCGCATGCCGCATGCCGCATGCTGCATGCCACATGCCTCGTGTGGCATTTTCGTATTTCACTTCCACTTTTGATATTGAAAGCGAAGCGCTCAACATGACTGTTTCCGTGAATTTGGTCAGGCGGTCGTTCAATGAACCGCATGATTTTAATGCTCTCCTCTCTCGGCCAGCCCCAAATATTTTGGCCGTGTTATTAACTTGAACGAAGCTAAAGCCTCGCTGCGATGAGATGCACATCTTCTGGCCATATCAAGTGGAAAATACTTACTGCCCTCTCACTCCCTGCCTCTTGTGGCTAAGGCTGCTGAGTGCTGTTGCTGGCGGAGAATCATTATTTTTATATGCCAACTCGTCTGCTTATTGAAATTTCGTTTTACGATATTTGTTATAAAATTTAATTAGGCAATTGCCAAGAAAGCCCACACATGTCCAAGGACAAAAAGGGTCCTTTTGACTTCCTCAACACAACTTAACTAAATAAGTTTTTGGGTTAAGTGTTTGGGTCGCGATGATATCTTTATTTATATGCAACACTCTAACCAAATAATCTTTTTGGGCATATTTGCTTTAGTACAGCAGACAACAAACTTTAAGGTAGTTAAAATTGAAATTGCTATTTTATTGTAGGCTTAATCCCATTGTTAAAACTTAAGATGCCATATATATTTTAATTGTCTTTGCCAAGTCTATTCAAATAAACAAACTGCCTTTTAAATTAATCGCCATCAATTGTTATTCACTTAGGTAAAATTGCGGCTCATTAATTCCAAACACTTTGTCTTCTACTTAGAAATCATCATTCTTTGGGTGTATAATTAATTTAAATTTTACCCCTTTCTCGCTAGCAAATGAGCCAAGTTAATTGTTTATAAATTTATTGACCATCTTTTAACACAGTTCAATTTCAGAGAATTTTCTCGCCGCATTCTTTATAACTACACATTTTCGATATATATAAATATTCATATAGATTGGGAGCTTTATCTTCTTGTTGTCGGTTGTTATCTTTAAAGTGCTGCCTTCCGACCACATGGCCCGTTCCCCCTTTGCCCTTTCGACCCGCTTGCCAACTCGACGCGCACTTTATGCATACTTTTTTGGCAATTTGGTTGCGTGGAAAACAAAGCAATTTCCTATCTATCAGATTGAACTATAAATTTCATAAAGTTGACTGCATATTCACGGCAATGGAAACGTAACGAATTTAAATGGCCAAACAACGCGCCAACAGTACGCGCCAGACAGCCATCCAGCCAGTCAGCCAGCCAACAAAGTCAAATGGCCAAAAGGGCCAAAAAAGCGCACCAGGACACAGAGTTGCTGATAGCTGCCACCAGAGGGTGGGTGCCAGAGGGTGGCATGGACTGTTAAAGGGGGTTGAGGGGGTTGGGGAAATACCCTGTCGCACTGGGTCGCGCAATCGAAATGAAGCTTGAAGCGATTTCAAAAAGTCAATGGCTTGCATTTTATGAGATTTTTCGGGGTGCTCGACGTTAGTCCGAGTCGAGCCCAAAATTTTGGTTATTAGCTTGGCGATGGATGCTGAAAGGATGGCTGCTACACATGCTGTGTTGTTGCTGTTGCCCCCAAAAACACCACCAGCCCCCCCCCACTCCTCGTTGTACTTGTGGCAAACATTATCAAGTTTTCTGCGTTTTTTGTCACAGGCAAAGGCCGCGAGCCTTGCTGTGTGTTGCTGCCCGAGGGGGGGCGAAGGGTCTGAAACGGCTTTAAAGAACGCGCCTAATTATCAGGCGAGGTCTGTGGGTAGGCCAGAAAACTCATTTCCCTTGGTGGCCCGGCACAATTTTGTACGCTTCCCCCATTAACGAAACAAAAGTTGAACATTTATTGCTGTTGTTATTATAGCTTTTCCAAAAAATTATTGGCTGCAAAAAAGATTCCTTTTCAAATTTCCGATACAAACATACCATAAACCCTCCCCCAACCCAACCCCCTCTCATTTGTTGTTGTTGTTTTTCATGTTTTCCGTTAAATAAAATCGAAGTTATTCCTGTTTTGATGCTATTTCCTCTTCCCAAAGCCCTCCCCACACACACACTTTGATTAGCCAAATTAGCGACAACCCGAGGGAGCTTGTGGCGGGGTGGGGTGTGGCTGGGTTCGAGGGTTTCGCTCTTAGTGAGTTCTTGGCTAACTTGTGCGTTGAGTTAATTAGCAAAATTGCTATTGGGGCTGGTAGCAGCAGCTCGAGGCAACTTTTTAAAGCAATTTACAAGCGTAAATTGTAACTTTTGTGTGACTTTTGTTTTTATGTCTGACTATGTGGGAGTGTATGTGTGTGTGTGTATGTGTGTGTGTAAGTGCGTGTGTTGTGTGTGTGTTTTATTTGCTGAAATCAGCACACTTGTAATTTATCTCTGATAAGCCATTAAGCTAAGCTGCATATGCGAACCGGTCTCAAAACTAATTTGCAACTAGAACTTGAACACTTTAAAGTAAATATGAAAAACGTTTGTCGAATGACATTGGCTGAAAATTACAGTTAAGCATTAGATTAAGTTTTTTTGAATAAGAAAATTTGAGAAATTTTAAGTTTTAAGCATAAGTTAATAATCATTATCAATAAGCAAAAAAATGCAAAAAAAAAACAAATTATTCCACATTTTATCTAAATTTATTTAAACTTAAAACTAAGGAACATTTTTAGCCTTATTCATTTTATTCAATAAAATGTAACTAATACAAAAATAACATTTTCTTTTTAACTTCACTCACTAAAAACTTAAATAAATACAATTTTTGAAGTGCAAATTGCAGTTGGTGTCGTCGTCACTTTCAAATTGAAGTTCTTGCATATATATATATGTGCCACGCCCATCTAATTATTGGGCCCGGAGTTGGAGCTGCACGTTGGCAGAATTGTTGTAAAATATTTCGTTTCCGTTAGCAGTGTTTGCCAGCTGCTTGGTATGCAAAATGAGGCGCCGGCAGTGTCAGGACTTCTCGTCCTGCGTTCGCAATAGTTGCAGCCAGCCAGCAGCCAAGAAACACACAACAACACACACACACAACACAACCAGATAACAACAGCCGACACTTGTGCATGTGATGAAGTTGGTGTTCCCTTAGTTCCTGCAGCAGTTCTTCCTCTTCCTGCCACGCACTTGGCAAAGTCGAAAATTCAATTTCCTGTTTTTCATGTATGTATGTGAGCGGCATTTTTGGTATTATTGTTGCTGTTGCTGTTATTGTTATTATTGCTGTTGTTATCGTTGTTGTTGTTGCTGTTGTTGCTTTTGTTGTTCTTCTTTTTTTGGCACTTTTGCGCTTGGCATTGTATTAGATTCACATTTGCATGCCCAGCATGAAGTGAGCCACAGGCAAGCCACGAAGCCAGCCAAGAAGCTGTACGCCGAATCAAGGCTTAGAGGCAGGAATATGTGGTTTAAGGGCAGAGCGGGGCAGAGTGGGGTAGAGTGGGGTAGTGTGGATAGGGGCCAGGCGAACCATTACATCTGCATGTGAACTATTATATTTTCGCCAAAAGTGTTTTTAAAATTATATTCAGCGTTCTGCAGGCCATTTTATTAATATTAATTCTACATAAAAAAAGAAATTCAAAATAAGTATTCTTTAAAAAAGTTGGAAAAATTTTAGTTTTAAGTCAAAAACAATTGTGAGTTCTCTATTGGATTAAATGCCAGTTCTGGAACTCGAATTAGATATTCATTTCGAGCCACCAAAACAACTGCAAAACAACAGCAGCTGCAGCAACGCAACCGTTTGTGGTGCAACAAACTGAAGTTTTGCTATCAGCACGTTTTCTCAATATTTTCTTTCTTTTTTTTTTGGTTCCACGCATCTTGCCCCTTGTCTGTTCCCGCTGAACTTCCGACCTATTGTCGTTGTTGAGTTGGTTTTAGCATTTCCGTCTTGTTGTGCAAGAAGATGCCACGCCTACCGCTCGCTTCCTTAACTCGATTTACAATTCTTGTACTATTTGCGTCTTTCTGTTTGTGTGCGATTTGGTTGGCATGCAAATATGTCAACATATTTTTTCCACCAAATCCAAATAAAATAAAATTTCCGAATTTTATTTGTCTTGCATGATAAATCCAAAATAAAGAAACTTAAAGTCCCCCCATAAGTTCCTTATCCAAAACTTGCATTAATTGAATAAATAACAAGACTCGTTTTGCATAATTTAAAAAAAAGGAGATTAAATTAATTTAAGCCAATCTCGAATATATAAAAAATAAAAAAATAATGATTGGTAGTTTCTTAATTACGCTTTTCAGTCGTTGCCAGAATTGTTTAGGATTTGGCTGTTGTCTTTTAATTAACTGCACCTACATAAAAATCAATTTATTTGCTTGGCTTTTTGTTGACTCACGTTACGTGTGCACTGCTCAAAAATTCCAACTAACATTATTCTCCATATTTTCTAGTCACCATTTTTTTTTTGGGGATGCCGCTCACATGGACTGTGAGCAGTCGTGCATGAGGCACGAGCGTTTTTAATATCCACATAATACAAATACAAATACGTTGAGCTAATCCAAATGCAGGCAGCAGTAAATGACAGTAAATGATTGAGCTAACCCCAGAGCCATTGTTTGAGACCCTCGCCCAATCTGTGTGTGTGTGTGTGTGTGTATGTGTGTGCCATAGAAAAACTGCTTACGTGACCAGCCGGTTTCGATTGCTGTCGCTTCGCATCATTTGGAATTCCATGCAGGTAAAAATTCTTTTGCTCTTCTGCTCCTGTGCTCAAGATTGCAGGCAAAGCCATGAAAAAGCGAGAAACCAATTCAGATAACTGCAGTAGCTAAAAATGGACAAGCGAATGCAATGAATCCAGAGCCAGAGAGTGTTGCCCAAATATGAAATATAACTGCGGCAAGTTCGGCAACGGTTACAAAAGCTGCAACCTTCCCATGCCACAACTCCAAAGGGGTCGCCCAATTTCTGAGCCAGTCAGTCAGTTTAGGACGTGCCTTGGCCTGGCCCAGTTCGACTACAGCTATTTTTATTCTATTCTTTTTTTACGCTCAAGTATTATTCATCATCATCGACAACTGTTCAGGCATTAGCTCGTTACAGCTCCGTTGCATGCCCCTTCTCCCACTACTACTAAATTGCAATTGTGGAAAATTTACGCTTCACGGACATGGGAACTATAATACTAAACTAAAATAGTTGCCACAGATTTAGTTGCCACGGATTGTAGTGGACTCAATAAAAATAGCCATTTAATTACATATCTGAAAGCTGCTGCCAGATTTTTGCCACTTTTCACAACTTTTTCTTAACTTTTTAGTTCGTTTTTATTGTTTCGCTGTTGCCACTTAAAATCATATTAAAAAACAAAAACTTTTTTTAAAAATAAAAAATAAAATAATAATTTTATAGGCATTTGTTGGAAAAATACAAATTGTTAACAATATATAAATTATAATTTTTGTTCGAAAGCATTTTTATTTTAATATATAAATCAAAGTGCAAATTGAGATGCCGTAAATAAAATAAATTTAGGTAATTGGACAGCCGAACCTACAAATTCTAGGACAGATGGATTCTAGGTATGCTGGGAGTATGATATCCATATTAAATACTCATATGGCAAAAACAAAAATTGTGCATGCACTGCACAAACAAAACGAATAAATTGCCGAGTACCGAAAGCGATTTAGTAAAGCCGCTAAATTGCCTAAATTCGATGGATGAGAGAAAAACAGCGAAATGGAAAATCGAGCTGAGTGTAAATGCTTGGGGCACGAATGGCAGTGTGTGTGTGTGTGTGTGTGCAGATGTGTGTTACACACATGCCAAATAAAAATAAAAAAAAGAAGAAGGGAAAGAGAAAACATTGGGGGTGAAATATTTTTGCTAACACATTCAGAATTACGCACAAACATAAATAAAAATAAGGGGTCCGTGGAGGTGGAGGTGGAGGCATACAAATTTCATCGATTTCCGGTTAAAGGCAAATATTGTTACCATAAATATGAGCCCGACTATAAATATCAGCCGACGGAAGGAGTAGTAGGTGGTGTGGTTGTAGGGGCTGTGGGCGTGGCACTTTCACGCCAATGTGGCGATAATGCGATTGCTTTCGGCATTGGCTTTGCGCGCCCGATTACATTTCGATTTGATTTCGATTTGCTTGACATCGGCATCGGCATTGGCGAACTCTGTCGTTATTTTATTTTCATTTGCTTGGCAGAGACAAAATTTAAATTGTTTTTGCCAACGGCCACAAATTCTAAATCAGCGTTTCAGAAAGATTCTATCATTTGGATGCGGCTGCAATGAACTTTGAATGTACTTTACAATGCGAAAAGTAAATAAACAAAACGAAATTTTCGGAATCTAAATTCTAAACAAATATTTATTGTGGATTAATTACAATTTGTGAAGACAGAAACTTTTCTGAAAACGTATTAAACATGTTGAAATTTGTGTCGTAAGTACGTTATTTTTATAAATTTATTTTTGTAAACTTAAATTTCTGCTAAACTTGAACGAATAAACTTAGCCGATTTGCAGTTCATATTACGCATTTATGTTTACAATTGTTGGCCAAATCCAAAAAGCTGTCATTTTCATTGCTACTATTTGTATACTTTTAAGCAAATTGCAGGCGTAGTCTGCAGTGTTGGTAATCCAGCTAAGTGCCACAGAGTCGAGAGTCGGTTGCCAATTCTCGAATTTATATTTTACTCGTTTGGTAAACAACATTTCACAATTGGCTATACAAATTTACTGCCAAAGCGACTCTAGGCTGCGAATGACACTCAAATTGCATATAAAAAAAAGAGCTCTAACTTGTCATCCTGTTTTGGCCATTGTTTGACCTGCGTCTTTGTCATGACTCACAGACTCACAAATCGAGCTGTCCATGGGAAAAAGCGGCAAACATCTGAATAGAAATATTCATGTCGAGACCCAAAACATCTTTTGTATGCATTTTGCAGTTGGCAATTTACACTTTCACTATTGTTTTCTGACTAAATTATTGTTCCAAACAAAAACGGATTGCTTGATTGGCAATTTAGCTAATTTAAAAAATAATTGTGCACAATACAATTGATATTTAATTAAATAAATTCGAAATTCGGTGCTTTCACTTTAATTTTAAATGTTGTAAGAGCTGTATAAGAATCTTAATTTCAGAGAGTAAACATATAATAAAAAACCAAATAATTATTTTCGACTGCAAACTACGAGTCTAAGGGTTGAAAGCGAAAAATATATATTTCAAAACTTGTAAATTTTTTGAGCAGGTAAAAAAAAATTCAATTGAATTTTTACTGGAAGTGGACAGAAATTTGCTTTAATTTTGGCTTCAACTCGAAGCATTACTTTTTTTATTTTGACTGCTACAATCCTTGAATATAAATCGGTGAGTGAATGAAATGCGACACCAGTGGAATTTATAATTAAGTATACGCAGTGTTGCATGCAACTTTTGTGTGTGAGTCTTTAAAGTTGTCGCAATCATTTAATTGTTGTAATTACATATGTATCATAACTTCTTAATGACTAACATTTAATATGTCAAGCACACACAATCACACACACACACACACACATACACGAGGGTGCGCTCATTAACTTATACAGTGACTGCTAAAAAGCAGCGAAGGATTAAAACTGATTAAAATGAATGACGTTAAGCGACGGGCATATTTTAATTATTTAATGCTAATTAATATGTTTTGTGAAACCACAGCAGCACAGCGGGTAGTTTAGAGTGTGATGGAAAGGGGGGTGGCAGTGGTCGGGGGGGTCAGGGGTTGGCAGCGTGGCAGCAGCTGCTCGCTGTTAACTTTGTCATAATGAGTTTTGCATTTAATTTTGGCGAATCGTCGCTAAGCCCTGTTGACAGGCGTAAATTGTATCTTGTAGATACATGTGGCAACTATTGAGACAGTCTGTAATTAATTTGTCTGTTGACTTCCCAACTGTCTGTAGCTTGTATATATATCTTTAAGTAGTATATATGGGCCTCATTTGCGGGCCTTCCATCAGCTGCTTTGCATATCGCAGACTGGCAGGCTCACTAACAAGCAGTCAAGAGGGAAAAACAGACAGACAGACAGACAAATAGACAGACAGACAGACCTACGGAGACAGTGGAAAAGTGCTTTGTTTTTTGAAAAACGACAAGCACACAAACTGAATCTGGGATACACTTTACGGAAATTAAGATTGAATTTTATGTTGCTGTGTTTCCAAAATCCTTTTCGCTTTTATTTCGACTGTGTTGATGATGATGAAGCTGACGATTAAATGACTATGTGAAGGACAAGCCTTTTAGGACACAGTTTATCTTTGGCTTTTCCAAAGGAGCAATGTAAATTTATTTAAATTATTATTATCCTTTTTGTGATTTGCAGACGTCTCCAAGAATACGTCTTGCAACCCATTTTATAATCGTCCCCTTTGTGCTGGTTGTGCTGATTTATGCTGCACATTAATATTTTAATGACTTCATTGCGAGGCCTAAGTAAAAAAAAAAACAAAAATCATCATCATCCCCAAGCAAAAACGTGTAACCCGCCTGGGAGTTTTACGCAATCCATTAAACGTTATCAGCCAGTGACATAGTCCTCTGCAGGACCTTTGCCAGGGGCATTTCCACACTGTTGACACACACACACATTTGTCTTGTGAGCAGGACAACTGGAAGGACTCTTGCCTCTGCACAATTCAATTACAGCAAATCACATGCAAATAAGTTGAACGGCAAAGTTGAAGAAGCTCGAAATGCATTTCCATTTCTTTCTTGAATCGTAGAAAAAATATCGAATATTTTAGCTTTTTCATTGAAATATAAACTAACTACACACACATAACTTACACCCACTCACACACATTACTCATTTGATAATGTGTTATTTTGCACTGGTTGCAAATTCAATTTTCATTTCTAATTTAATTTTTTGTCAGCAATTCGAAATACGAAAATATTTTTGCCAACTTCCGCTGCAGGTAGTTTTTTAATTAGTTCCGAATCTGCAGAGTTCGCCCTGGATGCGTATATATAATATATGCACTTAGTTACATACAGATAATGTTCACTATAATACTACATATATATATATATATATATATGTTCATTTACTATTTTGAATGTGCTTATCTCACATGTAAACGCAGCCGAAATTCTAATTAGTTTTTTGGGTGGAAAGTCAACTTGCGTTTTTGTTCAACGCGCGGCTAAATTTTGGCGTTGGTTGAAAATGTTATATTAAAATGTAATAATAAATATTTTGTTGCTCTAATCGTGGTGAAGCTATTGTATTATTTATAGATATAGATAATTATAGATAGTAGATTTTCATGGAAACCCAAACTTTAGCTGGAATGCTTGCGAAAATGCATAAATATTTTACGAATTAAATGTTTGCCCTGAATCAGCTTTATGGTAGCTAAATATTAATATTTTAATATATATTCTTTAAATTTAAATAAATTTAATTGCTAAAAATTCATAAAATATCAAGAATAATAAATTGAGTTTTTAAGTTAACTGTCGGGAATTATTTCTTATATAAATACCTTTTTTAAAAATATTTCTTCTTTGAATGAAAAATGCCATTTATGGAAAAACAAAATTTGTTTGCAACAAGCTGCTTGATTCGTATGGCTTTAACAGGCAAAGCGACTGACTAAAGAATTACCCATTGAACTATTTTATATCTGGCACACTCACACACACTCACACACACACACACACACGCACACACACATGAATGAGCAAGCACATCAACACACTGTCAGCGCATTTTTAATCCGCTTTCCAGAACAAAACGACCATTTTTCCCCAATTAAACTCAGCTTACACAGTTTTCCCATTTTTTTTTTTTGTTGCGAATGCTGCACGCATACAGATGCACATACATTTACTGGTAGCTGCACACATATGGTCAAATTGCCAACCAACTGCACAATTTTTCAATCAACTAAAAATGCTTAGAATGTTCGATACGAGTATTTTCCTCGAATTGAACTGTGGAGCGTAATATGTGCCACAGATTGAGTGTGTGCCACTATGTATGTGAGTGTGTGTGTGAATGCATTCATGACTGCAACTGTGTACGTGTGTGTGTGTGTGAGTGGCAACGAAAATGCCATAAAATAAAAATGTCCTCCTCCAAAAAATCCAAAATTTGTTGCCAGCGCTGCGCTAGGGGAGAAATGTTGGCACGTTGCGCCATGAAATTGCCATTTCCAATTAACGCCATTGCGAAAATAGTTAAATGATAGCAACAACAACAACAACAACAACAATAACAACAACAACAACAACAATAACAACTACCTGCAGTCAAAAACAACAGCAAGAAAACCAAACAACACCAAGGACAGTGCACACCAGAGTTGGCCAACTACTGCTCCTATGGCCAATGGACTCGAACTCGCACTGTCGCACCTCCTACACCGCTACACCTCCCTTCAGCTCTCTCCCTCTCTCTCTCTCTCAATGTCCCATTTCTCCATTTCCCGTGAGTGAGATACTCGCGTTTGTTTTTGGGGACAACAGAGCAGCAGCAGCAGCTGCATTGGTAGAATGTGTAACTAACTCTATTAACGAACCGGAAACGGAAATACACACGCACAACGCAGCGCACTATTTGTGCTGCATTTGAGACACATGTTGTGGCCATTCGCTTTGTTGAGCATCACTAGGTAGGAATACGCGGTCTGTGTTTACCCAACAGACACTGCAAGTCATACTAATTACAAAAAGAAAACTGGCGAATTTAACCAGGAATTAGTCTAGCTTGACAATCTACAAGGAAACGATAATCGATATCGATTGTTATCGATTGCGTTGAAAAGGACGATTTTTTCCAACAAAATCAACTTACTTTTTAATTATAAAGACAAAACAATAAAATAAAATTGCCAAAATAGTTTTGCTCAAGGCACTCATTCTTTTCCGCAAACTATTTCAAAAAAGAGTGGTTCCTTTATACCACCCTCCCGCAATGTCCTCCATCCACAAAGGGCTTTCATAGTTAATGAACAAAAAGATAAACACTTGAAGTCGTATTCAGAGATTGTGGGGCATTAAATTGCTGCCTCTGCTCGTTTATTTACTTGTTGTTTATTGTTGCTCGCGCAGTTATCTGCCGCGAGGCACTCGAAAACTGGTTACCCGGAAAACCCATTGCGACCCCAAAGGCCCCAAAATACGAATACTCCACAGCAACCCCAATGCACTAACGTGCTGATTCCCCTCCCGTTGCCCTCTTTTTTTTGGAAATGCCGCTGGTGGCCATGTTGACCGAATTTTTGTCGCTGTGAGTTGATAACGTTTCGACCATTTTTAAATGTCCCCCATTGCTGGCAGTTGACTATTGCTGTCTCGCTCGCGCTGGGATTTTGGTGGCAAATTTGCACGTTTCTATTGTGTGTGTGTGTGTGTGTGGGGGTGTGTGTGTGTTAAAACTGCGTTTAAAAAGCGACTCGATTTTTATCGATTTAATCAAGCGGCGGCTGCTGCTGCTGCTGCTGTGGCAAGTACAATATCCAATGTATATACGGATATTTTTTTTTTGTTGCATCTTTTCGGTGTCTGTGTATTTTTTTGCGCCACAACTTGCGACGATTTCCATACGTAATTGCACTGTAATTGACAATTTATTGTGTCAATCGCAATCGAGGCGGAATTCCGCACTGAACGGTGTGTGCTACGTTTAATTAACAAGGCGACATCGTTGACACACACACACACAAACACACCCACACACACACAGACAAGAGCAAGAGAAAGACAGAGCGAGACGAGTGCGACTGAGATAGATGTGAATAAAAACGTTGCAATGGAAACAACAGGAAAAAAATTTAATCTATTTTTGAAACGAGCCATCGAAACACAGAATCCGCACCAAACCCTGCTCCAACTGGGCTAAAGTAAAGCAATGTGCAAAGGGGCCAATTGAAGTTAACTGCGTTTCTAGCTTACTAATTAGGGCTCATGCGAATGGAATAAAGGTATGCACATAATATGCTAATAATAATACAAAATACAAGGATTAAACTGGCAAGTAGAAAACAGTTAACAAGCCAAAACAACCATTAGCAGCTGGTTTAACTACCTGTTTTTGCTCGACTCAAGTGAAACCCTTAACTAGCTGTGCAGATAAAATACTATGTGGATTCCACATAGTAGAAAATAGTATACGAATATTTATTTTTTCTTAAAACTTAACGAGTTATTCATGACTATTAATATGTGATCGTTTTTTGACATGTACCATTTAGATATATCTTAAGAAATAATCATCCAAGACTCGAATTTCAAATTAAAATCAAACGTTTCTTAAGCGCCACTTAAAGTACTAAATTGACATAATATAAGTGAATTGTAAAGTTTAGTCCAAATAAAAAATATTAAAAAAATAATAAGTAAGAGTGTGGTTGTCGAATGAGCTCAACTGCGGTATGCCCTGAACCCAGCTGTTAAATATATAACGATATATTAATGAAGGCAGCGCATATTTTTAATCCCAAGCCCGAATTGATCCGAACTGGCTGACGACAAACGAGTGCTTCGATAACACTTATCGATAACAAAAAGGCAAATATATATTCAAAATTTAAAGTATCGAGCCCCTATAGTATCTGAGATCAGCGTGTTTATGGCTATATCGACTCTGCTGTTCATCAAGAATATTTATACTAATGAGATGCTTCATTCTGCCTTTTTGCCATTTTTAGGGGGGTTAAGGATAATAAGCCATTTCCTGGCTGGCTGATTTGTTAGGTAAACTTTATTTCAAAACACTTAGCCAAGTTAATGTTTGGCTCTTCATCTCAAGGCCTAATCAAAGCTAATCAAGCACAGGGCTTACTAAACAACACACTAATAGGAGCAACAGCTCCTGGATACTTGCATATACCATTTGCTGGCCTCTCAGGCACAACACATCAGTTAGGCGAGATTGAGGCGGAGGCTGAGGCCTCATCAGTATCCGTCTTCCATCGTAGAGGTGGTGCAGCCATTGATTCTCTAATTGGGGCAACGAAAGCTTCAGCCTCCAGTGTTGATTAACGTGCCCACCAATTACGCGGCCCATATATAAAAACTGTGTGTGTGGGGCAGTTGTGGGGATGGGCGTGGTCTGGGGGGGAATCCTGATGCATATCGACATGGCAAGTGATAAAGTGTGCGTAACAAAAGCTAATAATTGCCCAGCAACGTGCTGGCCACTTTGGAGAACTGGGCCTTGTTGTTGTTGGCCGGTTGCTTTTTGAGTGGCCAAAAAGTTTGGGCATCATAATTTATAGCTGCGTTAAACAAGCGAGGATAACAAATTAATTTTGTCTGTTCGAAAGGAGAAAAAAACCAAAGAAACCACAAGCAGCTAGCAAGCTGCCCAGGACGATGCCAGGACGACGCCAGGACTTATGAGAGCAACGTTTACTCTCGAATTTCTTAGTTGGGCCAATTAATTTCTAAAGTCAGCGACGTGCCACGACGCTTCGGTTTCCTGTGTGTGTGTGTGTGCGTGTGTGTGTGTGTGTTACTGCCTCGTAAATCTTAACGAGCCAAAGGCGAAATTCCTACGCACTCACCAGCATCATCAACAACAACAACAACAATAACAAAAGCAGCAGCAGCAGCATTCGCGAGGGCCACTCATAAATATAAGTTGCAATGTGGCAAGTAGCTCGATGGAGCGAGGCGATTGGGGGAGTTGCAGAACGGGCTGCTTGTTATTTCAACGTTTGCGGCCATAATGACCATTGTGTGTGTGTGTGTGTGTGTGTGGCGTTGCCCATTGAAATACGTCAAAATATTTGGCATTCGATGTTTGCTTGGCTGATATTTATGCGACGTATTCTGTAAGCTGCCCCCAACAACAACAACACCCCCAACACCGTCCCCGCAACTGTCATCTAATCGCAAGTTTTGTTTTGTTTCATTGTCACACACACACAGACACACACATATATACACACGCTCACGCACACTTACACACAATAGGAGGCCAAATCGCAGCCAAGCAAAACACATAAATCTCACTCATGACTTGGTCTCCGACTACGACGACGACTACGGCTCTGGCTCCGGCTACGGTTGTGGCTCCGGCTCGGACTTAGCTGCCCCCCTCCCAAAACACAGCCCGCATTTTGTTTGCAAAGGTGTTGATAACGTTGTTTTATTGTTCTTGTTTTGTCATTGTTGTTGTGATTGTTGTTGTTGTTGTTGTGGTTGTTGTTGTTGCTATTGTTGTTGTTGTTGATGCAAACTTGGTTGCTGTACATCTTAATCGTAATGCAAAACTTGTCAAGCTGATATGTAAACGAAATACGTGCCACAAATATTTGCTGATGCTGAAATTCTTTTTCGTGTCGGTTCAACGCAGCATTTTCTAATTTATGATCGTGACTGCAGTTGGCATTTGTGGTAAGACAAATATATATTTATATATATCCTTACAACTAACAAGTAAGTATGCTGTAATTGAGTAAGCTCCGAAAGGATATAAACTCAATTCTGCTGTTAAAAATATATATTCAAATTTTATTGGCCAAAAAGTTGTACTTCCAAATGTGAGCAGTTCTCAGAGTGCACTCAAATCTTATGGTAAGCACAGGCACATCAAAAAATTCATACATATATATATATAAACCAGATAAATAAAATATGGTTGTAGTATTATTAGTTAAATACTATAAACATATTCCTACTGGTCTAAAATGTCTTTCAAAATAAAATACATATTTCATTCTTCATCATCACTAAAATTATTTTTTATATCTCTGAAATTTCTGTAAGAGTTGATGATGTATTATTTTCATCCTACATCCTGTTATGTAATCATTAAAATTCCTTTTCTTAATTGACTCTTAAAGAGTTTTGCTACTAAAAATGATCTGCTTATCAATATATTCTCTTTAATCAAGAAGCCCTGAATTAAATGTCATTTCGGAAATGGTAATTACATAAATTCAGCAAAAGGTAAATTGCACAATTTCTCATAACTTTTTGCATGGCTTTGCAGTCGGTAAAAAGTGACTAGAAAAGGCTGTCAGTAAGCCAGGAGCAATGGCACACTCAATGACAGCGTAGAGCAATCCACACTTATGACTACACCCACACACACACACACACACACACACACCGGGGCACATATGTATACACACTTGGGCAACTATTAATCCACATCCGAGTTATAATTCATGCTGATTGTATGAACATTTCAGCTTTTATGTGAACCGTAAAACTTTACTTCCTGACTTTTCATCAGGCAGCAGCAGCAGCAGGAGCAGCATCCACCAACTCGAACCCAAAGCTCAACCGAATCCTTCTGATTCCTCAAAGCCGGCGAGTCGGTTTACCTGTTCAGCTGCCGCTGTTGGCGTTGTTAGCTTTGTTGCAAGCAGACAAAGTTTTTTGCAACGCTCCGATTTCAGCTGGAAAAACTAGAAAAGTAGAAAATTTTCAATTTTTGTGTGTGCTGCATGAACAATATTTTTGTGTGTGCATAGTTTTCAGTAATTCCAGTTACAGTTTACTGCTCCCCTCTCCCTCTCTCTATCTCTCTCTATCCTTCTCTCTCACACTCTTCCTAGCTCTCTCGTGCTCAGACTTTGGTTACAAAAGGTTTATTCAGCAATCGCACACACCCACACACACCCATACACACCCATACACACACACACACACACACAACCATACACACACCCACACACAGACAGTGTGTTGTGTCCGCTGTGGAACCTGATGACCAGGTAGCTGGTTGCTCTGCTTCCGTTTCCGTTTGCAACTTTGTCCTGCCGCTTTAAGCAAGTCCTGGGGGGGTGTGGCGGTACGTTGGGATTGGTCCGCTGCATTCTACTTAAATATGATTATTATTAACCCTGGCAACACTGTGGCACTTAACATGCAAAAGCCAGGCTCAACTTGAGAGAGTCCAGACGTTGCCAGCCTAACAACCTGCCTGAGAGCGAAAGTTAGGCTTCGTTAAGGACCACGCTGATCTCACACACACACACACACACACACACAAAAGCCACATCCTGCGCCACTTATGATTTGAGTGTCTTTCTCTCCCTCTCTCCCTGTCTCTGTCTCTTTCTCTGTTCATACAGTTGTTAAATGCCACGTTTCACTTGAATAATTGAGAGCGATTAGCCCAAAAACTTTTGCATTGATTTAGGTTTAAGTTGGCCAAACATTTACCAAAGTCCTCTACCGCTGCCAACAGAGGCCACCTGGAGAACTGGAGAACTGGCATTGGTCTCCATGGTCTGGTCTGGTGTACAACAGCCTTGCTGCTGGGCCCCACCTTTGTCATTTGCTATCAGCAAATGTTTAAATATGCATTATGTGTGTTATTCCAATGTTCAGCAGCACTTGGGGATTACCAAGTGCTTCACTGCCTGGAGTTGCAGCCGGGGCTCAACTTGGAGTTCCAGTTGTTGTTGTTGAAGTTGACTCGGGTCGAGTTCATTTTGCCAGCCCGTCTCTGTTTAACTTTAAAAATTCAATGCCCTCGCCACTTGCCAGACAGGTAAGTCAACATTTTTAAAAAATCATATAATATAAATATTTAAAATTTGCATAATGCAAGCATGATGAAATTTTAATTATCAAAATAAAAATAAAAGAAATACACTAATTAAAACGTTTATTTTCATTTTGAGGCTTTTTCTGTTTGTGCTTTAAAGGAGCTGCTGCTCCCACTAAGTGGGAATAATGTTTGGCCAAATGGCTCTAGATGGATCCAAAAATGAATATGCAAACAACAATGCGATGCCAGAACTTGTAATTACACCTCAAATGACACTTATTGGGCAGTCAAAAAGATGCCTTTGTCACGAAACGTTGCCGAAACGCCTAAATTGCCAAGTCAAGCACAAAAAATAGATTCGACTCCAGCTGCAGTCTCTGACCCAGCGTTATGCAAACTGCATTCATGGCCAGTGTCCTGGCCTGGCCTGACTGGAGAATGCAAAAGACAAGTGTTGGGCATCATTATGCGAGACCAAAAACCCATTGCTAAATATGCGACCAGCAAAACGGAAGATACCCAAGAGCTGTCGGACGAGGGGGACGGGACGGGACGGAGCGGTGCGGGATGAGGAGACCAAACAAAGGCACATTATCTCAAGCAGAGAGAAAGACAGGCAAATGTCAAATATTTTGCCTGAGCGCTAACATTTGCATGCAACGCTGAGGCACAGAAAATAGCCTTGTTTCTGGGCTACGCCCCAAAAAAGCAAAAAAAAAAAAAAAAAAAAACTGATGTGCTTTGCCCATTTTGCAACGAATGCGTTGTGTTTGTGCCTTTTGTGTGTGCGATTCGTACAAATGCAAAAACACTTTGATTTTCGTTTTTTTTTTGTAGGATCAACTGGCAACGAGCAGAGCACACACACACCCACACACACACACACACACAAATAACCCCAAATGTATGTGTGTATGAGAATTATTTATGTTCTGCGCTAGAAATCTATTTGCACCGCACCACAAATCTCAGCTCAGCGAATGCTGCGCTGCGTCCAAAAGCAATGCAAAGCAAAGCAAATGGAAAATGGAAAAAGACATACAAAAAGAAAAAATAAAATTGTGGCCCCAGGATATTCAACAAGGATATTCGAGGAGGCAGCCAAAGGGCAACGCATCGCATTCGCATTAAATCGAAGTCGTTCCCGTGAATGCACATTCTCCTCAACGCCCCACACACACTCTCACACACCCCCACACACCCCCACACACCCCTACACACACTTCCCAACACCCACTTCAACTCTTGCCATTTGGCAGCTGAATTGTTTGCGACCAGTTTTACGAACCAGAGTTGCACTCGTGATTATTTTCAATTGCTAGAAAATTACTCGAGCCTTTTTTCGACTATTTAAGATTTCTATTAACTAATTTGTAATCTTAAGCATTTTTTACAATTATTACGTATTTGTTTAATTATAATAATATATATTATGTACTTAAAATAAATGCTTACAGACAGTTTCTCTCTCTATCCCCCTAACTATTTATAAAAACTATAATAATAATATAATTTCTTTCCAAAAAGCAAAAATTTCTATTACTATTAATAAATTGTTAAGCATTTCCAATAATTATTAAGTAATATTTTTGTACAAGAAACTAAAAATACTAAAGAAATAATATGCTTAAAATAAAAAACTTTTTGAACACAACTTTCTCTTTCTAGCAATTTCTGCCAGGTATTCCTAACAATTCCTACCTTTTAAAATCATTTACTCATTATACAAATGTCATTGTTCTCTGGCAATTCAAACTTCCTGATAACTAATCACGAGAACATCTCTAGTGCCAGGCTGCAGGGCCTCCAGTTCCATGAGATTTCCGTTTGGGCTGCTAAAGTTTTTTTTTTTTATTTTTTAATTTTTCCTTTTGCAGCTCTTTGCTACTAGTGCTCTTTGTGTCTCGTTGTTATAGGTTGCTGGGTAAGGCGAGGGCTGGCACTAGAAAACACAAACACAAATACGCAACGCACACACACACACACAGAGAGACACACACATCCATATACACGGGCACTTGCATATCTGTGTAAATTTATGATTGCCCCATTTCCGTTTTTTACAGCCAGCCGATGCTATTGACTGTCTTACTGTCCGCTTGTACCTCAGTTCCTATCCACCCCTCCCCCATTCCCCTCTCCCTACCCCTATCTGGCCTGTGGCTGGTATAGCTTGCTTATCCTGTGAACGGCTTTATTGTGTGACCCCCCTTTGGGCGGCGTCGGCGTCGGCGGCTGCTGCTGCACTTTTCTTGCAGTTCCGCCCACTACTTTGGTGGCTCTGTTTCTTTCCTTCCCTCCTAGTTGGTTTTTTATTTTCCAAATCCATGCTGCCTGCAGCTGACTTGCCACTGGGTTATGTCCTGGACACACAGCTCTGGCTTCCACGAGTATTGACTCGTCGTGGTCCGCTGCTTCTGCTACAGCTCCGTCCTGATGCTCCACAATCTCTGTCCCAGGCATAGTTCTGGCCACGGCTCTGGGTCTCCGTATGGGGTTTTAATTTTGACAGCTGCAGATAAATTGTTAAATGCAGGCTCGTTCAACTCTCTGAGTGCTTTATGTGGGCTTATGCTTGTAGGTGTATCTCCATCCCTCTCTCTCTCTCTCTCTCCCTATCTCAATCCCGTACACACACTGTTTGTGTGTGTTTGTTGTGGTTGCATATAAATTTATCTCGCTGGGTTTTTTGCTCAGTTGTTGAAGCTATACACATTTTTCAGCGTTTTGCTTTTGTTGGTGGCATTGACAGGCGCCCATCAAAAGCAAGTCCCAAGTCCGAGCTCCACCCTCATCCTCAGCCATATGGACGCGATAGGCAGGCAGGCAGACAGGCGTCGAATAAATAAAATGCAAACAAATAAAATATAAAAAAAAAGAAGGGAATAAAATTGGGGCCACTTGCAAATGCATTGTATCTATCAGTTTGTAGTTGCCATGAAATATGCTGGATCGCATTTATGTCATAAATAAAAATGGCGTTAACTATTTCCCAGTTGCTGTTGAAGTTTTGTGCAAACAGGCTTTTATTAAGCGTCAACATTTAACGCAATTTAAAGTTGTTGTTTTCTCTGTCTGTCATAATTTATGCATTTATCAACGCATGCATAACAACAATAACAATTTGCAAAGAATAAATGCATCCATTAAGTAAATAAAATAATGGCTGCATTCGCGAATGAATTATGCTCAATGCTATATGATATATAAACATGCGTTTATTATTCGCAAAATGCAATGATTACCAATTTAAATGATCAGAACTAACTTTATTCGGCATAAACCTAATTTAACTCGGTTTTTTTTAACTCATTTCGTTTTGAATTTTAGTTATGAAAATAACTCGGAAATATATATATTTTTGTTTAATTTAAATTTATTTTAAATCTAAGAATTTATTTTCACAAATTTGTGTGTTATCAAAAATTGCAAACTTTCCAATTAAAACTCTTTAAAAATATTAACTTTTTAATGTAGCTAAAAAATATAATTTAAAGGCATCATTTCAAATTCTTAGTATTTAGCTAAAATATTTTTTTACATAAACATTTTTAACTTTTTAATGTATATAAAAATTATAATTAAAAGCAATCATTTCAATTTCTTCGTATTAAGCTAATTTAAAGCATAAAATCTTCGCTTAGCTCAAATTTAAGTTAATTTAAAGCATAAAATCTTCGCTTAGCTCCAGCTTTGTGCAGATGGCTCAAAAAGCGTCGCTTAGCGGCAAAGAAAAAACTTATTTTACCTATTTATTTTTTTTATTTTCGCATTACTTTTGATATGTTAAATGCAGTTAAAGCCAACCACAGCTGCTGCTGCTGCTGCTGCTGCTGCTGCTGCTTATGCCTGATGCGGACAGCGCATATATAAAACGCAACTTTTGTCACTTCCGGCAAACACACACATACACACACTCCCAAGCATAAGACAGGAAGTCGCCGCAAGTTGACGCAATTGCAGCAACAATAAAAACAAGCAGAAGAAGAAGCAGACAGAGAAAGAGAAGGAGAAAGAGAAGGAGAAAGAGAGTAAGAAACACAGTTAAAGTAAAGTAACTGCAACGGGCTGCCAAAAGCCGCGTTGACATTTTCATTTAAATTATGCACATCACTTGAACTTCCTGGCCGCAAAGAATGTATGTGGGGAGTGTGGGAAGTGTGGGGAGTGTGGGGAGTTGCCAGGAAGACGCAGTACGGCAGATGAAACCGAAGACAGCGGCGAAGACAAAAGACACAGATGATAGCAGTACGTAAGATAAGACTTATCCTCCCACACAACCACCTCCGCCCCCCCCCCCCCTTCCATATACAATTTTAAGAAACTTTGTGTCAAGGCGCATTTTACAGTTATAGCCTGGCTATGGGCAACTTTCGCCAGCACTCTGTGGACCCATTGTCTGGGCTCTGGCTGATGATATTCAGTTTCTGAATTCAGATTCCGGTGCTCGCAGCTCCTTGCCGCAGTCGACTAATTAAAACGGAAATCCACAACGGCCCAGGCGCTTCCCCGATCCCTTCCTTCCCCCCCACGTTGTTGGCAACATCCGCTAAAGCAGCAATGCCAAAGTAAAAGAAAATTTCATTTTTATGTCCTTTATTTTTTGAGTTCAGTTCGAAAGTTTTTTATTACAATTTTGGACAACGCAAAGCGCTTGTAAGCAGCCGCTAAGCCAAAAGAAAAAAAGGTCAAAAGCAAAAAAAAAAATAAAACATTGGCGTAAAATTAATAAAAATTACGAGTGCCATCCGAGAAAAGTTTAACGCATGCCGCGCTGAATAATTGTCATTTTGTACATTTTACACATTTAGAATCCTAGTGGAACCCAGATCCCATTCCCCCCACACTCTTCTTGGTACATCGAGGCTTATCGGAAATTTTTTATGTCCGTTGCCAGCCCCTTTTTTTGCATTGTTGTGTTTCGCCGTAATTAGAGGACTCGCGTATTACGGTTATTATCGCTACGCGTACGTATCTCCTTTATGCTAAACCGGATGCGCCCAGTCGCCCCAGGACCCCAAGGACACACACACACACACACACTCATTTGCTCGTTTCTGATATGACTAATGTATGCGCATTACGTTTAGGCAACCAAACTCGTTGCTAACACAGCTGCTTGCCCCCCCACCTGCCACCCCGCACCCCGCACACCACGTCTCTATGCGGACGTGCAGATAATGACAGTTTGCTAAACACTGAGCCTGCGGCATCTGAGCGAAAGCTGCCACCAAAACAATACCCAGCGATGCGGTTTGCTTCAAATGGCGCCAACCCACAAATTTTCTAAAAACCAAAAAAAATAAAAAAAAAATGAGACTAATAATAATAAAAAGCTAAATGGCAATTTGCGGTGGCTACATTAAAAAAAGGTACACAACAAAAATCATTATGTGTTCAACTATTAAAGATAAAAAAAATTACTATTATTTTGAGTATGTTGAAGATAACACAGAAATTCCTGCATAAATTAACTGACTTAAAATTACTCTTATTTTTTTAAGGACATAGTCAGATTTATTGTGCACCTTTTGCGAATATAGCTCTAGATTTTTGCGCAGATTAAATACTTAAAATTTCTTGGGTTTTGCAAGTTGCGCTAGAATATTTCTAAGGCTACTACGAATTAATCTCATTAACACAAAATCAGCAGATAGCATATATAATAAATATATATATAAAATTATATATATGTTTTCATAAAAAAAAAACTATCTTTTCCCCTATCAAACCCCATATAAATATTAATTTATGATTTATTTTTTTAAATTTATGCTACGACGCCTTAGCTGAAATAATTAAATTTATAACACATACAGCTGACTTAATTCGTTAAAAACGAATGAGAAACAAATATGTTGCACAATAAAGGCAATTAGAATATAAATAAAGTCGGCAATAAAAATGAAATTCGATTGCCAAACCATTTCAATTCAACACAATTGGCGTTCATGTATTATTTTCAGCTAAAAGTCAAATTAATTGGGGCAGCATTCAAACTGTATTGATTGAAACTAAACAAAATTCAAATAAAATGCAAGAAAATTGTGCACAAAAATATCGAAAAGTGAATATTTTATATGAATATTGAATATTTTTAATTAGTTCTCGTTGATATGCAATAAAATCCTAAAATGGACCAGAAAAGGAGCAGCTGAGTCATAAAATATGCTGAGGTTATTCGACAACACAGATGCCACAATAAAAAAAATAAATGAACAAAATATGTGGCACAAACTGCTGCTGAGGACCAACAAATAAATTGGCAATTTACTATGGAGCTGACGAAAATCTTTCTAAGCAATTTTGCCTAAAAGGTGTCTAACAAATATGCATTTAATGAAGCCTTTTGTTGGTGTGTGTGTGTGTGTGTGTGTGTGTGTATGGTGCATAGTTAGTTGCACCTGTTGTCGCTGCAGTGTTAACAAATAGCGCAAAAGTTGCGTGAAGCAGGGAGCGGGGAGGAGCAGAGCAGAAGTGAGTGAAAAGCAAACAGCTGTCACAGCAGAACAAAATAAGGAGGCAAAGCTCGAAAGCTGCATCTTTCGCATCATGCCACATGCAATATGCAACACGCAACACGTAATATGTGCAGCAAGCAAAAAGCAGTCAAAACTCAAACCATCTAAAGTTAACTTATTGCATAATTCCTTAAAAGTACCAACGTCTGGCATTGGCATAATGAATGAGGCGTCGAACGGAGCAGCCAGCTGCCACACCCACAAACTCTCACACTCTCTCTCTGTCTATTTCTCCCTCTCTCTCTCTCTATCTCTCTCTATCCAGCTAAACTACTTTTAGCTTGGCATACGCATCGTATACGCATTCAAATTGATTCATAGCCGCTGCTGACAGAGCAATTTGGTGCTGCCTTTGAATGAGTAAGTGCAACGTCAAGCGGCAGGCAGCTGCAGCATCAACACCAGACGACTGAGGGGCTAAGGCACAGCACAATAAAAAAGAAGCAGATAATTTTTCTCTTGACGTCATCGATATGGCAATTTCTCTTCGCATATGATATGTATGAATATCTTAAGTTTTTCAGGCAGCTCGTTTTGTTTCTAGATTTGCTTTCATCTCAATTTCAATAAGTAATTAAAGTATTCAATTAAATATTTTATTTGTTTATTTTTTTTTAAGATTTAATGAGTTCAAAATA
Organism: Drosophila multiciliata; assembly: GCA_037043605.1. NCBI lineage: Eukaryota > Metazoa > Arthropoda > Insecta > Diptera > Drosophilidae > Drosophila > Drosophila multiciliata. Next base: position 2,058,659 of record JBAMBF010000103.1, on the reverse strand, counting down.
TAATAAATAATTCGATTTATATAAGACACTATTTATGGACTTTAAAATGATAATTGTGAACTGTGAATCTAATTTATTTAATGAGTTAAAAATTTTATAAATAATTAGATTTAATCAAAACAATATTTATATGTTTTTTTTTTCGAAAAAAAATTATAGTACAAATCGTTAAATAAATATCGAAATAAGCTTGAATTAATCTAATTCTAATGTCAACGTTTGCAAAATGCAGAACATCTCAATTTTGTGCAAATACTGCAATTTCGTTGTGGGCCATTTTGGCATTTGGCTTTAAAACTAACTGCATTGATGTCAGGCTGTGTGTGATAGGCTCGGCTCTTCTTTACCTCAGTTGGCAGCTGGAAAATTCTATTAAATCTTTTAACCACATTGGACAGGGTCACGTTTGACAGCTGGCACGTCGACGCTTTTCTGACACTTGCGCCCTGGCAGCGCTGATGCAGCACAAAAATTGCAAATAAAATTGAAAATTCACTATGCTCGCTGCCAAAATCAACATTCGTCTTCCAGATGAAGGCCTCCCCCCAGGCGGCTGGGAATGGGAATGGGAGAGCGGTTCAGTTTATGCAGCACACGCAGTACCAAATGTCATGTTCTCTCTCTATATATATATATATATATATAAAATTGCGGCTGCCTATTTAATGTCACACTGCCTACAGCCTATTTTCCGGACTGCGCTCCTGTCACATTGCCAGGCGAGTTGGGGGGGAAACAAAAAAAAAGAAAAACTTGTCAAGGTGTCAGTAGTCAAGTTAATTTCAGCAAGCCGCTAGATTTTGCCCCTCCGGCTAGCCCAAAATGTGGTTGTGGGCTGCGTCTAACCGCTCAGCTGTAAAAGAGCCAAAAGCCAACTGTCAGGATAACATGCTGGCTACTGGATACTAGAAGTTGATTGCTGGACTCGCCCTCGTGTGTCACCGCAAAATGAGTATCATTGGAATTGAATGTGTAGCACTCTACCACTTACAGTCCGTGCCCCCCCCCCTGCCACCACCCTTGTTGCAAGCAGGTATAAAAGCAGTTTGGTTTCGGTTTGATGACTCTGCAACCGAGTGGAGATGGGTTTTCGTCTGTGAAAGCATATGTTTGCACCATGGCTAGATTTGTCCAATTTGGCTTTTTAGCAGTTTTTGGGTTTTGACGCTTTCCACAAGCGTTTTATATGTGTTGCCAATATTAAAAATAGAGAAAGGAAAATAAGTTTTTACAGCTTGGAACTTGATGAATGCGCCTACCCAATTTCCATTTGCCGCAAAAATTCGTATAATTTAATAAATTAAAATGAAAAAAAAAAAATACTTTAAGCGAAAAATTGCTCAAAGAAAACTTTATGAAAGAATCTGTGGGCCAAGTAAAACTGCAAAGAAGAGTTCCAAAATGAATGAGTGCCACCTCGTGGAAGTTGCAGCTTTAATACCCTTTTTTAGCCAAGAATAAATTAGTACCGAAAAAGTTTGTTCTTTGTCCTGATTCAAGTCTTATTAGATTAAATGTTTTTTGAAATAAATATACAAATTTTCCGTTTGCTGCTTGCAAAACAAACTGCAATTAAGATTAATTTAAACAAGTTATTTAAATATATATTTGCTAAATGTACATTTTCACTCAGTTTGACTCAGTTTCAGCTGACAATATTTGCATAGCTTTTATGCAGAGTTTTGATTATTCAAGTCAATACTTTGATTAATTAAAAGTGTAGTCGGATGTTGCATGGCAATATTTTTGTAATGGTGCAAGTACAAAACGCATTACAACAACAGCTGTCGCTTGATGAAGCTGGAAAGTAGCAACAACAACGACAACAATAACAAAAAACAGAAACAAGCCGCAGCAGAAGGATGCAGATGCCTTGGGCGGAACTTGGTCGGTTTCCTTACCCTTGCCCCCCCCCCCCCCCCAACTTAATTCCACATTTTATTTTTAGTGCATCAGCAATCACTTTGAGCAGCAGTTGCAGCAGCGATCCACACCCCCCACACCCCTACCTCCCCCAGTAGCCCATTAAGTGGGCGTGACTGTGGTGTTGGCATAACTTTCAAAAACTAATTAAGCCAACTTAAGTGCAGCGTTGTCGTCGTCGTCGTCGTCGTCGTTGCCGCCATCGCTTTGGCCTACCAGGCATTTCAATCAAGACGCGCCGCCACAAGAGATGCCCCCAAAAGCCCTCCACCCCCTTCCCCTATAAAAAAAAGTTAAAGGCAACTGCCAAAAAATAGGAATACCGAGCAGGTTGCTGGTCTGCTGGCAACGAAGATGTGGTAAGACGTCTGCGTTGGTGTTGATTTAGGTTCACTTTAGCGTAAAATGAATGTCCCACTTCAAATAGAAGTCGCACGCTGTAAATCACGCAGCGCCAAGTGCGACACCGTCTCTCTCCCTCTCACCCTCTCTCTCCCTCACTTAGTTTCTGTCTCTTTCTATTTGTGTTTGTGACACTTTGCAGGGCACAGCGGAACAGTACTTGAATGCGCCGCATGAAAACCCGCTTGCACTTGAGTGTCAACTCAAGAGAAGCAGCTGAATCTGTAGCTGAAGCTGAAGCTGACGCCAAAATCCAGAGGCTGCCCCAAAAATGTCCAACGGCGACGACATTGTTGACGTTGTTGATGACGATGCTGCTGCTGCTGCACACCGGAAGTAGCCACACAGCCGAAAGTGTCTCTGCCCCGTCCAGCAGTTCATAATTTCTTGACAGTGCCGCCTTTTACTCTGCTTTTGCTTTTGCTGTTGCCACTGCAGCTGCCGCCTTTGGGGTGCCCTATACTAAATGACACTTTATAATTGTGCGCCTCAGTGCAAAAGTTTAACAATAAATTGAAAAGTTTTCACAGCTTTGCTGCTGCTGAAGTCAAGGCAAGGCAAAGGCGTTTCTTATTATCCATTTGAGCTGCCAATGCTGCTCCTAAGTTGCTGCACACTCTCCCTCAATGTGTGTTTGTGTGTCCTCCAGTTTTGTTGAGTTTTAAATGTGCATTTTACAAATGTTACTTGTGGTCTTAACGCTGCCCCGGGGCCAACGGCAACGGCAACGGCAACGGCAACTTGAGCTACAAAGTTTTTGTTTTAACTTTCAGTTTTGTGCCACAGTCGTTGTAGTTGATTTTGTTACTCCTTCTGATAGTGAGGATTATGAAAACAGCTTCAAATGTCTTGGGGGCAACGATTGCATGTAGCTAACGAGTTGGAAAGGCAACAAAAAATGTTGCCTACTCTTCTGGGCAATTTTAGACAGACGCCAATATTGATTACATGATATGCATTTCCATAAAAATAATTGTTTAAAATATAAATTTATATAATAAAAAAAATGTAGTACTTTATAAAATTGAGTATCAATATATTAATAATTTCTAGCATATTCTAATAATTATGTGCATCAAAATGTTTAAAATTCAAAAAGACTTTTCTACTTACAAAAGATTTGTGCAATTTCTCTACTGCCTGTCTTCAGCTTGTGGCCTAAACTTGAATGGGCCAATTGAAATTCGTAATATCTGACACCAGTTTGACCTTATGCAAAGTTCATTTCGATTATTAGACCAAAATTGCAGTTGGCAATTACGCGCAAAATACGCACCATTGCATAATGCCGCTTCAGGACCCATCGGCATCTGATGTCAGCTAGTTGACATCAAGAGTCCTTGCCAGGGGCGAGTGCAGTACCCGAAAAAGTTGCAGCTGCAACTTAAAGTTGATCTCGCTGTGCACAATGCACAGGCAAGTGGCAAGTGGCAAGAACCGAGCGGGGATTATGCAACGCGCACAAACTATTGGGCGTCGGCCATTTACAGCAAAACAATGGCCCCCAAAAAGTTTTTCGTGCAACGCATGGTCTGCTCGAAAGTGCAGTGTAATATGCGTTAGCTACCACACCCGCTCCCTTCTCCTACTCATCCCCTTTGCGAAAAAGGACAAAGTTGTGTAATAAAAAAATAAGTTTCCGTTGTGACACTCGCCACGTTGCCTTTTTTGTGCTATGTTGCATAGTGTTTGCTATTTTCTGCTTTATGTATTTGCATAAATTGCATTTTTCTTTTTTCATTTTTTTTTTTTGTTGTTGTGGCAACTTAATTTTTTGCCATGCAGTTTGCGGTCTTTGCAACTACAACGAGTTGGCAACACAATAACAATAACTCAATAACAACGCAAAGCAAAGTGCATTGCTGCTTAAATTCTTGTAAAGAATAGTTTAACTGCAGTTTGCGAGTGTGGGCCAAAAAAGCACTCACATTTGTCTTGGCCTCACAGTTTTGACCACTTGACCACATAATTACGGCCTGCACTTGCCCCAGTAAGTTGCATTGCTTTGTGGTTTCTGCCCAAATGCCAATTAAAATCCATGGAATTTTACAAATTAAGCCTCATTACGTAAACACTCACAACACACACACACACTCACACACACACACACACACTCACACACATACTCACACTCACACACTTACACACACACAACCACAATCCTGTGCAGCTGACCGCCTGTTGACACATTGCCTCCATCTGCAAATCCATTTTACGGCTTGTGGCAACCCTAATTGGCCATAATTTTCTCCGGTGGCTAAGCTCTGAGAAATTTTCAGTGTATGTGTGAGTTAAACTTAAAAGAAATTAGCCACTTCCACATGTGTAATTTAATAAGAAACTAATAAATAAACAAAATATCTGAGTGCAACATAAATTCCAAGCAACATTTTCTGCTTTTGCATAACTTTCCTAACTTAATTTAAATGTAATATAAAATTGAGATTGAAATGAGAGTAATTGAAAAGCACAAATCCAAATACAAATTTTATTTTAAACATAGAAAATAAATATATATATATACTATATAACAGCTGGTCTCAGGATATCTCCCAGCCAGGCTGACTCGACCAATTAGATGTCAATTTTATGGCCTGCCATATTAATAAATATTTTGTTTAAAAAAGTGAAAAGATTATACAAAGTAATAGTGAATGGGCAGCAAAATAAGTTGACATCGATATTTGTGCTGTATATATAAAAAAAAAGTTTTATATTCACAGCAAATTAAGCCAGCTGCCAATTGGTGTGAAGTGTTTATGGCTGCTGTTGTTTGCCGAGTAGCTTTTTGCTGTCTCGTTGCGAACTGTAACGCACTTTGGCTCTAATCGCTTCTAATAACGCACAAAATTGAAAAACTTATGCGATATCATTGGGGACTTAAGCGACACGACAAGTGCAGCTGCTTGGGGAGACTGAACCGAATTAAGCTGGACTCGACAACATGAACAACTGTGACAACTTAAAGCAAACGCAAAGAAGGAACAGAAAAACAGACCAAACAACAACAAAAAAAATTAATGTATAGAGAACTGGAGAATATATATGTGCTTAGAGAGAAGGAACCAGGAAGAAGAAGCGGGACCAGGAGCAGGAGCGGGAGCAGGAGCGGGAGCAGGAGCGGGAGCCGGAGCAACTGTCATGATATGCCGTAAACAAGGCCAGCTGTAGCTGGAGCCGCTGAGCATCTCAGACTGGTTGGAGGATTTTGGACACATATTGAACTGTCTGTAGAAGAAGCAGTCTGTGCTACGCGTGTGGGTGTGCGAGTGTGTGTGCGAATGTGTGTGTGTGCGGGTGTGTGTTATGTTCTGTTGTGTTTGCCTTTGCGCAGTACCACTTTGGAGGAGGCTATACAGAGATTGTAGAGCATTTATACACAGAGTGCGACGTGTGTTTGTTTTAATTTCTCTTATCGGCAGGCAGGCTGCCTCTGCCCCCCCCTTTCGTAGCTCACTCCAATCCTAGATCCAATCCAAGCCAGACTAAACTCGGCTCGCTACTTCAGCTCCCCAATGCCATACAATTTTAATTGCACAATGGCAGTTTCCTTTTGTTTTGCAGCTACAATTTTAAAATGAATTCATGGCCTGTGCGCCGGGTGCACTTTTGTTTGACGTCTCTAATTCCGCAAGGAGTTGACTGCAAATAGTACTTGGCCGAGGCACAAGGAGGCTCCCAAGTACCCGGGTGTCTGGCAACAGGGCCCGAGTTATTTAATTGAAACTTGCTTTGTGACTCCGTTGGGCCAGCCAATAAAATGTTTAACTTTGATTTAGTTAAGGGATTTCAAAATAAATGAACTTTAAACATGTTTAACGAGCAACAAGCAGCCAGCAAATGCAGCACTTTGATATAGATATTTATCAAAGAGTTTTGCAATAATGTAGAAGTTCGCTTTTTGCCTCTGAAGAAAGATTCTTTTAGTTGGATGAAGTATCGATTTTGGAGTCTTGAGGAGCGAATATCTGTTGACCTGAGGATCTGTGTGATTTCGATTTTTTCACATTGTGATTTGACTTATATTTCTCTCAGCTCTCCTTTCAAATGTTAGCTGAATATATATTTAACACTTCGATTGCTAAAACAAATACTTATTCAGTAAAATTATATAATAATTTTAAATGATAATTTTAATGATAAATGATAATAATTAAATAATAGTCTATTTAAATATCTGAATATAAATGCTATTTTGACTTTGCATTGCGAACCGTAGTTAAATATTGATCAATCTTGCCTGACTTAATAAATTTTTTCTAAAAATACTAGTAATAATACTTTAAAAGTCCTCTTAAGACATTTCCTGATTTTGGAGTCCTAATCTCAAAGAGAGCGAGACAAAGTTAATAGACCAACTAAGTATTCTCTATCAGCTACTTGATCAGCTTGTTAATGACACATAGGCACTCACAAAACTGCTTTTGGCCAGTATCTAGCTTGAGAGTTTGCTGTTTAGGCCTGGTCATAAAGTAGCACACATTCCCTCGGCTACTTAATGAGCTACTCTTAACAGTCTGGACAGGGTCTCTAATCCCTGGACAAATCTGCCTGTGCTGCGGATGCGTGTCGTAAACATGTTTTCTATCTTCTTTTGGGACTGCTGGCGGCTACAAAAAGCTCCAAACAATATAAACGAACACAAAAATTAAATAGGCGACTGTCGACTTGGCCCAAAAATGTCCAATAAACACATTTATCTGACTCCCCAAAAACATTAAAACCTGCGCTGTCGATAACATTTTATAACTCAGCAAAGTGCCATAACCCACTGAAATTGCCAAAAAAAAAAAAAGCAGCTTAACCCCCAGGCCGATTCTGGCCGGAGTCTGGGCCGCAATTCGCTCACTTTTGCTAATGAATTAAAGCCGCAGCTAATAAAACTTAAGCAGACAGATAGTCGAAATGTTAAAGATAAGAAATATTTGCATAAAACCAAGAAAGTAAACCACAAAACTGCCAGCCATAAAACTAAACATAAAATTACTTTGCATGTGGATATACTTATTTTTAGGCACATAAATCATATTCTTAACAACAGCAAAATAAATTAAAAAGAAAAGGATATATATATTAAATGCAAAAGTCGCAAAATTTTCAGGCACCCACGTCAACAAAACAAGAATAAAAATGGCACAAACAAGACATAAAAATATTTGTTGGCATGTCGAAGTTTTGATACTCTTGTCTGAACAAATATTTATTTAATTGCTGCTGTCTGTTGCTAAAAATATATCAAAGTATTTATCAAATAGTTAATGGCCTAAAAACAAACCAAACATCAACAAATAAAAACTAAATAAATCTTTAAACTGTTTGATTTGGATACAAAAATAATAATGGCAATAGAAAAAATAAATACGTTTTTGAAATAACCAACAAACATTAAACTATTTTAGTATATTCCATCGAAAATTTATTTATTCAGCTATTCCCAGATTTTATTGTTTTTGTATATTTTTCAAAAAGTTGAAAGCTTTTTAAACATGAATTTAAATGAATAAATAGATTATAAATTTTTTTTTTGTATAACACATTTTTTATAAACGCATTTTATGTCAAAAATGAAATCCTAAATCCTAACAAGTGTTATACCCGCTGTCAAAGTGTATGAAACAAAACGACAAACAACAATAAACACAAACAAAAAGCAAAACCGAATCAGAAAGCAAAAAGTGTTAATGAACAAAATAATGAGTTCCAGTGCCCAGTTTTGTGCCACAAAACATATTATGACACTAACAGCTAAACGCCACGGGGATTACTACAGCATCACAGTAAACATAGAGAGAGAGAGAGAGTGAGAGAGAGCAAAAGAGAGAGCAAATCCGCAACGGAGAGTCGCCGCATGCAAGCAATAAATAATCAGCAAAGTTTTCGTTGAATCGAATTATCACCCCCTGAGGTGCAGTTCCGTAATGAATTTGTTTTGGGGTTTCTTCAATTCGGCATTTAGACTCCATTGCGACTGCGTGGCCGAGCTAGTCTGACCCCATCACCCCCCCCCCCCTCAAACTAACTTACTTCCTTCCTGCCGTTCAACCATTAAACATCCCTTTTAGTGTGGCTAACTCGGTTTTTCGTTCAGTTAGCTCAGTTTGACTATTGTTGTTAGTTTTGTTTATTTGTTTATGTTTTGTTTCCAGCTTTCTGTCCAGTTCTGTTTGCTTCTGTTTTTTTTTTAGTCACATTTGTTGTTACTTTATATATATATAAATTTGGCCAGCGCATATTCATTCGGTTTTGATGTGCTCTTGGACAGTTTGTGTCTAGTTTTTCGAATTGTGGCTTGCTCTGACATTGCCATTGATTTCATTACCCCATCTGCTATTGACAGTTGTGTCAATAGTAACAGCCACGTTTGTTTAGAATTCAATTCAATTTAGGTAGCTATTGGACATGAGTTTATTTGAATACCACCCTCAAAGAATGAAATCAATATATTCTCAAATATAAATATTTATTTGTTTAATTTTATCAATTACTAACTAAAAATTGCACTAAATTTTATATATAAATATTTTCAACTTTTATGACTCCTTTTGTCGAATTATGTAGAAATGAAACGTGCCATGTTTATTGGTAAAACAAGCGACAAATGGAATTGAGAGCAGAAACAACATTTCAACGCGGGGATCAGCAATGCTGGGAAATTTATCTTCAGTCAGTTCACTGTAGCCAGCTGCAAGCAAAACTCAATAAAATCAGACATTAATTTAGCCAATAAATTTGTTGATCTTAGAACTTACCACGTATCTGAGTGAGCGTCATGGTGTGCTCTGGGGAAGTGCATTTGGCGTTTAATAAGACACGTGCCACATTTGTTAATATTCCGGGATGATTGCCACGCACCTTATCAAAATAAGTATTTAGTGCCATTAACGAATTTGGAATTAAATATGTGAAAAATATTTTTAGATTTTTCACGTCTGAACTGAACACTATTTACAAGTGAAATGCTGAGTGGGTCAAAGCACTCTCTGAAAATCCGGTTTTTACAGAGAGCAGCTGATAAAATTGTACACTTTCCACTCCCCTTCTCCTTCCACAACTGACAAAAGTAAACTCCCTCTTTTTTCCCCTTTCTCTTTTGCTCTCTCTATCTCTCTCTTGCTCTCTGTCGCTTTAATTTGCCGAACAAATTACGGTGGTTGCTTGATCGCTTGATGGTGGCGGATTTGTTTAACTTGCGTGTCTTGGCTAACTTTAGTGTGGACGCCAACCACAAACTGTTATACAGCTAAAAAAAATAACACGCTGAATATGCAAAATTATCTATACATATTTAATGCTTAGCTAAGATTCCCCTCTCACCTGTCCGCTCGCTATGCGCAGCCATTAAAAACTTTATTTCCATTATTATTCAAGACTATATAAAAAGAGAAACGCAAAGAATACGTATATAGAGAAAAGAGAGAAGAAGATGTAAGAGAGAAACATGGAAAATGACTTCACACAAAAAGTTGTGCTTATTTTAACACTTGTGGCAAACGAAGACGGAAAATAATTACAAACTCTGGGGCAAACCACAATAAAATATAAACAGAATTTACAACTTTCAAAATACCCTGTCAGCCCCAAATATATTTTATAAAAGAACTTTTTACACACAGTTTTTGGATAGATTATTACAAAATTTTCAAAATTCAATTACATTTTTGCAATTCGATTTAAGACATTTACAGGGTATTTAAAATATTTAACGTATGTGCAACTCATTATTTTTTCCCCTGGAAACAAAAGTGAAGTTTGAAGTAAAGCATCGGGTTGGTCTATGCAGCACCTGAAAGATATGCGAAGTAAGTTGACAAAGTCATTTTAATTTAAGTTGTGCAACATTTCAACACTTTGGTAAATATATTTTCACAGTCTGACTTCAGGCAGTTTCACTGTGTTGGTTGCATTGTTCTCTCCAGTGGCAACGTTGCACGACATTTCACTCAGGTGAATATGTATCAGTGTGTGTGTGTGTTTGTATGTGTGTGTGTGTGTGTGTGGGTACCACAAAGAGCAATTTATACGACAATTTGGGTATCGTGCAACGTTCTTCGTTTGAATGTTGCCTATTTTTCGGACATACAATTTTGCCATTTCGCACATTTTGTGGCTTTTATTTTGCGCAGTTAATCTTATTTCTTTTTTCAACAGCTTCACTTAGTGTCAGACTAAATCCAAAGGCACAGAACAATTTTCGATTGTGAGAGATAAGATGAAATTTTAAAGTATATTGCACAAGATAATTAATTAGACATTGATTTTTTAATAAGTTACAAGTATTTCACAAAATATATATGATAATACTCATCAGAAATTATAAAAAGGAAATGGCTTATAATTTAGTAAAGAGAAAAAAAAGGATAAAGATCAGGGATTAATATAATTCTTCTAATATTTGCTTATTTAAATAAATTCGAAGAGTTGGCCAAAATATATAGTTATTTCGTATCGATAATAACTCAAAACTTGAAGTGGCACTTGCCTTTATAAAAAGTAAGATAAATATGAGGATCTTCATGATTATCTGTTTATTTAGCAATTGCGACTATTTTTTTTATAAGTTCAGCATCCCAAATAGTTCTCGCATAATTCTGAAGTTAATAAATTAGACATGGATTTTTAAATAAGTTACAAGTATTTCACAAAATATATATAATAATACTCATCAGAAATTATAAAAAGGAAATGGCTTATAGTTTAGTAAAGAGAACTTTGTTTTTTTCGAAAAACAAAAGGATAAAGATCAGGGATAATTTATTAATTTTCGTATTTAAATAAATTCCAAGAGTTGGCCAAAATATATAGTTATTTCGTATCGATAATAACTCAAAAGTTCAAGTGGCACTTGCCTTTATAAAAAGGAAGATAAATATGAGGATCTTCATGATTATCTGTTTATTTAGCAATTGCGACTATTTTTTATAAGTTCAGCATCCCAAATAGTTCTCGCATAATAATTGGAAGCTCGTTAAAACTCATTCGCGACTAAGTGAATGACAGCAGAAACAAAACTTATAAAAATTACAGTCGCAAAATGCAAACGATGTCAGTAAAACTACACCACAAACACACCCACTCATATGTTGTAGATACACCCACACACACACACACACACTCATAAACACTCACTGGGGGTATCTGCGTATTGTGCATTTTGTGAATAAAATTTTGCAACGAACATAAAATTCGCAACGGAAGTTATTTCACGCTTGAAGCATGCCGCCGCTGCAGCTGCCTCTGCTGCTGCCTCTGCTGCTGCCCCTTCTGCTGCCGCTGCAGCCACGTGGCGTTGCGTCAAAACTAACTAACGGAATAACAAGCGCCCCCCAAGTGGGTTGTGTATGAAGTGCGTGGGGCGGGGTGGGGTGTGTTGCAGAGTGCAGCACACTGTTGGGGCTAACGAAGTTGGAGAGCTGGAGAAATTAAGCAGCGTAACAAGTTGTCAGTATGTGTGTGTATATGTAATTGGTTACAGCACTCTCACACACACACGCACACGCACACAGTTAGCTGCAGCAGATACGTGCACAACAAGTCGCTGCAACAAGTTTAATTAACATAAAAAATGTAAAAAACAAAAACATAAACTTGCATTTAAAATCGAATTACACTGCGTGTGTGTGGGTGTGCGTGTGTTTGTGTGTGTATTGTATTATAATGCAATTTATTGTGGCATACTTTTCGGGGCGCTTGCCATTGGCAGCAGCCAAACTTATTCATAATAGGCCGTCATTTTTTATATTCTGCTGTTTTTCCATTTATTTATTTCCATAATTACAACAACAACAACTTCAATGATGGTCGAGAGGGTTGTTGTGTGTATATGTGTGTGTGTGTGTGCTGTGCTGTAGTCACATTTATTAATTCCAATCCATTTGCACAATTGATTTACGTCGCACATAAATTTCGTAATAAATGAAGCTCTTGCAAAGCACTTCGAGGCCATAACTACCTCTTGGCCATTTGATGTTGCACAATTACAAGCAAACATACACAACACAACGAACAACCATCCTCACACACACACACTCACACAGACACACCACTCTCGAACGCTTTGCATTAACAACTGCAATGTCCTGCAAATGGAGCATTACATTTGCCACATTTTCTTGGCTTGTAGGTTCTGAAAATGATTTTCAGTTCAGGTCGTTTAACCACAACGCCTTTAGTCGGATAATGATCTGTGTGCCCCGTTACCAGCCCAGTTTATAAGATACAATTCACAACTTCGTTCAACATACTCTTCAACTAACCAAATAATTCAAATTACATTTCAAATGCTTTAAGCTATCTCAATTATTTTGCTGGTTCATTGCCTGATTTTTGGCATGAGCAAACACAAATGACACAAATATAACTGTGAATATTACATATATATACAATCACATTTTAAGCCTAAATTGATAAATATTCAACTTAGCCAGCGGAAAATCTTAATTAATTTTAAGTTCTGCCAGCTTGGCATAATAACTATAAATAAATATTTAAGCCTGCATTTAGTGATTTCTAGCTTAGCTATTGGGAGATTCTCAATAGTTTTAAGATGCGACAAAATAAAACATTTTAATTAAAAATTCAGAAATTCATTCCATGCAAGTATTTAATAGTGAGTAGTTTAAAGTTAAAGAATTAGCATTTATTTTTTGGGTTACAAATAATGTTTAATTATTTCATTTTTATTTTCAAGCGTTTCTATTTTTTATTTACATATTTTAATTTCAACAATGGACTATAGCTTCAAACATCAGTTTTATATAAAAAAGATATTAATTTCTGAAAACGACATTTTCTACTTAATTGAAGCATGCCTGAAGAACGACAAGTGTTGAGCAGTTGAACATGAATTGAAAACACGTTTTAAAACTGAATTCATCAATTAACCGAATTGTCGTCATGTGCAGAAATGTATTTCGCTAATCTTGCACAATTTCTACAACTGTCAAGGTATCTAATTGTGTGCACACACAGCAAATGGCACACACAACACACTTCAACACCTGAATGCATCTATCCTTTGTTTGCCAAGACTCTTACTGTGTATATATATATATATATATACATATGGATTATGTATCATTATGTGTGTAGCACATATATAGCAATGTTGCATGTCTAACTCAATCGACTGCGTCTGTTGTATGCAATCAATTTTAACTAAATACCATCTTCATGCATTATTGCATACCACTATTGTGTGTGTGTGTGTGTGACTTGGTGTGTGTACTTATTGAGAGTGCTTAATATGGCAATTAAAAGATGATTCCAATTAAGAGTTAACTGCGTGCATTGCACAATGCATCCACATTTGCCACGCCCCTTTTATGGTGCACAAATTGCAATATCATTAGAGAGTGGACATCTTTAATAGCCTTAATAAACAGGATATGTCCAGAAATGAGTTAAATTAAGTACGTAATGCGATGCATACACGCATTTAATTTGAAATATTCCGGTGAATACACCCCGAAAATAGTCACATTAAACTAAAAATATCGAATAGATAGTTTCACAGTTACGCTGTAATCTCGATAATTTAATGGTTTTTGTTATTTTTTTTTTGTTGCATTGAAGTCAAAATGTGGTTGTTATGTAATTTAAGCCTAGATATACGTACAAATTTGAAATCAGTTGCATTTATTATTTAATTAAATTTTTTTATGGCATTTATATTTTGCAAAATGCATATTATTTATTTTACACCTTTACAGGGTGTACAAATTAAATAAAGCTGCAACCCTAATCTATAATTAAATCGAGTGCAACATGCGAATACATTAATATTAATTGCTCATATTTAGCGCCATTAAATAGCTTAATTAAATTTCCACTTAAAATTGTGCGTACTGAATTTTTTTGCAGAACGCAGAATTATTATTGATAAAAAAGAATGGAAAATAAATTATTATCAGCCACAAACAATTAATCAGGCTGAGTGGGGAATTTGAATAAACAGACTATTTTCACGAGTTAAACAAACTAAAAGTGCTGCACACATAATTAGAAACATGATACTCGACCAACATATATATACATATATATACATGTACATATATACTTACCAACAATTCTCAATTGATTTATGCAAATTGCAAAACCACAAAACAAAATGCAAATTTGTTAAACAATCAACAGCAACAGAATAAATGGCGAGTAAATAAATAAATGCTCTTACATTGTTTTTCTTTTTCGTAGTATGTATGTAATATGTACATCAGATGTGATACATGAATTGTATATTTCATAATGTTTATTTGCTTTTACAACTTATTTGCATGTTGTGTTCATGTCAACTTGTTCTAGATATTTATTTTTATTAATGCCCCTTCCTTAGCCAGCTTTGATGTTTCTGTTTGAGTTTTGTGCCATACCAAAAAAAAAAAGAAGCAAAATCAATAAAATATTCATTATTAAGTTGGTTTTTAATTTTTTTTCTTGAAAACTTTTTTACTTTATGAATAATTTAATTGGTTTTTAATATTTTTTCCTATGAATTCTTTAAGCCAAATGGCAGGTCTTAATATAGCTAAATAATGGCCTAGAAGTCAATAATTATTTAAAAAAAAATGTATATCATTAATTTTCTATTACCAATTAAATATTCTTTGATAAAAAGGTTTACATGAATTTCGAGGGAATATTGTGTTTCTATATTTAAATATTATTAGAAATGAGACTTCAAGGAAACAGCTATTAAGCTCAAGAATATTCTATTCTGACAAGAGGCAAAAGCTTGAATAAATATATAAATTTGCAATCTTGAGAAGACCATCTGAGCACAACTTCAAGGAAAGTTATTTTATTATTTAATTATCATATATTTCTTAGTTTATTTGAACAATTTTCACTTGAAATTCAGCACACAATTCTGCCAGCTGAACTTAACCAATGCCGCAAACTGCTTTTAATGTATAAATTTGAAATTTATGCATTGCACATATTTTAAAACTTCAATGTTCTTTTTTGAAGGTTACTTTCGAAAGCACTCGACCAATATTAATTTCATAAATGCGGCATGCACACTTTAATGAGAAATGGGAACACTCAAAATTAATAACACAAAGCGCACATTTAATGCAAATTGCAGCCTGGAGACTGGAGACTGGACTCGGGACTCCGGGCTTTGCTTTTGGGCTTGGGTTGTGTGTTGGCTTTGGGGTTTGGGATTGTGGGGTGGGGGTTTGGTGGTTGGGTTATGGGGTAATATGTTGTCAACTCATTGGCCACCGCTGCGCTTGGCCAACGATGTTGCTGTCCAGCACTTTGAGGCGTGTGTGCAGTAATTATGAGGGCATTATGTTGAATCCGCAATCGTTATTGCTCGGACATGCTGGAACAGTGTTGACGGCGACGATGACAAGGATGTTGTGCTGCCATGCGGATCTTACTCCTTGCCCCAACAATTGCGTTATGCATGAACTCAGCATGCTTGTCCTTTTAGTATGCATTAGTGTGTGTGTGTGTGTAGTTGTGTGGCAGGATAGCCCTGCTAGCCAAACTCTGGCGCTGTCTGGCGTCTAAATTGCGACAACATTATTTAATTGAAACTAATTTGCCATCAAAATATTTAATACCACTTCTGAAGTTTGTAATTGGGGGCGTGGCATTAGCAGCCACAGCTGTACCATTTCTTTTAGGTCGGTCAGCAATTGTGGGTCAATTTTCTTTTCAGGCAAACATTTTTCGACTTTAAATAATGCCCCAAAAAACATTATTTAGTTGGCTGACGAATATTCAGCTTCTGCGCTGCAAAATGAGACTATAGAATATCAGAACTCCATCTCCATTTATCCAGCTGTATAGCTTGCCATATTTCTCACCTTGTAGAAATTGCGCACACGTAAAAAAATTAAGTGCTTTATAGCATGCAACTCGTACAACGAGTAATACGAGTACTATGGATACTGTACTATGGGCACAGCACATGCTCTGTTTGCTTTTACGACCTGCCCCCTGCAGCAGCTGCAACAAAAACAACAACAACATATTACGGTATATTATAGAGAAGAACAATGGCAACATCAGCCTTGTTGGCTAGAAAAAGCTACAAATAAGATTTTGCTATGGAAAATTGTTATTGCTGTGGAAAAATTGATTAGCTCACCTCCTCACCCCCCCTTTTAATTCAAGCTATTTATGAATTTTTTCCTAAATATTTGAAAAATTATTTTATGATAAACATAATTTTAAATATTTATAGAGATAAAATAAGCAATTAATTAAAACCGCTAAAATTCCGTTTAAGAATCTTTTGTTAATAGAAGCATATAAATTGCATTTTAGTGAATATTTATAAAAAAAAAATATATGCAAAATAACTTTAAAAAAAATACCTTATAATTTGCTATTAATATAGTGCTATAAATTTTAAAACTAAATTGTAAAAAATGTAAATATAAAAAGCATAGAAAAAAAATGTTATTTTAATTAAAATATACTGCATAAAATGTTTATAATACAGCCAAAAGTAATGGGCATAAACAGCTTACTTGGCAGCTCTGTCAGGCACACACACAAGCACACACACACACACATAGCCACATGGGGAATGATACCGCCGGCAGCAGGCGTGGCACAAAGTGAGCAAAACGCACGTGACGCTCATCAATTTGGCGCACTTTGCCTTCGCCTCGCTGTTTTTAATGCGCTCCACCGACTACAACGACGACGACGACGACGATGATGATGATGATGATGACTCCTACTCCTGCTCCTGTTCCTGCTGCTGCTGCTGCTGCTACTCCTACACAATTTCGCTGGATTCGTTACTGTTTCTGCACACGATCCCGAACCTGAAACTGGCTGACTGCATCGTTCCGCACATGCTGTGCACGTCGTTCTGCTCCTTGCCATGTGCCTGTTCCGGTGTGTGTTGCCGTGTGTGTGTGTGTGTGTGTGTGTGTGTGTGTGCGTGGGTTTGTGAGTGTTTGTGTATATGTCACGATTTTGCATATTAATTGCATTAAGTTATAGCCAGCTAGACTCGCTGGATGGCGCCACATGTGGCATATAGCCCCGTGGCTTGCAGCTTCAGTGATAATTTCAGCTTGGTAAATCCACTTTGCTGCACATGTTTGGGGCTTAGTTGTCCAGTGCTTAACTGCAAGTCGAATTGGCTAGCCCGCAAAACCTAAAAGCCCTGGATATGCCCTTCTCTAACACACACACACACACACACATACACACACACATGCATACCTATTTATAATCGGTGTACTAACTTGACTAAACACCATTGTTGCCATGCTCCAAATGCTGCCATCCACTTGAATTTATTTATAACAACATTTTCAATAGATACAACGAAATGCGATACGCGTCAGATACAGCTACATACTTACACACATATATATATAGTTATTTATACATACATACATATATATATATATATATACAAATATTTTAAAATGTTTGCTGCTTGTTTGCTAATTTAAACATGAGTCATTCGTAAGCAATTATGAGAGCAACAAAATATTTCAAGTATTTCTGAGATATTTAAAGGTTTTATTATATTTTTTATTTTCTTTTGTTTTTGAAAGCATACTCATATTTAAATATTTAAAAAGTATATTTGAAATGTTTTGCGTTAGAATTATTAAACTTATTATTAGACTTATGATACCATGAGGTCAAACAAATCACATTGAATAATAGGAAATGTAATTAAAAATTAATGAAAACTGTAAATAAGATTTTTTATACATTTTTTTTTACAATGGACTATTTTAAAGAGTAATTTATAATAAGTGTTTTGCTACACAATAAAGATTAAAAATGCTTTAAATAGTTTATTGATGAAACTTGATATGAACACTAAATTATTAAAAAAAAAACAAATGATTATATCAGATAATTTTATGTTCTTATACTTTCGATTGTAATATTTAACGGGCTATTTATAGCTTCCAATTATTATAATATCATCCCGATCTTTACGATATACTTTAAAATGTAAAATTTAATGGTTTATAGTTTGTTTTCAATTACCATAACATCTTGTCGGCACGCACATAATAATATTTTTTATGTTGTCATTTTATTTTTATGATGTTTCGCCAGATTTCGCTCCATACTTCTTTACATTCCATATGCTTGTTTATATACTATTGAATGCAAGGAAGCATGGAACTCTCAAAGGCCAAGTAAACGCTTTAAAAACCATAAAATCCACACTTAAATCTTAAATTTAAAGTCGTTGCACATCCATTTGCATTTGTTGCCAGCTTGTTTCTCACTTAAATAATGATGATGATGAATGTAATTGCAACAATAGTTGCAAAACATTTTAAACAATACTCGGACTGCGATTTTTGTGGGGCAATTCTTATGCAACTATCTCTCATTTTTTGGTGTTTGTTTTTTATACATTCATTTTATTTCTTTTACAATTTTAGAAACTATATCCTTGGTATATCCTTCTTACGTTCCTTGTGCCCCGGCTGTGGCTTTCAAATTTTCCTGTTTCTCGTTGGCTTCGGTGGTTTTTACTTTTTATTTTAAATGGGGTTTTTGTGGGGGGGGTTTAATACTTTTGCCGTGCGTTTTTATAGTCCAACTGCAATAAAGCAATTTTTAAGCGCACTGAAGTGTGTTTATATGTGACTGGGCGTTGTGGGGCCTGGTCCGGGAATACAATTCTTGTATTCGCGTAGTATCAGCTCTCTTTTTTTTTTGGTTTTTTTTTGTTTTTTTGCATCTTTCACGCGCCTGCACAAAAAATTCATAAACTTTTTTGCAGCTGTTTTCTGTGTTGTTTTCATTTTTGTTCTTTGTTGGTGATTTTTTGTACGTATGTGTGTGTGTGTGTTTGTGTTTGCCTTGGGGGAAGGGGGGCGCCCGCAATAAAATTGCGCCCTTTTTGTTTGGACTTTGTTTTTTATGCGCATATTTTGCGCCACATGGCCAGAGCAGGAGCCCCACCGCCTGCTGAGCTCCCTGTATGGCTTTAGCTTTGCGCTTAAACGATTTTTTCTTCAAATTTTTATTCTCTTTATTTTATTTACTCTTCTTTCGTCTTTTTTTTCTTTGTATTTTATTGTCACATTCCGCACACGAAATATGCCACACACAAAACAAAATCCGCGTAACTCACAAACGAATGCAGTTTCGATTTAGGAACAGATCCCGAGCCGGGAAGTGTACGGCGTGCCCTGACAACTGCGACTGTCCTCTAATCGCATTGTAAACAGACGCTTATATAGGTGCCTAAAATTGAGACCCAGACAACCCTCGATTCGGGACCCACATGAAGCGTCGCAGTCGATCCGCATTACAGGTCAAGTCCAAGCCCCGACGCATGTGTGTGTGTGCGTGTGTATGTTGTAGTTTTTTTTTTACCTACTTGAAGTGTAGCAACAACAACAACAACAACAAGAACAACGTTCTGGCAATACCCACGCGGCGTTGCCGTCGGCGTTGCTCATGTTGCTGCTGCAGGATGTGGCACATGGATGCAATCTGCAGACACTGCAGGCGTTTCCCAGGCACAGCCCTAAGTGTGGCACACCAGACAGCCAGCCAGGCCATGTGGTGTGCAGTTTGACAACAACTCAACAGCCCGAATGTCAAATGTTAATCATGTGTTACCAACTTCAATCTACACAATCCCGCTGCTAATTTTCAATATTTATCTACAATTAATTTTAATGTTTTTAACTCTGTTTTAAATATGTTTTTGAATTTGAAAAAAATAAGAATCAGCAATTAATTCATTTAAATATTTTTCATAAAATAAATATAAGTTTATCTAAACTTGAAAATTTCTTAAGTTGAAAAACCTTTGCTCCATTTTTCTAAATTTATCGCGTTGACTGCTGACTTTAACTCAAGTCAAAATTTGTTTTGGACATTTAAATTATTTAAAAAACTAGCTTCTTATGTCACTGATATCAATTAATGTCTCTGCATTGGCCGAGTTATGTATAAGGCCAAGCAGAGTTTTGAGTCAATCATTTTAAAATTGAAATCATTTGAAATAAAAAAGTTTTGCATTCAAAATTTCTGTTCAGCTAAAATGGAAGACAATATTGACGTGTTGGTCTTTGGCTCATCAAATATTGACTACATTACGTAAGTGCAAATCTCCTCATGCAAATCTCAAGAATGCAATTCGATTCTGTTTGCAGATATGTCAATGAGTGGCCCAGACCAGGAGAGACCATACAGGCGATGCACAGAGAGTGTTGCTTTGGTGGCAAAGGCGCCAATCAATGTGTGGCAGCCTCTAAACTAGGCGCAATTTGTGCCCTGATAACGAAATTGGGCGCCGATGCATTGGGCGACAGCTACATTGAGCATTTGATAACATTGGAGATCAATGTGGACTTTGTGGAAAGGGTAGAGAACATGGCCACCGGCTTGGCCGAAATTATTGTGTCCGACAATGCTGAGAACACAATTATCATGTTGCCCCGTGCGAATACGATGCTTCGGTCGAAGGATGTCTCCCGCTGCAAAAAACTGTTCAAGAGCTCCAAGGTTCTGATCTGCCAACTGGAGACGGAGGCGAAGGCCGTACTGTTTGCATTGCGGCAATTTAAGGGGGTATCCATATTGAATGCCTCGCCCATGCCCAAGAACATCAACAAGGAACTGATCACGACACCCACAATTCTGTGCATCAATGAGGTGGAAGCTGCTCAGCTAACAGAACGCGAGGAGGTTAAAACGTTGCAGGATGCTAAAGCAGCAGCCAATGATATAATCGACAAGGGGGCAAAGAGTGTCATCATTACGATGGGAGCACAGGGAGCGGTCTTTTTGTCGAGCACGGAACGAGATGAGTGTATCCACTGCCCGGCTGCGCCTGTGCGCTTCCTGGCCGACACTTCGGGTGCCGGCGATGCTTTTCTCGGCAGCCTGGCCTACCACATCGCGATCTTTCCCAACCTCCAGCGGCAGAGTCATATCAGCGCGGCGAACATTTGTGCTGCCTACGCTGTTGGCCATCGTGGCACTCAGCCAAGTTTTCCGGGACCGGAATACGCTCAACATGATCTATGCCGAATTGTGCCAACGTGGTGTGTAATCCCCGATGAACCCAGCAAACCCATTGAACCAGAGACGACACCAACTTCAACAACAGCTGCGCCTGTGGAAACAAAGGCGGAAAGCCACCAACCGGTGGAGCCAGAGCCCCAGGCAACTGCCACAACTGAAGCGACGGAGCAAAAGGACACCGAACCACAAACAATATCAGCATAAATCTAATTTGGACTACTTAACGAAAAATGTGAATAAATCTAGGTTTTAATCGGCTTTTAAATAAATGAAATCGAAGAGTTGTTAAATTTCGGATTCGCATTGCCAAAAGATAGATGAGAGCATAATTAAAATTACCATTTTGTTGAAATGTTGTCACAATTAACATTTTGCGTTAAGCACACTGAAATTTAATCGAATTACAATGAACATTATCGACAGCAACAAAAAGGGGGAAAAAAATGGAAAACTCATTTGTGCATTTTAATTAGCAAATTACTGCGTGGGCGAAATTTAAAACCAGCTACAAAAAAGTGTATAAAAATTAAAAAAAAGGGATTTAAAGCAGTGCTGAGAAATTAAAAGAGTGAAAGTAAAATATTTGCTGATGTGTCTAGTTTTAACAAATAGCAAAATAAAGCACTATAGATATTTTTACAGAGTATGCCATAGTCAGATAAACTCCTCTCACTGGTTTTATTGCGCATTTTTAATGCACTGCGCGCAAACTTTATGCACTTTCATTAAATTATAATTTCTGTGTAATCGCAATGACAAGCGGATGACATAATGGAATGATAGAGAGAGAGAGAGAGAGAGTGGGTGCGAAGATAAGTGGGAATGGGAAAGATATATGTGTGCACGAATAACAGTTATAATAGCATTAAATCACACAGCGGCTTGGGTCATGTAACTAATTATTTAAATGTTATTTTTGCCATTAAATTGTACATATTTTAATTGAAATTAATTAAAAAGCTACTTTTGCAAAACGGTTAATGTTAATATGTGCAACATGTTCTTACTGGTTGCATTTAAAAAAAAAAGTAATAAAATAGAAAATATTTAAAGAAGTGAAAAAATTATTTTTTTTTTTAATAACATATATGCAAATTTAAGTTTTAAAGAGTAGAAAACTGTACAATCTTGTGCATTACATAACTGAAATAACTCACATTTTAGGCAACTCGCAAAAAAATTCAGTTGACAACCAAAGAAAATGAAACCAAAAACAGATCTTTAATTTATATAACTTGGCACACTCAGTAAAAAAAAAAATGCTGAACATTTTTTAACCTCAAATCTATATAAAAGTATTTATATATTATTATATATATTTAATATATGCGGTTCTATGTATAAGTGCTTTGAATATATATCCGCTATATACGAAAATAGCGATGAGCAAGAAATGAGCCGCATTATTCACCAATCCCATTATACAGCCCACAGGCTGAAGCAGTCACACACCTATACTCACACACATCACACACACACACACAGACACACATGCCACATGCACAGTTCTCTGGCAAATTTCTGTGCTGTTTCTGTGCTGTATTATTTATAACGATTTGCGGCATTCTCCATAAATAGCCACAGACTGAAGGAGAAGTGCACACCAACAATTTGAACTCTTTCAATATTTTAAAATAATTTTTCTTTGCTGATTTTAATTTTCTTGAATTCCACATTGTAAACGTTCACTTTCGCGTTGAATAGTTTTATGTTTTTAAGTTTTTAATTTATTTCTAATAATATTTCCAAAGCGATTTTCGAGCACTGCGCTAGAACACTTGAGCAGCGTTCTATTTATTTTATATTCTGTGTATAAATTTATTATAAACAAAGCGACGAGGCCCAGCCGGAGTCAGCCGATCTGCACAGCTCGACAACAGAATCGGTAATGCACTAAAGGATGCAAAAAATATTCTCAAATTAATTCTTGGCGCTGGTTGGGGCGGCCCCCAACGCGTTGCTGCTGCCCGTTTTGCCCGGCTATAACTGTACCGGCAGCCCGACCGAACAAACGACCGCTATACCAAAAAGATCCGTGAATCAAGCAACAGAGTATCGCCCCTTTACCCCCCAACTCCCGCCCTACCCCCTCGCTTAAGCGAAGAGCAGCCGCGATGACGAGAACTTTCATTTCGTGTATGAGTATATATTTATTTTGTACATATTTATAGCTTTATCTCTTCTTCTTGGGTTGCCATTCATATATGTATACACAAGCATGTATATAAGGCGCATATATATATATATATATATATATATATATAGTGTTTGTTATATAGCTAACATCGTTCGCCCAAAAATATACCAAAAGATTTCGTCGCCGCTGTTGTTGTGGTTGTTGTTGCTTTGCTTTTGCTTCCACATTCCGCCTCAAATGATCCACACCACTGATCCTCTTACGCAGGCGCATCCAACACACACACAAACACACACACACACGTACACTGAGCACTGTCTATACTTAGCCGCTTTGGTATAGACGGAAGATCTCGCCAGATAGTTGAACTGCTGACTGGTTCGAATAGGCCTCGTCTTCGTCGTCGTCGTCAATACAAACATCGTGCTATAAAAATAACACACAAAAACAAAACAACAACAATCGATAGAGCTACAGTTATCTTGTATATACACACATATATATATATATATATATATATATATGAGTACATCTAGCTACACGATCTAGCATTACGATTCGATTGTGTTTCGGCTTTTTGGCAGCATCTTTTTGGCCATCGCTAAAAACCCGGCCGAAGGCATCAGTTTGCCATTTCTTGTGCTCTTTTTTGTATTTCGCAGAGACTATCGAGTCGCTGGCAGTTTGAGTTGACATATTTTTGGAATTGTCAAAATACATTCGAATTGCTTAATTACTTTTTATGTACACAAAAACAGACACAAACACACACACGCGCACACACACACACACATACATTTGGCAAGCATCCAAATGGTGATCAGTTTATCCCTATTATTGGTACTACACTTCTCGACAAACAATTACAGTTAAATTATATTTATTTTTATTAGTTATGAAATGTGTTGACCAGAAACACTAACATTCGGCGAGCATCTAGTTTGGTAGTATCTAAAAATAGCATTTTAAATTTCATCATGTAATGAAATCAATAAGTACACATTCCTATATTCGATTTCTAATTTGTAATAATAATAATATTTAAAAGTTTACCAAATAATAAATAAATTTTGGATTAGGTTTACAAATTGTATATAAAAAAGTGAAAATAGGATTCAATAATGGCCAACTGCAGTCAGGAATCGAATGATCAAGCTGTTAATACAAGACTTAATTTATCATTTGAAAATCAGCATTAAATGCTTTAAATTCGTATTACAGGATTCGATATAAAATCCTTTTAAGCGCTTAGCAACATTTGCAGTTTGTCGCACTGAGAAAAGCTCAAACACAATTCGCCTTTTAATGTGCAAATGTAAAGCTTAACTAATGCATACACACAAACACACACACACGCATACACAGAAGAAAAAAGTTGCAGATGCACACACATAATGGATGCATCCAATAGATGCAGCCAGCAAAAAGAAGCAAAAGTTGAAGATGCCTCTGCTTACATGCGAGAGAAACACACAAATGCAATTCAATTTTTTTGGTTTCTGGTTTTTTTTTGTTAGGTTTTGAACGATTTTTTTTTCTTTGCTTTCCCCCCTTTTTTTTCCTCATCTTTGGCCTGCATGAAATGTATTTTTGGGTGGCAAAAATAGCTCCCAGAGCTGATGCTCATCCTTGTCGTTAGGTTGATGAATTTCTCTCTGGCTGCTTTTGTACCATAAAAACATAGCCACCAACTGTTGTCTACAAATAAATCTCGTTAAGGAGTACACACAAATTGCACACACACTTCCTCACACAAACTTGTACTTCAATTCTGTCTACAAATACCAACTATGCTCATAAGATTCATTTTTGTACAAATGAAAATTGGATGGCTCTAAAAAAACAAATACAAAATAACTGTGCATAATTTTTAAATACGCAAAATATTAATTCAATATTTTCATAAGCGATAAATTGATTTTATTAAATTATCAAAATAATAAAAACATGTAGTTTTTCAAATTTAATATACTCTGAATGGTATTGGGAAACTTTATCGGTTCTGCCAAACCAAAACCAAATATATACAAATAAAAAATTGAGTGGTTGACAGCTCTGCATTGGTCGCATAATCAAATCTGTTTCCTTGTATTGTATTTGTATTCCTCGAGCATTTTATATGCCACATTTTGTGGCACAATAAACTTCTAGACATAATGTGCCGCACAGCCGCAAAACAAAAACGAATCCATAGTATTTGGCTATTTCTAGATTTTTCTTCTTTTTTTTTACGATCGCAATTAAATTGCGGAATTTGATTTAATGTATTTTATTGATAATAAAAGTGAAAAGAAAAAGATTCAAAGTGCCATCCCTGAGTTTTTACTCATGGCATTACATAAAATTTGATTTTATTTGCTTTTGCTCTTGCGTTTGCTCCTTGAGGCACCTTCCCTTGTCACTGCCCCCCCCTCCCCCTACCATGTCACTTCTCCTGCCCCTTGATTTCCATTTTAACTTCAGTATGCAAATGCGGGCATTGCGCGCTTGTCACATTGGAAAATTGAAAATCCTTTTATGTGCAAAACGTGACAAACGACTTTAGGTTTTATGCCCCTTGACGATGACATAAATATAGAAACTTTAAATGGAACTTAAAGGGCATTCAGATGCCGCATAGAAATGCATCAAATATATTAACAGAGCTACTCGAAAATAGACTACATTTGAACAGAGTATCAAGTGTAATATTTTTATTATTTATATGTGCGATCTCATAATTTTACAAATTTAAGAATTATAAAATTGTTATATTTTTTATTATTGTATTTTAATAAAGATAATGATTAATAATTTGATTTTAACCCTAAAATATTTAAAGCCACTTATCTTATTAAGGCAAGATGAGAAATAATATTTTAAAATTTAAAGATAATTTTGCATTTCATTTACATTGAAAAAGAATTTTTTGTGAAAAGAACCAATCAATTTAAATCGATAATTTACCGAAGCTGACCACTCGCCATTAATCGAAAGAGTTTACTATTATAATTGGTTACCCCATTCAATTCGATGGTTGGTCCATTTAAAGACAATGCACCCATTTTGTCATTGTCTTTAACGGCTTACATGTGTAACACACTCGTCGGAAGGGATCTGGACATGGACAAAGCCCTTATTGGACTACCTACAGCTCTTATCCAGTGCCACATGTGATAAAACTGTTGTGTCTCAGGTCTGTGATGCCTCTGCCTCATGCCTGACATTTCCATTGCCACTGACACTGGACCCTTGCAACGTTTGTCTGTTGGTTGTTTCGTAATTACGTGGAAGTCAAGCCCTGCAAGCGGACACATGTAGAACATGCCACATGCCTACACATGTACCAATACCCCTCATCAATTCGTATGCCAGACATCAGTATATATATATATATATTTTATATATTTACATATGTATGTGTGTGTGTGTGTATGCCCAAACTCGTATTCGTACTCGCAATTGTTCTTGTAGTGTATTATTGCATATGGCTCGGCGTATGAATGAACTCAAGTGGCGGCAATTTCAATGTATTTACGAGCAATTTCATACAAAAAAAATAATAATAAAAAAAGAAAAGAAACACACAAGAAAATAAATTGAAAGGCAAACAAAGTGAAACTTAAAAAAGTGCACATTTAAAGCAAATGTAAATCATTCAAACTAAAGTACGGAACTACATATGTATATATATATAAATACATGAATTCATATCTGATACATATTATTTACAATTTCCCCCCTCTAAATTTACAAGTTTTGGCTTTGCATGTAAAATCGATAGTTACAAATAGTATAGTATATATATACATAACAGAGAAAATAGATATTATTTTACAGTTTTAATTATGTAAATTAAATGTGCAATATTCAAATTGCATGTGCACAGATGTCATATTAAATATCTGTTTGCTTGTGAACACATTATTCATACATGGATATGCCCAGAAGCAAATGTCCATTTAAATAAAATTTTCAACATGCTTTAAAATGTTTTTGCATTTAAACACTCTATTTCACTCTAAGGCTTTTTTATTAAATAAGTTTTTAATCTAAATATAAAATTTATAAGGCTTTTCTATTAAATAAGTTTTTAATCTAAATATAAAATTTACATCTAAAACATAAATTTATTATTCAGATTAAAGAGTACAGAAACCATGGGCAATGTCGTAATTATAAAAACAGAATCAAAATAATTATAAATTTTCTACATTAAAAATAGATTACGCTATTATTTATTTTTTCCCTTGCCTTTAATCTGATTGCGTTTTTTCTGGGTTTCTGCAATCCCTGCTGATTTTAGGTAACCTTTCCCCTACATATATATATATATATATATACGTACACATAATTAAATATATCCGTATTTTTCTCACTTCGTGGAACACAACGGGACAAACTAATTAGAAAAAGACAAACTTTGATCATATTTCGTGCCAGATTTTTGAGTTGCGCAAAAGTTTTGTGCAATATTTTGCAAAAATGGATATGCGAGCAAGATAGAAGGCACACCCAAAAAAAAAAAAAAATAATAATAAAAAAAAGCAGGCAACCCGCCAAGTATTGCACCAAGTAAGAAAACCTCCCCCTCAACCCGCGCTTCGCTGTCAGCTATCAGCACAGACTCCTCGTTGAAATGGCAGCACAGCAAAAAGTTTACGCAATGTACCGTAAATTGTGTGTTAATTCAATTATGCCCAAGTTATCGCCTCCCCACAACAGGGGCAATATCACACACCACACCCAAACAGACACACACACACACATTCGTACACATACATACACACACACACGCATAAGGCTGTGTAATTAAAATACCCAATGTTTATTCAGGTAAAATAATTTCCAAGTACAGGTGGAGCAGGTTTGGTAACCGAAATAACAAAATTGATACCATTTCTCGTTGTCTTTGCTGTTTGTGTGGCTGTTGCATTTTTTGTTTATGGCCAGGTTAGTAAGACTCACTGACTTTTGGCAAACGCCGCTCCAAAAACAATTTAATGTCAGGCCACACACCACACAACCACTCCCCCCTCTCCGTAACCTCTTTCTGGCGGCGCCTTCATTCAAGCGTTGAAATTTCCAGCGCAAAAGTTCTTAACAAAACTTTTCATTAAAGTTTGGCCAAGAGAATAAGAAGACGTGAAGCGCAGAAAACTTTGCCGCTGGCAGCCGATGCTAAACGTCATTTGTGGGCGTGGCCGAGTGCAGCGACAACAGCAATAAAAACAATAACAACAAAATAAAACAAAAAATGGCTGCCTGCCTTGCAAAAGTATTTATTTTTCCTTACCGTAAGCGCACAGTGTGTGTGTGTGTGCCTGTGTGTGTGTACGTGTGTATTTGTGTATTTGTGTGTGGGGCTAAGGTTTTTCTCAAGTTTTTAGTCGCCATCCGCAAAATGTTTTTCTCGCATTTCAATTCACCACAAAAACGTTTTGAGAAATTATTGCAAAAGTTTTTCATAAAATAAAAGCGCATAAATTTAGTACAAAAAAAAGTCGCTGGCCGCGAATGGTTCTGCTTGTGTGTGTGTGTGTGTGTGTCGCCGGGTGTGGCAGATAGTTGTTGGGCTGGTTAGAGCTAAATATCAAGCCCCAGCAATGCACGCATTCGATATGAGCACACACACACTTACACACGCACAACAAACACATGCACTTTTCGTGCACCTTTCTGTGACACGTTAAGTTGTAAAAACAAAAAAAAAAAGAAATTCCCAAAAAGAGCAATCAACTACGAATGTTTGAATGAAAGCGCTTGACTAGCAGATATCCTGTAATAAGGTGATTAAAGAAAACACAAGCTCAGGCATACAAAAGTTAAAAGTTGTCAAGGATATAGAGACAATTAAATACATTTAGTTAGTTGTTTTAAAATTAATTTAAAGTTGATTTTCAGCTTTTTAGCACAACTCACATATTTGCACTGCATACAGATTTTACAGGGTATCAAAAGAACAGAGGTCGCCTCAGCAGCAACAAAAGGCAGCAGTGCGAAAAGTTTTCAATGGTAACGCGAAAAATTCTGCAAGCGTTTTGGACAGCAACAGCAACAATAACAACAAAAACAAAAGCCGTCAACTGTAATCCGACCAAGTTGTAGCTTTAAGCTCCTATAAAAAGAAGAAGCAGAAACCTAACTGACAAATATTTTCATTCATATGAATAATATTGGTTATAAAAATATAAATATATTTTTAATATTTTATAAAAATATTTTTAATATTTTAAATCATAATATAAATAATATTAAAAAATGTGAAATGAGGTTTGTCTTCTAAAGTAAGTTAAAGCTTAGTTACAATAGTCAGTTAATAGTTGTTAACCTAATGAAACTCATTTACTCATTGGGTAAATTTGGTTAACTACAATAAAAATAATTGGAAGAAAATATGTTAATTTTTGTTAAAGAGATATTCGTTGATAACTTTTAAAACTCATTTAATAATGAATATTTAACAAAATAGCATTTTAAAGCCTACCCTCATCAGAAGGGTTTAGGGCATTCCATAGTTGTCTCGCTGGCAGTCGCATTTACAATTTTCCACATTTAGTATGATATTCGCTCAAGTTCTGTCTCACTCTGTCTCTCTCTTTGTATCTCTCTCTCTCTTTCATTCTATATAGCTATGTTTGTATTTTTGTCGACTTTTCAACTTGGTCGCGAGTGTGACGCTTTGGTGGTTAGAAGCGTGGAGGTTGGCGGTGTGCATTTGAAATATGGTCGCTGGTGCCACAAATAAATAACGCTTTGAAATCGCTAGCAAGTGGATACTGGCTACATTTGGAGTGTCTGTGTGGGTGGGTTGGGTTGGGTTGGGTTGGGGCGCTGCATTTGCTTCTGTTTTAGGTTTTAGTTCTGGTTCGGGTTCTGATGCTGCCCAGGGCTCTTTGCTGCTCTGCTCTGCTCTGCTGGTTAAGCACTTACATGCACACACATACATAAATAGGAATTAAAATATAAAATGCTCTCGACGGCAACAGTCAGCGTCAGCAGTGAGCATCAGAAACGTGGCCAACTAACGCAGAAACAAATGCATACACAACCATTGAGATAGAAATACTTAGATACAATTGCTCTCCCTCAAACATTGTTTGTAGTGTGTGTGTGTGTTTGTGTGTGTGTGTGTGCGGCTGCGTTGGAAACTAATATTTATTTGTATTCCAAATATTACCCACGGGGGCTAGGGCGCAATACAAGGGGGCGAGGTGGTTCTTTTTTTGTTTTGTTTTCTCGATGAATCTTCGCTGCTTAAAAAAAGATGCAGAGGAATGAGACAAAATGTGGTTTAGCTAAGCAAAAGTATTAAATTATCTAATGGAAAAAAACCTTGAGCAATCGTAAATATCGAAATATAAATATGAAATGTTTTAAATATTTCAAGAATAGGAAGCTCCTCGCTTACGCATCAAATATTTATATAATATGCAGATATTTCAAGATTTTCTGTAGCAAATTAGTTGACTCAAAGTGTTGAGATGTGCAAACACATAATAAGTAGAAATAAAATTTAATTGAGAAAATAATAAATAACTTAATTGATCATTTTATTTTTGGCAACATTTATTATTTGCACTCCAAATTCGAAGCTTTGTTTAATATTTAACAATTACTGCAAATTTAAAAGTTGCTTAAGACTTTTACTGCAAAATTTTAATTAAATTTTCACATTGTTGATAACTTTATTTCTGTCATACCAGCTTCTGTAAAAATTAGGTTTTAAATTTTACATTGTTAGTCTAAATAAATATATATACTTCTTACTCTCAAATTAATTTAAATAAAATGTGTATATATATAAATATTTTCAAACTTATTTATTTTATTTATAATTTGTCAGTTTGTATTTTAATACTAGTTTTAAACTACACAATATTTATTTGTTTTTTTTTTTGTGTACCTCACTCTAAGTAATGTTTTAAATTGAATGCTTCATTATAGAAAATAATATTTTATTATAATTAAATATATTGAGACTTAAGCCTTGCATCGATATCAGAATTGTAATTTTCTGTTTTGTACCTTTAAGATGCATTGCTCCTAATTGCTCACACAAATTAGTGTGATGTTGTTTTGGCTGATATCTAACAGGCTCCAAGGGAGCAGTTCCATTAGATAATGTATGTGCCAGCCTCCCACGTCGACAGACAAGTGCAGTGCGTCAACGCACTTAGGAAACTGACAAATACAAATACAAGCAGGGATACAGCTCCAACAGTTTTGGATTTGTACAGAAGTTGGCACTTATTGAGCAATTAAGTGATCTAAATGCTCATTGGGATACACGTGCAGATGTTGGGCCTTTGAACTCGTTGTAAATAAATTTCAAAATCTCTGCCTGGCAACTAGAAAATATTTGTCAACGCGTTGGTAATTGAATGCCCCAGGCTGAGTGCAATAGCCTTTGTCGCACAGTAGAAAAGCAAAAAGACCAACCCCAAGGCGACATCTAATTACAACTAAACATATAGGGGTTCTAGACTCTAGAGAAGAACAACACGTAACTATAGCTGCAACAACACACACACACACACACACACACACACACACACAACCAATTGATGCCGGAAAAATGCAGCGAGCAGAATAAACTTAGTATTTATAGAAACCAACGCGTTGAGCGAGCGAGATGCACATATAAAAATGGAAAGAGACAGTTGCACAAGTGAGCGAGAGTCGAAGAGAGCATAGAAGATCGCTGAGATTATTTTTATGATATTTTTAAACGATAAAATCGCAGCAGGCGAAGTCAAGTGCACACACACTCCCCATGAACACACACACTAACACACACACACACACACACAGTAGCACCCATTGCATTGGCATCAAGTAACCGGGACGGGATGGGACGTGGTCTGATTTGGGCTGAGTCGACAGGCGTGTGTAGCAAATGAAGCCATTAGCTGGCATAGCCAGATTCAGAAGTTGTGGCCTAAATATAGAGCCAGTTCGGGTCTAACACTAGAAATGGAGTTGCTATATTTGGACTGGCCAGCAGACGGCAGCACATGGCGCTCTCGAGTTACAAAATAGACGGCGTCTGGTTTGGTTCGAGTTGGCCGTTTTTTTTCGATTTGAATTCGATAATGTTTAATGTATTTTTTTGGGGCTAAATTCAATTGGCAAGTCTTAGGCTCCATAGGCCATGTGTCGCTGAGGCTACAAAGATGTTTATTTTCTTCTTTTTTGAAGTTTGTATAAGGATGGTGGGTGTGGGTGTGTGGGGTGTGTGTGTGTGCATGTTTGTGTTAAATCTTATATTCGAGTCACGATTTAGCATTTTTCATCAGCGCTGCGATTTTCATGTCACGTTCACTGACAAAGTTTCCAAGCCCGTAACCTTTACCCACACCAAGGCGCGAACTTTTACATCGCGTCTTTTGCGGCCATATAGGCAAGTATATAACATACACACAAACACACACACACATATACATATATATGTACCTACTTTGTATCCAAATATTGTATGAGTGTGTCTTTATATATATATATTTTGGGTTTGTTTGCTCTTCGACAAAAGTTTGTCAGTTTCGCCTGATGTTTAATTGTTATTTTGTGTGTCTCCTGCCGAGCAACTTAAGTACGTCTGATCTCATTTTGAAGTTGTTGCAAAGTTGTTAGTTTGCTGCCGGCTGTCGATGTAACTACAAATTGTCAAGTTGGGAACACTTTGAGTCTTTCTTAACTTAAAGCTTCGATTTTGGCACGTTAGCTAAAGCCATCGAGCCTTATTCGTAGCAATGTCACTGCAAGAAAAGTCCTTAATTATCCGTAAAGCTGAGCTATTTTAGTATTCAACCCCACTTAAAGCCATATTTGCTTTTAGCCAAATGTCATCTTAAGAGCTGTATAAATCTTTAAAGTGAATGATAAATTCAACAAGGCTTATTAATTTACTGCTATATTAGTTATGTATTTGCCATTTATTTTTTAGCTTTTTTAACTTCTTAGCTCGAGCGATATCTTTTTAGTATTATTCAAATTGTCGTACTGCTGGTTCATTAAAAACAGATTTGCAGCAACTTCAATTCACAATTTCTTGGCCATTTTGCGCTTGCGTAAAACTGTAAAAAAAAAAGGGGAAATACAACTTTGCTGCTGCCACTCAGGCGATGAGAAACTCTTGAAGTAGTTTTGTTTTGTTATGCCACTTTATTAATTTCAAAATAAAATGGCGCAACCATTAACAATGCACCAACATCAAAAGCAACACACAAACACAACTCCAGCCAAGCCGCAATAAACAAGGAAAATCAACAACAACAACAAAAAAAACTCGAAATAAAAATGAAATGCAGCCTGGCAAATAAAAAAAAAGAAGAAGAAAGAAATGCTCACTTAGACAGTGTTGAGTACATGTTCTACATATACAAATGTAAGTAAATAGAATGGGATCGTAAACGCACACTTTTGTAGAACAGTGTAAAAGCACACACACAGAGAGAAAGAGAGAGAGAAAGAGAGAAAGCGAAATGCAAGCTTCTTCTTATTCTGCTGCTGCTGCTGCTGTTGATGCTTACTGTTGTTGTTGTTTTTGTTTTTGTTCTTCTTCTTTTTCTTCTTCTTCTTGTTACTTGCACGCTTCGCAGTCATTTGGAGCATATGTTTCGAACATTTTTCATAATCAAAAAGCTTTTAGCGGCGGACAGTAGCAATGATGGCCACGACAACGATACGGCTGTCCCGCCCCAAAATACCCTTCCCCCCCCCCCCTCTCACGCATCCATTTTTCCGCCTTACAAAAGCTACAAGCTGACTA
Organism: Drosophila multiciliata; assembly: GCA_037043605.1. NCBI lineage: Eukaryota > Metazoa > Arthropoda > Insecta > Diptera > Drosophilidae > Drosophila > Drosophila multiciliata. The sequence continues at coordinate 2,024,451 of JBAMBF010000103.1, read as the reverse complement.
ACTTATTGTAGCCAAGTGGAGCTTATAGTCCGTTACATTTTCGAGTGCAGCAACGTGTAAAATCGGAATAATGCACCAGTTTCCGAACGCTGCACAGTGTGTCCAACTGCATTCAACTCGCCCGCAGTGTTTGCAACCGATTTGTGGCATGACAAAAAAGAAAGAAACTTGACAAAACAGCTGCAACAGCAACAACAACAAGTTGCAGCGTCGCAAGTCATTGGTTAACCAAACTTTGAGTTATCCTCTTTGTAAAATTTATCATTATGTACATAATTATTTTTTTATTGCTTGCACTTTGAAAAGACCAAAGACAAATTTATGCGCCTCGTCTTTATCTTAGATATATATATAGGTTTGATATATATAATTTTATTTTTAATATATTTTATTTTGACAAAATTCAAAACAAAAATAAATGCATAAATATTTTTGATCTTTGATGTATTTATTTTTCAGCCTTGAAGTATATTTTTGCACACTATAAATCAAATTCGTATAGCTAACAAAATATGTTGTTTTCTCGATAAATTCGAACTGATAAACATTTTATATGCTTGGTATTTCTATAGGGTATTACAAAAGGCATTTGTAACGACAAACAGCATTTGTCATGCCAATTGATTGCCGACAGCCATGAAAGCTGCAACAACAGCAACAACAACAATAACAACCATAAAGCCCAAAATAACAAATTCAATTTGGCTATCAACACCAAAAACAAGTCAAACAATCGAATTCAATTTTCATACGAATAAACATGTGGCCAAACATTTATAACAAATCGCATATTCAACTCTACGATTGGGTTTTGTTTGATAGTTTAGCAGGCTAAAGAACACTTATTTGCAATAGTAATTTTAAATTGCTTATAGTTGACAGATTTGTTGCCTACTTTATTGTGTGTTATTTGCATTAAGCCAAAAGCAACAAATGCAACATCATTTAATTGTTGTTGGATTTTACAATGCGCATTACGCATTTTATTGCATTTCCGAATGCTTTTAATTGCCTTTCATTAATTTTTACGCAATGCCAGTCATCATATGCAAATAAATTGCGCATACGCATCGTTTGCCAACGACACAGCAACGGGAAACAACGGCAAACAACAGCTGCAGCAAACACACCAACAGAGCCTGGCCTACTCACAAACAATAAAGTTAAGTCTTGTCAACAGAAGTTAAAGCCTTATCCGAGCTGAGTCTTAAACAAAATTTATTTGCGTATATTTCAGGATTGAGTTCTTAAGTGAAGCAGCTGAGTTTGGCTCAATTTTAGAGCTGATGACGATTAAAAGCCACAATTAAAAGAGACATGCACAATTTATATATCGCAAATAAATACTTAAAAGCGATTATAGATCCAGTTAAGACAAGAACTAGACGAAAATTATTTGGTTTGCACTCAGGTTTGTTTGGGTTCCAATCACTTAATTTGCACACTTGGCTGAAAAAGAAAGATACAAATAAATAAAAATAATTTAAGAAAATGTAACTTGAAGTAGTAAACCTCACTTAAGTAATTCCTTATATATCGTTTATGGACCTTATTTATAAATATCAAATGGGTTTATAGCCTTATGTTCCGCATCCATTTTGTAAAAGTAGGCAAAATAGACAATTATTGCACAAATGAGGAGCATTCCAACTATGCTGCAGACAAACAGCAATGTCAGCTTGAGGCCCCATTGTAGACAACTTTAAATGTATTTAGTATTATTTAGTATTCTTATTAAAATGCAGATAATTTGAGACTTACCAACACATACCACTGCAAATGAATCCTGGGCACATCTTTGAACAAGTGAAAACAGATTTTTTAAATAATTTTGAATAAAAAACTAAGTGTCAACAACGTTTGAGTCTTTGAGGATTTCAATGTGAATATTTGAGTAATGGAGACAGTTGGAAAAAAAATCAAATGAAATAAAATGCAATGAAATTGTGAAAATTGTGAAAATTGTGAAAATTGTACCCCAGCAGCATATTATGGCTATCTGGCAAATTATACTTTATTTTGTTGTGGGAACTTTTTTATTGCAGCGCCGGTAAATTCATAAATTCGATTAGCTTAAGCCACCGGCGCATTCAATTGTTGTTAAGAGCCTGCAAAGTCAACTGTAAAAACGAAATTTCAAAAAATAAAAATAAAATAAAACTGAATAAACTGAAACAAAAAAAAACCTTCAGCCGCATAATCGAAATGTGTTTCGGACTTTTTATTGCGCCAGCCGAGCCAAGGTAAGGCTTGAATTTCGAGGGTGTATGTGGGGGGTGTGTGTGGGGGAGGACGGGAGGGGCGATAACAACTTCTCAACGCCTTATGGTCCATTTAGGTAAAAGTGCCATTTGCGTCGTGGGCTTAACAAGAAATTATGACCTCTGGGCCCATCCGCAAGAATGTACATAAAAATGTGGCAGACCACCCAAAAAAATACCCACCGATTAGGCCAAAGACAAGAAGCGATGAGGGGCAGGGGCAAGGAAACAGCTTCAGAAGATATGTCTATAGAGCTACTTTTGTATACTCGTTCGTCGTTTGGCAAGTGTGAATTACCAGATATATTTATCGCTTACCGACACAAAGTTTCCAATTGCAATGCAATAAATATTGTTCGGGTACTCAAAATACCAAAATACATTTTCGCGATTAGAACTCATTTTGAAAACAATCCATAAATTACACGATTTGTGTGTTTATCTATATCGAAATTTAAATGTGTTTTCTTATTCAATCAAGTGTGCCATGCCACTAAAAAATTAAAAGTAAATTAAAATTTGTGTTGTGGATTTTAACATGGAGTTTTAAGCAACACCAGAAATTGAAAAATGGCCAATCGAACACCAAATACAATTATGTTTTCCATGCTGAGTCTTTTGATTATTGACAATTTATTCATTCTTGCATACGAAACTATAAGCAAATCGTATGAGAAAAAGTCTGGTGACGAGGAATTAGATGCAATCTCCATCAATAACTGTCCAACTGGAGAATATACATTTACAAAAGCCAAGCCATAATTTTGTGACAGTTAAAAAACAAATGCTGCTTCAGATATAAATAAATAATCAGATATGTGAAGATATCTATGAGTCTATACAAAATATGGTTCTTTGTAAGTATTTTTGTATTACACAATTTTTTTATTGCTAAACATTTGAGAAAGGAAAATTTAATTGGACCTGCAAAAAGTTTAAACGTGCAATTGGAAAATAGCTTATTCAAATCAAATATTGAATCAGTAGACAAATATATTGTACTGGAGACATATTTAGGAACTCATCACGACTATCTGATGCAATTCATAATGAAGATTTCAGTCAGCTTTAATTTTTGCGCCCTTCCACTTGATGCAAACAATGCGCCAAAGTTATAATGGGAGCCAAATGTTGAGGGAGCTTCGCAGCAAGCTGTTGAGCAGAAATCTGTGCCTGATGGCTTTCAAGGCTCAATGAATTTCCCTGCCCCTACCCCTGCCCTTGCCCCCGCCACTGCTGCTGCCTCTATCTCCGCTTACCTCTAACTGTAGCCACTACTTTCGTGGCATAACATTTCAATGAAATTTCCATGAGGAAACCATTTAATAGCTGCCGAAATGCGGAACGAAAGGAAATCTGGGTAAGGAAAAAAAAAACCGCAATTTCCAGTGGAGTTTTGCGTTTTGTTCCACGCTGCCGACGACGCCCGATTGTTGTGTGGGCCAAAACTGATGCTAGTAGTTAACGGTACTTTGTATGCAAAGTGCAAAAAACGGAAGTACGGAAGTGCCACACAGCGTCGGATAGTCAAAGCAACTAGCCCAAACCACGTGAACGAGGATGAAACAAGTGAATGGCAAAGCCGAAAATGAAAATGTAGCCAGCAGAAGAAGAAGCGGAGAGGGGGGTAAGGAAGAGAGGGGAGGAGAGAAGTACGGGGGAAAATGAAGGTTAGCAGGCCGCAAAGCGCTCAGCAGCTTGTGTTTGATTATTTTTAGCGCCAGAGTGGCTGCTTCTAGCTGTTTCTGGTGCACTTTATTTTGCAGATTGTAAGCGTTTATAACCAAAGTAGTAGCAACAGACTTGGAGCACCAAGGATCGTTGGGGAGGGGAGGGGGGGATGAGAGCATAAGGAACACACTGACAGCTGACTGAAATGCCGAAAGGAACTTCAAATCGCTTGGGTGAAGCTTTTGAAATTTTGTTTCTCTCCTCTCACGCCCCCCCCCCCCCCTGCGTATCTATGGGTATCTGGGTAACTACCTATCTATGGTGTGATTAAGAACGTTTCGTTGTATTTAAGTGTTGGCCCAAAGCTCTTTGTTACTCCTTGCGCTTCATTGAACGTCGATTGGCTGGGCGCTGTGTGATAGTCTTTGGCACACTGTGGCCAGCTTTGTGGATCGAAGATACTTTTAGCATATCATTACCGCAGCTGCGGCTGACAGCGGTCTCTTTAGAGCCGGCTTTAGATTGCAATTTATCGATAAGCACTTAGTTTACCAACAAACACTGACCGTAATTTATGCAAATATATTTTACATATTTAGACAATATTCAATTATTGCTGCATTGCACCAAAATCGCAGGCAATTAATTATTTAAAATCAAAATCATGTTCAACCCCAAATAGAGGAATTGTGTATCTTTTTTATAAATTATTAAAACTAAAAAAAAAAGCTAAAACAAGTTGAATATTTTTTTGTAAATAATGGCAATTTATTTTTATTATTATTAATTTGTTTATCTCTCTATAGTTCAAAGAATAACACTAAAAATATGTTAGTTAATTAGAAATTTAAATTTATTTATTTCCAGAATATGACCCCGTTCCAAGTCATAGACGATTCCAGATGACTCCACGTAGATATCCAGATCGCTGAGCAAAATGTTGCTGCAAAGGTGGATCTGTTCGCAGTGTCTGGGCACTGAGGGAAACAGCATAATTTCATTAATGCCTTTTAATATGGTGTGCGTAACGGTTCGATGAATTTCATTTCGTTGGGTTTTTGGGTTCTCTTCTTATTATTTTTATTTTTTTTTTTTCATTATGTCGATGGCTTCGTCTTCAAGAGTATTACAGTGTCTTTTGTTTTTACTCACTTCCGCTTCTCGCTCTTTTTTTCTCTCTCTTTTTTCTTGATTGCCTTTTAGTACATTGAACATTTGGTATTTGCTATCTGCATGCTGTGCTGTTGAGTGGGTGTGGGTGTGGTGGGTTGGGGTGTGGTGTGGTGTGTATGCCATTACTTCGATTTGTTTCTTATTTAAATTTTGTATACGCTTCAAGCGACACTGAACCAGGGCGCGTAGTTGTTGGGCAGGGCTGCATTAAGTGCTTTTTGCGGGTGCAAAGGCGATTTAATGCGAGCCAAAAAAAAGAGAGCAATTGGGGTAGTGTTCGGGTTGGTGGGGGAGGAGTAGAAAATCGCTGTGGTTGCCAGCTGTAACGCGTTTAATTTATACGCTCGCCTTGGCAACACAACAAAATAAAGAATGGCAAAAAGAGAAGAAATAAAAATATATATTTATTCTGCAGCTGCTTCTGCACTTAGACGTGTGTGTGTGTGTGTGTGTGTATGTGTGTGTGTATGTGTGTGTGTATATATTTGGGGTAATAAAAAGCAGCCAGCGAGTGGCATTCAACACCTTTTTCTATTTTGGCCAAAAAGCTTAATAAACAAACGGCCAAATGGGGTGCGGATGCGAATGCGACTGCGACTGCGACTGCGACTGCTGCTGGTGGGTTGGCAATTGGCAGTGACTCTGGGCCCAGGCCAGCGCATAAACATTTAAGTCCACAATTTGCACAGCACGTAAAGGGGGCAGAATGCACACACACACACACACAAACGCACACATACAAAGTCGCACATACTCAAGTACAAATGGTAGCCAAATGCAATTTTCACGTGCAACCGCAACGCAATTTATGCCACACCAGTAACTACAGCTACAGCTACATCCACAGCAACAACAGCTGCTGCTGCTAGAACTGCTACCATGGCTACTGCTGTTGCTATTGCTCTTGCTGCCCCCCCATTCACGCCCCGCATCCACACATGCCACTGACAATGGTTGACACCGTCCGCCCGCAGCCGCATCTGCTGCACCTTTCACCAGCATCGCATATGAATCGAAGCCGAAGCGCCGTCGTCGCTGCTTCATGCGTGCCCGGCTGCGATGTGGCAACATAAACATAACCCCAACAGCAACAACAACAACGACTGAAATAACAACTACAAGAAACACCAACATTACAACAGCCTCAAAATGCATAATACCCCATGGACAATTTGAACCGTAAGCGAATCTTTTAACCGGCTTCAGCTGCATTTTTCTCCTTCACAGTTTCAATGTGCTTTTAAGCCAAACTTTTTTTACAGCCAGCTTGAAAAAGCGTAAAATTTTAAGCAATTTTTGAAGACTTTATTTTGGTTTATAAATCGATCATTGAAATTAAATTTAATTTGTAATTCAACAAAATTTCGACTTGCTTTCAGTTAGTCGCTAAAATCTTAGCTTTTAAGAAAAGTAAATGTAAATCTATATATATAATAATAATATAATATATATATAAATATATTTATTAAACTTTAAAAATTTATATAAAAGCATCTCAGAATTATTTGCTTATTAATTTCTTTTTTTTAATTGCTAATTTTTAATGTCTTAATATTATTTAAATTATGTTCTTAGATAGCTAAAAAAAACTTAAGATGACTCGAAACTATTCTCCACAAGGGAAGCAACAAAGGTGTCCACAATAAGGCTACCTTAAATTGGCCATTGGTACTGCGATTATATGGTTACCAGCAGAGGTCATGATTCCTCTTGTTGTACCCTTTTAAGTGGCGTGTGTGTGCATTCGAGTGTGTTTGTTTGTGTGTGTGTGTAAGTGTGTGTGTGGAGCATTGTAATGCAGCGCTATCACCTGGCGCTGCATTTGCTCAGTAGCCAGCTTATTTATTGCAGTTGAATTAAAATGAAAAACGTTTGTGCTGGTCGAAGCTGGGCTCAGTTCATGTTCATTTCTGGAGCGCCACATGATGACTTACCGGTTGCCCGGCATACTCTCCTTGGCTAACGACAATGGACTGCTTGCAGGAGTGTGGCGGAGGAGGAGGAGAAGGAGAAGGAGTAGGTAGAGGGAACATGGTGACCACGGCTGGACGCACAATCAACTCAAGCAGTCATAAGCACGACTCATGCACACTTGCAAGTGAGCTGGGGTTCGGTTTCCGTTTCCGCTGCAATGTGTCGCCGCCATTATGCAAATGATTCCCAGTCCACGCACGCCGGTCTCACCTCCCCTCCCCCTCCCTCATCCCTTTCTCTTTCACCTACACTCCAGCTGGCTGCCTTCCCCATGTCCAACCCATTCCACAACCGACTGCAATCTGCATTTAAATGACCCAAGCGAGGTGAATCGCGCTCTCTGAGATTTCAACGAGCAACGTCCTCTTGTCGCGTCATTTGCAAAAATATTAAAGAAAATATATAGCCAGCAAGCACCTGACATTATGCATGGAGCACCCCAGGAGGCGCCCTCAATTTGGAGCGTGCCTGGTGTCCTCAAAATGAGTTTTCGTCCCGTAATTGAAATTCATTTTAGTGCTGTGTTGGCTTCAGGTCCTCATCCTGGTCCTGGTCCTGGTCCAGACACCAAAGACCAGTCAACCGATGATTTTTTGCCTTTTGATTGATTGCCTTTTTTTGGAAAATTACTTTGCCATTGCAGTGACTAGCAGATAATTCGGTAAAATGGAACGTAAAAATCCATCCACAATGGAATTTGATATTTAAGTCGATGCAAAATAAAATTGCAAAATTCCAAAATTAAATAAAATAAAATATGCTGCGAAATAGGAAAATGTAAATCAGAATCTCTTTAAAATATTTTGAAAGATTTAAGTCAGATTTTAACGAGATTTTACGAAAGGATTTTAATTTAAGCTTTTTGCATATAAATTGTGCTTTAAACTATTATTTTTAAGTGGTTTGAATACAATTTTTGCGATTATATATTTATAAATTCATATATCGTATTAAAGACTTAAAAGGAAGTTCGGAGTTGCTGTTCTTCACCTCGTCTAAACTAATTTCATACAGAGCCAAAACAAGACAGGCGACTGAAAGGGAGAGAGAGAGAGAGGGGTGGAAACGAGGCATTCTCCAGTCGTTTTCATAACTTTGACAAGGTAACACACAGAATCTCCTGGTACTGCTAATAAAGTTACACGTAGTCACACACACACAAACACACACACACACAGACTGGCATTCACAAGCATGTACATGAAGCACACAAATTGTGTGTAACGCGTTTTGTTATGAGCCAACGTAGCATGCCACAACTCTACACATCCACACACACACACACACACACACACACAGGCAGACAGAATCACACTTGCATACCCAAGAGAGTTGTTAACGTTTTTTCATCGCTGTGTTTACTCTTATTCATCTTGGCGCCAGGACTCTAATGACAGGACCCCTGTTGCAGGCAGGCAGGCAAGCTGGCTGCCACCAAAGCAGAGTCGCGATAAGCGACAATAAACATAAAAAATGAAAGTCAAGCCGTCCGCTTCCCATTTACTCCCCCCCCCTTGGTGGATTTTATGCATTGCTCGACAAAATTTTAACAACCACGCGCGATTTTTGTCGGGCTTTATTGCAGATCTCGTGGATTTTTGGCGGATTTTCAACGCATCAAATTTGGCCCTTTTTCTGTTTATTTTTTTCCCCATTTTTTTCGTCATACACCCGTAAACGTGCAGCGACTCACTGATGAGCCTGCGACCCGGCGCACCCGTCTCCCCACTTCCCCCTCTTGTCTACTCCGTGTGGCACGCAAATTAGTTCGCAGCTCAAATTCATTAATTGAATTATTTTTACAAGCGAAATTCGCAATTTGCTTGTCGGCGAGTCATAAACAATAAGCTTTTCATATACACTAGTTGCATGCAACAATCATGGCTTTGTTATGCAACATTTGGTGTTGAAAAAAAATTGTTTAATAAACTTGCTTTATTCGCGAGTTCAGTTTACATTGACTTTTTATTTTAACCTATTGTCAAATATATTTTTGACACTTGTAAAACCAGTTTAAATATTGTCTAAAATTATTTCTTATAAATATTAAATAAATAATAAGTGATTTTAAGTATTTTTAAACTGGTAGTTAAACACTCTCATAGCAAATATACTTGTTTACACACACTTCTCAAATATTTGAATAAATGTTATTTATTTTCATCAGTCTCGTTTTTAGCGATTTGATTTTTTCGTATTTGGCGTGTTTCATTAAAAACATGAAAAATAGCAATCCGCATTTTTGGGAAAAATATTGCTTTTTAATAGCAATTGATTGCTGTTTTAACAAGCATATTGTTTCCGAGTTTTATTTAATTAAAAATACGAGAGCCATAAAAATAAATGGTACAAAATGAATTTTTGGCGCATATATAATAAAAAAATTAATTAATTTGAAATATTTGCATTTTTTTAATGGACTTGGAAATATTGAATAAAAAAAATTATTTATAATCAATGAGTTGGAGAAATGACGTTGAAATTTTTATATCCTTTTTGGTTTTCAGTCCTACCAGATCAATGTCTGCAAAAACTAGACTCAATCCAATTTAATTTGGTAAATGTTGACATTTTGATTTTATGCTATACTCAAATTAATATTAAGCTCGTCAAAATGTGTTTCGTAGCGTTTTGTCAATTTGTCGCATCAGCAAAAGCGAGGCGCCAATGGAAAAAGGACCACAGACAAAAGTATCAGTCCCAGTGCAAAGTCAATACAATTGCAAGATGGAATTGGCAGCACGCATGCCAACCAACCAGCCAGACGTATATGCCAAGAGACAACGTTAACCAAGGATGTGCTGCATGTCCTTAGCCATCTTGCTGACTCTTGCTGTCTCTCTCTCTCTCTCTCTCTGGCTGCTCAGACCGGGCCATTCTCATGTCGAACGTCAGCTTAACATGCGATCAGCGACAGTGAACGACAGGCGCAAGGACATGCTGAAGTGACATGCTCCTTGTCTCGTATCACACACCCATCCCTCCCCTCCTGAGACGTCGTTTCCCTATTAGGCAAGCAATACTCGAAGGCGTTGACAGATAGCAATTTGCAATTTTTGAAAAGTATTTCGCACAAATTTGTTTGTCGCCCACTTTTGATGCTTGTTAATTGCCAAATCAATCGAGACAAGCTAAGGCTGTAAAAACTGCAAAGTTTTGCTGCTATTAAAAAGCAATTTAATTTACTATAATACACACAAACACACACACACACACACACACTCGTAGAGAGAGCACAGCAGCTGCAAAGTATGCCACACATTTTGGGAAGGCCACAAACATTTTGCAGCCAAATAAATTGCAATTATTAAAATCAAATTTGCACAAAACACACACAAAATGCGCTCTTTGCGGTGGGCGTTGGTAATGGCTGGGGCGTGGCACATCTGAACCAACTGTGCTGCAATTTGTTGAGACAACATGTCGTGCAAATACAATAAATATAACTATAAATGTGAATTAACAAAAATATATATTAAACAGATATTTTTTGATATTTATTTAGCTCCACAGCAAAACAATCCAACAATTTCACAGTTCTTCACAAATTTCACATTATGCAAGAAAAGGGGAGAAAAAAGCAATTAAAACAAATACAAAGTTTATTTTCAACATTGGCAAATGCAAACATTTTTGAATTGGAACTCAACCGGGAAATGAGGTATGCAAAATGGTTGCACATAAAAATAGCTAAAGATTCGTTAGGGATATTTCCCGATATGGTTTCCAATTAATGTGGCTGTCGTTCAGTGTTGTGTAACGTGCACATATGCAGCTGTAAAGTGTGTTTGCGAGCAACAGTATAAATAAAAATTATCCAACGGATGCGAAAAGGACTCGCGCTGCTTTCCCTATTTTCCATTTGGTGTAATAAATTTGTAAAATTGCGAATTTTCCGCTTCAATAAATTGTCAAATCTGCAAATCAACAATAACTTAATCTATAGTGCCAGTGCTGCACTGAGTGTGTGTGTGGGTGGAGGTGTGTGTGTGTGTATGAGAGAGCGAGTATGTGCTGGCTGCATGAAATACGTATACGTAATGTGCTGTTAACGGCTCATAAAATTGCACTTTAAAACGCGATTCGCCAGTCGCGACCGGAGCGCAGCAAAGGACAAAACAAAAACAGGAAGTGTCAACGACAACATCAGCAACAGCAACAGCAACTACAACAACAATAGCAACAATGAAACAGCTGTGCAGACAAACACACACACTCACACACACACACATATAACGTGAGTAGTTTGGAGAAGCTTCTGTGAAAATACGCATCGAAATATTGTGCAAATGAAGCAAAATAATTGTTGCAAGAGAAATAGTTGCAATGGAACAACCAGATTTCAAATAGAATATTAAACATTGAGAAATGGAATACGTAAATACGCTTACGAATAGACAATGAGCGTGAAACCAAACAGTGCAAATTGAAATTATGGTAACTGCAGAGGATCAGAGCAAATTTCAACTAAAATATGGAAACTGAATATGAATTATTCTAGCATAAAATACTTTTTAAATATTGTTGTTACAATAGAAATAAACTTTGCCAGAAATTACTAAACTGCACTACCTCATAAATATTAAGTTGGCTACGTACTATTTGTAAGCGAAATATAAAAAAAAATTAATTAATTAATTAGCAAAATAATGCGTAAAAAAGAAGCAAATAAAAAATGAGGCACATATAATATAAATGCATATATTGAAAAGACGCTAAACCAGGAAAAAATGGTAAGTTTGCTAATTGTAAATATTGGTCAATTTGCTATTGATAAATATTTCATAGAGTGCACTTTGTACAAAACGTGTAAATAACCAATTTTTAATCTTACAACGTGTTGCATAAATATTTTACAAACGGGAAAAAAACATGCATTTTCACAGGCGCTGTGAAAAATGTTTTTCATCTTTAAACATTGGTGTGCAATTTTTCTGCTGCATAAATATTTTGTAATTTGTCCAAGAATTATTATTGTAAAAAAAACACAAACAAAAGACAAAAATCACACACAAAAAAACAACACACACATGAACAGTTATAAAAACAAGCATTTTGAAAACCAATATAAATAATGCATAAATACAATGACGAACAGCCAAAAGAGACATAAAGATACGATCCATTTAAGCTAAATGTGCGCTCGAAACCTGTTTTTATACTCTGTAAATGCCTGCATAGGGTATATTGGTTTTATGCACTAGTTTGCAATAAGGAAGCAACTTACCATAAAGTGTTTATATATTTTTTATAATGATCAACAGCCATGTCGATCTAGCCATGTTTAGTCTGTATTAAAAAAAGTTAAGGTCTTCAAAAGACACTTAAATTTTTTTAATATTTATTCTCATACATCCTGCGCAAATCAAGATAAATTCATTTGATCGATAATTGTAATTGCGTTTATCGAATATCGACAGATTCGATTTATGATATCAATTAAAGCCAGAGAGATTTATATGAAATATAATAGATATTAATAATTTATTAACTGTGAAAATATTTTTTTAACATGAGTTAAGATATATAAGAAATATTATAGTCTATAAATAGGATAATATAGCTTAAATTACACGCTAAATGCAAACCAGTCAGTTCTGGCTTATGAATAATACCTTCGATTTTTTCAGTTTTCTATGCCCGAAATAGGAAAAAAAAGAGCACTTCTCCACCTACTTACATTTGAGTGTGCCAAAATTCTTAAAAAGAAATTTTCTCTTACATATAATATATTAAATAGCTGGTTATAGGGCATCGTGTAGTCGAGTTCCCTTCTTGACTTACTTGCTGTTGTTGCTGTTGTGCAGTGTATCCATAAATGGATGAAAGGTGAAAATGACTGGAGATTTTTACTCTTAGCTGTTTTGACATTTCTGGTCACTGGGTAAACTGATTCAAGTTGGTTGGTTTGACACAATTTAATCAATATTTAACAATCACTTACCTTATCAGCTAGTTATCTGTTTAATTGGCATTAATCTATTATAATTGATCCCAATAAAAAATAATGTTTAATATTGATTTCTTATTATTAACTTTTAGTTTTGTAGTACGTAGGAAAATAATTATATGTTGTTTCGTGTGTTCTTTTTAAGAATTTAATGAGCTTTTTGCTGCTTTGATCTGGCAAATTAATTTCACTTAAAAAAAGGAAAAAGCTTTTCTAATTTGAATCTTATTAATGTTTTTCTCAATTTTGAATAAATTAAACTTTTACTACCACTTAAAATAAATTACAAACGAAAAAGAAAAAGAAGCCGTTTATATTGGAAAGATTTAATCTTATCGATTTGGTTTAGATTTAAATTGACTCAGATAAAAATAAAGTGAAGCAAATACTTTAAGCTAACTGAGAACAGGGTATTTGCCAGTCGAGCAGATTATACTCAGTTGTTGTTGTGGTTGGTTTTGCAGCTTTCACGGATTGTCATGAAATATGCATGCTCGATATTTACATGAGAGGCATTAATTTTGCAATTTCATTGTTGCTTGTTATTATTATCAACATTTTTTATGCACATTTATATATTTTTTTTTTTGGTAAACGGTGCACAATATATTTATATATATATATATATATAAATATATATTTATATAAATACATATGCAACAAATAACATAGTTTTTTTCATATTCATATTTGCTCTATTTGAATTGAGCCCCTTTTGTCTGTTGACAAATATGTAAAGTTTTTATATGCTTTTTATAATGATTTACAATTTTAGGAGTATTATATTAAAATAACACAAATATAATAAAATGTACATAAATTGCAAAATTATTGCTAGTAATATTATTAATTAAATGTAAAAAGCAATTCATTACAAAAGTAAATCTGACACATAACCATTTTATTTTTAATTAATTAAATAAATTTATATATATAAAGTAGATTCAGAATATTTCAAAGTGGAGCATGAAATATTCATTTTACTGCCCATAAACAATTCCCAAACAAGTTTATTAATTTACCACTTTAATTTACTACAAAGCAATACAAAATATTTCATTACATTTTTCGGTAGTTAACAAATGTAATTTTTATTTTGCATTGATTTAAATATAATTTATGATAGCACTTACCATTGAATTATATTGAATATAGTTGAATAGTTGACAGCCGAAAATATATCAAAATGTTTTCACATAAAGCTTACAAAATTAGATTTATTTTAATTTATTGCACGCAGCACAAGCACAGAATTATCTGAATAATATATATATGTATACGATATATATGTATACGATATATATATATATATAAATATATATATATATATACTATATATGTTTTATATACACAATACGCGCTGTTCTATAAAACCGAGCATCCGCCTATGGTTTATTTCAATAGCAGTCACAAAACACAACATAAAAATGCACATAAATTAAGGCAATAAATTTGGAAGGGATCACAGGAACTGGACGCTGGTCACTGGACACTGCGAACCGGGTATCAGTTCTTTCTTTGTGTTGTATAAGGCCCCAATCGCAATTAGTCAAATATATATTTTGAGGCTAATTAGTTGACAGGCCCCGGGGCACAATCATTGCTATTAATTCACTTTTTATATTACATATCTTTTTTTTCATTTAATAATTTGTATTTAAAAAATAAATACATTGAGCACATTCTGCTGGTGATGATATTGATGATGATTGTACAATGTCGATATTTATATATAATAAAAATGAGATTACTGATTGTCGGCTGCAGTTGACCTAAAATGGTCCACGCATTATTTGCTGACATTTTTGATGCTGCTTTGTTTCCGGTTCCGTTTCCGCTGTGCGGCAGCATGACGCATGCCGCATCTGCATGCGTCTCTTATTGTTATTTGTATTTTTTTTTTTTTTTTGGTAATTTATCACAAAGCAATCCGCTTTTGTGTGTTGTTTTGAATTGAATCAATTCAATTGTTTTTAATGTGCACTCAAATCACATATTAATTTCATTTAGTTACCCGGCCAATAAATTGGCCACAACAAGTTCAAACTGAAGACTGAAAACCAGCAAAGCTCAGCTACACTATCTTGCATATTTCGATATATATATAGAAGAAGTCTGCCTAGACAATAATTATGTATTTATGACGTTGATTCACTTGAGTAGTTACACCTTATAAAGCAGTGTTATCTGCAGTAACATGGGTGTGCACTCGGGCGCAACAATATATGCAAGCTGTGTGACACATCGGACAGATTGAGTAGATATTTATTAGCCAGATGGTTAAGCCTAAATTGTTAAAAATAAAACTGATTTTTTGTGCGCTCTTCAAATTCTTTATGCTAACGCCATCTATAGTTCAAGTTGTAAGCTATCTAAGAATGACTCAATGCTGCTTGCTATGATAATGTAGCACCATCTGTGAAGAGAATTCAGCAATTCTTGCTTGCACTTGTCTATGATAGGTGGTGCTAAATGTTAATTAGTTAAAATAAATAAAATTAGTTCAAATAGTTTGTATGTGAAATGATAATACGTAGCATTGCTTTGCTATGCGCTTCCCTATCCATTTAAACACACCTGCCTGAATTTAGCCAACTTTTTTAAAATAATTTACTATTTATGCTTTCATTCTGCCAACTTAACAGAACTGCTCCTCTTAACGTCTGCTCACTTTGCCCATCTCTAATTGCCCTATCAGCTGTTTTGTTGTTTGTGATATTCTTCTTTTTTTTGCTCTAACTGATAAGAAGCGACGCAATTTGGTTGTGCAAGCAAAACAAAAGAACTCTCCCCTATATTTAGCTCAAAATGAGCGGCAACATACACGGAATCAGTTGGTTCCCCAACTTCCCGGACAAGTTCGTCTCCTGGGGCCAGGAGATCAGTCTGTACGAGGTGCGCACCAAGGACGATTCAAGCCAAAAGAGTCGTCTTCCCTACATTCCCGTCAACTATCTGAGCAACGAGACTCGTTATCAATATGCCCGCTGCGTGGCCGCCTCCTATCACAGCGATCAGCCTATCATTGCCGTTGGCCTGGCCGATGGCAAAATTGGCATATGTAATTTCCGGGACACTTACGACAGCAGCTGGGAGTACAGTAAGAAAACCCAATCCTTGCTAGACAAACACACAAATTTCAAAACTGATCCATTAACTCTTTTAGCGCCACGGCAGCAACGCATGTGCACGTGCCTTGCGTGGCACGAGTTGGATGCGAACATATTGGCTATCGGGCATGATCGGCATCGTTCCGATTCGTGTATCACCATCTGGGACATTGAGCGTGGTGTGCCGAAGGAGACAGCAAATTTCTTTGGCCTCGCTGAGGCAGCTAATTCACTCTGCTGGGATCACAATCATCGCGTGCTCATCGCCGGCATCAGCCAAAAGATGATTAAGCTCTTCGATCTGCGACGTAATTGCTAAACCCACTTTATGCTCCTCTTCTATATAACCGCTCATCTTGTTCCACGTCTTGCAGAGAGCAACGCCACCTGTCAGTCCATCCAGTCGAAGACGGTGCAGGGACTCGCAGTGGCGCCCAATGGCAACTATCTGTGCAGTTATGTGGATTCGATGATTATGTTATGGGATTTGCGTGCAATTGAGCGACCACTGCGCCAGATTGCATCCTCACGGAATCACATGCAAATAGCCTGGTGTCCAACGAGATCTTCACTGTTGTCCTCGCTGCAGCGGGACTCGCCGTATATAACGCTCTACGATATACGCAGCGTGGACAACGAGTCTAGCCGCGAAGTGTACCATGTAAAGCGACAGATTAGCCCCTTCCCGGCCAAGTATCAGCACAGTGGCAAATTTTCCGCCGTCAATTGGTTGTCGTGGCATCCGCGAGACTTTGAGCGTGCCCTGCTGCTGGCCGATGCATTGAATATACTGGATTTTCGGTTGCCAGCCAGTTTACATACGGCGTACAGCAATCGCAGCAAGTTGCCTCTGCTCATGCAACGTCCACTTTATGCACCAGCAGGGGGCGGAGTCGCTGCCTCGCCCACAGCTGGCAGCAGCCAACAGCCAACTACGACGACAACGTCGAGCAGTTGCAGCACAAACAGCGCTGCCAGCTCGCTGAACGAGTTTAGTGTTGGCTCATCGCTGAGTTTTGATTTCCTCGAGCGAGAGTTGTTCGAGGAGGACCTGCTGGAAGAGACGCGTCAGCGTGCCCAGCAAGATTACGGCATGCGGCCGGACAACAAACGATTTGCCGAGCAGCATTTGACGCCCTACTTGCGCAATGTGTGGACGACGCTGACGAATGTCCATTGCGATGATCGACTGACGGGCCTAAAGGCCACGCTGGGCATCAACCTGGGTCACACCTCAGAGGCACTGATGGCCAGTTCGCGCATTGAATCGCAACTGCTGCAATGGCCCGATGGCATCAACAATTCCAACAAACTGGTCTGCTATCGGTAAGACGAATTTCTGCTTAACTAAATCCTTTACAAAAGGGAAAAAGGAAAAATCCATAATTGTCTTGGAGCTTTAATTGGTAGTAGTCTTGGAGTCTTTATTTTTAAACCCTTAAGCTAATTCCTGAGAGATTAAGCCATTTCCAGCCGTTGCTCACTTTAAACACATTGACTTATATCTAAATCCTTGTATCATTATCTAAGATTTCGTTTCCATTTTGCAGCAGCGAACAGCGGGATTTGGCGCTGAAGCTATGCGGCTGGCCCATTGAACAGGAGCTGGACCGATTTATCGACGAGCTGTACGCGAGCAAAGAGTTCAGTCGGGCGGCCATGATCTGTGTGTTCCATTTGAAGGTGCTGGCCGCATGCAATATATTGTCTCGGGCAGCGGATAAGATGCGTGATCCGAGCATGTATCGGATTACGGCAATCGCCTTGTCCAGCTTCAATGCCGATCGCTGCAGTTCGACGTGGCGCAATCAGCGCTCCAGTGCCAATATGCAGATCCAGGATCCCCATTTGCGTGCCATCTTCTCCTTTCTCACCATGGAGGCGGACAACTTTGAGGCGGTGCTCCGGGAGGAGGGTCTCTCGCTCGCGGATCGCGTTGCCTTCGCCTGCAAATATCTGTCGGAGACGAAGCTGACGGATTATGTCAAGCAGCGCATTCAGCGCGCCATCGAATGCGGTGATCTCAATGGACTGCTGCTCACTGGCGAATCGCTGGATGGCATAAACATCCTGCAAGCGTATATGGATGCCAGTTTCGATGTGCAAACGGTGGCACTGGTGGCCATCAATTACTTTCGAAACGAGCATTTTGTGGACAATCGCATCCAGTACTGGATAACCAGCTACCTGGACTATCTCAACAGCTGGGGCCTGTGGGAGAAGCGCGCAGAGCTGGATATTAAAATCGAGAATATACGCGCATCGGCGAGAAGTTCGCGTACTGTGTTCCTCTCCTGCAATTTCTGTGGGAAGTCCGTGTCCAATGCGCTGCTCGATGAGCCGCGAACGCGCAGCACAAGCACCAGCACAAATCGTTTGTCCTCCTGCCCCAGCTGTCGGAAGCCCTTGCCACGCTGCTCCTTGTGCCTGATGCACATGGGCACCATGGTGACTACCAGTGCCGGCGACACAAATGCATCCTCGTCTACCTCCAACTCAACGGAGCTGCAAGGAGGCTGGCCAATGAAACCGTTCTCCAAGTGGTTCGCCTGGTGTCAGACTTGCCGCCACGGCGGCCACACTGAGCACATTATGCAATGGTTCAAGTGCGTATCAATTATAACTCCATATATAGCATGAATGTGTCAAGCTCAAACTCAATCTCAATCTATTCGCAGGCAAAACTCCGAGTGTCCAGTTTCCTCGTGCAACTGTCGCTGCTTTGATATGGATGGAACCAAGCCAAATACATTGCGTGAGATTTCCTAGCTGCGACCGCAATACAACTACATTTACTACTATCACACTACATATATACTTTAAATTTACTATATATATACTACGATACGCCCATGCCATATGGTTCGCCTTAAACTGAAAAGTGTTCATTGTACTTATATGTATATATATATATATATATATATATATATATTCCACGGTTGATGTGCCCGTAGCATAAGTTTATTATGACCTATCAGCTATTAGCTGCTCAATTGCATTTTATACATACTAAAAAGAAAACAAACAAATTAAAAATCACAAATAAATGACACAAAGAAAAGTCCAAAGCAATAACCGCTAATTTCAAATTCAAATATTTGTCAATTCCAACAGTTTGCAACACTTATTTTACATCGAAGTGATTCCGACTAACCGACGAGTTTTTACGGAATTGGCAATCTGGTTTTATTTCTTTATTGCATTTTTAATTCATTTCAGTTTAAAAATTTAAACTGAGCTATTTCGTTATTTTTTTTTCTGTTTATAATACTCACTGCTGTTAATAACAGCACATAAAAACATATGATTTTTGTTTGTGTTGCGAGCGAACTGCTTTAATGAACTACAACCACTTATAATTCGGAACATTTGTTCCTTTGAACCAATTCCGAATTCTGACACAATTCTATTCCACACGTTTTTATCATCGCATCCAATTGTGATGTCAATTCGTTTAATTTACACATTTCCCGCATCTTTTACACATTGTGCTTCCAGCTAAATACGTTTATGGCAATAACAAATTAAAGGTATAACTACATAAAATACTGCAACAAAGTCAAGTAAGTTTTTACAATCGAAGCACGCTTTGCTTTGGCGTCTCTTTTACTATCAGTTCTCGTTTGGCGTTCAATTCGTGTGTGTAGTCAAAAATTAACGCCGTGTTTTCGGCTCGCTGTGATAATAAATTTACTCACAGCTAAAGCTTATGGCAAATATTAATAATAGACTGGACAGAAATTCTTTAAATACACCACACATTGCCGACTTAAAAATGACGTACATATTTCATTAGTTGTTGATTTTTTTTATTTAGCAACAGCAAATTTGAAACATTGCCAACAATTTTCGCCGCCGGACCCTTGAAATTTTATTGTATTTATGAATTGTTATTTGGATAATACTAACGGAAAAGTTTCTAATCATACTTGTTCTTATCTCAGTAATATATATATATTACGCACTTACACAAGAACTAAAATCAATTTTTGACTTTGGCTTTGGCATCCTTTTATTAAGCAGCAAACACAACTCAAAAAAAAAAGTAAGCAGTAAACGAACGGCTTATTATGTCATTAAACTAAATTTAACTTTCAGCACACGCAGCTAAAATACTCTGAATTCAAAGCGCTCTTTGACTGTCTGTTTTCCTGAAATGAGTTCTCGCTCTCTAATTATTATTGCACAATATTAATTGCTTCCATTTTGCCCAATAGTCCATTATTTGCCTGCTTTTGCCCATTGATGTTTATGCTAACCCTCACCCCAAACTTACCCAACTGTTGCCCATAATAAAAGGAGCCCGCGAAATAAACAATAAAAGAGAGCAAAACTTAAAGAGCGTCAGTGAGAGAGAAATAGAAATAGAGTGGGCAAACAGCTAACGCAGTATTGAAAATACGGCGTCCATTCAAATAATTGCAATAGTTATGTGAGTTGAGCGATGCGAAGCGGTTCAGAGCCGTTATACGCTCTGTTGATTTTATTTTTGTTTGCTCATTATACAAATAAACGAAACGATTTCGAACGATAAAAAAATCAAATCAATCAAAGAGAACACTGGTTTGAATTTAAGCGATATTGTTGATAAAGGTTACAACGAAACACAATAATCAAAACAAAATCAGTTTTCAAGGTTAGCAGATTGTGAACGTTTTTTATGTTGTATCAAATATACTATAATATAGATAGCATACAGAATTGCTGTGCAGCGGAAGCACATAATTCTCAATTGGTGCTGTTAAAAGAGCGCATAAACTTGTTTCATGAAGGACAAGTGGGAGAAAAGCTTAAAATCGAACATTGAGATTTAACATCAGTTACGCTTTAAGTTTAAAGTTTTACGTTAATGTTACGCTGTGCGCATTACGAGATTCTCAATGAGGATGCAATTGGATTTTTCGGCTTTCTCTGACACTGTGCTACGTAAATGTTCTATCATGCAAAACTAATCATTTCATATTTTAAATTGTAATCATAGACGCTGTTGAAAATATATGTAATCATTTTTAGTAGAATCTGCGCCTGCAAAGTGCATTTGTCGTAAGTACAAAATAAGTGCAATATTTTGTATCACAGTGTTAAAGCGGTAACGTCACCTGTATAATTGTTTTGCTGCTGTCATTTGTGTGTCGCTGCCAAAAAAGAAAATAAATTATAATTATTGGTTATGAACATTTTCATTAATCTTTTGTTGATAACAAATCTATTGAACTACAGGCACAATAAACCTTTGTCTAAAGACTGTTTCAATTAATAGAGGAAGAGTAACAACAACAACTAAAATTGTCGCGTCTTTGCAAATTTTGATTCTCTGTACCGTTATAAAAATGTGTGACATTTGTGCGAGAAATGTGCTGTTAATATTTCACACATACTTAATAATAATAATTCTGATATCTCTCTCTATCCCATTGCAGTTTAATGCACACTTGAGATAAAGCAAGCGGAACAGGAGGAGAGTGAGACACTCACACTGACACAAAAGCAAACAAACAAACACACACACACACATTTAGTATACTATACAGAATGTTGCGCAATACTCCGTTTGCGGGCACGCCCACCTATAAACTGCTGTTGGGCTTCGGTCTCTGTTCACTGGGCAGCGCCATGCTCTATGCATACTTTAAGACCAACAAAGATGACACGCCAGCGGAGCAGGGGGACGGAGCGAATAAAAGCAAACAGCAGAATAAGCAACAACAAAAACACCGGCAAAAGGAAATCTGCCTTAAAATCTTTGTGGAGAATGACCATGTGCCGTTGATAATTGGACGCGGCGGTGCCAACATTAAGCTAATTGAAGAAAAGACCGGAACAAAGATAAGATTACGGTAAATATTAAACACTTAGCTTAGAAGCCAAAGAGAATGGAATTTAATCTGTGGACAAGATTTAATGATTCAGCAGAGATTGGAATTTGATATAATTGAGTAAAATATTTATTAAGAATAATTCAATATATATGTATATATACATATAATAAATAAGTATGTAAATATGTACTCTCAAAATGTATAGAAATTACCAGTCTTAGTCTTTTAGGTTACTCTTCTCTAAATACACTTTATTAATTGATTTCCATTTTGTTTTCCAACATTGTCACAAATTAGCGATAAAGACAGTACTCACAAATTCTGTGACATCAACGGGCTGCCCGATGCAGTGCAAGAGGCACGTGTTATGCTCCTCCGGGAAATTGACCGTGCCCCAATTGCCAAGGTGGAGATGCAGGTGACACAGCGACTGGCCAATAAGATCAATGGACGCGGCGGTGAAATAATTCAAGACATCAGTCGGGCATCGCTTGCGAAGATCTGTGTCGATCCGAATGGACGCAATGGCAAAGCCAGGATTAGCATCGTTGGCAACCAGAAGCAGGTGAATATTGCCCGCAAGCTGCTCGAGGATCAGATCGAAGAGGAGGAGGAGCTGCGTCGTGCCGTCGACGAGGTGGAGCATCTGCGCGAGCCGCGTCGCTCGCCCAGCTACAGTCTCAACTCGAGCATATACTCCTCGCAGACATCGCTCAGCTCGCAGCCACCACGGGACAAACTAATGGCAGCCCGAGGTGACGACAAGCCGATGGAGGTGTATGTCTCGGCAGTTGCCTCTCCGACCAAGTTCTGGGTGCAGCTGGTGGGACCGCAGTCCAAGAAACTAGACGACATGGTCAAGGATATGACCAGTTATTATAGCAGCGCCGATAACCGGGCAGCTCATCAGCTGACAGAGCCCTATGTGGGTCAGATTGTGGCCGCCATCTTCAAGTTCGATGAGAAATGGTATCGTGCCGAGATTGTCGACATTATGCCCAATCAGTACAATCCCAATGAGCTGGTCATCGATCTGTACTTTGTGGACTACGGCGACAGCGAGTATATTTCGCCAGCAGATATTTGTGAACTGCGCACCGATTTCCTCACTCTAAGGTGGGCATTAAACGATATATATGATTATCAATACATTAATGTTCTCATTTAGGTTCCAAGCAGTCGAATGCTTCTTGGCGAACGTAAAGTCAACTATCACAGATGAGCCGACGACTTGGACTAAACCATCCATATGCAAATTCGAGGAACTAACAGAGGGTGCGTTTTATTACTATTATTTTATAAAATATCCTTCAGTTAATTCCATGTTTTATTTCCCCCGTTAGTTGCCCATTGGCGCAAGCTGATCGCTCGTGTTCTGACCTACAAGGAGCGTCCAAAAGTCGAGAGTGACGTGGGCGCTTCCACACGAGATGGTACCCCACTGCCCGGTATCGAACTGTTCGATCCGACCGAGGGCGGTGAGGTGAACATTGGTGATCTGCTGATAACACAAGGCTTTGCCCAGCCCCTGGATGCAGCGTATCCGGTGCGTTCGCGTTCCACATCACCATCAACGCAGAGTGACTCAACGATTGAGGAGCTGTGTGCCACAAATACGCCACGAACACCGCTCACCCCGGTCTCGCCCATGTCGCGTTCAATTACAAATGAGGCGGAAAGTGTAGAGGATGCTCACTTTGCCAACCAGCTCCAACATCTTGGTCATAAGCTCAACAATGGCAGCGACTTAACTCACATAAACCCCATCAACCTGACCACAGACGACTTGCAAATGCAGCCGAACAACAACGTGACTCGCTAGTTTTACTACTACCATTTCTAACAGTTAGTAGTGTAATCTTAGCTTTCGATTTACGATTTAAATTGTCTGTATTCTTGTTTTTCGTCGGACACAAACTGCGCAGGCAGCTCACTTCTTGTCGTGTATATACTATATAAACAATGGCAAACAGTACATAGTTTATAAGCTAATTTACTTTAAGGTATTGAAGAAATTTGTTTATTTTTTATCAAATTTAATTTGGCTGTTTAACTAAAAACATATCATGCGAGATACATGAAAAAAAATCAAAGAAAATTCAAGACATTTGTTAAACTAATGCAAAAGCAAAATACTTTATTTTTATTGTTTATTTACGAGATTTGCCATGTTACTTAAGCTGAAATTAAACTTAAGCCAAGACAACTGGCGAAATAATATTCTAAGAAATTTAACTGGATTTGTCCTCTGATTTGTCGGAGATTTTAGCACAGCTTTAATGCTAGTTAAATTTATTAATATACAAAAAAAAAGAAATACAGAGAGACAACGTATAAATTTACAAAAAGTATGCAGTATTTAAATCTATTGCAGTCTTAAATGTGTATAATAAATATTATTGTAGACCGAGTCCAAGTCAGATGAGTATATCATTGGTAGTGTTGATCGCAATTGGTGGCAGGTAGATGGCACGTATCTGGCTGCGCAGGCGTGCTATTTCCATGTCGTCACGCTCCATTTCGCGTATCAATTGTGAGAACTGGACGAGCCCCTCCCGATTGCCGGGGAATCCGTGCACCTTGATCACCTCCAGTTGCAGTTGCATTACGAGAGGAAAAACATGCTGCATCATCAAAATCATTTCCTTGCCAGCTGACGCCTTTGCCTCGGATAGCTTTTTTGAGTTATCGGGCTGATTCACAGTGCGTATTATGTCCATAAGTATTTGCTTTGCACTTTCATTATTAAAACTGGCCAAATACGACATTTCCAACAAGTTCTTTTATATTTTTTTTCAAACAGTACACAAACCAATTGTTTCTAACTTCCAAACACACACACAAACATTCTCAACGAAACGCAGCCATTCACAATGAGCTACAGTCATTCACAATGAGACGCAGTAAGAGTGCTGCTAAATACCTAGAGTGGGAGAAACAGCTGTTCTTTAGTAAATATATTCAGTTAAATTCATTTTGTGCAATGTGCAAGTACCTTAAGCAAAATAAATATCGAGCATTTTTGGCTATTTGCAAAAGATTCGCGTAAGAATTGGTTCAATCGTGACTTATGATTCAGTGGGGAATGCCAGACGTTGTACAACACTAGACGGAAAATGTCACGTCGGAGAAACAGAAAAGACACAAAAACTAAATTATAAAGTCCATTACGCGCAAGTGTTTAAATAGATAAAAACTAATAAAAATATGCAATTGTACATCTAGAATGCGATTTTAATTAATATCGAAAAAAGTGTCAACGTAAATTTTAGAGTTTTAGCAAACGCAAAATAGTCAAACAACGAAGACGACGACGTACTTCGTGGTGCATCTCTCCAGTGCACAAAAAAAAAGAAAAACAAGAAGAGCGAAAAGTGTGACAAAAGTACAAAAAAAGAAACACAACGAATAAGAAGCAGCACTTGCAATACAATATAAACACACAAAGTATATACCGTGAAAGAGAATCACACGAACGCACACAGTTAACCAACCAACCAGAGGAGGCAGGTGGCAGGCAGCTCAGTCATCAATTGTGTGCCACACATACAAAAAATAAAATAAGCAATAGAAACATAATTATAATTCATTAATAAAAAAAAATAATGAATCGCACCGATGGCTTGGTTAGGCGAGCTGTGAAGCCGCGCGAAAATGGAGCCGAGGGCGGTGGCGCTGGTGGTGGTCTGAATGCAAATGAGGGGGATGACAATCAGGACACGCACGACAGCAACAAGGATCATGAGGATAATATCGATGATGGCGACTCGAAGGAAACGCGACTAACGCTCATGGAGGAGGTGCTGCTGCTCGGTCTCAAGGATAAAGAGGTTTGTGAGTGTGTGTGCAATAAGAATTCTGCTACTTTTATCAGCTTCAAATACGTGTACCACTTATCGCTTATCTTTAATTAGCAATGTGTTTATTTATGTGACTCGAAGAGTGTCCCAGTTTTATCTTTCTCTCGCTCTATCTCTTTTTCTTCCTCTGTGCACTCGAACGACAACAAAGCAACAAAGTTTTCATTTTAATAAGCAGCTTCCGACGTTCTTCTGCTCGCTCTTCTCCCTCTCTTTTTGACCCAATCGCTTTGAGCTTAACCCTTTCGGTGTTGTCAGGTTACTTTAAAGTAAACTGACTTTCCCATTAACATTAACATTAAAATCACATTTTGTTTTATAAAGCCACTATATATCTCAAAGTGTGCTGTGCACATGCAGCCAACAAAAGCAAATCGACGAGTTTAAAAATGCTTTTTTATTTGGTCTTTTTGGCCTTTGACCTATTCACCGCAGGGCTTAAAAATTGTTGCGCGAAGTCTAAGATTTGATATGCTACTCAGCCGCCCAAAATCATTGAATTAATAACGATCACTAAAGCTAAAACACTACAAGCTTAACCGAAAAACTTCTCTTTTATAAATGAGTGCTCAAAGTATATAAATAAAAGTTATTTGCCATTAAGATATGTTTACATTAAAACAAGTTTTGGCAGCTTGTTATTTGCATATAAGCGTTGTCGTCATACTCATAAAAAACGCACATGTTTGGAGCAACTGGTGATTTCTTGGATGTACTATATATACCCATACGTGACCGTGTAGGGTATTCCAAGTAATTCTCAAATTGCTATCAATCATGGCTGTGTTTTGCTTCGTGCTTTATCATCTCCCTCCCGTAACACATACCCCTATCCCTCTGAATTTGAACGTTTCGTTTTTACTTGCCAGCGATCGCTCTGAAATTTGGATGGTTTCTGCTATATTCAAGAGTTAACATGGCTCTCTTATCAGCATTCGTTTGGCTAATTTGGGGAAGTGTTTTTTTTGTCCTCTTCTCTTTTTTATTGTTTCCTTAGGCACTTATCACTTCTTCCACTGAATAGTAAAACATTCTTATCATTTTCATATATAAGAAACTTGGCATATTTATCTATATTTGAGCGGGAAAACAAAGCAGTAACTAATTTTATGGGCCCCATTGAGTTTCATATAATAAAATAACCAGTCATCTATCGACCTATAAGTATACTTACTTGTTATATTATTCTATATACAGTTGAGAGGCATATAACATATTTATTTGTATTTTATTGATGACATGCCTTCTGTTTAAACTTTAAACAGTTGCCAGCAGCCGAAAGCTGAAAGAAAGTTGAAGTTCTTTGGACAACTCTCATGTATACAGCTGAACACACATTAAACAAATTTAAGATCATTTTAATGTATTTTTTTTCTTTGTATTGAAACGAATTCGAAAGCTACTATAAATAAAAATATCTTCATCTAATGTTATTTTGAAGTATATATTTGAAGTCATTAGATCTCTATTGCTCTTCGTGTATCAAAATTTCGAATTCGTTTTCATTTGAATGCTTTGAATGCTTTCAGGGTTACACATCGTTCTGGAATGATTGCATATCAAGCGGCTTGCGTGGTTGCATCCTCATTGAGCTGGGCCTTCGCGGACGTGTGATGATCGAGAAATCGGGCATGCGACGACGTGGCTTGTGCACAAGGTATATTTAACTAAGATTCTGATTGAGATTGAGTATAATCCTTTTATTGTTGCAGAAAACTAATATTGAAATCAGATCAGCAGACTGGCGATGTTCTGTTGGATGAGGCACTGAAACACATTAAGGAAACAGATCCTCCAGAGACGGTGCAAAGTTGGATCGAATATCTAAGTGGTGCGTGGGTATTGTCTTAAAATAGATATGCAGTTTACTGAATTGTTGCATGTGTTGCATTGCTGTTGCAGGCGAGACATGGAACCCATTGAAATTGCGTTACCAGTTGAAAAATGTGCGCGAGCGTCTGGCCAAGAACCTTGTAGAGAAGGGTGTGCTCACAACGGAAAAACAGAACTTTTTGCTCTTCGACATGACGACACATCCGCTCAGTGACAATGTGGTCAAGTGCCGTCTGGTCAAGAAGGTCAGTTTGCAGTTTATTTCTAACTAACTTGGCAATTGCTATAGTTGATGCAATTCTTATGTTGCTTCGCAGATTCAGGATTCAGTACTCTCCAAGTGGGTGAACGATCCGCAGCGCATGGACAAGCGAATGCTGGCGCTGATATTTTTGGCGCATGCAAGTGACGTCATCGAGAACGCATTTGCGCCGCTAAACGACGATGATTACGAAGTGGCCATGAAGCGAGTACGCGAACTGCTCGATCTCGACTTTGAAACGGAGGCGGCCAAGCCGAATGCGAATGAAATACTTTGGGCTGTGTTTATGGCGTTTACGAAATAGGGCGATGGCTCAACTCTACACCACTTACTAAATCCGGCTACCATAACAGTTAGCAGCACATACACACACCCACACGCAATACACACACTCACAGCAAATAAAAAACATAGGCTGCTTGTTTTTAAACCGAAATGGGCTGCATGAGTCGCGCCGCCCACCTATCGGATTTCCTTGGGTTAATTTCAAAACATTAGTGCAACATTGGCACAGGACCTTGAAACATATATATATATTTACAAATATTTCATTTCCTATATGCTGACCTACTTGTAAAATCGAAAATCATTCGTTTAATCATTTCGCAATTTATTTAAATAAACGAAATGTTAGATTATAGTTGAATTTAAATTACAATTATTATTGCCGTATTATTCCATAAAATGTGTTCGGTTTAATCAACATCAATTTCGGCACACGAATAAAAAAATAAATCAAAATTTCATCAAGTCGTCGTCTAAACATTATAATAACTAAGTTGTAAACTGCAAAACAAAAAAATGAAAAAAGAAAATAAAATTGAAAAGTAAAAAGTATAAATAATAATATGCGCTGCGACAGGTTTTTTATGTAATTATATAATCTTAACGTTAATTGTAAGAGCCAAACAGTAAACTCTGATGCATCCACAAATGTTTATGAATCTGAGAGAAATCTGTTTTATCTACTGTATACTGTCTGATTAGCTATGCTCCACTTCAATTTAAATTAAGATTAATTGTTCATATGTGATTTTGATAAACAATTAAACAACATAAAAAAAACATCCACACAGAAAAACTGAAGATAAGGGGCATTAAAGGCAGAGTTAATTTAATTGTTATACATTTCGGGAACATTAAAATCGAAAAACTTTTCTAATGAAACAAAACGAATGAAGAAAAATAAAACAATCTATAAATTGATGTAAATGTAAAATGTGCACGTCAAATAATAATAATTCTAGATATTTAATGGCCTA
This sequence comes from Drosophila multiciliata, assembly GCA_037043605.1. Classification (NCBI taxonomy): domain Eukaryota; kingdom Metazoa; phylum Arthropoda; class Insecta; order Diptera; family Drosophilidae; genus Drosophila; species Drosophila multiciliata. The sequence goes on along the minus strand of JBAMBF010000103.1, from coordinate 1,995,276 downwards.
ATAAATACAATACAATACAATATACAATACATATACAGAATACTACCCATATCTTGTATTGGAATTATTTTTATTACACTTTTAATAGCACTTGAATTGGTGAGTATAGTTGTGAAATTACGTGTATAAACACAGTTCAGATTGAGTTTTTATTCTTATCGGTAACTGTCAGATTTAATTATTAGTTAATAAAAAAAACCAATTATTTTTTTTTTAAAGATTTTTATTTTATTTTTAATCTTTTACTTCTTTTTGGGGTGGAACAGGGGAAAGTGGGCCGCATATACCAAGTAAAATTAGAAAAATTCACACACAACATTTAAGTTTATATAATAATAATAATCTGATTCACGATACACAAGATACATTTAAAGCGAATAACGAATTTTAAAACGCACGAAAAAGTATTGCAAATTAATTGCTTTTCTTTTTCTTTATTATAATGCTGGTTCTAGAAACTTTTCTATATATGTATGTCGTAAATGGGGTGGTGTGCTGATGCAGGTAAATATATATTTTGGACACGAATGCTGTGTTCACATTCTTCAGCGCCTCGGGCTTAATGCACGGTTATATTTTAGCTAAGGCCGCACACATTTTTAATTGAATTAAAAATATGCACGGATTTTGAATGGTAAACAACCAAAAATAAGAAAAGAAAACGGAATTGAACAGAAATAAAATATTTGTCTAATTGCAGTTGCTGGTTTAACAATTGTTTATAGCGCAGAAATACATAAAAACACACACAAAATAAGCTTAGCGAATACTAAAGACTGACAGCGAAGAGAACATGCAAAAAATGTGGAAAGTTTAATTAAAAAATTATGGAAGATTTAACCGCATCGCAATGATGTCGCAGCGCTAAATATGTATATATATATATATGTGTATAATATATATATGTGTGTATAATTGATGTGTTTTACTGCGCTTTATGCTATAAATAGATGCTGACACGCTCATTTGAAACGACGACTGCTCAGCGTTAGGCGACGCATCCGTGCCCGATTCTGTGAGTAGCTTCTGGACCAGCGCTCCTCAGTGACATTGCTGATGGCAGTCGATAGCTTGTACGCGCTGCCTACGTGCTAACTTAACAGGTCCTTGATCTCCTTGTGCATGTGGCAAAGGAAATCCACATAGCTGGCCGAACCATCTGTGCCGCGATCCTCAATGAGGAAGTGCCGGAAGACGCTCTCCAGTTTATCGTTTTGTCGCACACAGGTTACCTGCAATCGATATTAGATTAATAACCTATACAAATCTTTCCAGCTGGAATTGTATGCATCCTTGAGACTTACCCGCATGTAGCGCGTACGCTCATTCATAATCTGATCGATAATATCCGTAATGCGACGCGCGAGTGGCGTATCAGCGGTGATTGCGAAACGCTCAGCATTCACCTGCTGCGTGCATTGGACACCGAACACTGACTGCACAAAAGTGGGTGAAAGCGATTGGCCCAGCCAAACAAAGAGATGCACTCCGTTCTCCAAAATGTAGACACCATCCTCAGTGATCTTTTCGTGGGTACAGCGCACTGGCGTCGGCAACGACGTCTCATCAGTCTCCACGGTGTGTATGGGAATGAAGCGTGGATACAAATAGTTGACGGACATATTCAGATCCATGGCCAGCACAAATTGGATGACATAGGAGCGATCGTCCAGTGTCATATCGGAGCCGCCAGAGATGGCATCGTTCTTCAGCAGACAGGACGAGTACAGTGGCAACAGCTTGAGGCACTCGGGCAGTATTAGCTGACCAGCGGATGTCGGCGATGTGCAATGCTTGCGATAGCAGGCCAAAATCTGTGCGGCTCGCTGTATGAGATTGTCCTTGACCTGCTTGGGCGAGTGCTCCATCAGCTTGAAGCACGACTGCTTCGCAAAGAACAGCATCATGGCGTCCAGATCGCAACACTTGAACACATCTGCTATGGTCACAGTCACGCGCAGCGCCAGATTCAATATGCGCAATCGTCGCTGACCGCTGCACGAGGTGTAAAGCAGGGCTACCTGTACAAAGATGTTCTCCTCCGGCGCCAGCTTATCATCATGCTTTATCTCAATGCTCACCGATTTGGTGGCATCTGTGAAAACGCATTAAAAACGAGTATTAAGATTGTAAATTTGTATACATGTTGACATTGCTTACCAATGCTGGCCAGTTCCACATCTGTGGTGTTGCTCATGAAGAAGTGTCCAAAGAACTCGGTTGGTCGTATGCCCGCCGAGGTGCGAACACGCATTACCGCATCGAAGGCGATTGGACGTGATACGTTCTTGATGATGTCCTCGATGAGACGCTTGCCATCGAGCTCCGCCTGGAAGTATGTATACTTGTAGACCTCGCCGCCCGTCAGACGCGACACTTGGCCAATTGTAGCGATATCAATGTAGGCATTATTGAACACAAACAGATCAACGGAGCAGCCCTGCTGCACACACTCCTGTCCAAGTGTATTGTAGGCTGTCGTTTGCGGTGTCAGCACCGTCTTCTCCTTATCCGTGCCGAGCAGCTTGCGATCATCGCGATTCTTGAGCTTGCCAGGCGCTTCGGCGATGGGCAACGTTGAGTTGAAGACCAATAGCTTGCCCGAAGCATTGGAGGCCTTGAGTGCCTCAAGGCCAGCCTGTATGGCCGGATAGAGTATAGTCTCTGTCTCCTTGGTGTCGACAAACATGCGAGGAATTTCCTCCATGAGTGCATCGATCACCGATTCCGATTCCTCGGGATGGCAAAGGAAACCATCGAGCAGCGGCATAAACATCTCCTGCACATCGCCCACAACCATCATCTGTGGCTGTGCCAAGTTGCTCTTAATATTATAGAAGTGCACGGTGCTGTTGTAGGTTATGAAGCCGACGCGCACCTTCGACTTGTCCTGGCCCTGATCCACTGGCAGATGCTTGAGTATATGCTTAATCTGCGAGCACAGCAAATGCACCAGGCCCGACTTGATTGTGTTGTACGAGACATCTATGATGAAAATGAACGCTGGCACCTCCGGCGTCGTATTGTTCTATTGTGAAAAATCAAGAAAATATATTAAATTGATTCGAATGGTGGCTGTCAATGTGGAACCTACGCGACAGTAATCCTTCGTGGCGAGAAACTCATAAGTACCCAGCAACAATTCTGGTCGCTCGTGCTTATCCACACGCTGCCCGGTGTGATCCAAATGCTGATAGTAGTCAGGATGCACTGTAAGTAGTATAACATATTAAATTATATATTTATCAATTGTCTCTGCCTGTTCTCTCTTTCACTCACCTTCCGTTGTGACCTTGCACATGAGACACTGGAATCGCCGGCCAGCATCCACGAACTGCATATTGGGCGACATGTAAGCCTTGCAGCGATTGCAGCGTATGGGACCCATATCGCCGAAATTGACAATTGGTGGCTCCATTTCGCCCTGGCCGATGCGCGCCAGTGGTGAAATGTTGAGCGATAAAGGCAGCGCTGTCGTCTTCAGCAGATCGCCCGTGTTGGGTATGCAGTAGAGCGAGGAGCGTATGAAGCGCGGCGATGAGTTGCCCTGATCGTGCACCACAAACTTGGTTGTGACCAGCGGTGGCAGCAGGCCCGCCTGATTGGTCACAAAGGCACCGCCGGCTGATTGCTGATTTTCAATCATTACCTGTATGGGATTTGGCATTTGGTCGGGATCGAGGCGACGCGGCGGTGCTTGCTGATACATGTTTCCAGCACCAGGCATGGGCGGTTGCTAAAAAACAAAAAAAAAATGTTTTATTCTAATCCCCAAATATATATAGAAAATACTAAACGTAAAAGATTAGGACAACTATCTACAATAAAAGTTTTAACTTTACTTACGTTGAAGCCAGGACGACCGGCTCCTGGTTGTCCTGGATAGCTGCCAGGCTGAGGCGGATAGCCTGGCATTGGAGGCTGCTGTCCTGGCTGAGGCGGATAGCCAGGCATAGCCTGCTGCTGTCCCGGCTGTGGCGGATAGCCGGGCATGGGAGGCTGCTGTCCTGGCTGAGGCGGAAAGCCTGGCATGGGCTGCTGCTGCTGCTGTCCAGGCTGTGGTGGATATCCAGGCATGGGAGGCTTCTGTCCGGGCTGTGGTGGATAGCCGGGCATCGGTTGCTGCTGCTGTGGCGCTTGTCCAGGCTGTGGTGGATAGCCGGGCATCGGTTGCTGCTGCTGCGGTGCTTGTCCAGGCTGTGGTGGAAAGCCGGGCATCGGTTGCTGCTGCTGCGGCGCTTGTCCAGGCTGTGGTGGAAAGCCGGGAATCGGTTGCTGCTGCTGCGGCGCTTGTCCAGGCTGTGGTGGAAAGCCGGGCATCGATTGAGTTTGATAACCAGGCTGCGGTGGCTGCGCCTGCTGCTGTCCTGGCTGTGGTGGAAAACCGGCCGTTGGCGGCTTAGCTGCTCCAAATGGTTGAGCCTGCGAAGGCGGCGCGCCGGGAAATCCAGCAGGAGCCGAAGCTTGCTGATTGGCGGCATAGGCGCCCGGAAAGTTGGCAGGTGGCGGCACACCATATGCACCAGCTGCAGTGGGCTGAGGCGGTATTCCAGGCTGCGCAAATGTGGGCGGAGCAGCTGAGACAACAGGTGGCTGCTGAGCTAATGGCGCCGGCTGGGCTGGTGCTGCTCCGGGCCCAGTTAATGGCAGCTGTGCAGTGGCTGCGTTGGATGTTGGGGGCAGCGGTTGGCCAGGTGTCGCCGATTTTGGTGGTGGCATGTGCGGCAAGCCCGCCAAACTGGCGCTGTTCATTGTCATCTTATTAATCCCACTGGGCACACTCTGCGGCAATGGTCCCGGAGTCGACGTAGCTGGATACAGCGAGGAGGGTGGTGGCAGCGATGCTGACGGAGCGGACGGGGGAGCCATTGAGCCATTTGCATAGGCATTGTTGTTGTTGTTGTTAAAGTTGCTATTTGCATTAAATTGATTGTACGACGTCGGTGGAACAGCACCATCGGCAACTCCAACTCCAGGTGTAGGCATCGCCAGCGGCGGCTGTGCGGGCTTCAAGGGATTGCCACTCACACTCAGGCCGCTCATCGACGTGGCCAGCTGGAGTGAGAGGTTGACACATAGAGTGGGAAAGAAAGAGAGTTGTTCATAAGTACATGCTAAATCAATACAATTATGTGTATGTGGAGAATTCTTATCAGGCAGGCAGCATCCATTACGAATTGCTGTCTGACCTCTTTAGAATGTAAAAGAAAACGAAAGATTAAAACACACTCTTTTTTTAAGCAATTGATGACACGTTTTTGTCTTTTATAGAGTAAGTTTTTGTTGTTCTTATTTGTTTTTTCTGTTTTACCTGCTGATAATTGCCATTGACAAAAGGCTGCTGAGCGGACGTTATTGGAGCGCCATATTGTTGTGGTGGCTGCTGCTGCGGTTGTTGTTGCTGCTGCTGCAGCGGTTGTTGTTGCTGCTGCTGTGGCGGCGGCGGCTGTTGTTGCTGTGCTGGCTGCTGTTGTTGTTGTGGCCAACCCGTCGGCGGCCCATTGACAGGTGGAGGGGCTGCATATTGTGGCTGCTGCTGGAATTGCGTTGGCGGTGGGCCGTACATATTGGGATTCATTGCTTTATCCGCGTCTCAAACTGAGCACATAAAAAGTTAGCAACAACTTTCACACAACACAGCTCAAAATTGCAGCTCAAAGTTCGCGTTCCCGTTCACGTTCTAACGATTTTAAACGATTCCAGGCGCTGTAGCGATGATAATCGTGGCTTGTTTCGTTCGCTGGCTTGTTTTGCGAAGTAAATTTCTACTTTCCAAGAGGTAACGTAGTTCCTAACACAAATTCCAAGCAAAAACGAACTTCCACGTCAGTTCGCTAATTCGATTTTTTTTTCTGCTGCTGCTTTTTGGTTGCATTTGACAGTTTGCCACGTAAAGTTGTCGCCTGTGCGACATACATCGATAACAATTAGCTAAAGAGCACTTCTGTTGAGCTCGATATGTTTGGCGATATTTTTGAAATAAAATTGTGAAAATAAAAAATAAATGAATATAATAAATAAAGTAGAACTAACACAGAGTAGAATATTTCGACTAGCCGTGGACCCTTTATATAGTTATGTATCTGTCTATCTAAAGGCCACATTGCTCTCTGCGGCTGAGTTACATATGCCGTTGCTCAAAATAAAAATAATTCAGTAACGATATATCGATAACCGGTTACGAGAATCGAGTCTCTGCAACACTCACTTGGCAGTGTTGCCGTTTTGGCCATTATCTGTCTCTTCATAATAAAAGTTAGCCGGAAAAATGAGTACAATTGTTTTTCAAATTCATTTATTACACTGTTAACCTATAAGGAATGGGAAATCAGCTGTTTGAATGGCGCTTGCGATTTTCAGAACAATAACGGTAGCCAATAGAATTTCAAATAAATAAAAATTAATAAATAATAATTAAAACAAAATTATTGGAAACAAAACCACACACAAGTGAATGATATTTTCGTGAGTGCAAATTGGTTTTTCGATCTGAGTACCTAGATTTAATCTTAACAGCACACTGTTAACACAACATTTTAAATGACAGATAAAATTAAAATGCTGAAATGGATTTTGATATATTATAATCTAAAAATATAAATAATAGTCTAGTTTAGTAAAATATAATGGGATGGTTTATTGACACGAAACGTCTTTTTTTATTTAGGTTTGTGAATTTACGATGAAATACTCTGGAATGGTTAGTGAGTGCTGAGGCCTGCTCGGATAACTGTGTATTTTGTATTTGTGCTTTGCAAATCGCACAACTGACTAAAGGCCTTCAAAGAATCGAAGACCCGTAAGCCGTTCAATCTCGGCAATGTCGCACAGATAATCGTTCAGTTCGGTGGTTCTGCTGACAGTAGTGGACAAATTTGTATTATCTATAATGTAGCTTTCCATGTAGCGCAGCAGCTCAGCACGTAAACATCGTTGTAGCGAAGATGCAGTGCATCGCCGTCTACATCGGTGGTCAGCTTCTTGTAGTTGCCCTTCAGATGTTCGCAAATCCATTTTGGAGATTTGGTGTAGCGGTGTAGAATTGGAAAAGCATTTATTAAAAAATAAATATTGTTAATTTAAAATCTAATTTACTTATTTTACATTCGGTCTATATGAAATTTTTTTTTTATGAATTATATTTGCTATGTAATGATGATACTTTGAAGTTAAATCTCTGTCGCTTAAGAATCCAACCTATTTAGCTATATTTTTAAAAAAAATTTCATATTTAATTCCATAACAATGAATTTAATTAAAATCTCGAAAAACTTGCGATTCACTGGGATAGTTGCTGCCAAAGATTTCACATCTGCGGATGCCCTGAAAGAAATTGAGTCCCGCATAGTGCTCGATCTCACGTATGTCGCAGAGGAACTGGCGCAATTCCAGTTTCTCCGGTAGAGTTATATTCGGCAGCACATAGGCCTCCATGTAGGGCTTGCCCAGCGGCATCTTGGACTCCAGCATGATCACTTTGAAGAAATGAGTGGGCACTGCGACCATGTTCGAGCCAATCATTTGGTATTCCACACTCCACTTATCATCGCTTTGTCGTCGCGGCTTGTACAGAGGACCCGTGACAACATAGACTGATCCGAAGTGCTGGGTTAGCTCCCTCACATAGATCTCTAGCTTATTCCACGCACCGCTATTGAAACCCTGCCCGATTTGTGGCGCAATGTTCGTCAGCAAAAAGGTCTCATTGCAGTGTCTTTGTTGTTCGCGATGATTCGCCGCAGCAGCCAGGTGACCCCGATCAAAACCAGAGTGTCGATAATCGGCTAGCGTCGATCGAAAGTTGGAAGGTATTCTCCCATCTGCCCGGTAGTTGGCGCGACCACGTCTAACGCCTCGCAATCCTTGCAGATTCGACTGTTGCAAATGTTCGCAGACCCAGTGGGCGACACGATTGCGACGATCATAGGATAGCACAAAGTCACTGTAGATCCTCACATCATCCAATCCAGGAAAGCCGTACTTCATGATACGCTGCACGTGATGCGCCGTTTCCTCCTCGGTGTCAAAGAAGCAAAACTGTCAAACAGAAATAAATTTCAGGTTGAAAATCTACGAGTAATCTTTGCGGACTTACCACTTTGTAGATCTCTGGACTGATATAGTAGGCATAGGGATCTTGCTGCACCAGCTTGTGCAGCTGCCGTGTTGCATGGCAATGCTGAAAGTAAACACCAGCCACAAAACAGGCAACTGAGGATGCCAATCCAAGTGAGACGACCAACAGCAACTGCCAAGAACGGCTCATAAAAATACAAACTGGAAAACTGCCAATTTAGAAATGTTTTTTATTAAATAAATGTGCTTGTAGAAAATTGTTAATATGCCAACTGTGTTTTTTTTTTGTTTTCTAAAAATCATTTTTAATAAATAAAATGAATTATTAGTTACAATTTGAATCTCAATTAAAATATAGGAAAATCTTAAAAATAAAAACACTGACATCGTTTATTAAAAGACACTTTTATTACACTATACAATTATGACAATTATTCACTAATTGGAGATGGGAAAGTTTCTATATTTTGGGCCACCTGGACATCAATAAAGGTACGATCGAGTCCCTCAAAGAACTGCAAGCCCGTCGCATTCTCAATGTCCCGCACATCGCAGAGCAGACTACGCAGCTGGGTATCATCACTTAAGGCTGAGGAATTGGGCACCACATAGGCCTCCGCATATGGTGCGCTGTTCACTTGCTTCGGATCGATGATGACGATCTTGAAGAAATGCGTGGGTATTGCAACAATCGTTTTGTCCTCCGGCTGAAACTCTAGAAACCAGCTGGTGCACCTTACCTGCCGTGGCAGATATATCGATCCGGTGTACACATAGACAGTGCCAAAGTGCTGAGCCATATCATACACATAGTTAAGCAACCGTTCCCAGACGCAGGTGTTGAAGCCACGGCTCAGAAATGGCTTGATGTTCGACATGAAGAAGACACGCGCCGGCTCCGACTGCTGATAGGAGATGCCCGAGCGATGAGTGTTTCGCACGGATACGCACCGATTACCGCAATCCTCATCTACCCTCTCGCACATCCACTGAATGGACGAGTTGCGGCGATCGAAGGCAGTCACAAAATGAAAAGTCTCATTCAAGCAAATTTCGTTCATGCTCGGAAATCCATACTTCATAATGGAGCCCATTTTATGCGTGTTATTCTCGACGATCTCATCGTAGCCCGGCTGCTTGATCTCCTTCACTTTAAAGATATCCAGCTGAAATGGATGTAAGCCCGTGTTCAGCATACTGCTGTCATAAAAACAGGCATCTTACCAGACCGTAGAGTTTGCGTCTTATGAAATAGGCATGCGGATTCCGCTGCTCCAATTTCCTAATATTACGGATCACGTGCTGGTGCTGAAAGTAGGCTCCCAGGGCAAAGAATGTTCCGGCTGTGGCAGCAACAATTGCCAGTATACCAGTTAGCGAAAACTCCATTTACGCATGTCCAACCGCGACTACAACAATAAAATTTACAAACAAACCAATTTTTATATTCCAATTGTTTGATTAATCAATTGATGCATCAAAAGTATAAATCGAGACTACTACTTCAATGTTATAAAAATGTAATTAAATTGATTTTTCTAACAGAAGTTTCTTTTGAAAAAAAACTATTAGCTATTCGTTTCGCCTTTCGCTACATTAATTGAGCAAGTGACTTCTGTCCAAGTGCACAAAACGTTATCCTCTTTGGCCATGTTAAAAGTTTTCGTGTATTATCCCTTGCACGTTTAAAATCTACAAGCAACACTTTGGAGCAGTTGCGAACAGCATTAAGTCAATAGGAAAAGTTGCAGTCTTTGTTGGCACACCCAAACAGAGAAAACACAAACCACCCCCTTTTGACCCCACCTCTCCAACTGACCCAACAAGGACATAATGCAATAAGGACCCAGTGCAACGGTTGACTAAACCAAAAAGCGGCGTTAAGATTTATTTTCAAAATCCCATCGCACTTTGTTATGCTTAAAAATGTTAGTTGGCGATTTAAAGTTTTCGGTTCAAGTCAAAACTTTTGTGTACAGGCACCACTCCCCCCATAGGGTGCAGGAGTAGAGCGATGTGGCAAAAGTTCAGCCATTGACAGAAACTGCCAAAGGATGGACGCCAACAAAAAAATAGAACGTTTGACAGCCTGCAGTGTAATGGAAACGATTTTATTACGAAAATGATTTAATTTTGCAAAATGCAAATGACTCAAAAAAAAAAAAATGTTTTCAAATAAAACTGCAAATAAAATAGTAACTTGGGCATCTACTGATAAGTCGTGAAATCGATTTAAAACTGACTGCATAAATAATCCAATCGATTGGGTACATTTTTCTCAAAGTATATAAATACTGTGGCAAGTGGTATACTCTGCTCCATTTAGTTTATAGGTATTGGTGAAGCACCGACACTTTTTTTAATTTGAAATACATTTTATACTTAGAATCGTTCATGACAAACGACTTTTGGGAGTAAACAAAAACTCAATGCTGCTGAAGTTGCTGCATTAATTGAAAGTTTTGGCCGTTAATTGCAGCTGCGCACTTGTCATGCCAACAAAGGAAGTGGGCAAAAAGTTTTGCCGTACTCAGGCGAACAACAAAGTTATGAGTAAAATGTGCAAAATTCTAGTACCATTTTCTTTTTGGGGTACGAAACAAATATTTTAATTTGCAGAGAGGCTCTACCACTCTTGTGCCTTGTTCTAAAATGAGACTCAATAGGAGTCCATAGCTAAGGTGGCCTGGGGAGCAGGGGTTGCTGAAAGCAGCCGTGGGCCAGCCAATTAATTTCTGTAGTCTAATTGGTGGTTTTGCCAATTCATTAGCGAAGGCGTCGTTGGCTTACCGGTAACCTGCCCCGCACCGTTTCATCATATTGATTGATGCCCGAAGGTTGGATGGGTGCCGAGTTCAGAGGGTAAAAGTCCTCAGGCCCCAGTTCTCACTGCTTAAGGGTTTTTTTTGCGGATTTTCTAATCAAGAAGCCCCACGAAATTTGCATAATTGAAATGCCGGCTCACGTTCCCCAGGTGAGCAGGGTGTGCCACTTGTGTGTCCGTGACCAAAGTGCTGAAAACTTGCCACGCCCAGTTGCCAGTTGCCATTTACAAGGGCGTTGTGGATGCCTGAGCGATTGACTTGCTAAGTGCCTGAAATTTGTCGCTTTATTTGGTATCTCATAAATGAATTATGTGCTTCAGCCTCCTCCATAATTAAGTGTGCTACAAATCTGATTTGAGCCAAGCAATTAGCCGATAACAGAGTGCCGAGTCGAGTTATGGGCCAATTATTTGCTAACCTCGATTGTAAAACTCCTTCATTCACTTACAACCATCATGGCTTTTTAATGAGCCATTGCCTTATCTTATACCAAAGGCAGAGACACAATGTCCAAAATACATTAATGCCTGCTTTTTAAACGCCTTCCTTAAATTGTAACTTTGTTGTACTAAATATTTAGATATCTTTATGTATTTAGCAACTTACATTTATTTCATAAAAAGTTTTATTTTACATTAATTATAATATAATTAGAATACATTAATGAGCTCTTTGTTTTTCAAAGTTCTTTCGTTAATTGCTTGATTTTTTATATAGATATTTAGATTTATTTGTGTACTTACTGCATACAAATTGTAATCTATAATGTTATTAATTATAATAACAGCAATAAATTGGCAGATAATGCAATTTTTAGTAAACAAATCTCAAGTTCAAGCGCTCTGTCTTTCTCTCTCTAGCTCTGTTACTCCCACTCGTACTCAGTGCTCACGAACAGTATAACTATCTGTTTAGGGTAATGTATTGTGACAACTATTTAGCAATTAACGCTTAATAGCCGGCGCCCGCTCGCTCTTTGCTCATGATGTAGATAGAGTGTGAGAGAGTTAGCAAGAGAGAGCGCACAGACAGAGTGTCGCCAGAGTTCAAGCCGATCTGTTAAAAGTGTCAATTAAGTTTTCGCTCACTCTCAAGCGATCTTTTCAGACAGCAGTCGCTTGGTCCGTTTGGCTGCGTTAGTTGGGTCAGCACCATTGAGCGGAACGGTTCGCTAAATTTGGTGTCTGCTGCGAGTGTGTGTGAAGCAAACAAGGTCTTACGCATTTTTTTCTTCGAGTGATTCGCTTGCCATTTCCAATGCAGATGGCACGGATTACACTAATCGCTGTAGTTGCTCTCAGCGCAGTGATGGGTAATTAAGATAGCAAATCAAAAAATATGAGCAATAAAGTAAATATTAATTCATTTAGCGGAAACCGCAACTGAAACTTACCAGTCCTCAACGGATATGCCCGAGCCCAACCATTGCGATTATCAGCTTGTTAAATCGAACAAGTATTTGGATTATCCATTTTGGAAAAAATTCTTCAAGCATTTGGTACCCTTTAAGAGTAGCCAACGCGTGAAAATGCAATTCTTTCTATTCAAACGAGACTTTCCCCATTGCGGCAGAGAACTGTTTCCCGGTGACACCGAAGAGACCTTGATGCGATCCGGTTTCGATGCACGTCATCCCACTAGGTAAGTGTTTTAGTGGGTTTGGTTCAATTGTCATTGCATTATTTGATTAGAAACAAGCAAATCTATATGTACATCTGACATTGCTGTGGGAATTTTTAATTTACGTGCCATTTAATTGAAAGTGATATAAGCAGTCTATTTACTGTTATGGTTCATTATTTACCTATACAATTTATTTTTTACTTATCATTTTATGCATCATCTGTAAATTCGTTCGCTGAATAACTTTACTTCTTCACACATGAAAACTCGTTTTCTGTTTTTTTATTGTTATCAGTATTTTATACTCTTTATTTTGAAACTGTGAAAAATTCGTATATCGTTTTTGATTTTACTTATTATTTTTTTCCGCACAGTTTCTAGTTATTAAAAGTTGTTGCATATATTATTAGAGTTGCATTTAACAATATCTGCCAATATTTCAGCATTTTGCTCATCTAAATAAATTCTAGTCTTAATACAGGGTATCTTCAAGCGACTACGTCGTGTTTGTGAGAATTTTTTTTGTATTTTTGGCACTGTTTTGTTTTTTTTTTTACAGTTTATCTGTGAGTCATTCACAGATGGTTTTTTTTTGCACATAGTTGCTAACAAATATAGAAAGTAGATAATATTATGCGATATACAAAATTTTGAATGAAAATTACTAGATATGAATTATTTAAATATTGACAGAGTGGAGATAACATATTCTGGGTAATATTATAGACAAACACACAATTTAATCGAATTTGCCTATTACAGAATTATTATACACGGCTGGATGAGTCAAGGAAAAGGTTCACTGAATCGGGATGTGAAGAGCGCCTATTTCAGCCTGACCAATCCGAGACCCATGCCTCAAAGCGATAAGAATAGCACAAATGGTGAAGCCCCGATGGAAAGTCCCCTCTATGAGGATTTCAATATAATTATCTGTGATTGGAGCAAAATATCGTCGAATGTAAATTACTTTGGTGTCGCCGATATGATCGAAGATTTGGGCTTTTTGCTGGCCGAGTTTGTACGTCATTTGCATATGAATGCGAAACTGAACTTCGATGACGTCTACGTCATTGGTCACTCTCTGGGTGCACAGATTGCCGGAAGTGCTGGCAAACAGATCAGACCTTTTCGCTTCAATACAATATTTGCACTGGACCCGGCGGGTCCTAAATTTCGCGATCTGAGCGATGAGTATCGGATCGATGCCAGTGATGCCAACTATGTGGAGTCCATACAAACTAGCACTGGACTTGGTTTCGAGGAACCCGTGGGTCATGCCTCCTTCTATCCCAACTATGGCAAGGATCAGAAAAAGTGCTATGTGTATGGGTGTTCACATAAGCGTGCCCATGACTACTTTGCCGAGTCCATCAATAGCACCAAGGGCTTCTGGGGCGTTCGCTGTGAGCGCATGTCCAAAAAGTCATGGATATTGCTTGACAACGATGGCGAGTTTCGCATGGGCGGTGAGCCCTCAGATCCCAAGAATGGCACTTTCTACGTGAAGACCTATGACAAGAAGCCGTATGCCATGGGAACGAAACAGCTACAGGCGGAAACTCCTATGAAGGAGGAGAGAACCACTGAGGTGTATTACTAAGAGCGCATTATGCTAAACTGTAAATTAAACTTCCTAGTCTAGCTAAAACTATAAAACCTTGCAACAATTCGTATTAAGTCTAACAAAGTATGTTTTGTGACAAGTTGGAAAAAAATTAAAAGACCAATCAAATTTAAAATCTTTAAAAATATTACAAAAATAAAATGAAATATTTATTGATTTGTCTCTGTTTGCTGAATCTGTTGCTGCTAAGAAAAGGATTTGCCATACCAACTTGGAGTGCCAATTACCTCGATGACGACAAGGATTTTCCAGACATACTGGATGAAGAGGACTATGAGCTGATGTTGAAACGTGCCCAGAAATACAGAATTCATTATTACTACCTGGAAAATTGATGTCGTTGTATTTAACACATGGTATTTTGTGAAAATTTTAATGAAAACCAACAATATGTGCCAGCATTGTTCGCCAAAATTGTTTTTGTTGAACAGCAAAGTTCTTAATGCATTTTACTCGGCTTAATTAGTTGACATTTTACATTATTCATACGCCACGTGTGCCGCCAAAGCAAAGCCAAAGCAAAGCTCCGCCCACTCATAATTTCCACTTACATAATTAAAGTGGTTGCATTCGTGTTGAGCTTAGAGACTTTGCACGATGCGGTGCAGCTGGGTGAGCTACAGGTTGGATCCCAATGTGCCACATTGTAGCATTATTTTCTGGCTTTGCCACATTTTAGAAACTCGGCTAGGAGAGAAACGACACCATTTTTAGTTCATGTTTTGTACTCCTTTCTCAATTTGCTAGTTTGCCAAACTATTTAATCGTTACACAAGAAGCAATTAGAATTTAGCAAAGTGTCAGCTAAAATGATGTTTTATTTGCTTTATCCTTTGATTTTGTATATCCTTAAATATGCTAAACACATAATTCAACTTGGCCACTTTATATTTTAAGCTATTTAAGTAAAATACATATATTTAAGATTTATGTAAATGTCTGTTTGCCAATAAACTTTTTGGAATTTATCGACCATCTTTCATTTATAATATTAACGCATTAAATGGGGTTAAAAATGTGTCAATTGAGAGTTTTCTATATTCGCCTGACAGCATGAAAGGCATTTCAAATGAATGAACGAATGTGCGTGTGGTTATGCATTGAAGATGTGGCAAGTGTGGCCAAAATATATGCAAAATTATTTAGCATTTTGTGTTAAGTTTATGTATGAGCCTTGGAGCTGAAATTCAAAGTAATCCGGCGACTAGTTTGCAGCCTAATTCGATTATGTAAACGACTAGGCTACGGCCGGAGCACATTTGTTGTGGGCCAATTCGATTGTGTTTCCAAGTTTCCTAGTTTTGATTATTTAAATTTCATGTTCATTGCATATAAATAATTTATGAGGCGTGCGTCTTCTGGTAGAGCTGAGCTGGCATTCTAATTAAGACCTGAACATTATTCTGCAAATGTCTCCCTGGCTTGCAGTAGCCGCAAGCAAACTAATGGCCATTATTACAAGACCACTGGACATATATGTACATGTGTATGCTCAACCCCTACACATTTCGCCCTTATTCACTCGACCCAATGCAATTTACACTTTCAAAACTGCGCACACTTTGGCAACCTTTGGGTTTTAGCTTGAGGACCAATTTGTCGCCCAGAAATGCTTCGTGTGCAAAACCTCGGAGCAGCATAACTCACTCGATGTGCCTGCGTGCGTTTTGCGATTGCTCCCTGCCCAACGTAACCCACTTGAAAAGGGTTCAACAAAGAGAACAAAAATTAAAATAAAATCTGTAACATTGCTAAAAAAAAAAAGAAAAAAGAAAAGAAGGTGCGTGCAAATGAGAATCCGGATAAAACAACGACAATGGCAATGACGATGACTGGGTAACAGTAACGGTTTGGGAACACTTAAAGTTTTAGGATTGACAATGCGCCCACACACACACATAAAAGTTCATGTGAACACGCTCTTGGGTCAGTAGATACTTATGTATCTCTCATTTATCCGCTTGTTTTATACATTGTATCTAAGCTATTTGCACAATTTTATAGCATTTTTATGGCGAACAACTTTTGTATTTTGTATCCTGATTCCCGCATTCCCTTTGTGGGCCACAGCTTTAAAATATTTAAATTCGATATGTTGGCCGGGCAAGAGTTTCCCTTAGAATCGGAGTCGCCTCGCATTTCCTCTTTGGTGTTATGTGATAAATATGTAAGTGGATTCAGGGCTGTAACATTATTATGATATGATATTTAATAATTTCTTGTATTATTAGTTAGGTAACTTATCTGCGCCCAGGAGCTCTACGTTTTAACACTTGGTGATTTACAAAATTGATTTCCTTTGTCCTGTTCGCATGGCCTCCTGATAAATATCGCATGTAATAAACGATGACAAAATGTACGTGACTGTGCAGCCCTGGCTCTAGACAAATTCCCCAATGGCACAGCATAAGTAGAAGTGCACATGTGTAAAAGGGTGTGTATGCATGTGTGTATGTGTGTACTTGCTAGTTCTACTTGTTTATTCCTGCTTTGGGTCATGTTTAAGTTTGCGGTGTGATTTTATGTGCAAACTTAAATTATACAATTTGAGGGCCATGAATACATTTTTAAGATCTCATCTCTGTTGTTGGCTTTGTTGCTTTTGTTGTTGTTGCTCCTGCTGTTGCTGATGCTGATGCTGCTGAAAGGGACAATGAGTTGCTAAATGCCTTGAATATTCCTTTGGTCATTGCTTTGCTTGCATGCATAATGGAAGGTACTTTTCCAGACAAACACACACACACAAGCACACGAACACACACAAACACACACACACACAGAAAAACTAACGTACTTAAAATGATAACAATAGCTTTCATATGTTGACAGCTGTGAGTGAGTCATGTGGTTTTTCTACAAAAGAATTTTGTATTGCCTACTGGATTGTTGCTGTCATTGGAACTGAGAAATTTGTGTTTAGTTCTGAATGGTTTAGTTTGTTAAAATGTACAGCATTATATTTCTGCCTTTTTATTGTAATTCTTTGCATTGTTTATTGTTATTGCTTCAAAATTAAAATGATTTATTTTTACATATTCACGTCTTCTTTTACAGGATTATTTACTAAATGTATATTTATAAAGCTTAATGGAGATACAAAAATAATAAAAACTAAGAATGCTTATATTATAAAACTATTTAAATCATTGATACTAAAATTGCTAAATCTATGGATTAATTTAAGAGAGTTACTTCAATTTCCTGAGGTTAAAAATTTAGATTTTCTTTTTTCTTGCTCTTGATTGCAATCCTCTTGAGAAACACACACAAAACAAAGCACGCACTTTGTAAACACAAAGTCGGCAATAAAGGAATGTCTCTCGCTGTTAATGGCTGATCTAGCGGTTTTTTTGCATGTTGCTCTTCTCGTTATTGCCTTTACAATTTTCGCATGTGTTTGACTCTTTTTTGCGCTCTTACGTACAGTGTACATAAGAAAGTTGATAACAGACGGCAACGCAGAGCAACAAGCAAATAACATTAAGCGAAAAGGCCCAAGAGGGTGTGAGTGAGAGCAAAAGCTTTGCCTTAATTCAATTATGTGTGGTGTACACACTGGCCAGACGTGCAAATGTGAAACCAACAGAAAAAACAGCTACAGTTGGGCGGAAACGACTGCGAAATACTCTGATACCATAAATAACACCATCTTATAACAGGTGCCGAATTGTTAGAAAAAAAAAAATGGAAGAGTTTCCTATGTTTGATAAATGTGGCTCATAAATTGCGAACTGGAGTGTGCGTGTTAAGTTGTTACTAGCTATATGCCTTCCGAATTTGGTGACTCTAGCTTTCAAATTGTCTGAGAAATATAATTTGGGGAGGTGGAGAGAGCGAGGCCATCCAGTGATTTACCGATATTTTAGGAGAATTAACCAAATCAAACTTCCAAAATTTGGTGAATTTAAAAATGTTGGGAGAAATGCAGTTGACTTACACTCTCCAACAACCTACCAAGCAAATTTAAACTTGCAACTATCAAATTATCGATTTCATCTAGAGGACTTCGAAACCCATATCCTATGATACCTTCGATATCAGAGCAAAAGAGCGAAACATGAAAAAACCATGCAGACCCCTTGACCGACTATTGCCCAGGCTCAACTATGTTATTTTTTTTATTTTTTATATTTGTTTGCACTCTCGCATTTTTACAAATTAAAAGCGATGGTAAGTTCAACTCCCGACTTGACGTTGCATAGTGTTGTTCCTCCAGTTATTTCAGTCTGTCGCCCATTATCGTAGCCATTGTCGCCGCTGTTGTCTTGTCTGCTTTGTGGCACCGCAAAATGTTGCAAGCATGTTGCGACATGCAGCAGCAGTAGCAGTTGCTTTTAGGAAAACTGTTTGCAAATTCAAGCAGCATTAAAAACAAATACAACGAAAGGTGTACTGAAAAAGGAGTGCCTCAAGTACAAAATGCTCCTGCTTAACGTAACTGAAAGCAAGGGGCGTGCAACGTTGCATGCTTCCCGTTGTATGTGTGTACATATGTTTTGTATCCACGCTACGTTGAAGCAGGTGAGGATATTGCAAAAATAGCAATCGCAAATTGAAACAAGTTAGAGAACTCCAGTCGCCTGACTAGGAAATATCCGGCACATGCTGCATAAAACCTTCACATAATTGAGGCACTTATACACTGTTTTGATGGTAAATGCAATAAATAAATATAATCTTTCATATATAGCAAATTTAAATGTTATTTTTATATTTTGATACTATACAATACTACTATGATATACTCAAAAGATCCATTTGCTCCATTTGTAGTACAATTATTTTAATTTAAGTAGATATCTTTTTAAACCACTTTAGGCATTTATACTAATTTTTCTTTACAGTGTATTAAAATGCAGCTGCTGACATGAAAGCCTTTTTATTTTACCTTACCCACCAGCCAGCTTTGCGCATTTCATAAGCGGCGCAAAGAGAATGGCAAATAAAAATCAGAGCCTTTCAAATCCAAGTCTAAGACCAGCATCGCCTCCAGCGCCAGAGCAATGCCCATGCCAGGAATGGTGTGGCCGGGGTCGGGGAGTCATGGCAATTGGCCGCTTTCCGTCTGACGTTGTTAACCCTGCAAGTTATGCATTCTTAATTTAATCGCTGGAAATTGACTCTCCAGAGTGCGAAGCTATGCCGGGCTTAGCGCTGCTTCCAGCGTCCTATTTTCAGCACTGCCTTTGCCCAACTCCTTGTCGGGATGTTGAGGCTTCCAAGCAATTTTGAAAACTTTGCTGCAGAGATTGGGCATATATCATGCGATTATGAGTATATTGCATAGTTTGCATTGTCCAATGGCTTGGAAATCTTTATTGTCCAAACAGATATTAAGCTCTGCAGATTCTAGAGACTCTCCCACTGACTTGCACCCTTAAGGCCTGCACATAGTTGCCAGACGTTGCAAAAGTTAGTTTCGCCTGCCAAAGGCTGCCACTGCAACTGTCTGTCCAAGTTGTGAAAAGGATTTTTAGTGGCATAGTAATGGCGAGGCTTGCAAACATGCCAAGAATTTCGATTCCAAGTTTCATTTTGAATTTATGTAATCGATGCAAAAATATTTTAAAATTCCATATACCTTACTTGATTAAACTTTAGTTTTGCTGAATTCATTCTAGGAAATGAAAATGATATTTTTCAAATGTATTCTAAATAGATCTTTTTATATAGATTTGTATATATATATTAAAATACCAATACAAAATAAAATGATAGTTATATTTTTGCAAATGTTATGCCGAGAAATACATACCTATAATTTCCACTAATTTAAATATTAATCACATTTTTTAATAATATATTATGTTTTGACTAATGCTGATAAAGAATATATATATTCGGGGTCGAAAGTCTTAAATTAAAATAAGTATTAAATAAAAAGTACACAATTTTTAATGAAGCCATTAATCAATTTGTATTATTTGTTGTTTGATTGTGAAATCATTTATGGCCTTCTTAAACCCGGAGAATGAATCGGAAATACATAATCTGATATATGCACAATCAAGTAATTTATTGTTGTTTTCATGCTTGACTTCAAGTTGATTTCAATTTCCAGTTTATTCCACTTATTTTTGGGCCATTTTCATTGTCTGCATCTTGCAGTTCCAGTGGACGCAGCTGTTGATTCGTTTCGCTGACGTCTTTTAATTTAAAATGCAATCGTTCGGCCTGTAGCCTGTTGGGACCGTGGCCACATCGGGCATGCTCCGCTCAAACTGTCACCACACACACACACACACACGCACACGCGCACACACACACGTGCGTGTTTGTATGTAAATTGGATATGGAGGAATATGGCTAAGCACGCGTGTGTGTGTGTTGTGTGTGTGTGTGTTGTGCTGGGTGTTATATTTGTGTGGCGCTGTTGTTGTCTTCTGCGCTCTGTTTGCCCTCACGAGACTTACAACGTGACAGCGCACAAGTCGTCGCGCTAGATGTCGCTACAGGTTGACCTAGGGATGCTTTTGGAGCAACTGGCAGCTGGCAGCTGGCAGCTGGCGGCTGACAACTGATATGAGGCACCTGGTTGCGGTACCCTTGCTGGTGGCTTGGATTGTACCTTGAGAAATGCCATCGATGCCGCACGTTGGCAACACGTGTCAAGGACACTGATTTATATGTTTTCCATTTTGTTTTATGATTAGCGTGTCTCGTATCTTTCATCTTGGCCTATGGCAACGTGCATTGCATTAATGAGCGCCCCAAATGCCATTCCCAATGCGCATCGCACTCAAATTAAAAAAATAAAAAAAAACATGAACTATTATGCCACCTGCGACGTGTAGCTTTGTGAGTTTCCAGTTTAAACTCGACTCGCTGACTGCGCAAATTAGAATCGACGTGAAATTCATCGTCATAAATTGCGCATTGACGCATTCAAATTGCTCTGCAAGGCTTTAAGTCAGCTCCATTTGAATTTTGCACAACGCCAGCCAGACACAGTGCAATCTCTTGTCTGACAAGGAGGGCGGGAGAGTGGTACTCGGTGTGTGGATGCAAATAAATGTGTAGAGCCGTTCATAACCCGCCAGCTGTGGCCATCTCACGGACGGAAGTTGCTGGCATCGGCGCCGGAAATAGCTGCGTATATCCACAGGCAAGCCAATAGTTTGCGGTGCTTTGAATGCGTTTAACGGAATGAATGCATTTCTATGAGTTCCTGGAATCACATATTTCTCCATATTCATGTCGCAAATATTCCGCAAAACGGTTTCAGTTAGATTTTGCGTGAATCTCTTTAAATCTTGGTGTCGAACCGAAACCAATTCAGTTGTCAATTCTGATTCTGATTCTGATTCTGGTTGATTTTTTTTTCAATATGTTTTGCGGTATTTGATTATGCGCTTAATAAAAATAAAAAGTAAGAATATTTGTGGAATACTCAATTGCCAGAGTAATGCTATCTGATTATGAGTGGCAAACAACCTTTTTTCATGGGAAAAATATTATCAATATCGGATATATATATATTTGATGGTTTGCTTTGGTTTCTGTACAGTTTTTGAGATACACTCTTTAAGTCTTTAGTCTTATTTTGCAGTCGTTTGAATAGCTTCCACAATCCAGTTGTACAGTGTAGGCACACTGGAAATGGATAAATTTTTTTGTTTGTAAGGAAACAACTTTATTGACGACTAACGAACCGGAATCAAAATGGCAAGAACATTTTTTCCTAAAACATGCGTAATTAATTTATTTAGTTATCGGTTTTTTTTTTGCTTCATAATTTTAAGTTAAACGCTTTGTAAATTTGTTGTTTCTAGCTCTGTGTATGTCTTTCACCAACCGGTTACCGTTGCCAAAGCTTTGGCTTTTCAAATGTAAGTGACTCACTTAGACTTAATACCGTTAATTAATTTTGGTCTAAAAGTGCCACCCACGTTGTGCTGAGAGGAAGCCACGCGTATCTGTAGCTCTTCAAGGGTGATTGTCTTTTCCGAGAACTGTATATGGAACCAACGCAATTGTGCAATCCTAGATACAGCAAGGAGACCTGCCAGGTTGCGATTTCGATGAGTTCATCCTTGCCATATAGCAAAATTAAACACCCGATAAACAAATTTAAAGTGATTAAAGTAAGCAGTAATACTTCAGATAAATTTTTGTGTACTTTGCTTTTCTAACAAATTTATTTGCATTTCAATTTGTAAATAAAAATTTTCTGGCAGCGAAGAAATACTTATTTATCTTTCTAATACACGTTTAAATTAAATTAAAATAAATTACTTAAAATATTAAATTAATACTACTTGAATAAGTAGGTGTTATTTACCAACTGTAAAGAAGTTTAGCATTTCCTTTTGGCCAAAAAAGTAATAAAATTGTTTGTCATACTAAATGAATGGAAATAGTCTCGATGTAAGCAGATATTTATCTTAGGGGAATGCGAAAGCTGATTGAATGAGTTTTACGGAACAGCTACTGTTCCCTGGGTTGTGTATTGCCGTCATAACTCTATGGAGGGGCAACGGCCAATTTTGCTAGGCATCGAACAAAGCCGACACACCGCGGTCCGCCTTTGAATTCAAATTTCTGGTGAAACATTACGCAGCATTGCTGTATGGTTGCGGAGGGAAGAGATCATTGCCCGGATTGCTCAGACAGCCTGCTGCAAGCCAACAGACAGGCAGACAGACAGACATACCAACGGACATAGACATTCTGGCATTTTGACCAATTTAGTATAACGCAGCCTTAGTTGTTGCAGCTGTTGTTGCAGCTGTTGTTGCAGCTGCTGCTGATGCACTGATGCAGCAAATGCTGATGCTGATGCTGTCGTTATCATTCAATTGGCGCCACGCCCACTTGAGCATTTTGAATGCCAAGTGCATTGAATGATGCTTCGCTGGCTCTTTGCTGGATTTAATTGGGCGCATGCAGCACATCGAGGTGGAAAAGGTGACCGACCAGCACTTGACTTGCCACGGCATCAGTTTACTGAAGGCGCCTGCCAAATAAGCTTATCTGGCCCCTGACCACAAGACTTGGCACTGGATAAACGGCCGGCGTGGGAGGTCGGGGCCTTGGGGTAAATGCATATTGTCACCAGGAGAACATTCGTGTCGTGGAGCAACTAAAGCAGCGTAATGGAACACGGCTATCAGATTGCATTGTGTGGATTCAAAAACGTTTAAATCGTTGAGCAGGACCTGCACTGCGGTCTACGTGTTTGGAATTTATAACTAACCCCACAACTCCAACTCCAACTCCCCGCGGGCATTAGCCACAGGCCGAGGAGAGGATGTGTGCAGGGTAATGGTTGGTGTTCTTCACATGCATACCAAATTGGTTTAATTCAATCAAATCTTCAGCAAAGTTGTTTAGTCCTCTGTGTGGGGCAATGGGGATTAGGGTGTTTGTGGGTGGGTCCTGCCAGCCAGTTATGAGTCAGCAGCATTTTCCGTTAGCGTTTGAAATTGCTTTTGTTTTGTGCCTCAGTTGATCACAGGGGTGGGTAGGGTAGGGTACACAGAGCTTGGCAGCTACATCTGCCACCGGCCATTTTCCAGTTTGTTGTTCACAAGTCTGGAAAGTAATTCTATTAAAAACTGTGCTCGGCAACAGCAGCCAACGACAAGAACAATAAGTAATAATAATAATAACAAATGCGATACGGAGTCGATAACATTTTTAGCCACATATACAAATTTGTTAGCTACTCCAGCTACTCGGCCAAAATGATATTCTCTTAATTTGATGGATACTCAACGACTTATAACCAAATTTCAAGTGCAGTCACGGAACGTTGCAGTTTTTTTTTCCAAGCCAGAAAGCTTGATTGAGTCCTCCGTGGATAAGGCGGATGACAATGAAAAATGGGCACTGAAGTTGTTATATATGCAAATTTCCCAATGAGTATCACAATTTATTGGATAAACATATTAAATTTTATACTTACATAAAAACAAGCGATTTATAAACTTTTGAAATATACTTTAATCATGGATTTACCTTTAAAAATGCTTGCAATTGATTAAATAAACTTAAACTATTTTGTAATACTTAATTCAGAACTAGATACAGTTAATTTGCTAAATTGTAACTCTCAAATAAGTAAACTTACTAGTTTGAATTGTCCTTTGTTTATTGGTTATATCATTAATTATTGCCCAATCAAAGATTTTAACTTATTGCAACCTTAAACGTGATCAAATTAAGGTAATGGCCCTAAAAGTTGCTGCACTCAGTAATTTGTTCAGTTCAAAGTTTTTGATTTTTAATTAAATGCAAACAAGTTGCAAAGTAGCCGAAGCGGAAGACTTACACGAAATGGGGAATTGGGTTTAAGGGTCCTTGTACATTCGATTCAGTTCTTCGTTACCATTAAAAGGTTGAGGAGCAAACAAATAAAATATTGCACTCACAAAGCGAATCAACACGGAAACATATATGTTTACTTACTCACATCCCAAGGTCCCCTATCAAAGGAAAACTTACACGGGGCAGCAGATACATTTAATTGCATCCCAATGGGGAACACTCGGCGAAACTGCAACATGACAAGCAACAGATTCTGGTAACAAACGTTAAGAAAATGTTTTTTTTATCCGAAACGTTTTCTTTTTGCTCTTTATGTAAGTAAAAACAGTTTGTCAAAGAGTTGACGACTCACCAACTGGTGGGCATTGGGAGGTGTGTTTCCAAGTTAAGAAGAAGATAGCATCTCCATCGGGGAACTATTTGTGCCCAAGTTATTATTTACTGTATAAATATTATTCTGTGGCAAATTAGAGGAAAAAGTTGTTTTATTCTTATATATTTAGCTTTTTTTGTACAAATTTAAATTTAAATTAAGCATTAAAATTAAAATTGATTAAGCTGCTATTAAAGTTTATGCATGAAATTGCCTCTTTACCCCCCCAAAGCCGACGACCACACTGGTAATTCATTCGTTTGCCACGCCCCAATGCAGCTGCCACTTTTTTATTATGCTCATCAAAAGTGTATAATTCAATTTTTCCAATCGAACAAATCGCTGCGCGATGTGAGCACAAAATGTATAAAAAAAGGCAACAAATAAAAAAGAGTAGAAAATTGCGCATACGTTAAATAAATGGCAAGCCATAAGCACTCCCTGACCAAACTCCCAAGTCGCCACATGCCACAACGTGGGTGAAAATCAACTGCACTTTGGAGTAGACACGAATACAAACATTAACTAAGAGATTATCATATAATAAATCTATGGATAAAGAAATAAAACATAATTCTTATTTTTTGATTAGAGTAGAATATCTATATATATATATATATATATATATATATATTTATCGTGTCACGAGAGAATAATCGACACGTGGCCAACACCAGCATGGAGCACATCCATTGTGCTCCGTTATTGGTCGTAAATCATGTCATTTCATTTTGCGGCTCACAAGTTTTTGATGCCAGTTCGGATTGGCCGGCCACAAAGAGAGTTTTGGCAAGTTTTATTTAGTTTATGCGATTCACACGCAATGTGTGAATGCCACATGCTGTGGAAGCTGCTGCAACTGTTGTAGCTGCACAGCCATTGAACATTTCTTTAATTGCTGACAATTGCAGACTGTTGACATTTATTAAAACAATAAACAAAATCACACACACACACACACACACACGCACACACACATTTCCTCATGGTTCATGCAACACAAATTGTCACAAACAACAACAATGAAAGAAATTCGGAGAGTTAGAGAGATAAGTGGCAGGCAACATGATGGCACATAAACATGAGGCGCACGTACAATGCATAAATATTTTAATTCAGCAACAGTTTTTGATAGTTTTATGTTGAGCTGCCCTTCGGGCTCCCCTCTTCCCTGCTTTCCAGCAACAAAAATTTGCCTGTGCTTTTGTCATGCAACTCCGGCTTACTGGCTGAAATGTGGCAATGATAAATGTCCGCCTTGTATTTCAATTTATTTTACAATTTCCTAAGCTGACAACTAAAATGAGAATTCGAGCAATGCATATATCATCAACTTATGAAATATCTGAACTAAATCTAAATGATAAAGTTTATACATATAAATTAAAGAATTAGTTTATTTATTTTGCATCTCAAGTAATTTAGAAAAGCTTCCTTAAGGCCTAATTGAATATTCTCGTTAAGTCAAATATGCAATTTCTCTTTAAAATAAATCTCAGTTTTTATCTTTGTCAAAGCAATTTGGGTTTACATTGTAAATGCATAATCGCATGGAATTTTACCCTCTTTTCGATGACTGTTCAAAAACCAGAATGAGTATATTCGAAAACGTTTACGACAGCTAAAAGTTTTAGTTAAAAACCAAAAAAGCCCAAAAAAAAACCAGTTAAGCATGCTTCAATTGCGCGCAACGAACTATTTTATACCCTTTAAATGGTTGTGAAACCAATTATATTATATATAGTAAAGTAACAGTATACCAAATCCCCCAATTTTGTTGCTTATCACATTTTGAACTCATTGTTGTAAATCTATTTGGAATAGAGGATACAAATTCCCAAAAAAAAGACTGTAAATATATTTTGGAGCCCTGTTTTCCATTTGCACTGCAAAATATTCGAAACGTTCTTTAATCGAGTGATTTTATGGAGAGGAAATAGGTAAAAACTGGTCAGTCGAAGTGTGCGAACTGTTTAATGCTCTGATTATACCAACAGCGGAAAAATATATAAAATACCAACAACTTTGACTTTTCGCCAGCTACTTTAAAAGCAATATAAAGAGGCGGATATACACGACTTTATATATATTTTTCCGATTACAATTTTTAATTCCAACAATGTTGACAAAAAAGTTTAATTTCCACAAGACCAAATTACACTTTTCTCCATTGGGAACAGTGTGTGTGGAAAAAGACTGCAACAAATTTGCATGTGCCACATGTGCCGCTATTTCCATAGTCGACTTTTTGGCGTGGCAGAGAATATTTTTGGAAATTGCATTTGGGCCATGTGAGTGGAAGAAATGGAGTGGCCTGCTCTTGTGTGTTTTGCCATATTTTAGACCCTTTGGGCGATAGAAGCTAAAACGTTTGGCGGCTCAAACGAACGCCAAAAGAAGCGAATACGGCCAAAGTGGATTACAAAAGTTGACAGCAGCAGGAGCAGCAGCAGCAGCAGTAGCCACACCCGTTTTTCTGCCCTCCTCGTTTGGCAGTGGCAGAGCTGTTGGAGCTCTCTATTTCTGTTGCCTGAGCCTTTGGCAGGTGACTCAGCGTAGGCGTATCGTGTCCAGAACCGAGTGCCACTCTCTATGTCGATTCAATTGAGGTGGCTAACAAGTGCCGCTAGTTCATGGCTATCAGCTCGACATTCGGCTCAATCGCCAGTCTGCAGTAAAGTGGCCTAGTTTTATTGGCTTTGTGCCTTGATGCAATGAACTTTCATCAAAGTGCGCGTCTCGTCAATCGCAAAACGAGTTATTTTTTTCATCTTTTACTGAAGTGAATGTGTAAAAGTATATCTATGAAACACCCCTGAATATGCCTAATCGTATTGAGTATTTTTAATATTAGTAGTAATAGTATAAGATGTCGTGTCATGATAAAAAAAATCACTGTTTTCCAGTTGTAATCAATTCATGGGTGTGTAAAAGTTAAAACCGACATCAAATTATGTTTCCGAATTAATTAGATTAATTTCGAGCGCCAAACATTTTTCTTTAATTAATTTTTCTACATGTTGCCATTTGGAAAATTGAATTAGTGTTGATGAAGTTGCTGAGTATTTATAGCCTACTAATTGAGCAACCTGATCTAGACAATTTCTCAAGTGAATATTATGTATAAATTCATGGCATTAAAGTCAGAATTCAGCTAGACCAGGATATGGCTTGCTGATAGAAGAAAATCTGTGTTTCTTCCTTATAAATATTGTTTAAATAGCTTATTATATATTAATTGGATGGCTGTTTCTAGTAATATGTTTTTGTTTAAGTTATGTGTGTGTTATAAAATATTTGACTTTTATTTATATTAACGAAACATAAACTTAATCTACTGTAATTGTTATTATATATATATGTTTGCAGGCTCTTCCTCTTATAGTGTCTGATTTTAACTGTTCCATTCAGAGCTATAAGTAAAAAGATGTTAATGCTGATCAAAGAAATATATTTAAAAATACTTTATAGGGTCGGATGTGCATCTTCTCAGCCTGTTGAGGGTATAATGACTTTGTCAGTTTAATCATAAATTATGCAAAATGGCATTGGTGTTTTTTAAATTTATTTTATTTATGTACAAACAAGTGCACTCAAATACGCAGACTTTTTTGTCACTACAAAATTCAAGTTATGCATTAAAAAAAAAAGAAAGAATAATGGAAATTTTTTGCAGTTTGCAGTTTGCAGTTTTCGCCGCTCAATTACAGAACATGTGCAATCGAGCACATCCGGCAGCAGATGCTGCGGTTGTCATTAAAGCGCAACGCAGTAACGATATGTTTTCCGATATACATATATATAGACACACATATAAATATATATAAATATATATATATACAAATGATTGTACAAACGAATGTAGAGCAGCACTCTTTTACCCGTACAATACATAAATAAACGAAACCAAATTTGCGAAATTAATTAAATCGACAGAAAGTAACGTTCGCTTTGGTTTTACACTTTGACTGTGGCATTCGTTGCCACAAATGTATTCTGAATTTAAATGTGAATATGGGAATATCAATCACTTTAGCAGCGGCGATATGGACGCGGAAAATTAATTGACTTGGTTTAAGCTGTAACGCTTGACAGAGCTAAGCTTTAAGTGGATACCCAATATGGATTATGCGAATAATCAGATCAAAGCAATGAATAAAAAATTCCACATTTATTTAACAATTAAATAGAATTTTATTAAAGAACTGATGACATTTTTACTCTGCTTCTTCAAGGTGACTGCTGATTGAGAACTAACACTTGTCGCCAGTTTATGCTCGATATATCTTCTGAAGCATTTTGGGAATGATTTCACTTGACATAATTGGCAATTAGTGTCGCCCAGCTGGGACTGCCGAGCAACACTTGTGTTGAACGGAAAGGAAGAGAAGGCAGCTCATTAATAACCGTTGCAAGGCAATACTAATGCAAATGTTCATACATCACTCATACGTCATGTGGGTTAATCCAATCATTATATGGCTCTATGTGACTGATATCGGATTTGAATGCGCAACTGACAGCTCCTCGACACTCGGCGACTGTGAAGCATCTAATCTATCAGTACCCTCAGTTTAGCTGGAGCACTGCAATATCAATCAAAGTGTTAATACCGCCACCCTTATTTGGCTGAGTGGGATGATTCAAAAGGAGAGTTTTTATTTAAAAGGGTTTTAAAATGATAGCTTTACATATGTTTATTAAGATAAATGAAAGAACTTGTTTCCAAGTCCACTTGGGAATTTAATTGATAGCCCTTCATAATTAATAAGTGTATTAGTACTTTTAATAAGTGTATTAGTTATTTAGGACACTTAATCCTCATCAAAGAACCAGAAAAAAAATGTAATTTTAAAGTTGTATAATGCTGGAAATATTCACAAAGTTTTCTACTACTTTTAGAAAGCGATTCTAGGAGTTGTAACCAATGCTCCTTTTTCTCTTGGAAGTTACCTGGCAACTAAATAAAGTACTTATTAATGTAAAAAGTTTTTGTTTTTGTATAAAAGCTTATTAAGAGATTGATGATAAAATGGTTAGACTACAACGAGTGTGAAAGTTGCATATTTTTATTGAAGTTGATACTAATGTGAAGCCTCAACAAGAGATAATTAACACAGGAAAATTCGTCTTTGTTTTTACTTCGATTGTAATGGAAAATGGCGTGATTTTATTGGATATGTATACAAATATTAAATTCTGAGCCTCGAACTTAATTATATATATTTAATTGCCAACAGAATACCTGCCACATATCTCACCTCAATCGCATAAGTCATCGCCCGACAATAAATTCATTATTTCAGCCATATTAATCGATTTTTTTAATGAATTTTAATTATATATAATAAAATGACAATCCACAGACCATGGGAAAATATTTAAAATACTTATTGTTTAATTGGACGATAATTAGGCTTTTTGCCATTAAACTCTGTGCTCATGTCTCCAATGAAATCATTATAAAGTTGTATATAAAATAATTCTCTTGGTGTTAAATGAAATAAATAGGTATCCCAACTTTTTGGTTTTGGGATTAAATAATTTTAATTCTAATTCTTCATAGATTTATTATTTTCACAGGGAAGTCAGCAATCTACATTTTTTTTGTCAAATGTAATGTAAAAATAATGTTAAATCTCTAAAAGTTGGTTAGATTAAAAAATTATTAGTTCGTAATTTCTGGACCTGGGTGCAGCCAAATTTCTTAATGCCGAATAAGCCGGCGCCGATACCTAAAACGCAAGAGCGTGCACCCGGACCTGTTGGCCAAGACACCAAAGCGAACAATGAGAAGTTCCTGAACGATGTGTTCATCACCACCAACAAATACAGAAGGATGCACGGCTGTCCTGAACTGAAGATCAACAATGAGCTGAACAAATTTGCCCAGGAATGGGCGAATGTAGGAAAAACCGTTAGATCATCTGTTTGATATAGTTTGGTAATGAGTCCAACTCTTTTGCAGCATCTGCGCGATAAGAACATAGTGGAGCACCGTCCGAATCCCAAATATGGCGAGAATATCTTCCTATCTGGTGGCATGGATGTATCGGGTGATTTGCCCGTGGACATGTGGTATCGGGAGATTAATGCCTTCAACTTTGATAAGCCCAATTTTTCGCCCACCTCTGGACACTTTTCGCAGCTAATTTGGAAGGCTTGTACCGAAATGGGTTCCGGAGTGGCACGCAAGTGAATTTGATAGTCTTTAAAAGGCCAAGTCAAAAATTTGAGTTTGTGTCCTTCCTTTATATAGAGCCGATCGTACTTGGGTAGTCTGCAATTACAATCCACCTGGAAATGTTATGGGACAGTTTGCGGAGAATGTGCCAAAAAAGTTGTAATCATCTTTTTCTGCTGTAATACAGGTCCAGAAATTTAATTATTATATCCCTAAATTATACAATTTTTATGCATCTATAATGCAATTGGAAATAGATAATTCCTTCTCATTGATTGATTTTACAGCTGCTGGCTATTTCTGATCCCAGTGTGGATGTCGTTCGGGGCGAAATGTGAATAATGCCGGTTTTTGAAGTTTTTATTGAATTTTATGCTGCGGTAGGGAAATTTAACACTTCGCTGGCTTTTGGCCATGGCGCACGAACCAAAATTTAATTTGGCACATTTTTTTCGTTGACAATTTTCACGTCACACGTCATTAATTTTGCATTTTTGCCATAAGTATTCAGCGAGGCGACATGGGAGAGCAGCAGGTGCTAAGGTTACGGTCGGGTTTGCGGGGAGAACTTGACTGACATGGACATGTTTCTCCATGAAGGTGTCACTGCTGGCCAGGCCGTGCCCACAACCATTGCGCCCTGATGACAGTTTGTTTGCGTTTCCCATTTTTTTTTCTCTTTTCTTTTTTTTTTTTTTAAGGCACGTTGAAATTAAAAATGGCAAATTTCATAAAAATTCATAGTCTTCTCTCGGGGCGTAAAATTTGTTGTCGTCCACGTTATTATCACATTTCTATCTCCGTCTCCCTCTGTTGTTCTTGTGGCTTTGTTGCCCTTGCATATTGCTATTGCGCCTTTGTTGACTTCCGTTTGTTTTTGTTGTTGCCAGCAGCATTTTTGTGGCATGCTGCCAACCAAGTTTGATGCTTTGCCAGTATCCATAGTGTATATGTGCCACTGTGTGTGCGTGTATTGGTGTGTTTGAGTTTCGTTCGTATCGTTGTCACTTGTTGGCCGTGTTAAATTGAAGCCAGCAGCAGCAATAGTCAACACCTCCCCCACCTGTTATTGATAGGTGCCTCACAGCTGTTGCTGCCTCCGAGCTAGCCAGAGATAACAGTTTCGGAGACACACTTTAATGTAAGGGGCAGTGCCAAAATATTATGTGGATAACTGGGACAACGTGGGAGAGCAAATTTAAAGAATTAGTAAAATATAAAGCTTTAAATTTAAAATTAAATATTTATTAAGCTAAAATATGTTTGATTTATTGTGCATAAAATATATTCATATTTATCAGTATAATTTGCTCTGCGTGAGTTAACTTTGTGTTACTTTACACTTTGTTTAAAAATTTTACCCTTGTACAATTTGAGCCACGTTAACGAGCATTTTCGCTGGCAAACAGAACCAATGAAGTTGGACAACGTAATTAATGCGGACGAGGCAGACAATCAGGTCAGGTTCTCAATTGGCCATCCATCCTCTTAACCCATGCAGCCCTTTGCAGCCTTTGCAACCTGCAACTTTTATTCATGCAATGCAAATGTGAGTAAAGAGTCAACAGACAGACAGTTGAATGGACATTGTAAAAAGATCCGCTTAAAGAAATATCTGAATTAAATTCAACTCATCTCAACTCACCTGAATGCCGATGCCGATGCCGATGACGATGCTCTTATGCATTGTAATTTGCGCGTAATTTCGCATGGTAAACGTAAAAATGCTCTACCATTGTTGCAGCAACAACAACAACAACAACAACAATAAGCAACAACAGAAGCAACAATGCTTACGGCAAAGTCTCATTTATTTTAATGTGTCGACGTGTAAATGGCTGCCAGTTTGGCCAGCGCTTTTCAGCTGCCGAGCTTTGCTGCTTTTCTCCTTTTCTTCTTGGTCTTCGCAGATGTAACTGAAACTTGTCTGGGTGTCAGTGCGTGTGTGTGTGTGTGTGTGTGTATAAGTATCTGTGTGCGTATGCTGTAATTATTAAGCTGACATTGCAGCTGCTGCAACAGATCCCTGCTGTTGCACTTTTCATTCAATTTTTGTGGGTCAACAATAACAACAACAACAACATCAACAACAACAATAGCATTGGCCTTAACGGCGCCAATTTTAATGGTCATTACTATAAGACAATAACCATAAAAACAGCACAGCGACACAGACAGCCACAGTGTGAACACCAACAACTATAATGCTCGCCATTTATTGGTCTTATGGGGCGTATTAATAATATTCAACTGTGGCCCTTAACAAAACTACGCCCTTAAGTCGCACCAAGCAATCGAATTAAATTTCAATTGAAACAACAACATTTAAAACCAATGGCTATGTGTATAAAACATGCAACAACTTGCAAACATTTTAAAAAATATATTTATTTAAATCGTATAGTTTTTTGTGGCACAGTTCAATTTGTTTTTATGACCCGGCATTGTTCTGTCATTTAACGTGAGGCCAATTTTTTGATAAATTAACCTGCGACAATTTCATAAATTTAAAATTTATCTATTTTGGTGTCAATTTACGCTTTTTTTTGGTACCATATGTGCATTTCAAATGTGCACAAAAATGTATCTATATTAATGTTTTTTATATTATATTTGAAATATATTTTTATCTGGTTGTAAAGGTAAGTCGGTGAGGACAAATGTTGGTGCATGAATTTCAGAGGATAGTACAAAATATTAGCAGCATAAAAATTTAAAATTTATTTTAAAATGTAAAAGAAAGTTTAAATTTTTTAAAATACTTAGTTGGTATGCTACTAGTCGGGCACAAATATTGAATAGAATTGGTTTGTATGATTAATAGTCGCAGTTGGTTTCTATTTGTGCTAATTGTTATCTTTCTGTGTTTGCCAAATAATAAATCTTTTTTATTTCCCATAGAACAAGAATTTTTTAAAATGTAGTTATCTTTGTATGAAATAATAAATTTAAAGAGTTAAAATAGGATAAGCTTAATACTGAGAGTGGCATCAACTAATAGCCCATAAAAATATATTATTATAAAATAATATGGTTAATGGTCTCAACTCTGCAATTTTTATATTTGGCATTGATGGCACTTCAATTAGCCAAGCCTGCAGGCTCAAAAACAAATAAGCTATAAATATTGTCGACATCCTTACACACACTCAGGCAAAGGACACAGAAATCCCTATTGCATAAATCTCAATATGCAGCGGAATGGAAAGTAAAGCGAAAAACCATGGAAGGGCTAACAAACAATAGAGGAATGAAATCTAAAAGAACTGCCTTTGGCATTAACCCAGAGTTGCCTTGGCATTATTTAAAATCACAAACCCTTCAAATTGCATTTTAATAGAATTTATTGCACCAAACGATTCGGAAAGAAAATCCCCACAGCGGCATCTGAGCCCAGTCAGATTCCATGACTGTGGATTCGAATAATTGCGAGCAACTGCAACACTTGACTTTCATGTTGTTGTTCGAGAGAAATAAAATGCTATTCTCAACGAGCAGTTAAGGCCGCAGCCAAAGGATGCGATAAGAATGGCTCCTTCTTGGCTTCCTCCGTGTTCCTCCGTGAAGCGATGCGCATCAATTTGGAGCAACCAAAGTACACATAATACAAAACGAAAAATACAAATCTAAATTCGCCTGGCAGGATGAGCAGTAGCACCAGCAGCAGCATCAGCACCAGCAGCAATAGTCGGTGCAACAAATTATTACTTGGCTGTAGTCCAAAATGTTTAAATTACAATTTGCACTAAATATATGTATACAAGAACCAACCAGTACTCCCAGTAAGTGCTGTGATTCCAACTGCGGGATGCAAGAGCACACAGGAAGCCATATTAGAGACTGCCAACATTGCCGAAGAAAAACCCCCACTTCCTGTGGCGACTGCCATAAAAATCAACAGCCATGGGATAGGCGTGGCCAGCCGGAGGCTTGTTGATAAACTGCTCCGGGAATTACCTGCCACCCGCTGTTGATCTTTCTGTTTGGGCTTATTAATGTTGCGTCTACGCAATATGCATAATTACCATAAGTTTATGTATCTTGTAACTGCGGACAAAATATCCACAATCCTAAGCTGAAGGGCCAACTTTACATTTTGCTTACACACAAAGGTGTGCAGCTGAGTTTTATTAGGTAATACTTATGTAGTTGGCATAAAGCCATAGCACAATAAAAAAAATATAATATAGAGTATATATATATATATATATTTTAATATGTTACTTGTTGGCTCCAGCTCAAGAATCTCTTTAATTTAATTTTTTTATTTTTTATAACTGAATAAGCAATTTAAATTCCTAAAAATCCTAAACAATTTGCATGCAATATTTTATTGCTTTATTTCGTTTTTACTATAATCATTAAAGAGGATTTTTCTCAACTCCTTTTATTTTATATACCACTTTTTCTGATGTTGTTTTTGTGCCAAATTGTATTGAAAAATTCCCTCCATTATTAGATTATATTAGATTGCATAACAACAATAATAATAATCTGCTTTTAAAAAAATTTACACAATTAAATTAGTCTTAAATGTGAAAAGTGAATTGCATGAATTGCGGAATAAAAGGTCAAATGAATTTTTTTTTGTGTTAAGTGAAAAGAGCCAAAAAGCAAAGATCAACATAGTTGGAATGCCATTAGCACAATGTGCTGTGAATTGTGCTGAGCTTAACACCAGGCGGCAGGCACCCGGACATAAGGGGATAATCAGCCAAATGGAGCACGGCCTGGGCCTGGGGCTGAGGCTGACCACAATTGTTCGGTCACATGATGACTCTTTGGTTGCCGCTGATTCTGCGGCTGTGGGTCGCGTTTCTTTACCGCTTAGCTCATAATTTCAGCTATGCTTTTCTTCTTGCATAACCCAAAAAAAAAATGGGTTAAAAAAGTAATGATCTGCGTGGTTGGGTTTTTGCTGACCATGGTGAAGGCTGATTCGCTGGTGTTTTATTCTTTTGAATGCAGTTTCCTTTAGTTTGGGGAAGAGTGCTGCTGGACTGGACAGCATCGTGGATGACAGGCATTTAAAAATGCATTAAAAGCTTTAATTAAATTTCAGTGGAAGCAACTTCCTGAAACTTGGCAAGACTAAAAACAGGAATTGCTTTCATATTCTTTGTGCCAACTCTTTGGAAAGCCAATGCCCTCGTATTCATAATTTACCTAAAAAAAAAACAAACAAACAAAAAAACATACACACGACACGAGGAATGCAAAGATACAAACAAAAATGTAATAAAAAAAGTAAAAATATTGCGGCTCATGTCCACGACGACAGCTTCCATATGTGGCTGCTG
Source organism: Drosophila multiciliata (assembly GCA_037043605.1). Taxonomy (NCBI): domain Eukaryota; kingdom Metazoa; phylum Arthropoda; class Insecta; order Diptera; family Drosophilidae; genus Drosophila; species Drosophila multiciliata. The sequence goes on along the minus strand of JBAMBF010000103.1, from coordinate 1,958,999 downwards.
GATAGCGCTCCTGGCATGCATGACTACGTGTCCTTTTAATATCCTGTGTACGCGATGCTTCAAACTTCCGCTGGCAAATAAATAAAATGAAATATGGAATATGAACACACAATTCTGCATATAAACTGCATGTAAAACAGCGCACAACAATCCATGGCATTTTGGCCAGTGTTCATGCATGGTCAATTAGGAAATAGTATAAACTAAATGTTGGACAATATTTTTCGCGATTATATTTTACAAATATCTGCTTGTTTTGATTAAATATATAATGGTTTTTTTTTTTTTTGTTGCAAATAACTTTATTGGCACACTTAAAATTTATTGCATTATCGGTTTGCGAAATTAAAATCATTTTCATATTTTCATATATTTATCGATTTAGTATTTATGCAATGCAAATGTTATGACGACATCAATTCAATAATTAGAATTTGCATAATTTGACCTATTGCATGCATTGTTTAATGATTTATCCCAACACTCGCCAACACCCAACATTTAACAACAACAACAAGAACAACAACAACAACACCTGAACACAATATTCAATTAGGGACATTTTCTGAATTGTGCTAAACATTTGGAGAGTGTGTCGGGTCCGAAATTAATTTGTTTGTGTAACAGGGCGAACTAACAACCCTCCTTACACAACGCATGCCCCTCCCAAATTTAGCCCCCATCCCAGACCAAACACTCGGCGTGTTCTTGGCCGTTGGCTGTTCAAACAAATTGCGTACGTGTATTTGGTGCTTGGGTCCTTTGGTAATTGTAATGCTAGCAAATAAACGAGCAAGTGAAACAGGAATATTCATACAGGACAATGGCCAACAATGAGTAAAGGGAGTTTAGAGTTAGATACAAGAACATGCACAACAACATGCAACTAACGCCAAATGGCAACATTTGGTACTGAGGGCGGAAAGTTGGTAATTGTTGGTTTGTGGGTGGGTGATGTGTGTGTGTGCTGTGTGTGTGCTATTACTGGGCTACAAGTGTCTCTCACACTTTTTATTATCAATTCCGTTATTCTTTTTTTACTAGCTTTTACCAAATTGATATTTATAACCTGTCAACAACTGCAGGAAGTTCTTATTCCCGATTGCCGTTTGAATTAACTGCGAAAACCCACTACAAAATCCACACACACAAATATGTAAATATTTTGTGTAGAGTGTGTAGATAGTGTCACTGGGGAAACCAGGTGTTGATAATGGAATTTCAAAACAGCTATTAATAGTTTGAACAAGTAAAACTAGTTTTTCCTTGCTCGAACCTTTGTCATAAATAATTTTATTTTTTGCAAAATGATTTCTTGAAATATCAATTTATTTGTTTAATAATCACGACTTGGCAAAGCATATTTTCTCTTCAACGACTTGAGATGATTTTAAAAATAGATTTTTCAATCAAAATTATTAAATATTCATATTTCTCAAAAAATACTCAATTGGATACCAAGTGAAATAGTTCGCGTCCTGCAAACGGCAAAGAATGCAATTGAAAACTGTTCGCTTTCGACCAATGCCAAATGTAATGCAACATTCTGAGTATTTTTCATTAGTGCAATTTTTGTCGGACTGTTCGATTCAATTGTGGAACATGACACTCAAATTGAAACACCGCTGCCGAGGAATACGGAAGGGGGCAGACTAGATGCTACGCCTTGTCTTGCAACAAATGCTCTGGCTGACAATCGATGCAGCTGTTGTTCATTTCGCCTTTGTTTTATTTGAGCCGAAATAGTGACTCGGTCCGCGAACTGACCTATAAATCATCTAATGGCCACAGCGCTTGGTATGGGCTTGGTTTTTTTTTTTCGCCTGTCCCCTCAACTATCACACGCGCCACGCCCCCTTTCACCGCCCATTGCCTGAAGCAGCACATGTGTCAATATTTGTACGAATTGCGGTCGCAGCCTAACCAACACAAAACACTCTCCATCATTCCTGGCATTGAGTTTGGTTTGGGTTACGCGTTCCAGTTTGCTTTTGGATTCTGTTGTTTTTCGCTACGGTTTAATTTTGGGAATTTCTGCAGCGCTTGCACTGTCCGTCAGTCCAAACGTCTGTGTGTGTGTGTGTGTGTTTGGGAGTGTGTGTTCTAAAAGACAAGCTTTTAGTTGTTTAAATTTAAGTTGCATCGAAATAAAAACAAAACAATATTATTTAACAGAGCGAACAGCTCTGCACTGCATTTAGTTAGTAAGAGTTTCCCATCTACATTTTGCGACTTGATTTCACTTCTTTTTTTTTTTCGATTTTTGTAAATTTCCTATTGGATATTTCAACTATTTCCGCTCGGTAAGAGTTCAACATCGTTGCTTTTGCTTAATTTCCGTTTTATTTTCTATACACTCAGTTGCTTTTGCCTTTGAGTCCTGGCACACATTTTTTTTGTTTTTTTTCTTTTTAAGTTTTATACAATTTAGTTTATATGTGCTGAACTCACAGATGGACATCTGTTTTGCAGTTGACTATGTTATGGAATTGAATTTTGCTTGCCACTTTTCTTTTCCACTTCTGACGGCACTACGTGGCTTATGTGGAACCTATTTGCCATGTGTCATAGATACGGAAAAATGAAATTAAACGCATCCGAGTGTAAAATTGCCAAGAGCAAGCAAAGAGTTGCTTAACGATACGATACAACAGAAACTGTGTGTGTTCACTTGCGATATATATGAAACATAAAAATTCAATGATGATTTATTGCATTAATCAGCTCAGAAGAGGTTGCTATTAGGGGCAACTTGTTAGAGGGAAATTATGATCAACTAAATTCCGAATAAGTAAGGTGAGCTTTGAACTCAATAGAAAATGTATGCAGCCGGCACAGGTCAGAATTTCATTTGAAATTCATATATATTATATTTCAGCTCCCAAAAGGCAAAGAATTAATAAAATGTTTTTGTGCATTGTTTGTCTGTATAGATGAGCAAAAAGTAAAGTATTTGTTTAAATTTAGAAATTGCGGGTGGAAAACCCACAATGAAGGCCTACAATTTAAGGATGCTGCGACCGGTCCCAAAATAGCCATAAATTTGAGCTGTTTTACCAAGAAACAGACGGCAGGCGGATGTAAAAAGCAGAGAAAGTGAGAAAAAGAGAGAAAGCTTGAAATGGAGATGCGAAAAGGGGAAAAAGGCTCCAAACAACTTGGCCAAGTAACGCCAGAGGAATTGTTAAGGAATTGTGCTTAATTTACTTTTACTTCCCTTTTTGCAGCTCCATCGTTTCCTCTTCTTTTTTTTTTTGTAGTTTCCTCCTGCGCCCCTAATGACACTTTAAAAAATTCATTTAATTTGCACATAAATATAGAAATAAACGGGAGCTTAATGTAATTAATTTGCTGAATGAAATGCACGCTGCATTTGCGCGACCAACAACTTAACTCAAAACACAGCATTTCCATTGGGGCAAGCGAATGTCAGCTAAACGTTTAAATATATATAATATATATTGTTTATAATTTGCAGCGTCAAAAAAGGGTTGTGGAGTTGCATGCAGCGTGAAAGGGGTCACTGTTTGCACCCATCAAAATGATGTTGCTAAAGCGCGAATAGAGAAAGTGGCAGCATCATCGTCATGTTGTTTTGGATAGACAAATGCGGCACGAGGCAAGGGGAAGGAGCACTCGCTTTGCAGAAAAGCTTCAACTTTTGTATAACAGCTGCATTCAAATTAAGGGATACACTTTCACAATTAGAACTTACGAATACCCTTGAAAATAGTATTCACTACAAAATATACAATAAAATTCAACTGTAGATATATTTATTTATAATATATTTATTTATTATTTATTTATAATATAATATATATATATATATATCAACTCTAAGATATATTTCGAATATAGCAAAGAATATAGATTTATACCAATTGAGTTATCTTCGTAGTAACTAACCTTTTGACACAATTATAGCGCCACTTTGAAGAGTATGCAGAGCGAGCTAGCTGGCCATAATCATGGACAAGCACGTAAAACAACACCAACACATCCAAAGCTAAACAGAGTGCTTGGCGGAGAGTTCCTGTTTGCTGAGGAGGCGGACTGTAACCGTGGGGGCTGGGCCAAATATTATGGCGTCGACAGCAGCAACAGCAACAGCAACAGCAGCAGCAGCAGTAAGGCATTAAGCACGTCGCCAACATAAATATTTTAATTTTGCTAAAAATGTGTGCTGAAAAGTCGCCTTTTTTGCATTAGGAAGTGTGAGACGAAGCCACATACACACGCACACACACACACACACACAAAGCATAAACTAAACAAAATGGCGTCGACGAAAGGATGCGCAACGCAACGCAGCGCAGCGCTCATAATTATTGTTGTTGTTGTTATTGCTGCTGCTGCTGTTGCTGCTGCTGCTGCTGTTGCTGCTGCTGCTGCTGCTTTTGTTGTGTTGGTAATGGTGGCTGTCTGCAGTGACGATGCTTGTAATGATAAGCGTTGTTTGTGTTTTACTTTAATGGGTAAAATGATGTGCACCCATACGCAGACACACATAGCGACTGAGGCGCACACCCACACAAAAGGCTTTGACTGAAACACGGCTCAAAGGCATAAATTATTGTGGTTAACAGACAACAGAGCCGAGAACATGCCACTAGCTGGAGCAGCAGAAGTTGCACGAACTAATTCTAGCGCCATGGACAGAATGGCCTTTAACTGTGCTCCCCCGAGTTTCAGCCAAATTAAAATAGTGCTCGCCCATGTGGCGACTCTGCTGCTGTTGTTGGCTCCAACTTAATAGATGTGAATGTAATTATTTACTTTAAAGTTAACTTACAGAATATGCACATAAATATTTGTGTACATTTGGTAAACCGAGCAAATACCGAACAACAATTGAATTAACTAATTATATATAATAATATAAACTTTTTTTTTTAAAAAAGATTTAATCCAACCAAATGTTCACGAAATTAATAGAAAGCAAAGATTGTCGAATTAAACATTTTCAGCGGAGGATCTTTTGATTAACTTATTTTTAACCGCTTAGAAATTGAAGTTAAGAATCAAGTTGGAGACTTTATTAATTTTTGTAAGAGAACATTGGAATTGCTGATAACATTTGACAATTTTTTGAGATGATTCTAATTATTTATAATGATTTGCGATCATTATTAGTGTTTCTTGCTTGTATTCACTGAAGCTATGCTCGTCTTTGTGCTGACCATCTAAGAATTCCATATAAGATTCCGATGCTGATAACGAGGATTATAAAACATTTCCATATAGACCAAACTATTGAAGAATTTTGTACTTGGAGCAGCGAGCAGTAATCGTCTTGCATACCGAATTGACGATAGATCTTTAGCGGTATTTGCAAAATGAAACCAATTATTGAGTTGGTCTGAAAACACTCTGGATATTTTGCTCTCATGTGGGCCTCACAAGTCTTTCCATGTGGCTTCAGCTTGCACTGCAAATCAAGATAAATTTGATATGGATTTAGCCAAGGCATGTAGCTTTTTATATTGTAGAAACTTTCTAAATAGGAACTTTTTAAATTTTACTATGTTTGTTTGCTTAGGAAGTCTTTTTAATGTCTAACTTTACAAAGATGTGTGATCGAAGTTCTGTTGAAAAGTCTAACACAAAACAAAGCAAATAAGATTAAAGGAACTTAAAATCACCGGTGACTACAAATGATATTTATCATTTATTTATTTATTTATTTATAAAAATCATTTCTAATTATGGAAAACAAACATATCGAAATGATTTTATATTTTTGACAGACACAGCTGTCTTTTCCATAGATGGAGATACATTCAGCGAATGAGTTCAGAGTTTTGGAAAAAATGGAAAGAGGATTATGTGGTATCGCTGCAAAAAAGAACAAAATGGCGCAGTGAAAAAGAAAACCTTAAGGAGGGTCAGGTGGTATTAATCAAACACGAAAATACACATCCAGGGAAATGGCCAATGGGGAAAATAATAGAAACGGTGAAAGGAAAAGACAATAAAGCCAGAATATTCAAAATTAAGACAAAAAGAGAAAAAAACTCCGTGAAGAAACACACGGAGCAACATGACGGCAGCAACAATTACTTAAGAACAAGATATGTACAAAAGAGGGAATTAATTAATATGATATTTGGCCCCCCCCGGAGAATGTTCAAGTTTGAACATGCGACGCAGCAGGCTTAGCTATTGTTTAAATTCACCCTTCAACACATGGAGTCGTAGTAGGCGACTTAGATTTAAGATTTTTGTATAAATAAGGGAAAGCTCGTCAGAGCAAATCAGTTCGATTCTATAAAATCAAAAAATAGCAAATCAACTGGAAAGCATCAATTGTGCAAGTTGAATTTAATTTTGTGCCTTTTTTCTGTGAAAATGGAAACTAAAAACAATTTAGATGACTCTCAAATTGTGCCGCAAGCTGTCGAAAATAGCAATGGGAATAGAAAGCGCTGCGCAGAGGTCCCTATTGATGCAAATGGTCTCAACACATTGAAGAACCCACGTTATCGGTATGGCGGAGACGATTCTCAACGCATGGACAAAGAGAACGTAAGTCCACAATTACAATATAGGCTACAGAAAGCAGGACTTCCAATATGCAATTGGATTTCTTTTTTTTGACATGTTAGTGTTTATTAAATGAGCTTTTCTTTTTCTAAATTCTGCTCAGAACCTTTGCTGTATAAATAGAGGCCAAGAGCAAGAGGAAGACCGTGGATTCTCACTTCGTGAACGTAATGCCAGCAGACCCGTGGGCCATGGTCAAGAGGAGTCACGCGGAAAGTACCGTGGTTCACGTGGCGGTGGTGGGGGAGGTGGTTTTGTTGGTGGTGCTGGCAGAGGACGTTTTTCCGGCGGCTCCAACAACTACAATAATCATTCGCACCCTTTCGATGAGTTATCTGTAATTCAAAAGCTACGCAACCTTAGCGGTCCAACTTTTCATCTCGAACCCGTAGAGGAGCGAGATGAGCTAAAGTTTGCCGGTCGCAATCGCCTTTATGTGGGAAATTTGACTGGTATTCATAACATCGAAGGTTTGCAAGAGTTGTTCAAGCCGTTTGGTGAGCTGGGCGATACCTTTTTGAGTTCGGATAAAAAGTTTGCGTTTGTCAAAGTTGATTATTATGCCAATGCCGAAAAGGCAAAGCGTGCCTTGGACGGCGCCGTGGTAAGTGGACGCCAGCTGCGCGTCCGTTTTGCTCTCAACGCAACCATTGTGCGGGTTAGGAACTTAACACCCGGCGTATCCAATGAGCTACTCTACAAATCCTTTGAAATTTTCGGACCCGTGGAGCGAGCCGTCATTACGGTCGACGATCGTGGAAATCATATGGGTGAGGGCATCGTGGAGTTTGCCAAGAAGCTATCAGCACGTCTCTGTGTTCGTATGTGCAAGGATAGATGCTTCTTTTTAACAGCTTCATTGCGTCCTTGTGTGGTGGAGATAAAGGAGTCCCAGAACGTTGACGGATATCCCGAAAAGGATGTCACAAAGAACAGCCAGTTCAACCAAGAGCGCAACGTTGGACCTCGTTTCGCTGAGCCCAATTCGTTTGAGCACGAATTCGGAACGAAATGGAAAGAGCTGTACGAGGAATATTACGCCAAAAAAGCTGCTCTGGAGCGCAGCCTAAAGCTGGCGGAAGAAGATCTCGATTCCAAAATGGAGATGGCTCGCCACGAGCGAGAAACTGAGCTTCTGCGCGAAGGTGAATGTGTACACCAATACACTCAGAATTATTTATGTGTAATTCTGAGACGAACAATAATAATGTTATAATTCTACAGAGCTAAATAAGCGTGAGCGCGAAGAGGAACGTCTTAAATATAAATGGGCAATGCTCCAGGATCAACCAAAGAAGTTTTATCAGAACGGTTCGGACTCTATGCTTTATTCTCAGAACGCATTCAATGGCCACCAGATGCGTCAGGATGGTCCAATGGGACGTCACCAACAGGATAGATCCTTATATATGCCACATATGCCAAATAATTTTGGCGAAATGGAAAACTCGCCATTTGGGGTTTTCGATGGTAAATAAACGATTTTCACATTTTCTTTAATATCGTTTCATCATTAATGTAACTCCTATCTAGATTACAATAATATAAACGATGAAAATACTGGAGCAGTTGCAAACAATCGGGTATTTACTGGGTGGCCTTATAGGTAATTTTAATTGAAATTTTATTTTATTGATATTTGTTATTTACCGAATAGGCTGGATTTGACAATAATCCCATTATAAATCAAAATAATGAAGCTGGTGGCAATAATAATAATAATAACGGATTATGGGGACGGCGCACCCCGTAGTCATGGAATCAAAAGGCATTCAATAATCAAAGGAAGAAGGGCTCTAAAATACTTAACTAATATATAATATAATAATCCATTCAACACACCCATCAATAATCAAATGAAGAAGGACTCTTATAAAATACTTAACTATACAAAATCCCATTCAATACACCCATAAATTAACACTGATAACACTTTTAATAAAACTCGAATTTAAATAAAAGGAAATCTATGAGGGGGGTATATCGTAAAGTATATATATTTTTCATACATAGCGTGATTTAGGACCAACTTGACAATTTCCAGCTGTCGCTTCTGCAGCATTTGATTTAGGTTTATTGACACATTCCGCGCATGTCGTTTAATCAATGGCAGACAGCCAAACCCACTTGACAACAGGTAGATTGACAGACATGGATTTTGAGCTGTCGCCAGACATGGATGTGTGTGTGTGTGTGTGTGTGTGGCTCAAGTGCAGTCTGTACGTGTCCACAGAAATGTTGAGTTTTTCCAATCCACTCTATCAACATTTTGAATTCGCAAAATTGATTTGATTGCCATTTTAGATGACACCATCTATTGAAAATGTTCAGATGCGATTACCATATTTAAGTGTATAATTTTGTGTGCATATTGTTTTGAAATGTTTTGATTATAATTGTGCATAATTTAAAAAAGTGGAATAAGTATGTGGCTTATCAGCTAAAGTATGTTTATGTTATGTTAATGTTTGCTTGAGTAGCAACGGCTTACAGCATCGTCTCCAATATTTGTGCCACATTGCGTATGCTTAATGCGCGGCATGCGGAAACCTTGAAATGCACTTAAAATTCTTACCGATGGTATTTTGACACCGATTTTTAATTGTTGCTGCAGACTTGTTTGGCTTGCTTTCCGAGTGTGTGTATGTGTGTGTGTGCCTGTGTGTGAATTGTGAAAATGTGGAAATTGGCACATTTGCTGCATTTGCATTCTGTGCTTTTCTAAATAACTAAATAACTTGGCAACCGCATTTGTTGGGTTTTCCAGAGACTGCCTGGCCATTTCTATGGCTGCCCGCTTTCACTCGCTCCTCTAATCACATGTCCCACTTTTCGGCTCAGAGCTCTGGTTTTTGGTTTTTGTTTTTCGCTTATTGTCATCATATATCAACGCCGTCTGCACATTTGCGGCACCAGTTGATTTCTGTTTCGAGCTTAAGTGATGTTTCTTCATTAAAATTAGTATGATTTTAGCAAGATGTTATTTCATTAAATTTTGTCTAATTTTAGCAAGAAATTTAACTGTTCTATGAGGCTAACAACAACTTTAAGAATTAAATAACCATTTATTTTTTTATTTTTATTTAACTTGTGTCTTTTTATTAAGAATACGTAAAGAGGCCGAATTCCAAATAACATTGAAAGTAAACCACTTTACGTCTATGTAAATTTGCGATGTCAAGCTTAACTCTTTCCTAAAGATATAGGAAGAAAAGAAACCAATTTCTTGGAGTTCTAATAATTGAACTGCGTAAATATTTTAACAAATCTATCAGACAAATAGAAGCCCTTGTAAATATTTGCTGTCTGCTGTCGGAGACCCTCAATCAGACCAATTTCTCTTATAGGCTTAAACACACAAACAAAATGGTCAAAATGTTTTAAATATGAGATAAACAAAACGGGGAAAAATAGGCACAATCTGAAAAACTGATAAATTTTAAAGTGAATGCAAACTTAACCATTTTGCCAAGAGAATAAAATATTTAATAGGGGCTGTCATTTAAAACACTCTCTGAATGACTCTTGCAGCCAATATACTTGAGTCGGGCAATAATGGATAGTACGGATTGAAAATAATGATAATGAGTTGTCAAGCGAAACTTTTAAATGGCATGGAAAAGTGTAGGTAAACTGGGAAGTTTAAACGGAACTAAACTAGTGGGCCAAAAGTGCGCATGGCAACATCGATTATACAAAACAAGAAACGGGAACAAACGCACTATGGTTGTGTGTGTGTTTGTGTGTGTGTGTGTGTTGTACGTTTGTATTCTTAGTGCAAGCCTCGTTGCAGGTAATTTCTGGTAGTATTTTTATACCCTGTACTCATTAAAATGAACACCATATCATCGACATCCCAGGAGATTAAATGTAAAAAAAGAGTATGGCAAGGAACTAGAAATTTATACATTTTGAAAGTAGATTTTGAAATTATGGGATACACCTACTAATTCAATATAACTACAAAAAAATATGAAAACGTCAAAAAAAAATATGACAACATTTCTAGCAATTTAAATTTCACATTTTGCTTACTGTCTGGAAGGGTATTTAATATTCGAAGTGCCCAACTTTGGTGTTCTTTATTGTTTTCGTTTTACTTTCGGCTTTTAAGCGCACCACAAACTGCATTAAAATGTTGCGCACCTCTGGGGCACCCCAAATTGCTGCAGCGACCAAGGCAATAGCAGCAACAACAACAACAAATGCAACAACAATGAGTTTTACACAAACTATAAACAAAAGAAAACAAGAAAATAGAGCAGAATGAAATTTCTATGTTTGTGACTGTTGCAGATGGAGGGTTGCCTCCGATGCTGCTTTTAATAATTATAATTTATGCTAGAGTCAACAACAATTGGGCACAGGAGGCGCCACCAAAAGGTGCGTTAGTGTGGGCGTGGCAAGGCGTTGCCAGGGCATATAGAACTAAAGCCAAAGTAAATTAGCATAATAATGTATTTATTTAAATTATTTTTAATTAATGCAAATATAGACAAAGTGTAAGCGAGGCAAAAGGGGCAATTTTGTCTTTAATTACATGCACAAAACATATTCAAATTGTGGGCGTGGCCATGGCGCTGCTTTTGATTAGCCTTTCACAAGCTCATTATTAGGCAAGCTTTTCATCTATTGGCTCCTAACATTGAATTACCGTGCTTGACAACTGAGGTCCTTCAATAAATTTGTTAACGAAAACAGCAACGGTATGGGAATTACCACAACACTTGCAACTACTTCTGAGTGCCCACGCCCATTTGATGTCAATTGGGAACCGCAAGCGCCGTTGGACAGAAGCTGCTCAAAATTAATTGACACATGTTGCAGGCACTGCAATCCTGATTTTGCCACCCGACATGACCTCGACATCTGAATTGTGTGCTTGCGGTGTTTACTGATTTTGCCATTATGTGGCTGCCCACCACACTTGAGCCCCATCCAGCCCACCTGGCACAATCCCTTCTGCCTATCCCTGGCACTTTGATCAGTCGGTTCGTTTGTCCGTTTGCATTTTAATTAACTTGCATAAGCTTAATGAACTTGCTCAACTGGGCCGCAAACGTACACTTACAGAAAGTACTATATACACGCATATGTATTCTTGTTCTTTGACTTTAATTCGATTTTAATTATATTTAAAATTACTGATTATAATTAGATTTCCTGTGCCCAGCTTTGAATATAAGTGGCTGTTGTTCAGAAAGACTGTTAAATAAAACTAATTTTATATATATATATATATATAATATGATAAGTTAAGTTAAATTGAGAGTAAAAATTAATTAAACTATACACATGCGATATTTAGCTAAACTGGCTGTCGGAACCAGTGAAACACATATTAAAATGTCAATATTTTTTTCGCATTTTGTTTGCTAGATTTTCAGTTTTGCCTATAATTTGATATCTTTACTGCCATTCGCAGTGGACAACTTATTTAAATAAGTGCAATAAAAATAAATATTTAGTAGTATTTGAATTTCTTTATTAAAGATAGAATTGATTTTTAATATATATTTATAAACTTAATTGGTTGGAAGTTGACTTTTTTAAAATCGATTAATAATTTCTCTATCTAAATTCGCACCAAGTAAAATATTAAAAGCTTTCGTCTCTCAAACTATATATATATATATATATATATAGTTTAAATATATAGTTTTGTGTATGGCATGAAATTTAAAATATACATTAATCAACAATTTGTATCCATTAACACTTAAATATGTTCAAATGCGTATTTTGCTTTTTGTAGTCTCTTTTACTGCGACTAGTTTGCAATATCCAATGGGAGATGTTTAGAATTGAAAGAAAATGCCATATAAGTTAATTTTGTTAAGGTTAAGGTTATTTAAAGTCTGTTCTATATGCTTGCTCTTAGTCTGTGACTCTTAGATAGAGTACACCTGCTTTGGCTTGGCTCTTTTGATATCAGGACATGCTACGATTTGCTTTTCTTTACGTGAAACTCTCATTAAAAATCAACGGAAATGCAAAATCACGCAGAGGAAGTCCTTTGAGGCTGTCAGACAGGTCAGGAGTAGGAAAGCCAATGCCAGATGCACTTGATGCAGCCCAGGATTCTGTTTGCCACGCAAATGAAGCCCATTTTTGCTTTTTTCTTGTTGAAAAGTGGAAAATGGAGACGGAGACGATACGCCGAATATATTTCCTTCATTGTGTATTGTTTACTCCACTCAATGTTTCGAGTCGACTGGGTCGGAATAAGTCGTATATATTGGTGACAGCATAAAAAGAAAAACCTAGAGTAAAATAAAAATATAAAAAGAGGCTGCCTACAAATAGGTTAAGAGTGCAAGGCTATGGAACTGCAGCTCTGCCTATTTGCTGAAAAAATTCGATTAATAGATTAAGAGCACGCCAGGCAAATGGATGAACTTAACGTGGTCTCAAAGGTTGAAATGCTTGATAAGAAGTAGAAACAAAAATTTAAGGAAAGCATTTCCTCTATGCCATGTGTGACTAATTGCTTTGGTTTTTCCGACTCCAGTCTGTGTATCGCTAATCCATCGATCTAATTGAGCTGTGTGCAATTCAATCGTTCGGAGCGAATTGCGATAAAATAAGTTCGTGATTTTATGGCTGCCAGATTAGCTATTTATTTGCTCACATTCTCATTTGTTGTGCGGTGAATCATTAATCGTCAAATGGATTGGGCGCCTGTTAATTCCTCGCCCCTCTTTTCTCCCAAATTGATGGTTTTGTTATTTGGTTACATCTGCTGCTCAAATCTGAGCACTAATCATTATACATTGCTCTTAGCTGTTTTCATCCGAGTTATGGGCAAATTTCAGTGAATTTCGAATTTTAACGTTTTAAAGCTTTTGCAGTGCGTAACAAGAAAATTAATAATAATTATTTAAATCTGTAATTGTAAAAAAAAAATAAGAATTGGCATTTAACATTACACTTTTTAATAAAAAGATATTAGCATGTAAGTATTCATAGATGGAATTTATTTTTGCAACTCAGTTTGTTGAGGGGTCAATAAGTTTGTGTAGAATTTTTTATTTATAAAAAGCTATTTTCTTATACGTATTTTTGATTTAAAATGTCCGTAAAATCCACTCAGAGGCATTTGCATAAAACAATGCCGACCATTTAGCCCTGATATTCCAGAGAACCACTAGAATCACCCGGCATGCGTCCTTGCCAGGATTACTTGTACGAATCGATGTATTAATTGTTTTTTTTTCTCACCGTTAAGCACTCAGTCACAATGTCAAAATTAACGTTCCTTGAGCGAGTGGATGTCAGCTCCTCGGTGACACCCCAACCGGAAATGCAGTAATGTGGAATGTGGCCAGTGTAATGTCTTGCACGAAGTTGCTCAGTCGAAGGGTCGAGATTAACAGCAGCATGGCTATATCATTTCTTAAAAGTATTTCATTATATAGCTTTTGCACTGAGATGGCAGACATTTTATTTACTGAGCCACTTAAGTTGTGGTTGATGGCGACATCACACTCAGAAAGGTCGTTTCGAATCTTATCACAGACACAGTGAGCAGCAGTTAAAATAATATTCCTTATAATGATGACACCACCGCATAAATTACGGACTTTTATTTCCAGTTATACGTGACAGGGCGTTTTCTCGATCTATATTTCAACACCTCCAATGATCCTCCCCACTATGGGAATTTTAAGGGGCAGCAGAATAACTCCGACAAACATTTCCGCAAGTATTATAAATGGAATTTTCTGCTTTGTCGTATGCCACATATATGTTAACACAACATTCTTGTAAACACAATGCAAATTCGCAAATAGGACTTCATTATGAAAATCGATATATATAAACATTGCCAAAATTCCAATTTATCACCACAAGGAATGGTTTCAGTGTAGTTGCTTTAATTGTTCGAATGGCAATTAAATGATTTAAGGGATAATTAAATCGAGGCCAACCAGGTCATTTGCAAATCAAGCGCAATTCATATTCAACAATATTATTGCTATTGTTGTTATTATTGTGGCTGTGGTTGTGTTTTGGCCAACATGTGGTCTTGCTGTTTGTCGTTTTGTGGCAGACACTAAATTCGGAAACAGAAGCGAAACGCCGAAACGCAGCGTGTGTCCTGCGATTAAATGAATTACAGCCACGCCCCCATATGGTGTGGGTATCAGTTGTCCATGTCCATGTGATGACTGTGCTTTTGTCATGGGCGTGATTAAGATCTTTGTCGTGAGCTTTGAGTCCTTAACGTGCCTATAAATATATATTATTGTTTAATTTGAACTCTTTAAAGTGTATGAAGTGCAATTCCAGGAATTACAAAGGATATTTACTTATTGAGTAATTGATGTGAACCACAACAAATTTGAGGTTTGTGTCATTTGGAAATATTCATTGATATTTTTCCTGTGCGGTACAGCTGGAGCTACAAGTTGATATGCATATCTAAATCGTCCTTAATATGCAGGCGGTGCACATATGCTGCGAAATACAAAAAACTAATATATTGAAATATATTTAAGCACAAATGAGTAACAAAAGCAAAATTAAATAACGCGATGCATTTTAACATACACGGTTAGATTGAGAGCTAGTTATCGAAGATGTTAATCGATAACAGCTGTAATTAACATAAGTTTAACATAAGCAGATAAATCTCGAAAAGCATAATAAAAATTAATTCTAATGCATTAGGCTTTTATAATAATATTAAATTTCTTTGAAATGAAGCTCATTCAAACGTTCAATGCGATTTATATTAACTTGTGGGTTTAGGCCATTAATGTTTTTTTCCCAGTATGTCATAATTTATTTTAGTTTGCAATGTACTTTTCGCTTACCACCTGCCAGACAAGATAAGATGATGAGCAATGACATTATATAGCGAGTCCATTTGCATCGATTCGTTAGTTTAAAGGGCAGTTGCTCCAAATTATTAATATGCTCGCCAGACAATTCCCATACTCTGTTTTTAACATTGTGCTGCAGAAGGTTGTCCAGTTCATCCTCCGGTAAGCATATTGGTTTCGGCCTCAGATCAACGGGAACGGGTAAGCTTTTTATTTCCGAGCGATGTGTTTGCTTAAAAATGCTCAGAATTGATTGGTTGAGCATTTGTTCCACTGGTGGCGATCGAATGCATTTAACAGAGAACTTATGACAATAATCCTGATCCTTATGGAAATTAAAAGAGTGGAGACTGATATTTATCTCAACGAAGTCGTAGGCCTCAATGCTGCCACAGTTGGGGCTGGCATGAAATTTAGATGTCGCATTCGAACTTATCTTGAAAACCAGTCTTTCCGCAGAGTAATTCATAATAGTGATTAAACGTCTTTGCGTGCGATCGTACGGCGCATAGAATGTTACCTGTTTTGGACTAACACTGAAGCTAAGAGAATTCATGTTGGCTTGATATTAAATTTTTGCCATTTATTATTGTTGTTACAAAGTTGATTTAGATTGCTGACTGCAACTTTATACAAACAAAAGTTGTGAATTGGAATTGTGTCCGAAATATGTGTCAACTATTGTAACATGTTGACAACATTTCCATATGTTGCTCTAACCCATTGCACAGCTGACGGAGAATCATGTGTGGGCTCAAAGTCAAATTGCATCGAAACGTTTTGCATTTCTCCTGTCAAAATGCAAGTAGTTAAACCATAGCTAAATGCAACATTATGCAATCAAAATTATTTGCAGTCTAGAACAACTACTATTGTTGACTACAATTATCTTTTGTCAAATGTTTTTAAAATTTTTGACAGTTAAGCAAAGTACACGCAATGCTCAACAGAAGCGAACTGAATTATTTTGACATTTTGCTCATCTAAATTGAATGTTTTTCGCTACTTCAATGCAGGTTGTCCATAGTGTAAAATGGCTAAACAATCATTGTCATCTGATATATATATATATATATATTATTTCAATTGGCTTATAACAAACATGAGGCTTACGTCAAAAGTTTTCGCTGTATGTAGTTTATTCTGCAACGTGGTGAGAAAATATATTTGGCCACATTCAGCTGTCGATGATTGCATTCACAAAGTCCTCATAATTCACCAAGCCCTGATCATTCACATGATTTTCCAATAGTTCGTCCATCTCCAATTCGGTAAGACACTCACCAAAGGTTGTTAGGATACGTCGGAGCCTGACTGCTGATATGTATCCCGTGTTATGCTCATCGAAAAAGCGCAAGCCGGATATAAACAGTTCGTTAATGGAGGCAGTGTCTGCTCCAAACTGATGAGCTGCAGCCTGTGACATGATGCTATCATAGATTGGCAAAAGTTCGTCAAAGGAAACGCGTTCGCAACCGGATGCATTCAACTCTTGAATGTGCTGACGAATGCTCGCCTCACTAGGATTGGCGCCGAGTACGCGAAGACATTCCCCCAGATGGGAGTGCGAAATTTTGCCATCGCCTAGTTGATCAATCTCTAGGAATATTCGATGCATTTTTCGGAGCTTTTCCGGTGAGTGTTTACTGGCCATGATGGTTGTTGTATGTTGATTGATGGATTTATGAGTGTGTGGTGGTTTTTGGAGTGTGTGCTTATTGGGTACACATCTTCAGCCCAGTTGCAAACAACTACACGGAAGTACTCGAATCCAATTGTTATGTGATGGGAAAAAACGGATATACAATTAATTTTAACATGTTGACAGCTAAAAACAAAATCGTGCCTCAAACTCAAATATTTATCCTGCCTAAAGCAATCCGTTCAAAGGTTACTAGACAATTTTATTGATCTGCGTTCAAATTTGGACTATTTATCTGAATACAGTCTATCAGTATATAATGTACACTTTTGCTTTTTTTCCATATGCTATTCATTTTCTTGCAGTCGTTGAAGTAATATTTACCATAGGCTCGTGCAGATATTATTCCACAGTGAAAAAATCTTATTGTAATGCCAGAAATGAAATGTCTTAGTACTCAACAATGTCAAAATATTTTTTAATATATAAAAATATTCGTTTCAAATTGAAAATTTATCAAAAGCAGTTTTCAAGTCTCTTGTAAAATTTACATAGCTCAAATTTAATATGTGTATTTGCGAGTCTGCTCAATGTTTGGATGAAATATGCTGTTCGCTGAGAGTAAAAGCCATATTTCTTGGTGTTTGGACGATTGTACATGGCTTATTATTTGGAGTATTGACCAGTGTTACCTCAGAAGTCGAGCTTCCTTCGCTTGTCTCGTTTTTAATAATTTGCTTAGTGCATATCACAGGTGGAACCTTGCTGCTTTTGGGAGTTTATAAAGTAGGTGCTGAAGTGCATGATATTTATTTGCATTATATTAATTTAACTTTTTCGTAGAGTATGCCAAACATATTTATGGCTGGCATTATAACAAGCTCATTTCTACCTTACTTTATGTTTCAGCTAATTTATCTACCAAGTAAGCAAATTAATAAATCCTTTATACCCCGTGTCCATAAGGGGCAAATGCATATAGATATAGATATATAGATAAAAGCTTATATAGTTTAATCTTGCATCAATCGTTTGTATTATTTGCTATTTGGTATAATTTTTTTATTTTGTATGCAAAATAATATAATTATAATCCAGAGTTTTTTATTCCGCAAAGACATTATATGGGCACAGGGTATATCCTAGTCAAGTTCTCTTAACTACAATAATATAATTGTTTATTAACAATTTTTTTATTTGCTTTCAGTCGTGCAAATCATCTTTACAATCACCGCTTGCAGATATTATAATAAAGAACTGATCAGTGAAAATGAATTGTAAATTTATTAAAATAATTGTTTTTTTATCTGAAAGATTGATAAAGGTTCCATTGAAATAGGTCGAAAATATTAGACCATTTGGCATTTTAAATTTATGGCGGATATTTAGATGTGGAACTTCCAATACAATCGTAGGATTGCCGAGGTCAGCATCTATTTCATCACAAGACACAATTGTAGCGATATAAAATTTAACAAAATGGTAAAAATTTACTTTAATTTTCAGGTGATTTGAACTTTATACTCACTCGGATAGCTGTCATTAAAAGGGGAATTGGAGATGAGTCTGACAAAGTGGACATGGAACAACAAATACCTTAATATTTATAGATTAAAATGTGTTTTTTATTGATTAAATATACTAAAGTGCATACGAGCAAACTCATTTCTTTGTAAGCACATTCATATATAATGCATTTTATATGTTTAATACTTAATTAAATTAAATATAGCACAGCCCTCTTCAAAATATGATTACAAGGACGATGATTTACAGTTGCTTTTGCTTCTGAGCTACAAAAGTTTATTTGCTTTGCGGCTGCTTCAGTCAGTCTTCATTTATAATAAATAAGTTTGGACCGACTGGAGAAGTAGCTGGTTTCTGGAGTTGGGAGAGGAGCAGAGTAACTACAAATACTTTGCATATATTTAATGGGAATAATAAGATTAATAATAATAATGATTATATCAATTTCGCATGACTATTCCATCTTGGTTTAAATAATAACAATAAATATATTAATGCACAATACAACTTTTAGATTTATTCATTTGGACAAAACAATAAAATTCGATTTTAAATAAATGGCTTTTAATCGCATGGATTCTGTAAGACGACAATTAGGTAATTATCCTGCGGCATTAGTATTATCTCGAATTGACTTGTGCGCATTCGCATGGATGTAAATTCGTTGGTGGGATCCAAATCTAAGATCGACTGACGGGCTTTCTCCGAAAGCGTTTGCATGATGCCAGCGTAATGAATTGTTGCTTCGTTCTCCAATGTTGATTTGACGGCTACGCCATCATTATCCACAATAATGATGCCCACGACATTCTTAACGTTCTGGAATCGTTTCAGCATCTCCTCCACTTCAGCGGACATATTCAAGCCTTGTCCTGATTATTGTTACTTGGATTGGAAATATTCTCTAATATCTCCCAAGACTTTTGTATACGACTAAATAAAGTAATTTATATACATTGAAACTAATATATTTTAAAGCGCCTGCTAGTTATAAACTAAACTTATAAGCTTATATATATTATGGCTTAAAATTGGTAAACAATTAACCTCTCTCATTTCCTGCAATTTTCCGTTTAGCTGACTGTATATTTTTCGCAAAAATAAGCTGGATAAAAAGGGGCCAGATGAACTTTTGGCCGCTTAGCTGATGGAAACTGAAAAGTTGCCATTTGTGTGTGGAAAATTAATTGAATGTTGTTGATGCCTGTTATACAGCTGCTCAATGAGTACTATTCATTCGAATTGCAGATGAACTGGTCAGCATCAAGTTTAGTGCGGAAATTATGGCATACTTCCGGCCTTCCAGCCAACCAGACGGCCAACCGCCAGACGAGCTGCCAACACACACACACAGAGTACGAACTCCCTGCAGTCTGGTGTGAAGCTGTGCACTTTTGAAAATTAATTAAAAGTCGTAAAACTCATAATGAAATTACTCACACAGACGTAGAGAATGAGACATGCAACAAAAGCAATGTCAAAAGTTGCCTTAATGCAACACTTTGTGGCTGCAGCAGGAGGAGAAGGACGAGTCGGCAAATGAAACTTTGGTCAAGGTGAAGACTTGTCGGAGAATTGAACATTGACATTTTGCTCCCAATTTATTGTCTAATTAAATCCAATTTTCTGCTTATAAATCCGTAAAACGCTGTCGGCAACTGAGTGTAAAATGTTGAAAAATTATTAAAATGGCTTCAAACCAGACAAAAAATAAATATCTGCCATTTGTAAATGTTCTTTTTAATGGTCAATTTTCATTTCATTCAATTTGTGCATTTTGACAAATAGTGTCAGTATTTCCCTTTACAGATGTTTCCGCCACAATGCGTAAAATATTTACAAATGGAATTTTTTGCAATATTCCAACATTTGTTTTATTTGCTGAGAGTTGTGCCAACAGCAAATTGTATTCTAGAATTTCTATTAAAATTGCATTTAGCTTCAGAATTGATTGCACGTTTCAAATATCGAATTTATTGTTTAGACAAATACAATAATTGAATTGTTTCTCTATATTTGATATATTATATTTGTCTGAGCCACAAATACAAAAAAGGATGTGGACAAAGAGAATCTTAAAAGTACTTAATTTTATCTGTTAAATTCATAAATCAAGCTTTGCTTTTGTAGGGGGGAGATAGTTGACATTTGGGCTTGATGTCTTATGGATTACGTAAAGGTTATTAACTTTGTTAGCCATAAAATGAGTATAATGCCAATAAGTGACAGCTTTTTAAAGTAGTGTCGAATATTTGTAACTTTGTAAGAAGCTATCGTATCTGAAATGAGGTTGAATAAATATTGTTTTGGTATCTACAAAGTATTCCAAAAACAGAATTATATAATTTAACAAGACCAATCGAGCTGTTGTTGTCACGGCTTTATTGAGAGTTGGTCGAAATAATTTGTAATAGATATTTTTTATATTTAAATTGTGCGTCATGTTTTTGAAACGAGATGTTGAATATCGTCACTCAATTACAATATAATTTCTATTATTTGCCTATCGGCAATTTATTTAAGAATCAAATGCTAAGTAATCAATATTGTATGGAATCCTGTTTAATGGTTGTGCACAACTAAACACATTTTTTTTTATTTGAATAGAGGACACCAGGATTTCAAATCACAGCAAATTTAAACAAACATTTGATATGAGTCATGAAATGTTCCTCTTAATCTGATTTACCATTTGCAATTAGGGCCAAAATAATCAGGTGTGCATGCGTTACCAATTTTGAGTACCTTTGTTTTTGTTGTGGTCTGTTGGGTGTGGTGGAAAATTGGAAAATTCCCGTAATATAAATTAGGGTAAATTTAAATTATGATTGAGCACGTTGGAGTAACCCGTGCACGGATTTAATTGAATTTTAATTGATAGGTATTTTTGGCACAGCCACAATTCCACAGAAACAAGTTCCTTTTAGAAATCTGTTATAAGCTCTCGTGTTTTGTTTGTTAACTCCTCAATATTTGCATGACATATAGGTACTTCAATATAATATATAAATATATCTTTCAGTCACACTGCTAACAGAAAAAAATATTCTTTATTTTTGCGTAAGCTGTTTTTCAGATTATTCATATGCCGTTCGCTTGAGTCGCCTCGGAATCTTTAGTCATAAGCTAAATGCCCGGGGATACAATTTTAAATTAAATATTATAGCGTTGGCATTATGCAAACACTTCCACAAAATGCCTGATAAAAATCCTCCAAGCGTATAATACACACCCATGGGTATAACTGTGTGTGTGCGATTGTGTTGGGTTGTTGTGTGGGAATATGTCTCCTTTTCTCTTTACTCTTTAATATGATGTTTTGGTTATATATTTTTTAAATCCAGTTCAATAGTATTTTTTTTAAAGTTGTTGATCCCTTTTTGGTGCAGCATTTTTATTAAAATATTTTTTCTTTATTTTTATAGGTTTGCGACAAGTGTTGCACAAATGATATACGTAAAATAAATAAATAAAATTCTCTTATTTCAAAAGCAACTCAAATTTAAGTCTACTTACAAAATGTAACTCAAATTGTTGAAATGGCATTGAATAAAAGTAAACTTTCTGCAATAAATGAATGCCCGACCTTCAGACACTTTTCTTTAAAGGTATTCAATACCATATTAAAGGTATCATTGTTGAAGATCTGAAGTAATACTTGATATGTATATATACCCCAAGTATAATTTTTGCTGAGTACAGTAAACCTTGGCATCACCTTTTTCAATCAACTAAAGAGCAGCTCTCATGTCCTCCTCCCAACTGTCCTCCACTTAGCCCCATCGCTGACTCAATAAGCTGGCATTTTATTTGCATTTTTTTTTGTCACTTGGTGTCTTTCTGGCTGGATGCCCTATTCCCAGCAGTTTGTGAATCTCCAACACACCAACCTCACTTTGACCAAGTCGCTGTGGAGAACATTTTGACTGTTTTTTTTTACTTGGTACACGCGATGTCGTCGACAAATTCATCATCGTCTCAGCGCTCGTCTGTCAAGCGCGTTAAGGATACAATAAATGTCTTTCGTGGTCGCTGCGTGAAGCGTGTCCTTTCCCGGGGACCAGCTCCACTGCCGGCTCGGCCTGGCTGCCTGGCTGCGGTTAAGGCACCCGCTGAGTGAAATACTCTGTTGGATTAATATGCAACAACGTTTCGCAATTTTTTTGTTGCCATTTTTTGTTTTCCTTTGGCTTATTCATTTGCCCAGGGCCTTCCCTGCTTGTCTTCGACATCCTCCGGCTCAACCAGCAGACTAAAGCTAAGGCTCAGGTGCACTCTGCGATAACAAATTAAACAACTTTATGCAAGGGCTGCAGAACAAATACCTTGGAATATATAAATGCGATTTTTTATTCTGCTCTAGTGGAGTGGCAGCTTAAAGCGGGAGAGGATGCAATCAGAATTGGATAAACGAGAATACCACAAGTATCCTTATGGATAAGAGATAAAGTACACGTTGAAGCATCGCTGCATTCTAAGTTCACGTCCTGATCAGCAAGGCAAAGCCTCGATAATTTAATGTGTCCAAATACCATAACAAATATTTACTCAATACTCAATTGAACTTGCAGATATTTTTTAGGAGAATTTCACTGTTTACATAGTTTAATTTATTGAAATGCTTTGGATTCGATTCCAAAGAGGCAGAAAAAAATAAAATAAACTTTGTCAAGTGGTGATATTTTATGAAGTGCTTGTAAAATAAAAATGGTTATTCCAGCTTCCGTAGATTGCCATCCAATCCTCGTTGTGTATGTTGGCTGCAAAATAACTATAATTTGGTGGTAGATTTATCGGATTTGCAACTTGCAACTCTGAGGAGGCAGCCTTCTCCTCACCTCCAGTACAATTGTGTTTACGCAGATTGCTTGGGATTTGTGCTCCGGTTGTGGCAGCGGTCTTGTACTGGTTTTAATGCTGAGCATCTCAAAATCGCCTTTTTGAAATATTTCATTAATTATTGAATTGTTGCTTTAAATTGATTTAAATTCTTGGCTTCCCCTTCTATTTTCTTTCGAAAAATATTGACAGTGTTCATAACGTAAAGACAGTAAATTTTCATCAGGGTCAACTTCGTTTCTATTGTTTTTTTTGGCTTAAATGCTAAAGCTGGTAAAACTCCAAAAAATTGTGCACCTGTTGCTCGGGAAAGTAATTTTTAGTGTTGCAAGAATCTGCGTCTATTTTATAAAAAACTTTAAAAATGTGCTCCCTTCCATGGCTCATGTTATTATAATTGGTATTGTTGCACAAATGGACGTCTCAGATTTAGAACTCGCACAGACTCGGAATACATTCCACGACCCCTCACAATGTCATCAGTCTGAAATCCCACAGTAATTTGATTATTATCAGAAGTATTGCTGAATTGCAAGCTGAGGTTTTCCAACATATTTACGCAACGAAAGCAGTAAGCTTAATTTTTAAATGTGTGGCGGCACTTCGTATTTTTTTCATGCGCTTTAAAAAAATATTTTTAAATTTGTTTTTGCGTTGTATTTATTTTTAAGACTGTATTCGAAATTATTTCCCTTGATTTTCGTTTAACTTTCTAGTAGTATTTGACGGCAAAGTGGTCACAGAAATCAATAAGTTACATAACGTTTTTATATATATTTCGATAATTTTATTATATGTTTTAATGTTTTAAGAATTCAAAGAAATTACATTTATTTTTATAATAATTAATTTTGAGCTTATAGTTTTAATAGCATTAATCACTGTAGTAGGTCTGCTTGCGATATTTTCTGACTATATTTGCATATTTTAAATTCAATTATTGATTTGTTTATTGCATATCCCAAAGTCAACACATTTGTACATCCGAAGCTGGCAGATTTTATTTAGACTTTAAGATATATAAACGGAAACTGTAGAGCTGCTATTCCGTTGGCCCTGATAAACTTGGCAATAATTTATTACAATCAGTCAAGTCAATGGCGAAATGGAGATGGAGATGGCGGCGAGGACAAAAACGAATACGTAACACATAAAATATAAATGGATCTGGATGATACGAGAAGTATGTGCAATATTTTAAAATTGCATCCCAGAGGATAAAAGAAACAAAAAAAAAACATGGCAATAAAATGTGCCACATCGACACACGTCGCAAACGAATGGGCAAAAAATTGAAATAAATAAGATATAAAATGGAAACAAATACACCAAATGCCCCAACAGAGCTTGCTCCTCCTCCGTTTCTCTCTCTCTCTATTTCCCACTCTCTCCCCTCTGTCACTCTCTTGCCACCACACCTCTGCTCAATCCAAAGCTCTTGAGCAGAATTTATGCATGTGAAATATTTGCGAATGCCCTGCAACTCGATAAGTGTATTTATTTGGGCTTGGCGTTGCAATACGACTATTTACAGTAAAGCGAATACTTTTGGCTGAGAGTGTATCATACCCAGATACACCATCGCCATGTGGAATCTGTGAATATATCGTTGGCTAGTTGCGTTTGTCTGGGATTTTGTTTCGTTCGGTATGAGTGCCGTGGCACGTTGGTTGGGCACAATCTGTAATCCGCTGACTTGGCGACACGACCACGCCTTCTTCTTGCAATTAAAGCAAACAACAGAGTAAACTAATCTCGAGGGTCTCGTAAATTCCGTGGGGCATTCCTGTGGGGCATGCCAGACAACACCAGAAGAGACCAGACCAGACCAGATGCGAGGACCAGACCAGCACAATAATAGTCACCGCCTGTGGCAAGCAATTGAAACTATGCACGAAATCTGCGAACGTTGGCGGAATCACCAAGCTGGTTTTCTAATTTCTATCTCCTCTCCATTCCTGCCAGATGTCCACACCTAGCCCCCAAGCCCCTGCATTCACCGCACTTTGTTTATTCATCGCTGCGATGCCAAAGTGTAAGAGGGTTAAGCGAATGAGAAGATGGATTAAATTTGGCTTATCGTATGTGGAATGCCTGGCCAAGCCAGTTCAGTTCTCCAGCTTAATTTGCATATTAATTGAATGTCAAAAAAGGACCAAGGAGCTTGGACTAACATTTGACTCTTTCAAACGAACAGAAAACTTGACTGCAGGTAAAGCTGAATTTATTATAGATATTTCTTACACTTTAATTTAAAATGTGGAAATTGCCTTACTAATTGGTTAAGCTTATAAATAATAAATAATAAAAACAAAAAACTAAAACTGGCAGCTCTTAAAAATGTTTATTGTGAAACTTCGAGTTATATCAAAATATCCTTAAACTATTTTATAGATAAATGTTGATTTAAGATGCCAAAGATAATTTTCTTGTTTATGTTTAAGTTAAGATGACTTAAAGAAAACTTTTCTATTTATATTTAAGTTAAGATGACTTAAAGATAATTTTCTTGTTTATGTTTAAGTAAAGTTAATTTATTATTTACAGTTAACTAAAATTTGTGGCTTGTCTAAAAAGGTTTTTTCAATGTGAATCAAATTGCATTGATTGACATACGATGAAAATATGGTTAAATGCCTGTCAAAGATGCACGCTGTGATAGACATAGATGTGCCCCATGAAGGCAATAAATTACAATGGTATCATTTCAGTTTTGGTCTTTGGCTTGATGAAAATATAAAGCAACATCCTCTCAGACGAGACTCATAAATCTTGAAGTGGCAGCTGCTTTTGTGTTGCCACTCTGCTCCTTTGCTCCGCAGCTCGTCACTGACACGGCTGCTCTTTTCTGTGCTCGAGCATACTATAAAAGCCGTTATCCGCTTATAACGCACTTCTAGGCCCAATCAGCTCTTGCAGCAAACCGGAGCAGCCAAGGAATCAGGAACCGCTGTACGATGATATTGGCTGCTATGACAACGTGTGCCTCTGTCTGCAGTTCCTTTCAATGAAAATGGAGTTAAAACTAAATGTTCCAGCTTGCCAACACATGTCTCTCACTGACCTGCCAACTTATAATTGGCAGTTGCACACAGCAGGGACAATGGCACAATTGCCATCATCCAAGAACCCCCTGCAGTAGGATCAGGTGCGGGGACAGTTGCAGCGGCAGGCACAGTAGAAGCTGCAGCATAACAAGCAGACATATTATCTGAAATTTATATGCAACTCTTCTCAGCTGCCACTTTTACGCTTTGTGGACACCAGGTGAAAGCAGCTATGGTTATAACATACTCAACTGCACTGAGAAAAACAATGAGGCCATCAACTTTTTAAATCACTTTATTTATTTTTTTATTTATTATTATTTATTTATTTTATTTACTATTATTTCGGTGATTAAATGTCTTTTATTATTTATGTTATTTCTTTTTTAAAAGTATGCATATTTTATTTATGTATTTCTCTTAGTGTATGCTCTGATTGTGGCCTAACTTTTGCCGCTTGACCGCTTGGGTGGCCAATTACAATTTACAATTTTCGAATTGGCTACTTAGTCGAGTTGCAAATATCAGGCTCAAACAAAAATACAATTGAGTCTGGTCTCCGGCTCTGGCCAGAATTCTTTTGTATGCTCTGGGTTACTAAAGTTGCCCATGTAACCTATGCGGCTGCTTCTCTAAACTGTTCAAAGAGCATATGTGTTCTCCAGTCAATCCATATTAGGTCGGCAAAAACAGGGTATGTCTTTGTGGACTTGCTGTTGTGCATATTGTGATTCTACATGTTAAATGTTATTTGCATAGATTGTTTGAGCTGCACTTTCAACTGTTTTGCCTTTCTGGCCATTCTGCCTTCCTTTCGGCCTGTCCCGACTTGTTTTAGTTTCTTGTTTGGGTTCTGGCTCTGCTGCTCGGTTTGACTTCGACATAAACACAATGAAATTTTACCATTCACCAACTTTTCTCATTTGGCAGCTGCAAAAATTAAAATTGATTTATTTTTGAAATTTTGGATTTTGCTGTAACCTGAGCTGTGCCAATTAGTTGTTAAATATTTTGGGTTTAAGTCAATGTGTTGCCTGCCACGTTTGGTGGCAGTAACGCGATTTGCCTTTGGCATCGTCTGTGAGACTTGAAACCGCAGTATTGGTAACGAACTGTTGAAAGATTTTGATAAATAAAGCTATATTCGAATAGTTAGAGGCATTCAGGCAGGCGGGCACATGGATGTGGCAAGGATGCGACGACACGGCAAAGACTCGTCAGAGACACCAAAGTGGTTTTGTCGAGCTGCAACTAGTCACTTGCATCGTCTGCATCAAAAGATATGCAAATCTTTGTCTGCCAGGTTAGCTCCCTCTCTCTCTCTCTCTCCGTCTCCCTCTTTTCCTAGCTGCCTCCCTTTTTGCCTGCGGTGGCTATGCATGTTGACGAAATGACTTGAAATGTTTGCACAATTTGTTTGCCATAAGTTTTGTGCTTCAGGAAATTAGCACACAAATTACAACAACCAATCCAAACGAAACTGGCAACAACTCCGCCAACTAATTTGCTAGAAATGTGTTGAAATGCACATTTCAACCAATTTGTTAAGATATAAAATATAGCTATTCAATATTTGTGTATAACATTATATTTAAGCAAAAATCACCAAGCTTTCTATCTACTAAAAAGAGGATTGAAAAAAGATACAAAACCAAATTTGAATGAACCTCAAATCGAGCGTTTCATTTATAGAAAATGTATTCAAGTAATACATTTTCGTGCTTAAATGTCAAAGTCAAAGCTTTGAGGGAATTTACCACTTGAAAACATTTGGTCACCCAGTTTGCCCTTACATCATTTTATATTTTCTTACATCATTTTTTATTTAAACGATTTTTTAAACGTGTTCAAGCGCAAAAAACGTCAACGATTGTGATTTGAGTGAGCAGCAAATGTGGATTGAGAATATATAATTGGATATATGCAACGATACGTAAAGTACAACTAATTCACATAAGCTAGCTCAAAAGGATATTACAAAGGTTTCAATATTTTTGCAAACACACTATAAAAAATAATAAAAAAAAATTCGTGAACTCAAAGTGTAAATATGCTTTTACACATATTTTAAAGCTGAATTTATGCCATATAGTTTCAAAAAGCTAATAGAAAATATGACAAATAGCCAGACTATATCTCATCGTTCTGATCAAAAATTTAACTATAGACTATAAGGGAACAAATACGCCTTGGGTAAGAAAATTATAGTACTAAATGCGAGAGTATAACGACATCAAAGTCAGCAATTTATGGCAATTGGTAACCTCTATTCAAATTATTGCAAATTCATTAAATAAGCGGCTAACCGGTAACCACACAATACGTAAAAAAAAAAATATATATATATTTTAGCCAAAAGACACGCACCCAATTAGCTGGGTTCATTAAAATTAAATGGCACGCTTTGAAATTTTGATATTAGTTTTTGGTTTTCTCCAAATTGCGTCAACAAGAAATAACCGCACACATTTAAAATAGCCAATTATCAACTCAATTATCTATTATAAATTGTGGAAATTTCTATCAATGGTTTGCATACTCTGGATACTTGAAGTCATGTATATAATGTTGATATTGGAGCCATGCGATAGAAAAATAAATATCATAATATTACAAGTTTTCTAACTTGTTTTTAAATCACATAATACAACTTACCAGGTGCATATTGCCTGCTGCAAAGTTTTCTTTGGTATAAGCCTCACACTTAAATTGGCCAATCAATTTATTATCTAAACGCCACAAGTTTCCAACTCAATCAAACTAAATCCCATCGAAAGTTCGAGTCTCAAGTGTTGAGATGAGATGAGCTGATGATACTGTGCAACTATAAAAAACTTTGGAAATTAAGAATTTTATTTATAATTTAATTTAAGAAAAAGTTAAATAAAATAAATTACGGATAGGGATAGATTGAGCTTATTCCAGATTGCATTCATACAATTAAATTCTCTTATACCCTATTGCCATTTTCTGAATACTGGGTATATGTGTGTGTGTATGTGTACTTATATGGCTTGTTGGTTTGGTGGCCCATTTAATTTAGCATAAAATAAATGTAGGAAGTTGCTATGAGTCAGCTGCCAAAAACTTAACAATCCTTGCTAAACTTTTCCACATGGAACAGGGGTAGGTGAGTCCTTTTTTTTTGCTCCTTGATGAACTGCAAATGAACTTTCTGTTTGAATTCGATTTAATTTTATTGTTGCATTTCGCTTGAAACACATTTCCAAAAGGCTATCCCCAGCTTGAGGTTATGTTAAAAGAAAAAGCAGGTTCTGGACAAGTCAGATTTGAATTTGAGTAAGTAAGAATGTATATTCAATATCCGTTTGCAAGCTGAATTTAAAAAAAATACTATATAGAAATGCAAATGATGAAGCATTTACCACATTGCTGCTGCTGCTAAGAGTCTGTTGTGGTTAGCAAATGCTAAGCTAAGTTGAACCGAGTTATTCTGAGTTTAACTCAAGTAAAGTACGCAAAAAATCCAAGTTCATTATATATATATAATATATAATATTTTGAAAAAACTTTGTTTTGTGTACGACTTGTTATATTTAGACTTTGATCACAAGATGCTTGTGAATAATATAAATATATGCCTAATATATCGACATGTAACCCCAATTTGTCACATATTTATCATACATATGCCACACTCGGATTAAAATAATATAGCTCATAATCGGACAGTAACTAAATAAGCTATAACCACATAATTTTAATGGCTAAACTGATAATAAATACTTTAAAATAGACAATCTAATTGTGATGTATCTTTAAAGGATTATTTATAATAAAATTCTTTCTCATTGATTTTATGATTTTCAAATTAATAATTGTCGAAATTAGTGCATCAGAGAAACATTTAATACAAACATTGCTGTCAGCACCAATTATTATAATTAAATGTCCCATAAAATAAATAAACACAATTACCTTTTGTAGAAATTAGTGTTTTATTGATTAAAACAGATGACACAGAAATTAATATAGCATCAAATTGTGTGTGAAATTCGGTCATGCATAATTGCATAATAATTTTGATATTTTTCAAATTATATATTAGCATAGTTCATTTAACCCAATTAAAGATAAATCCGAATCTAAAAAATGCTGCACTTCACATTGGCTGCAATTTTTGGCAACTGTTTCATCATATATATCAAAAAGCGTGAATAACATGAGAAATGAAAGAGAAAAAATATTTCATACTTGTTGTATTTCATATTTCTAATTCTTGGAAATAAGATTGTTTCATTGCATTCTTTATAAATTTTTTTTTTTATTTTTTTCATATTTCTTTTATAGATTTAAAGTGAAAAAAAACGCCGCTTTAAGGTTGCTTAATCTGAACTCACTTAGGTAATGTGAAAATTCGGAGTCTTTTAATTTTTGTTATGCTCAGAATCCGAATCTGTGGTCATCAATCACAGTGAGAATGCATTTATCCTTTTCAAGGAGAACATGAGCAGCCACATCCACTTGAATGCATTGAGAAATATGCAGCTACTAAATAAAAAGTGTCAACTCAACGCTGCATCGCACCTCCCTCCTGCTCCCCTCCAGCCCTCCCCCTCGCCCATAATGTGCATAGACGACGATGACGACAAAGCGTTTGACATTAGTTGAGATTTTTCAATGCTTTCTCGGCAGCGCTGAAAACGTATCGAAAAAGTGGACTGGCAATTGCGGGGATTTGGGATTGGGGCAGCGATATGGGCAGCAGCCATACAAACGTTTGGATGTTCATTCAGAGTGCATTGGTATTGGGGTCTGTGCGGTGAGGTACAAAGTTCGCTGCCGGCACTGACAAACGCACATATGTGTATATGTATGTATGTACGTATGTATGTATGTTGAAGAGTGGGCCAACAACTGAATACAAAATAATTCGCTCGAATGTGCTAAGTGCCGCTCAAGGTCTGTGCTGATTTACCGATTTGCCGATTGCCGATTCTCTGATTTTTGTTCTATTTCAATGGACATGTGCATTATTTATCACGTTTCTTTTTGGTTGTGGCTATTGTTGGCAATTTGGGTGTTACGCATCTTATGCCAAATGGGGGCCATTTGAATTGAATAATAACAATTTGCAAACAGCTTTCTTGCGGAAAAAATCCATTTTTTTTACAGACATGCCTTTGACTCATGTCTCCCGATAAGAGCTCAGGCATTGCTTGAGAAGCACACCCATTTCCACAGTTATTTGTGGCACAAGTACGGGTGTGTTCACGACCTTGGTCTGTCCATATAATAATTACTGTTTAATTAAGTCAAAGCTCTGCCCCAGTTTAACATGTGCCATTTGTGAGTCAATTTCGTCTTCCGGTTGATAATCATGGTGTAAACAGTGATTGTGTGATTTGTCAGCTTTAATCTACGTTGTTCGAATGTAATAAAAATAATTCTGGAGAAATAAATGCTGGCATTGCGTTTTATTTTCTATTTATTGGAGTTATCAATTTGCAACTCAATTTAGATTTACGTACATACTAAACAATTTGAACAGTTCAATTCAATAAGAACATTATCATTATACCCCAATGCGCAGAACAACAAACACACAAACAACAAACACACACAAAACTTTGTCAGCTTAAAATTCATAAGCAAAAACTTTACGCGAGACGACGACGACGCAGAAAACTTATTTACTTCTAGATTACGTGTCTTCCAAGTTGGCGACGACATTATACAATTTATATGCACGTATTGCGTGCTACTCAAGATGAAATGTCCCGACTTGGCGAGCAAGCAGGATAAGACACCAGGACACCGGGACACCGCGAAAGGTGCAGAGGAAATGATGAGTTCGCTGCTCATCAGGGAGAATGTAATTACATTTTCGCCTGATTCATGACAGTTTTGCATAACGTAACCGAGGCGAAACCTGCCTGGATATTGTGATTAATAATGAGGCAGTCGCGAATATCAGAAGCCACAAAAGGCTGAGCACAATGATGACATTCCGCAAATCCTTTGCTTGGTTTGCGACATGTATGTATAAAGCCATACTAACAATTTAAACTGAATATGCTAAAAAAAAAATATAAAAGTGTCACATTTTTAAACGTAACATTTATTCGATATTCTCATATATCATTTATCACTATTAACTAAGAAAAAATTAAGCAAAGAAAGTTTACACTCCTCAATAAAAAAATTGTAAATGCAAACAAGTCAAATTATTTATTTAGCATTTATATTTATCTCCCATTAATAACTCATTTTAATTGAGGCATTTTGTGTAGATTTGCAACAGTTGTTGATAAGAAGCTTAGTCAGCCGCCACCGGAGGTTGCCCGAGTTAAGTTGCTTTTCCTATCAGCAAAATGAGCTACACATGTATAAAAACCACTGCTAACAGCTGCGGTGCTCAGTATTATTTAAACTCTTAAACCGAGAAGCTTCAACTATAAGAATATTGCATATTAAAACTCTATTAATATTTTTATCTTAAATAACATTCCAAACTAATTAATTCGAAATGAGTACTCAGGCAGTAAGAATAATAAATAAAAAATAAAAAATAAAAGAAAAGTGAAGTTTTGTGTAAATAAAAATTAACAAAAAGTTATTCCACTTAAGTTCAGTTTCAATATTTATATACAAAGCTATATCTGCCAAATTTGTTCCATTGCAGTTCGAACAGGAGGTGCTTCGAGCCCACAATTCCTACAGATCTCAGCACAATGCGCCGCCACTGCAGCTTAATAATGAACTATCCAAAATATCCGCAGACTGGGCAAAGGTACAGTCCTCCATTATCCGTTGGCATATCTCATTATTTCTCAATATCTATGCAGCATCTACTGGCCAATAATTGCATGGAGCATCGTCCAAACAATGCATATGGAGAGAATATCTATATGGCTTCGGGTGCTAATCTAAGTGGAACGGATGCAGTAAGAGCCTGGTATAACGAAATCAATCAGTACAATTGGCAAATTCCATCCTTTCAAAGTGACACGGGTCACTTTACCCAAGTGGTGTGGAAATCTTCTACACAGCTGGGCGTAGGATTTGCTCATCGGTAAGCATGTGAGATGCATAGTTAATATTCTATTGCTATTCGAGGGACTACACCGAAGACATTCTGATTTTCAACAGTTTCAAATTAACTCTTCTTTCCTAAACTCTTGCAGTGGGAACACAATTTATGTGGTGTGCAATTATGATCCACCTGGCAACTATACGAACCAGTTTACGAAAAACGTCAGTCCACTGGAATAATTCTAAAAACAAGGTTCTACAACCAAATATAGCATTATTTAAAATTTATAAAATTTAACATTCCATTATAAACTTATATTAAAATAAAAATCCTGTTAGGGTTCAAAAACATTCATTTACAAATTCTTGACAGTATTTATTAAAGAAAATCACTTTTAAAAATCACATAAAATACTTAAATAATTAAACAATCACTATTTTGCCCATTGTAAGACCAAACTTATTAAATGAAATGAAGTAAAATTAATTACAAAGTTTACGCCAAGCTAAAAATAAATACTCTTTAATTAGACAATAATATTTTTTAAAATTAATTTACCATTTAATGTAACACAATACTTAACTGTAGGAACATATAAGTAATTAAATACGTTAACTAAATATATAAATATATATATATAAATATATATATATATATAGATATATGTGGACTTGTCAATTGCTGTTCGATGATATCAAATCATCTTTAAATGGTATTGTTTAAACTTTTTGCAGCATTTTTAGTATCCGGATTTTTGGATAGAAAATAGTTCTAGTGGCAAAAACTCGATCACTCCTCGATGGTGCAAAGCGTTTGACGTGCATGAAGGCGTGCCCCTAAACCGCCACTCCCAATGCCATTGGTGTGCCCCTTTGCATTGGTCAATCTAGCATCAGGGCCATCACAGGCATCCAATTTGAGTGGCCGCTGCTTGGACTGCTGACGATGGACATGGACGCCAGCCAGACGCAGGCGGCGATAGAGAGATATGTATTTGCCGGCCGTCGTTGTTCTGGGCACAATGTACTTCTCACAGAAACTGGTCTTGGTGCGGGCCGCCTCGCTGAGCTGGGCATAGCCCAGAGCCTGCAGAAAGGCCAGAACGAAGGTATAGCAATTGTGGCTGGATTCCTCATAGCAGGCGATAGACCAGCGGTTTGACTGCGCACAAACCTAGTCGAGAAGAGTAGCTTAGCGATTTGCATGCAATTTGTATGTCTATGTATATTAAGTGGAAATATACCTGCTGGAGCACCTCATCCCAGTAGTCGTGCCAGGGCTCGGGCACATCGCCCACCAGCAGCGATTGCCACCAGTCGCGTGGATTATCCTCGCGCCGATGGCGCCGCAGTCCGTCCCTATCGAATTCAACAATGTCACCGGCGGATGTGGTCACCGCTATATGCAAATCTGTGGAGTTGCTGTAATCGCTGTGGAAACACACACAAAAATGCATCACACATATTATATTTTGCATATTCAAAACGCCAAAAACAGAAAATACATGAAAAATGTAAGCCCAAAAATTCCAACAAAAAAAAAAACATAGATTTGAGATTGCTGGGATTATGCGCAAGTTGGTAGCCTGGACACGGAGCTCTACTAAAACAAAGACCAATACATTTTTTTTTTGGTGTTGCATTTGCAAAGATAACAAACAAAAATGCGTAATCTCAATGCCAACGTGGCTGCAAAGTGCTATCTATTTTTTTATACTTTTTTGACAATTCTATATACCCCCAAAGGCTAATGAACGAATATGCTTGTAAAGCAGCCCCATTTACTCACTTGAGAAAGTCGCCTGTGGAGGGACGCAGGACAATCGCACATGGATGCTGCGTGGCCCGCACAAAGGGATAAGGCAAACGAAACGGGAGCAGCCTGGAAATTGTTATTGTGGTGGTGCTGGTGGTGGTGCTGGCACTGCTGCTACTCGCATCTCGCAATGTGTCTGGAGCGGCATTGGGCTCCACATTCGCATTCGCATCCGCATCCAGTTGCGCATTGCAATGGGGGCAAGTGTGGGGCAAGGCGAAGCAGAAAACTTTTACGTTGCAGTGATGAAAGCAGAGAATGCCCGGATCTGAGGTAATTGTGGTTGTAGATGTTCTGTGTGTTGCTGTTGTTGTCGCCAACATGACTGCCCGTTTGGTAAGCTGGCCGTTTTGGGGTTTTCGCCTTGCACCCGTATTATAATTGATACACTTTGTCTCTATGGTTGGTTACTGTTGTTGATACTCCTCTGGTAAGCCGCCGCCCTCCTTGTGCTGCTGCCTCTTTGGCTCTTGTGGTTACGCAGGCCTGCAATAAAACGAGCATTTCTTGTAAATAAGCCATTCCAGTCGAAATGTGACTAAAGTTATATGTCCGGATTGTCAGCCGGTTGGTCTTTGCACCGACCAACAGCTTTTGCGGTCTTGGCCCTTTCAGAAACTGTGTTGCTCCAGTTGTCATTATTATAATCAACATATATTTGAAGTACAAAAGGTAAATCATTTGAAATTCAATAAGGAAATTAAATTTAATTATGTAATTCTTTTGTTATAAATAAGCAAATTTATTGAAAATAATTACCTATATTATAAGTCAATTTAATTAAAATTTTAACATATAATTTACTTAATTTATTTCCGCTAAATCAAATATCTTTTAGGGATACCACTAAAAATATACCAAATCCCATTTTAAAGTAAGCTCAACGCATTAAAGGCTCTTGCCAAAAATATAATACGCCTAAGCACATGCTTAGCGTTGAAAAACCGGCTAAGGTGGAAAGCGGAAAACGTAAACAAACCGGCAAAATGAAAACAAATCTTACAAGGGAATTTAAATTCACCCCAGGCGCAAACTCACCATCATCAAAACAAAGGAACCAGAGAGGAAAAGCTAGAAAGAGCGAAAGAAAGAGACAGAGAGCGGGAGAGCGCACGCAAGCGAGAGCTTCAGAGAGAGCGAGAACAGCCCCAAATTGCATTTCAAATGGTGTGGTTAAAAACGTTAACGTGCAGCTAACGTCAAATATCCCAATAGTCGCCGCTGCGAGTATCGTGCAACGTGTCAGCCCGAAGCTTCAGGCGGAACCAGTTGACGGCGAGCCGTGCGAGCAGACGGTCGTGTTGTTGTCGCAATTGGCAGCTAGCATAAGTGCCGTGTGGCAAACGTGGAATTGTGGAATCTCATTGTCAAAACATCATCATCGGCATCAACGAAACATTAGTATTATCAATATTATCAACAATCTTGAGCAGTGTTTGAGTGCACGCGTGTGTGGTGAACGAACTGCTAGACACAGGATTCGATTACACCCCGCCTGATTCGATCCGGGGTGCCATTAAGTGTGACAGGCTCTTAGGATATGCCGCATTATCCTGCATAAACACAAACATAAACACAAGTCGCTCGCGCTGCTGTATGCGCTGCGCGGACGCTCGTCGCCGTTCCCGTCGCCAAGTTACGTGCAACATTTTGTTGTCCTGTTCAAGTGTGTGTGCGAGTGTTTGTGTCACCACGTTGCGGTCGCTACGAGTCCCTTGTCTGCGCGCGACCCCCTTCATAACGGTTTAGTGTGTAGCTTATGCGGTTTTCGCCTCCATCCCTCCGTGTTTTTTGTGTGTGCCGCTGCTGCTGGCAAGTGGCCGCCTTTGTTGCATGGCAACACTTGGCTAATCGATGAGGTGCCGAAAAAAAGGACACAGACATACAACAAGGATAACACAAGGATAATGACCTAAGCCCCTTTTGGTAGGTAAATACACAATCACAAATTTAACGCACAACATTTCCTCAACTGACTGATAAATTTAAATGCATCTTTAATGGGCCTAGTCAAACAAATTTAAAAGCGTTAACTGATTTTTGACAAACTTTTGTTGGTAGCTTTGCGGTTGTTGTTTGCTATCTGTTGTGGCTGTCAACATTGTCAGAAAAGTTAAATATGGCATTTTTGTTTTTATCGCCAAAAGATATTCAAACTTGGCATCCACAGCACAGCCACAACAAATATTTAAATATAAAAGCCTTGAACAGCAACATAATAAAAGCCACAATCAATTCAACAAACCAAATGACTGAAAATGTCGAAGAAAGTCCTGAAAAAATATAAAAGCTGTCAAAAAATTAGTTTGGACAAGTTTATGGCTTTTGTTTTATCGCTTTGCCAATTAATGTGCCAAATTGGGCGTGACAATTTGTGCGTAAATTAAATTGTATTCTTGGCCAAAACTCAGATTCAACCTTCATCCAACATGCCCCTATAAAGTGATATTTCAAGCGAATAGTTGTTGATATGGGTTCAGTCGATAGAAAATGTTTGGCAAGAAATTTGTTACTTTTCAGACTGAAAGCAAAACACATAATTCAAGTAGGATGGGTGACAAAACATATTTTTTGCACAGAATTTATGAGTTTAGAATGCAAATAATGCGTAATATATATATATATATATATAGAATTTAACGGAAAATTTACGAAATTGATTAAAAAACTAATGTGTAAATTGTATGCCAACTTTTAGGACAATAAAATAACAAAATTTTGTATAACTTTGTATCAAATTAATTCTTTAGATTTAGATTCAATTATTTTTGTAATGACAAAGAATAAAATATATATAGCATACTTTTAAGATTACCAATAGCAAAACTATGATTTATTAATTAATATAAAAAACTTTTAAATACAATTCACTAATCCAACGATATGCTGATTAGAAAATTAAGTAAAATTAAAATTAACTACGCCGTCAATCAGATTTTATCCTCAATTTAGGTCAACAAAAACTTTTCATAAAATTTGCAAAATTTGACTAATAAATATTTCCACAGCCGTTTTCAAAAGAAAATGAATTAACAAATAAATTGAATTTATTTTCGCAACAAAATTATAAAAACAAAATATGCAAATTGCTTGTTTGTGAAAATTTCGGGTCAGACAAATTTTTGTTTTATTTTTGTATATTAAATTTGTTTTCAAGCTGAATTTGCAGCTTTCCAACAACAGTTTCATGACAAATGCAAATTGAAAAGTTCAATTTGTTTTGGCCTATGGCAAAAAAAAAACGTTTGCCAAAAGCACTCGTTAAGGAGGTAAAAAGAAAAGTAAACAGCTAAACAACAAGAGTATAACTGTAATCCGAAAAAAAATACAAGTTTAATTTTAAAGCCTGCTTCCAAAGAGCCAAGAAAACAGCCAAGAATAAAATACAAACAAAGTGCGTCAAACTGACAATGAAATACGCTAACAAAAATATATTACAATAAACTAAATTGTAAGTTTAGAGTATGATTTGGGTTATCTGAAGTTAACTTTAAAAATATAAATCGTATTACTTTGCCAGACTTATTAATACAAAATAAACAAAAAACAAAATTATTTAATTTTTAGCTGATGAAGATTCCCTTAAATACATGTAAAATATTGAGGATATAATAAGACTGTATAATAACATATCCATTTAGATATCAGTTGTGTGATCACCAACTTAAAAAAGAAGTAATCAATTATTGTTAATATAGTAAAGTAAGCAGAGGTCTCTCTGAAGAAATATAATTTAGTGTTGACTGCTACAATATGTATGTCATAACAGCATATAGCGACAACCCCTTGTAGAGAATATTAAAAAGAGAGACAAATCCAATAAAGGAAGTGACAAGGACACTCTTTAGACTCACGTATTTAAAAAGAAAAAAAAAACCCCCAATTCCTGCTGGTTGTTGCTGCTGAATTACAGACAACAATCTGAAGAGCAAGCTAAGAAATCCAAACAAACTTTATCTCAATGTTGTTTGCGACATGCGACTCCCCAAACT
Source organism: Drosophila multiciliata (assembly GCA_037043605.1). Taxonomy (NCBI): domain Eukaryota; kingdom Metazoa; phylum Arthropoda; class Insecta; order Diptera; family Drosophilidae; genus Drosophila; species Drosophila multiciliata. The sequence goes on along the minus strand of JBAMBF010000103.1, from coordinate 1,919,766 downwards.
GTGCAACATACGCACACAACAAGGAGCTCACACGTTTAAATTTAGTTGCAGGAGACTTCAAAAAGCAGTTGTCAGAAATGAAATTACAACTTGCATCCTTTGGCCAAGGAGGAATGCTCAAAACGTATTGTTTGCCCAGCGAAAACATGAAAAGGGCAGCAGCAGCAAGCAAAGTGAAGAGCTAAGAATTTCACGCATTTTAGTGAATTTAATGAGATATTTGCACACGCACAACACAGACACACGCCCCACTGCAAAACTTGGCCAAGAAAATGGGAAAAGTGTGAACAAAATTCTGAAATCAAATATTTATGCACAATGTCAAGCTCAACCTGATGAAACATTTTGCCAAACAGCACTGTCCTATAAAAAATGCAAAGAATGTAACAGAAATATGAGGAAAAAAAAAGCAACATCAACTGCGAATTTGGCTGAAAAAAAAACCCTTTGACACATGCTGCGACAAACGCCAAAATGTATGTGCACAAAGCACAACGAATATTGTTTGCTCTTTAGCCACAGAGCAACTTGGAGTTGTCATAGTAAATTTAGTATTTTTACTCTTGCATCCAAATATTGATATTGAAAAATAAATATTTATTTCGTTGACTGTGATTTTTGGTGTAGGTCTTATTTTTTCTAGGCAAAATAAGACTTGTTTTGATAATTTCATTAAAATGTATTTTTGTTTTATTAATTTACAACACAGTAACATAATAAAATAAATAAATTAATAAAAAAATTAAGAGAAAATAGAATATTTTTCTATGCATGACAAATTCCAATGCGTAGTGAAAATACCCAGTTGAGTGCAATAAACTTGATATTTTCGAAAGGGAAAGATTAACAAGAGCAACTGCTGTCAGGACAACCTGCAGAGCGAACAGTAAAAGAGAGCAAGGACTTTAATGATGTCAGGCAAGGCGTGATGTCGCCAGCAGCGAACTTCTAGCGAAAATTGCTCAACATTTTTTTATATCTTTATTCGCATTTTTGTGGATATTTTATTATTTTTTATTTTTTTTCCATTTCTTATTTTTATTTTATTATTATTGAGCTGCCATGCGCTGCAGGTGTGCTCAAATAAATAAGAGGAAATAACAACTCAGCAACATGACCGTACTCAAATGAAATAAGCCAAATTAACAACAAAGTTGCCCGTGGACTGAAAATTCGCGAGGAAATCCTCCAGCGGCGGCTCGAATCACTTCAGAGACACCAACGCGCGCTCAGGTGCGTTCCAACGCATGCAACATATGCCCCACAGAGCTAACACCTCCTGGCCCCGCCTAAATCAGCGAAACACGCCCCTCCCCCTCAGACAAGCGCACTAACCCTGGACAGCTTCCTGCAAACGCAAAGTGAGCCTTTGAAGTTTTCATTTCCGCACTGAAGAACGCATTGTTTTCGCTGTTCTTGTTGCTCTTGTTTTTTTTTTTCTGCGACACACTCATTTCAAGTTGGTCGCACATCTGCACAACAACAAATAAACACACACACGCACATACATACACTCAAACATGGTGCCAGGCACTCACATGGCGTCGATTGCTTGAAGATTCTGTTTCTGCTTTTTTTTTTATTGCTGTGTCATCATTGTTTTTGCTTTTGTTTTTGCTTTTGTTTTTGCTTTTGTTTTTGCAACTGTTGTTTAAATTATATAAAATTTCAAATTTAAAGCTCAACATAACATGTTGTCACCCTTCTGGGGCTGCTTCTTCTTACTGCCGAAACACCTAATTTAGTTTAGTCTTTGTTCTCATTGAGTTAGCACTTGTGTGTGTGTGTGTGTGTGTGGGTGTTTGCGTGTAGGTGTTTAGGTACTGTATCCCTTAATGGAGCCACGAGTGGCACTTTATGTGTGTGTAGTCATGTGAAAATTTACATTTAAGTGCGTAATGAAGGGCATCGATTTAAATTTAAAGTAATTTCATTTGAGTTGCCTCAATTTGGAGGCACTTTATCTGTGCCACACTCTGTCTAGACTTTTTGTTGAAGGTCCCTATAGGCATAGTAAAATGTCAATCAAGAAAAGTACAGTTAACAATAAAAGTGACTTCTATGAAAAAAAGGATAACAAAATGTTTGACATATAAATTTTCAAAACTAGAATTTACCAGGACAAGAAGAAATACTTTTTTTTATGTATTTCTCAAACGAAAACTGATTAATGTTTCTATGATTAAGGATTGTCCTTTTAGTTTTATGTCCAAATTTTTAATATAAATCTAAGCACATTTCTACTTCTCATTTTGAGGTCTAACATTTCTGGCTGCTTTATTAGCAAATCATTTGCCTGTCCTAAATTTGACTTCTCCAAGCAGGTAGAAATGCTGCAATTAATTTCGCTGCAAATGAAACAGTCTCAAGATTTCTGGCAGCTGCCATTAAATCTGTGAGTTTGCTTCAACTATTTGGCACAGTTGGGTGCACAGATTTGCTTGACGCCTCGTTTGACTTACGGCCATGCTGCAATGCCCATTTCACAATTGCCACACAATTCCAAAGTTGCCTCCCAAACATCCATACAACATGCCATGCAACCTCACCTCACAGTGACAAGGGTAAAGCGTAAAACCAACATGGCCAACAGCTGTGCGGGGCTTCTCAGCTCACGCACACACACACCACACACACACACACACCACACACACACAAGCACACCCACACACAAACACACGCACACAAAAGCACACCTTCACACACAAGCACACCTTCACACACACACACACCGCTGCACACACATATACAGTGGGAAGTGTAAGTCTATGTCCCTCGTGTAACTTTTTTCATTTCGCTGGATTCTTAATTAAATTATGAATTATGCACAGTTAGTTAAATAGACTTTCGCTGGCTCGTTCCATGGTTGCTTTTGCTTTTGTAAGATACAAGTAGGCGGCAGCATATATTTTTTTGTGGCTTTTTGCGGCTTACATTGGAGACGGATTGCCGAGCAACAAAACAAAATAAAAATAAAAAAAAAAAATAAAACAAAATGTAAACAAAGCTCGCTTTTTTTATGCATTTCTTTTTATGCTTGCGTTTGGGGTCGTAAATGGCATTACTAACCCAAATACTTGTTATTGGCAAATGCACAAGCACACAGCAAGTGTTAGCAGGTGCAAGTGTCACATATATATATATATATTTATATATATATATATGTAAGTCGCTTATTTATTGCAGCGAGTTCAAATGGGCACAGAAGTGAAAGTGTATTAAGTTACCAACTAACTTTGTTGCCCCTTCAGTGATACAAAATGTTTCTCTGTATTTGTGTCTCTCTGTATTTGCACATAAAATGTACGTAATAAAAGCATATATAAAGTTATCGTTATTTATGACCACAGCGTGAGCACAGCACTATATTAAATGATCGTACGAAATCCCAGTTCTGATTGTGACATGCAACTTGACAACGGAAGAAGTTTTCATTTATTCCGCTGTGAAATATTTATTACAAAATTCGAATTGAATTCCATGTCAATAATAAACTGCTTTAATGATAACTGGAACGGAGAATGCATATAGAAAATAAGCTTCTTTTGTGCTTTTAATTTCATTTCGAACCACATTTATCTAGTTAGTTGCCGTCAAAGGAAGCACTGCATGAAAGGACAGGCCTAATTGGCAGCTCACGGAAACAAGTCCGTCGCCAATTGACAACAACAACAACAATGCAGAGTAGCCGCAAACCGTTTGCCAACATCATCAAAGTCAAAAGCAGCCGCTGGCAGTGGCAGTGGCAGTGGCAGTGGCATTAGCAACAACAATAACAACAACTGCCACACACTTAAACCACAATTGTCGCCGTGCAACAGTGGTAAAGGACACGCGGTTAACAGTGCCTGTGCGCGTCTCAGTCGACTCGCAGCACCAACCCATGCCCCCAACATCTGCCACTTTTGTCCTGTCACACACACACACACTTACACACACATACACACACTTACACACACTCAATGGCATTTCGCTTGGTCAGCTTTGCATTGGGTCAGTTGCCGACAGCAGCCAGCAACAACAACAACAACAACAACAACAACTCTCGTTTCGCCGGCCCTGATCATCTGTCCCTTCTGTCGTCTTTGCTCTTAGCCAACTCTTAATTAACTTGCCTCATCGCGTTGCTTGCCAACGAATTCCATGGAGCGCATTTTATTTTTATGCTGCCAGCAACAACAACAACAACTACAACAACAACAACAGCAACGACAACAAAGTTAAATGCTTGACTTTTCCAAAATGGGTTTCCATCAGCGTTGCGCACACTTTGTAAGCTAATTTAATTGCAGCTACGTGATTTCGCTTAATAAGCCAAAAAATATTGCAATTAGGGCGTGGCAACGTCCCCAAACTACCCACACTTTTCTTCGGCTTCGGCTTCGCAAATTAACATTAATTTTGCTGCTTATTGGAAAATAGTTAGGAATTAAAAATCTTTTCGATCTGCACGAGTGATTTAAAATTGCATTATATTTAATTGAGTTCTCAATCTTCTCATTAATTAATTTTAAATCCAATTTGACAGTCAGGCAAGAAGTTTATCTTTATATTTCGATTATTATTTGATAAGTCTACGAGTATTAAATTTTAATTCTATTCTATTTTAAGCATTTTATATTCAACGATTTATGGAGTACGCAAAACCCAACAGAATATTTAAATTCACAGAGACAATGTAACAAATTTCAAATTATAGAACTGCATATAAATTAACTTAATTTACTTTGTCAATTACATATGTCTATTTACATATGGCTATTTACATATGTCTATTTACATATGTAACAACACATGAAAAGACAAACCACATTTGTCACATAAATATATATAAATATAAAAGGCGTCAACATTAGTTGCACCAATTTTAATTACAAACGTTAACGCACTCGGACCAGCCCACACATAAATATGCCACGCCCACCACACAACTACAGCTACAACAAAAAGTGCAATAATAAAGATACAGCTGAAAACAAGGGGAAAATGGGAATGCATTTAAAGCGATAAAAACTTTTATTACCAGTAAAAAAAAAAAACAACGAAAATTTGTTCAAATTGTAGTTGAGATTGTTCCTCCGATGTGTGCAAAATTTGAGCATAGTTGCCACAAACTGAGGAAACAGATTCACACACAGAAATGATACTCCCACATTGAAAGGAGTTGAGCAAAGTCTTTGGGCAATTTCCCGCCCAGTTTTGTGTGCTTTGGCTGCCTTGTATAATCGATGTATCCATGCCGTTACCATATCGCATTGTGCCTATCCCAAATTACCCAGAAGCGGGACACCACCCCATCCCCCCCTGTTCGTATGTTACATATCGTTTGGCTGTGTTTTGTCGGGTTTGTGGCGAGATTTTGTGGTACGCCTGGAAGCCAATTGGTGCTTCGCACAACAATTTATATAGCTTATATATATATATATATATACGTATATATATATTTGGGCTGTTTGCCTTGGCATACAAGTATTTTGTGCACTTATTGATTTTTGATAAATAAGCCCACGCACCACGTTAAAGCTATTTGGCCGAGACTCAACAACAAAAGAAATTCGTAAAATAGGGCTAAAAAAAATTGATCAAAAAACCCAGAGAAATTCAAACAGCAGCATAAAAAAACATTGGTTACATAGTTTGGTAGTTGTTCAACCCGTTTACCGATTCTTTTGAACAAAAACGTTAAATAAAAATAACCAAACTTGTGCAAAGAAAGTTCCTATTTTTCATAGATTGTAGTTTGCGATTAAGATATTGAACTGCCTGTTTGGTTCGTAACTATGCAGAAAACCAGTTGTTGTTTAAACCTTATTTTCGCTAATAATAAAAAAAAAGTACCTGCCTTTGATCGAAATACCTGAATGACTCAACGAACCATTAAATCAACTGCAATGATACACATTATTCCAGATGGAAAATGGCTTACAGAAAATAAGTTGCTGCTTTAGAAGCTTTTCCGACAATAACAAAAAGAAACAGTATAATTTGCAAGACAAATATTTTTTGATATAAATCCAGTGGAACAGATTGCTTTAATAAATATTGTCCAAGCGTAGGATGTAAAAGTGTTTACACAACCCAGGACGCGACAGAACAAAAGCGAAGAAGAAAACACAGGCTCCAAACAGGAACAACAAGCCGGGCAAAGAGCAGCAAAGAAAGAGCAAGGAAAATTCACGGATTTTTTTGAAAAACACTTTTAAAACACATTTATAAAACGGCTGCGAAAAGCATTGAGACAAAAAAAAAATAAGACGAGAAAGAGCAGTGGAAACGTCGAAAGGCAAACGTTGGGTCAACTATTAAGGCAGGTCACTACGCGGGTGGGTGGTGGTTGAAGCGGTGCGGGATGTTGGAACTGTGGGTGCAGAAAGCCACTCGCCGTTATGGGCGCATTAAGCGGGGCCGAGCAAAAGCTCAGGACATGACCAACCGAGCCGCTAGTATGACGAGGCGTATACACAATACTCTTGTCTCATGTGTATATTTGAGAGCATGCACGAGCACTTAATCTTTCAGCTGGCGCCGATGCAGCACAGGATATAAGGCCCATATATCTAATGGCTCGACAACAGCAGCTATCCTTAAGGAATCTCGAATGCCACGGCACACAAGGAAAGCAGATTCTGTCCTGTTTGTGGGAGCTGGTCGATCCACAACTGGGTTTAGTAATCCATTAAAATATTGCCAACAATTATTCAAGGCTTAGCTCGCCAAACGAATGAGAATAATATATTTAAATATTCAACTACGTTTGTACAACAATAACAGATTTTTATTTTATTTACCTGACAACACTTTTGGCCCAGCTGCACTCTTAGACATACAAATTTATTTCGACCAGCAGAATAAATTTGATTTTAGTAATTCTCCAAGCAGTGGCGAGGGGCGGGGGGCGGCTTTGGTCCAGCTGTCTAAGTCAAAGCATGAGTTATGAAAATTATGTGCGGCAAATGCGGTCGAGAAATTGCACATAATACGTCAAAGTCAGAAATTGATTTAGGTCAATTAATTTAAACGAACCACAACAAGTGCAGGACACGCCCTCATACTCATTTCTACCCCCCACACCCCAAGCGATAGCCATAGGTACGACACGCTTCTGGGAGCTGATATTTTGTGAAGTTAACTTTTTATTTGGGTGGGTGGCTTGTACATAATAAGCAATCGGAAGTGGTTGCCAGACACGTATTATGTATTGGAGCTGGGGAGGAGCGAGGGGATAGTGCTCACTTTGGGGTTCAAGCTGAGCACCGTTATAATTGTATTTGAACAGCAAACATGACGTAAGAGTGGAGCTGAAAGGAGAGAGAGAAAGAGAGTGAGAGCAAAGGAGACGGTGATGAAGGGAGTGTGAGTTTGTGTGAGGAAGATAGCTAGAGGGTCGTAGGTAACAGGGAGGGGAACTGTATTTACTCATATGCCTTGCACAGACATGTTAATTATTTTGCGGTGTGCGTGTTTATTTTTGGTAAATCGATTTTCACGCGATTCAATGTACACCCAGTTGGAACACTTACTTTGGATATGATTCTACTTGGAAGCGTTCTCAAACAATAAAACATTACGCCAGCCCTGGCCAGAGCCCTATTTGCTCTAACTGTTTTCTCAAATATTTGAACAATGTTTGTCGGAATTAATTAACAGTATTGTAAAGTGCCTGTGCAAAGTCAAAATGATGGGTACACAAAGGGGAAAGGGGAATGGAATGCAGAAGCAGTAGTCGCTCCAACTGATTTGCATTCTTCGGTCTCAGCATATTTCATGTAGATTTTTTTTTTTTTGGCTTCTTTGTTTGCTGGCCGACGCTGTGCATAAGTTCAAAGACACAAAAAGTCAAAAACTGGCTTAACAAATATGTACGTATTTATATATAAAACATATATATATAGCAGGAGAAGGGGTTTATCCTTCGCATACCGAGCATTAAATACCCTGGCACACACATGGCAGTTAATCCTAGCCTAGTTTATTTTAGAATGATTGCCTGTTATTAATTGGTGAGCTTTTTCAAGAATAGAAAAATGATTTATTATATATTTATTATATTTAATATTATTTATTTATTATATTTAATATTATTTAATATTATATATATTTATTACATTTAATATTGTTTAATATTATATATATTTATTATATTTAATATTATTTATTTATTATATTTAATATTATTTAATATCACATCAATGGCGAATCTATTACAATCATATATTTAACCTCTGAGGTAACTAAATATTTGTCCTCTGCATTTATCCTCTGCCAGGGTATAAAAATGAAAATCCGAAAAAACAATGTAATTTTAATTAAAATCGCCTCTACCGTTACAAAACTTCTATTCAGCAGTTAGTTAAAAAAAAAGGGATAACAAAAAAAAACCGCCCAACAACTCTCTCAAAAACTTGTTGAAAGCATTTTGTTGCACAACAGTTCTGAGAATTGCACTTCTGTTGATGACATTTCAATGGTTTTATTTTTATTTGTCTAATACTCGGAAAGCTTAAGCAAAACAAGTAATTTAATTTATTCAAATTATTATGAATAACAATAATCCAACTGTGCAGCAAACAGAGATGAGAAATTTTAAGCTGAATTATGAAAACTACAAGCAAATTGTGTAAAACCAGATCTTTATGAAATCAGTTCAAATGCTTTAATCTTTAATTTTACATGAAATGCTTTAAACTTAAAGATTATACTTGAAATCAAGTGTATTCGACTTTGACGGATTTTACTACCATTTTGGCTCAAATGAAATTGCTCGTTGTGCAATACATCATTAACAAGAGCCAAATGCATCCCTCATCTTTCACATTTCTTGTACACTTTCACAGATCCGTCACTCAAAAGTCAAGCACACACACACACACACACACACACACAAACACACACACAGAGAGAGCTTGAAACCTGCTTATAATTACCCTGTAGATTACACATTTTACATAACAAGGCTCATTCATTAATGTCACCAAAAAGAGCAACAGCAACAACATTTGTAAATCTGCAACATTCTGTTGCCACACCCACCGGACGGCAAAACGGACCACGTTAATGGCACTACACTCAGTACACTCCACAGCGTCTCCTTCCCCGAAGCAGCCCACAAAGTTGCATTTGTGCAAATGCTATAAGGAAGAAAATGCGACCAGCAAAAAGAAACAGCAGCAGCAGCAGAGGAACCGGTGCTGGAACGTGCCTATATACTCAAGCTGGTGACGTATCCTTCACCATGAGAACGCAACGAATTAAAATGCAACTCACAACTACACACAACACACACACACATTTACTAAGAGTTACAGTTTCATTTTTGTGATAGTTAAAATTTCCGAAAATTTGCCGCTGCAGGTGCAACCAATTTGATGGCCCTTTTGGGGTCGGAAGAGTCGGGTGTTTGTACCATCAGCCCCCATTCCCCATCCTACACTTCAGCCATTCCATCCTTGCATAGAGAACAGCAGGGAATTTGAAAGTTGAACGACGTCAACAGTAGCAGCAGCAGCAACAGCAGCAACAGCAGCAGCAGCAGCAACAGCAGCAACAACAGCAGCAGCAACAGCAGCAGCAACAGCAACAGCAGCAGCAACAGCTGCTTGTCAGCGCTGCCACCAAATTCTCCTTCCATAGTTTTGTTCAAGCGATTTGTTTAAATGCCGAGCTGCATTTCACAGTTGCTTGCAGCGTGTTGTTATCGTTATTTCTAGAGTCCAGAGAGTTATATGGGCAGTTGCCGTTGGGTGGGGGGGGGGGGGGAACAGCAGCAGCAACAATGCTGCAATCTACGAAGAGTTAACCTTATCGTGATTTTAATGATCTATTAGAGCACGCTCCAAATTTGTGTTAGCTTTATGATTGCATTTTGGTCTCCTTCTCCCCCTCTCTTTGTCTCTTTTTCTCTAACCCACTCTCGCAGTGCCATTGGCATTATTACCCACTCGTTATAACATCCATGCTGTTGGCTTTCCATATGCAACATTCTGTCTACACCCAACACACAAGCCAGTCCCGTGGATTGGCAACTTTTTATTGCCTGGTCGCACCGTTAAGTGGGATTTATGTTGATGCGATACTGTATCCATGCATCTCCTGCCATTCTCTCCCTCTCTCTCTCTCTCTCTCTCTCTCTCTGACTCTTTCTCATTTTGGCATTCACTCTGAGTTTTTGGCCAGTTTATTGGCTGGGTCACATGCGCTTTTGACTGCTAACGCCTTAATTGAAGTCCCCAGTTTCAATTTTAAACTTATAATTCGGTCTGTCTAACTGTGCCATTGCCAGTTCAGTTTACGCTATCTCCCTCTCTCCCTCTCCCACTCTCTTCTGTCTCTTTTTATCGCGCGCGTGTCTTTTGCGTAGCACATAAAAAATATTTACTTCGTGTTCGCAGTTCCAAACAAAAGTTGTTAACTTTTTTTTTCCGCTGCAGCTTAACCAGCACATGTGACTGGGATTTCTCGCTACTCCCCGCTGCTCCCACTTCGTTCATATTTAAGTCCACTTGTCTGTACTCTGTACTAGTCTGATCCTGTCTGTTCTGTGCTGGTCTGCTCTGGTCTGCTGTGAGCCATTTTGTTTTAATGGCCAAAACTAAGCACCTCGCACACATATGTGAAAATATATATATGAAATGTGAACAAGTTGGGGATTTCATTTTGACACTTTATATGACAGGACAGCCAACTACCGCAACGAAATGAAATGTTATGCCACATCCTGGAAGCTGTGTGTATGAGCTGTGCATCCAGCAGATATTCTATGGATTATGGCATCAATTGATTAGCAGCGGAGGGCTTACACCACAGCTTTAGTTAACAATTGTTATAATCACACACTGTGGCAAAGTTTATTCATTTAATTTGCTCTTCATGTAATCTCATAATAATTTGCACTTATTTTTACATGCAAACAGTTTAAGTGGATTACTATAAAGTCCAAAAGTATCAAATTGAAATTATTTAATGTTGAGTAAATCTGTTTAGACAAAGTAATAAATTGTGTAATTTATTTTATTGAATTAATCAGACAACAAATATTTGGGCAATCAATTTTTAGACACATTTTTAGACTATAAAATTAACAGAGGCAGAGATAAATATTAAATATGACCAAATTTATATAATTAAAAACAAATATATAAATCATATTTATTATATTTTTAATTAACAATATTTAAGTATTTTTATTACCAATTTTTCCTGTCATTTTTTACTTGCAGTTTACAAGTTGAAATCATGCGAAACGAAATTACAGAAATAGGAAACCGAAACGGCAGCAGTATAAGACAAACTAATAATACACAATAATAATAATAATAATAATAGCAATAACAAAAATAAAAATAAAGATCATTCCCCCAGTTGGTCGATGCCAATTGGTGCATCCACAACAATGTAAGCCAGCAATAAGAAAACAGAGACTAGAAGCTGTCAAGTAGAGCAAACAATGCGAAATAATATAGCACTTAAGTGGAATCTCTTTGCAGACAGCAGGAACAGTAACAATCAAACGCACCACGGGGCGTATGATTAACGGGCGATTAACAGTGAAGATCTTTTATTTATTTATGCTGAGCGCGATGGAGCGCGGGAAATTGAAATGGGAAATGTGTCGAAGACGTGATTTAAATATTAATAAATGCATTAAATATGCTAAAACAGCAACAACAACAGCAACAACAAAAACAACAACAACAGCAATTGCAGCAACTACAGCAGCAACTGCAGCAACCACAACGCCGCTAACGGCAAATGGAACAACAACCACTGGGCGCATTCTGGAAGTGGTGCTTAGCAGCTCAGCCACGCAGCCATTAACGGATATGCAACGAAACCACCTGCTTAAGATGCCAACAACTACAGCTACAACAGCAACAGCAACAGGAACTGCAACAACAACAACAACAACGACAGCCACAATAAAAACAATAGAACAACCAACAACACTAAATTGTGCAAATTCAGCAGCGGCAGCTACAATAAAAAGAATTTGCAGGACTTTAAGGACTTTTGCTGAGAGCCGGCCACAGTCTGGACTGCTATTGACGCTCTGCCTCGCTCTCAGCCTTGTGGGTAGCAGTGAAGGGGGCTTTGCCTGCCTCAGCAATCCCTGTGTGTTTGGCGTCTGCATCGATGGCCTGAACAGGTGAGTCCTTCACAACCTTCCATCACATATGCTGCCACATGCAGCTGGTGCTGCAGCAACTTAGTTCAATCCTTGCATCCAATGCTTATTATCGCCAAGCCAATAAACTCAGTTCAACACATTTCGAGTGGGCAATAAACTTGCACCACTTGAGCGACAGCCCAGCAGCAGCAGAAGAGGCAGAAACAGCAGGAGCACCAGCACCAGCAGCAGTTTCTGTTAGCCATCGATAGCCGTAGGATTCCATTCGCACACTTACAGAGGGCAAACATGTTGATGCCGCCACTTTGCAGGCAAATGCATTTCCAACACAGTTAATCCGTTCCAACCCCCACCCGCACTCATTCCACATATCTGCCCGCTATTTGCCTTTTATGCAAACCAACCCACCCATTTTAAAATGAGGCCAAGTTGCGGCTGCATTGAGTGGCAGTTGAGTGGGTCGCTTGCCATAGAGAAGTGGGTTCAATTGCATAAGCTGCGCATTATTAACTTAGGAGAGTGTCTAATGCACATCCTCCAGCAACAATAAATTTTGCACGTAATGTAGCGTATCCTATGACCTCTACAGATGCTAAACGTTAGGCCTTTTCCCTGCAAATAGGGTCTGAAATTATGCGTAAATTTTGGTGGATGAATATCACAGAAAACTAATTAAAAGATAGACGAAATAGAAATTTATGATCTACTTTTAGAAGATATTCCATTCTTGAATAGATATTTAGATACTATGTGAAAACTTAATTTGATATTTAAGTCACTTATTTAGTTACTCTTCAAATATATTACATAATTTAGCTCAAGTTCGCAGTTTGCTACAATTAATTAAAAAATTTCAATTCGTTTAAAATTCACAATTCTGATTAGCAAAAACAATTATTTAATTCAGCGCTTTGCATTATTTATTCAGTGTTAGAACAAAATTATTCCTAGTGCAGTTGCTGATATTGTATAAAAAAAAGTATTGCTCCAAAAGAGCCGTAGCTGAATCCAACTTCTTTTAAGTTAGTGAAATTCCATTTTCTTCTTCCCGCTTTATATGCGAATGTGGCCGCTAAATGTGGCCATAAGCGGAACCTGCTGCAATTTGAAGCCTTATCAGGCACGGTCGTAGTAGCCCAACCAATCTCACAGTCTGCGAATTTGCTCTATAAAAAGCGTTTACGATATTTTTACGATAGCTTCACGCAAAACTGCAAGTCAAATGCGAAGCCTGGCAGACGGTTGAAATGTTTTTTGGAGCGCGCATTTCTTGACATAGCCAGCAGCTGGGAAGAGGAATCAGAAGAGGGGTTTCGTAGGGGTGTCTTGTGCTTTGTCGGGGTTAGTTGGTTTTAGCTGAACTGGCGGTATAGAAGTTTATGCGCTGGCAAGAAAAATTTATAGCTACAATTAAACTTAACACGATTCAATGTGATTTAAACGGATTAACTGAATAGTTTTGCCCCATTCTATCAGTTCGCTAAAGTGAAGACTATCCTCGACTGAGAGTTATCTGAGTACATTGATATTTTATTGGTTTATCGAGGTTTATGTTTGACTAGTTTGCGCCAATATCGGTATTTATGACTCGTTTTTCAGAGTTGAGTAAGTTTTATACAAATCGTAAAACTGGAAATGCAAAATGTTTAGGAAATAGGCAAAAGGCGATAAGCTCGTTAAAAAGGGAGCAGAACATAAAATCAAATCTCTTAAATAAATTGATGATGTGAAAAAATTTAAAGTTTATGATTTTACAGATCCTTTGTCGTTTCTTGAACTAGGCTAAGCAGTGAATTGCTCTGTCAGAATTTAAAATATGATTATTTAAAACCTTTCAAATATGTCAATTTATGCGAGGATTTTCATAAAATTAATTGATGAAACATATTTACGGCCGAGCTGACAGGAAATGTTAAAAGAAACATTTTTTGCTTACAAATTCAAGGATTATTTCGCTGATTCCCCTTGGTATTGCCACGATTCCTATCAGTTATACATGTAGCAGCTAATGCGATTCCCCATTGTCATTTATCTACTCAGTGCAATTGTTTTTGGCATGCCAACAAATCAACAGGCCTCCTGGGTGAACAAGTCCATGTCAAAGGCAGCAACAAAAGTATTTTTTCTTTACCCATTCCAAGTGTCTCCAATGTGCCTTGGAGTAACCGTTACCTGTGCTCATCGACAGATATACAAGAACAAAAAGTGACACTGAGAGGGAGAGAGAGATAGAGAGGGGGAGAGAGAGAGCTCTACAAATACATCCTAATGTAATCCATAATAAAAGAGTGCACACACCAGCCCCGCAACCACTCATCCCTCCCTCACCCCCTTGATGGCCTAGTATCAAACTGCAAAAGTTCTTTAATTAAGCTGTGTAGCTGCAAACTTATCCGTGAGAAGGGGAGAGTGCTAACGGGGAGGCCAAGCCAGGAAATGTCTGCCATGTCGGTGACAGTCCCTCGACACTTTTGCATTTCCGTTACGTTTCTATTACCGTTACTAGTGCCGTTACAATGTCTGTTGCTGTTGTTGTTGCCATTGCTGCTGCCTTTGCTGTTTCCGCTTCAATTTCAATTCACTCTTAGTAGTAAAAACTCAATCCCAATTGGCTACCAAATATTTATTTCCACTACTCAACCGTAATTTCTCGAGATTGTTGGCCATGTTTATAGCACCCGCCTGGCCACTGAGAAAACTCCATGTACATTCCACTATTAGATAAAGACACATTTATATGTGCATATGCATCTCTGGCAACTCTGGCAGTGTGGCTCACTTCAATTACCCTCCAATGGTGTCAGAACTTTCTCCCTCGACACAGTGCCCAAAAAATAAGGTATGCATTAAGAACCGAAAAATATCGAAATATTTATTCAGGGCAAAAATGGAAAAAAATTGACCTAAAATAGCCTTGAAGCACATTTCCGACTCAACTGGGACTAAGTCAAATATTCAATAAATACAAATGAGTTTAAATTGATATTCATAAGCTATTCACAATACAGCATTATATTCATCCTCAAACCTTATACAAATTATACATATTTTCTCTCAGCGTATGCGCTACTTTCTACACCATATTGTGATATTTGTAAAACTATTTTTATCTAAAAACGTTTTCTTGTTGTTGCTTTACTTTTTCTATCTTTTCATTTATGGGTTTGCCCACAAAACTTTTTTTTATTTGTTTTTTGCTGAACGCTTGATGCATCATTGACACACCGTTGCGCCCATCCCAACCGAATGTGTCACCTCCCGCATGTGTCGTGATAACAACAACAACAACAACTACTACAACAACAAATGAGTTCAGCTCGTATTCGTGTTACTGCATTGACGGCTACACAGGGATCCAGTGCCAAACGAATTGGGACGAATGCTGGTCGGGCCCTTGTCAAAACGGTGGCACATGTGTGGATGGTGTTGCCTACTACAATTGTACGTGTCCGGAAGGATTTTCTGGTAAGTGTACGCGGTTTATTTTTGTGCTACTCCACCAACAGATACGCAGATAGTACAACAAATACAAGTACTAAAAATTGCATAGCCCACTGGCGGCTGGTTTGTAGACAGTTGAGTGTTTGAGAGGATGCGGGGGGTGTCGCACACCACGTGCAAAATGTATTTTTATTAAGCCAACAAAAAAACGATCCCTGGCCATCCAGAGCAGCCACTCCAGCACGGAGTGCACACACAGACACAGAGGGAGATACCAGAGCTCTCGGTCAGGCTTCGATAGTTCCGAGCATGCCAAACGTATTTGTAAAATTTGCGGCAAGCCAGAAAAAAAAAACCCACAGCACAAAACAAATAAAGAAAATAATGTACAATATATTTTTTATACTTATCTACAGCTTTCGCTCACATGTGTCTATTACTCTTTTTTACTCCCGAGCAAGAAAGCGAAAGAACCTAAACCAAAGGGAAATGAATCCATTCGCGAAAAAGACGAATTTTAGTTACACTAGCAATGATTAATGACAAACAACATTACGAAAAAATAAAGTACTTATTTTAAATTTCTTTAAATTTCACAAATATTAAGTTTTTATGAAATGAACTGTGTTGTTCGCTGATGCAAGTTTACTATGGAAAACTTAGAGTACATTTATGGAGACACAAGTTTTCTGACCTAGTCTTCTACACCCTCGCTAAGAAAATGTGAAACTTTAGTGTGCAAATGGTTTGGGAGGCATCTCGCAGGATGTTCAAGAAGTGCGATGAGGGCAAACTAACATTAATGTTGTCTATTGTGGTAGTCAATGTTGGGTGCTTAGCTTGCCACTTGCTAAGTTTCATTTGTAGTGTGGGTAAATGGGTAAATGTGGCGAATGTGTGTCCAACAGTATGTGTGTGTACTTCTGTGTGTGTGTGTGTGTGTGTGCGGAAGTCTTAGCATGAATGTATCTAATGTTCATCCTTTGGCTTCGTGTATTTGCCGTCTGTAACATGTACATGCATAAGAACCACATTTACTTTTGCTACGTGTGAGAAGCACTTAGTGAGTATGTGTGTATGTGTGTGTGTGTGTGTGTAAGGGGTGTGTGTGTTTAGGGAGTATCTTCCAGTTGACTTTATACAATTTTGTGAAATATATAGCCATCGTGTAGCTGCTTTATGCATTACCCATCAACGCCAACTAATACCAATTACAAATTGCTACAATTTTCGTGGTCTACGAAAGTTGCCAACACCAAAAGCTAATAATTTTTCTTTGGAGTGTGGAAATGGGAGATTAGTAATTGACACACAGTTTGGATTAGTCGTTTACCAAGCCCAACTATACAAATTTTCGACCTTAAAATTTTAGGATAGAGCAATAACCCTTTAAGCTAAAGATGTGGTATGCTTTTGTGTCAGGGATAAAGTTATCACAGAAATCACAATACCACAAACTAACCAAGTGAACAGTATCTGATTTATACCCAAAAAAGATTCCGCTACGAAGCGTTTTAATTTTCGAGAATTAAACATTTGAATAAAGCGCATTTAAATAATTATACAGTAATTATCTTTAAAGTTGTATACCCTAATACCCATTTCATTTTGTCCCATTTTTAATTTGACCAAACACAACAATTGCATTAAATTAGCATAAATAAAACAGTAGCGAAGCAATTAGAGTGTTCAAGTCGGGACTGGCTAGGATATAGCGACTTGGATATATCCTGTAAGTTCCATTTAGTATTTCTAGGATGTAGACAGATATATGGCAAAGCGCCTGGAATCGCTTTTCTGATCAATATTACTTATTCTATTAGGATTCAGATTTGCTGCATTTTGCATTTTATATGTATTTTCATAACATTATTATACCCATTTTACCGTTAGTAATGGGAAATTGTTAATATAATTTAAATTGCATAAAAATGAAATCAACACTTAACAAGCAAAAACTGCATAATTTGATATGCATTATTGCAATTCCCTTCCTCATGGCTGAAAAGTTATTCGATTTTATCAAAATTAAAATTAAAAGCATATTACTTTAATTGGATAAATTATTTTTAATTATAAGACTCTTCTGTGAGGTTTATGGTAATAGATCAAATAATGCAGTGTTAGTTTTGCCGGTGATTTTGAGTGGATTAGTCATACAAAGTACGGTAAAACCAGACGGAAAGTAAGCATACGCTCTGAAAATTGCGCTACATAGAAGATATGGGAAATAAAAAAGCCAAATATGTGAATAAATTCTGCACACAAACGAAATATATAAAAAAAAAATTATGCTTTCAGTATACAAAGCCACAAAAAACATGTATAAAAAAATAGATTTTTTTTCCCCAAAAGTGCGAAATAGCAGGAAATGAAGCAATAAACTATGCACATTTTATAGTAGGCTAATTTGAAAGTGCCCCACTATGTAACACCCTGTATTATGTATTAAAAATGTATTCTATTTCAATTTGGGTACATTAAAAAAGTTAAGTTCTGATTAAGAATATATAAACATAATGAAGTCGCAAATGTGCTCATTTAGAATAATTATTTCATCAGCAGAGGGTAGAATAAAAATGTTGCATGCCGGCTTTGTGGCAAAGCCAGCTGCACAAACATTCTAATTAATATTATAACCGCCTCGCGTTGTTTGTTTTTCTTCATTTTTTTTTTTTACCCTTTTGAAGTGCATTTGCCTTTCAGCTGCATTTTGCACTATTTTCCGTTAGGCGTTTGTGCCCTTTGAGGTGGTCATCACTGGCAACAACCAACCCCAGATTCAAGAACCCACAACCACCATTCTGCCCCAAAAAGTCGACTATGCTTTTTTTTTGTTTACGTCCCACTTACCAAATATCCTGGTTTCTATCACAACAAACTATAGTTACAGCTTAACCAAATGCATTGTTTGCTGTGCTCTCCTTTGGATAGGTTTTGGTTTTGGTTTATCTGTTTGCTTTGCTTATGGGGGTATTCAGGTTAATTATGAGCGTCCCTTGAGTGCTTTTGATAGTTGAATAACTAAAAATATAAGAAAATATAAAATCAATTATTAAATTGAAGAAAATACTGAACAAAATTTACCAAAACAACTTTACGTTCTGCTGAAATATAAATTCAATTATAAAATGGAAGAAAATACTAGAAAAAGCTTAACATGAGATACAGTAAAAACTTTACGTTCTGCTGAAATATAAATTCAATTATTAAATTGAAGAAAAGACTAGAAAAAGCTTAACATGTGATGCAGTAAAATACGTAAATAAAATGCTTACTTAACTGTATAGAATATTTTTCACGCCTTGTTAGTCAAAATGTGACCAACAACAATACAATGAGCAGCTCATTGCAGAACTCTAATGGCAAACAATCTAACAATGGTGCAATTCTCAGAGGCATAACCTTGCTCCCTTTGCCAGTAACAACACACACACACACACACAAACTAACACCCACACACACAATGCCTTTTATCGTGTGTAAAGGCATCTTCTTGACTGGCTTTATGCAATCATTGCAGGGAGCCAAAAAGCTGAGGGCATTCAGCGCGAAAACAATGCAAATTGCAGTTGGGAGCCATTGCCAGGCCTATTCACATTGAAATTCACATTTAACATTCATGCAACAACAACAAGAAAAGAAAAGTGCCACAAATCAACAATAAGAAATACCCTTTACAACAACTGCTCGACGTAGAAATACTCAGTTCACTCGTCTACTTTAAGAAGTAAATTGAGAAGTTGATATCCTTCAAATTGACATAATTTTAAAGCTGCTTAAAATTGTTGTTATTGAGAATTGAATTTGAGTTTCCATAAATTGTCAATAGTAGTCAACAGTCTTTATTTGTGCACTCGGTAGTCGACGGGGTATTAAAATGAAAAAGCATTCAAATTGCAGAAAGTCCATTTTTATGTACTTTTTTTTTTTTTGATTCTGCTTTACCTTTTGCTTAACTTTATTTCAATTGTATGTTTTTTACCATGCATTTTCGGGGCAGCTTTTTATGTGTTTGCACTTTTATCATCAGGTGAATATGAATATGAAAACATGATTGGAAATGCGAGTGAGTTTCGCTCCCCTCTGCACCCCTACCCTATATTTGGTCATATTTCTGATACTCGTATGCATTTTAAACGTATTCACTGCACATTCATTCAATCAAACATGCATTTGGCTCAGCTGCTCGCTCATTCATGCCTTCATTTCGCTTACCCAAAGATATTTGTCTTTCTGGCAAGAATTTTTCTCGTTTTTTTTTCCTTTTTATTTGACTCTTTGTGTGCGATTCGTCGGCGTTGCCTTTTTTCCAATTTTTGGCATACAGGCGACAGATTTAAGCGATTGCTCCATTTTTTACTTTTCATTTTGTCCCCACATTTCCTCTTTATTCATAACCATAAAACGAATTTTATTTGGGACATTTAAATCGCATCGTAACCAGTGCAACTTTTAAAGTTGCCACTGGGTGATTTATCGAGGGATTTGACCAAAAAAAAAAAAAACAAATCGAAATTCATTGAATTTCACGTTGCTCAACGATTTACATACATTTTTTATTTCATTTACGTTTGAAATCTGGGCAGGGGAAGAGAGAAGGATGGTATTATTGGTGTCCAAAATTTAAATACATTTGTGGCCATTGAATTGTGCCCATTTTGAAGCTAATCAATTGCCCTAAAGGGATTTAGTTTTGCTAAAATCGCTGCTGTTGTTATTATTATTTGAAAATGCGTGTGTGTGGCATAATATTAAATATTTAAAATATAGCGTACTGATTTTACAATGAAAACTTTCAGGTTTGGTAAACCTTTTGTGTGGCCGTTTTTCACACAATTTACACTTTTATTATTGTGTGTGTGTGTGTGTGTGGGATATTATTGGTTTTGGTATTAGCCATCCAAGCGAAAATGATCACATTTTTATTGTTGTCTGTTGACATTATAAATGCATTTACTCATGCCTTAGTAGGTTAATTGCAAAATATGCATAAATGCACATTGCAAGTGTTTGTAATTGATATATTCACCGTGAATTTCCAATTTAAATTTAAACAATTTAATAAATGAAAAGAGGAAAAACTGCGAAAAAAAAAATTCCAAAAACATTTTTGTGTATAAAAATTAGAGATTATTTATTAAATACAACTCAAATAACAAATAAATAATTATAAAAATATATGCAAATTCCAAGTGTGTGTAATTGATATTTTCACGGTGAATGTTCACTATTTATTAAATGAAATGCGGAAAAACTGCGACAAAAATTCCAATAACATATCTATGTCGATGGAGATTATGAATAAATATTAGGGATTATTTATTAAATACAACCAAAATAAATAATTAAAATAAAGGCGAAACTAAAATTCAGTAAATAGGCTATTAAAAAGCATTTAACTGAAGCTCTTAAATTAATAAACAAAGCTGTTAAATTAAAAATCAGTTGAAAACCCCTCAACTTAGATAGATAGAGAGAAATTGGAATATTTAGAGAATGTTAACAATATTAAAATAGAGAACTTTGCAAGGCTTATCCATCTACTAAAATGCGCTCATATTTTTGCTCATATATTACGCAATTTTGTTTCACATATGTTTCTAAAATTCGAAAATTCGAAAATTGTGGAGAAGCCAACTCAATTCTTTAGAAATCAGTCAGGCAGGAAAAAAAAACTATAGAAACCCAAATCAGAAGCACTTCTCAGAAATCAGGAAATGAGTCTCCTTGATTAAGTTTAGCGGCACTTTTCGTGACACAAATTTCGCAATTTCTAAAAAAAAAAGGAAATTTCCAAATCTGAAATGTCGAACTAGTCTCATACTTTAAGTTGGACAATGCGCTGAAACCAATGAACTCTTTCTCGGTGGGTGAACAATGTGTGCTAAAAGGGAAACGAAATCCGAACCAGAGTCTATAGTACTAAATGCAATTAATTAAAAGCTTTTAAGCAGAGGCATATGTAGCCTGGCAGCAGATGCTGCGATTGCCGTGAAAATGGGTAGTTCCCCAGGACTCTTTGGCCTCGATTGTCATTGTCCTGGCCACGCTTAGGGACTTCCAACTGATGCCTTTCGTTGGCGCAGCGAAAAAGTGCAATTGAAAGCGCAACAATGCGCACCACAACACACTGAAGTGGCGCAGCTGGGTGATCCACCACCACCACCACCACTGCCATTCCCATCCCGGCCCAGCTAAACCAAATACTAAAGGATATGCGAGCGCATTGGAATTGCTTGGCTCTGCACGCTGACATAGTGCGACATAGTTGAATTGCTTTAGTAGCAGGATTCGGCATGGCTTGCTTGCACTTGGGGTGCAGCTTCGATTTGGTATTTCATGATTAGTTCCCACGGCATTCACAGATGAGCTAAAGTGCAGTTCATTGCTCACTGTCGCATCCGAGTATTTGGAACCAAATCCGAGCCATCGCCTGGATTAAGTGCGCAGTTGCAATTCTGCAATTGTTAGATATATTTAATTTCTGCTATTTGAATTATTTTATTCTTATGTGAGCTGATTAAATAAAATTGTATTTTTATAAAATACAAATTAACAATTAGTTTCATTTAAGTATTTAAAAGAAAAAGCACAAATTTATGTATACATTTGGAAATTTGAAAACGTAGCCACAAGCCTTGGCAATTGGTATATTGGCATCATTGCATAGAAATTGTAGTTTCTAAAAAAAAAATATTGTTGCCTAGTTGCTAGAATTGAGTTTCATAATTATAACGAAATTTGAATTTTGGTTAGCTACGCTGGCTTTCAAATTATGCAGAGCTGTGCACTCATTCATTTATTTATATGCATTTATTCTTTCGTTTTTTGCACTCACCAATACATACACACAGCGATACACACACCCACACACACATTCAACTCATGAATAAAGAACTGAGCCAAACTTAAAATGCAAACGCAATGTGAATTAAATTCAACTCATGCCATATTTATTTCCTGTACCCATTGAAAATTTCTGAAATGGGTATAGTAAAATCCAGCAAATGTTTGAGCCAAACAAATGGAGTCAACAACATTTAATTGTACATATTGAGGAATCAAGTGATATAACAATCATAATACGGCTTTTCTCGATTATCGTATGGTAATATTATTTTTTCAGAGCTGTGTATTTCGGAGGCAAAAATATTTTAATTTGTTTGTATTATATTTTTAACGATGCATATATAAAGCAGTCTCAATCCACCGATTATCCTCTCTTGTTGTGAAAGCTTAAGTAACAAGCAAATAAAAATCATCAAATGTGCTTTATAAAATTCAAATTTAAATATGAGAATTTTAAAAAGCTGTTGAATGGAAAATGAAAACCGTTTACAGTTAATTCTAATTGCGACATGGTTGCCAACAAATGTTTATACCTTGTTGAACATATGTTTATAGCTCGGTGGCAACAACAACAACTGAAAAGAAAAACAAGTGCAAGTCATGGCTGAAACTGAAACGAGTTAAAACCAGTAGCAAAAGCTGCTGTCAGACTTTCTGCAGAACAAGGAATAAACGAAATAAGAAATATGAGCAGAGAACCCTTTCTCATATCCCTATGAAAAGGCTTAAGCAAAGATTTGTTTCTTCATTTGGTAATCTATTTAATGAATATTAGAAATTATTGCATACTTCCCAAAAAACATTAATAAATCATTCTATGTGCACAAAACCTTAAGTTGAATTCTGAAATATTCCATTTAAGCATTTTGGCATTCCAATTTATATTTCTCCTCCGACTCTGTCACTTTCACAATTCTATCAGAATAACTACCAATTTCTTGAATTCATTCGTCTCAATTGTTGCCTCGCCTGTCACTTTGCAAATGCCACGCACATTTATCAATATTTTAGCATGTCTGAAGTGCTTCGTCATACCAAATTCAATATTGAAGTGCTTTTCGGCCCTATTGGCGAAATCAAATTTTGATTAATGTTACATTTCAAATATTTAGGCATTCACCAACACGCAAAAAAAAAACAGATAAAATGGGAAACAAAGGTGGCAAGCAAAATTTTCGCCGAAAATTGTATTGAAAATTGCGCTTTCAAAACAAAAAAGTGGGACAAAAAATACAAAAAAAAATACAAAAAAAAAATACATAAAACCCTGCAACAATCAAGGTACAAGCCGATGTGGTTGGACATGGCAACCAGTGCCGTCCATTAACCAACAAAAGAATGTGCGTCCAATTCGAAAAATTCATTCATAAAACATGCCGTCGATTGTGGCGCTACGAGTGCTGAGAGTGAACATTTGAACATTTTGGCCACCGAACCACCAACCACCCTCCGCACTACTCCAACATGAACTGACCATTTGACAGAACGAAAAACCAGCCCCTAGACTTTCAGCCCCAAGCCACAACCCTAGATCCTGTGTGTTCACGCACATGCAGCAATAAAGTGAAAATCGATTTTCACTTTAACGACTTCACACATAACAAAAAAAAAAAAAAAAAAAAAGAAAGTTAAAAAAGGCCTCGCAGCAGTCGCTGGAACCACAAACAAAGCAAAAAACCAATCAAAAAAAATAAAAAAAAAAACGAAATAAAAAAGATAGAAAAACGGCAACGCATAGAAACTGTTGACCATTGACTAGCCTGGGGGGGATGATTGGTGTGTGTTGGCTGTAGCTGCAGTTGCCCAAGTCAACCTCAATACCGCTTAGCATCAGCTCCTGCAGCACCACCCCCGCACTGTTAACCACAGCAAGTGCGTCGTTGGCCAGCATTGAAACTGGGCTAAGAATTGTGAACCAACGAATAAGGCAGAGATAGGGAAGAAAAATAGACGGAGAAAGAGAGAGATTTGGCCTCCTCTTTTTGCTTGACCACTTCCTGCATTTGTGCCTGAACTGGAGCGTAATGTGACATTTCATATTATGCCTCCGGTAGCCAAGGTATATTTTTCATTTTCATTTCCATTTCCATTTGCCTCGCTGCCACTTTAAGTGGCCCTCTGGCCAACGTGTCGTATGCTTAATGCAATGTAAATTATTTTCTGAATGCTTGCTTCAAATTATCGCTGCGAGCACAAAGTAAAAGGCAGGAATGCAACAAAAAAAATTGCAGCTGCTACAACTATTTTTTATTAAATGTCCAAAAAGGGAATAACAAAGTTGTGCCAAAGATTGCAGCTGGCAGACGGAAAACATAACCGTCCAAATAAAGTATAACAAGTTCAACAACAAAACGACGAGTCAAACTAGCCATGTCCATGATTCCAGCTCTTAAAAGTAGACTTCAAATTTTTAATAAAAGTTCTCTAGTTAAGAGAATTTTTTGAAATATAATAAAAGCTGTGTTTTAGTCGATTTAATTTAATAAACAGCTGACAACATTTTTTACTACAAAAGTTAGTCGAAATAAATATTATTCTTCTCAAATTAATTAAATAAAAAGCTGAACACTGAAATTACAATTAAAGAAGACATTTTTAGAGAAATCTATAAAAAATATATATATACATATATATAAACACGTATTTTTTAACAGACTACATAAGAAACCCAGCGTTTTTTTCCGTCTTGATGTAGCCATAAAATGAAGCACTTCGTAAGCTGTTTAAATTTAACAACGAGCGTAAATAAAATTGAAATACGAGTATTTTAACAATTTGAAGTACTGGCACAGCAGATCATAAACCAATGTGCCGACCACATAAACAAATTGAAAAGCATTCGACCCACTTCAATGACCCACCCAAGATTTAATGGATGACTCAATGGCAGTAAAAGCTGCGGAATGAAATACGAGGATGGACTTTTACCATTCATTACTTAGAAGAAGACAAATTACGATTACATTTTTGGGAGTCTCTCTGTTTGTGCTCGATAATTTCTTAAACTTATACAAATGTCTATAAATCGAATAGGAATCAAGGTGAAATAAATTTCAAGCGAAATGCTAAATAGCCAAAACCAAAAGGAATGAAACTCAATTTTAGCACCCATCTTTGGTTGCGTATGTGTTGGTGTCGAATGGGTTTAATGTCTGTGGTCAACACACACATACATTACATGAATTTCGCACACATACATAAAAGCCACGTCAGAATGCCAACAAATGGCACCAGCTGAGAAGCAGTGAAGTCAGCTTAACTCATCATGTTGACTGTTTTGCACCCTGTAGCCAAAATGTAACAAAAGCATGTTTAATAAACGCCAGAATGATGGAAGCAAAGAGGGGGGGGGGGGGGGGAACTAGTTGTTTTGTTTAACTTTAATTAAAACTTTAGTATATGTTTCACATAGTTTTCGCCATTAAAAACTAAAGAACAACCTGCGTTAAGTTTAACAAGTGGAATCAGCCTTTTAATAGTTAATTAAGCTTAAAGCTTTTAGTAATATTTATTACATACAGTCAAAAGAAAATTGGTGCTCAAAAATAAAAATTTTCTTTTCAATCTCATTTCTCAAAACTTTCCCAGACTAAACCCGTATTAACAAGTAATTGATTATGCCAAGCTTTAGTCTAGGTAATCTTTTGGTCTGTCAGTGCAATGTGTACATATTTTTTCTTACTGTGTATAGCTGACTCTTGCATGGTTTGTTCATTGTGTTGATTTAGTGCTTATGCAAATTTAATATTCGTTTGTCTGTTCAGCCGCCAGCTCCGCCCATTTGCATACACAAACATAACAGTTGCATTATAAACAAGGCACAACAAACACACAACAAACACACAAGATTTCTATATATTTCATTTCTTTTTTTCTGAGCATTTATGAGTGTATAGCAGCTGCATAGATATATTTTTATGCCCATCAGTTTATTTTTTTTTTTTTTGTGATTTATGAGCACAGCTGATAAATTGTTTTTGCCGCTGAGCACCTGGAAAAGTGCATGTTGAAAACGTTTTAATTTTTTTGTATTATTTTTCCTCTAATTAAATGCAATTCTTATGCATTAAATTAAAAAGTTTTGTAAGCTATAATTTAGACAAAGTGCAAAAGGAGGCTTTTTGACACTTTTGTTTCGGCACTTTGAAGTGCTTTTGTACAAGTTTTTGGACGCCAGACAGACGGGCAGACGGGCAGACAGACAGACAGACAAATGCACAGACACTTAAGACATAGGCAAGCGTAAGCGAAACTTTGGCATAAGAATAACTTTAGTGCGCAATTCTTCTTCTTCTTCTTTTTTTGTTAGCCAACTTGTTGCCAAAATGGCAAAAAAAAAAAAAGAAGAAAAACAAAAGGCAAAACTATGTCTAAAATCGCGTAGGAAAAGGCTGCGAATATCGCCCAGTCAAGACACGCAGGCAAATAAATTTCAAAAAGTTCAGACAAAACCATTCGCTGGCAATAAATTTGCCGCACAAGAGTTGAGAAAAAAATCACTCATACTCAATGCTGCAAGTGCCACAAACAAGCCAAGAAAACTATAGCATACACAATGGGCAACTCTGCCAAAGTCTGTTTTCCGTATGCTTTCCTGTTGTGTCTGTCCGTACTTTTTTATTCCGTCTGTTTGTATGTTTGTTTACCCGTTAGTTGATGCTACTGGCAACCACCGGCTGAGACTTTCCCCCCTCCTTCCGTCTTGGAAGTCGTCGTCATCGTCTTAGTAGTTGTTGAGCAGAAAATTGAAAACTTCTTTGAAGCATTGCTCTTATTGTGTGCAACTCAAGTTGCCTCTCCATGCCGTGCAACAAATAACTGTATTCAAGTGTGTAGCAACTGTGTCACCATCGAATTCATCAACGAAACCATCAGCTTAGACACCTGTCTGCAAACATTGACGAGCTGCTCTAATTTACCTTTTGAATAATTGACCTGAAATAGTTAGATATTGCGTAAGTTTGGTCTTAAGAACACATCCTTTCAAAGAGGGTAAAGGTTATTTACCAAAAACTAATTATGGCAGTAGAAGACTTAGCAAAGCAAACATTTTTATTGATTTATTTTTAATTGATTTATTTTTCTAAAGTATCTTTAATAAAAATTAACAAATTGCTTGCATAGTTGTCAGATTTTGATTGAAAATGCAGATACTTGAACCAAGTCCTGTAGGGCATTTAAATTTGTACTTGTATTATGTGCACACACTTTAGGTCTTATTTCAGTGTGTGTGTGTGTGTGTGTGTGTACTTATGTGTCATGTGTGTACATTTCTACTGTTTACTATTGCTGGCACCAAAATCAGCACTTGAAGGTTTGTTTTGATTGCTATTGATACTCTGATATTGAAGAAGTTGTTCACTTTCCACTTGGTTGTGCCATATCAGAGACATACACAAAATGTTCGATTTGATTATAGCAGAGAGAGAGACAACATGATGGATGGAGACAGAGAGAGAGATATAATGAAAAGTCATTCAATTGCAGTTCAATTGTGTGCACTTGTTCGTTACATGAAGTGAAATGAAGAATGGAAGAAGGATTTACCAGAAAGGTTATTGCATTGCAACAGTTTCAATTTTGTCTTGTTTGGTTTGAAATTCCATTTTTTTTTTTTTCTTTTTTTTTTTGTTGGTCTTTTGTCTAAGTAGTTGTTACAGATAGGAAATGAATCGCTTGAAATGGTACAACACAAATGGTAAAAGGGATATTTGAATTTTGGTTTGGTTTCACATGTGATTTGACTGCAATAAAAAACAGTAGCTGGAGAAATAATAAAGAAATGAGTAGGATCAAACACAGATACAAAAAATCGAAATTCTCAGCTATTTGTATAATGAGGTTAGTAACAAAATATTGACCCGAAGTTTGCAGACGAAAACAAAAATAACGAGTTTTATTTATGAGCCATTTACACGCCATGCTGAAAGCGACAACTTCGGGCCAAAACCCATCAATTTTTAATTAAAACGAGAAAGCAGGAAACGGGATTGACTGAACAGGACTGAAACTAGATGGCCTGGAACGGAATGGAGGGATAGGGATTGGAATAGAACAGAAGTCAGAGTCGTGTGGCGCCATCAATTAATGTCACTTTCTCCGCTTATATTGACTGTCCCCCCCCTCTCACTTCTTTCTTTATCTACATCCTGCTTTCTGGCCACATCACGCGAATGTCAACGCGTCCATCGAGTAGGATCGAATTGTGAGGAAAATGTGGACGAATGCATGTCAAATCCATGTCAAAATGGCGGACTGTGCCGGGACCGCAACAATGGCTATACCTGTACCTGCCAGCCGGGCTATCTGGGGGCTCATTGTGAGGTGGATGTCGCCGTCTGTGACACGGGTAAGTCGAGCTTTTGGCCTCCGCCTCATTGTAATCGCGGAGTATTGAAATCTTTCTGGGATTTTGCTACCTTTCCTTTGCAGGTACCGGTGCACGTTGCCAGCATGGCGGCGAGTGTGTTGAGGGTCCCGGACTGGAGTTCACTTGCGAATGTCCGGCCGGCTGGCATGGACGCATCTGTCAGGAGGAGATCAATGAGTGCGCATCCTCGCCCTGTCAAAATGGCGGCGTCTGTGTGGATAAATTGGCTGCCTATGCCTGCGCCTGCCCCATGGGCTACACGGGCGTCAATTGTGAGGAGGAGATACTCATCTGTGCGGACAATCCCTGTCAGAACAATGCCCTCTGCCTCATGGAGGAGAACATACCGACATGCTACTGTGTGCCGGACTATCACGGCGAGAAGTGCGAGTTCCAATACGACGAATGCCAACTGGGACCGCGTTGCATGAACGGTGGCGTCTGCATCGATGGCGTCGATACCTTCTCGTGCTCCTGCCCACCGCTACTAACCGGCATGCTGTGCGAGTGCCTCATGGTGGGTGAGGAGTCTCTCGACTGCAACTACACGGCACCAGCGACACCTGCACCACGACCAGTGGTGCCCGCAACACCAGCCACGCTAACCACAACACTAGCACCAGCCACAGTGCGACCGGTTACGCCTCCAGAGACAACCTTACCACCAATATTACCACCAGTGACCATCACACCAACGCTAGAACCATCATCCGCCGGCTCTTCTTCATCAGAGGAGACAATGGTGGTGGTAAAGGTGACGGCAGCACCACCGGACAGTGATAGTCACAGCATAGTTGGCGAACCCACAACACTACGGCCAGAGTCTATTACAGAATCACCGGGGACAGCTGTGCCACCTACTCCACCAGGAGTTGGTGCTTCTTCTTCCTCGTCCGCATCCTCCGAGGAAAGTCACAGTATCTATATCACTTTGCCACCCATTCCTGCACCTGGTGTCTACACCACCTCCTCCTCCTCCTCGGCAGAAAGTTCACCAGAGGTCGTCACCTTCGAGGAGTACACAACGGTCAAACATTTCGATGTGAGCGCCAGTGGCAGCAGTGACACTTCCAGCGAGGAAATGACCACCACAATGCGTCCGACTGCAGCACCACCGCCGCCCAGCATAACCATTGCTGTGGATTATGCCTCTGCATCGAGCAGTTCCGAGTCGGTGGAACAGCCCATACATGTAACCACACCGGGCAGCATCTTTGTGCATCGCGTAACCACTTTTGAGACCAGCATTTCTGTGGACTACGTACCAACACCAACACCCTATTTCCCACCCGACACCACCACCAGGTCACCTCCAGAGGAAACCACGCGTCATGTGTGGACCGAAATGCCGACGACAGCGGCACCCTTCTTCACGGAATACCCAGCAGAGGTACATATTACCACACATCGCACCAGCGCCGGTAGATTTACCACAGTGCAGCCACCAATACAGCAAGAAACGACGACAACTCCACTGGAGTACGAGCCACCCATTGTGGAGCTAACAACGGCACAAACACCGCATATTGTGGTCACCATTCTGGCGGGTAATGCAACATTGCCGACCACAACCGATTTGCCACAAGTGACCACCCATCCAACCGGCGGAGCACCACCGATAGAAATTGAGCCCTACACAACGCTATTGCCAGCGGTGGTAACCGAACCAATGCCTGTGGAGCTAACAACGCCACAGCCGATGACAACAGAGGATTTGCTTGGACCGCCAGTGCCACCACTGATGACCATAGAACCACCTAGGGAGACAACCATGATGCCACCCAGGCCGGTGGCAACTCTGGCACCCACACTAATGCCCACGGAGCCACCACCAACAAGGCCATCCAGTCTACCCGCAGTCACTGTGCCACCCACACCACCCTCCACACAATCGGCACAAACGTTGCCACCGCCGACGCCACCGTTGCATGTCTACAGCACATCGGGGCAGCCAGAGTTGCCAACACAAACCAAGCCGCCGGTGACCGAGAGTAGCGAGGAAACTGAGGGTGCCAACACAGTGGCAACCGGTGGTGGTGGTGCTGGTGCTGGTGCTGCGGGTGGGGCAGAGGAAAAATCTGGTGATGTCGATTGCATTAAACTTGGCTGCTACAACGGCGGCACCTGTGTGACCACCTCGGAGGGTTCTCGGGTAAGTAGTTACTCCACTCCACTCTATGCCAATCGATGGGTCTGTTTATTCCATGTGTATAGCCTAAATAAAAGGCAAAATTAACAAAGTTAAAATCCACAATTTTTAATCCTATTAAGCGACTAATTGGTTACGAAATTAATCCACTCCTGGTCCTCCCTGTTTACATATTGACAATATGCATTAAATGGGGGCAAATTACTCCGGCAATAAGCAAATAAAACTTTAATAATAGCGCAAATTGTGCACAGCATTTAACCATTATTCCGATGCCTAACAATTATAATTGGCATCAGCAAATAATTACGTGACAAATGATAAAATTGAGACTAAAAAATTACATTTTTACAAAAAACATGAATTTTGGTATATCAATTCTCATTAGTGAAAAATTAACAAACTTTAGGCACTCAAATGAACAACAGCGTGTTGTGCCCAGATAGGAACCACAGACAGGCTTACAAGTCGAAATGGTCAACACATACACACACACACACACACACACACATAGTGCCGAAAATCATATGCAGATTGCATGTGCCTGGGCCAATGCATAAATAATCATGTAGTTTGCAGGACAGTTAGATGCAACACAAGGGGCAGGCGGCAACAATACACAGAGCCTGTGCAACATTTGTAAGCTGCTTACTTAGGTTGCAGCATCAAGTTAACACATAGCAGGCTTTTGAATGACCACACTGGGCCAATAACAACAACAACAACAATAACAAAGAGTTGCAAGTCAACAATAATAATATTAAACGTGTACACAGAGCCGAAGGACTTCAATTAAATTCCGATTTTAGCATGAAAATGTGCTAAAATTAAAATGGAATGTGAAACGATAATAACAAACAAGATTTTCATTAGGACTACCAATTAAATAAATCAAAGTACAATTCATATTTTAAATTAGAAATGTTATTCTCTTGATTAAACTATTTATTAGATAGTAAAGTTGAGAAAAATAATTGAATTCTTAATGAAAAATAAATGAATTCAAACGTGTGGAAATTTTTATATTGGTTTGCAACCACAGCACAATTATTCAATTATCTTTACAAATCATTTGTACCATAATTTCCTGTTCGAAACTTTGTAAATTTTTCAAAAGGGAAACCAAATTAGCTGTCAATTTCATGTGGAAGCTTTCAGAGTAATATTAACTGCCAATTGTTCGTGCAACTGAATACTAAATTACTGAATAGTTAAAAATCCTCTTTTGTCAGTTACGTTAAAATATCAGTTTAAATCTGGCATAATGGCAAAGTTGCGAAATGCCTAAAAGCGTTTCACCCATTTTCCAACCACATGAGATCTGAGGATGAGTTGGTGGTCTGGCTGAAAAGTATGCCTATTCAACTATTTATGAAAATACTCGCGGTAGTTTTTAGTAAAATAAAGTTTTTTGACTGGCATGCGAGGAACAGCAACAATGCCATTTGAAATTTGTGTTTGACAGAGTTTTACAAGAAAATATAAAAAAGTATTTGAAATGACTGCCATTAATTACATAAATTCCAAGTGAAGTTTCTAATTGTTTTCGAAAATCAGCTTAGTTTTTGACAAATTTATTGTAATTTTTAACTGTTCGTAAATGCAATTTAAATGTTAAACATTTATAACAAATATTGTTACAGTTTTGACTGAGTTAGTTTTTTCTGTATTTTCTCCAACAAGTTTAGAGATATTCAGTCCAACATTTTGAATAGAAATATATAATAACTTTAATCTAAATACCTCTGGTAATAGTTTGAAAACTTTTTAGCACCTTTTTGACTTATGATTTTTCTTGCGAACAGTTTGACAAGCTAACTTATTTATAACTCCGTCAGATCTCAAAAGTGCACCTCTGGCACTCTGTCTCCTCATAAAACTACACACACAAACACACACAGAGAAAGATAGAGATACATCTGCTAACAAGTGAAAATTTAATTTTTATAACAAATTTAACACTCGAGAGAGAAAAGCAGAGAGAGAATTAAACTGAAGTCGTACTCGTAGAACCTGGCCAAAATGAACGACAGGTGTTAACGCAAATGCGTCAGAGTTTGTGGCCTCAAGTGGAAATTATTTCATATAGCATTTGTCACTTTATTGTTGCCAAATAATTTAACTAACTGCACAAACATAAACGCCAAATGTTTGTGTGTCTTTGTAGTATTTTTTTTATTACTTTATTTTATATCTATTTTTTTTTTGCAAATTTTGAGAGTTGCGCTGAATACAAAGACAGACTGACAAAAATTTAATTTTTATAACAAATTTAACACTCGAGAGAGAAAAGCAGAGAGAGAATTAAACTGAAGTCGTACTCGTAGAACCTGGCCAAAATGAACGACAGGTGTTAACGCAAATGCGTCAGAGTTTGTGGCCTCAAGTGGAAATTATTTCATATAGCATTTGTCACTTTATTGTTGCCAAATAATTTAACTAACTGCACAAACATAAACGCCAAATGTTTGTGTGTCTTTGTAGTATTTTTTTTATTACTTTATTTTATATCTATTTTTTTTTTGCAAATTTTGAGAGTTGCGCTGAATACAAAGACAGACTGACATTCATGCATATTTATGTGTGTATATATACAGAACGATAGGAGGAGACACTCACTCACACACGCAAGTGGCAAGGACGCACACACACACACAGACACAGACACTGTCAAACAGTTAGACAGACACTTACATATGTCAGCTGTCATTTCGTTTACCAAAGCGGAGACGGGCAAAGACAACTTATGAAAAAGCATATTTTTAGCTTGTCTAGTCACAGAGTGAGAATTTGTCTGTGTATGCTGTGTGTGTGTGTATGCGTGTGTGTGTGTTTGCTGTCTGTGAGAGAGCAGAAGCAGAGAGCTGCAGCCAAAGTGGCACTCTGCGAAAGTCACTCGCAAAGTGGCATTAAGCACATTTCAAGTGTCAGCCGCCTAGTTTGGGGTTTTCCAAATGTTTCGCTCGGCTTTTGGCTCGTCCAGGTCCACCCCCTTCCCCCCCCCTTCCACCGTTTCAGATTTCACTGTTTCCGTTTCTCCTGCTTGCAAATTCAATGCCAAATGCTGACGCCACTAATGAAAACTATGTTGAGCCCTTTTAAAGGTTCACCAACGCCTCCTGTGTCCCGCGTCCCGTTTCCCGTGTCTGTGTTTCATTTGCGGCACATGGCATCTCTAAATGTTTCTCCATTTTTGTGCCATAATGCGTTCTGAGTGTGGCCCATTGCTGAGAGCATCTGGTTCCCAAAAGTGGCTGCACTTTACTCATTTACACACCCCATCATTTTCCTTTTCGGCATTTAGAAGCACCTTACAATTAGTTTGAGTGTCCGCAGTGCCCCTAAAGCGGTTATCTTATGTGTTCCAGCAAAAACACAAACAGAAATCTGGCGTTTGACATTTATTTCTATTTAATAGCGAAATATACTACTTGGTTACCAACTTCATTTTAGCCACATTTATATCGACATTGTTCAAAACAGGCCGCCATTAAGGGAATTATCTAGACTAAATTTAAACTTTTTGTGCAACATAATTAAGTAACTTAAGTTTAACTGAAGTTTATTTTGTTTGTTATTGCCCAAATTTAAAGCTTAAATAATCTTTAATATTTTCTTGATAAACATGCATTTGCAAAATACCATAATTAAAATGTTTTCTGTAGGCAAAACAGCGTAAAATTTGGCGAAAGGAAAAAAGAATATGAACTAAGTGAAAGCAGCCACAAGTTGCTTTAAAATCTGAAAGATCTACTTTAATCACGATGTGAGGGTCGTAAAAAAAAACGCAGCATCATTTGGCTTATGCGAAAGTAAAAAATAAAAAAATGGCAAAAAATCCGCAACATTCTCGTTCACTTCAAATAATTGTTATGTGAGAGGGAACAGGAACTGCAAGTGTTAGGGTCTCTCTTTTTTATATGCTGGCAACTCTGGCAGACTATGTATGGAAAGTTTTCACATAAAGTGCGCAAAAAAAGTAGTACTTGTTGTATGTAGCTACACACAGTTTGTTGTCCCCCTGGGGCCATGTGGCATACAACCTGACCCTGCAAGCGCAACCTCTTGTTACGCCTCTCAATGCCTTAGCATCAGGCGTTGATTTTTGTGTTATACTTTTTTTTCTGAGCACAAAATACAAAATGAAAACAAAAAGATTTTACGGGGGGGGAGAAGTGAGGTGGAATTTTGAAAGGTACTCCAGCAACATTATATGTAATCTAATCCTTTGACTGCCTATGATGCAGGCATGCGCATGATTTGCCCCACAGGCCATTATTATTCCAGCTAGCTGGGGGCACAAAACAAGAGGTGTGCTCATTATTGCTGAGGTAGAATTAAAAATTGCGCTTTCTGCTCTTAGAAATATTGAAGAAAAAACGCGAAATACATATTAAACTGGCAGTTATACTACCGTATAAAAAACTAGTCAATGCCATAATTATAACCCCCAATTCGAGACTCCATCGGAGTGTTTAACATTAACATTCAGATAAGCAATCATATAATTACCTAATGAAATAACACTTTTTGGTGTTATATAAGTTGAGATAGAAACAATTACAGCAAACTCGCGAAAATATTCGAAATAAATTTGCGCTGAAGCCAAAGCAAATTGCAACAATTTTAATTTATTTTTGCGCAAGCCAAACAAAGTTTTTGCGCCAAAAGACTAGGACAAGACTTGTGCAAGGCGAACGAACGAGTTTGTTCAATAAGCAGTAGAATGGCCAACAGCAACAACAGCAACAACAACAACAGCAAAAATACCAATAAATTGAAAAGCAATATAAATTAACTTTTGGCTCGCTGCTTGGCTGCAGCTTTGTCCTGCTGCGTCATTGTCCTGCTTTTCATAATTTATTCCCCACCAAGGGACACTTAAAGTGCAACACCAGTGCAGCAAAACAAAAAAAAAAAAAAAAAGAGAAAAAAAAAACAAAAAGACCAACTGCAGCAGCATCGAAAACTTTTGTTGTAACTTCTGCCACAAGATCCCCTCCAGCCTAAAGAGGAACAAAACGAAAAAGAAGAGAATCAAATTGAACAAATGAAGTGCATTGCAGCGGGGAATTGTGGACTGTGATGGGGCAAACTATTAACTGGCGACAATCTCGGGGAGCTACATAAGAGCCAAATAGGAGGGAATTGGCAACGCACATAATGGAACTTTGCCATATGTTTAACCAAATATGAAATACTCGTTGCACTCCACACAAAGTCATTCACCCGGTTCTACTGTGCTCACTTTCCTGATAGTTTCCTGCAAAGTTTCGCCTTGTTTCATACTTACCAAGTAAATGCCAATTGATAGTTTCCAACTTGGAAAAAAAAAACTAAAAGTGAAGAATTTTTTACTTATGTTTGTGTTATGGTGGCATAATAACTTGAAATTTAATGCAGTTTTGCAAATATTTAACCTTATTCTTTTGATACATAACAGAAAATTCTTAAAAGGGAAAAGTATTTAATTATGCATTTCAGATCCCCCCGGGAATAGTTTGTACATTTATCTTTTACTATAGCATACTTTTAGATGCTCTCTGAACATTTAATACGAAGGTTTAAATATTTTATTACCTGAATCTAGGTTAAGAGTTCCTATATTTTTAATAAAAACATAGATTTATATATCGATATATTTTAAATACAGCAAAAAGCATATTTAAAGCAGATGTCACAAAGAATTTTCCTTACAGTTGACTTAAGTCATTTTTTTCAAATCAACGCTCAAATAGGAAATTTTTCCTAATATTTAAATTAATAATTAAAATAATAATTAAAATAATAATAAAATAATTTAATGTGTTTCTTCGATTTCTCAGTGCGTTTGCCGCTTTGATCGCCAGGGACCGCTTTGTGAGCTGCCAATCATTATACGGAATGCGGCATTCTCCGGCGATTCGTATGTATCGCATCGCATCTACAAGGATATACCGCAGCACGAGGCTCTGGATGCCGTACTGCCGATGCATATACAACTGAAGGTGCGCACTCGGGCCACCAACGGGCTGATCATGCTGGCCGCCGCCCAGGGCACCAAGGGTGGCCACTATATGGCCCTGTTCCTGCAGAAGGGTCTCATGCAGTTCCAGTTCTCCTGTGGCCTGCAAACGATGCTGCTAAGCGAACTGGAAACGCCTGTGAATACTGGTCACGAAATTACCATTCGAGCTGAGTAAGTGTTGCCGCCACGCCCCCGTCACGGAATGCAATTATGTGGCTAACAGTGTGGGTTCAAGGGCCGTGGCAGCCACTTCGTTAGAAGTGAGGTCGGCATGTTAATTAACTTTTTTAATTGTGCCTGCCACGGGTTGCAGCCACCGCCCGGGTCATCTAGCTTCTAGGCGGGTCAGCATTTGGGTCATTGTCATTGCAGAGCGAGTCTGTAAAAGAAGAGACGAGCGCAAAGCAGCTGGGACGATGGACGATGGCCATTAAAGTTGCCCTATGTCGATTGGCACCACAAATTATAATGCTTCAAGTGTAGAATAAATTTCACTGTTTCCGCGTTGCTTTTTCCATCTACACATTAAGCGAAACGCTGCTGCAGCTGCTCCTGGTACTCCTGGCCCTATGCTCACCCATGCTCTTGCCTCACATCAGGCTGCTCCTTGGCTTCGCATTCATGCGTAATTAGTTGGCGTAGTTGGTTTTTGGCTCAAATTTAATTTGCCGCATTTTCTGCGCTCGCAACGGAAACGGAAGTTGAATGGCTTCGCAGGCCTCCCCAGTCTGATGTGGCAGAGCAAAAGGCATGCCACGGCAAGAGTAATGTGAGGCTCGTGCGTAATTAATCGTTTAACCAACAGTTCCTAGAATTGCAACACTTTCAAATACGAAACGTAATGGCTTAAAACACAAGTGCGATAACAAAGCCAAAAAAAAAAAAAAATCCGCTAGCTTCTCCAACATTTTGGATTATTTGATGCTGCAGATAAGCTCAAAATAAGTTGGCCAATTATATAAAAGCAGATTCCCACTTTCATACAAGTGTTTGCGCACACACACACACACACATCCCAAAGAAAGTTTTAATTTTTCAATTATTTTTTGCGCTTTATTCTTAAACGTTTTAGCGAACTAAGCAGCTTTGCTACTTTATTGAAGTAAGTCTGTACACACAATTCTTGAAGTTAGTTAAGATCAGATTAAGATTGACTTAAGGATGTGCTCAAAGACAAAACCAATACATACACATATGAATATTATATACACATTTATTGTATAGCTCCTGCTGTGAATACAAACCCAAAAACCACCTTTTGCACAATTCTATGTTAATTGTTTACCAACTGCCTTTCTCATTAGGCGGTTCCACTTGAATTTGCAACATGAAGCAACTGCTTATGCTGACCAGATAAATATACTAAAATCTTAAACACACACACACACACACAAAATCAGCTAAATGTGAGTGGAGAGCATTGGCAAGTTTGCAATTCAGTCGAGTCCAATTACTTAGTACTAAGGTCATCTGTTTGATGATGATGCGGGTGGGTGGGTAGACATATGAACATATGGAAAATGACCAAGTAATCATTATATAAAATCAACAAGCAAACGAATGAATTCCCTCAACAGCAGCAGCAGCAGCGACGAAAGGCATAAACAGCACATTAAGAAATAAATATATCAGACAAATAGGACAAGTGACCCCCAAAAACAGTGGCAAATGAGGGAAGAGAGGAAAGGGGAACATACACGAGTCTGGCCTATATAAATAATTTACGGCTAAAGCGAGATGGCAATTGTAATAGCCATTTGATATCTTTCTCTATCTTGTTTTTATGACTATCGAATCGACCACAAATTTACTTTTTAGCACTTGGTCCCTGCTCGGGGCATGCTCATGTGGCACAAAACTGGGTCTGCCACTGGATTTACGAGCAACAAATTTATGTTTGTTGCCTATTTTTATTTGCCTTGCGTGCTTAATGGCCATGGCCAACAGAACACTTGACAACCACCAATAAAACCGACCAATTTCTACAGCTTTCCCACTTTCCGTCCACTAGTCCGTCCGTCCGTCCATCGCCCAGAAGCGATTTAGCGACAATGGCAATGAACGTAGAGACCGACCTTCAATGAACTAGTTCCCGGCCCACAAACAATTATGATTGTCCTGCGGTGCAAGTCCGTTTTCAACTTTTGCTATTTTTGCCGCGTTGCTGCCTGCTTTTTGGGCGGATTTAGTCAGGGCTGTGCCGTGCCTAATGAGCCTAATGCTCCACTCAATTGACATTTTACTTAAGGATTTGGGCAGAAGTCCGTGTAATTAGAAAGCAATAACAATTACCGCTGGGCGCTCACAATTGTGGAGTCCCCGCTTGGAGGCCCCCTTTTGCACACACTCCATTTAATTTCGTTTCCATTTTGTATTATGCAAATCAAATTAACTGCAATAATTGCCGAAATCTTTAAAGTGAGCTTTACAAAAAAAAAAAGAAAATTCTATTAACAGCGAAACAATGGAAAATTTAAATTATTATTAAATCAAGCGCAGCTAATTGAACAAATAACAATAATCCCTTAGGTATAAAGAGCTGGGCGAATTTACTTTGAGTAGTTTACTAATTATGAGTTTGTTGGCATTGACTGCTGCCAAGAGTTAATTGTGGGCCGTCTGAGAGGATCAATACAAAAAAGGAAGTGTGTGCAGCCAAAGTAAAACTGAATTATGAAATATGAAGTGGAATAAAAAGCATTCTATAAATACCCAGAATACCCAGCAGGACGTTACTTAGACGCATGCGATTGGCGGATTAAAATACAATCAAAATTACAATTAACCCACTTCCCCTTTTGAGGCACGTCCTTGTATAACTTACTACAAGGACAACAGCAGCTGACTGCACCAACTTTTCACTACTTTTATTCTCAAGAGCATTTTCTGGCTGCTTTCTTCTTTGTGTTGGACATGTTCAGCTAGCTACCTCGATTTTGACAGAGACTTTATATCCAAATAGAAATCATTATATATATATATATATAATATTTTTTAAGTGTAATTTCATTGAAAGCTAATCCGCCTCAGCGCTTGTCTTAGCTATTACTCTAGCTGATTTTTAATAATTCCTTTACCAAAAACTCAATCCAATTTGACAGAAAAAAATTCGATATTCATATTTTGTACTTCACACGCGACACATGTATTTTTATATGCTTTTGAAGCCAAAATGTAACTGTTCAAATTAGCTGGAAACAAAAGGCAGTTACAATAAAATTTTGTGTCCAATTGCTGTCTCGATTTTCGCATTTAATGTCACCATTCAAATGTAATGGACGAACTGAGAAATGAATTCCACCAATTCAGATATTGGACAGAATACATAAATGCGAACAAAGAAATAAAATCAGATCCGTTTTTGGCCAAAGTGTTATACAAAACCCGTTCACATAACGCCAGGTGAAATTGGCGCTACAAAACAAAACACAAAAATTCCAGACCCAAAACATCAAACCCCAAAACAACAACAACAACAACAAAGAGAAGGCTTTTGATAGGGTTGAAAAAATGTCGAATCGGATTTTGGCTCCCTGACAGGCGGAACAAAAAATTTGACAGTCGATTGGCATTGCAGCCAATTGGTAGTTCAGGGCTGCACAGTGGTTCGATGATTATCAAAAATTTATAGTCAGTTGAGCAAAACAAAAAGATGACAGATTTTTATTGAGAATAAAAAAAATTTGGTGTGCTCCATTATAGTGCGAAAAAAAAATG
This sequence comes from Drosophila multiciliata, assembly GCA_037043605.1. Lineage (NCBI taxonomy): Eukaryota > Metazoa > Arthropoda > Insecta > Diptera > Drosophilidae > Drosophila > Drosophila multiciliata. Next base: position 1,879,106 of record JBAMBF010000103.1, on the reverse strand, counting down.
CTCATAAAACCAAAACAATATATTCCGGTTGTTGTTCGGCATTTTGGTTAGCGCGCACAGTTGTCCACACTGAATGGTCATCAAGCTAAGTTGGAGGAGCATTAAAAAGGTCAGCTGGGAGTAAAAAACATTCCTGGTGCGGGAGTTTTATGAGGCATCTTTGTGCGGGCGTCATAAATATTTGCTCGCTTCGGCATGTTGAAAATAACTTTTTCTGCTTTTATTTATACATTTTTCATGTATATAATTTTATACATTAACCCAAGGTGAAAAAGAGTATATTAGTTTTACTGGCGATCTGTTTGGAGATTTGATACTTCAAATATATCTAGGCAAGCAAAGTGTTAAAATGGAGTAAAAAAAAAAAGAGTCCAAATTGGGTTTATTTTAATTCAGAAGTTTTAATGCCGATAAAATTTTTTAAAGAATATCAATTAATTATTTTTTTAGAGGTACAGTTTTTGAGAACAGAGTATTGTGTAGTCAGTTTTTCTGTTCTATTTTTTTAAACATTTTTTCAAGCCGAATACTCGACGCAACAAAAGGCAGCGAAAAAGTTGCCGCAGTGTGCGGCATATTAAATATTTTATATGTGCACTACGGACAGGACCTCCAAATGTGTGCTGAGCTTGAGTTGGGTGGGGGTTTGGGAGGTGATGGGGGAAATGGGGGAAATGGGAAGCTTTATCGTTGCTCATCCTCGCAAAACGCTTGTGTGCTTTCAGATTGGACTTCAGCCGCAATTATACGCACTGCAATGCCTCGCTGCTCGTCAACGACACGTTAGCCATGTCCGGGGATCAGCCGACATGGCTGAAACTGTTGCCGCCACGTCTGCACACGCCGGAGGTCATACTGAACACTTGGCTGCATTTGGGCGGTGCACCCCAGGCTCCAATTGGCCTCATTATCGAACTGCCGCCGGCCCAAAGCGGCACTGGCTTCACCGGCTGCCTGCATACCCTCCGCATCAATGGACATTCACGCGAAATATTCGGGTAAGTCTCTTCTCCACATATGGCCAACGGCTATGGCCGTCATTTAGTCAGTCACGAGGCCAGGTTAAGACGCTGTGCTGCCTCTTAAATGGTTATGCCATAAACGCAGTTGCCTCACAGCGCCACAAAGTTGCAAGTTGAGCTGGAGCAAAGCCCGGCACATAGATGGAGTCAAATCAACGCGTGTGGCATTAAGTGGACCATAAGCTCGACACGGTGTGGGCAACAAATAAAAATGTTGTAACATGAAAAGATGTGCACATGAAAGGAAAGTAAGCCAAAAAATGCCGCTAAGCAAGTAAAAGAAAGAAAGAAAAACTAAAAAAAAAAACTACATCAATCAATGGCAGGAATAATTAAAAGTCAAATCCAGGCATTAAACTAAATACCGAAGAGTGGCTAATGAATTAATTGCTTTCAGGATCTTAATACGAAATTAACGATGAAATTAATTTATAAAGTGGAATCTAAAACTTAGTAAAATACTTAGTACTGATAATACTATTTAAAGTTGTCAATATTTGATGCTATTTTGAATTATTTGATTTAATGATTGGCTAAATTCTTTGACAACTGAAGACAGCAAGCAAAAATCCAAAAAAAAAAAAAAAAAAAATGACAGCATTTGAAGAGTATTAAGTATTTCAGAAATTTAATTACATTGACAACGATTGAAAGATTGAAGGATTGAAGAACCAGCAGATTGAATGAGATTATCTAGCGAGGCGACAAATGCGAAAGCCATTTGTCAGCGCATTAAAACGCGCTCAAAAACAGCTGGTCAGATGGACAGTTGGACAACCAGGCTGGTTGGGTTGCCATCGAAACAACAATGGATAATGGGTTAGGGGGTGTTTGGGCCAACTGGCAAGCTGACAATTGTACGCTAAATCGAACAGGGGGAGGGAGATAGGGATAAATGGTAAATGGCGCACAAGAGGCCAGGCGATTTGGGCGGGGGGGGCAAACAATTGACATCCATGCGAATTAGGCAAATCATGAAATTTCAACCTTTTTAACCTCTCCCCTTGACCACCCCCCGTTGACCCGTTGGAACCATATTAGTGACGCGCTGGACGGATTTGGGATAACGGAATGCGGCTCATTGGCGTGTTTGTCGAGTCCGTGTCGCAATGGCGCCGCCTGCATCAAGATCGAATCAAATGAGCTGGACGCGAGCGGTGACAAGGCTGAGAAATGGAAATGCAAATGCCCCACAGGATATATGGGGCCGACCTGCGAGATATCCGTTTGCGAGGACAATCCCTGTCAATATGGCGGCACATGTGTCCAATTTCCGGGCAGCGGCTATCTCTGTCTCTGTCCCCTGGGCAAGCATGGACACTACTGCGAGCACAGTAAGTTTCACATTTTATTTACCCAAACATATCGTTTTTTGTAAAATGATAATCTTTGTCAGATCTCGAGGTGGCATTGCCTTCCTTCTCGGGCAGCGTGAATGGTCTCTCCTCGTTTGTGGCATACACGGTGCCCATTCCGCTGGAGTATTCACTGGAGCTGAGCTTTAAGATATTGCCGCAGACGATGTCGCAAATCTCGCTGCTTGCCTTCCTCGGCCAGTCCGGTTATCATGATGAGAAGAGCGATCATCTGGCCATTAGTTTCATACAGGGCTACATAATGCTAACGTGGAATCTTGGTGCGGGTCCACGTCGCATTTTCACCCAGAAACCCATCGATTTTCGACTGGACGCTCCGCGTGTGCCCTACGAGATCAAGGTGGGTCGCATCGGTCGCCAGGCCTGGCTATCGGTCGATGGTAAATTCAATATAACGGGCCGCTCCCCGGGCAGCGTCAGCCGCATGGATGTGCTGCCCATTCTGTATCTGGGCGGACATGAGATTGCCAATTTCAATACGCTGCCACACGATCTGCCGCTGCATTCGGGCTTCCAGGGCTGCATCTACGATGTGCAGCTGAAGGCCGGCCAGGTGACGGTGCCGCTGCAGGAGACGCGCGGCGTGCGTGGTCGCGGTGTGGGACAGTGTGGCACGCGTGAGTGCCACAGACACGCCTGCCAGCACGACGGTGCCTGTCTGCAGCATGGAGCTACATTTACGTGAGTAACAACAATTTATTCTTTTTATATTAATCTAGTTAAAGTCTGTCAAAGATTGGGAATTTTCTCAATTTTTATTTATGTAAATCTTAAGTGCAAATTGGCTTTATTCCCCAAACAAGCCAGAACCATCGGGAACAGATGTCAGCAACTTATTTCTGTTCTAGTCCAAAATAACCTCTCATTCTTGATGGAGCTAGCAATTGACCTATCTGTACCTTAAAATTCATCTTTTGGTTCATTGATTCTATGCCAGTCTTATGATATAATTGTAACATCCAATCAGCTTAGACCAATACCAAAAGATGCATTAAGATTGATCTTATTATTAATTGGGGGTCCTGTGCACTGCGACCTTATAGATCTATTGTGCCCCTTTCCGAGCTTATAGCTCCTCCATCAACCCCAGTTCCTGAACGAATGTCAGGATCTTTGATGGGTCGAGGGCTACTATGTCTTTGACATTCATAACATGTATCCCTAGGATGCTGCATCTTTTACTGGCAAGATTGATCTTACTAAAGGGAACTCAGTACATATAAATCCAAAAATTTAGACCATCGACTCTATCAACTCATCTAGAGTTGATCAAATAAATAAATATTTTATGGAGTCAAAGATGTCTCCTTTAATGCGTTGCAAATTTCAAATTTAAATTTACATAATATTTTCCCAACACAGCTGCATCTGCCAGGAGGGCTGGTACGGACCACTCTGTGCACAGGCCACAAATCCCTGCGATTCGTTCAACAACAAGTGCTACGAGGAGGCAACTTGTGTGCCGCTCGTCAATGGCTACGAATGCGACTGTCCGGTGGGACGCACCGGCAAGAATTGTGAGGAAGGTGAGTTGAGCTTTAGGTCTTCCTTTCAATACCTATCATAGTCTATAATGGAGCAACTTTACTTGGTGTAGAAATACGTTCACTTAGCGATGTCTCACTGACCGGTCGTCGTTCGTATTTGGCCGTGCGTTGGCCATATTTGTATGACAATAGCGATAAGATGGGCGCCAAGCGATCCCAAATGGTCAGTTATCGCAACTTTACCAAGAAGCTGATGCCACCGAAGCCCATCTCGACGCCCAGCACACATTTTGTGATGAAACTGCTCAACGAGGTGGAGAAGCAGCGCAGTTTCTCGCCGGTGCCGCTGATGGGCTCCAAGACATTTGAGGAGCATCATCGTGTGCAGTTCTTCTTCATTGAGTTCCAATTGCGTCCGCTCTCCGAGCGTGGACTGCTGCTCTATTTCGGCACATTGAATTACAATCAGGACAAGAAGATTGGATTTGTATCGCTGTCGCTGCAGGGCGGCGTCGTTGAGTTCCGCATTTCGGGACCCAGCAATCATGTCACCGTCGTCCGGAGTGTTCGCATGCTAGCGATTGGGGAATGGCACAAGATCAAGATGGCGCAACGTGGACGCTGGCTAACGTTGTGGGTGGAGGGCAGCGCCTCATCTGCGCTGGCACCCTCCGCCGAGGTGCTGGTCGAGCCCGATTCGCTGCTGTATATTGGCGGCCTCAAGGATGTCTCCAAGTTGCCACACAATGCCATCTCCGGTTTCCCCATACCCTTCCGGGGCTGTGTACGCGGCCTTGTCGTCAGCGGCACTCGCATTGTGCTCAACGAAACGAATATCGTGGGTGAGTCACCGATATGCTATATGCTATATGCTCCAGGCTCAATATAAATTTAGCTAAACCCGAAATCTAATCACAAACTTTATTCTGTTTGCATCAGAGTCACGCAACATTCGCGACTGCGACGGCACAGCCTGTGGCGGGGATTCGTGTGAATCTGGTGGCCATTGCTGGCTGGATGAGAAGCTGCAGCCGCACTGCATCTGTCCCGAATATGCCAAGGGCGAGCGCTGCGAATACTCGGAGACGTGCAAGCTGATTCCGTGCAAGAATAATGGACGCTGTTTGCGCAGCGGTCGCTGCTCCTGTCCCAATGGCTGGGGTGGCTTCTACTGTGAGATTGGTGAGTAATCTAACTCTGGGGGGGGGAGTGTGGGGAAGAGGGGGTTCATTAACCTTGAAGCGAATGTAATTGAAAGTTTTTTTTGTTGGAATCGCTATGCGCAACTATTTATTTTATCTTATAATTGCCAACTCGTGTGTCGGTTTGTCGTTTCCTGCGGGGCAGCGGATTTCGCAGCGGGCAATTCGTCATCGAATTAGTCAAGCAACAGATGTTTAGTTAAAGCTTAATGTCCGTGACAACAACAACAATAACATCAACAAACATACCAACAATGATTGTTTTTTTTTTGTTGTTGTTTTTAGTATGACTTAAATTTATTAGCGATAAAAAATCATAAATCATTTCACTTGGAAATCTTCAGAAACGAGTTTCACAAAACATCCATAGCAAAGTTGAACTTCAATGTGTCAGCAAAGTAAAAGTTCGTTTTGATTATACACACAGTAGCTGCCACAAAGATTTTAAAAGTCAGATAAGTTGATTTTATTTCAGATAGAAATTGCTTTAATCCGATGTTTTTTTTTCTGTTCATCATCAAAACAAGTTTTCAATTTCGAGTGCTAAAAGCCAACAATGCGAATGCAACAAAAAAAAAAGAGGCAGATCTAAAACAACAATATTATTATAATAATTAGAGGGAAAGAGCCACAAACAAAACCATTAACAGCACCACTAATCTGATGGTTCAGTGCGCAGCGGGGTCAGCAAGTGTCAAAGCAAAGTTAAAACAAATTAACCCACAATATACTGATCTAGAATTTGTAAATATTACCAACAAAAAAAAAAATAGTTTGCTTTGTTCAGCGTTGAACGTGCTTTAATAATAGGAAAAGCATTCGAAATTCGACCTATTTGCAAATGTCGTTAGTTGAATCAAGCGGATGCAGCACAAAAAAATACAAAAAATATTCAGACTAAAAAGCAAACGTGCTAAAATTAATTTAAAAATAACTAACTCTAACAAAAATAATAATAAAATCCATATTAAGAAGAAATTAATTAATGACAATGACAACATGTATATATATTTTTTGAAAAATATTATTATAAGCTTAACATTATTAATGGTTTTTATAAGAAACTCAAGAACCAAATAATTTGCCAAGCTCATTTTATCTCTGACAATATTTTTATATTCAACTCCTTTGGAAAAAATCCGTATTCTTGAACAATATATTATATTCTTGAAATATTATCGATGCTTGAACATATCAGATAATTCTTATACTATCAATTTTAGTTTATTCAACTTTTAAAGTATTCCTTGAGGTTTATGATCTCCAGAAAACCTCTTATTTATGTAGGGTATAATTTTCAATTGGGAATATTACCTATGCACATGCAAGACAAGTAAGTCCCGGTTATTAAAGGGGTTTTGTGATTATTTGTTTTGTGGCCAGGCTGGGTTATTCAATTGCCAGTTGGCACACAATCAGCTGGCAGCCTTTCACTTATTAGCCAAGTGAATTAACATGCCACTAATCACAATAAGCCATAAAAAAAAAATAGCTGGTGAAAACACGAAACAACAAGTGCAATCAAGTTGGCTGACAGCAAATGAAAGAAAACAAAACGCAAATTCATAACAAGAATCAAAGCTAAAAGCAAAAGCCAAACGAGACGAGACCAGACCACAGCGAAACCAGATGTAGACAGTAGATTAGACCCAAGAAGAAGAAGTAGTCAAAAGAAGCGGCAAACGAGATCAGGGACTTGAAGATGCTCAACGGCAGATGGTATAATGAGCTGGCACAGCTGAGATGACGAAGATGATACTGGCACGAAGTAAATAGTGAAGCTTCGATCTAACGAACTTCAAATGCACTTCAAATTCAATTCAATTTAATCCGTTGGAGTTGTGCAAATTTTGTGATAAGAAAAACTTGAAAAATTAATGTTCTAAGTTCGAGCAAAATTTAGTTATATAGTTTTGCTAGAAGTAGACCAAGATTAAATTATGTATTTATATCTATTTGTATCTATCTATAATTGTAATGGGATCTTGTGCGAATGCGTTGCACGATTCGTGCTACCCTCAGCAGTGGCATAATAATAGTGACGACGTTGATTGTGTTGCTGCAACATTGTTTGCCGATGCTGTAATTCAATTATGCACTTGTACATGCAATATGTTTAATGCAATTTTAATTCAATTCCATCCACTTCATCCCCCTTCCCGCTCTCCGCCGTCTAAACTTGCTTCTCTATTGCAGCGCTGAGTAAGCCGACAACGCCAAGCTTCCGGGGCAACAGTTACCTGATCTTGCCGCCCCCTCGCATCCCAATGAAAGACAAGCGTCGAGGGCCATCGCTCTATGTGCGACCGCGCGAAGCCATACAAATCTCACTGAACTTCTCCACCATTGAGCCGGATGGTCTGTTGCTCTGGAGCGAGCACAATCACCAGAAATTCCTCGGCCTCGGCCTGGAGAATGGCCATCTGAAGCTGGCCAGCAATCTGCTGGGCAGCATCAACGACACCGTTCAGGCACCAGCAAGCGGCTTCATTGCCGATGGCGCCTGGCACGGCACCAGCGTCCTCCTGGATCGCACTCGGCTCGAGTTGCGACTGGATGGCGAGGTGATATTCACCGAGCGATTGCCCGAACTAAATCGGCGACCATCAACCAAAACAACAACAACAACACCGACTTCGACATCTTTGCAGCGACAGCGAGGAGGTGGCAAGGAGCCAACGATTAGCTACGAGGATATTTTCTTTTTGGGTAAGTTTGTAGACGTTGTTGAAAACAGTCGATTCTTTCCCATCAAACTAGATTTTCATCTTTATAGCGATAGCTGTTTTGTTTAATTATTGTTTTTATCAAAAATATTTAGACTTCTAGTACAGTTTTAATTATTAAAAATAATATAAATATTTTTCAATTAAAAGGGCAAAATATCAGCTGCTTTGTGACGTCACCATTATGTTTTAATACTCACAACTATAACATCTGAATTTGATGCATTATTCGCGTGTGCTTTTTCGTCATAAATTAAAATAAGCAATAGTTTGCAGACTTACCTTTAAAAACCGTTCGTCTGTTTTTCGGTCATTTAAACTCAGCTTAATTGATTGCTCAAAACACAAATTGATTGTTGTAAAGCGAATTTTTTGCCGGTCGACGGTGTCGAAACTGCGAGTGTGCAACCGAAATGTGAATACGAACTACTGTAGGCAAGAGCAGGATAGATGCGTATTTTCATCACTGCATGTGAACTATTTAGCGGGGCAGAACGGCGTTGTCTCTGAAGTTTCTTTATCCAAACGATAACGCAATTCTATAGAGTAATACTTGCCAAATATTTTTATAATTGCCAAATTTTTAAAAAAGTCACCAGCGACATCTTATAGAGCACAATGAATAAACAATCGCGATGCAACCGCCTCGTCTATAGTGGTATAAACAATTACTAAGCTGGAGTTAATAGAGATGGACAACGGCGCAAAATATTGTATCGATTGAAAATATCGCTGTTATCGCTCAAATGATCTGTTAATGTTAACAGGTGTTTACAAGCCAAACAAAAACTTGCACACCAAACTTAACCTAAACAGAGGAAATAAGTTGTCAAATTTTGATTTAAAACAGATCTTTTTAAAGTAAAACTTGTCATATTTTGTTGTTTAGTTTTATTTACATTTTTACTTAAGCAAATGCCATGATCAGCGTACACAGCATGTTAACGCAAAATCTTAATATTTGAACTTTCTGCGCAACAGGTGGATTTCCAAATCAAGACTCGGTGAGCAAACGGACACAAGGACGTTACTTTGAGCCATTCAAGGGTTGCCTGCAGGACATACAGTTCGGTGCGGAGCCAAAAGCCGTTATAAGCGATTTTTCGGCATACCAGGGCGAGAATATTGGCTCTTGTGATTTGCACGGCGATGAGCCGATTGTTCTATAAGTCGACAGACTAATCAAGAAAGAAAGCGAAAACAGAACAAATTGACAGAAATAAATTATGTAACCAAATCTTCGTATTTTAATGTGAATGGCGATTAATTGCAATGCAGTCGAACTTTCAAGTCAAATTGAAAAAAAGCAAGTCATACCGAAAACTAGAACTTAGGCTAAGTATTAAGGGAATTTATATCAGCAGAACAACCCCCTTCAAGTTGATCAAAAGTTCACAGATTGGGGGATGGCGCTAAATGGAGCAAACGAAATGGAAAGTAATTTTGTAAATTTTATAGAAATAACTGACAAAAAAAACGGAGAAAAAAAACGAAATGTTTAGATTAAAAAAAAAAAACAAACAATATGAAACAAAAATCATTCAACGGAAATGATATTTAAAATGTGGTTTATCAATAAATCGAAGAATGAAATAAGAAACACTTGAACAAAATTGTAGTTTAGGATCTAAATCTAGAAAGATAACAAAAATACCAGATACTTCTCTTACGTAAGTGATATTTAATGTGGAATAATGATAAACATGAAATGCATATGACAAAAAAAAAAACGAAAAGATCCCTTCACAATTAGTAACTTTTTAAACTGATATTTACATGATGTACTATAATGTTTTGTTGAGCAAATTTTTGTTATACAAATGTATAAGCATTTGTGTTCTATTTTTGTGTATATCTATAACTTATGTGTTCTTTACCAAACTGCCCCTAAAACAATTTCTGCCATTTTAATTTAATTAATATTTTGGATAAAAAAAAACTCAAATTTTTTTAGGTTTAACATTGTTTTCATGTTATATTAGCATAATGCTACTCAAATTGAAAGCCATTTAGTTGCCTTGTAGTAAGTTAGTGTTTAACTCTCACTATGATTTACTGTTTAAAAGAAAAAAAAAACTACTCGGAAAACTTTGACTCTTCAAATAAATTATGAAAATTATACAATACATCAAATATTATTCTTATAAAGTGAAAACAAGTAGCGAAAACATATAAACAAAAATATGTGTATCGAAATATATATATATATATAAAAATATATATATATATGTATATATACATATATACAATACTTTATTATACAATTAAACTGCAAGAGTATCAAAATAAAAACAAACAAAAAAATGTAACCGAAACTACATTAAGTATGTAATAATAATTTCGAGTTATAATTTCAAAATAAAAAATAGAATGACTTAAAAAGCCTAATATTTTTCTTACATATGTTTTTACATTTATTTAAAGGTAAGTTCTTCTATATAGGTAATATTTTACTTATTAATAGGTGCTGGCAGACTAAATAATTTGTTTTTTCGAAAAAATCTAAGATTAGCAATTTCTAAAGATCGAGTCAGATTCCTATTCGAGTTAAATAAACAACAAAAGCAAAACAATGCCCACACCAGAATTAGCAAGTGTCGTGATTTAACATTCGACTTTTAATTTCCATGACATGCCTCGTGATGTGATCTCCTCGATCTTAGATAGCCAACTAAATAACGTGTATAAAAAGTACTGGTTGAGCTATGGGTCTCAGAGAGGCTTATCTGAATTTAATTGCGGTTGATTACACTTTTCAGCGTCATTTTACTAAGCATTTTCTCTTTGGAAAACCGATGGGCCTGAAATAGTCTTCAGTATAAAATTATAAATATAAATATAAATAAATTCATTAGGAAGTTAATATTACTTTAGTACATTAATACTATTACTGATAAATTTTGAATCGATCGGACAATGCACTTTTATGCACTTCCTTAGCGCATACCAATCTATCCTGTTCCTGCACATTATATATTAGCGGCACACCTTAGATACAAGCATTCTTATAATAAAAGTGCGATAAAGTGCTATGCCACCTGCCCTTAATCCATAATAATTAAGTGCAACTTGCACTAGCTTCAAAACTTATATGAACTAGTTATAAAATATTACAGAATTCTCTAGATATATGCTTGATAATGAGGCAACCACCATATTTTCCATATTATTGAGATAATCCATTGACTTGGCCATTTTACTTTCTGCAGCTGCACGCAATTAATATTATAATATTAATATTAAATATTCAATTTATTACAAAGAATATTCTTATCAGAGCTCCCTTTTAAATAACTATGAAAGCCTTTGCTGAATTTATTTATATTTATATAATTGCTTATCGCATGAATACGTTCCGGTTTTCTTTAGAGCACAAAGAACTCTCAGTAAAATACTTTTTTCGTTATAGCTTAGCATGGAACTTTAGGAAATTAGAATTGAGTTGAAATTTGAACCAACAAACCGAACCAGGAGCCATAAATGCTTTTTTATTTTATCAATTTGGAATAACAAATTTTGTTCACCGACCAAGACCCATAAAATTTTGATTCGATTGTTACATATGTATATATATACGATTTTTATTATAAATGTTAAATTTAAATACATACATACAACATAAAAATTATAAATTGGAAAAATACACACACATCTGTTAGGCGTCGGTTTTTTTTTTTGTTTTTGTATTCTCTCACGCTGATTCATTGTTGTTGTAGTTTGTTAATTTATATTGTTTTTGTTGCTTTTGCTTTGTTGATCGCTGGTTTATATATATATATATATATATATATGTATATATATATGGTATATATATAGTTAGATATATATAAGACATATATATAGTAAGTAGATAAGGAATCAAATACGATTTGTGAATCGAGATAAACAAATGTGAATTTATGGTAAAGTATTTTTCAAGGTTTATTTTTATTCTTTTAGATGTGGTTTTTGTTGACTTCACTTTATCGGCTTAAGCTTCTTATTTTGCATAATGTGTTTAGGATAATTGTGTTTTTTTTTTTAAGTTAGGGTTAGCATTAAATCTTTGATTGCTGCTAGAATGTGAAATAAAAAAAGCTAAACTTAAATGGAACCAAAAATTTCTAACTATGAATATTTGTTTTCATTTTTGTTTTTCATTTGTTTTTCTTTTTGTTTTGTGTTTTTTTTCGATTTTTTGAAATTTTATTTTTCATATGTGTATATGTATATAATTTATATAAATTGCAACTATCACACGTGCCCATCGCAAACTTGACAGCTGGACAGGCACACACATTGCCACAGATCGAGAAGCGAGCGAATCTTCGGCTGCTGATCTGATCTGATCTGAACTGAACTAAACTGAACTGATCTTCGGTTTTTGTTTTGTTTCTTATTTTTTTTTTTCTCTTATCTTTTTGGAACGTTGCTGAGAACAACTGCAACTGGAATTTTCCTGGTTTCGACACCCATTTTGGTAACTCAAACTTACATGAAATGTTTAGCGTTTAGAAACATTTTTAGCTTTTGTTTCTTACGGATTTTGTTTAATGTTTTATACTCTTTTGTTTTTTTGTACAATTCAATTCGAAACACTTCTACGACTCGATTTGGAACTCCCGAAAACTTTTCCCCGCTTTTATTAAGTGTATCATTATTATTATTATCGTTATTATATCGCATCTGGTTGAGATGAAATTGAAGGAGGAGCTCTCTAAGTGGCGGCTATGAACTATGGGGCCATAGATTGAAATAAGTTAGGAGCGCTTTTTGTTCTGTTTTTGATAAAGTTAATTTTAACGGGTCTATGTGGTTTTATTTAAACTAACTTTTCGCTTTTACGATTTGTTTGTTGTTTTCTGTTTTTCATATTTTTTTTTTCATTTAATTTAATTTATAATTAATATTATCTTTATGCTCCGATTTTTTTGTTTGTTTGTATTTGTTTTTGTTATTTTTATCTTCATCATCATTAATTATGAAAATTAAATTGTTTGCCCTTATGAGCCGGCTTTTAGTTTTAAATTTTAAATAATTTTTTATTTATAATTATCAGCATAAACTTTTCAAATCTCCTCATGGAAATTTCATTTTCTGTAATGACAAAAAGCAATCGATTCATAATTAAATTCACTATCCCATTTATTCGTCCGATGGCCAACACACACACACACACCTAAAAAAGGACATCACTTGCAGCAGTTGTTCGGCGTTTGAGTTGTTTCGTTTCCATTTGGCTTTATAACAGATCCTTGATTGTTGTCGTTCTTGGGTAATTTCTTGGCTACAAATACAATCCACTCATTAATTGAATGTCGCAATTGAGTTAAGTTGAGTTTATGCACATACCAATTGCCAAGAAGATATCATTGACATTCATGCCGGTCTTCGCCGATGTTTCCATAAACAACAAGCCATTCTCCTCGGCATATTGCTTCGCCTCGTCGAACTCCACGACGCGAATGTTCGACAAATCGGCCTTATTGCCAGCCAACGCAATGACAATGTTCGGTGAGGCCTGAAAATCAAAATTACAAAGTTTTTAATTTTTTTTTATAGTATAATTTTATATATATATATATATTAACAGAAAGGAGTTGGAAATCTCAGAATTTTTGCCATGGTTAGATTGTGTTTTGAGCAGATTATATCAAATTTTAAATCGATCCAATATTAGTTTTATAGAAGATTTATAGAAGAATAACAAATGGACTTTAGTCTTGCCAGTGACCATGAATTGGCTTGCAACGCAACGCAATGAGGCGTTAACCATGCCGGATACGATGAATGAGTTCAGTGAACGAGTCAATTCAATAAATACGAATGAAGCAAGCACTCGCAAAACAATGCAAATTAAGTTGCAAAAAAACAAACAGAACATTGGGCACATTATCCACTTCTGATGACATTAACCTTGAGAGATATGGACATAAGGCAAACAAGAGTGGGGGAGATCGATTACTCACATGTTTATGCAGTTCCTTGACCCAGGTCTTTGCACGCTGAAAACTGTCCTGATTCTGTATGTCATAGACAACAATGGCAGCCTGTGCTCCCCTATAGTACATAGGAGCTAAGCTGTGATACCTGCAAAAATAGTTTACAGTTTAGGAAGCGTAACAGTAACAGAAACAGTAATGTGCATGCATGCTTACATTAACATTAACATTAGCACATAATAATGCCAATTTAAATTAACATTAAAATTAATATTAACATATAAATGAACATAACTGTTGATATAAGGAAGACAATCAAAAGCGAAAAAGTTGATATATTGATATTCAAATTGATCGCTTTGCATTGTGGGTTGACTCTTACCGCTCCTGGCCAGCTGTATCCCAGATCTCGAACTTGACAACAGTGTCCTCTATGCAAATGGTCTGTGTTAGAAAGGCCGCACCTATCGTGCTCTCCTGATACTCATGGAACTGGCCCTTAACAAAGCGCAGAACCAGCGATGATTTGCCCACAGCCGATTCGCCAAGCAGCACCAACTTGAACTGGCAACTTTTATTCTGCGATGTGCCATTGGGTCGTTGAGCGGCTCCAGAATTGGAGCCCCCGCTGCGTGGTGTTGTTGCCATCTTATTTTTCTGTTTTTGTTGTTGTTCTTGCTACTGATGCTGCTGTTGTTGTGCTAATTGCACTGATGTATTACAAAAATTGTTGATGTGATGAGTTGTTTTAGCGGACGGTCAAAGAATGCTCCTTATTTACTTCCAATGGTTCTCTTTCTCTCTCTGTCTGTGTCAGCGCGGCTGTGTGTTTGCAATCTACAAAAGAGAAGAGAGAATTTAATGTGACTGATAAAAGAAAATAAAGCAAAAATAAACAACATAAAGAGAGTCATTGGCCGCGTGGCGCCTCCATTTGCATCGAAATTAATTGAATATACGCACAACTCATATCGCCAGAGAGAGAGAGAGGGAGGCAGACAGCGATAAAAAAAATAGAGGGGGATTTAAGTAACGCCCTATTAAATCAAGCGAAATTCGAGAAGAGTTTTTGCAAAGCGCATAAAACGCAAAATTAATAATAATAGCGAAACTCGTATTGTAATTTAAGCCAAGAACTTATTTATTTATTTATTTTACATTCAAAAGCTGACGTAAAAAAATTCTGAAGTGAAAACAAAACATGTTTTGTCGTGCGGGACCTTTGCAATTATCGCACGAACGTAAATATATCGAAATATATACCGCATAGCTAAATATAAATACGTAGTTATAAGTAGTTCACAAAGAGTTTCAATCTAACCAAAGCGACAAAGTTCAATGTCAAGAATAAGTGGGGAATCATTTAACTTGGACACAAACACTTCCACACAAACTCACACACACTCTCAGCCATATCTTAACGTAGTTAATTGTAAATTGCACTAATCACAATAGGAAAACAAAAAGCAAAACAACTAAAAATACTTACAACACGCGCAACAAAAAAAAAACAAACCATCCGAAACCTTAGAAATGTTTGGGCACTATTATTATTCTGTGTGCATGGGTGTATTTGTGAGTGTGTTTATCTTTATGAGTGTGTTTGTGCCCTGCTTAGCAAACACGTAAAGGGTTTTAAGATATATATTCATCTGGTTAGATTTTTATTTTTATGCAAGCAACCCTCCATAAACATAAAGCGCCCACAAAAGCAAATACAGAAATAAATACACTCAGCCAAACGCAAGCTGTTATTGCTTATCTTATCAGCATTACTCACAAGCACACAAAATAATACAAATACAGAAATAAAACAAATACAAATTAAATATGTTGAGATAGTATATTTAACGCCCGATTGCATAAAAATACAAACTTTACGAAATTGTCAAGTATTCTATTATAGGTAAGTCATAACGATGGTATTCTTAAAAAGTACAACTTTTAGAGAAAATATCCGATATTGTTATCAAACGTGTTTCATCGCGTGAATCATTTCTTTCTTTTTGCATTGTGCGAACAGTTCATAGATTACATTAACAAATTTTAAACGACTTTTACAATTTAAGAGAGCTTGCTGAAGAGAGCCTGCTGACGCACGGATCTTGCTGCAAGGGCGGAAGAGTTGTGCGAACAGTCACTGGATTGTGCGACAAGAGAGCGCGATAAAAATCAATGCAAAATGAATTTTTAGCTTGCCAGGCGTAACCCAACATGGGAACTGGGGAGGAAAGACGAGCAGGGTGCAAGAAGCTGTGTGGAGAAAGTTAAATGTCATTATTGTTTGTTGTTTTGCGTTGTGGTATTTATTAAATTAGGCCTGCGACAAAGGCGACAACAACACATCTAATACATATGCAGGCAACGACAATCGTTAAAACTACTTGCTTGCTGCACGGGAATTTTTTTTCGTTTTATATTGTTTGCTTTTGGCGCTTTGGAGCAAAGTGCAAACACACACAAACAAACACAGACGAACCGAGTTGTCAAGCGCGACTTACACACACACACACAAAAGTCAACTGTCTAGTTGGAGAGAGTGTCATATCCGTCTCTCTATCTCATTTCGAAGTAGAAAAATGTTAGCTTCACATGTTATTTATGCACTCTCCATCATTATGACGTCGTTGTATTTTATTAGATTTTTATTATACACATTATTTGAGTTTCAATGTTCACATTGGAATTAATTAAGAGATCACATGATTTTCAAGTCAAATTGAGTAAATAACCACCAATATTGCTTATTTCTTAAGCAAATACTAGCACATTTAAATATACATGTAGGGAAATTTAAATTGAATCAACTTCGATCGTAAAAAAAATCAAACATTAAAGAATAATCGACAAACAAAAGCGACACTCGTCGACCCTTTCAGGGAAAATTCAATAAAATATAAAAACAACGGTACGTCGACTAGTCCGCAAACTACCGTAAGTAATATACTTGAACAGCTGACGATGCGTCATTCACACAGAAAACTTAACAGTCGACAAACACACATAATCACGTTCATACAAAGAGAACAAGTGGTCAATGGTAAAAAGAGACAGAGAAAGAGAGAGCCAGAGCACACACAATCAAAAGGAGCCATTGACATTAAATTTCCTGATTCATTAATCTCTTCTTCCGTTACCATTCTTCTTGTTATCAAATGCAGATTTTTATGTATATAAATATTTTTATTTGATTAGTCAAAAAGTCTCGGGGTGCAACTATTTTAATAACCACCATAGTGAAAGTCAACAAGTGTAGTTAATAAAAAAAATTCCATGCGTAATTGTTTGTAAATGTGACAAAAATACCACAATAGAAAGAAATACAGAAGTAAGATCTTTAAAAAAACGTCGGTCTCAAAAACACGTCGACATTTCATGGGTTCTTAAATAATTAATAGCGATTATTAATGGCGGATATATAAACAATAAGTACGAATTAAGCCCTTTTGTTTACATTAAACTGGCTAAAAATATCAAAATGGAATATCAGAATAAAAGACAAGGGGAATGGAAGGGGGCGTTGTAGCTGGGAAGACGATAAGCAACGACGACGATTGTAGATAAATCCGTAGACACACACACACAAACGCATGCACAGCTCCAGATTTTAAGACGCAAAAAGACTAAACAAAGCATCAGGTATATACACTGGGGCTAAGTGAGGCAAGCCTTAGCTGATTGCTAGACTTAACTCCCTATGCACCTGTAATTGTATTATTCACAGTTATATTGCCCCTTTGGTTATCGTGCGAAAACAAATGCACATTTATTGCGCTATTTGTTGCCAATGTGCGGACTGCAATGTATACACCAACACTAATATGGTGACAACCACAGAGTGCTGTCTCGCTCAAGCGCAAGCGTTTGCATGCAACGCACCCAAATTCAGGGCCAGCTATCGCACTCGCTCACTCAACAGTGTACTTGTGTGCGTTTTGTGGGGCGAATTGATTGATGCTCGCGCTCTCTTTCTCTCTGCTCGGCTCGCCCGTTATCGATGACGATGATTGTCATGGTGGACATGTCATGAAAAATTTTACACAACTTTCTTAATTAATGGCAGAAAACAACAGCGCTTCTTTTGTTACAAGCACTCATTGTTACGCACTTTGATTATGGTTAGAAGAAGATTTCCACACTTTTCTGGCAGCAGCCACACACGCACACTCTTTGTGTTCGTCTATGATTTTCGAATTCTTATTTGCACTTTTCGAGCGCAGCGGAGTCACGGGAATTGAGAAACAAACGCACGCAGACAGAGACAGACAGCGACTGAACCTGAATCTGTCTCCGCGACTCCGCAGCAGTTTGCAGCTCTTGTTTTTGTCAATTTCGAGGCGTTGCATGCAATAGGTTGCGTGACTTGCACATTATCGGTTGCCGATTTGTTTTGGATTGCCGTTTGCAAATTCTAATGCTTTTACCACTACGTTTATTTGCTGCAATTATTGCCTAAAATTATTGCTGAACTTGAATCCACTTACATTTTTAGTTAGTGATGTAAAAAACATCGGAACATGTATGAATCGATTCTTTTCTGAAGCGATGGCGATATGTTAGTTACTCGATTGGAATTCTTATATTTTTGCAAAACATCGTTCAAGTGTACCCTTTATGTAACGGAAAAATACATTTTGAATTTAAAAAATAATAAACTCACACCGGATTTAAAAGCCCAAAAATATGTCATTGATTTACAAATCCTAATTTGGCTTGGAAATTAAATCGCTGATAAATTAAATTTGTATCTATATATAATAAGGCATTCTTTTATGCAAAAATTTGCTGTGTTAGAGATGATACTACTGAAAGACAATACACTTTGCTCATATTAATTAAATGAGTTTAGTATAAAAAATTGTAAGGCTCTCAATGCAAGTATGGGAAATAATGAAGTTAATTAAAAAAAAATTAAAAGATAATTTGTTAATTCAGTAAATAAAATTAATGATGCCTCAAATTTTCTTAAATTTTTGACATTTGATTTCTAAAAAAAATTCAGTTATAAAATCAATTAAAAATAAATTTAAGCTTAAATGTTATATCGATTAACACCAGGTATTTATCGAAGGAAGCACAAAGCTTCCTTTTAGAGTAGGGTCAAATCAAGATTCGACATACGTTAACTTCGTCGAACGAATCACTGCCGCAGACGTTGATATATTCTGGTATTTTCGAGATTTTTGCGTGCCTGGTCACATTGATATTTTAATTTTAAGTATTTTGTGAGTGGCAGTAAATGGTAATAACATTGCGAGACGGGAAGTGAAAACGTCAATCTAAAATCAGAAAAATCCTTGATTTGATTAAATAATTTATGCTCAACAGCAATTTTTCGGCTTAATAATAGTGCTTACCAAATTTAATTAATTTTCCGCTCTTTATAAACACAAAACCGCGTCCAGTTGCGAACACACACACCGCACACACACACGCATAAATTGACATTTGCGATCTGTGCTGCGCCTCCTTTACTCGCACGCACACACACAGTGTCTCCCCGTCGCAATTTCACAGCTGCAACGCAAATTCGAAAAAGGAGTTTGCAAAATTTGCATCAAGTGTCCCGCAAAAGCGCAGTTAGAAAAGTGCGTAATTTATTGATTTTGCTTGAGAATATTACATTTTAATTGTTGTATGTTATTATCCGTTTTTAGTTTTTAGTTAATTTATTATGCCACAAGCTGTTGCACCTTAATTTGTATATAGTATAGTTGGTAAAATAGCATTTTTACCACTAATCCTGGACAAATTTGCACGTGGCAACAGCAGCGAAGATTACCTGGCTGTCTATGCCTGCATGCCTGCCTGCCTTTCTAGGCGTGCCCTCTTCTCGATATTTGTATATATCTATGATTTCAGTGGTGTATATATAATATATACAAAAATGTGTATTCAATGCACAACTATATAGACAGTAATTAATTAATTAGGTGATCGATTGATAGATCAGGTTCTCAGCAAAAATGCATCATGGAAATAATTAATTACAAATATTGTATAACAGTCTCATTATTTTAATAGTTTCAACTATTAATAACCAATGGCTAAAAAATGTGTAATTTAATTTTTTCCATCAATTACTTAAAAAAAATTACTTATTTCTCTATTTTTTTTTTGGTTTTTATAGATGGAACAGAAGCAACAGCCACATTTGGCTGTCTGGTTGAAAAACTAAGCTACACCACTTGCTGCTGAGCCTCTTGGGGGCGGGACCATGAGGAGCATGTTCCGTCCGATCAAGAAGATATTCACGTACATTCAGAAAAATGCAACCACTGGAACAATGTTTGGGACAACAGCAAGCAGCATAATAAAGCAGGAGGATGAAAGCAATACAAGCAGCAATCAACTTGAGCAGGCAGAGAAATTGGAGCTGGAGCAGCAGCTGCCACTGGAGGAGGTGCAGGAGGCGAAGGCGGAGCAGCAACAACAAGAACAACTGGATGATGAGGACATTGAGCGTCAAATAAAAACATCGATCATTGATGCGAGCAAGGTACATGCGGCAAAGGCAAAACTTGTTTTGCCCCTGCAACTGCAGCTGGACGATGAACTGGCGGACTTTGCGCACGAACCGCTGGCAATTGCCGGTATCGATGTCGAGGAGGAGGAGGATGACGACGACGACGGTGTCGTCGATGAAGAGCTGGAAGAACAGTTTCTTGAACTGGACAATTTTCCCAACAATGAGATTATTGTGATGAGCGATCAAGATCTAAACTCATCGCTTGCCTCCGACAACATATCCGAGGATCCCCTGGCCATAGATGACTACGCCCAAAAGGAGGTCGATGACGACGAGGAGGAGGACGAAGAAGAAGCGGACAGCAGCGGCGATCTGCTTTGGCTCAAATTGGACACACCCAACGCTCAGCTAAACATCAGCAGCAGCAGCGCTATTCCCGTAGCAGGCTGCAGCAGCTCATCCTCAGCAGCAGCTGCAACAGTGGGCACAGTTATCAAGCCACCCACCAGGCGTCGAGAGGAGGAGCTGCGCAGCGATGCTGGCTCCGATTCGGGTCTGGGTGGTGAAAACGACAGACAGAACACAACAACAACAACAACGGCAGCCACAATGACAACAGCGACGAGCTTGCAGAAGCCGCTGCGCTCAAATTTGAAGCGTCGCCTGGATGATGATACCATGGAACTTGAACTGCTACCAATCTCGAGCTGCTCGTCGACAACACAGAAGCGTCCCAAGCGTAGCATTAATTTCGATAATGTAAAGATCTACTATTTTCCACGGCAACAGGGCTTTGGCTGCGTGCCAACCGCCGGCGGCTGTACGCTGGGCATGGGTGCTCGGCATATTGCGTTTAAGACGATGACGCTGGCGGAACATGCATCCGAGCTGCGTCGCGCCCATCGCAGCCAGAATCACGAACATCAGCAGCAACAACAGCAGCAGGCGCAACAGCAACTGCAGCAGGCGCGTGGCTCCAGCAGCGATGATAGCGAAGAGTCCGAGGAGGATTATCTGAGCGAGGGCAGCGGCTCTGATGCCGACGATGGCTCCAATGGCTTTCTGCAACCGGTTACGCCCAAGCAGCGACGTGTCCTGCTGAAGGCGGCCGGTGTGCGCAAGATCGATGCCAGCGAGAAGATCGATTGCCGCGACATACGTAATTCGCGCGAAGTCTGCGGTTGCTCGTGTCGCGAATTTTGCGATCCGGAGACGTGCGCCTGCAGCCAGGCGGGCATCAAGTGTCAAGTGGATCGCGCCATGTTCCCCTGCGGCTGCTCGCGCGAGGCATGCGGCAACACCATCGGCCGCGTCGAGTTCAATCCGACGCGTGTGCGCACCCATTACATACACACTGTGATGCGGCTGGACATGGAGCAGCGCCAGAGCCAGGCACACTCCTCAGCGGCGAACAGTGGAAGTGTCAGCAGCAGCAGCACCAGAGTGGGCAATAGTTTGCTCTACGGCAGCAGCAGTGCCTCCGACAACAGCAGCACGGCGGTGGCAGCCGCTGCTGCAGTTGCTGCTGCTGCTGTTTCCTCGCACTGTTTCTTTATGCAGCCGCAGTCGAACTATAGCTCCGGGTATGCCTCGCCAGCCTACACGCCTGAGCCGAGCGTTAGCTTCTATCAACAGCAACAGCAGCAGACGCCGCAGACCTCGGCTGGTTCCACGACCAATGGCAACGCGACGCAGCAGCAGTCCAGCTATGCGACAATCTATCCACAATTGGACAGCCTCGATTCGGGCCTATTTGCCGCCGGCAGCAATGCCACGCCCTCCTACGGTGAACTACTAACGCCCACCTTTCATCAGACCCTCAGCTATGGCAGCAACCAGGTAAGTGATGGACACAAAACAAGTGCTTTTGTGTAGACAGAAGCAAAGTGAACTAAATCTATGTGAACAAATGTGCTTATTCTGACTGGGTTTAACATATAACTTTTGTGTATAGAGGAAAATCGATTATATATATATATTGAAGATGAGGTTTATGAGAAGCATAGATTTATCCATTTCACACATTATATGAGTCCACAGAACGGACGCTTAGATTATATAAATAATCAATTAATAGTTTTTTTTACCTATTGTAAATAGGTAATTTTTAAGTAAATTTTAAGTAGTAGTTTGAGGTAATAATAAACCCAAGGTATGCTAGAGCATCAATCATTCTCTAGGTATCTCTAAGTTTTGCAAAGCTGATGCTATTAAAGTTCAATGTTCGCATGGACGACTTTCCAATGGTCCCAGTTAAGATGTGAATGAGAACACTCCAAAAGCCGCAGTGACGATGCTCAGAGAATTCACACGACCAACAAAAAGTTATTGTTGAAAATGAGCTGAAATGGGGAAACCAAGTGAAAGGCTTTTATCTGCGTCTGCTAAAGGTGCTAATTAAATCTGGAATAAGTTCCTAAATTCCTTGACATAGCTTATTAGGACGACAATTTCGACAGCATTGGATGATGTCATTGTGCAGTGTACAAAATGCGTTCCAAAGGAAAACAGTACCCGATTATTCAACTTGAACTTTTCTCAGCAGCCAAGAATTAGCTAACCTTCCGCATGAAGCTCATTTTTCGCTTCGCCAGACTTTTGTTAGCTTAATGTTTATTTTAATTATAATACAAACAACACACGCACACCCGATACTTTTTCTAAGGCTACTTTACTATATATGTTTAGATTATGCAAGGCACATTTGCAAGTTGTAATTGAATTGAAATTAATTTGTATTTCTTTTTGGCATTTGCAGCTCAACACTTACAACGGTTATCAGCAGACGGCGGCAAGTACAGGAGTTGGCATTGCAGCGACCGTTGGTGGCTATAGTTCGTGTGCTGTGCCATCTGTGCCGCCGTTTGGCAATGCCACAACCACCGCCTCGAATGCGACGCAATATCAGAATTCAAATGCGTTAGGAACGACCGCCGCCACAATGAATAGCATCAGCAACAGCAGCAGCAGCAGCATATCCATAACGGCCAGCAGCTGTGCCACCGGCCTGGCTCGCATCGGTGGTGGTAGTGTTGGCGCTGGCCCCGTGGATTTCGTCAGCCTGAATGGGCCCATTGGCAGCTCGTCGCGTCTGTCGCAGATCAACGATCTGTTGCAGCACAATCGTAATACCACCGTCGCTTTGGTTGCCGTCTCAGAGAGCTATACGGCTGTGCGGAGCAGCAGTAGCACCAGTGGCAGCGCAACTACCATCAACACAAGCACCACCATCGATTCAATCGACACACCGCCCATTGTGGAGGAGTCGCAGCGCAGTTGCATGACCTTCGAGGGTCTGCCACCGCCACTAATCAATCCCACGCCAATTGTCGCCGTTCTCGATCAGCAGCCGCAGCACAAACATCTATTGGGTGTGGCAACAACGCCACAGGCACGCCAGCCGCTGGATACCAGCGCCAGTCTAGCCGAGTCCTTACCGAGCACCACCAACTAAAGCTTGGCAGCAAAGCAGCTGGCATAGATTTTATAGAAATTATATACACAGCAGAAGACTTAATTATGTTTAAGTGGTGGCAGCGTCGGAATCAAAAACAAAAATATTATGCGTGTCTACAAATTATGATTTGTGCCCCACACATATTCCTCGCCTCTGACGTACTCTTCCTTACTCCGTAGCAGCAGCGGGCTACACACAAATGCCTGTTTGCCTTGTATAAATCAGTTTTAATTGTTACAATTTTAATTACTTAGCCCTAAGTATATATGGTAATTTTAGTCACTTCGTTGCTTAGGTTGGCATCTTGAATAATTCGTGATTTTTTTTTTTTAAATTGGTTTTGCAACAATTTAATACAAGTAGCATTGCAATCATCTAATCTATAGAGACGAAATCACCAGCTACTTCCTTATGTCTAGCGTTGTCCCAACGAATTTAATCCAGCTGAGCCTTGAATAATTCATGTTTAAAAAAAAATATTATCAATTTTAGTTATTACTATTTCACAATTTGTGTTTGTTTATTTTGTTTCTTTTATTTTTTGCTAGCAATCAATATTCATGCTCTTTTATTATTTAATTTATTTCAAAATGTTGCTTTCGCATTTAGTTACCAACTCATAAATTAAATGTTCTTTCGATTCATAAAAAATTTTATATTTGTTAACGTCGCCAACGTTCTTAAGTATTCAATTAGTTTTTAAGTTTTTGGTTTTAGCCACAGCAGTTTGATTGGTCTTTGTAAGCATTAAAAACACAAACAACAAAAGCAAAAAATATACATTAGACATGAATTAGTAATAAATAGTATATGCAAACACAAAAAAAAAAATAACATAAATTAAAAGCAGAAGAGAAAAAGCAAAATAAAACATAAATGAACTAAATAAAAAGTAAAAAGTAATTGCAATTATTTAAATAAATATTGAATACAAAATACAAACATTAACTGCATTCATCTTTCTTGGGAAACTTTAGGTTTTTAGAAAACAATTATTAATTATTCTTTAATAAAGATTTAATAACAAAAAACAACTGACAATAAATGCGAAATGTTTTCCAAAATTTTTTTTCCAAAATATCAAAGAAGAATCCAAGATATAAGCTTAAGCTTATTCCATTCCATATAACATTTTTTATTTGAGTATGTCCAGAAAGTATTTCCTATATTTATATTTAAAGAGCTTTCTGGCTACGCCTGCCTGCCCAGCACATCGTCATAGTTGACGCCAATCTGCTGGCGGATTTGGTCCGTTAGCGAAATCAGTTCCAGACTCTGGGCATGCGTAAATTTGGGACTCTCCAGCAGCCGTTTCTCGATGCATTTGCGCACTTCTTCCGCCTCGTAGCGCAGTCCACACGAGTTGGTGTAGTGAAAATCGAACTTTGCACTGGGGAGCGGCCAGGATTCCGGAGGATTGTTGGTGCGCGTCAGCTGTGTGCAGCACCAGTAGTTGGAGAGCTGACAATGTGGGGGATAATCACTGATAATCACAGAGGTTTTGCCAGAGGTCAAAACTGTGCGATAAGCCTTACCTTAATCTCGCCTTTGGTGCCGACAATAATAGCATCATTTTCTAGATTCTCCAGACCCGTAATAATTGCCATCAGACGATGATTGTCGCCGTAGTCCAGCAAGAATTCCGTTTGCACATCGACACGATCCGCATTGAGTTGAGTGCCGCTCGGAATGATCTTCACCGGCGCCTTGCCAAAGACAAACTGACCCAGCTGCAGCGCATAGATGCCAATGTCCAAGGTAATGGAGCCACCCAGTGCACGGCTGGCCACGCGCTCCACATTCGCTAAACGGAAGCCGTGCTGCAACTTGATCAGCTTCACCTCACCAATACAATCGCTGAGCAGGAGTTCGCGCAGTCGATCGTAGCTGGGAAAGAAGCGACTCCACATGCCTGCAGAGTGTACAGTGGAGATTCCCTTGTCAAATGGCCAAACACTTACTTACCCTCCATGAGGAAGAGGCTACGTTGCTCAGCCAGAGCATATAGCTCGCGGGCCTGTGACAGACCCAGGCACATCGGCGTTTCGCAGAGCACATGCTTGCCCCTCGACAGCATGAGCCGGACGACGGCATAGTGAAATGGATTCAGTGTGCCCACATAGACGACATCCACCTCACGGTCCAAGGAGAGCGCCTCAAAGCCATCGTAGTGACGCAATATCTGATTGCGCTGCGCAAACTCCTGCGCGCGCGAACCATCCACATCCGCAACGGCGAGAACAGCATGATGAGCACCCCCAATCGTGCCCAGCGCTGTGACAAAATCCTGGGTAATCCGTCCAGCGGCAGCAATGCCCCAATTAAGTGTTTGGCTCTGCATCGTAAAAGATTCGATTCGAATTCGATTCCGTGCTGTCAACTCGAAGTCGTTGGCGTAACTGTTTTAAGGCGGATGTGGTGCTCCCCTATCAAACCTTAGCATCTGCATGAAGTGCAACTTTTGTCGATGCATTCTCAACTGATAACACGGTCTGTCAGTTCTCAGCGCTCTTCATATAATCTTCTTTCTACGAATACCTATAAACTGATAATACATTTTCCATTTCCTCCAAACTGGGAAGTTAATCAAAGTGGAAATAAATCAATTTCTTAAGTTTATCACTCGATTAAAATACTTTATAAACTTATATAAACAAAAATAAAATGATATCAGATTTATTTATATGATATTTTTATATATTATATTTTAGCTGTAATCACTTGTCAAATCTTATCGCTTTAGAGACGAGCCCTCTTTTTACGTGAAGTGATTAATCATTAAATAACATAACGACTGACCAAAGGATAGATTTATTTAGATAAATAGTAGATAAGGGTTCATTCTAAATATACATTTATTGAATACTTTCTGACTTAGTCACTTATAATATATATATACAGATGTTCGCATCGAGACACTCTAAATTATTTATAGCTTTTATATATACATAAATATTTAGACGTGATTAGATTTCCGATAGTTTGACCTAACCAAAGTCATTGCTTGTAGTTTCAATTTCTGGTATTATACACAAATAGGAAATTAAATCTCTGAAATAAAACTCTTATTTTTTATGACATATTATATTCTTTAATAGAACTCTCTATATGAATTATAAAAAAAAATGTATTTATCTCTTTTACATTTATTAACATTTTTCATAAATTTGGAAGTATTAGTTTTATGTTTACTCTTCATCATATTTGTTAAGCACGCCGATCTGTTTCCTGATCGTATCCTCAATTTCGGCAAACAGCAAACTATCCGCATAGCTGACGGTCTTGTTCTCCAACTCGCCAGCGAGTATAGACTGACGCACTGCCTCCGCCTCGTAGCGCATGCCCTCCGAGTTGCCATAGTTGGTTGCATGCTTGCCCTTTGGAGGCAGCCATTCCTTCTCCTTGCCATCAATGTCGATCAGCTTGTTGGGACACCAGAAATCAATCAACTGCAAATGGCAATTTATAAAGACAATTTATGATAAGGTTCTGCAAAACAGCTTCAATAAACTTAAAGTAAGAAATCAAATTTTGTCTTTGTCGAAGAAACACTCAAACTTTGATCATTTGCCGGCAACGTGAACACTTCTATGCTTTGACCCTCGTGGGCGTTTTGACTTACCGTTACTTCACCTTTGGTTCCCTTGATGATTGCTTTGTTATGGAGCTTTTCCTTGGAGGACATGCGTATGCTTGCAGTGCGACCACCGCTGTAGGTGAGCGTGGCGCTGACATCGTCATCGATGCCCTCGTCATTGGTCTGGCCAGTTGATTCGATTTTCTGTGGTGGCTCCTGGAAGGCCCACTGCGATGCCTGAATGGTATAAATGCCCAGATCGTAAACCACACCGCCGCCCAATTCACGTTTTCTGCAAAGGATCAGTTGAATTTAGTTCTTGTCACAAATAATCTTCAATTACGGTCTTCCACTTACTGCAGGCGATCGACGGCGCCCAGGGGAAAACCAAAGTTGACTTCCACATTTGTAATGTTACCGAGGGCGCCAGTTTCGATGAGCTGGCGCACATGCTGATAGGAGGGAAAGAAACGCGACCAGACGGCCTCCATGAAGAAGCGGTTGTTGGCCTTTGCAGCAGCTAGGATACCCTCCACCTGTTTCTTGTTCATGGCCAGCGGTTTCTCGCAGAGCACATGCTTGCCGTGGTTCAGCATCAGCAGGGAGATCTCATAGTGCTGCGGATTAAGCGCGCCAATGTAGACCACATCTGGAAAGGAATTTAAGATTAATACCGTAATGACAGTCCTGCAATGATTGAAACTCACCCACATCTTTGCTCTTGGCCAGCTCATCGTAGCTGCCGTAGGCATTGGGTATCTCGTGCTTTTTGGCAAACGCGGCAGCACGATTCTGGGCTCGGGCAGCCACGGCAACCACCTGGTGATCGCTGGCTGGCAGTGTGCCCAGCGCGATGACAAAGTCCTCGCTAATCTTGCCAGCGGATGCGATGCCCCAACGTATAAGTTTGCCCGATGACATGTTGAACGTTTCTGCTTCGATCTGCAAAAAAAAGTCTTTATTAAATAGTCTTTATTAGATCCGGGAGTGCTATCAGCTATGTCTGAGAATGACAGGGAGGGAAAGAGAAACCTTTCCGATAAGGTTTTATTGTAAGCACTTGAATATTGAATATTTATCTGGATGCCCTTCGCAGAGGGTAGAATAACGGATAATGGGACAAATCTTAAAGCCAAAAAGCGTATCAAGAATTTATGTATATTAATGTAGTATTGATTTACATCAGAACAAACTGTGTTTATATATATTCCAATTGTACTTGTTCTTTACTAGACGTTGCAATTTTCAAGTCTTATTATATTTTTTTATATTATATTTGTTAACATGAATTTTGTTATCTATTATTTATTATTTATTAATGCCACATCATTGTGGTAAATTTGATTTGGTTTATACTTAGATGAAAATGTCATAATTTGATACCATTTAATTAACAGTAAATAATTTTATAATTGTCATCAATTCACAATATTTAGAGGGCGAAACCCAACTTAAATAAATCAAGTGTTGCGATATGTACATATCAATATATACACAAGTAAATGCACCCACACACCTACAGTTGCGGTCAAAATAATAGTAATGCAATTAATAGTGATAAATTAAGACCTCTTTAAAATCTGCAACACGAAGAAAATGGGGAAATGCTAAAAATATAGTTATTTTCCAGAAATTAAACGAAGTAGTAATTAACCGCAGGGAAAGCTGGGAAAATTTCGATATTATTCTACTACTTTTGTAATGATAAATTTCAATAATCAATTTAATAAAATTAAATATATACAAAATAAAAATAATTAAGACTGTAATTTTTTAAATTACCAATTTTAACGTTATTTAAATTTAGAATTAATTGTTTTGTGTTCAAACACTATTTTCGAAATTTTTAAAGTATTTTTTAAACATTTTTCACAACATGTGTGTGGTGTACTATTATTTTAACCGCAGCTGTATTTACATTTAAACATCTATATCTACAAATGTTGATACTCGCAAAGCGTACTCAACACATACATATTCGCGCACATACGCAAACATAACACTACAGATTGTGTGTTGATAGCGCATAAGATTTTATTGAGCTTACAAACAACTGTTTGCCACAGGTGCAAATGGAAACTATAGAATTATTGCTAATACAGATTTAAACATCTGAGCATGTGAAATTGTAAATGTAAGCATATATATCTTTATTATAAACACAGATCGCATTATCAAATCAAAAGTCCCCTTGAGCTTCTAATTTGCCGGGAAATCGCTTTAAAATTGTGCAGTACTTTATTGCAACAATCCCTTAGACTACCTGTTAACGTAAAGCGCAATGTTGCTTACCTCACACTTCGAATAAAATGATTACACTATTTTTATAACTAAAAACTTTCTGCCATGTTTGCGATACGGCGACAAGCGTCTAAAATTTCCACTTGCCTTAACAGCGGCCTAACAGCCGACAGAACAAACCAAACTTTTAAACTTGTGAAAAACAAATAATAAAAAAAATTAGTTTGGCCTTAATAACTATTTGATGCAAATGTTAAAAATAAAATAGAATAGAAGAATAATATTTAGTGCAAGTATGCCTCAAATTAAATAAACCGCTCTTGTTAACATGCCATTCACATGTTCACTTAATGCTAAACTTAACGAGCCTCCACATTGACAATACGCTCACTTAACCTATTTACTGCAGCCCTGGTGTAGCTGCTGTGCGCGT
Source organism: Drosophila multiciliata (assembly GCA_037043605.1). Lineage (NCBI taxonomy): Eukaryota > Metazoa > Arthropoda > Insecta > Diptera > Drosophilidae > Drosophila > Drosophila multiciliata. Next base: position 1,849,195 of record JBAMBF010000103.1, on the reverse strand, counting down.
TGCAAGTAAACTTTTGACTGCCTTGTTGTTTTTTAACATTTCGCCCAATTCTGCGCTCAAAAAGAGTATTATTGCACAGTAATTTCCATTGCGCAACAGACGTGTCATTTCCAGCAAGCAGCGCTTTGTGCGAAAACGCGTCTGTCAACATGTCGGAGCGCTCCAAAGGTGACGTGTCGTCGCGCGTCAACAACAATGCTGCCAATCGGATTGTTAAGAATCCACTTCTCAGCGCCTCGGTGACCGGATTAAGCTATGATGATTATCCCAATAAGCCGCTGCTGCTACCCGCAGCTCCACCCGTGGTTCATGCAACGCCCCCGCAACCAACCAACGCTCTCATCGCTGGCATTCTCAATCGCGGTAAGTGTGTCAGCAAGCAGAGAGAGCAAGAGAGAAACTGAGAGAGAGATAGAGAATTTATAGTAACGAATTTAGGCCGCAGTTCAATTGCCACTTGTTGCTTCCTCTTATTTTATTTGTTTTGAGATAAGCGTTAACAGTTTTTCATAGAAAGTTAAAACCTTAATGAACAAAAATCGAACATTTTCTGATAGTTATTTTTTGAAAATACAACCATTGTAACCATTATACGTAATTTTAAAACGACAAAATTACGCTTATGGTTTTTTTTTTAAATTTGCACTTTTGAGGGACTACTGTATTGTTATTAAGCAATGCTTAAATTTCATTGTTAAGGTTGTTATCATATTTTTGGCACAATATATATTCAAAATGGCCTAAAACTATTCCATGCTGCGCGTGGAGTGGGAGCGATATGTGGGTAGCTCCAGGGACACCTTGCGTCGCTTGCAACACCACACAATGCTCCACACGAGCAGCACAATCAACAGCAGCAACAGAATCGATCCCAGACAGATGGCCGCAATCGCTGCCTCCGTTAGGACAACATCCCTCACATCGATATTAATGCTGCGCTGATTGCCCGCAGCATCAAATGCGGTGATGGCCACTTTTGGTTCACAGCAGGAGGCCATGTAGGTGGCCTTGAGGGGTTCAGTGGTGCCTGCTGTGTAATAGTTGCGATAGAAAAGACCCTCCGGTGGGGTCGTCTGCAAACGCAACATGCCCGACTGCCAATCCTGTGCCGTAATGTCTAAAGTCCAAAAACGATCGCCACATCCCTGGCCATCGTTCGAGATGTAGTTGCATCGATTTCCAAACTCCCAGGACAGATTGGGTCCAGTCGAATCCTTTAAGTAAAAATGTAAACGATAGTTGCTTTTTGTTATTGGTCAAAACTAGAAGACGCACCTGAGCATCAAAGCTGGAGACGACTTTCACGCTAACTGCCAATGTGGCCGTTTCGCTGCCATATGTGGTAAAACTTATTCTGTCCGTGGTGCCCGGTGATGTGCCCGAAGGCACCAGCACAGTCAGACGCACAGTGTTCGTCTCGCGTCCCCGCAAATAGAAACTGCAAATCGGAGAGAGAGGAATGTGAATTTGAGCCACAGGTACTCAACTTCTCTGACTTACCTGGTTGGACTGAGCTGGGCGAGGAAGCGTCGCTCGTCTGTCACCTGCACCGTTAGATAGACGCGCTCCGGGCGCATGTTCGTCACCTCGAAGAGCAGTGTCGATACTTTGCCGGGCGTTGCCAGCAGCTCAGATTGCGTGCTCAGCTCAATTTTGGTACCACAACGTTGCAGCAACATGGCATTCAAGTTGGCACGTTCCCCGGTGGCTGCTGTCAATTGCGTCTGATTGAGACTTGTCACCGGCTGCACCAATTCCGTTTCGGAAAAGGTTTCCACTTCGCTCTTCGGTGAATCCACTTCAATTTCAAGCTTCTCTTTTGTATCAGGAAATTTCAGCTTGGCCAGGCGTGTCTGTGGTGCGACAGGGCGATCAGTGCGTACATGTGAGTTGTAGCTATCAATGCGTTTTATAATATCACCTGCAATTCAGAACAGAAACAGGAATTGTCAATACTTTTAGAATTTTATTGCTAATTATTAAATATGTTTCATATTTTTACAACCATAAATTTGCGTGTCAATTCGTGTCAAAACATTTCTTTGTTATTGATAGCTTTTCTATTGTGAGACGACAGATGAGATGTTTGCTTGCTTCGCATGCTTCAGTGGTTTGTTGTCGTCAGCAATGATTCTGCTCGAATGACGCTACCTAAGCCGTCTTCAAGGTTGATACGGTTATCAGTTTCGTAGGCAGGCAGGCAGGCCTCTTATCACCAAAGCTCAAGGGAACAGTTAGCTAGTCTTGAGCTTTCTTTTGTTGTTTTGCTGCTGCCACAAGTAGCGCATCTGTGTATTATAATTTGGTTCCTGTTCAGTTCTATGCGTCAAGTGCGCTCGCCAAGTTCATTTTTACAATTTCTAATTAATCTATTAGGTTAAGAAGAAAAAATAACTTACCCAGAAAAACATCAGCTTTGCGTTCGGCGCGTATAAAAACATTGTATTCAAGATTGGGCAATTGTGGAATTAATTGCAACCGGAGGATTGTCGCTTTACGCAGCTTGTTGAGCGGTACGTAGGCGTCTAGTTCGTCGTTGTTGGTATTTCGTGTATCGTTGATTGACTTGAATTTGACCAGTTTCTTCAAGTTGATGTCTAAGCAAATATAAAATGCAGACATAAACAATAAATTAACAGGTGCCCCTTTGCCATTCACAACGAAATCGTGAAAACAGCTGCTCACGTTTATCGTTGCCAGACTGTTGTGCGTGCGTGCGTACATAAAAAAATAATAAAATTAAATATATTGCACTACGCAAATAAGCGGATGCACATTGTTGCAGTTTGATATGCGGTTAATTCTGCAGGCTACTGTCAGTTACTGCAAATTTTAGAAACTAAACATAAACCACTGATTGCGCGATGGCAACTCTCCGAGTATTGTTGGTGTGTGTGTTATGCAGCTGTTAGTGTTATTGCTGCGGTTGTTGTTTTGATTGTTGTGAAAGGTAATCACTTCTGCTAAATACTTAACATAAAAAAGATTGTTTCGCATTGTGAAATCAAACAAATTATTAAACAATTAGATGCCACCTGTGACATGGACAGCTGCGTAATATTGTAAATTTTGACTTACATCCATTCGTGTGCATCATCAACAGACGCAGTCGATTTTGCTCAGATCACTTTTGAACTTGGCCATGGCAGTGGACAAATAAATGCTTACTGGCCGCCGACTTGTGTTTGTGTATGTATAATATTTTTAAATATAAATATATATATGGCTATTGGTGCAAGGTCGATATTTTGGCAACAAATAAATAACAATTTTGCCATGTGTGTTGTTGTGTGTGTGTGTAATAAGTGTAACTCTTTTTGGACGTTATATTTTAATCATTTTTCTGATTAGTTTATGCCCTAAACTTTTTACAAAGTGGGGCTTCCAATATTTTTCAAGTTGTGGCAGGCAAAACGCTGGCAACTTCAATTGATTTGTACAAAAGAGTGGTGGCAAATTTGCTTGTGTGCTGTGTTCGTGAGTGAGTGTGTGTGTGAGTGTGAGTGTGCATGCTTCTGCAAGCTCTTTTATAACTGTATTTATAAAAGTTCACTTCAAACTTATTTATGATGATGATTAGTAAGCAGTGCAAATATTTGATTAGCAATTTTAATTGACAACCAACAATCTATGATGCGATCTGAATTATTTAGATGCTCTTAGTTATTTAAATATATTATTTTTGACTGTTCTAGAATATTAGAAAATTATGAATGAGCTGGTTTGTTTTCAGCAGGCTGAGGCAATCTTTAATTTTGTTCTTGTTTGTTTTTATTTCTATTAATTAATAATCTACGAAGTATAAAAGCTATTGCGATAAGGCGTCGTTCACATTTGAATCTGTGCTGAGACAGACGGTTCGACAATTGAGTCTTGAGTCATAATTGCCTTTATGTCTGGGCTGCAATATTTATATAATCTATTTATATATTTATGAACTTTGCTCGCCGACGTGGACATACACTGGGTGATTAACTTAAGAGTTCGGCCATTTAATCTGAGGCTAATTTGATAGCAATAAAATATAAGATATAGATGTGCATAGCGGTTAGAAAGCAGTTAAAAATTGAATGCCGAGTTAGTCAAGTGAACAAAAATAAATGTGCAATCATACAAATAATACAAATACTTGATATACTTACGCGTAGGACAAAACACAGAAAAAAAGGTCAACAGGTGCAAGATCGAGTTAAACATGTGCTGAGGATTGCTTGGGAACTAAAGTTAAAAGTACGCCGTAAAATATTTATTGTGATTAGCTAAAATTGGTTGTATGTGTGTGTCTTTTAAACGTTGTTTTTTATTTTATACCATTAAAGCTTAACATTTATTACTTTATTTTTGTAAAACATAGACATATACATTTATGTGTGTCTGTCATATATATATATATGTTTATATATAATTGAAGAAATTCTTTTGTACTACAAGTTAATGTTACGTTTTTAGCATAAAGCTAGCGTTTTGGTTAAGGAAAGCGTTGGAGGAGTTATTTTAGGGAATGTTGTTTTTTTTTTTTTTTTTTTTTTTGGATTTTTGGCTGTATATATACATAAAAATATCAGTTGGAGGGATAAGGTAGGGTGTCTGGTTAGTTAACGTAGAACTTAAACCTAAGCACATATAAATAAGTACAGTTGACTCTTGAGACATTTAACAACACTGGCATTAGTTAGAGATAGATAGAGATAGAGCGTGAATGAGTTAAATTAACATATATATATATATATATATTTATATATATATATAATTGTAATGATATAGTTAGCTACAAAACGACTTAAATTGAGGCTAGCCTAGGCGTGACCATACACAAATGTGTCACTAAATTGAAGATCCCATATTGTTGAACCCGTAAACGCTGAACTCTCTCAATGAAACAAACCAACAATTCTAGTATGAAGAACAAATTGTCTGCTGCTGTCATACTTGGTTAGTACTAAAAGAGTGAAATAGCAATTTTGTGATGTGGGTTAACTGGTTGAACTAACCACCATTGGGCGTTGCCAGTGTGGCACGTCGCATATTGGCATCGATGCGCACATGCAGACTCGATAGCGTCGTATCCACGGGTAGATCCAGCTCCTGGGCACCCTGATACGCATCCGAAACGAGCGTCAGCTGCAATATAAAGTTTAGTGGTAAGAGAAGAGATGAGATTTAGCGCCATTTAATAGTTGTTGTTTGGTTGCTTGGAATGTCTAGTTTCCTTTCTATAAACCAAAATTGCCCTTCACTTTTCTTTCCATAACCTAGTTTTGCACAAAGATGCAACATCATCAACAACAAAACAACAACAACAACAATAACAAATTGCTTCGTGCTCTTGAGCACCTGCCCGAAAGGTAATCCAAGCTGCTATTTGCGTCTCAGTTGGTTGCTTGAGCAACATTTGCTGCGGAGGCTGCTGCTGCTGCTGTTGTTGTTGTTGTTGTTGTTGTTGTTTTTGTTATTGTTTTGGTTAGTTTTTGTCGCCACTTTCAATTTCAACACTGGCTTCAAAACAGCCTTTTAATTATACTAATTATAGGTGTACGATCGTTGTTATCTCTTTACCGTATTGCCCGCTATATGCTGTCCATGCTCTGTGCTCACAATGTGTATGATTTCGCCGCCCGAGCGAATGGCCACCTCGCCCAAAATGCCTCCCACAGCCTCTTCGGTTTCATTCTCGGTTGCCGACCGCTCACCGTACCACAGCATAAACAACTGCAAATGAAAAAGAGAAAGATAAAAATGAAAGACGAAACGCACAACCAGTTAAAGTAAGGGGGGGGGGGGGGGGGGCAAACTATATTGTCTGTTAATCGAGCTTTGAGCTTTAAGTGCTATAATTAGATTCCACACTTTCAATTTGTTTTTTTTTCGTTTTTACTTACGCGTATTCGCTTCTTTAGTAATGTTATTGCCGCATCCTGGACCAGTTCGGTGTGTGGCGGTGTTGCAGCTGTTGAGATGAATATGGCGCTGTCATAGGGCACTAGTTCAGCGGCCTGTAACACGCCCACAAACGCATTGCCGCCCTCATGCTCTTTGGTGCTATTTAGGCCTGCAATGAATTCCCGCGTGTTGTTGAAACTAAATGCAGATGGGACACCTGAAAGATTCCAATTTTTGATTAGCGATAACTCTTCGATCTTAGCTTTCTTCTTTCTATAGCTTTCAAATGTTTAGCTGCACCATTCGTATTCTTAGCCAATGTTTTGCCGCTTACCAGACTCATTCAGCGTGACGAGCACAATTTTGATGTTGATATTCTTGTCCTGCAGCGCATCAATGTACAGGCGCTTGGCGTGATCTAGTGATGCTGCTGATGGATCCACAATCACCGCCAATGGCATGCGTATGTACGCATCCTTGATGTAGTTGCGCAGCTGATCGGCGGGCAGCAGTTCCGGCTTGGCCAGATGAATGTGCTTCGATTGCTTGCGTGGCGACGGCTTTGCTGTCGTCGTCGTTGTTGCTGATGTTGTTGTCGTTGTTGCTGGTGTTGTTGTCGTTGCTGAGGTTGTCGACATTGTTGGTGTTGTAAAAACCACTGGCGGAGCATCAGTTGGCACAGCGCTGGGCGCTAAGCCAAAGCCAGCAAAGCTACCAAATCGCGACTGCAGCACGGGCACAGGTGCCTCTGTGGTTGTTGTTGTTGTCGCCTGTGTTGTGGTTCGTCTCTCCACGCCGTCCATGCTATCCACACCTTCCATCTGAACGTCATAGTAGTCCTCATCTGGGCTGGAATTAAAAGGCTTTGCTCTGTTTTGGTTGGGAAGCTGTTGGACATGTGCCTGCGGCTGTGCCGGCTCGTCGTGATAGACCGCATCCACGTCTTGCGTTTTGGATTTGCCAATGCGCTGCGTCTGCTGCTCCGCTGTGATATCCTCTTCAGAAAAGTCGGCACTATTCACATGGGGATATCTTTCGGCCTTGGCTTTGCGAACATAATCTGGCACTGTGGTCGTGGAGACTAGCTCCTTTTGCTGCTCATCCGGTGGCTGCTGCTCTTCGTTTTGCTCCTCATCCGCCATCTCATCGTAGTAGACTTGATGTGAACTCTTAACTATTGGCTTTACAACTTTCGCCTCTTTTTTGTGTGTGGGTGTATCATCCATGACCTCAGCCGCTGTATTCTCATCGTACTCCGCAGTTGGAGCTGGCTCAGCAGCTGCCGTTGTTGGCGGCACAGAAGGCGCCTCTGTGTCAGCCATCACCATTTTGTCTGTGGTGGATGGTTGATCCAGGGACAGTAAGTCGTTCACAACCTGAGCGTGCAGTGGGCCCTCATCGTCATCGATGCTGTTGCGATGATGTTGGGTATCCGCCTCGGCATCGCTCTCCTGTTGCGTTGGCTCGTAGATGTCACCACTGTTGCCTCCACTTGCCATGTCGCTGCCCTCGCCGCCATACTCCTCCTCGCTGCCCTCCACTGAAGTCTGCAGTAGCGTCAACCAGAGCAGACCAAGCAGGCAGAGATTTGTTCGCAGTATCATTGAAATGGTATCTGTTTTGGGGTGTTTTACTTTTTACTCTTCTGCTTAGTGTCTGCCGTGACTAAATCGGCATTCAAATCAATCTGCAAGAAAAAAACCAAAGTAACAATAAATATCATAAATCAAATATTTTTGAAAGCTACCAAAATAGATTCATGATTGATTGTCGCTTGTTAAATTGACACAATTAAGCGCCACATATTATTATTATTATTATTATTATTTATATATTTTTGTTAAGTCACCGTTGTTTGCATGATTTCGATACTTTCGCATTACGAAAAAGTGAAATGTGTTTACAATTATCATATTATTCTGCAATTAAAGTCATTTTGAATAATTATCGAAAATGGTAAAAAAAAATAAGTTATTTAATGTTTCGCAGCTAAATTATTATTTTTTGGAATTTTAGCTTAGTTTACTAGTTTATATTGGAGAGAAAGAGAGAGATAAATAGAGAGTATATAAATGTGAATCTAATGATAATTGTTAATGGGGCTCGAACTGGAAATTATGGCAATTTTTTTTGGAAGAAAAAGGCAGCACAAACCATGCAATCACGTTTTTTTTTATTTATCTAACTTAATGTATTTAATATGTGATGCAAAAGTATTTAACCAAATACTTTTATTCACATATCATTCTTCTCTTCAAACTACAATTTAAACTTAATAAAATATTTAATACCACGTCATAAAATTGCTATTAAGAGACAGTTATGTGGGGCGCAAAAAACAATTCGCTTACCACGCACATTTTATTTAATAAACTCCAAGTCAGATATCTTCCAAAAGTCATGTTCATGAACATGGGTCAATGTGAAACAAAAATACATTAAGAAAGCACAAAAAATGTAAACAAACCGAAAGACAACATTTACAAAATAAATAAAATGATGCGTAAACACAATTTTTAAGCTGGAGAGAAAAGTTTTCTTTGCCAAAATATAATGAAGAAAATTACAAACAAAAAGCACGTTAATAAATTGAGTAGCGCATTAGAAAAATACATGAATAGATTGTGAGGGGGGGAAAAAACATAAACAAATCACGATATGGTCAAGGTTTTTTGGCTGTTTTTTTATTGAAGCTTTTATCTAAACCTGATCTGCTGCTGCAGCTGAGGAAAACGAAGAGCAATCGCCGCTTGAGCGTTGACATTAGCAAATGATTAAAGTGCGAGACGCATAAATGCAACAACAACAACAATAACAACAACAACATTGACAGCTACTTTATGAAGACATGTATTTGTTAGGCCCCATAGATAAATAAAACAAATTAACCAAATAAAGCTGATGTCTGCGGTCGAATAAACCTGACGTTTTGATTGGATTTAATACCTCGTAATCGTTGAAATTGTTTAGAGTATTGGGGTATTATGCGTTAAAACTTCAAATTTATTCTGAGAATGGAAAAAGTTGTGGAAAATTAGCTAAAAGCTCTTGCAACATAATACGTAAAGCTTTGATTTAGACTACATTTGATGACGATCATAAATATATATACATATATATATATAAATAATCTGCAGAGTATTTTCTCTTGTGTTGTCAATTTGCCTTGGTAATTCGCAATGCTGTTTCGCTCAATTTGATCAACTTTTAACATTCAATTAACTAAATGCAATTAGCACTTGGATTGCGCGTCATGCAAACAACAATTTCAGACAAACACACACATACAAATTGTGTATCTTTATATACCTTATATTTATTTCTTTTTATTTACTTTTATTATTATTATTTGATGAATGCATTTTGCGTCTTGTTTGAATAACAAATTAGCAACAAATCAATTTGAATGATTGATTTCTTGGCTCTTCAGCATTGCTGTGTGTCTCGTGATGTGTGCAACAACGTGGCCACTTCATCCCAACAGCTGTCATTAATAAACGACATGCAAAAACAAAAAATACACTTAAAATATAAAACAACCAAAAAAATACAATAATGAAAAAAAAAACTGATAAGTTAAATCGTTTATATGCGTTAACAACAACAACAGCAAAAAGGCAGCGAACATATGGAAATAAATTAAGTTAAAATATTCTGCGTTCGTTTTTCAATTTTGGCAGCTGCACACGCATCGTTCTTTTTTCTTCTCGAATTTGAAAATGTATTTTACATATCTTTAGGTGTTGCAAGGTCAATGCGCATTTTGTGAAGCCGGTTCGTTAGAAAAGAGACACAGAACTTGCCATGACACCAAATCCCCTATCGTAAATTGGGAACTTGCGATCAGACAACATTTCTATAAGCAAAATGCAGTTCCGCTTTCAATTATCGATAAGTGCTATCAAGCCAATTGACACGTTCGCTTAATCGCTTATCGATTTTTATCCAATTTTCAACAATTTCATTAAATAATCCACAGCAAACTGTGCAATGTGGCACGTAACTCTTGGTTGGATAAAATAAAGTTAATGAATAATTGGTTGTCAGCAGAAGGTGCTTAACTGATTGCATTGACTTTTATGCTTCTACATTGGTTTAATGCAAGAATCGGGTTTTAATTAAGTCATTCGGTGCTCTGAAGCGTGAAATCAGTTGCCCACATTGCTAATTGGCAGTTGTAATCAATGTTATGGGTACTCACTTGATTATCATAATATACGTTATTATATTGCTAGTGGTGATTTTACGGAACAAGTTTTACACTATAAAAATTATTATCGGATATAGAATTATTTTATAGGTTAGTTTCGCATAACTTGAGTTTCAAATTTGAAGAACCTTTGAGCACATTTGCGAAATTATAAATAATTAGTTTAGTTGAACCTTATCAAATGCATAATTCAGAGAATTAAAAAAATACATAAATCACTAAATAAATACAAAACCTTCAAATATTTCCATCCATCAATTGATAAGTGCTTATTTTAATTAAAAACAAAGGCAACAATAAACAAGATCTTAAATCTAACATCAATCAAAAGTGAATTAAATATTTGACTTTTCGATTGCAGCTCACGGGAGATTGTTAATTCTGCCAATGAGCGCAGCAAATGTGAGATCAGACTGTAATTTGTTTATTATTATTTATAGGCAATTTATTTTTTTTTTTTAATTAAAGAAGGAGAACAGCAAATTACAAAACTGGCTGTGTCAGCTCATCAATCAGCAGCTGATATTTTTTAAATTCTATATACAAACTAGAAACGCGCAATTATTCCCGGTTTGCTCCCGCTAGGTGGGTGGCTTGTGGGGTTGGCGGGGCGGATAATATATTTCACAGAGCGCGTAAGCATTTGAGATATGCGCTATGATTTTTATATCACTTGCCTGCCGTTTTTATAGCTCGACAAATTAATGAGAAATAATTGCAAAAATTATAAATTCAAATTGCGTTTTTGTTCACTTTTGTGTTGTGTTTACATACCCTAAGCCTATCGCCAGTTGTAGTTTTGATGAATTTCTTAAATGTTATTATAATATATGAATAATAAACTGACTGTATCTCCAAATAAATAAATCCCCTAAAAACTCACGTTTTCTCAAAAAAAAAAAACTTATTATGAAGTATAAACTTAGTTTTTTACACTTAATAAGTTATTACTTTACTTAACTTTATTCACTAACAATCACCGTTTCACATGTAATAAAAACTGTTCACAGGGTATGTACAAGTTAATCACAAAATTAGAATCGATAGAATTTTAGTTTTGTCAGATTGCTTTCTACCAAATTGCGTTTGTTTTTGAAACGCAAACAACACAAATTGGAATGGCAAAAAAATAAAATACACTCAATTTGTGGCAGTTCTAGTGAACTCGCTGTGGCGACCCTTTAGAGAAACCCACGCGTCGCCTTCTAAAATGGCATTAGCATTCACTGACTTATTGTTGGTTTTTCTTGACATTGAAATGGCAGTAATTTTGTAAATGATTTGTTTTGTTTTGTTTAGTTTTTCTTATCGTTGACCAATTTCTTTGTGTTATTTTGCCAGTGATTTATAAACATTTTGTTTTATTTATAATTTGACATTTGCCATTTTTGAGCGCAAAAATTCTTTTTGTTTGCTTTTGTTTATTCTGAATTTGTTGTACCCCACTTGCCTTTTATGCGACTTCTTGTTGACGTGGCCAGCTGCTGGACGCTTAAAATTGCATATATTAGCAATAAATTGCGAGTGTTATATATATAATTAAGTTTTTGAAAGTATGGATAGTTGGAACTGGGTGCTGGCAAACAAATGACTTAGGCAACGAACTTGTTTAGCGGCCGGATTTAAAGTAAATATATATTGTATATATATATATAAAGATATATATACGTTAAATTTATTTAATATGTAAATCGCTTGCAGTTTATTTATGTTTTTAGCGCACTTCTTTGCATTGTGTATGAATTAACTTGATTATGCAAAGCAACAATAATAATAAAAATCAGCCACTTGCACTTTGTGCAGTTTTGATTACAGACAGACCAAAAAATACAAAAACACACACAGACACACCGAAAAACACTCAACTGTTGCTCGTATATTGATTAACCCGTTTAAATGATTTTTTTTTTTGTTTTGTTGATGTTGGTTTTTTTGTTGTTGGTTGTATTATGTTCATTAAGTTGAGACACACACGTTGCGTATTGTTGTTGTTGTTGTTGTAGTTGCTGCTGCTGCTGCTGTTGTTCAGCTGTTTTCAACACTTGCGGCCGCGACGACGTCTCAAATGAAACTGAAAGCAGAAACAGAAACGGCGACCAGCGAATAAACCAAACCAACTCAGCACCACACAGCACCGCTCAGTGTTCAGTTTCAGCTCGACTCAACTTAACTCAACTTGGCTCGATCAGCGCTGTCGACGCTGTCGCTTAGAGTTGCAGCCTCAGTTGTAGCGGCAGCCACAGCGCTCAGTCTCATTCGCTCCGTTTAGTTGGAATCTTGAGAGCGAGTTTGCTGATAAAGTGGCAACGTGCTGGCCCCCAAACTTGAATGCCATGTGGATTTTGTTTGGTCTATGATGATTATCTATTGCTTATTTCAAACTATAACAATTGAGAATCATCTATGTGTAGCTTATTTGCTCTCAAAGCTGCCGTAAACCATATAACTAAAATGTTGTTATTTGTTTGTTTGTTTGTTGTTTTTATTTCAAACTTCAACAGTTTTATTTGTTCATATTTTGACAAAGTTGCTTGCACTTAGGCATTCTAATTTGTTTGTGTCATTATCTCCATAAAAATTAAACAATAAAATATAATGGGCATGCTAAAGTAATCAAAATTCGTGTCGAACAAAAATGTAATAATGTGCAAGGCAATCTGAGGTCTCTCACTCTCAATAGGAAGTTCGACTACCCAGCGAGGCGACGAAAATGGAGCGTGTGTCGAATTTATTAACTTTGCTCTGTCTACCTCATAAAACACATAAACATACTCGATTTGGAACCGGCTGCGAAAGATTTGATTATCAATAAAACAAAAAAAAAACGTACTAAAAATTAATAAATACAAGCGGAACTTTTTGGCATACGTATGCAGCCACATTTTTACCAACGGAACGCTCAATATTTACAAATCCATTGAAATCATTTGATTAATGATGATCAGTTGATCCGCAGCTATTCCCAAAATAGATCTGAAAGTTAACTTTCTTTGTGGCATATTCTATTTAATATTTAATAATATGAAATCGCTTTGTGGCTTGCTTATTGTGTTGGCATATCAAGGTTCTTTCAATGTTGCTTTTAAAATCAGCATTAATATGTCAACACAATGTTTGTGGTTCCTTAATCAGTCTTTAACTTCCAGTCTCCCAATTTTTAATGCAATAAAGATTTCAGCTTTTCTGCACGTTTTAATTTAAATTTATTCTCTTTTCTTAATTATTTGCTTGTTTTTTCATAGCTTTGAATGAAGTTGCCACTTATTTATGTGCCAACAACAACAAAATTTGTCTCCGTCTCATCATCATTTTTATTTTTTTTTTGGCAAAATGTTACCCATTTTTTATTGTTGAAATTGTGTTTTTCATATAAAAATCGTGTGCGTTGTGACCTACGTGCGGTGCTTAGAGCTTCCTCAATGTGGCTGACAAGATTGTTGCTGCGGCTTTGAATTTGTGGTTCGCTGAATTTTTTATTGCAACATTTAGGTGTGTATGTATGCATATGTCGGACATAAGTAGGTACACACATTTGGGAATAACTCTAACCAGGGCATGGCAAAAAACCCATATAAATCTTATTTCAGTTGAAGGATCTTTTTTTTAAATTTGAATAACTGCTCGATATGTAAAATCGTTCAAGAAAACTTTCGGTGATAGCTAAACTGGTATAATAAAAGTTTAAAATTCGAATTATAAGATTTTCAGCTTGACAAAATAGAAACCAAATTATAACTGGAAGCTCCTCACCCATTCCTTTCCAAGGTTTCGAACTTATATAACGAATTTAATAACAACTTCGTTCACTTAAATATCAAGCTCTATTATTCATTTAATTTTTTTACTTTACGTTAATTTTAAATTTATATTTGCGGGTTTTTTTTGTTTGGTGCCCACTTTCAATAAAATAATTTATTGCACATTTTGTGTTGAGAATTTATGCGGCTCACGCAATTTTTATGTATTTCGCGCTTTCGTTATAAATTTTCAATTAATTCGGTTGTTACTGCTAAGCTGTATATTTATTTACCCAATGCCTCGTATATTTATTAAAATGACTTTTTTTTTGTGGTAAATGAATAACCCATTTAAGTCATTCAAATTAAATGTTAGGACATCGATTCGCGGGCACTCACATCTTAATATATATATATATGTATGTATAATTAACGCTTAATGTGCGATGATAAATGTATTTGACTAAAAAAAAAACACTTGCTAATCGATTGCAAATTTACCAATTTGTTGCGTTTTGCGGTCCAATAATTGATTCACACTTTTCGAACTGGTGCGAGTCTGTGCAAGTCACGATATATTTTTGTGTCTATCAATATCCTTGCGTAGATCGATCACACTTCAAAAACTCGATACACTTCTTTACGGGTTTAACAGCGACGCGCTACTAAAACATTGTTCCCTAATTACTCGCCCTTTTGTAGTCGCAGAGTTAAATTGTTTAAATATTTAACAATTGATTGCAAACGGACATAGACACAATGCGTTTCCACGTTGCAAACACGGCGCACCCTCGCTGACATACTATTGATAAGATTATATAGCTCAGGCATAAGAACCTACATTGGAATTACCATGCCTCAAATGCGTCACAAGGCCACCAAAGTGAGACCTCAACTGGGAGTGGATGGGGTGGCCATGCCATATTATGATTATCATTTGCTTGGAAATTCCCCGTTGACAAAGTGTCTTCGAACATATTTCACTTGAATTCGCTGCTACCTGAGTTCGTTGTCTAAGTCTTTTGTTTTGAGCCTGCGTCGCGTCAACTACACATTTTATGATGCTTGCGGAGCAAACAATATGTTATGGAAAAAGCCAGATGAAATTATTTTGTTTGTTCTTGTGGGTTATCTACGTATTAAGATGAATCTTGGCAAAATTCCAGATGCCATTCTAATAACAAAAGGTAATTCAGCTTTGACAAATGCCATTTATAATGACAGAATGATTGTCAGTGGATCTGACTGTTACCACTTATTATGTCATTCTAATCAATGCCATAATATTTCACTGGCTTCCAATAAAGTTCTTAAAGTCTCTGCATACATTCGCTTAAGTAACCCAAGTGTAGAAGCATCTCAACAGCATCAACCAATAAAAAGAGAAAAAAATACATTGCTCATTTTCTTGCTGGTTGTTTAACCTCCTCCAGTGGCTATAGAAAAATCGTGCATTTTATTTATATCATCGTTTTGCCGCTGGCAGACAGATCGTCTCGAGCATCGGCATATTTATTGAGTTTTATTTTGATTTCATTTTGCTCTTGTTTTATTTTTGGCATTTCATAGCCGGAGGGTTCAATGCCAAAAATGCCAAGCTGGTGTTTATTTAGTTTTTTTTTCTTCTTTTTCTTAGTGGTTTTTTTTTTGGTTTTCTTTTCTTTTGTATGTTTTGAGCTTCACAATTTTTGGCATGCGACCTGCACGAGCCTTTTGCAAGCGCTTAAGCCCAATTTTGTTGGCAATCTTTTCGGGGCATCTTTATTGATTGTTTGCTGTATCCTGCAAATGATTTCATGGGCTCTTGATGTGCTTATGTGGGCCTTAATTGTTTTATTTGAGTGCCATTATGTGCAGGCACTTCGGACAGACGACAGAGGCGGGCATTTTTTTGTAGTTTTTGTGTTGTATTTGTGTGTTGTGTTGTGTTCGTTTTGTGTTGTTGTCTTAAGTGCTTATGCTGCCTCGATTCGTTTATGATCGTTATGATGTCATGCGAAAGCCAAAGCGAATTCCTCTTCATTTCTGTGCGCGGTCTTTATTATTATATATATATATATATTTTTTTTTTTTTATATATTTTATGCTTTATGTGCGGCTCGAGCCATATTTGAAATACGCTGTTCTACTTTTCGTATATATGCCTAGACTTTGCGGTTAGACAATCGCATATTTGCTTTAACAATTTGTCAGAAATGCGTCATTGTCATTGCGGCCTTTTGTAAATATTTAACTAAATACAAAAAAGGCAAATGTAAAATAAAACAAAACAAAAAATAATGTGTATACGTCTCAAGACGAAACTGGAAATTTTCGCAGTTATTTAATGACTTGGTGCCGTACACGTCCCCTCAAACAAATCGTTTTTAATACAGAGCCGGTCTATAGAGTGTAACCTAACTTTGTTTCAAGTTGTTTTGCTTTTGTTGCAGTTATTGTTATTTGTTATATTTGTTTGCTTAAGTCGCTTTATGGAGTTACATTAGCCAAACAATTGCTGACGCCTCGAAAAGTGTCAGCACATTGCAAAGACGCCAGCGCCGAAAAAAAAAACAAACCCCAACAAGTGACAATGTCAAGTGTCTCAGGTATACAAATATATATATATATATATATAAATTCTGTGCATATGGGAATATGCCAAAAAAAATAAAGAATAAAATAAAATAAAAAACACCTCACAATTACCGCGTCACAAAAAATGCTGAAAATAAGATAGCGACAAAAGTATTTATTTGTATATTATATTTGAAATGTTAATATTTTTCTGTCTGTAGAAATGTGCAACGTTTTATTTATGAGCCACATGTGTGTAAAATAAATTATCAACTTTACTTACATCGCTTGACGAATGAGTTTGTGTGTAACTTCTAAATAGATACAACTTACTCAATATATAAATAAATGAATATTGCATAAATTTTCCTTTTGCAACATTTTATAATTTTTGTATTAATTGTTTCCGCTTAATATGCAAATATTGGCTTAGCTAATTTTCCGTTATGTAAATTTGTTTTAATATTTCTCTTTCAATACTTGCACTGCAATTACTCTTCGCAATCAAGAAAGCAATTACAAATGCAAAATACAAATCGTAGTTTTGTTCAACAATAATATTCACATTTACTTAAATATTCTTTTATCCAATCATGCGGATAATTTTAAATTTAATGGTTCTAATATGTAAAGCATAATAAATTAATAAGTCTCATTAATAATTATTCAAAGTAAGCGTAGATGCAGCTATTCGTGACCATTTAGATGAACTGAGAAGTGGCGATTTCCCTTTTTAAAGAATACCTGATTTATCACTTTTCCACTTGAACTTATCGCAGTTATGCAACAGCAACAGAATCACACCTGATAAAATTCTAAGAGCTGCAGCAGGAAAAACTATGAACCAATCTAAGCATTAACCGTGAGATATGAGCTGCTTGCTTTGGGTGATCTCACAGCTCTCACATGGCACTTATCGCATGTGCAGCTGTCGACCGATCGCAAATATGCCAAAAGCAAGCATAAATATTTACGAGTAAAAATTGCAATGCTTTGAATACTTGAAAACACTGGGTACACCATCGACTTCAGCAACTAGGTGTTAAAGCCCCCCAAAGGCCTTCGCACACACATTTCACAGTCCGAATCACGTTTTATGATCGAGGTGAATTCTTAGGTAGAGCCGCTTACCCAGCCAAATGGCACGTTTGCTAAACACGGACAGATCCCCCAAAAGCCCCAAGCTCTAAGCCAGTTCCATCGTCTGGCACTGCACTGCACTTGCAATGACTTTCTTTCTGGCCCCTAATGAAGACGACTCGCCGATCACCCAGACACTGATGATATTCATAAACATGATGGCAAACATCAACAACTGTTTCTTGACTCATTCAAATGTCATGACATTTGAGCTCGGCTAATGCCAATTTTTGGCTTTTTATGATACTCGGACTAAGCCAGCCAGCACAAGCACATAAATTTTAGTATTTGTTAATCGAATCCAGTTGTTTATTTGGCAGTTGGGCAACTGCCTAAAATACCTATCATTTTGAAGGAGTAGTATTAAAAAATGTGGTGAATAATTTATTACACATCGAGTTTATTTAGATCGTAAGCGTAAAACACGTTAATCAATCTGAGTTAGTGCCAAATCAGGTAATAAAAAATTGGGTTTGCAACGCTTGAATGTTTATTCATAAATTTAGATTCGATGATTATGCTCAAGCTGGAAATGTAAAATATATTCTTAATAGCTGATTATGTTATTGATAGCCAACTTTGTGCTGTTTTGGCCTGGACTTTGCTCTAGAGCTCATCAGTAGATAACAACTAGTTTGAGGTCACGACGAGTTTGATTAGCATATTGAGAAGCACATTTTTTTTTTATAGTTTTATTTATAATAAGATTATTTCCGTAAACTCAAAATTCAACAAATTTCATTTATTATCTTTTGCATACCTCGCAGAGCCCAAAACGCTGGTGACAGTTGGACAATCATCGAATATTGACGATAACGAGACGCTTGACGAGATTAATCTGAATGCGAGCGGAAGTGACGATTCAGCGACTGTAAACGCATCCGTTAATCCATTTCTGAGCGCAGCGGATGCTAACGCAAATCCTTTGCTAGAGCCGGCAGCAGGTGCTGATTCGCTGTTTAGCCAGGCGGCATCTTCGTTTGGAGCGTTGCCATCGGTGGCTTCAAACGTTTTTTCCACCTTCTCGAAGCGCATCTACGCTCGAGAAACGGACGAGTCGACGACGCCAACGCAGCCCCAATTGGACATACAGCCCACTTATATACAACAGGCGGGTCAAGTGGCACTGCCACCAGCACCTTTCTACGCCGCACCACCAAGTGTCGTTGGCGAAGCGGCGCCAGAGCCACCAAAGTTATATGCGCCCACAGAGCTGCCCAGCATAGGAGCTGGTTCTCTGCCCTTGCCGCCTGCCGCATCGGCTGGACAGAATACTTATCGTCTCAGCGCAAAAAAGAAACTTTACGCTCCCATACCGAGTTTCTCCGAGCAACAACAACAACAGCAGCACCAGCAGCCAGTGGCAGCTGCTCCCTTTCAAATACCACCATATCCAATAAAGCCATCGGCTGCATTTGAGCCACTTGCACTCCCAGTTCAAGAGGAACGCAAATCGGGTGGTGGCCTCTTCTCGCTCACCAATCTGGTGCCCACTGGCGTGCTACAGAATATCTCGGGACTAGTGCAATCAGCCACTGGCAGAAGCAACGAGTTTGCACCATCAGCTGGCAACTACAGCGCACCTAATCCAGCTTCTAATCCAGCCGGATATTTTGAAATTGGCACTGGTTCACAGCAGCCAACATATCCAGCATCGGACGCTTCACCCTTTGCTCCTAGCTATTTTGTGCCAACTGCAGCACCATCCTCAGTCGGAGGTTTCTATAATCCGTCTGTAGTTACTTCAGTTCCAGAGGCTGCTCCTCCAGCATCAATAGGTGGTTATTTCTCGCCTTCAACAGCTGGGCAAACATCGCTCCTGACATCTACTCAGCCACCAGCTGTTGGTCTACCACCACAAGCAACGACAGTCGTCCAGCCACCTTCAGTCGTCCAGCCACCTTCAGTCGTCCAGCCACCTTCAGTCGCTCAACCACCGACAGTCGATCTTTCTCCGGCAGTCGCTCATTCTTCGCAGCCGCCAATCGGTCAGCCAACGACGTTTGTTGGTGGTAGTTTCGCCACTGGACCACCTCCAGCTGCAGCGGTTCCTCCACCCACAGCTGGTGGCTTGTCACAAGCATCATATCGCCTGCAGAAGGGCACACGACTCTACAAAAGACCGCTGACAGCTCACGAAACTTCAACTACAGCAACACCATTTGGTCATCAAGCGCCCTTTGCGCCCACAACATCTGGAACTGCGTCTATTTTTAATCCATTCGGAGAAGCTAAAGCAGCAGAAGTTGCTTTATTTACAGCTCCTGCACATGAAGTCACACTCTTTCCGGCAGGACCATCAATAGCTCCACCACCTTCTCTTTTTGCACCACAGACGAATGTAGCGACGGATATATATCCATCAGCGACTCCAACAAGCGCTTCCCTCTTTGCGCCAGTCTCGTTACCAACAACCACAGCCCAGGAGATTCCTCAATTTCAAAGCACAGACGCTGAAGTATCGCAAGGACTTCCCTTTTATCCAACAGCAACGGTCAGCAACCAATTTGCTCCGCAGTTCCAGATTCTAGAGCCAAGCAGCATCTTAGCTCCAACCCAGGAAGTTTCCTTGATTGCTCCACCACCAACTGCGGCAGTTTCATCTGCGCAAATTCAGGAAGTTTCCTTGATTGCGCCATCGCAGAACTTGCCCCTATATCAACCTGGACCAGCCACATCAGATTTAACACAGCTCATAAAGGAAACTGAATTAATATCTGAACTAATTGAAGAAGTTCCCTTGTCGGTTGCACCACCAACTACAACAACAACTGCGACAAGCTTACCAACTGAAGCATTACAAGCTTCGTCTTCAAATCCGCTTGGAACAGCGACCTCTTTCTTCCCTTCGCAGGAAGTTAAAGAGCCAGAGCCATATCAGACAGATTCCACACCCAAGCCAAGCCAGGAAGTTCCCACTCAGGAAATTCCCATATTCACAAGCACGCCAATTGAAGCACTACAAGGACTGTCCCTCAACTCGCAAGGACAAACAGCTTCTCTCTTTGCCGCAGGAGGTGCACACGAACCAACCGGACCACCAATTCTAGAAGAAACTCGGGAAATTCCACAGCTTGCAGCTGCAATACCAACTTTTGCTGGGCAGGAAGGACTTCCATTGTATCCACCAGCACAAGCTTCTCCTAGCACTGTGTCCACTGAGCCTGATCAGGAAATTCCATTATTTGTGCCTGTACCTAAACCATCAACAGACGGCGAGGCAAATCAAGGAGTGGCTCTTTACCCACCACCACCAACAGACACAGCAGATCTGGTCGTGAGTTCAGAGACATTAACGAGCTCTTCAGCAACAACAAGCGCTTCACTTGCAACTTTCAGCGCCACTAGCCTATTTGCACCACTTCCGAGAGCCGAAACACCACAGGAAGCTTCAGGATTAGGCACAAACGACTTGTTTGTGCAGCAACCGCAACTGCACAGAGTTGCGCTAACCGCTCAGACAACAACCACATTTTTCAATCCCTTTGCGCAGACGGTAACAACGCCACTGCCGCAGGATCTATTGCCACCGCCTATAGGATTTGTGGCACCTAGCACTCAGGCAGACGACAACGTTCTCTTCGCGGCACAAACCATTGAGCCCGTTTTTTCCGAGACAGAGACTATTAACGCTGTAGAATTACCGCTGCCACCACCACCTAGTAGCAAGCCTGCAGATAGCGCCGCCCCGGCAAATCCATTCCGAAAAAGCCACGAATCAGTTGCAACTTCTGGAGCAGCTGCACCATCACCATTGCAGAGTTTCTTTACGCCAGCGTCTAACAGCAGCGATTTCAACTTCTTTGGAGCACCACCACAGGAAGCAACTCATACAGTGGGCAGTGATCAGTTCCCAGAGTTGCCGCCCCAATTTGACATCGCACCACCGCCACTGGCAGAGGAGCCGCCAGTCACCGAATCAACTGCGCCTTCTTCCACTCACGCACTTGGCTTTGAACAACTTGTCCACGATTCACAGCAAGCCACGCAACAAAATCAAAATTCAACTGGAAATATCTGCCAAAATTCAAGTGAAAACTCGTTCTCTAGTTATTTTGGAGGGTCAGGAGAGCCAGCTCTGCCAGTCGCACAACCAGACCCACCGCAGCAGGAACAGCCACAGGCACAATCACAGCTTACGGCCTGCAACTCGGTAAATTTCTTTGATCATTTTGCCGCTGGCGGCCAGGGACAGGAGGATCAACGCATCCAGAACTTTTTCAACAATCCACCGCTGCAAGATCAGCCAGCCGCGCCCGGTGAATTAAAATACGATATTGTGCACAGCGGGCTGCCAAGAAAACTCTTCGAGGAGCGCTCACAGACGTCTGTCTCGAATCAGGTAGAGCCGCCATCGTCCGCCTGCTCCGAGTTCTCCACAGCTGTGCTGTCAAACGTAAGCCCCGTAGCCGCACAGCAGTCGGAGCGCCAGGCCGAATATCTACAGCAATTGCATCAGGGCGAATTGCCTGAAGAGATCCTCCAACAGCTGAGAATGGCCAACGAAAAGGGTCAGGCCATTGCGCCGCCTACCGAGGCAATTGTAAGTCCACTATTTGCATCTTAGTCTTCCTTATTTTTATTAATATTCCTATTTTCAGATTTATACGCCCGTATTGCCACATTGGTTCTACAAGCGCATTGTGGATGCAAAGTATTTGTGGACTCCATTCAGTCACTACGACTCGGCGCTGCTAGAGACCAGCCTAACCAGCGGTAAGAATCTAAGTCACAACATGATCTGATAATCATATTCTAATTGTCTCCATTCACACATAACTTGTAGATGAAACCGATTCGTCGTGTATTGTGGCCGTTGAAGGCGGTCGTTATGATGTTAACATCAAAGAGCGCACCAAGATACCCGTGTATTGGGAGGGCAAGGCAATTGAGGTGCGTCGCTGTTCCTGGTTCTACAAGGCCGTGGACGGGAAATATGTGCCGTATGCCGAGGAAACCGCAGCGATCCTAGAGAATGAATATAAACGCGCGACGGAATCAAACGAATGGCATAAGAAGATTATGTTGGCCAATGGTGAGCAGGTCACCATGCATGGTCCCAGCGTCATTGTGCACTTTATGCCGCCGTCGAGTGCCGACACGTGGGGCGGCACCGTGCAGAACTCAACGCGGCCGTTGGTCGTCAAGCGGGATTTGAATGATTTTAAAATACAGCAAGGCGAATCTCAGCGCGTGGACCATTTGTTGTTCATGGTGCATGGCATTGGATCTGCCTGTGACCTAAAAATGCGCAATGTTGAGGAAGTTGGTAAGTTTGAAATTACTTACCCAATCTTATGAGGCTCTCTTAATGTTGAATTTGCTTTGTAGTCGATGATTTTCGCAACATTGCACTGCAGCTGGTGCAATCTCATTACAAGAACTCCATGGACATGGGACTGGTGGGTCGCGTCGAGGTATTGCCCATTGAGTGGCATGGCCATTTGCATTCAGAGGAGCTGGGCATAGATGAGAAGCTCAAGTCAATCACTTTGGAGTCGATACCGAGGCTGCGCCACTTCACAAACGACACGCTGCTTGATGTACTTTTCTATACCAGTCCCAAGTACTGCCAGAAGATCATGAACACTGTCGCTGATGCATTGAATGAGGTCTATCTGAAATATCGCATGCGGCATCCCGAATTTAATGGCGGCGTCTCACTAGCTGGCCACAGTTTGGGCTCCCTAATACTGTTTGATCTTCTGTGCCATCAGGAGTCACTTAAGGAAAGCGAAGAGGAGAATAAGGTGAGATGGCACAAATATTACCCAATTGCCCAAACACAAAGTAACACTATGGTTTTCCATGAAACAGGAGAATCCAGATCAATTGCCACGGAAGCAAGGTGCCGAATCCAGGCAGGTGCAACTGCCCAACAATGATGAAATGCTGCCCAAGCAGGTCAGCTATGCTATGGGTTTGGGACCAGCGGGCACTGGACAGCCCGTGATTAACTACACACAGCTCATTTTCCATCCCAAGAAGTTCTTTGCCCTGGGATCGCCGATTGGCATGTTTGTGACCATCCGTGGCATCGATAAGCTTGGTCTCGATTTTCGGCTACCCACGTGTCCAGGTTTTTACAACATATTCCATCCCTTCGATCCGGTTGCGTACCGAATTGAAGCACTTGTCAATCCGGATATGAAAGGAATCCGACCAGTGCTTATACCGCATCATAAGGGTCGCAAGCGTATGCATCTGGAGCTGAAGGAGACAATGACACGCGTGGGTGCGGACATTAAGCAAAGATTCATGGATACATTTAAGACCACATTGGATAGCGTTAATTTCCTGGCCACCGTCACCAAGGTCAAGAAAGAGGCCGAAGAGTCGCTCGAAAAAGAGTCGCAATCTGTAAGTTTAAAGCGATGCAACCATCAGTAATAATATGCTAACCCTTTGTATAGAGTTCTTCACAGTTATTCCAAAAACAAACAGAAGATCAGGATCAATCATCTGTGGCGACAACTTCGACGAATGCGCGCAATCGCACCGATTCCGAGTCGACGAGTAATTCAGATCCCGAATTCATTGAACTCGACTTTCCACTAGGTAAATTAAACGACTCAAAACGCGTCGACTATGTGCTACAGGAGGCACCTCTGGAATTTATCAATGAGTACATCTTCGCTCTAAGCAGCCACGTTTGTTACTGGTGAGTATTTGCTATTTAAAAGTTGGATTTTCTTTTCTAATAATAAATTTAACAGGGGCTCCGAGGACACTATTCTATTCGTAATGAAAGAAATCTACGCTGGCTTGGGTATTAGCACAGATAGCCAAGTGCCGCAGCAATCCATGACCATTGAAAGGCCCAGCTCACGAAATAACAGTCTCAGTCAGTCGCTGTTGCCGATGTGAGTTTAAACTTGGACACACTGCATCAGCTCTTCTGCGTTGACAACATACTATTAATACAAATATCTAGAGACAATTTATTTAACTATTTTATTTGTTAGCAAAATCATGCAAAGAATTTATAAAATGTGCAACTCTAACTTGGTTAATGGTCTTATAAAACTAAGAAGCCTTGCAAAGTCAGCAACCAAATGAAAACTATCCAATATTGTACTGTTTTTTGGTAGCTTTACAATGTTGATTTATACATATATACATACATACTATTTACCCAAAATACACTATATGCTTCTGTTCTTTTTGTAATATTGCGTTTCTAATATGACTTTGTAATATTTAATATGTATGCTATATAAAATTGTATGTCTATTATTATCAAATAATAAATATGCAATACAGCACAAGCACAAAAATTATTTCAACTGTTCAAAATGCCGATAAAACCAGTTGTTGGCCGCCAAATAATTATCGCAAGCTGTTGGGTGAATATGTTTAAAATAATCGAATGCAGGTACACCAGTGCTGTAAAGCGCACTTTAAGCAGCTTATACATATTGTGATCGGACGACCACCACAATTTATCGCTCGACAACCACAAAATCATTCATTACTTTCTATTTGTTGTAAATATTTATAAAAATGCATTGAGCAAGCAAAAAGCCAAACTAAAATAGTCCAAAATGAGGCATTAAAGTGTAAACGAGGTTTAGTGTATGTTATTCAACCTATTAAATACAACAATTGCATATTCTGCACCTTCCAAATACACGCACAAGGACGGGCCACTGGCTGCCGTCGACGTCGTCTTTTTCGCTCTAATTTCCCAGTGCCAAAAAAGATAATTACAAACTGCTGCCGCGGGTTTTAAACAACACCTGCTGCAAGAATCATTTAGCAATAAAAGAAAAACGGCCAAGACGATGACGAAGACAAAGAAAATTCACCAGGTGAGCAGCAAAATCAGTAAGAGAACAACACCATTAACAATTTGCGCTTCAGTGAATATCAAACGCCACTTGCTAGTTAGCTGCTCATCTACAAAAAAAACAACATGTGTATATGTATATATATATATTTAAATGTGTGTGCCAAAGCTTGATGCGTTTGTTTGTTGTTGGTGTTGCATATGCAATTGTTGAAGCTTATCTGTTTTTGGCGCTTTGGTCGTTTTAAGCTATATATATAATTTTTTTTCTTTTGTGTTTGTAGCTATAGCGGAAACTGGCATCTGGAGAATATTCAAAAATACTCACTCACAAAGCTAAAACAAATCAAAAAACACAATAGATAAGCACGCAAAGTACATGCCAAAATTTTCTTCTTATCGCTACTTGGTCACAGAACAAGCAAACAATGAGTTGGCTTCGTACGAGTCCATTGCGTCAGAGTCTCACACGCAACAGTGGTGGTAACAGCTCCGGAGGCAGTGGCAACTCTGGCAATGCTTCGGCAACGGTACGTCAACGCCCCATAGATGCTGCCACAGATTGTGATCCGCGCGCCTGCTACGATAGCTTCTGCAAGCACTGGCAGCAGGCGTATGAAATCATCCAGCATGCGGGTCCACCCACCCACGACGATGTCCTGGGCGTCGTCTCGCATCTGGATTATATGGTAACGCTGCTGCTGGTGGAGCTTCATCATTGCAACAAGGTGTCGCTGCCAACGGCAGATGCTGCACCGCCGACAGCCCCCTGCCTAGAGTATCTGCTCAGCGAGAATCTGCTGAACAAGCTGTACGAATGGGCTAGCACAACGGGTCGCTATGCAAATGCGGTGCGTCTGGAGCAGCTAAAACTTTACGAGCTGCTCGTGAGTCACTCACGCCATCAGCTGCTGTGTCACGAGCCATTTCTGCGTCCGCTACTCAAAATTCTTGCCTCCAGCCAGGGTGAGATCTTTCCGCCCGATCTAGAGAAACGTCTTGTAATCCTGCTGAACCAGCTGTGCGTGGTGCTCATGCAGAATGTCCACCTGCTCGATCTGTTCTTCTTCTCGGCCCAGACACAGGTGCAGGAGCAAATTCAAAATGGCAGCTTGGCCGCCCCCAAAAGTGGCACAACAACCAAGTGAGTTAATTATTATGTCTTTGTTGACATTCAATAACCATGTGTTTTATTTTTCTCCAGTTTCATTATCTTCTCGCTGCTCATTCCGTATGTGCATCGAGAGGGCAGTTTGGGTCATCAAGCGCGAGATGCTTTGCTGCTGTGTATGGCTCTATCGCAGAAGAACTCCAACATTGGGCACTACATTGCACAATACTCATCCATTTGCCCGCTGTTGGTCACCGGCCTCGGCGGCCTCTACTCACGTCTGCCCAACAGCATCGAGGTCAGTGCAATTGACTGGCATCGCATAACGCCCGACGATGTCACCGAGATACCGGAGCTAACGTTGTTCATGAACGCCCTGGAGTTCTGCAATGCGGTCGTTCAGGTGGCGCATGAGATGATTAAGCAGCAGCTACTTGATTTTATGTACCAGGGTTTTATTGTACCGGTGCTCGGTCCGGCCATACTCCAGGTGAGTCTCGGCCTGCTCTTTTGTGTTCTCACGTAAAAACTTGTCTCGATGCATTTCTTGTGGTGTTGGTTGCAAAATTGTCACTTGTCCCTGGTGCTCTTGTGTCAGTGTGTGTGTGTGTTTTTTGCTTTTTACTTACCTCTATTGCTACGCTCAAATCAATCAATAAACTAATCAATCAAAAAGGTAATCTAATAAAAAGATTCTTTCGAAAATTAGGTTAAATCCAACTTTTGTATTGATTACGGTATGAGCGTAGTATATAGTGTGTGTGCCTATCTTTTCTGTTTTTGGGCCGACCCCAAGCTAACCAAACACCTCGCCTCGAAATGTCGAAACAACTTTTTGCGCTCCAATTCGCAGACACTGAAGGGCAAACATTTTCAGACGAACATCGACTCACAAATCTCGGCCATGTCCTATCTCGATCTGATACTGCGCTCCATCACTGAGCCTAGCCTGATGCGTGCCTTTGTCAAGTTTCTGCTCGACACGGAAAAGTTTGACGGCGAACGGATTTTGGATGCGCTCGTGGAGCGACTACACTCGCCAGATGCCAATCTGTGTATGGTGACAATGGCTCTGTTTGATACTCTGCTCGGCTTGCACTGCGAGGATCTGATGCTGGAGCTGTTACTCAAGTATATGCTGCCGGGTAAACATGTGCCCATCTCACATCGTCACAAAATCAACAAGATCGATCCGTATCTGAATACGACCGAGTTCTTCTTGGAGCTCACGCCAGACGTAATGAAGCGGGCTCGTGATCTGGCGCGCCCCAAAAGCGTGCACGAACTGGTTGATCCAGGAGCAGCGCTATCACCCACATTGCTGCCCAGCCTGCCTTCGCCGGTGATGAGCAAAACCATTGGTGCCAACTGGAACTACTACGGTCACTACACGGGCGACAGTTTGTATGCCAACATCCAAGCGTATCTGTTTGAGGCGCATTCACGCATCGCTCAGTGCCAACGCGACTGCGGCAAGTGGGCGAACAACTATCGCTATCAGAAGTGGCCACGGCCGGGCCAGGTACGAGCTACATCCCATGCCCTGGAGCTGGCGAGGCAGTTTTTTAGCGAATTTGGCACGACAACATCAATGGCAGTTTCGCCAGTTGCCAGCAGCGAGATAGGCGAGAAACAGTTGGATAGCCTGCAGTCCATTGGTGAGTCCAGCGGCTATGAGTCGTTCAAATGGCGACCAGAGGATGCCGATGTCAACGATGCGAACACAACAACAGCAACAAGCGATCCAGACGTGGATCTGAACAACAGCAGTAATCACAACAACACCAGCAGCAACAGCAGTGGTAGGCGCGATTCGTGGCGCATCTCGCAAAGCACACGCAATGAGATCTTGCTCACCGATTTGGATTTCTCGGAGGATTTGTTTGCGCAGGGAACCGTAAACTTGGGTGAGTGAAAGTCAGAACATAATGTGAAATTGTGATATTGATTTGACTAATTTAGGTCCCTTTCTGAATGCCATTTGGAGCAAACTGCAAACCTTTACGAGCAACTCGCTGTATGTTAATCTGCATTTAACTGGGCTGATTACACGACTTGCCTGGTACCCATTGCCGCTTATCCATTCGCTGCTGCTGCGTTCCGATATTGCGATTACCTCGGACACGCCCTCGTTCCTCCAGGTGCTGCGCATGCTGAAGCAGCAAATCGATGCAGAGCTGCCGGTGGCGGAGAATTCGCTGGAGATCATCGATGTGGCGCGTACATCGCTGATTGATCGCGAGTTTCGTTTGGTAAATGCGCGTAAGGTTAGCGACAATTCACCGCTGCATCAGCAGCAACAGCAGAACCAACATACAACCAATTCCACTCATCAGCAACAACAGGCGCGGCAGCGTTCCACGTATGCAACACTGTCGGCGGCGACACCAATGCATGCCTCACCCACCAGCGCCTATGATCCCTTTCGACGCAGTGACAATAAGCGACGCAGCATTAGCGCGTCCATATCGAACATATTCGGCCGGAAATCTGCATCATCCACAGCGGCCTCAAATGCGAATCCGGGTAGGTGATGCTTTCACAGCGTTCACATCTAACAATATTGCACATTTTCTTTTTTACAACCAAGAAAACAAATTCACAAAAAACAAAAAGAACAACGCTGCAGGGGATGTTGGAACAAAGTCGGTTTTGGGATCTTAACCATAAAACTCTTACACACACACACACAGAACTACACACATTTTTAAATACTTTATAATACATAAGTTTCCACTGACAAGATTCGACTGAGAATGCTTCTGGTCAGTGGAATTTAACAACACATCCATCACAATACATATGTAGATTTTGTACAATGTCTGCAGATGTTGCTTATAATGAATTTGTCTCTCTTTTTTTTATTGTTTATTTTTTTTTATCAAAACGAACAATTTTCTACTACGAAAATCTTAGCTTCATCTGGCTTATCACAAATTTACGCATTCTTCACCGGTAAATATTTCACGCTTAAGTAAAAGTTCCTTAAATATATAGAATATACCAAATAATACAACCCAACTAAATATCTATATAAATACATTTATAGTTGTTAGCTATTTTATCTGTTGAGTAGATTGCCGCCTCCTGTAGCTTTGTACATATATTGCTCCTAACTGTGTCCTAATAACTATTTGCTTACCAATTTTGCGTTATTGTTGTTGTTGTTTTCGTTTAACCCAGAAAATGCATTTTTCTTATGAAGTACGACTAAAATATTTTGGAATTTTACAGGTGCCGCTTCCACGCTGGTGGGTGGCATCAACGGGGAGGTTAATTCACGTGGCGTGGCACAAGAGAACCTGAGGGGAAACACCTGTGAGACGAGCTTGAGCACCTCGCCACGATCAGACGCACAAGCAACATCGGCGAGCAGCACCAATAGCTCCATTGGTGGCTCCACACAAACATTATCCGCAACCCATTCATCGAGCACGCTACATGGCGTGGAGAGTGCTCCACAGACGGGCAGCTTTAATTCGGAGCCAGTATCCCTGGATTCGGTGGCCTCGATGGGCATCATAGCAAATACAAGCGGAACGGAACGCTCACGTGATTTGGCCTTGTGTGCCGTCCTGCTGGATGAATGGCTTAAGGAGCTGGCGGCAATCGCGCTGGAACAGAGCGTTGTTCTGGTCACAGAGCAATTGCTTTGACAACGGACGTACAGTTATGAGATATGCAGTGGTTATTTGATTTGTTGACGATTATTTATTTAACCAGTTCAATTGTTTCAATTGATACCTATTATTTCCTGTTAAATTATCAATATTGTGTTAGTGTATATGTATTTTAACCAACTTGTTCGAACAAATTCGCACGTTAACAGATTTTCCCTAAAAGCGAAATAACAAAAAAAAACAAAACAAAACAAACACTCGTTAATCTATTTAGCCCCTAAGTTTAAAATTGTAAACAAATATCGTTGCTAGCTGACAGACAGAAAAATTTTAAGTGTTCAAATGTAAAAAATTATTCTAATTACAAGCAATAGGCATATTATGTAATATATATATATATATACACTGATATATATACTTATACACCTTTATACAAAAACAAAAAGATAAAGCATGAGAAAAATTTACAACACAGCATATAGCATATCTATTTTTGCAATATATATTTTATGCTTTTATGTATATACAACATGAAATTATAGAAAGTGTTTAAATAACGTAAAAGTATTAAATTGGTCCAATTAATTAAACCTGCACACTCAAACTTAAAAGTGTTTTTAATTATTGTTGAAATTGTATCTGGTTTTAATCATTTTTAAACCATACGCTTTGGCGCTAAACAAAATTGTACAGTCTGGCAACACTGTATTGTCTACATAACACCGATAATAGAGACAACAGTGTTGCAATAGATCAACACATTGGCCGCTTCTGATTAGATTGTGAAATAATAAAAGTAGTAAATAAATTGCAGTAAAAGTCAACACAAACGCACGTACAGTACAAATATGCATAAAATGCTGGGCCGCTTGCAGGCTCATGTGCTACGGTCAAGTGCCAGGCCCCTGGCAATAGTTATGCGACTGGGGTCAACCGATGTGAAACCAGCGGCTACATCAAAAGGTAAGAGATAAAGTTACATATGCATATCCATTACATGTCGATTGATCTATTGTTGTCATGCTAGAATTTCGTGATCGCCAGGTGCGTTTCAACATAAAGAATGAACAGACACAGGGGCGACCTTTGTATTTGGATGCACAGGCCACCACTCCGATGGATCCGCGCGTGCTGGACGCAATGTTACCCTATCTGACCAACTACTACGGCAATCCACATTCGCGCACACACGCCTACGGCTGGGAGACAGAGCATGCTGTAGAGAAGGCACGCGACCAAATCGCAAAACTGATTGGCGCCGATCCCAAAGAGATTATTTTTACATCCGGCGCCACAGAGTCAAATAATGTTGCTGTCAAGGGGGTGGCACGCTTTTATGGCACCAACAAGAAGCATGTGATTACCACACAAACGGAGCACAAGTGTGTGCTGGACTCGTGCCGTGCACTGGAGAACGAAGGATATCGGGTTACCTACTTGCCCGTTAAGGCCAATGGCCTCATTGACATGCAGCAACTCGATAAGGCAATGACACCAGACACATCACTCGTTTCCATCATGACGGTGAACAATGAGATTGGCGTGCATCAACCCATCTCAGAGATTGGCAAATTGTGTCGATCGCGCAAGGTGTTCTTTCACACGGATGCGGCACAGGCAGTGGGCAAAATTCCCTTGGATGTCAACGCCATGAATATTGATCTGATGTCCATATCGGGACATAAGATCTATGGTCCTAAGGGCGTGGGCGCTTTATATGTGCGACGCCGGCCACGTGTGCGTCTCGAGCCCATCCAGAGTGGAGGTGGCCAGGAGCGAGGCCTTCGCAGTGGCACAGTGCCCGCCCCTTTGGTTGTGGGTTTGGGCGCAGCAGCTGAGCTGTCAATGCAGGAGATGGACTACGATAAGAAGTGGGTAGATTTCCTATCCAGGCGCCTGATAGACAAAATAACAAGCTCTCTGTCGCACGTGATACGTAATGGGGATCCAGTGAGCACATATAATGGTTGCCTAAATCTATCCTTTGCCTACGTCGAGGGCGAATCACTGTTAATGGCCCTAAAAGATGTCGCTCTCAGCAGTGGGTCTGCCTGCACTTCAGCATCACTGGAGCCATCATATGTGCTCCGTGCCATTGGCACCGATGAGGATTTGGCGCACAGCTCCATACGCTTCGGCATTGGACGTTTCACCACCGTCGAGGAGGTCGACTATACGGCCGACAAGTGCATCAAGCATGTGGAGAGACTCCGCGAAATGTCGCCACTGTGGGAAATGGTGCAGGAGGGCATTGATCTGAAGACCATACAATGGTCTCAGCACTAAATGTACTCTCCAATTAATTGTTTATTATTGCAAATTAATCACGTAAATTAATGAAAAAAAGTATAAAAAAAAGCACTTATGCTCCGAGAAAAATTGTCTCATTGATATAAGGGATTGGGCATAAAAAGGAAAAAGCATGAAAAAATCAAAGAACATCTGAAAATTTGCAGTAACGGCAGGACGGCGGTCGTTATGATAATACTAGTTATGCCAACTTGATATACATGAAGATAATTTTATCAACTTCGATTACACGATTTTTCTATATATATCAAAATATGATAGATCAAATGACTCTTACTATTTAGGAAGATAAACTTTCTATGAGTCGTTAGTAGCGTTAATTATTCCTTGATGTATGTATATATTAAGGGGTGATTTGTATTCCGAATGTGAAGAAAGTTTTTAACTGTTATTATTATAATAACGGAGTGTAGCCACTAAGCAGAAAATACTTGTATAGCGCAGCTACAAACATCCATAAAATTAATTTTGTAATTGTTTGAGTTTATTTTGTACACAGAACCCACTTAAATATTATCTTAGCTTGGTGTCAAGTAAAGGTTACACAATTGGAAATACACTTAGAGCTACAATATGCAAAATGCAAAGCGAATGTGATTTGCATTGCTGGGTTTTATTTTGCTTGCTTTGCGCGATTGTGTTCAAAGTTCAGTTGGCTTTCTTTTTGGCGTCGCCACCCAAGATCTTGCGACGCAGCGTGAACATATGCAGGTACAGTTGTGGGAAGATAGGAATGTAGGCCAACATGACAATCCAGAGCAGTGTGAAGTAGGAGAAAGTGGCATTCCATTTGTTTGGCATCTCGATGCTCCAGACGCTGTGCTCCTTGGCATAGCGCTGTGCCCACCAGAAGCACAACAGCTCACCGGTGACGCCAATAGGATAGAGGACAATGAATGTGGTGTAGCGCAGAAAGACGACAAACTTAGGTACCACCTTAATAATGTTCAGGGCATAGAAACCATAGCGAATGATTTCGGTGACGGCCCAGGCGAACAAAGCAATTGGCAGGCCGGGCGAAACTTTGCCCGTGGGAGTGGCCATGACAACGCCAACGACGACCATCATTCGGCTGAACACTTGGAAGGTGGTTACCACCGGATTCGATTTCACCAGTCCAAATACCGCATTCAGGATCTCCACAAAAGCGGCATTCTGGAAGATGATGACAGCGATGCGTGTGTAATCCCACAGAGTGATCTGGGAACGGAACTGGGGCCCCTGTAGCACATAGTAGTTGACCAGCTGATACAGAATGTAGCTCCAGCCCCCCACTTGCACAGCATTGTAGGCGAACAGGTAAATTTTTGTCAACGCCGACGGCTCTTTCGAGGGCGCTTTGCTAGGTTTGGCTGTGGTCTTTGCGGACATTTTGAACGGACTGTGAACTTTCACCCTTTCGCAAGCTTATTACATACGATTTTCATTAAGTAATCGAGCTCCAACACAATCGCGCGACAGTATCACCACTTTCACCTGTCGACTCGCTGGATGTTTGCGATATTGCTGACAACACAACAACACGAAGCAACTCAATATATCGATAGGTGTACATAATACACATTATCGATAGACAAGCAATGCAACAGCCTTTATTGTATATGTATGTTATCTGTCCTCAGAAACCGGCAGGCATCAGCTGTTAAATTTAATATTGGCGTTTGTTTTATTTACTCAACCAGACTTTTTTTCATAAACAATTTTACTGCAGCAGACCAGTGCTGCTTCAAGCAGCGTTACCAAAATAAATTTTTCAATACTTTGCAAAAGTAAGAAACAAGTCGGCAGCTTTTGTAGCAACCGTTTGCCGAGCACTGTAAAACATTTTAGCACATGTTAAAGATACTGAGCGCCACAACAGCTGGGCCCCGGCGAGTTGTTTCTAGCTTGTGCTGTTCGCCTGGTAAAAACCGAACCGAAAACCGAACGTGTCTGAAAAGTCTGGCACGGTCTGTGCACATGGGTCGGACACACACCTGCCAGCACATGTGTTGCAATTCTTTCCCCAACTTTGTTCAATTTTGCCGGCACACCGCTTCTGACTCTGACTCTGACTGGTATGCTGATCAAAGATAAGGCAACGGCAGCAGGCAGCACTCAAAAATTTTCCATGTTTTTTGACTGAGCAAAATGTTGTGCTTACTAATTGGTCGGTTTCAATGGGGGTGGTTAATCGATTTAAAATACTCTGAATGCGGTTAAACTTTTACATAATATACACAGGCAAAGATGCATACATTCTATGTACATTTATATGTGTATGTATTTATGTCTATATGTATGAGTTTGTCATGTGCATGTAATTCTGCATTGCGAACCTTATGCGCAATGATGGCACATTTTGTAATCAACACGTGCTGTGTGGGCGGAGGCCTAACAACCACGCCTACCGTACAAATTAATTTGCAAGAACTGTTCTCCAGGCCCAAGCGCTGTTATCATCCAGTTAGCCTTATCAACAACTGGCATCGAATGGTCGACCGAGGGTTGCGACGTGGTGACGGCCCATACAATTGGACTAGTTTAGACAGCGCCCACAAAAAGGCCGATTGGACAAAGCAGGAAAAACGAGACCCCGCCAAAAGTGAATTCCCTCTTTTTTACCAAGCGAACAGCAAAAATAGCTAAACGATGTCTCAGCACATTCAACACTGGTGGAGAAGGTGCGGCCAAGTTGTGTGTGCGAGCGAGATGGCAGCTGCTACAGTGGCAGGGGTTTGGTTCAATTGCCATGTGACTGGTCGTCAGTGTATGTGTGTGTGCGCGCGCATCAGTGTGTGTGGCTGTATGTTTGTTTGTGTGTGTATGTGAGTAGAAGTGTTTGTGAATACTGAATGAACGTCGCTTTTGTTTGCTCTTTTGCTGAGTGCTGCGCTAAGTAACAGCCGTTTAAGACGAATATTACTGGTAGACTAGTTAATTGTGTAGTGTGACAATTCAGTTGCAAAATAGCTGTTGTCATTGTGCAGGCGTGTTTCTTTTTTCTTTTGTTTTGCATGGCCACTCGAACAGGTTGTCGCCCTTTGTATCCCACTAATGTGAATTGTGTTTCTGTTTATAATTATGTATGTATGTATGCATATATGCATGCATAAATGTATGTATGTTTGTATGTTTACAATTAATTGGGGGCTTGACTAGCGCGACACGGCACGGTATAATTTGCAAGTGACACTAACGCCCCATAGATGGCGCTCTGGCAAATTGCAAGTTTCCCCCGGCTAAGCTCGACAATTACGTTCAACAAACAGGCTGAATACGCCCACAAATGCGCCCGGACATGCCCCCAGAAACTTGCCAAGCGTCACAAAACAAAAACAAAAAATCTAAAAAAAAAACAACTCCAAAGCGACAACAATGTGGGTAGAAAAGCAGCAGCAGCAACAGCGACATGTTTGTTTGAATTTCTAAGGCAAACAATAGAGCACTTTGGTCCCCCTCTCTCTCCTTTGGGCGGACACGCAGACACACACACATGTTGCAGCAGTCGCACGAACATTTTGCGGAAATTTGAGTAGTCATTTTGTTTGCTCACATCACAGGCCAACAGAAAAGACGCCAACAATTGCGATTTGTGACTACAACTACAACTATGACCGACCAAACGAACGAACGAACGATAAGATGGTTGTTGTATTTGTTGATGTTGCTGTTGTTGTTGTTGTTGCTGTGCCCGCTTTATATGACTGCGGTGGGGGCTGGCTAACTAGAAATTGAAATTAAAATTGATTGCAATGGCGCCTTATAATCATGGCCCCCGGCAGCGGAAGCGACACTTTGGGGCCCGGACATTTTGTTTTGTGCCCGTCATTTTGCTTATTGCACAAAACTTAGCTAGGCTCGCAGCAAAACCGAAGCAGTGCTCAGGCGGCCAAAACACCATCGTTGCCGCCACCGACGCCGCCGTTGGCAACCACACAACTACAAATAAACTAGCGTTAACAAGCAGCCCGCTCAACGCTCAACGCCCAACAACTAACAACAAACAAACAAAGCGAGAGCTAAAAGAAAAAAAAAACATCTATTATTGTGGGCGTTCAACGTTTTCCCACATGCATATTAACAGGCAAACAGCACGCTCAGTTGGAGATCGTTGCTGCTCTTGCTGTTGCGTGCCCCAACAATAAAGATAAAAAAAAAACAAACAAACTACACACACACACACACACAACAGTCTATACATATATATGTGCGTGATTGTGAAGAAGCTGCCAGAGGCGAGAACCAGTTTGTGTGCGTGTTGTTGGAGTTGCTCCAATGCTCTTCTTTGTAAGCGGTCAGTGTGTGGTCAGCATTTGATGATTGCCTTGACCATTAGTTTTTTTTTTTCAAAAAAGACACCCTACTGCCGCAGCAGAACCAACTACCAGGCGCATAGTACAAATATGTAGGCACATTTGTCGCCAATGAGGCACCACTTAAGAACGTAGACAAGAAGCATTAGAAGACTTCAGAAAATGCAGCCTATTAAGTAATTTGAAATATTCATAATGTAATTGACAAACTGGCATATTCAAGTTTCAGTAATCTTAAGAAACTGACATATTTTGTTTACTCTTACTACTAGTAAATATCAATTCATATGATACAGATAACGCTACGTATTTGCTTAGAGAAGGTTAACATTTGAAAATTATTCTGATTACCTCAGGGACGAATTAATATACTCAAATATTGTAATCATTATTGATAAGCAGCGTGAACAAATCCCGTTCCGTGTCAGAATAAATGGGAGCTGTTCGCATTTACGATTTACGCTGTTGCCGCCTCAGTTTTTGAGCGGCATTGGGGCCGTTGAGCTACTTGTTGCTTGTTTGTGTGCGCCTGTTCAGCAAACTGGATTTTGGGGCCTGACTGACCGCATAATTAAAACGGGACGGACATGCATGTTGTACATAGTACACATAATATTACGTATCCGCTGCAGGCGTTGACACTCGAGTGGTGGCAACGTCAAAAACCGCCATCATTCGCTGTTGTCGCACGTATGTTGAGTGTGGTTAGTTACCGTTAGCGGGGCAATAGCGCCAATTAGTGAGTAACCTTAACCTTAGCTTCCAAAAAAGCTCAAATCACAACCTGTGCTATGAGGCGCCCAAAAATTCGGAGCAAGTGTCTGCGGCTGCCAAAATGCGTTGGCTGCCCCAAAAATAACCAAAAAAAAATCACAAAGCGAGAGTTCATTTGAATTGGTTGGTTGGTGTTGCCACGCATCGAGTGAATCGTATTCAAGCACCCAACCATTCCCACCACAACCACTCCAAACACAACAAAAACTTGTTTCGCGCTGTATTTGAAGGCCACCCGAAAATTATATCAGCTGCTTATGTCATCAACATTTTGTTCTCTGACAATAGCATTCGCGAAAATTCGCTTTGACCCACTGACAGCCGCAAAGTTTGCCAAAATTTCGCAATTCGCAAAATCCTTGAGTTTCAAGGTGCGTCCTTCACTTGGCCATGGGAACGGCCTCAAATTACGGTCAAGGCGAACGAACACACAACTGAGCCAAGCAAGCGAGAACGAAAACGAAAACGAGAACGAGTCGTTCGTTGGCCTTGTGTTCTGGCAAATGCGCTACACAAGCTAGACTAAGGCATATCTTTAATAAAATAAATAAAACCAGACACAATTGCGAGTGAAGAAGAAGTAATCATATACAAATTATGAATTTAAGCAATATGACATGTATTTCAACAGAGTAGGTGAGAAGAGTTCAAGGAGAGTTCAGTACAAATAAGAATGTTTTTTTGTGTATATCGTAACAGCGCGTTGCTGGGTGGTAGAGCGCACAAGGTTTCACTTGGTTACGGATACACAAAGTAACAACAATAACAACAACAACACAACAATACAACAACACACGGTACTACGCAAACACAAACAAATAAGCATATACAATATATAACAAAAAAAAAAGTTCTTGTTCTCGGCTGGGTCATGTGTACGCTGTTTTCTGCCCGCCTAATGAAAATGTTGCTGTTCTTGTTTTTTGTTGCTGCAGCATACGTTTGTTGTACAAACAACCAACACACAAAAATCCTGTCAGTCGTCAACACTTCGTCGTGAAGGTGGGTCATTGTGAAATATCAGCGCCGAACCAACCAGGCGCACAGCACACAGCCAACAGCGACTGCAATCGCATGCAACGCGCGAGCGAGACGGCGTTTCTGTGACATCTGTCATGTGCGCGCAGTCCGAATAGTCTTCTCGCTCTGGCGCTCTGGAGCCCCTGCTCGTCGTACTGGGCGCCGGTGCGCATTTTTGCGTTTGAAAGAAACAGGTCGAAGCACGCAAAAGACCCGCGGAAATGGAAATGCTGCTGCCGCTGCCAGCTACGAGGCACTTGTGCTCGTCATCGCACCAAAAAACAGTTGCCAACTGCTGGCCGCTGCGCACCTGTTACTTAGTGTCATATTTCGCACAAAAGTTCGTTCGTATTTTTCTGCTACAATTTACGATTTAGACGAGAGAGCAAGCGAGAGCGAGTGAACCAGCCGCGCTGCCATAGACGTTGGAATTTGAATTTGAATCCCACTGACGACCACGACGACGAAGAAGAAGAAAATACATAGATATGTAGTACACTTATATACATACACATGCATGTACATGTTGAGTAAGTTGAGCCGTGAAAAAATGTCTTAAGACGCGGATAAGCGCATTTAATCCGGGCTAAGTGCGCTCGAAGACACCGCGATAATTTTATAATCACCTTAATTAAATTCCAAGGAGCACTATAAAATGCCGTTGCCCAGAATGTCAGATGTCAGCCAAAAGGCGAGACGTCAATGGAGAGCATGTGCCTCCACCGAAAGTAACCGACTTAAATAGTTAAAGTGAGAAAATCTTCAACATCAAAATGTATCTCGGCGGACAGGACAACTTGGCGGGTCCGCAGTCGTATGCAAGTTTCCTGAATGACAGCGCGGGCGACGCAGGTGGCTCTGTTATGCCCTTGGGCCACGACTATCCGGCGGAGTATCAGCACTTGATACTCTCCCATTGGCGTGGATTTCGTTCGCCTCCCATTTACCATCGTGCCGGCATTTACATTGCCTACTTTGTGCTTATGATCATCAGTCTTTTTGGTAATGGTTTAGTCATCTGGATATTTACGACGTAAGTTTCGACTAATTTTTGCTATATTTATAAATATTTTTCTTCGAAAAAATAAAAAAATTCATATTTTCTTTCTTGCACACAGTTCGAAATCCCTGCGGACGCCCTCAAATTTGTTAATTTTAAATCTGGCCGTTTTTGATCTGTTCATGTGTACGAATATGCCGCACTATTTGATCAACGCTTCTGTGGGCTATATAGTTGGTGGCGAGTTGGGCTGTGACATCTATGCGCTGAATGGGGGCATTTCTGGGATGGGTGCCTCGATGACTAATGCAATCATTGCATTCGATCGCTACAAGACCATATCGAATCCAATTGATGGCCGCTTGAGTTATGGGCAAATAATTTTATGTATTTTATTCACTTGGTTATGGGCAACGCCATTTTCGATACTACCATTTTTTCGAATCTGGGGTCAATATAAGCCAGGTAAGCCATTGAATTCTCCAGTTTTGCTATGCTATAATAATATAATTTACAGAAGGATACCTGACCACCTGCAGTTTCGATTACCTGACAAACTCCGATGATATTCGCTTGTATGTGCGCACCATATTTGTGTGGTCGTATGTCATACCGATGACGGTGGTTCTCGCTTCATATTATAAGCTATTCTCCCATGTCCGCAGCCATGAGAGAATGTTGGCCGATCAGGCTAAGAAAATGAATGTTAAATCTCTATCGGCCAATACCAACAACGATTCGATGAGTGTGGAACTGAGGATTGCCAAAGCAGCAATGATTATCTATATGCTCTTTGTGATGGCCTGGACGCCGTACTCTGTCGTCGCATTGATTGGTTGCTTTGGGGAGCAGCAGTTGCTGACGCCTTTTGTCACCATGGTGCCAGCACTTGCCTGCAAGGCGGTGTCCTGCCTAGATCCCTGGGTGTATGCCACAAGCCATCCAAAGTACCGTCTCGAACTGGAACGTCGGCTACCTTGGCTGGGCATACGGGAGAAACAAAATTCGAGCTCTGGCTCCACGGGCGGACAGGAGAGTGTGGCCAGTGTGAGTGGCGATACGCTGGCCATGAGCGTACAAAACTAAAGGATTTGACTTGAATATGGATATTAACTATGAATAATATTACGGATATAAACTATATCTCACTCGCAATGAACTGCAAAGAGTTCCAAAAATAAACAAACCAAAAAAAGTTGGCATTCAAAAATCAACTCTTTAGTTTGCTCAATTTGGGTGGGATAAAAATAATAATAAAATTGCTAATTTAAGGATCAAAATACTTTTCACACAATTCACAATATCCTCACTGCCTCTTTAAATATGTCCAATCAATGGACAGCGTTTCAACCACCACCACCATTC
The DNA here is from genome assembly GCA_037043605.1 of Drosophila multiciliata. Taxonomy (NCBI): domain Eukaryota; kingdom Metazoa; phylum Arthropoda; class Insecta; order Diptera; family Drosophilidae; genus Drosophila; species Drosophila multiciliata. The sequence continues at coordinate 1,808,388 of JBAMBF010000103.1, read as the reverse complement.
ACTCGCACATCGTTTGCCCAGAGGGCAATTCAAATTTTCTCATTTCTCATTCGACAAAAACATCGCGACTGCGCCAGTTGCCAGTTGCCAGTTGCAAACGACAGTTGACTGGGGGCCTCAACAGCGGCAGCAGTAGCAGCAGCACAAGCAACAGCAGTCGCAGCAGCAATGGAAGTTGAAAAAGTTGCGCTTCTTTGTTGCTTGCGCACTTCCAACCAATCCGAGTGGCCAACAGCAGCGTTTCAATTCAGCGAATGTTCCACACGGTAACAGGCGAACAGAGCGCATAGCAGCCGTTTACAACATTTCTACAAAAAAGTTGAAAGCGTGATTGGCTGAGAAAAGGCAGCAGCGAGTGATTGGATTGTGCGCCAGTATATGTGTGTATCTGTGTGACGCACACGATAGCGACAGGAGAGTGAGGCGGATGATTGTGTGCAGCATTCACTCGTGCGCCAGCAACATTCAGTTGAGTTCAGTTGTGTTCAGTTCAGTTCAGCCAAATAGACAGCGTCGACGACCAACCAACCAACCAACCAAGCGCCAAACCCAACACAACCCAACCCGACCCGACCACACCAAACACGAGACTCGTCGAATTCGACTCATCGCACTGGGGCCGGGGCTTCTTCTTGCTCTTTAAGAAACAACAAACATTTTTACTAGGTCTGCATGAGATTTAGCAGCATGCTCGCTCACATAGCACGATTAGATTTTCAATGAAAACTCAATAGAAATTATGTTAGAAACCTAGCAACAGGTGCGAGTGAGATGAATATATACGTGTAGCCAAATGTGAATAGAAGTGATGATTGTGTGTGTAGTGTGTGTAAGTGTGGGATTAGAGATGTTTCTGCTGTAGCTGAGGCCTGGGCTGCTGCTGCATTCGTTTGATATGCTCTGTGCTCCCCATTGTCGGATAATCCAATTTGCGCACTCAATTCATTCAAATGCTTCCATACACAATGTACTCATACTCATACTCAAACAATGTGTAAGAAACACACGCTAATGGGTTGCGGCTCTTGTACGATTCGACCGATGCCAGTTCGGTCGTTTCCCTTATTGTGTGTATGGAGGAGAGCCGGACGACTTGTTGCATGTAATAATAATAATAACGAACGAAACGGTATCTCGTAGCTGTTTAGTGGATGATTAAACTGAATTTAATCGTTTGCGAACAGGCGCACAGCACTCGACAACCGGCGAGTTGCAGTTTATTTTTTGAAATTAAAACGATTTCAAATTGCCGCCTTCCCAGCAATGTTGCCAGCACCCAGCTGTTGTCTCGCTCGCACTGCTGCGATGAGCGCTGAATGACGAAAGTTATTGCCAGATGCCAATTTGCAGTGGTGGTTGTTAATGGCGTTGATTCGGCTGTTGCCAAGGGGAGGCAAGGTAACAGGGTAAACACACACTCACCAAATGCCTTTCCAGTTTGGCAAACTCGTCGAAATTCATTATATCGTAGAAGTTGGACACTTGTTTGCGCATGACCATTTGCAACTGGGCATAAATGTTTATTAGCTTGCAGGCCTCTCGCTTGCACCTAACTTCACTTTCACAGCAATCGAGCGGCTCACTTGCACCCATTTACACTCACTGTTTTCTCTCTCTGTCTCTCTTTTTCTGGCTTTGTTAGTGTGGCCATTAATCGTCTTGCTATTATTTTGGCAATCCTAATATGTAATGCCAATTCATGGGGTGGGCGCCTGTTAACTAGCAGGCAACGAGCGCGCCAAAATTAACATGACGAAAATCAATAGGCAGACATCAAAAATGCTCGCTACGCCCATTGCTGCTGCTCTGTTAGCATTTGAACGTTAAAAATTCGATTTTATAGAATGCAGCAACGCCCACAAACGCCAGCCACACAATAAAGCTGGCAGCCAGCGGCGGCTGCCCCACTTCAGCTTTAGTCAGACAGACAGAGCAAGAGAGAAAACACAGCCAGTCGTAACCCTCCCCCCCAAGTTGGTGTAATGGTAGGTAACAGCGGCGTCGAGTTCGACTGTCTATGTAGCTAACAGACCAGCAGCTACGCATTCTGCGCGCCTCTTAGTTATTATGTCAGATCTGCAATGCGCGACTATAAAATACGTAGTCGGCCTCTGAGAATTTATTGACTCGCCGCCCCCGGCAACGGGTGTGAGTTATAAAATTGATGGCATAAACTGTCATGAATTTATAAATATGAGCAGGCCACACTGGCGGGTAGCCGCGCATCGTTTGTCGATTGCTGTGCGCCTGCTCGTAATTTTCGCTTGTATGTTGGTAACATTGTCATTTTGAGTACTGTCTCTCGCCGCAAGTGCGACGGCAACTGCTGCTCCTGCTACTCTGGCAACGCCGCTGTTGCCCGTTCATTCGCACCTGCAGGCTGCAGTGCGCATGTTAAGCAATACTGCCGCCTATGTAAATAACAACATACAAACAACAAATTTGTAAATACGTTTTCTTTTCTTTTTGCGTGAAGCTTGTGTGCACTCCAACAAACTGAGCAATTTGTCTACGGAGGCAACCTCAACCTCAACATTCTTGCGGTCTCGTGGCAGTGTTGTCGGGCTGCCAGATTCGATCGCTGGACGCCACGCCACAGCATATTGTCCCTGGTGTGCGCTCTGGCAACCCTGCTGCTGCTGTTGCGTTGCTCCCCCTGCCGGCTCGCTATACTCCACATGCCATAGCATTCCAAGCATAACAATGCCGTCTGCTTTGCGCTGCTAGCCTGTTCGGGCAAGTAAGTGAAATTTCATGCAAAACCATTCTTCGGACATTTCAAATTCCCCGCATACTTTTGTGTCGCGATACGTATTTTGTGAGTGTGGTTTTTTTTCTCTTTTTTCTGAATTACGTTTAAGTTTGACGTGCTTCGAGCTAGCCAATGTGTTTGGTTTGACGCGGTGACTGTGGCAGTGTTGCATGATTGTTGTTGTTTTTTTTTATTTTCAAAAATGTGTTTATCATCTACTGTCAAATCTAGTGCGTCACACATTGAGAACTTGTACTTGACCTACCTTAACTATTTCTTCCCGTTTGTTATTATTTATATTTTGACAAATAATTATTTAATCATAATAAACACAGTTTTATTATAATTATTAAGCCCAACTTGTCTTGCCTAAACTTATTTTTGTTGATTTTCCCTTTTTGAAACTAACGTATTCCATGGCGAACCCCTTGCAGCATGTTAGCAGACATCGCCATGCAACATGCAACCAAAAGCATAACTCAAGGCCAACTTCTTTCATTCACTTGGAACAGCTAGCGCTTCCATTGATTGTAAATGTAATTTGTTGTATATACGCATGGATGCTGGCCAAGACGACTCCTTAAATTCAAGGTGCATCGCTTGAGATGGCCCCCAAAGCAATTTGGAGCATTTGACAGCAGTTGGGCCAGGGCAGATGGCGAACCCGTAGATGCACTGGAAGCACACGCGTTGGGTTTGTCGTTGTGCTCGTTTGGGTGGAGTTGCTCCAACTTGTGAGTTAGACGCACTATTGTCCTCTGTAAATCCTCATTGTAACAAGCGCGCAGAATCATTGTCTTACGCATACGTCGCCCAGACTCTTCTGTTAACTGCATACAGCGACAACAATAAAATCGGCGAAAAAAAAAAAAATCAAAAAAAAGTTCCAATGCAAAAAGTTGCCATAAAAAGAAGCCACGAGAAATGTCGTCGCATCGCTGAAAGTCGCTTTTGCCAGGCGTCGCCCCAAAAATAAATGCAATGCCGTCTCCACATACTTAGTATACGTCCTACACACACACACACACGTGCACACACACACACACTCACAGTAGTTGCCTTTGAGATCGCAACTCGCTGATTAACTCAGTGCGCCAAGTTCATTGGCCGAACTCAAGGCGTCATCGCATCGTGGAACAGGAAATTGAGAAAAAATTTACAAAATAAAATAAAAATATCGCAAGCAAAAACAAAAGCAATTCCCAGATTGAGTGTTTCTTTAAAGTTCTGTGCTCCCATAGCATGTTTCAGTTTTGCTCCGCTTTTGGTCACAGCTTCCAGCACACTTCAATAAGGGCACAAGGAAGGGAAGCCACAAGCTACTCAAATCATACTACTCATCGTTTATCATTTTGAATGGTTTATTTATATTATACAAACATATGGAGTACCTCTACCAAATTATATAGAAACAATATTGCTTAAGTCTAAGGCTAATAAACATTTTGGTTTGGAATTCTATTTACGTGTAGACAATTGAAATCCGTCGAGCACTTGTCCTAAACTGATACTCCGAATGAGTATATTAAATAATTTCCTTTGTTGCATTAAAATAATATTTGGTGAGATTTAATCAGAGCTCATATATATTGCTATATGTATTAGACCCATATCTGTTCTATATATATATATAATTAATGTGGAAAAATAAAACTGTTGCACTTGGCTAGCAGAGCAATGCAATATTTCCACTCTCGTTGCCGGCCAGAATGGCTCGATTGAGGGGCAAGACAGCGAGGGAGGTGAGCACGCCACGAAACGTCTCGGAGCGCAGTTTGGTAACGGTGTCCAGGGCATGTGAGTTGGCCACATCTGCATAGACGCCCACACGATTACCCGTGGTCGCATAAACCAACGAGGAGCCAACGCTTTGCAGGAAATGCGCGGGTTCCGGCGGTGGTCTAAAATACCAAAAACAATATATAATTAAATGGGCACAGAATTTCAAAGATAACACCCACCTTAGCTGATAGCGGAGGATGCCGTCGAGAGCATGCCAGACGGCCAGACTGTGATCCAGGGCCGAGCTGATGAGCAGTTGATCGCTGGGCGCCGTCAACTGCAGCAAATCACATTCCATGGGTCGCCACGAGTTGAGCACAGTGCCGGTGCGCGTGTCCAGCTGCATAATGCCGCCGGAGGAGAGGCCGGCCGCGAGCCAATTGCCCGATGGGGCAACCGCCAGGCAACGGACTGTGGCATTAGGCAGGGCTGCATGGCAGACGCGCCACTCGTTCACATACTGCATGGAGCGGGCATCGATAATCCGCACCGTCGACTCGGCGGTGCCAGCGACGACGAGGGGTGAATGCGAAGGCAAGCATTTGACAACGGTGACCGCACTGTGCCTGGGTGCATCCAATATGCCCAGTGGTCTGCCAATAAACGGATCCCACAGATGCACGCCAGAATCACAGGAGACGACATAGCGCAGCGATTCGAGGAAACTCAGCGAGTTGATAGACTTCTTGTGTGCTGTATAGGTGAACTGGCAGGCGGTGGTCTTGCGTCCATCGCCCTCGCTGCGCAACGACCACAACTTGACCGTCTTGTCCTTGGAGGCGGACACAAAGCTGTTCTCGTTCTCCAGCGCATAAATCGCACGCACCGAGTTTGTGTGACCGACAAAGGATTGAAGACGTATCTGCTTGAGATTCAGCGCCTGGTTATCCTTGTCGCTGCGTGTCGTCTCGTGTCGCCAGTAGGCCAACCAATTGCCCTTGAGATGCCTGACGCTTGGCATGTGATCCAGCTTGTAGGCAACCTTATCGAGCAGCTCCATGCTGTTGCTGAGAACCTGAAGGCGATTGCCTACGATTTGGGTGCCAAAACTATTCGCAGCCGTTTCGCCGCAGGGCGCCGCATCTGGCACATCCACAGATATCGATGCTGTCGACGACTGTCGATACTGTACCTTATCCTGACCAGCGACGGGTTGCTCGTGCTCGTGGCACAGCGTGAGCACAAACTCCATGTTGCTCAGTGTGCGCTGCATTATGGACTCGCCGAGGAAGCGCAGAAAGGCCAAGTAGGCGGTATGCGCCAGCTCCGGTCCAAATACGTCGCGCAGCTCCTCCAGTGCACGATACTGCTGGGCGGGACCGCCGCTCAGCGACAGATTGGCCACGCGACAGCTAAAATCGTTGGGCATACCAAAGGCCTTATTGAAGATCAGGAAGAAAGGCGCAAGCAGCGACTGGCATAGGTGCTCCCGCGTCATATCCGAGCCCAGGCGCACGCTCAGCGCATAGCAGGCGTCTAGGAACTTGCGTGTCAGCAGCGAGCGTCCCAAATAGCCACTGGGCATCAGCAGATTGGTTGAGCTGAGCAGCCCCAGTATGGGCAGCAGAATGGCATCCAGCAGTGTGTGTTGCAAGTGCTCCATTATTGTGGCATCCGTCAAGCAGGGCAGCATGTATTTGATCAACTGCAGCGCACTAATAATGGCACCTTCCAGACTGCCCGTCATCCGCTTGGAGCACAGTAAAATCAGTTCACTAATGTGCGGTAAATACTGTACCAGGACAAAGTTCTCGCCGTAGAGTGCTGTGAAAATAGATAGAAGAAAGAACTTATATTTAGTTATTTAAAGTAAGTAAAGAAAAATATTTAAATAAATTAAATCTTAAGTAAAATGTAAAATTATATATAAAATTTAAAATAAGAAATGTTAATAAGATTTCTGCGGAATTTAAATTTCAATATTTGTTGCGCGAATTGAAAAAAACTAAGAAGAAAAATGGGATTAGTATGAAATAGATAAGATCCACAATATGTAAAAAATTATTCACGGAAAAAAACATTTCAAATTGGGTTCTTAATTACAGAAATTGAAGACTCTGAATTGATTACATGATATAATCAACGGATAAAGGAATAATTTGTAGTACAACGATTAGGAGGGAATGGCATGAAATAAATGGACACAAAAACATATTTTGCGCATCAACGCAGCTGAATATGACCATTTAGTAAGCTGAACTACAAACAAATAAAACCTATAAAAGAATATTCAAAAAACAAAATTTGAAGGTAGCAACCTTAAATTTAATGAACTTTAATAAATTTAGTCAATTTTAAAAAACCAAAAACAAGGGTCAAGATTAAGTTAAGTTCCTAAGTTGTAAGCTATTTTTAAGTGATTTTTTTTATTTTTATTTATTGGGGGGTTTTGTGCACTGCGACCTAATAGATCTATTGTGCTCCCTTCTGAGCTTATAGCTCCTCCATTAACCCCAGTTCCTGAACGAATGTCAGGATCTTTGATGGGTCGAGGGCTACTATGTCTCTGACATTCATAACATGCATCCCTAGGATGCTGCATCTTTTCCTGGCAAGGGCGATGCATTTTGTTAGGATGTGAGTTGAAGACTCCTCCTCGACTTCACAAAACCTGCATTGACTGCTGCTACAGATACCCATTTTGGACAGGTGGCTCGTGCAGGAGCTGGGGTTGCTGAAGGAGCCATAAACTCAGATGGGGGCACAATTGATCTAAAGGATCGCAGTGCAAAAATCTCCGATTTATAATAATAATAAGCTATTTTTAAAGTTGAGGTTGAGTTGCCTTTTACATAACTAAAAAAGTGGAGCATAAATAATTTATTGACTAATTGCAATGACTAACAAGCTGAATATAAAAGTGGAATCAATGCATGATGTCATCATTAGCTTATCAGACTTACCGGCAATGGACATGAGGCACTCGAGAACTCGAGCAGCGCTGCGGTCGCCCACAACTCGGGCATTGGAAATGCTGAAGTAATTGAGATTGGTGGCATCCTGCGATAAGTCGCTGCTGCAGACCGCTTCCATCTCGGGCAGCAGATTCTCCTGGCCCACATAGCAGAGGGAGAGCAGTTTGAGCAGATTGCGCGTTATGTGGCGGGCAGTGAGCACTGGTCCCAGGCGATGCGATAGCCAGACGAGACTCTCGGCGCTCATCTCGCTGATGCGATTGTTTTGCAGCGCTTTGGCTTCCGAGATGCGCGATATGACCGATGCCTGCAATGAGTCATCTGCTTCGGTATCTGCCTGCAACGGTGCCGTCTCCGTTGATTCGTTGTTATTGGCTGCAGCGTTTGTCACTTGGCTAATCAGCTCAAAGCTGTCGACGCTCTTTCGTGAGCCGATGTCACAATCGATGGCGCTCAGCTGAAAGCTACGTCTGATCCCGCTGGCTGGTATCTCAATTGTGGGCGAGCGTGGTCCCATGGCAACTGTCGCTGGCGGCGGTGTCTGCCCCTGACTGCGTATGGAGAGCTTATCGGGGGACAACCTGGCGCCATACATCAGCTCATTGATGACCAGTTTGTCGGGGGAGCTGCCATCCGATTCACGCGCCTCCTCCGCAACTGCCGTCGCCGAGGGACGCATGTCGAACGAATCAATCGATTTATTCTCCTGATCCTCCTCGAACGTGAACAGCTCCTCCACATCTGGCTTGGCGACCACCGACTGCAGCAGCGCTGATGTCGTCGTCGGCTCCTCAGCGGCATAGCTAAGATTCTTGCTGGTGCGTCGACTAGCGCCACTGTGATAATGATAGCCATTACCTTGTTCCGGCTCCTTGTAGCCGCCAACAGCTTCGATCAGTGGCGCAATAAAGTGCTGCAAAAAGCAACGCAATCCAAAGCGCACAATCAGACGCAGCAGGAAGCTGTGGTGATAGAGCTTCACCGATTTGCGCGACTTAAATGAGCTGCTGGAGGAGAAGCGCAGGTGGCCAGCTTTGCTGTTACTGCTGCTGCTGCCGCTGCTACCCGAGGCATCATCCGTTGAGGCGCTGCTCTCCACGTCGTACAGCTTGAGCAGCGGTTGCAGCAAATGCTGTTGGGTCTGCGCAATGCCCAAAGCTTGGGCGACGGGATCAAAGAGATTCCAGGCCGTTAGTATTGAGGTGCGCTCATCCTGCAGCAGATCAATTATATGCGGTAGCAACAGCTCCACTGGAGCAAACTGTTCATAGGCAAAGGAGAGGGGTTCCAGCAAACGGCGCAGATGGGCACAAGAGGCCATCACCTTGCATTCGGCAATCTTGCGCTCGAAGAGCACCCGCTGGCGATCCAGTTCGGTGAAGCGGGCACACTCGCTGCCGCCGCTACAATTGAGATGCGTGTGCAGCTCGAGCAGCTCAAAGTTGAGCTGGAAGGCGTGCAGGGAGCGCACAAATGCATAGACAGCAATATAGTGGCTGGGAAACGGAAGCAGCGCATTGCTGAACATTGGCTCCAGCAATTGGGCTGCACTCATTGGCACGGGCAGACCCTGGTCGGGCACATCGCTCTCCAGCTGCAGCAGCAGTCGCACCACATGACGCACCGGCTTGGGCAGCTCCTGTGCATGGAGGCGAGCTAACGTGCGGCAGGCAGTCAGTCGGCATTCGAAGCTCGCACTTGGCCCGTTGCTCGTCAGCAGCGGACGCAGACGCTGCATGGCAAACAGTTCGACATGCAGGCAGCCCAGCACCAGCAGCTCCCGCTGCCGACACTCGCCCAGCAGCTGCTGCAAACTGTGCTGCCGACGTGCTGGTGGCACCAGTAGATTCTTCGACTTGGTCTGCACGGCCGCATCGAAGGCGAACAGCTGATTCGTAAAGGAATGTTCTGCCGAGTTGTGCTCGAAGAGCAGATCGCTGCTGATCATCTTCTCCTCGGGATTGGCTGAGGCGCGCTGTTGTGGAAAGGTGCGCGCATAAAACGTTTCCAGCGTCTCCAATTGCTGCAGCAACAATGCCGGATTATATTGTTCCGGCAGCTCAATAAAGTTGGTCATCTGATAGAAATTGGCGCTAGGTCCTGTCGATTGCTCATCATTTGAACGCAACGACATTCGTGGCGCACTGTTATCCAAGCAGCTGTTGTTGCTCTGGCTGGATGCGTTCAGGTTCTCGCTGCTCTTGGCGAGTCGCCTGTGGCCGGTGTTGCTGATGCTATTGCCATAGAGCTGCGACAATCTGGGCGCACTTTTGTTGAACCACGGCGAGGCATATCGACGCGGCGGATGGGCTTGGGTGAAGAGCTGTACAATACCACGCTGGCTGAGATTGGAATGCTGATCCACCAGGCTGAGGCAGACATTTTTCGACTTGATTGCCGCCTTGCCGCTTAATTTATACCTGCAAAAGAATACGATAAACCAGAATAATAATAGTGATGCTCGCCAAAACGTACCCAAAATTGAGATCAATCCAATGATGCAGTCGCTCACTGACGTACTGCGACTCCAAGGCTTCGCGATGCTTGCATATGAAGTCTTCTGGGCATGTCGCCCAGGCGGGCAGCTCCAGGTCGGGCAGGTCCTCGTGTATACTCTTAAATATCATAGGATCCGAATAGAATTCGGGTATGCATTCATCGGGTGTCCATTCTTGGAGACGCTGCATGGACACCGGATATTCGGCGGGCACCCAAATGGGTCGCACATGGGCGCACAAGATGGATTGAGGTGTGCGCCTGGCCATATAAACAAAATACGTGATCTCCGAGAGAATATCGGTCACATGATGCGGCACCTGCAGCTGCTCCACAGGCGTCACAGCCTCAGCAGGTGAATGCTGCGTGGGATGCGTATACATGAGATCTAGATGGATGTCACCCTTGTTAAGGCGATATTTACTCTTGGTCAGATCGCGCCAGTTGAGACCATTGCGAGCGGCAAAGTCCGTGACCCAGGGCATAATGTGATGATGGGCGGCATTGGTCACACTCCTGCCGCTCGCATTGTTCAGTATGGTAAGATAGTCAAAATTGGACAGCTGCCCGTTGCACCACATTTCGCAATATTCGCGCAGATTGAATTGAGCCGGATCATAGGCCAGCTTGAGATCGATGGTGCTGCTGGAGGGCAGCTGTTCCGGTGATTCTGGAAGCTCTGGACAGCTCAGCGGCGACATGTCCACTGTTGCCGAATGCTCACCCAGCAGAAGATTGCACTGCAGGCGCGGCATCACCTGCAGCCAGAGATTCTCACGCAGCATTACGTGTTGCAGTCGGAGATCCCCAAGAAAAAGGCCCTGTGCCTCCAAGTGTCTCGACACCTGCAACAGCTGATAGATGATGAACAGTGTCTTATTGTAGCCCCGACCCAATAGGGCCGGACTGTAGGTGATGCAGTCATACAGACTGCATTCCAACGCCGGCGGATAATGGAACACGCAGAAGTGTGTGCTCGTTTCAATGGCCACCAGGGCGGGCAGCACATTTGCATGGCAATCGCCAGCCATATCCGAATCGGCGCCAGCAGCGCCATCGCCATTCTGTTGACACTGAAGCACAGGACAATTGTAGATCCGTTGGATTAGTTCGCGGAGCACCATGTCATGTGGCTGAAAGCCACCGCCGCCAGTGTAGCTGGTCTGTGGCAGCTGTTTGGATTGCGTTGTGCCCGTACTCGACTTGCACTGTTTGATATGGGCGCCAGCATAATGCTTATAGGCCGTTTCCCACAGCTGCTTGAAGTTGAGGTGTGTCACAGTGGAAACGGCCTGTGAGTAGCTCAAGGGGAATTGCGTATTATCTCCAGCTGAGGCGCGGGCGGGCAGTGGATAGACTTTGCGCTGCGGCTGCTTGCGATATGTTTGCACGAGGAGGCGTGTCCATGGATGCTCCAGTTGTCCAGTGGGATGCGCCCGTCTGTCCAACTGTGGCCAGGATGTGAAATGAGTCAATTGGCGATGTCGTTCCAGCGACTGCAACCAGGCCTTGTCGCATATTAGCTTGTGGAGACCATCGTCTGACTCACGCACAACATGTTGTGGATTAATACCTATTTCTAGCCATATTGCATCGTCGATATCACCCATGTCAAAGCTGCTACATCCGCCTCCAACTACAACACAATAACACAAATAAATGTGCAAATCTAGAGATGGTCACGGGTCGCAATGTTTTATCACGACAAACACTAAACACGAACCAACACGCAAATTATTTACAGGTATATTACAAAAAAAAAAAACTGTCATAATAAGTTTTACTAACGATGGTTTATTTTTTCAATATGTTCGCAATACATTTTATGGTCTATTATTGTTAATGGTTTATAAGCAATTAAAATCGCTAATTTAATGCTGCCTAACAATACGTGACGTGCCACGTTACCATCTCTAGCTCGATTAAGTCGGTGGTTGTTTCCCAACACTATCAGCTGGGCAAAAAAAAGTGACCCTCGCCTAAAAATACCATAAAATCAAATCGATTATATTTGGTTTTGCCACCAAATACTATGCGCTGATTATTTCTTAAACGGGTATTTGAACGCTAATATTTAAAATTTATAAAATTTGTATTTACATTCAGCTAGTCAGAAATGTCACGTTGCACATGTAAAAAAGGCGGCACTAATACTTTCACAATTAAACTACAGACTAAAGGTTAAAAGACAGATTAATTTTGGGCATTTCGAAACCCCCTTGTCGAGAGGTCAACGGCCAAGAAATACGCTATTTAAATTCGTCGAGTGCAAAAGGCCGGCAGCATAGACACTGCTGAAAAAACTTGGCTCCGGCTCGTTGACTGGCGACACATACCAATGCCATGTTTTTATTCTTTCAAAGATTAGCAACAGCCAAAAAAAAACATATTATTTAAAATATTGTATATACTCTCAGTCCGTGGGTAATCTGAGTTCAGCAATTGCTCATGTAAGCGACAGAATTGGGCGTGTTTTCACTTTCATTGGGGTTATCAGATAATTCGGAATTTTGTTTACACTTTAACAAAGCATATACGAAAACGGCAATTAAAATATTTAAAAAGGGACCGAGTCTCATTATTTGCACCGCTTATTAGACACAACAAAATATTTGAATAATCTAGTTGCCCATTAAAATGACATTCATAAGACGAATGACTATTTCGAAAGCTATTTAATCAATGTAGTTTTTTTTGTCAGTAATAAAAATCGTTCATTTAATAAATTTGCGTAAATTAACATGGTGTTTTCGTATGGCTATTATAAATTCAGTTGCACAAACATAAATTTTCCACAAGTTTGGTAGCGTTGGTGTTTGCATCACATAAACAAATGTTCAAAGATTCTTTAGCGGTTTTTCCCAAGTAATCTGAAGTGCTGCAATCTTGGTGTGAGCCCAATCTTATCAATGCGGATTCTAGGCTACTATTTGTTTGTCGGCAAATAAAAGAGCGGACAAACAATAATTACACCTCCCCAGAAAGGTCAAGTTTTTTTTATCGTTGTATAAGTATTTATTTTACTATTATTGTGTGAGTTTGTCTATTTGCGTTAGTTTGTTATTATTTGTTACAACCGGTCTGAAATGCTCGAAATGCTTGGCTGTGGGGATTATGGGAAATCTGTTAAGAGAGTAATTCATCTGCCGAATGGAAACACTCTAAATAAATACACGTTTTCAAGGCATACTCACAATTAAAATACGCTACATTTCGTCAAGAAAAACAACTTGTCGCTGCCATTTCCAGTTCCGATTGCTTCCGTTCTTTTAAATTGTAAGTTAAATTTGTATGTATTTATTTATTTTGTTTTTAAATGTTGTGCATCACACATCTGTCTCGGTTTTGCTTTGTTTATAAGTCCCCGCCTCCTGCAGTTGGAATCCGGCTGTGTTTATTAAAAAAGAGACTCGAGCAAATATTTAAAAATGTCACAATTAAACGCTTAATTCACTTTACAGACAAACAGACAGTTCGTGCAGTATTTGCTTGTTAAAGGTTCTTACAGCTTTTCACACTTTTAATGAGTTTCGAACACGAAATAATTATACGGATTTGCATGCATTTAATATATTGAATATATATATGTATATATATAACTGGCATATACACATGTAAACAGGCCTCCCCTGACCGGCTGCTTGTGGGTTTATTTTTTTTTTAATAACTTCTTTATCACATTTTATGTATTTATAAAATGATATTGCACTCGTATATAATTAGGGCATTTAAAAAAGAGTTGGGAAACTTGCCATATACATTTTTTATTATAAAAACAAAGGTTTAATAAAGCTATTGAACCATTAATGAGCTGCTCGAGCAATTGAGTTATTTTGATATTACTAATTTAGTTGACGCACCTACAAAATTAATTATGGCCACATTTGGATTGGAAGCGTGCGACTTCAATTAAAACTGAGTCACATGCTGTCAAGATTTACTATACATATCGCATATATAAGTTTAGTATCCTATATAGATCGCCATGTTCCTGACGTTAATACAATATATATGCAATCTTATCTGCACGAACCTTTCTAAGGTAAAATGCTTTTGCCTCCGGTGCAAAGTCGCCCAAAGTTGTTTCGCGCTATAAAGATTAAGCCATATTATATTAGTACAATTGTAAATGGTATATTTAAGATAGCAAGTTTACTACTTGTACTTACGTTAAGATAATGCCAATCAAGGAATATTGTTAAATGCTAAAAGCAGAAATAAAAAACTAAAAAAACACAAATAACCCAATATGCAGGGTAAAGATCAAAACCCATTGGCCGACTCAAGCACTGGCACACTCGCACACACACACACACACACTCACACACACATACATACTGACATGTCAATTAACTTGATAGCCTTCAATACGTTGGCGCCCCTGGAAATCACTCAACTGAAGTCAACTCTTTAAAGATTGAGTCGCCAGGCACTTGAGCCACTCCAGCCAAAAAGTGGTACAAGTCTCGTGACGTTGTTTCATGACTGCAACTAATACTAAACCTATTACTAACACACATCGATAGCCACACTTAATGGCCAGTTACCAACTAAAGCCAAGAAACTGCGGTTGCGGTCAGTTTTCCTGGCACGGTGACCCTCAAAGTGTCAAATGCTTTGTGGCAAGTGCTCGGTTCATTTAAAGCAACTATTTTTAATTATATGCCTACTAACTGGTTTTTGGCATTTGTTGCCACAACTATTGTAAAACGAAAATGTTAATTTGTCTCTTGAATTGAGATCGTTCTGAAAGTAACGAAAAACTCACAATTCGAATTCTTACATAGATTTTGTGCTACTTTAAATGCTTAATTTAAAAAAAAAAAAATACCCGGCAGTGGGAATTTTCCGCATATTTAAATTCATTTTTAATATCCAAATATACAATCAATAATATGTGAAATAGACTGGAAAATCCAACATCCATTGATTTTTACCTTCAAATCGCTCAAGCCGCTTGTTAGTCATACAAACCAGATTTATTGGGAATATGAGTGCATCTAAAAATTTCAAAATAGCTAAAATAAACTTTTTTATACTCTTTTATATATTTGTTAAATATATTATACTTCCTTTTGAGCCTTTAGCTTATTAATTAACACAAATTCAGCAACGAATGTGAGTATCTTTGCTGGATTTAGAATTTCCTTGTACTCCGAGTTTAAAACATATTTCCCTACAACACGTTTTTTTCTTATAGATTAACCTATATAATATTGAATAATAAGTGCACGTCTAAAATTCATTAGACATGTTTTTTAGGAAATCTGCGTATATAAAGTAACAACTCTGGGTTAAGTTATAGAAGATGACTTATATATATATATATATTGCAAAATGGTGATATATATAATAAGTGAAATGGATATTGAACTTTTTGTCTTATCACTCCCATATAGATTACCATATCCTATTCAAGGTCAGGCTTTTTTTTTATCTTTGAACTCTTATTGAGCTGCCTGAAATTGGCCTTGAAAGAGTCAGACATTGAAGAAAAATGCGTCGTTCCTTAATTAATATTATTATTACTTATAAACAACACAGCAAACATATCAAACAAAAATGTGCTCCAGCTGCGGCTGGTGGGGCAAGAAGTTCCAATGCCACAGTATAAATGGAATTGTGTTTTGTGGTTGACACTTTGACATGTGATTGTAAAATGACACTATGCCATTTGGGGTGAAATGAGCTATAATTTCCCTTTAAAGTTAATCAAGTGCACATTTTGATGACAGAATCTGCATCTTGTCCTGTTGCAGCATATGCAACAAAAGTTGCCAGCACAGAGGCGTCTATGCCCCCGTCCTAAAAGAGTTGTGGCGCTGATGCGAAACGCCTTTGAGTTGGGTTTTAATTGACCGGCGCCTATTGGGGAATAATTTATTTCATCGAGTGTGCGTGTGTGCGTGTGCGTGTGTGTGTGCGTGTGTGTGTGTGTGAGTTCCATCAACTCTGAGGTCACAGTCCACACTCTACTGATTGACAGAACTCTGGCCGCAACCATCCACAAATAGCATTTCATTTCGTACGCTTCAATTAATTTGTACGAATAAATAACACAAAATGCTCAAATTGCAAGTTAGAAATTGAGGGTATGGACAGTACTCCAATGTTGTTATTGTTATATATGTAAATATATATATATATATACGTATATATATAAAGAAGCACCAGTTTGAGCCGGAAATGTTTTCGGTCAGGGACACACGGAGTGCGGTTTGAGCCGGATTTTTGGTTATACATGTAAATACCCTCGACTTATAGCATGAGTTTTGTGTTTTTCTTTGCGGGGGGGATTACCCATATAATAACGTATTAGATGCGTATAAATCATTGCTATTACTACTAATATATGAAATTACGCATTAAGATTAGTTTATGTTTTGGTACTTAGTAAGTTGTCAAGGGTATTTCAATTTCGTTAAGCCCTTTGGGAAGCGTTAGTTTCTTATTAATATTTGGCATTATTTTTAATTAATATATGTTGACAAACAATTCAATTTCAATTTCAGACATCCATGGTGTGGAAATGTACAATGATGTTGGCTGTTTCGCTGACTTGCTGGCCAATTAAAAAGAGAGCCACCAATTTGAAGATCAGAGTACACACAGCTCCCAAATGTGTGATAGGATCGTATCATCAGATTATAACAGATGCGTGGGCAATGTGAGATGATGGAATGGAATCTGATGTGAATGGTGTGTACATTAATTTAAGCTGTCGACATTCATTATATATCGGTATGTGGTCAGGGAGTTGTGAGTGCCATTAAGAAAAGTGCTGATAACATTTACAATTAATAAATTTGCTTAATTAACGGCAGTTGTTATTAATTAATATGTATTATTGCCGAAAGGAAATTCACAGAAGTTGCGCTTTTGTTGCTTAATAGATTAATGAAACCCACAAATGACATAAACATTGCTGCATGTCGAGTGACAGCTTTGGATTATCAGGCCTCTTGAGTTCAATTCTTATATTTCACTCTGCAGTCCGTCAAAGTGTGCCATTGATAATAAAAATCATGTGTAAGAAAAAAAAACCCAAAAACAACAACAAAAAGTTCACTGATAAACCTGGCATGTACATACATATACATATATATATATATGTGTATATACACTACACACTATATTCTGAGAATATACATTAAATGTTATACTGAACTGTCCCTAAGAACTGGTTAAATCGGCTTTAACAAAATTACGATCGTTTGCTTAGATTCGATTGTCGATTGTCAGCATGAGTAAATGCTTTTATTCACATATATTTGTGGTAAAAAATATATATACTATATACATTATATATATTATATTCTATGGCTATTTACGTTTAAAACGCTTTTATCTGTTTTTGCAATACGTATCACGTTTCCTAAATCAATGTTGGCAACTGGCAACGATCATCCATTAAGATAGCTCATTTCGTTTTGGGTTGAACTCGCAGGTAGAACAACTACTAATTCTACATGTACTACTAGTATATATATATATATATATATATATACATATATATTATACATGGGTATTCATTATAGCTCAACCGCGTTAGACCGCAATTGTTAACGCAAATGCAGAATAGTTGTACAACAAACAAATAAAAATCGCAAAATCAATTGCGGTTAGAATTTTTAGTGTATATAATATACTTGTATAATATATATACGAATACGAATATAGCGTGCTGAGTCGACTTTAAGTAAATCCATTCACTTTAGCACCCTCCTAGAAGCTGATCCCCCTCCTCTTCCACTCTGTCTCCCCTAGAAACCGACTCAACTTCATTTAATTGCATTGCTCAAAGGCAAAAAAACCCCAAATAGCTGCTAACAACTTTTGACTAAGTTTGTAAAACAAAAAAATAATTTGTGATTGTAATAATGATTAGACGTGTTGAATACTCTATTAAAGAGCTAAGAAATTCAGATTATCTAATTGAGATTTTACTATTTCTATTTCTGTCAAACTATTAACTACATATTATGACTTATTGTATAATCTGAGGGGGATACAATAAAGATTAAATATACAGTGCTTTTTTTAAGTGCAGTTCTTAAAAAACAACAGTTTTTTTTTTTATAGTTTAATGACTTTATGCTAGAGTTAAGCAAACACACACACACACATATATGTAGTATGAGTTGATACGTACACACTTACTGAGCAGCCTGTTGCGCGTGTACGATTAGCTTATGATTCACGAATAAAATGCATTTAATACACAGTTTCCAAACGAATTACATTTGCAGTCACATCAAGTGTGAAAATTAACAAAGCTCCTTGGAACAACAAGCTTGCGATTCCTTCCCGCAGCTTAATCGACGATCGACGCTGACAGCGGCGCCAGCAGCAGCAACAACTCCAGATACAGCAACAGCAGCAACAGCAGCAGAGCAGCTGAGCAGCAGCAGCATTGCTTATCTGTTCGCATATAAACTAAAGTCAGTGGAAATAATTTCTCATTTGAAATTTAACAGCCGACGTGCGCGGTGGGCAGAACAAAAAGCGCGAAGATCGTGTGGTGTAGAAACCGCTGAAGCGAGTAACGAATCAAAAACATAAAGAGTAAAAGCAGAAGAAACGACCCAAAGACCACAAGAAGTGCGTGATTCCAGTGCGTTTTCATTGCACATTCCAGTCTCGTGCGCGGTCCGCAGTACTATTTAACTTGTCGTTGCGAACGGTTCTTCTCTGCCACTCTGTTTCTGCTTCTCCCTCTCGCTCTTTCTCCGTCTTTTTCTATCTCCCACTTTCGCTGTCAGTCCTGTTGTTGCGCGTGCGTGCCAAAAGTGAAAAGTGTCGAATAAAGAAAAGTGTAAGCCAGGAAGGACGTGTGTGAGTGTGTGGCGAGTGTAACCGCAGTTGTTTGCTGCGCTCCGTTTATCCTTACTTGTCATCGTGGCGAAGGAACTGACCAACTTATTAACGTTGCAACACAACACAATAGAGATGACACAACAACCACAATGGGGCATAAGTTTATCAAAGTGTAAGTGCAATAAGAATCCCATAACAAAATGATGTGAGTGTGTGTGTGTGTATTTTTAGAGAGTGTTGTGATTTGAATTGTGTATTCAAATTGGTATTGGATTTTGGATTCATTGAACTCCAGCTCAACATTGTTGAATTGTTTTAATTATTGTTTAACCGACATTGACCGACAACAATAACAAAACTTAAGAGCAAACATAAGTATATAAAGTCTACATAGCTTATAACTATGTCTGTATCGTATATGTCGTATAAAAAACAATGACAAACCATTTTTATTTCTCTGCATTTGCACTTCCGATTCAGTTTTTGTGTTATTTATTTTTTTGTTCGTACATGCTTTGCTTACGGATACCAAACTGTTTGATCATTTTGTACTTTTTGTTGTTTTGTCTACGCCTTTTGTTTAGCTTAATTATGCCAGGCACGCGTCAGCATAATCATCAATAATCTTTAGGTCTATCGATCTTAATTCGGCTATTTCTATGTACAAGTGATGCCTTTCCGAACAACCCAATTTACATTTGAATAACGATGACGATTATGTTCGAAAGAAGCCAAAAACATAACATAAAAAATATATACTTATATTCTCCATAGCTGTCTACGCATTGTCGTGGTGCATACATATAATTAAGTTTTCATATTTTACTGTATAGAATAAAAGCTGTGTTATCATTAAACAGGCAGGATAGATTTTATCTTTAAAACGTCGACATACAATTGTTTGAGAGGTTGTTTTTAAGATGAATTTATTACCGGGTTGTCAACAGAATGTGATATTTTGTGCATTTTTTTTTAGCATGACAATGAAATGAAATAGACTTCTCGTCTTTTAGAGTATATATAAACACCTTGGGATACGAACAATAAACCTCTTTGATATTATTAAAACTTCGCAAAGAATTCTCTAATCGAATCTAAAAAACTTTGAAGTGCTGTAACTCTTTTTTAAAGCAATAATAATAATATTGTCATTTTTTTCGGACTAGCGGTAGCTCGATTTCCTTATAGGGCCAACAGTCGTTTCCTTTCGCCTTTTACAATTTTATTCTTTCTATTTATGTTGCAAACGTTTCATAATAAATATTTTATTCTTAGGCAAGCAATTCTTTTGTAAGAATATGTATTATATATAAATATCTACGAGAAATAAAAATTTTGTAACGTTTTCAGCCGGAATTTATATATTTGTTTTGTTTATACGTTCGTTTATTTGTCTTATGTAAATGAATTTGTTATTATTTGCACGGTAAATAACGATAAATAACAAAAAAAAAAAACTTACCGCTACAGTGTAATAATATTTTTAGTTTTGGAAATGCTTTTACAGTTGTTTTTTGTATTTTTATATTTTTTTTTCTGGAAACGTTATTTGGGTACTTAAGTATTCGTGAAACGAATTGGGCCACTTGACACTTATTGCTGGCAATCCGTCATGTGTCATCCATCATGCGATGGATTTATCATTAGGCTATTGTAGGACAGATTCTTCGATTCTGTTGAGTAGTTGACTATACAACAAGTGCCTTATCCACACTCTCACTAATTCCGTCCCGGGTCCCAGTAAATTTAGCTTGGGCTGAGCGAACTTGCAATTAGTGTAAACAAAACTTTACCATGCCTTATCCGAAGTCAGATTGGAACTCGAATGTATATATGAAATATTTGTACTTTAACCTCGTGCTAAAATTTCACAAGAAGAAATTGTGAAAAAATTATGTTTTATTATCGCATGTAGAACAAGCTGTTGAAAATATATATATATATATATATAAAACTTAAAGTACAAATATTTCATATATACATTCGAGTTCCAATCTGAGTTCGGATAAGGCATGGATATATATTTTATATATATATATGATAAACATTTATATATATATATAATATATATATATATATATATATATAAATTTTCAACAGCTTGTTCTACATGCGATAATAAAACATAATTTTTTCACAATTTCTTCTTGTGAAATTTTAGCACGAAAATAAAATATATATATATAATATATATATATTATATACATGTATGTTCGTCGATAATATGAACCAATAAGTAAACGCTTATCTGTAGACTTCAGTTAATGATGGACAATATCTACCCGGACATGTCAAGATTCCTTATGATTTCTCAATTAGCTCATGCATTAAGCTACCATATGTTCAATTTAGGCGACTAATCTTCAAGCACACTCGAGTTTTTTACTCGTAGATACGGTTAGCGCCCCATAATATATATACTAGGTAGGATTCCATACCTGATATGAAAATTGACATTATCTACGATTTTTTCTTAAGTGGTATTATTCATCAATATAGCTTATATTTTATTTGTATCGTGTTGGTTGTAAATTTCTATCAGTTGTCGGCTTTTGGTCAAAACCATTTGTTAAATAATATGGCAAATATGGAGACATCATTAAACTGTCAGCTCCACTGCAACTAGGTATACATATTTATGTATGCTAATTATATATATATGTATATAATTGAATTGGCAATCAGTGACGTCTTTTCATCTTATTTGTAGGGAAACCACCATAGTAAACAAAATTATTGTCTTTTTATGCAAACATTAACATGATAATCATCTCAGGTCTCGCCTATACCATTCGAATTGTGTATATATTAACTGGTTCTGGAATCTATAGTGGGTTATTTGTTGCTGCTGATGAGTGAAGCGTGGATAATTACGTCTGTGACAATCAGAACATCAAAAAAATGTTTTTATTTTTTTGCTCTAATAATAATGTCATGAATTGACTTGCGATAAAAAAAACAGATTGTTAGCTCTTTGTGTGCTTTATACTCTGGCTAGAATTTTATTATAATGATGTGCTAATGAACTTGTTGTTGGTATCACTTGTCGATGGATTAAGTACGACATGCTGGGTAAATGTTAATCTAAATACAATTTTTGTCTTCTCTTCCTTTTGACGAAAATAAAAGAAATTGTTAACATTAATTCAACCCTCAAATTTGGTCATTTCAATATAAAAAAGAAATACAAAAATCTTGAGTGTGCATAAAAAAAATGACTAAGTCTAAAAATCAACAGAATTCCATAACAATTTGTTGGAATTTATTGGTCTGCTGTTAATGTTAATTGTTGGCACTACATTAGGGCCTCAAAAAAAAATATCCGGCACAATTTTAATTGCCAAACACCTGGTGATTTATGGGCCGTTAAAAGAACACTTGTTAGTGGGGTGTGTATATGTTTATAGGACTTTTTAGCACTTCCCCTTATCACGATTATTTGGCAATGGAACTTATATAGACATAACTTCATTTAACAAATTATGACACTGACTGCCATAATTCCCACAATTCCAAAATGACCCATAAACCATCAGTCATAATTCAATCTAATTCATAAATAATATTGACTCTTGCATAATTTATCAGCTTCTAAATATCGTTGATTTATTTTGTTTCCCTCACAACGGCAAATTTATGGTCATACCCCTCAGGGCTATTCCAGATCCGTTTCCAGCTAATTGACATGACCATTATAGATATATAAATAGATTTAAATATAGACATCAAATTGCAATCAAATGCAATTTTCCATTTATCAACGCAAATTGATTTGTCCATTCTAATTGAATAACTTTCAAATAGTTTATTCGCATGCTAAATATATTTTACTTCAATTAAGTCTGTACAAAGACAATACAAAGTTTAAACAAAAACAATAAAGTAATAAACATTCACAAACTCCAATTGACGTCAATACTTTTGTACTTAAGTATTTTTACTATTTTGTTAATTAATTTTAAATAACTTTATACCAAAAATAAAATGTTGCTCTTTTCGTATGCAGATTTTATAATACCACAACGTGTGATATTGGCCATCATGGGCTTTCTGGCCATCCTGAATGCCTACACGATGCGCGTGTGTCTTTCCCAGGCCATCACCATCCTTGTGGTGAAGAAGAACAACACGGAAACGGAGGATGGCGGTCATGCGATCTGTGAGGCGGATGATTTGGATGGTGGCAGCTCTGCTAGCAATGGAAATTTCGAATGGTCTGAGCAGTTGCAGGGGCTGATTCTGTCATCCTTCTACATTGGTTACATTGTCACCCATGTGCCCGGCGGTCTCCTTGCCGAGAAATTTGGTGGCAAATGGACTCTCGGCCTGGGCATCCTCTCAACAGCTGTATTTACCATGCTTACACCGCTGGCCATCGAATTGGGTGGCTCCGACTGGCTGATTGTGACCCGTGTGCTAATGGGTCTGGGCGAAGGTACCACATTTCCAGCCTTGAGTGTCCTGCTTGCTGCATGGGTGCCAGCCAACGAGCGAGGCAAACTGGGCGCTTTGGTTCTGGGAGGTGGCCAAGTGGGCACCATTATGGGTAATCTACTATCGGGCGTCTTCCTCGAGAGCTACGACTGGCCATTTGTGTTCTACTTCTTCGGCGGCCTTGGCGTTATTTGGTTTGTCTTCTTTGTAAGTAAAATATTATTTTCTTAGTTTAATCAGGTTTAATCAGGGCTATATATTTCATGTTGCAGATCTTCCTGTGCTTCAGCGATCCCGTGTCGCATCCCTTCATCAAGCCCAGCGAACGCGAGTTTCTCGTCAATGAGATCGGCAACATTGGTCGCAATGAGAGTCTGCCACCAACACCCTGGAAGGCGATCCTCACCAATCTACCCATGATGGCGTTGGTTTCTGCTCAAATCGGTCACGATTGGGGCTTCTATATCATGGTGACGGATCTGCCCAAATATATGTCCGATGTGCTGCAGTTCTCCATCAAGGCGAACGGTCTGTACTCCTCTCTGCCCTACATAATGATGTGGATCGTGTCCGTTGGCAGCGGTTTTGTGGCAGACTGGATGATTCGTCGCGGCATTATGAGTACGACAAATACACGCAAAATGATGACAGGATTGGCGGCCTTTGGCCCGGCCATATTTATGGTGGGCGCCTCATATGCCGGCTGCGATCGCGTCCTGGTGGTGGTGCTCTTCACCATCTGCATGGGTCTGATGGGCGCCTACTATGCGGGCATGAAGCTAAGTCCACTGGACATGAGTCCCAACTATGCCGGCACTCTGATGGCCATTACGAATGGCATGGGTGCCATAACGGGAGTGATTACGCCATATCTTGTGGGTGTTATGACACCAAATGCCTCGCTGCTCGAGTGGCGAACGGTCTTCTGGGTGGCCTTCGGTGTTCTCTGCGTCACTGCGGTCATCTACTGCATTTGGGCATCGGGCGAAATTCAGGCCTTCAACAATCCGCCCATCGAGGCACGCAGCGTTGACTATGAGGCCGAGGAACGGAAATCCGAGCATAAAATGAAGCCCCTGGAGCGCAGCTCCTAGAGTCTGATTGCCCAAAAGTGCCATAACTAACACAGTTGTGCCCTAGTTCATATCATATCTACAATATATGTAATATATCAGTTTTAATGCGTGTTGCACCCATTGAATTTTGAGAATTCGCTTGTGGCTGCCACCCATGAAGACATTGTTAATATATTTTTGTATTTATACAACACGGATTTGTACAACTTGCGATTATCTATTGCAATTGCTAGTTTTATAGTATGCCAAAATGTCGGCCCTTTGTGCGCTGTCTATATATATATATATATAAATGTAAATGTTAATCTATAAGCGTTCAGCTGCAGTTCCTTAAGATTTAATTTTTAAACCCAAAAAAACATAGGATAGCTCTGCTATCTCCCACACTCCTCTTCCACCTTCTGTCATCCCTCAGGGTAGCTCACAGCTCCCCCATTGCAGATTATTTACTCTCTTAATTATTATTTAGTATTTAAACGAAACGAAATTCAATTTTAGTCTAGTATGTACCTAATTTGTATTGCAAAAATGTAAAATGTGTAAAACTCAATTTAAATATTTAATGGCATTATTTTTTTAAATTGTTGATCAATGTGTAATGCATGTGTTTTTTAACGCTATCGTTGAAGCATATTTGTTTTTATAATGTTAGTCCAAATAAAGTGCATAAACCAATTGAAACAAGTATTTTATTCTGAGAAAATAACTCGAAAAAAAAAACAACTAATGTTTAAGTATGAAAATGAGACGCTGCAAAGCTCAGCTAATTTTTAGTGACAAAATATCATATAGAGACGACTTTTAAATGGCTGCAGTTAAAGCTTAGCTATTTTAAGATAAATAAACATCACATTCTTAGAAGAATAAACGTCACATTCTTAGAAGAACAAACATCACATGGAGTCGCCTTACAAGCGGCTTCATATGTATTTAGGTTTAAGATTTTTGTATATATATTATATATATATATAATTTGACCTTCGCGTCGCTTTCACTGTTCGAATTTAAATGTCGAATCTGACAAGATTTTGAAATTCAAAGTGTGTTCTGTGGCTTACAACAGAACTCTAAAGCAAGTGCAAATCAAAGCCAAACAGAATCATATAAGAGAATATGTTTTTGGGAAAGCAGTAGGAGCTGCTAAAAATGCAGCTGTCTTCATCAGAAAAAGAGATTGAAGGACGGTCAAATGAGTTGATGAAGCTAGCCAAAGAGGAGGCTAGTCTAAAGAGAGACAACTTGAAAGAAATTGACAGAATGTTAATCCATATGCGAAAGGAAATAGAACTTGCCAAGACCAATTTGGCAAATCCAACAGAAGGCGATACATAGATGAGATTCAAGTGAGATTCAAGAAACGATGACATCAATGGACAATTTCATCTTCGAAGCTGAAGAATGTTTCGATCGAAATCTCGAAATTTAATAGGGAAAATTATTGCCGAGCTGTCGTATCTACCAACTTCATCGAGACGGACACTGTGCTACAAGAGTATTGGGATCGGGAGAGATTTCTTGAACAAGAACTGCAATCTATAAAATTCTGCAAGGTCGAACAGGAGCGCACTCAAACTAAGCCTAAGGAGCTGGATGACAGTTTCGACCAAATCCAAAAATTAGAGCAGATTAAGCCCAGTCTAGAAATGACACCTGAGACAATGTACAAGGAGCGCGAGGAGGCCCGTCGAGAGCTACAGAATGGCGACAAGGAGCGCGGAAAAAGCTGCTGCGCGAAAAATATGAATTGGAACGCAGACTTAGCTCCATGGAAGTTCGTGATCGTGTGGATAGTGATGCCAAAGAGGCAATGAGCCAAAAAAAATTAAATAAAGAAGTGCTCATCAGAGCAAACTGTTCGATTCAAAAAATCGTCTCATCACCTGTTTCCCACAACTACTCATTGAAATCGAGTGTTATAAATTAATTGTTGTTTTTAAATAAGGTTTTTATTTATTTTCTTTTATAATGTTACCAATGATACAAAGCAAATTGCGAGATCTGTTCAATCGTAAGTAGAAAATAGAATTGGGAAAACAGTTTTTGGTTTCGACCAACTGACAACTGAGTGCAACAGATCTGCAGGTGAGGCAGCGATGGGTTGTTTGCTGCTTCAGCTTATTGGCCATCATCAATGCCTATGCAATCCGCTTGTGCTTGGATTTCACACTCCAGCGTATTGTGCGGGATTCCAATATGTTGAATGTGGAAACGGAAATAAGGCAAAGCGGAGGCGGAAACCAAATTAAGTTGCCACAGAACCTGTTTATTACTACGACGAATAGCAACGATATCTGGTCAAAGGAGGTGCAATCTTTGGTCACTATATTCTTCTATGCGGGCTATATGATTACCCACATTCCCGGCGGCCGTTTCGCGGAACGTTACGGTGGCAAATGGATTCTGGGTGGGTCCATATTGTTGTCAGCAATGCTGACACTGCTCACGCCAACAATTGTGCGCAATGGTGGCCCAAATGCCCTGCTCTGTATTCGCCTGCTCATTGGCGTCTGCGAGGGGCCAACATTTCCAGCGATCAGCGCTTTGCTGGCCCAATGGGTGCCTGAGAAGGAGCGCTCAATGCTCTGCAGCTGTGTTCTAAGTGGTGGCGAAATTGGCATCACATTTATGCATCTGGTCAGTGGATTTGGGCTCAACTTTCAGAATTGGGCTGTGGCCTTCTATGTGGTTGGTAGTGGTGCAATTCTGTGGTTTGTTGGCTTCGTAAGTATTTAGTAGTAGTAGTTTTATTATCAGACAAAAATATATTTCCTAATCTCTTCCGTGCTGTCTGCTGCAGGTCTTGATCTGCTACAGCAATCCGGATGACTCGCCATACATCGAAAGCGGCGAGCTCAACTACATCAGAAGCCAGGTGAGCACTACACAGATGAATGAAGATGAGGTTGCCAATGGGAATGTGCCCTGGAGCAGCATGCTCATGAATGCACCCATTTGGGCACTGGTGGTGGCCAACATGCAGCACAACTGGAGTCAACACGAGTTGGCCAAAGATCTAATACAGCTGGTGGATGAACTGGAAAATAAAGGCCAAACTATGTGGATGGAACTGGAGGCGAGCTTGCAGCTAATAGCGCCACATCTGTGCAGCTGGGTGGCATCGATCCCAATCGGATCGTTGAGTGACTATTTAATTGATAAGGGCATATTGAGTCGAACGCAGACGCGTCGCCTCATGTCCTGGCTGGTCTTTATCAGCATCTCCATGTATTTGGTGCACAATCAAGAGAACTCGGCAAGTTCATGGAAGATTATGGCATTCGGTGCATATTATGCGGGCATCAAACTGCTCCCGCTGGACATGAGTCCCAATTTCGCCGGCACCCTAATGGGCATCTCCAACGGACTGGGCGCCTTGCCCGGCCTACTGATGCCAATGTTGCAGCAACTGGAATCACAATACGCCATCGTTGGCAGCATTCGTGCCGCATTATGGTTAGTCTGTGCCGGTTTTATATCGGGCGATGTGCAGTCCTATAATGAAATGCCGAATCGCGTCTGAAATTATCCAATATTATTAAATAAAAATGCTTATATTGATTAACATAGACTAATATTTAACTATTGGTATAGTCTTGACTTAGACAACATTATAATAGATTTATATATATGTATAGATAAGTGAATATATATATATATATATTGGCATAGGTATATATGTTTCACAATACACAATAATATGCTTTCAAACTAGGAGCACAATCACTAAAACAAGATTTTACAGTGCGTATTACATAAATGACGGATGTTTCTTAGATTTTGGGATTTAGGCTTCTTCTTTTCTAAACTTATTTAGCACAAACGTTTAGGATTTCTCTAAATGCTGTGGATGGCTGTGTCAGCGGCTCTGCCCATCTACTGGCCATATAGGCCGTTCTGGGCCATTACCGAAACGGAATTCATGTCGATGCCCAGCTTGCGTGACACATTGATTTGGGCCTGTGCCGCATTGCGCAACGAGTAGACATGGACCACTTCTGCCTTGCTCTTTGCGTAGATCAGCGCCTTCTCGAACAGTTCGACGGCACGTTGCAGCTGGGCGCGCTGCACCTCGACAGTGCCCAGTGTCTCGTAGGCCAGCTCACATTTGGGATCCACGACGATGGCCTTATTGAGTAGGGCCACAGCTGCTTCGATGTCACCGCGCCACTGCAGCATCATGATGGACTGATGGACGAGCAGTGCCGGATTTTTGGGCGCACGCTGCATGGCTATCTCATAGAAATTCTGGGCCTGTGGGAACTGCTGTTGATCGGCCAGCACCTGGGCCATCAGACTGTAGCACTCAACGCAATCAGGGAACTTTTCGATGGCATTCTCAAAGTCCTTCATTACACGCTCCAGGCGCTTTTGATCGGTGGTCATGAGGGCCAGACGATAGTCAGCATAGCACTTCTGCACGGTGGCAATCGCATGATGGGGTGCCAAACGCACCGCCTTCTCGAACTGCTGCAGTGCCATTTCGATCTGTTCCAGCAGCAGCAGTATCTGTGCCCGCTGGTGATACACATCAGGATTGTTGGGCGTCAATTTCTCGGCTTCGTCAAAGTCGGCCAATCCCCAGTCACGCTGCTCCGTCTGGATGAAGAGAGCGGCACGTTTGATGTAAGCAAAGGAGCGCAGCGTCACATCCGCATCCTCTGTCAAGGGATTACTCAATTATTATTATTTGTTAGGCAATAATTTTCGCATTTTCTTACCATTTGCCAAAATGGCATCAAAGTCGAGCTTGCTCTCGGTAAAGGAGCCGCTCATTAAATAGAATGAGCCACGCATTAGCAGCGCCTCCACCTTGTATTGTGATTCGGCCTCCGAGGATTCAATTTCCTCTGTGCATGCCGCAATGATGTCATCATATTTCTCCTCGTCGTAGGCACGTTTAGCGCGCAGGAAGCCACGCGGAGGCGTATCTGTCTCTGTTGGGGCCGGCAGTTCCATAGTCTGCAGCGGATGGGCTATAAAGGATCGCATATAGGTGTTGATGAAGCTGGTCGAGGGCACAACAGGCACACGAGTGCTCAGGCCCTTCTCGGCATCGATGCGACCAGTCTCCTTCAGCACACGGTCGGCAAACATGATGGTATTGTTGTTCTGGAACATCTCCAGAATACACGTGGCCGTCACATCTTCCAAACACTCGACCAAGTCCTTGGTCGCCTCATGGGCTCGGGCACGTCTGTAATAGGCCTTGGCATAACGCGGATTGTTCTCCAGCGACAAAGAACAGTCCTCCTTAACTTTGCTCCACTTCTTCAGCATCTCATAGGAGGCGGCACGGTTCTGATAGAATATCGCCATGTCCGTGCGATGCTCAGTGGGACACTTGGCGATTGCCTTATCATAGAAACTGATTGCCTCATCGTATTTGCCGTTGCGATAGCAATTGTTGCCCTCCGTCTTGTAATTTTCGGCCTCCTTTAGCGGCGACAATTGTTCACCCAATTCGGCGTTCTTCTTCTTGCTCTCCAGCTCGGAATCTGGCGCGGTGCCATCAATGGACAAAGCTTGCTTCTCCATTTTACCTTTTTGGCGTGTAGTGCCAAAATCCTTGTCCTTGTTCGACGCCTCATCTCTGGCACCAGCGCTCCGCCGTTTAAACATATACATGCCCAGGCCGATGACGACGGGCGTGCCAATAATTAAGGCCACCTGCCATTTGTTCAGCTTTACGGAATTTACGTTGAGCAAAGCAGCCATATTTTACTCCGTGTATGTGTGCTGCAAATATAGTAGTAATATTGTGTAATAGCAATTGGCCCTCTTATCACACACAGAGTTCAGAGCGCAAATATCCACTAAATATTGCTAAATGTCCGGCAAGTTGCAGCATTTGTCACCCAATTGCTATACTAGTTGCTGCCTCTGCTCTGGCTTATCGATTTATTTTTATTTTTTTGTTAACGCTATGTAAGTTTTGTACTGCGGCTTTGGAATACTCACGTTTGTTTTATAATTTAATACTGCAATGAATTTTGCAAATATACACAGTTAACTGATTGATTTCTAGTGAAAAGTAAATACAAATAAATGTTTTGTATTACAGCTCGCCTGCTTAGCAAATAGACCACACCGTACGGAACAGTGGCGCAACTGTTGAACTTCTGAACGATTCTAACGCACATGTGACAGCTGGTCTCTTCGTGGCAGAAAGCCCGCTGCTATAATACATATGTAAAATAACAGATCGCGCTCTGTGCGTTAACATTGCGCCCGTTAGCAAAGAACATAATAAAACAAATCGCTTATTGATTTATGCATCAAATCTAAGAACTTTTATATAATGATTTTAACCAATTATATGGTTTGTAAATGGCAATGTGTTCATGAAACTAAATTTTTCATAAAAGTCCGACTAGTTCCGCTTAAATTAGCAATGTGCAAATGTCAATTATATGTAATATATGTAAACATAAATAGGCATTTTACATCGAAGATTGTTGATTATAGAAAACAAAGGAAAACATGTGGTTGGCGGTCGTCTCGAGGCGTTGAGCTAAGTGCATATGAGTTCATCTAAAAGGCTATAAATATGCACTCAGCTACACACGCACAGGCGAAACAGAGCCAAAGCGGGAGCGAGAGATGCATGCAGTGAGACATTGCATGAATTGTAAAAGCTTTTGTCTCGCTGCGTGTGTGTCAGGGAGTTCCACTTTCAATGCAAGCGCAAATAGTGTTCTCAACTAAATGTTAATACGATTCAAGTTGGTTTGTTTTTCTTTTTATTTTATAAGTTAGACCTAAAGTAAACTTCATAATTTGAAACGCACTAAGCATAACATTAAAATTATAAGTCTGTAATAGTAAGTTTAGGAAATTATGGAAATTATTAGCTATTCAATACGATATTCCAGTGTTGATTTTTTTTCTTTCTTTTGTAATGTGTTGTGATTTCTGCAGTGCCAGCTGCCGCCGCTAAAGCAACTTTTCTTTTCCTCCTTCTCTTCCTTCTTTCAGGCTGCTGCTTGCTTTGATTTTCAATTCTATCTTTACTCTTTTGTTTCCGTTTTCTTTTATGTTCTTCACTCTCTTCCTACTCAAATATTTATTTGAGTCTCTCTCTGTTGCTGCCTTGGCTTGGCCTCGGACATCAGTTCTTTATAGTCTTCTTGTTGTTGTTAGTGTTCATGAGCTTGGTCAAAATCTTACGAGAGTGGCCCGACGGGTCAAAGTGGTTGGTGTGTTCGCTGGCCTCCTTCTTGGAGCGCTGCTTACCGCTGTGACCCGAGAAGATGTGTTTGCCATGGTCGAAGTTATAGTGCTCGTATTCATCGAAGTGTGCTTCAGACATGTTGTGTTTGAGATCTTGTTGCTTATATAAAAGAGTTTTAATTGAGGGCTTCTTTCTCTTTGTAGATTCCTTTGGCTTTGAGATTTTTCTTTTTTATTTTATTTGGTGTATATGCGACACTTCCACTGGTTGTCCACGTCCTTCTCGCTTCGAATCACGAATGGAAATTGAACTTTTTATCGATGTTGGACACCTAGTTTTATACCCGGCGAGAGCTTTTTCTCTCGCCGTTTTCTTCAGTTGTGAGAGTGGTTGACCAAGCTGCTCCCGCTCTCACAGACCCTGTGAGCAAAATGAGTTTATTTTAAAATGAATTTTTCTGCATATGCATATAATGTTGGATTTCAATTTCTTTGAAATATATTAATTTTCAAAATTTGTTTTTATTTTAATTTATTTCGAAATTTTTGATTTTTTTTTCTGACTAGCTCTGAAAAGATTTCTGAAGCAAAGTGATGTCTAGCACAGAAAATGCCTAATCATTTTAATAATATTGCTCTTTGGCATACTGTTTTACAAAAAAATTCTAATTTTGTTCTACAATCTTTAGTTACAGATATTTTGGTGCCATTTACCATTGGGACGACAGTTATTCTGTTCACACGCTCACTCTCGCACAATATGAGAGTGCGAGAACATCTTCAGAGTGAGAACGTGTAAAGCTTTGTACAATTTTTGCTGCGCAATTTAATTTTTTTGTGCTGTGTTTACAAAATGCGCGGTAAACAAAAAAATATTATAAGGCAATGACAACGTCAAGCAAACATATTTTTTGTTTTCGAGTATTTAAATTATTTAAAATGTTTTTCATAATACACACGTTTCTTGGATACAAAGAATGCAAATGTTATTATATATGGCCACGAAGTCAACCCCTGTGATGCCATTGGCCTGCTGCAGAGAGCATTTCCAGTTGTACTTTGAGTTACACTTCCAGTTGCATCATCGTCAGGTGAACAGTGAGAACACATGTTGCTCTTCCATGTCACTGGCCGGCTCATTGCCAACAAAATTTTCCGTTACAAATCAAATGTCAACGTAAACTTATTGATTACTTGGCCCCAAGCTGCAGGGCAGACGTGATTTGGTGCTCATATATATATATGATATACAGACCTTCATTCTTATATTTTATTTATATTATCAACAAGAGCTCCCCCTGGCCGTCGACCCAGTTTCCCCTTAAATTTCGATAGGTTGATGTTTATGTTTTAAACAAAAGCTTTCAATTTGATTGTCCATTTGTTTATATACATTTTCACATATATATATATATATATTAGTGCATTTGTTTACGCTTCAAACTTGCCGGTGATATGCGTCGTTCTATGTTATCAGCTGTTGTGTTGTTCAAGGCAGTCAACGACGATCGACGTCTTAGTCACTCAAACAACTAGGGCTTTCTAGCAAATTGCTCCAAAATGATTCAACACAAAATTCCAGAGACTACGCAACGCATTACGAAGCTTTTTTTAAGATAAGTTAGTCCAAATTGATTTGGCAATGAACAGCGTACCATTTTCAAATAAATGTAAAAAGCTCGTCAATTTCTAATGATTGTTGAACAAGCTAAGCTTGAGTGCTTAGCGGGCGTCTTGACTAACCATGCAAAGAAGCTGAATGTTATAGCAATTTAAAAGTTTGCGGCAAACAATAGACTAGTTTGGAAAAGTTTTCGTTATAAAATTTCAAATACGACCCAAGCACTGCTTGCCTGCATATACAAGCATCTTTTTGAGTTTATTGGTCAGTCGTCTCTCGGAATGATGGCTGTTGTAGACCGAGTGCTTGACTTCTCGCAATAAATAATTTACTCAAATAGTTTTGTGGTTTTCAGCAATATTTATTATATTTTCTTATCAATTTAATTTTAAATTAGTTTACTTAGTAAGAAATTAAAAAATGTATGTAAAACGAAGCCAGATACTACGCCCGCTGCGTGCCGGAGCCAACACAAGATGCACTCCATCCGATGTCGCGCCGCAGAAAGCTGTAAGCAATCAGAAATCCTACCCGAGGAACAGCTCTCGTGCCAGTGCCGTGTTCACCATCTGAGCCTCCACAGCGTCTGCTAGCTCAGCACATGATTGTCTTGGTTGAGGTGGCACCGCTCTCAGTGTAAACGGCATCTGCAAGGAGGACAAACCATTAATCTATTCAATTCCTTCAGGAGTTAAGCGTACAAATTGTACTTACCCACTCCGGAAACATGTGCGAGTTCCGCGATTCTGGGGCACTCAATACTTGACCATGCAGGAACTGACGCAATGCTGATCCGCTGGCAGCACATTCTGAGCCATGGTAAAATCCTCAGCCATGATACTGACGGGCTCAATGCCCCAGCGAAGGGATCTCGCAAGCTGCTCAATTTGACTCAAATGTCTGCTACGCAACTGCTGGTAATTCCACTGTGCAGCTGCCACCAGAGCTGTGCTGCGAGGTGGAAGGAGTTGAGTTGCTATAGCCAAATACCGTGAAAACTGTGATGATGAGATGAGATGAGAGAGGAAGAGATGAGGAGCGTAAATGTCGCGTAAAACGAATTTCATTCATACAAATCGCAGTTGAATGATTTTGTTTTATTTGTATTTTTATACTTTGTTTCTTTTTCCACGAATTGGCGAAATTGCGGGTGTTGCTTTGTATATGTATTTGTGTGTTTGCGTTTGTGTGTGTGTTTATACCCAACTGGTTACTGACCACTTGGGGAAAGAGTGGGGTGCGAGGGAGTTGGACTTGCAGTTGGAGTCGCACTCGTCGTCGTCGTCGTAGTCGTCGTCGTCGTCGTCTTAGTCGTAGTCGGACTGCCCATCTACGTCGAAACGAAGACGACGATCGCATTATGTGGCACTGTTTAGTGCGCGCCAGTCTCAGTTCCTCCATAATTAGTCATATTTGTTTAGCATCAAAACTTGTGAATGACTGTGCCCGCTGCTGTGGATCAGTGCCGCTTGGCTGCCAGAGATGACCACGTGTCCACGCACGATATTTAACGTATTTTATATAATACTAGATTAGATTAGCTTAAACCTGGTATTATAATGTAGCAAGTCTGAGTCTAACTGTGGCAAGGCTGTAAGCGGTTTAAGAAGGTGTTCATTTAATTTAAGTGTCTTATACATCAAATTACTTTCATAATTAATTAATTATTAAAGCACTGAAAATTTAAAGATTTCGTCAGCGTTATTTAAATAGATTATTATCATTAAAATTAAAATTTTAAATGTTCTAAAAGAGTTTTAGCAGACAATCCTTCTGCTAGTTTCAGCTCTTTCTAACTTACTTTGTGCATGTTCTTAATTAATTTTAGTAGTGCAGATTTTAAATTAATGTTTAGATCATAAACCATTTTTTTTTTTTGTAAAATGAGTCCAGCTGTTGAGCTCAAAGTCATCCTAATTGGCTTACAAGAATTGTAATAAATATTAAGCTGCAGTTAGTTGAGGCAAGTCGTGCGTGTTGCAAGCAGGCATCGAGAGGCAACGGCAGGCACGCGGCCAGCTCGATTTGGCTGAGAGAGGCTGAGTCTGGTCCTGGCCAACTAAGGCGCTGCACGTTGACGGCCATTAGGCGGCGCACTTTACGCTTAACGCTTAACACTGCGTTCTGTCAGCGTTGGCTTTTCACTTTCTTTTAGAAACCGACGCACATACGAACAAAGTTTGTTTATTTTTTTTCACTTTTCAATAATTCGAATTTCGAATGCGTGCAACAATGTAGCCAGAGCTAGGCAGACAGCTAGCCAAAGTCTGACTTTGCTGCCGTAGGCAAGCAAAAAGCACATGAAACCAAAAAAAATAAATAAAAATTTGTTTATCTAATTAGCCATGCACCGGGCGACAACAACATTTCACCTGCTACACATTGTGGTGCGCTGGTTTCGCCAGCGCCATTAAAATGCAAGGCAGGTGGCCAACAAATCGAAACTGTCCTAAACCCAATTGCAAGTTTAAACAAATGAAAGTGTTCTACGCACAATTGTTGGCCCGGAAGTTGTGGGTGAAATTACGGCTTTGTTGGCCAGTGAAAGGTTGCCTCGAAAAAAAAAACAACAAAACCATTAACCACAAATATATTTTTATATATATATCTTCTGGTGCGTGCGCCGATGATGACTCTTTCCACGGCGACATGTTCATTAAAGCCGCACCAGTGCCGGCCCGGCTCATAAAAGAAAAGAAAAAAAGAGACGCAAAACAAATTTGCATGTTGGCAACATAAATCGTTTGGCAAAATATTTAACAAGTCAGCAGCAACAGTTGAAATCAATAAATTTATTGATACAATTTATATGGGCAGCGAGAGGACGGCAGCATGCAACACACGCAACAGACAGATACACACACGCACACACACACAGCGCTAATTAGAGCAGCGGGCGCAAAGAGGGACGAGTGTGCGTTGTGCGTTGTGTGTGTAATAAAACTTATAAATGGACCAACTTCACTGCACACATTTGTTGCACATACAAGGCAAATGCCGACAAAGAAGATTGTGTGTGAATGTGTGTGTTTGTGTGTGTGTGTGTGTCAGTCAGTCAATGTCATATTTACAAGTTTTGCATTCTTTTGTGAAAGTCATGATTCGTCAAGTTCGTTGCCTAAATCTTTCGTTATGTTTGCAATTTCTTGACAATTCGCTTTAATTAACACATCAAGCTAATGAGCCGCCTCAAAAACAAGGGGGTGGGGTGAGGAGGGGTCTAACAACAATATTGTATGATTGTTTTAATCCACAAGTTGTGTTTGTTGTTTTTAATGGCTTTGCAAGTTTTATGCATGTCTCAAGTATCGACGTCTCTAAAACTCTTCACAAATACGCACACGCCCAAAAAAAAAACAACAACAACAACAGCAACAAGAAATCGACAATAGTAATGGGCTGGGCGACGGGGCATCATGATTGGACTGTCACTGGCCACTGACTGTCAATTTTATTTTGCTTGCTTGCCAAAGAAATGTTTATTCAGTCAAATGACGAAGATTGCTTTTTATGCAACACACACAAAACATGCCAATTGTTACTGTGCTCCATGCAACAAAAGCGAAAGCTGATCAGACATTGACCGCCCAAGTAGCAGCAGCAGCAGCCACAACAACAGACAACAATTTTGTACATCAACAACAAGAGAACTAACTTCTTGGTAACAGCAACCAGTTGATAACTTCAGGCTAAAACAGTTTAAACTTTAAGTTGCCAAACACAATTTTTTTTTATTTCTTTAAAGCTACTTGGCAAAACTTGTGAATTTAAATTTTTGACTCGCTATGAAAATCGCCGGTTTAATGTATGTAAATAGGTCTAAGTAGTGCTCTGAATTAAATTAAGATTTACATATCAGAATATGTATTTTATATGTATATTTTTCATAAGGAATTTGTCTAAATAAATTGTTTTATTTTTTAGGTCAAAATTCAGTCAGTTTGGTTATCTGTTATTTTGTGTAAGTTTACAACAAATTTATTAGGAATTTTAGGCGATTACAGTTAAATTACAGTTCATTGCGTTATAAACAAATATTTTACAGTTTTACAAATATTTTACAGTTACAGTTTTGTTGCTAAAAAAAATTAACTAGGAATTTTAGGCGATTACAGTTGAATCAGTTTAATTCTTCTAAATCAATTGCGTTATAAACCAATTTATTTTATATATTTTGTATAACTAGTTGCAGTGCAACAAAATTGCCTCTATATATATATATATATATATAGAGATATCCAGCTTAACATTTCATTGAATTGATATCTAGCGTAAAATTGTTGTATTTGATAATCCCCAAGCAGACAACTTCATGGTCAGTACAGCCAGTCAGCCATTCAGTCATTCAGTTAGTCAGTTAGTCAGTCAGTTAGCCAGCAACATGTTGCAGTGAAAAGTGAGTCTGTTGGCAGGAGCAGAAGAGGCGCGAAAAAGTAGCGACGACAACTAACCAAAAGCAATGCTAAAGCCAAAGCCAAAGCTGAAGCTGAAGCCAAAGACAGCAGCAGCAGCGGCAGCAGCAGCAAAAAAAGCGAAAAGACGACAACTTTGGTTGCCGGAAAGCCAACGCAGGCGTCGACTGCGACGCGACGCACATATATATTGATTCGCTTTGGTCAGTAGACAACAACAGCAGCAGCGACGTCAATTGTGGCAGCGGCAGAGGCAGCGACAGCGACAGCGACAAGTGCAGCTAGCAAAGTTGCTCAACTTTGTCGTGTAGTGTTTGGCTGTTCGTTGGCGGGGGGAAATCTTATTTTGGGGAGTGGCTTGGTGTCTGGTCTGTCTAGAGTGTTCGTCTGGCCAGTTGTCTGGTTCGTTGTACTGCCGCAGCGACGCTGGCTGCGCGGCGGCGCACACACATTGACGCTTCTTTTGAGCCGTTTCGAATTTGAGTTTTGGCCAACACAACGAAACGCGAAATCAGTTAACAAACGGACGCGTTTTGAAACGGATGCGCAACAGCAGCCACTCGCACTCGAGCAACGACAAAAGGCCCGCGAAATTTCCTGCTCCTCCAATAGCCTCCAAAGAGTGCGAATGACTCTTCGGTGTTCGGTGGCCCAAAGTGTGACTCGTCTCGGCCAGTCGGGCGTCGTCGTTTAAAAGTGAAATTCACTGAATGAAATGAAATGAAATGTTTGCCAGCCCCATGCAATTGCCATCGGAATTGGGATTGGGATTGGGTTAGCGATAAAGCCCCTCAGTGATTACAATTCACATCTGACAATTGCAGCAGCCGCCGTCGCAGCAGCCAAAACAAATGAGTGCAACATAAACACAAAGTGATTACCATAAAAAACAAACAAAAAACGAATTAGAAAGAAAAGGATTATACATAAATCTACATCCAGTTGTGTCAATTGAGTTTCGTCTTTACATCCATCTATCTATCAGTGCCCGCGTTGTATGGTACGTATCAAATGTTGCATGATGTAAGATCAACTCAAAGAGTAGTCAAATAAATCAAATATAAACAAATTAAATTATTATTCATCTAACTCAAAATGGATAAAAATTGTGATTGTAATTATGTTATTATACCTTAAGATTTTAAAAAGTGGTTGAATAATACAATTAACTATGATTTAAAATAAATTAAATATATAAATTGTAAAATAAATACATTAAAATACAATTTGTAATTGTCTTTTTCATCCATTACTTCTAATTGATTAATATAAATTTACAAAAAAAATACGATCAGCTTTGGTTGTTGCTGCATTTAATTTTATTTTTTTAATGTTGATACATAAATTTTATAGTTTTCATTTATATACAAAAAAAAATACAGTTAGCTTTGGTATTTTATGGCTTTCCTTATTTTGTTTAATATTTTTTTAATCCGATATTTACGTTTGAAATTTTTGGTTTAAAATTTTAAAAAGTCGTTGCAAATTCCTGGCTGGATTTATTGCAATATTTTGTTTCATTGATTGTAAAAGATGCCTAATTTTCACTATGTAAATAAAGGAAGAAATATAACCTATAAATATTATAGTAATTTTGTAAATTTTTATAAAATAAACTTATGATATTAAAAATATTTATAAGAATCGAAATTAACTCGATTTCCACTGAGTTGTTTATATATATATTATTTATTATTTATTTAAATAATTTAATTAAAATTGTAATAAGGATTATTTTTTTTTAAATTTATTGTTAGTTGTCTGTTTTGTTTGTTGTATTTGTTATTTGAGTTCGCGCTGAGTTTTCTCAGCGGATGTTGCACTCTCAGCGAAATCGAATGTGCTGCGCTATTTGCACAAAGAATTAAGACGCACTACTCATCAACAAACAGCAGCTGTGTCAAGTTGCAGTAGCAGCAACAACTACAACAACAACAGCAGCAACAACAGCAACAACAATCAAATACACACATCCCTCATACCCAGCGTTGACAGCGCCAAGCGCCAAATGTTCGCGTCCAAGTTGAAGGAAAAGGAGACAATGCCAAACACTTGCAACTGTCGATTTTTCCACAACAACAACAAGTGTGTGTGAATGTGTGTGTGTGTGTGTGTGTTTACTTGTACGTGTATTTATCTTTCACTTAAAGTGAAGATGACATTCTTTAAATGAAATTAACTGCCGGCAGCAAAAGCAACCACAAATAAAAAACTGCGTTGCAAGTTGCTGTTGCTGCTGCTGATGCTGCTGCAAATGTTGCTGCTGCTTTGGCTGCAATTAGTATTTGTCTTTGCTAATACGCTGCCATGTTGGTATGCATCCCCAGTTTGCTTGCTGCTGCTGCTCTTGTTGTTGTTGTTGACCAGTTGTTGTGGTCGCTTTTTATGTCACGCATAAAAAGTGTCGCACACTTGAATGAATCTTTTGGCTTTGGCTTTGCTTGTCACTTAGTGTGCCAAGTTGTTATTGTTGCGCTTGTTTGTTTGTTTATTTCTCTGCCTCTTTGTTTTTTGATATTTTTTTTTTAAATATAGTTTTTGTTTGTAGTAATGCATTTACAGCCGCCTCATTGGTTTAAGCGTTCATTTAACAGCAGCCGTCACTTTGCATGCATCCAGCTTTTTGGGCTGGTTAAAAAGATAAAGTTGCAGTTAGTTTGAAAAGTATTGAAAGTACACTGAAAGCAACTGAATATGTTGCCAACACATAGGACAGATAATATATATAACATACATAGTAAATTTCAATTAACTTTTATAATTGTTGCCACAAATAAATCTACAATTTGCACATTTTCTATTCGCCATCAAATTTAACAATCGACGGCTTTCTTGCAATCATTTTAATAATAGTTTTTATCATACTTAAAACATAAATAGATATTGAAGAAAGAATATGTTTTAGAGTATATTAACTATAACGCATATTATATGGATCACTTCAGTAATTGATGTTTACCATAATATGTTAAATCATCAACAAATACAACAAACAACGACAACAGCAAAAAAAAAAAAAAGAGTTAACAACTTCCTTGCTTGTAAGCCAAACTCGTTTCAACGACCAACTCACGGCTCAATCATGTAAACAAAATTAAATCCAATTAAATAACACAAAAGTTATGCATAGTTAAATATATTATGCAAATTATATTGTGAATGCAGGTAGCAGGTTAGCAGTTATCAGGTAAAATGGCCATTAAATAACCAACAATTCGAACGTGTGAAAATTGCAACTTACTTTGCTTTTAATAGGCACAAAACTGGGCTTAAATTAGGTATTATGTGCCAATTATTATATATAATCCTATTATGAGGGAACTCTCTATAAAATAAGTTCTGAGGATGGTATTTAATTTATCCTTTTAACAAATATTTTTGGACTACTTCTAATCAACCATTCGCGACTAGAGCACTTTTTGTCTGTTTACTCATTTTATATTGGTTGTAAAAATGTAATTAGCGCCAGATTTGTAAAGGCCACAAAAACCCCCATCCACACATCCTAAAACAAATAGCCATTTTTGGTAGCTTCTTTGGGAAGTCGTCGGTGAATTTTATTTGACGTACAGTGATGTCTGGCATTTAATGGCTTTATTTATGCGTGTAGTAATCACATTAATTTTTACGATTGCCGCCAACTGACCGACGTGCAACAGCCACAACAACAACAACAACAACAACATTTTGTGGCGCTGCAAAATAAATGCAAATTTCTTGGTTAATGTTCCAATATCGAAGCATTGTGCACAAGTTTCACTTTCGTTGGGAACGCGTCCGATGACAAGACACATCGCATCCAAAAATTGTTGGCGCACGAAACCTTAAAGACATGTCCTAAAAAAAAACAAAAAGTGCCGCTCAGCCGCCTCAAAGGGGACCACCCAAAACAGGCACAGACCCAGACCCAGACCCAGTCCCAGTCCCAGTCTCCAATGCGATATATTTTTAATAAAGTTGTCAGTTATAAGATGAGAGACCCTCTTTCTTTCCGAGGACAGTTGATGGCATTAATGCATTGCTACATTTCGCAGCCTGAAAACTTGACACAGTTTTAAGCTGAAATTTTTATTTACATTTTAATAAAATCTTTACAAAATATATAATTAAATTTTTGTCTGTCTCAGTCTTTTATTATAAATCTATTTTTTTTTAAGGAAAACATGTCAAAGATTAATCGTAAATTTCATTATTATGTGTTGCCCAAATCTTTGCCTTGAGCAATCTTTTATAATGTATTTTTAGCTGATACGGATATTATTTCAGTTAATCGATTACCGTTAAGGAAAAACTACTTGTTTAGTGATTTTTAATCAAATTTGTTGCTTTTCATGTTGTCAGAAAATATGTTTTTTTTAAGTGACGAAACCCAGAAACACCGCAGAGCAATTAGTAAATGTTGAAACAATTTCCTTAAAAAAAAATATTGTCGCTTGGATTGAATAACCGGAAAAGTTTAATAAGTATAATTTTAATTTGCATTTCCAGATAACCCGCACCGTTTCACGATGATTAGCGAACGCCACAAAACCCTCAATTTGGTAACAATATTTTGCTGCTGGCTCTGCCTGCAAGCCACCTGCCCCGCCCCCTGTGCGGCTGATGAGGTGTTTGAGGTCTTGCCACAAACAGCGGCGGCGACGACGACGACGACGACGGCGACGAAGAGTGGCAGTCATCAGGATGAAGTGAATGGCTTGGTGTTTGTGACGCCCAATGCGACAACAGGTGAGAGAGACAGGGAGTGGTGAGAGGGGTGTGGTATGTGTGGCTGATGCTGAGCTGCCAATGAACCGCATGAAATGCCGCAAATATGAAAGATTTGCACTTTGATTTTGTTTTAACCGCCAAATGCCGACATAATTGACACGACCACGAGATTGACGGCGAGACGACGAGACGAGAAGCCATCACCAGTCCACCAGTCCAGCAGTCCACCCGTCCACCTGTTTGCTCCGCTTAAGATGACGAGCAGAGGGGCGGGTGCAGCAGTGGCAGGCTATTTTAATGGCCAGCATTAGGGGATCCAAACAATTTTAACGCAATCATGCGCGGTATTTTAATGTGGTGCAGCAAATGAAAGTGAAAACGACTTGGGACTGGCCAGCAAACTGCCAGCAATTATGCAAGGATAAATGGGATACAAAAAAAATATCGAAAAAAAAAACCAAACTAAAACCGCATCGATGCATAGTCCAACTGGCAAACTGGGAGCGTAGGTAGTATGCCGCCCCAGAGGCATTTAATCTTTGGTAATTTATAAAAGCGCTCGCCAAAAACCAATTGGTCTGCACAAATCGAAAATTGCCAGCTGGCAGATCAGAAATGCAACAGTCTCCACATTTCCGCTAAGCCAACTCCCCAAAAATAAAATCAGCCAGACAAAGTCCAAGTTGCAGTCCAAGTCCACCATTTGGCGGTCCTCACGTTGATCTACGTCGCATTCAAATGGAAAGCGATTTGTCTGCTTGTGGCTAATAACTTATACGGCTACCACCAATGCTCAGACTCGGAGGCTCAGCCTCCAATCCCAGACTCCAGCTTAGACACAGTTGCCAGTCAGCGTCGTCGTTGATCAGTCAATCAAGTTGTTGTGTGTGTATTGTGTGTTGTGTGTGTGTTGTTCGTTGTTTGTTGTTCGTTGATAGCCTGACTGATGGCCCCCAGTGATCTGGCAGTGATCTACCTGCTGATTGCCATATGGCATTCAGGTGGGCAC
Organism: Drosophila multiciliata; assembly: GCA_037043605.1. Classification (NCBI taxonomy): domain Eukaryota; kingdom Metazoa; phylum Arthropoda; class Insecta; order Diptera; family Drosophilidae; genus Drosophila; species Drosophila multiciliata. The sequence goes on along the minus strand of JBAMBF010000103.1, from coordinate 1,765,194 downwards.
TGCCTCCCAGTCTACCAGGAGGCATTATGTCCGTCTGTCTTCATTTCATTACTTGAACTGTGACTTTAGCATTTATTGGATTGCGACTCCCACTGCTGTCTCCCGGCATTGGTCATGGCCCATCTCTCATCTCTGCTCTTGGATTATGTTTGCTTTGGCCATAAGCAGTCACGTTAGCTTAAATTATATGCATGGGCTTAAAGCAATCTCGTCAAGACTTTAGTTCATTCAACTAGTAGAAGGATTTAATAAATAATTTTAACTCTGGAAAGCTGAGATTTAGTAATAAAAAACTTAAAATTTATCTACATTTTTGTCAGGAAAATTGCTAAAATTTAATATTCGAAAAAATGTTAAATTTGTTAAATTTTTTATTGATGCATTTCACAAAAAATGTTCACGAATTTGAAAATTTATTTACTTTTGACCAATTTATGTGAATTTGTTGTAAAGGAAGAATTAAAATTTGAATTCAATTTATTTTTTAACTTTAGCAGTTTTTTTTTTAGTTAATAGTTTATAATTTTTTTGTTTTGTGTATCGTGTTACCTACGAATTTGTTGCTGCCTGGTGGCGCCACAAAAACATTTGTTAACACTTTAACGAGTTATGATTCGGTGATCGTCGTCATTTTGGCCGGCGGCAAAGCAATTTAAGTTGCAGCCACACGTTCCATGTTAATTGATGCAACACTCTTCTCTTCTCATTCATTGCAGCAGCAGCAGCACGTCTGGACCCGAACAACAACAACGAGTGGCGACCATTGGGCCATGGTGATCCACTGCAAAAGGATCCCACCTACGATTACAGTCCGCCGGCTCTCGATCGGGTGCGCTACTGGGCGGAGAATAATGTGAATGGCACTCAGGATGCCAGACAGAAACTGCCAGCGGAACTGTTGCGCAACAAGACGAAGAGCGAGATACTGCTCTTGGGTGTGCCGGGGGAAAGGGAGCGTTCCAGAGCAAAGCAGCAGCAACACCAGCAGCCAATTTCCTATCAGGGATTGGGTGGGCCGCATCAGCAGCAGCAGCAGCTGCATCAGCAGGTGAAATATGCCCCAATCCGTCGCAGCTATTATGCGCCACAACAAATGCAGCAGCATCAACAAATGTTGCAACAACAACAGCAACAACAACAGCAACTGCAACTAATGCAACACATGCCACACACACATTTAATGCCACCACCCATGATGATGATGAAGGGCATGGGTCATGTGGAGTACCGTCACAGCTCACCCAGCAGCTCCTCCTACATGAGCATGAATATGGGCAATAGCTACACTGGCTCCTCGAGCAGTCACAGCAAGCCAGTCGTCAGCTCAACGCATTATTATAGCAGTCCCTCCACAGCGAGCAGTGCATCCTGGCTGACCCATACGCCCAGCATGTCCAGTATGCCCTCCCGCATGAGTTACGCGGATGCCCATCATCTGGAGTCCATGCAGCACTACAGCTTCTCCAGGCCACAGACCTCGGTGAGCTATGCGCCCAACTCGATTCATGCGCATTCCATGGGCCCTAAGCAGGTTCCGCGCAAGCCCTGGCTCCATGAGCTGCTGCAGAAGGAGCTGGTGAAGCCGCCGTTGATGCACCGCATGAAACCAACTATGCCGGCCACTAAGTATCTAATGGGCACCACCAAGCCACAGCACATGATGAGTGCCTACACCAGCTCCACCCATGCACCAACCATGAGCTATAGGCCAGTGACCTTTGTGCCCGGTCCACCTACCATAGCCACGCCCACCACAACCAGCACACGCCCAGAAATATATATCACGCCAACACCCCTGACGCCCACCAGCTCAACCCACTTCGGTTTCCAACCCATGTACGTCTCCAGCTCCAGTTTGGCAACAACTAGGACAACGACGACAACGACGTCAACGACTCCGCTACCCATCTATGAGCGACCTCAGACTCCGACAACGATGAGCAGCAGCACCCGCCTGCTGATCCCGCAGATGAGCAACTTGAAGCAGCGACCGACAGTGGCTCCTGCACCGGAACTAACCACAGATGCTCTTTTCTCACACTATAAACAGCCACCGAAGCCGTTGATGGGACCCATGTATCTAATTATCGAGGGTCACTCCAAGGTGAAGACCTATGGTCAGAACGAATTGGATCCGCATAGTCCCAAGATAGTACCCGTTATCTCGAAGCGGGAGCCGGTGGTGAGGATTGCGGATCCCAGCGAGAAACGCGGCACAGTGGAGACCTTTCAGGTCAAACATTTGCATACGAAGACAATGCCCATAACGACAACAACTACAACTACAACAACGACAACAATGAGACCAACAACAACAACAACAACAAAAATACCAACTGAAAAGACTCCAACTGTGATTCCCACTGCGATACCAACTGCGATTTCAACTGCCAGCGCAACGCAGCCGGCCAGCGGTGTTGATGATCTGCTCAGTTTGCTGGACAACATGTTTGCCGAAGCGCATGAAATTACCAGCACAACAACAAACACTCCATCCACGGCAACAGCAACAACAATCTTTTCCACACCGAGCAGCGGGAGCACCCGACTAAAACCGGTGACAATGAAAACGAAACTGCAGCCACAGCAACCAGAGCCGCGCATTGGGAGCCAGGCGGGCAGCATTGAGAGCAGCCTGCTGGATGGTGAGTATGGGGTCAGGATGGGTTCAGAGATTGCGACCAGCACCGAACCTGAGCAGCCACCACGTGCCACACGACAGATCTTTGACTATGATCAATTGCCCGAGTCTCGCACCAAGGCCGAGTCTAAAGACGAACCTGACTACGCGCTAGATGATGATGATGATGATGATGATACCGACGAAAATGATGATGAGCTGTTGGAAGATGGCGAACCAGACAATCTCGGCGATGTGAGCGAAGATGAAGAAACGTCAGATAGCGAACATAATTTACTCAAACGCATCGATAAATTTGTCGATGATGTGGATGATGGAGACGATGACTTGGATGATTTGATTGAGGGTCTCTCGCCTGGCAATGACGAAAGCGATGATGATGACAATGATGTTAATTCTCAGCCGCAGCATCGTCAAAATTAGTTATATATTTTCTTAAAAACTGTGCTCTATACCAAATCTATCAGAACAAACTTTTCTCACACTTAAAATGTTTTACATGTAAATAACTAAGCTTTAAAGATTGGGTCGTTTGATCTAACGTTGTTAGTTGTTAAGTTATATCATCCAAATACCCGATGAGATCAATCGGTTTTCTTGTATTGTGTCGTTCGAACTGTATTGTAATTTAAATTAAATTATTACAAATTTCTGTTTTTAGTTGTTAAGTGTGCAATAATTGACAATAAATAAATAATGTATGTTATAAATATTTGCAATTTGTTAACAAAATGTTTTTGACATTGTTAAAAAGCAAGCAGTCCATAATGCAACCAGTGTGCAAAGCAGTGGTAGCGCATACACAAACAATACACGCCCAATTACTTTACGCTGTGTATTTTTTTATTTGTTAACGGTGCAATTGTTAGTTGTTGCATTAATTATTAATTTCAATAATTATAGTGAGCATAAAATATTTCAGAATATTTCTAGAGCAACAATCACCAAAAAAAAAGACTATCTAAATGAAGTATTCCATTTAACTTATTCTAAGTGAATTTCTCTCCGATCAATCATTTGCCAGCAAACTTAGTTAATACAGCAACCTATTGCTCAGCTGACTGTCAAAAGCAGTTTTTAGCGTTGACTCAAACCACAAACGGATCGCACACATTGCTCATAAATTACGCTCTTCTGAAGTACTCTTTACTTATTCAAAGTTTAAATCGACTGGAATTTGTTCTCTTTCTCATCGCACTGCAATTTTGCTTTGTTTATTTCTGTTTCGGTTTTTCAATAAGCAGCAGTTTAGCATTTAACGTCAAAGCGGACGGTATTGTGACACGCTTCCATCGTTCTCTGGAAGACTCTGGTGCGCGTCGTGGGTGACAAATCGCAACAACTACCGAATTAAAACGTAGGACAAAGGCTTAAACTAAAGTCTAAATTTAAGACATTTTAGTATCACTTAATTTAATAGGTTGCCTGATTTTTACGCTGAATTTGCAAATATATCTTTTGTTTTCATTTGCCAAACGAAACTGACCGCTCAAATTGTTATTAATGTTTTATTTTGCTCTCTGATTCGCTTTTGCTTTTGTTTGCATTGCAAGAAAGAGAGATAGCGAGATAGAGCACGAACGGGAGTCTAATAAGAAAGCAAAGTTAAAAGAACCACGCAATAAAGTGAGAAAAATTGAAATTGTCTTCGTCACTCCACTGTCTCTTTCCATTAAAACACAAGACTGCAACAACAAATGCACAAAACACGTGCAGCACTTGCCACTGTTTTGTGACTCACGAGAAGTTATTGATAAAAATAAATAATTCTCCCGCACATTACATACTTTGAATGTGTGAACAAATTTGTTTGTGCCATCTTAAATTTTAATCAGACTCTTTACGGATCATTGTACGCATGTCTGTATACGCATGTTTAAATAACCTTGGTTTGTCTGCTGGCGTAGGAACAACATTAAAACATATATTTGCTTTTTTGTTAAATCGTCAAACAACAACAACAACAAATCGAAGTCAACCAAACAATCTTCTAAGTTAAAACTGGTTTGCCGATCAAACGTGCAATATACAAACAGAGAACAGACAGAAAGAGAGAGTAGATCGTGAGTGAGACAAAGAGAGACAATAAAGCAGACGTTATTCGATGCAGAAAATCTCTTTTTGCCAACTGGAATATTCTCATTCCAACGTAAAAAGCCAAATTCAGTTTTTCGAGAGTTTATCAGCATAATGTCAGACGCCGCTGATAACATTTTGTTGTGAGCAGACAGAGCTGCAGCCAGTTGATAAGCCGGCAAACTTTATTCATTTTTTTTTTTGTTTATTTGCGCCGGCTAGCATCCGTTTACAATGTAATCAGCGGAGGAATCCGCTTACTCAGCATTTCTGAACTGATAATATAATGCCAAATATGCCAATATTATTGACTGACCTACTTTATGAGTCAAGTTTAACATGTTAACCGGTTTACGGCTGTAATTAGCTGACCACAATTAAACCAAATTAAATACATGCAATGCATTTCAATCAGTTGTCGAACGCATTTTAATCAACAACAATTACGTAATATGCACAATAAATACGCATTGTGTCTACACAGATATAGTAGACATAATGGTAAATGTCAATGCACCTTCTTCAACATAAGTGGATGTGTAAGTTCTGTGCAATTTAGTGTTAAAACCGCAGAAAGCACCTCAAGTATTCTTTATTCTTTTTATTTACTTTTTGCGTATTCTATATGCACATGCACCCACGTATGCATGTGTGTGTGTGCACTTGGGGTCTTCTTCTACTTGCTGCTAAAGACGCCTCACGATGACTCGACTGAAAAAAAATTACAGATTCATGCACATGAACTTAGCTTGAATAACGCGTGAACAAATGTGTTGACTTTGTTGTGAAGTATATAAAGATCAGTTCAATGCACGCATTCACTCCCCCCTGAACACATGTACACACACACACACACCCAATACACAGAGCTTGAGTGCATTTATTACAATAAAACTTTATCGGTTAGGCAAACAGTAAAAAAAAGTATTTACAATGCTTGATAAGGTGCGATATTTTTCTCTTTCGTTTTTCGCTATCATTGTTTACGGATCATAAAATTTAATAAACTTAAATTTGTTCAAAATAATTTATTTTCATTACTTTCTTTTTTCGTTGTTTTATTTTGAGCTACAAATGACGTAGAATATTGTTACTCAAGCGTTTTTGAAAACATTTTTTGATAACCCAATCGAACTGTGATGCAATGTAAAATGTTTCTTTATAAAAAGACCAGAATTGAATACTATACGTATTTAGATGCATACATATATATATAATTTCATTAATTGCTTAAACAATTTTCTAAGCACATCTTCTTGTGAGAAGACGTCATTACCAATCAACAAGCTACGTGAACAAGATCGTATTTAGTATACAAATTTGGGTCGATTGTGTATGTGTTTATAGAGTATATATTTTATAGAGTGTGAGTTAATCAAGAATTGTACATACAATAAATGTGCTGAGTATTTTGCTTGTGTGTTGAAATTGGTTTAAGTGGTTCAGATGCATTAGATTAATCCAAAAAAAAAATGCGATGTGTGGCCTACACAACACTTTTTCCAAACTTCAAAAGAGTTTAAAATAACTTTTTAGAGCTGTTGTAAGTTTTGATAATTGGTACAAACCCGATTAAGTATGACTGCAATTTAGTTTTAAGCTATTACCACAACTTTGTATACTTTGTACTGAAAAAACCAGACGCTAGAGAAACGATTTCAGAACTGTTTTACAATCAATAATTATAGTTTCTGGATTCGTTTGATTAACTACTATTTGCAACTGCAAGGGTATATTTAACAATGAAATCTATTTACTCTACCCGATGGTGCAAGTTGAGCAACATCATATCACAGTTCAGGTTTGAAACCTGTTAACAGCCTCTATTTGCACATATATTGTATAATACATGTGTATATATAAATATAGTAATCCATGCAAACATCGGTTTATTTAATCGGGCGAACTTTAACCGCAACAAGGTTTTTTTTTTATTACTTTTAAGTTTTTCTCAACAACAAACAGAAGCGAGTTTAATTTTAGATGCCTCGTTTAGTTTGTTGAATAGGTGATAATAACCGAAAATATTATTTCAATGAAATTTCAAAGCGAATCGCAATTGTTCCCTTATCAATATTTATTGCAATTTTTAGTAATAACAAATAAAATAACATTTACTTGATAAGATTTGAGAAATTCCAATCCTTATTTACTATTTAACCGGGTGAATTCGAATCTAATCAACCGTTTATTAAAAGCGGCCTAGCAAGAACTGACCTCTTCAGAGCCATGACAACAACCACAGATCCCAAGGAGAAGGGACCACCAACAAAGATAACGGCTCAACCGGCCCAAACCAATGGTGTAGCCGGTGGTCTTCTGAAGCGTCTGCGACGCTCCGCCTCGGCAACCGAGCACAACCTGAGTAGCCTGCGCAATCGTAAGTCCACGCAGAATCTCTTCGATCAGCATGGCAATCCAATAGATTTGCAACAGTACCGCAAGGTGCTCGACAAGGATGAGAATGGCAATGGAACCAGTGAAAAGAAGCTACGCTATAGACGCACCCAAAGCGTCACACGTGCCGAGGAGATCTCCAACAAGGAGGCCAAACAGCGTAAAGCCCAACCCGACAGATCGTACGAGAACAAACTGAATTATTTACCTCAAAATATATTTAAATCTTAAATATACTTCCAGTATTCATCGTCCACGGGACTCGCTCTTCTCGTGGAGCTCGGGCTTTACCAACTTTTCGGGTCTGGTTAACTGGGCTTTTCTGTTGCTCTGCATGGGTGGTCTGCGTCTGGGCCTCGAGAATCTGCTCAAGTAAGTTCAACAGAGTAGATAAATATGCTCCACCTCCACGTTGTACCTTTTTGCAGATATGGCATACGCATCAATCCCATTGACTGGTATTTCTTTCTAAGCGGTCGCAACGAGGGCGAAGGCCACAATGCCCTATTTCTAATACTCTGTAAGTGCACAACTCCCATGTCAAATCCTGCTAGCCTCATTTAATCTTAAATGCTTGTTTTACAGACTCTTTTGTACACATATCGATTTGCTTGGCTGTCGAGAAGGGACTCGCCCTGGTAAGTAGCCGCCAAATATTTTAAGTTCACATTCGATATTCGATTCACATTCGATGCAAAGAATTTGATTTAAAATCGAAAAACAGAAACCGTTTCAGACAGCTGATTCGGAGCATGGCTTTATTACAAGTAGCCCAATAATGCGACAAACATAACTTTATAGGGAATTACATAATTACAATCTTTAGACTTATAAATCATTTTTGTATTAATGGGGTGTGTTTGTGTGTGTGTTTATGTGGATGCGAGGTGTGTAAATTAATCAACGATTAGGCAATGCGTACTCCTGCCTGATCGCAATATTTCTGAAGCATTTGCTTATACTCGGCCTCGAGCGGTGCAAGCAATGTGTTTAATTCTCCTGGTCGCCTCTGTGACAAGTTGGACAATGCACTGGCCAAATATTTGCGAGCATCTGCTACCTCGGCCAGATGATCCACCTGCTTGGGTTGGGCGAATGTCAGCTGGGAGAAAGCCGCTTGATAGCCAGGCTCGGCATCTACAACAACGCTCTCAGCAGCAACCGCATCTACATTCAAGTAGGGTAACTTCTCTGGCAGCCGCTCGAACAGATCGATAAGAGCGTGCAACAAACGTGGCCAATATGCTGCATATTGACCCGACAACAGTTCGGGACATTCTGTAAGCATTTTGCTAACGCCCACTGCAACAATTTTACGCTCCAGTTCGATGGTGACCTTGTTCATGTCCGTGATAAAGACGCGCTCCAACAGCATACCAAACATGCCCGCCTGAATCTCTTCGATGAGCTGGAGTAGCGAACTGGCATTAACCTTGACCACATAGACACTAAAGAACACAATAATTCCATTCAGATACTTGGCGGTCTTCGATAGCGACAGTCGCTGGAAGAGTAGGCCAAAGATTTGCCGCATGCTCGTCTGTAGCTCTTCGGCGTTATAATAGAACAGCAAATTCTGCAACAAATAGAAGCCCTCATGATCGTTTGCCTTAGAGGCGATCATCTTTTGGAAGATGCCAAGAATGCCGTTCTAAAACGATGCGAGGATTATTAAAAGAGATATTTGATTTAAATAGTTCCACCGATTGCTTACCAATTTGCCGAGCGCTTGTATTTGCGCGGAGCCTTGTTTAATGAAAATCGAGAGCAGGCGTATTAATGGCGTCACATTGCCCTTGCGATCCCAGAGTGGAGGAGCCAGCAGGCAGGGAAAGAGTGCCCAGTAGGGTTCAGGTATTGTTCCACTTGACTCACGCACCTCCAGCAGCACCGATAGCATTTGAAATACATATGGCATAAACTCAGTTATGTCCTGTTGCAGGATACCCTGGAAAACTGGGAACAATGCCTCCTCAAATGAGCTGACAGCTGTGGCATCTGCTTGGCAGACGATCCTAGAATATTCATTTAAAAAGTTGAAAATTTTGTAACATATTTTAAATGTTTTTAAATACTTACTTGATGGACAGCGACAGTGTCTCGAAGAGGTAATGATTAAAGAGTGGTCGCGAGGGATTCTTGGCGACAAACGTGAGAATTTCGGTAAGGCGTGGCAATGCTACAGCCATAAATGGCATCGCGCCCGCCTGAAGCACGTGGAAGCTGCGCATTATTGCTGGAGAGGGAGGAAAGACAATTGAGTTGACGTTAGATTCTAGTTTGTGACATTGAACTCACCTTTCATTACATACTCGTTCTCCGCCGAACCACTCAGGGCCAACGTGGCAAATAGTCCGCTCACCAACTGATTTGAGTGTGGCGCAAGAACCTGTGGCCCAAACAACAGTCCGTTGCTCGCATCTCGCATGGTCATTATCTTCTCCAGCGAGCAAGCCGCATAGCTGTGCACCACAATGCTTTGGGCGGGCAAATGACGTATGAGATGCGGCAAACAGCCAGCCAATGTCTGTGGTCCCAACAGACTGCGGAAGACCATCACATACTTAATTGCAGCTGCCTTTAGCACGGGTAGTTCATCAACTGCGGAAAATATGTAAATTTATCAATTCTGTTTGCTATTTTACTTTTCATTTGATCTGCTGATCATTTACCATTGGGTCGCTCCAGTTCGGGCACAATGTGCTCAGCGCAGAACTGCGGCAAAGGCACCAGTTCCGAGCTCTGTGTAATGCCGTGTTTTTGTGTGCCACCACGGGATGCCCATGAAGTGACCAAGTAAATGGCTGTATCTTTGGCACGCCAATTGGCCACCGGATCTTGTTTGTACTTGCCCAGCAAGATTTCCAAGTATTGGCCAAAGATGCCAAAGATCTTTTGCTCAAAGTTAACGGACAGAGTCTTGACCAGATCACAAGCGGCACGTCGACGTGTATCAATATCGGAGCCCTCTATATCACGGCGTATATACTCATCCGGACTGTCCTCGAACAGCTCCTCGTCCGACGGTCTAATGTCCAGATTGGGTATGACAACCTTTTCACAGATGCGCGCCAAAATCTCTGGATTCTCAAAGATGCCGTGATAATGCTTACGCTCAGCGACAACCGAAAGGAATTGCAGAGCATTTGAGACAAGCTTAAAAATGCGAAAGTGTTAAAAATAATGGAATTTCTAAACTGAATGATTCTCTTACCGAATCGTATTTTGTGTGCAAACTGGTCTTCACCAGCAACTCCCAGACGGCAGTGACAAACTGCTCCATGTACGGCTTGAACTCCTCATCATATTTGCGTGCATAGAGACAAATGTTCTCGCAGACCTGCGATCGCAGATGCTCCAAGACGCTGGCATCCTCATCGTCATCGGTGCGCAGAATGGCAACGTCTACGGCCAACTGCTGTATGAATGCGCCCATCCATATGTTCATGTTGTCCTCAAAGAACGCGGGCAGATCCTGCGAGTTCAGCGAGAAGAACACCTTGCTGACCAGAACCAACGAGCTATAAATGACCTTCAAGGCCTCCGCATTGCCCTCATGCAATGTGCTCAGCTGCATGGTCGCCTGTAGTAGATCTGTCAATGGCTTGGCCATGCGATCGAGCACAAACTTAATCTCCTCCCACAATGTCTGCGATTTAAATTCGTAACGATAGCGCTTGAAAAGCGAATGTGCCGTTTGCAATATACCATTGATAACATTGAAATCGCCAGATCCAAATTTCTCGACCATTTCATCGATGAGTTGCGGCCATTTCTTGGGGAAATCATGTTTACCAATAATGCTGACAGCATCACTCAGTTGTTTCTGCAGCGCCGTCGGCGAGTGCAGCATCAGCGTCACGATAAGCGTCTTAATCGTATTGCGATCGCTTTCGTGTATCCGATCTGGTTCATCGCCATCCTCGTGTGCCGCCCAATTGCGTTTCACATAGTTCTTGAATGCGATTGCGCCCGCTACCCGAATGGTCATGTCCATCGTAGCCTTATCGATCAGATTGAGCAACAGTACCGAATAATTCTGCTGCAATTCAGTCGACTCCAGCAACTTTTCCGCTGTGAAAATAATTTTAAATATAAAAAGAGAATGAGAAATGCATTTATACCCATCGACTACCGCCGTTTTCCCGCGCACGCATTCCCTCAGTCTCTTTTTCTTTCTCTCTCACACACACACATATGCATGCTCTCACGTACTCACCAGGTCTGCGAACATTCGGATCCGCACTGAGCGTCTGTTGCAAATAACCGGCTAGCAATTGCAAATTGGCATCAGTGACTTCCATTTTGTTGCTATCTCTGTTAGATTTTGATTTGTATGTGTAATTATATCACCTTAGTGTGGCGTTTTTGATTTGGACTTGCTTAACTCTATTCTACAACATATAACGAAATTGCGAACACAAAGAAAATACGAACAAGCGTTGTGCAAAACGGTGGAATGACAAATGCGCACATTTGTCAGCGATGGACTCGCTTTCGATTAACGATAACACTATCAATTTGCCATACATCGTGAAAATACCGCGATACCAGTAGCTCTTTTTTTGTTTTGCAGATTATTTGATCGTATTTAATAATTTTATCCGTTACTTTCTCTGTTGCAGGAAATAATCTCCGAGGGTGTTGGCATGGCTATTCAGACAACAAACATAATTATTTCCGTTTGTTTTCCTGTTGTGATTATTCATTTCAAGGGTTCCATGTTTAGCATAAGTAAGTTAGATTGTTAGAATTTATTATAAGTGCTTTTATAACCGTATTATCACCTTTAGTGGGTGCCACAACTGTGTGTTCCTATTATGCCATACTGTTCTTGAAACTATGGAGTTACGCCCAGACAAATATGTGGTGTCGAAAGACTTACTATCAGCGACAACCCCGTGAGCGACGACCAAGTATCTCTTTAGCCGAGCTCAGTAAGTTATTTCCTCATTGAAATAGTGTATACATTATTAAATAATTTGTTTATAACTAAACTTTAGAAAGAAATCGCAATAACGGTGTCGAGGATGATGAAGATGTGGCGAAGCTGGTACAATATCCGGATAACTTGAGCTACAAAGATCTTATGTACTTCTTATTGGCACCTACTCTTTGCTATGAACTTAATTTTCCGCGCACTTCGCGGGTACGTAAGCGTTTTTTGCTGAAACGTTTGCTGGAAACGTTTGTCGGTGTTAATGTTGTACTGGCCATAGTTCAACAGTGGATTTCACCCTCGGTGCGCAATTCCTTAATACCCTTCTCCAATATGGACATGGGACTGGCTACGGAACGTTTGCTGAAACTCGCTGTAAGTAATTATTTCTAAAATTCGTATTTCTTTCACATAGTTATAAATAAATATCTTATTATTTAGCTACCGAATCATTTGTGCTGGCTGTGCTTTTTCTACCTGATGTTTCACTCATTTTTGAATGCTATTGGCGAAGTGATGTATTTTGCTGATCGCAATTTCTACTGTGACTGGTGGAATGCAAATAACATTGACACTTTCTGGCGCACTTGGAATATGCCCGTACACAGATGGTGTGTTCGTCATCTGTATATTCCCGTTGTACAGATGGGTTATTCGGCACGCCAGGCATCCACAATGGTGTTTCTGTTCAGCGCCTTTTTCCATGAGTATTTGGTAAAATTCAGCTACTTTTTATATTTCTGCATTCCGAGTCTTATGTTTGGTTATATTGTAGGTTTCTGTACCGTTGCAAACTTACAAAATTTGGGCTTTCCTTGGTATGATGGGTCAGATTCCACTGTCGGTCATATCACGGTACATAGAACGTCGATTTGGGCCACGAATGGGAAATATTATCGTTTGGGCTTCCATTATCTTGGGTCAACCACTGTGCATAATGTGTTATTACCATGACTACGTCATTACGCATTTCCAGACTGCGTTAAATGGAACCAAAATTTAGAATAATTGGACTTTTGGTAACACCATATTTTGGTCTGTACTTGTAGAATAAATAAGCCAAAAATGCAAGTTGATAAAACTTGAATGCCACATACAAATTGATTTTGTAGTTTTGCAAATGCATCGCACTGGGTATTGTTATTCCATGCATTTGTTAATGATTTTAAGCCGTCATGTAAATAAAGAAAATGGATTTTTATTTCGTTTATTTTATAACTACTTTGAAGAGGAATACTCCGAGCATAACATTTGCCTTTTCTTTATTTGTCATCACTTGCGTGCCATTCTATCGATGTTTTCATATCACTATCGATAAGTGCCTGTTTGACTTAGTGGTAACAATTTTTCTCTCCTCCACCGGTACCAAGCCAAAACATTTTTAATTATATCTCAAAACGTAAAGCGAGCAACTTGAAATTAAATGTGCAATATTTGGTGTGCTAGTTAAACGTGTTGGGTGCTTTTAAATTCAAACAAAATTGAGCTGCACAAATCTATTATACTGCTAAGGTGAGCGCAAAAGTACCACAACAGCGAATTGGTCAATAGCTCGTCGGCGTTTTCGCGACGCCCGGCACTCACACATGCACGCACAATCAAATGTTTGCATGTACATGTACATGTGTATATGTGCACGCACACATAAGAATAGCTTTTCAATGTGTGTGCATGGTTTGTGCTCGTGCCTTGAAAAAAAATTATTTATCGGCTTGCAAGAGGCGCACATCGTGTGAAGAGCGAAAGCCCTTTAGTAATACAAAATGTTGTTAATAATTTGCAGAAACATTTGGCGTTGCCAGCAGCAGCAGCACCAACGACTGCTTCGACTCGGCAAACAATCCGCGTTCTTTGCCACTGCAAAATCAACGAAAGAATCAGCCAATTTTAGCAGCGACCCGGCAGAAAAAACCCCTTTAGCAGTTGCAGCAGCTGGCAGTCACGTAAGTTTTGTCACGTTTTGAGTCTCTCAGCTAATAGTACCAAATCCACATTAATTTTGACAACAGATCATGAGCGGTCGGTATCGCGGTGGCGGCGGCGGCGTAGGTGGAGGAGGCGGTGGGCGTTATGGTGGGGGTGGAGGTGGCGGAGGTTACGGTGGTGGCTACAATGACTTTGATAACTACCGTGGCGGTGGCGGCTGTGGAGGAGGCTATAACGACAATTACGGTCCAGGACCAAATCCCTTCAACAGTAAGTATTTAATTTCATTATGAATGCATCAATTTCAACAGCAATCATCCATGGTCAAGTTTCTTATAATTTCACTATCGATAACATTATCGCGCTCTACCATTAAGATACAGAGGGCGCCAAACTAATTTTATTTAAAATTCTTAGTAATAGATAAGCTTAAAATCACTTTTAAGTTTGTGAATATATTTAGAAGATGATTTTCAATTTTAGAAATTGATTTCAATCGTTTATTTAGAATACATAATGCTCGAAATATTCATTTGTGGTTTTTTCAAGAGTAGAAGAATTAAATATTGTATTCTTTACACAGTGGGTCCCAATATCTCAGGAAATGATCTGATGCAGCTGATGAGCGCCATGGCCAGCAACTTTAGCATGAACTCGCAGCCACCACAGCCGATGCGTCAGAGCTGCGGTGAACTGCGCAATCATCACTGCGGTATGTTTGTTGAGCTCTCGGGGAGACTGATAAAAAAGCGCGTGAATCGCTTTGCCGAGCTGCGCGATCGCAATGGCGGCGCTTGCCAACTGGTCGTACTGGAAGACAAGCATCCCCGTGTGGCGAGACGCATGAACAACATGCCCGAGAACACAACACTGACAATTGTCGGCCAAGTGATGCGAAGACCGCACAACTCTTGCAACCAGACAATGCCCACCGGCGAAATTGAGGTAGAGGTGCAGGACATCCTCAGCATACACTTCCCAGCAAGTGGGACGAAACGTGCCGGCGATAAGCGCACTTACAGCACTATGGTACAGCAACAAAGCAGCTTGGGCATTACCAGCACCGAGTACAAGATTGCAAGTAAGGCGCGCCACAACATTAAGTGTATTGCTAAAGTCTGATCATATTGTTTTTTACCTTGCAGAGAATGAGAATATTTTGAAATACTTTGAGAATCGCGATCTCACCTGCAATGACTTGCGACGTGATGATGTTGGCAAAACAGTGACACTGGTGGGCTGGATACCATCGACCAAGAACAATAAGTTCTTGCAGCTGAAGGATGGCTATGGTCAGACACAGCTGATGATCGAAGATCAATCTGTGAGTAAATATTTAATTTACCTAAGCATTTTCAAAACATTTAATGTTGATTTTGATATGAAAACATATATTTTTTGTTTACTTTATAGTTGATGGACACATTCCTGTCCACACCGGAGCAAACTGTGTTGCAAATCGTCGGCAAAGTGCTGTGCAGGCCAAAAGCAAACATAAATTTGGTAAGTGAATGAAACAGCTGAGCATGTTAAAAGTACTGAGATATGTTTTTCTTCTTTATCTCTGTAGAAATATGACACAGGCGAAGTGGAAGTCAGTGTGACCAATGTCAAGGTCTTAAATCCCGACGATCCCTACGAGGGTCCCATCAAGGTGAAGGAGAAACTGCAAAAGATGTCAATTGATGATCTCGAGGCAGAAGAGGCTGCTGCCGCCGCCGCTGCCTCTGCTAGCAACGCTATTAGCGCAAACAATGGTGATGGCAACATGGAGGGCACCGAGTCGGCTGCACCTAGCGCAGCCCAGTCGAATGCCGAACCGTTGCGTATCAAGGTGGCGGACACCAATAAATTTGCAGATCGCACACACAATTGCGGCGAGCTGACTTCCAATGAAATCAACGAGAAGGTTGTCATATGCGGCTGGCTGGAGTTCCAGCGGATGAACAAATTCTTCATATTGCGCGATGCTTACGGCCAGACACAAGTGCTTATCTTAGCCAAGACAAAGGGCCTGGAAGAGTATGTCGACTCGGGTGTACCTATTGAATCTATTGTGCGCGTCGAGGGCACCGTCATACCACGTCCAGCTGCCACCGTAAATCCCAAAATGAATACTGGTCATGTCGAAATCGAGGCCGACAAGGTCGAGATACTCAATGCGGCCAAAAAGAATCTCCCCTTTGAGATACGCAAGTTTAATCGCGCTGGCGAACGCATGCGTCTCACGCATCGTTACTTGGATCTGCGCTTCAATGATATGCAACACAATTTGCGTTTACGGTCGGCGGTCATAATGCGCATGCGTGAATATTTAATAAACTATCTGGGCTTTGTGGAGGTGGAGACGCCAACGCTGTTTCGTCGCACACCCGGCGGTGCCCAGGAGTTTGTGGTGCCAACACGTAAGGCTGGCCACTTTTATTCACTCGTGCAGAGTCCGCAGCAGTTCAAGCAAATGCTGATGTCCGGCAGCATTGATCGTTACTTTCAGGTGGCGCGCTGTTATCGTGACGAAGCCACGCGTCCGGATCGCCAGCCGGAGTTTACACAACTGGACATTGAATTGTCATTCACCAGTCGGGATGATATTATGCAATTGATTGAGGAAACGCTACGCTATTCGTGGCCCAAGCATTTGCCCAAGCTGCAGACACCATTCCGGCGCATCACCTATGAGGAGGCCATTGAGAAATATGGCAACGATAAACCGGACTCGCGCTTTGGCTTTCTGCTCAACAATGTCTCCGAGATCATCGAGAAGAGCGAGAATTTCAAGGACAAATATGAGAACTTTAGTGCCTATGCGATTGTAGTGCGTGCCAGCGATGCCTTCTGGAATTATTCCGCACGCAAGCACTACGAGAGCTTGGCCAAATCTTTTCCAGGTACCCTATTTGTGCGTAAATTCAATTTCGCCAAGGATGTGCAGGAGCGGCTCACTAAACTGCTGGGCACCGAGGTAGCCACCGAGATTATCGAGAAATTCGATCTAGAGGAGAATGATCTGCTTTTCCTTTGCATTGGGCCGAAGGTGGAAGCGGTAAGAATCATTATACAAACTTTTCTATATTCTTGATTATCAATTGAATCATAATTTTGTTCGTCCATACAGCGGAATTTATTGGGTCGCATTCGCTTGGACTATCACAAGTTTCTCGTGGAGAATGAAAAGATAAAGAAACCCAACGACTATCGCTTCCTTTGGGTTGTCGATTTCCCGCTCTTTGAGCGCAACCCCACCACAAATAAACTGGAGAGCGTGCATCATCCCTTTACCGCGCCGCTTGTCGAGGATTTGGACAAGTTTGCCACCAGTTGCGATAATCTCGAGACCATACGCTCCGAGGCATACGATTTGGTTCTTAATGGCCAGGAGGTCGGCGGTGGCTCGATGCGCATCCACGATCGCGATATGCAGCAGTTCATATTGGAGCAAGTGCTCAAGATCCCCCACGATCATCTGTCACATTTGCTGGCCGCCCTTGAGTCTGGTTGTCCTCCACATGGTGGCATTGCATTGGGCCTGGATCGCCTCATTGCCATATTGTGTCGGGCGGGCTCCATACGCGATGTGATTGCATTCCCCAAGTCGCTCAACGGACGCGATCCGCTTTCGAATGCACCGGTTCCCATTTCCGAAGAGGATATGAAACTCTATCACCTCACAATACAGGCCGCAGAGCCCGAGGACGACAGCAGTGCATCAATTGCATCAACGCATGAAGAGGACGATGATCCAGATGCAGTGCGAGCACCTCCATCACCCATGTCCGGCACCAGCGACACGGAACAAGCCGGCATGGAAGTCGATGTTAAGATCGAACCCGCCGACGATGTGCCAGCGACAGAGACAGTGCCAGAACCAGAGCCAGAGCCTGAGCGCGAGCCCAAGATTGAAACGCAAGCCGACGAGCCGTCATCACCAGAACGAAAACATGAACCGGTTGCAGCCGCAGCAGTTCCCGCAGCGTCATCAGCGCCAACGCCAGCGACGCCTGGTCGAGCAGGGCCAGCGACGCGTGCTAAGCGCGGAGTCAACAAGAAAGTGTAGATCACATTTGTGTTGTGGCAGCAACAGCAGCATCGGCGGCGATAAAAATACGACTTAGCATTTTATCCACAAGCTCAAAATAACACCAAACAAAATGACGATTCAGGAAACCGTCAACCAAATCTGTCACCATTTATTATGTCAGTCTCATCTTTGTTGTCAGTCCAATGTTGGTCAATCAAAAGCAGGCCGTTGCCTTTGGGGCAACTCCTAGCGCTTAAATTATATATATATATGCCATTGGCACAATTTTCGTGTTCTGGTGGCTTAAGTGCCCCCACTTCCCACCCCCCCAAATCATCACTCCCATGCGGACGCTATCTGCGCGCACGCCCACCAACATTCGTAAACCCAATTTTAATTATATGGCAATTTATTACAATTTACAAAATATACACGAACTGCAATTGTATTTCGATTTGTTCAAAAAATACAATGAATCAATAAGTTATATGCAAATTTTACTCATTAATATCAAGTTATTTTTTTGGGTAGTCACTCTAAGCCTGAATCATAAATATCATGTTAAACCAAAAACGGTGTTTGCTCGCCAATTAGAGCGAGATGATTGAAATTCGCAAGTAGTTCTCATTTCAAGAAGTACTCTTTTTGTCAATGATTCTAGTATATCTAATAATATAATAAATTTTATGATTTCTATAATATAAAAATTGTATAGGCTCTTTGCATAGATTAAAAAATGCTTGAAACAGAAGAAAATAAACATCAAAATGTTCTCAAAAATAAGCATTTTAGATTCTAGATCGTCAAATATATATATATATGAGAATGTTACAGAACTTTTATTAAAAATTCGCCAGTTTTTCAAAACGCGGTCCTTAAATTACTTACTTATCGGAATGTTTTGTGTGTGGCTTTTGGGGCAAGGAAGGGGGATTAGCAAGGACTGGCAGGATTAGTAGCACTAATTCACCTTTGGCGTGCTGAATATATAATTGTCTATGTAGCCAAGTGTGAGATTGCGTCGATAGTCCCACCAGTTCAGTGGCCTTATTATTTGACGATCATCCATGTCGACAAAGTCCTCTGAATCCGAGGTCTGCTCTTCCACAGAGTCATCGCTCTCGCTGTCCGCATACTGTGGCGGACTGTAACTCGTCCAGTGCTCATAGGGATCTTGGATTCCGGCAAACGGTGCTGGTGGCAAGTTGTTAAAGTTGGTCGCCAGCTTGCCGAACTGATCGATGTGCTGCAGCAGCGGATCAACGCTCTGCGGGGGCATCTTCAGTGGACGTGGTGGAGTGCGTGAATGCTTCACGCCCAGCGTTGGCAAATCCGTCCACTTGCCCAGCGCATAAGGTGAGGTGTCATTTGTGTCGATTAGGAACATGCCACGCGTACCTGGACGTACATTTTCGCCAGCCTCGAGTAGATAGTTGGTCGGCGGACACATGCCCAGTAGGTAAGCGATGTAGCCACTGCATGCCCAGCCCCAGAACCCTTTGGGTGAGCGTATGGACTCCAGATAGTAAGCCGTCGCCCGCTGATGACTGCACGCAAATGAATCTGCCAAAGGGAGTTGCCGGAGTTAATTATGATCTTCTTTCTCCATTGGATGCACTTACTCATCCACATTTGTCCAGTGCAGCCAGGCTGCGAAATGCCGCCGTTCATATAGAAATCCGCATGACCGCATCGCTCCAGTTTGCCCTGCACCAGCGCATTGGTGTGAATGATATCCACAAAGTCCGCATCACTGGGATCCAGCTTATCGTTCACCCCGGCGGTAATAAACAGTGGCATCGCCGGATCCAGTCCAGTAATGCGCGGCAGCTTAAACGATTTCAAATTGCGCGCTATATAGTTGGGCACCTGAGCGCCCAGCGAGAAGCCAATGATGTGTATATCCGTGTTGCCCGCCTCCACCAGACGCTCCACCAGCTGCGCCGTGCAGGCGCCCGCTTGCCGCGTGTTGTGCACAGCGCTTATGTAACAAGGACTCGGCGACAACATGCTCCAGTCCACATATAACACATTGTAATCCGACTTGGCCAGATATTCTGCAAAAAGTGGAATGATTAAAAAATTGTTCATAAAAATAAAATTTGATTTTTATTTAATTTTAATTTTATTTTATGGGATTCATATATTAAATGTGGTCTGCTGAGATAATCTTTAAAGATCTTGCCAAATATAATCTGATTACAGTTTTAGATTTAATGTTGAACAAAAATCACATTTGATCAGTAAATTTTTAATTAATTAATTTATTCAACACCTTTAAAAAATCACTGTTAATTTTACTCACCATCTCGCATATGTTGCAGCGGATTTAGGAACATATCGGAGTTGTAGCCATGTATGAGTATCTTGGTGGGATGTCGAGGATTGAAAAATGAATCGGTGAGATTCGACTTCTCCGCTGACTCATCAATATGAATGGCCTGACGATCCATGACATTGTGACGCGTGTAAATGTAATATTTGACATCTGGATCTGGACAGCGTCGTCCTATGGCCCATTTGCAGGGTCCAACGGTTATATCACGATTCGTACCTGTCGCCGGAGCTGCAGTTGTTGTTGAATTCTCCAATTGTGGGGCGGATTGTGTGACGAAATCCAATATCGAGGCGCCGCCACAGCTGCTGACTAAAGATGGACTCAAATATAGAATTTATTTTTAATGGAGAAATTTGAGACTTACCTAAGAATAAATATGGTAAAATCAGAAATTTGCATCTCATTTTGAACTTTAAATTCTTCATATTTTTGTTGGTCGAGTTACCGCGACGCGAGCTGCATTGTCTGGAAATGTCGGAGAAACTGAAGGCCGGCATTCGAGTCGATAACCATTTTGGCCAAAATGTATTAAGTAGCCGAGCAACGAGTGTGTGTATGTGTGTGTGTGTGTGTTTTGGTGTGTGTATGTGTAATTATAAAGTGAGAGTTGAGGCAGAAAAGTGAAAACGCTGAGAATTTCAAGCGAATTGGAGGATTAGCTAACGGTTAAGAGACCAGCTCGGAGAGTTTGCCCTAAAGTACTGTGAGTATTTATACTCATTCACACACACACACTTACACACTCACACACACACACTCACACACACCTGTGGGCTGCGTACGTGTTTGTTGTTTCAATTTTGTGCGCAATGAATGAAAACTTTTTATTCACGGGGCACGTCCCAAAGGGCGAACGATCGTTGAATGTTGGCTTGTCTTCAGCTTTTATATGGATCTTCATATTTGGATCTTCAGCTCTATTGACATAGGCCTTACGAGCCATAAATATCCACATACCAGATAGCTTTATTCTGCCTTATTTCCCGACCCATGCCAACAACAGATCGCATATATAAATTAATGTTTGTTTTTGTTTACCTCGTCATAATTAAACAGCACGCAAAATGCTAATTGGAACAATTTGTGTTTATCGAGTAAACTAAATGAAATGTTCAGATTATTTTGCTTAGCAAATTACTATAATTTAAGTAGCAGGTCATGCGGCTTAATTTATTTAGCATATATTTATCTATATGTATGTTTAGGTAGTTGCTGTCCACATTTTCAGGGGCAGCATCAATCCTAAAGACACAAATTAGCCACAAAAATAAGAAACATCTGTGTGACCTCATTTACCACTCGCACTTTCCTTCTGTCAGTCTACAAGTGAAGGTAAAGGGAAGAAAGAGAGTTGATTCTGTGGCTAACCATTCCACACAATCCATTAATTTATTAATAGCTCCGTTCAACAAAGTTGTCAAAGTCATAAAGAGATTTCCAAAATGACACGCGCGGCAAGATCATCATTTGTATAGTTGGAAATCATTTTGACCACATTAAAACCTTACTTTTGAGAAACATTGTTTTTAGCACGTATGTAAATGTATATAATTCATAATCTTACTTATCATTTAAGACAAACATAGCTGTAAATATTAAGCATATTTAACTTATTGTCTTGCTGATATTTTATTTATTACCATAAAAATTCTAAAATGCCAACGATTTTTCTGCTTATGTTTCGCATCGGATGAGTTGCTTAAGTCTTTGACCTGAAATATAATTTAGATTAAAGCAAAGACTAAAAATATTTAAATATATCTCTATATTGTTTTATTATAGTAAATCTATTAAACAAAATATTAATTAAGTTAAACAAATAAAATTTAATATAATTTATAGTAATTCAAATTATAATAATAATTAATATACCCATTAAATAAATATCCAATGAATACGGTATATAAAAATTAAATACCAGTCTTAAAATACAATGAGTATCAGATATATAGCTATATCTAAATATGTATATACATATCTTATAAGTAGTGCCCATAACTACTTCCTGATTATAAGAAAGAATCAAAAGAAAATTATTATTATTAGTTTTGAGTAATCTGTTGAGAAATATTTGCGATGATTTTGCATGAGAGCTACAATTTTAAGGTCAAGGTGGCACAACGGCGAGCAGAGAGCGCTGTGAGAGTCACAATCTCATCCAGAACACAGAGCTCCACACAGACTCAAGCTTATCAGCGGCGAGCTGCCTCCAGTTTAGAGCTAGAATCGAATAAGTTCAGTTCCCGGTTAGCAAAACAAACGAACAGATGAGCAAAATGCGCTGGAAATGGCAGCTGCTAATGCTTTTTATAGCCATTCACCTGGAATACGGAGAAACAACCAACACAACAACAGCAGGAGAGGAGTCCGATCCGGACTCCGAGACTGGTCAGTTCTTCACTCGATTGTATAAGCGTAATCTGAAGCAAATGATGGAATTGAGAAATGCCAGCGCCGATCCCTGTGCTGATTTCTATGCGCATGCCTGTGGCAATTTTAGTCATTTGGCGCAGGTGGATGATGCACTGCCTCCATTTTTGTACAACATGCAGGATCGCATGCAATTCTTTCAGGCACAACACGGAAACTTTGAAACGTTGCCCGGTAAATTATTGGCACAGCTGTTTAGTGAGTGCAAAATGAGGAGCAGGCCGCAGCATGTGGAGAGTCTACCGCAGACACCAGCGACGCACTGGGAGCGCATGCTGCAGCAGCTGCCCTTTTTGGCTGCCCACGCGGAAGTGCTCTCGACATGGCCCTTTCTGCGACATCAATGGCAACGCGGGCAGTTGGATGAGCAACTCAATTGGATTCAACTGGCGGCAGAGTTGGCGGCACACGGACTCCCCACCTTGTTGCACATTTACTTTGCCGAACAGACCATTTACTTGGCACCCATGCGGGAACTGCCCTGTCCCAGTTTGCGTGGCTTTAAGTTGAGCATGTCCGATGTGTTAACGGTTCGTCATCCGCAGGTGGCTCACATTGTGGCGCACGAGATGCGTGTCTTGTGCCGTGGAATGCGTGGAGAACTGCCATTGACCAACAGTTTGACCAGACCGGACCACAGCACACCAGCGCCCGGGCAGGAAAAGTTGCCACTGGATGATAATACAATGGACTACTTGCAGCGCTTCTTTGGGCTGCTCAACTTTACGGAGCGGCAGCTGGCTGAGGCACGTAAGTTGCCACAGAATGTGGAGCGTATAACACAGGCGTGGCAAGTGTTGCGCCAAACCGAGCCGCGCATTGTGTACAACTATGTGCTGTGGCAGGCCCGGCAACAGCTAGAATACGAGGATTGCTATCAGCTGGCCACGGAATTTGAGCGTCTGCTCCACGCCGAGTACTGGCAGTGGCATGTCCTGGCACCCCAATTGAGACGCGATGTCGCCTTGGCCATGTATCAGTTGCACACCACACGCTTCCAGCAGCGACGACGCACCACGCTGAACCGCCGAGATTGGTATGGACTGCTATTGCCCGGCTCGGTCGAGCATCCCGAGTTGCAAGTGGCGCGACTGCTGCAGGCCCACGCCCAGAACTATCTGAACATCACGGAGCTAACCAGGCAGTACAACCAGGTGCAGTTTGTGCCGGACAGCTTCTATGGCAACCTGTTGCAGCTGCGACATGTGCAACTGCGTCACAGCTTCGAGTCGCCCTATGTGGACGAGGATGATGTGAATCAGTCGGCATACTTCCTGCGACATTTTCTGCACTTTGTGCTGCTGTCGCTGCATCGTCCCATGTATCATTATTATGCCACGGAAGGACTGCAACTGTGGCTCGAGTCACGTCTGCTGCAGGACACCGATGGCTATTATACGGCATTGGATTGCTTGGAGCGACAAACTCAGCAGCTCTACGATGCGGAAGAGGCGCAAATCTATAGGCCACTGAGCAGCCATGAGGTGGCCAATGTGTTCCAATTCTATCGCTCGTTTCAGGCCGCTCTGAGGGATTATAAATTTTGGCTGCACGGCGAGCGTTTCGTCTTTGCCGAGCAGTTTGTGCTACAATACTTTGGATTGGATGAGCACCGTTTGCTCTTCTATGCGGTGGCCCAACAGTTGTGCAATCGCCAGGATGAGATCTTTGCGGCACAGATCAATCGTGGCTACATGAATCTACCCGAGTTCCAGGCTGCCTTCAAGTGTGATCCGGATTCATTTATGAATCCACCGGCAAAGTGCATGCTGAACAGTTGCGAATAATATGAAAAAATATTTGCTATTTTAGAGTGATTGAAGAGTATTTTATTAGCTTCAAAAATAAAATCTAACTAAAAATAATAATACAAAAAATTTAATAAAATATGAGCTTATTTATTATTTGCTTTTTATATTTATTCTTCAACATATTTTTGTCAGTTCTTTTTAAATTTGCATTACTGAGAATGTAGCCAAAATTGTTAAACTAATTTTAAACAAATTATTTGTTGTTTGTTCTCCACTTGAAAACTAACAAAAACTCCTGTCAAAATTTTGGATTTTCTGCTTATCTTTCAAGCCACTTGGTATTGTTGCATCTGCTATCCATTCAATTATCATCAGGACAAGGTAGAAATTATTAATAATTTTTAAGCACAACATCATTAACATTGAAGCGAAATAAACATTTTTTCTTTAATGATTTTAGTCATTATGCACGGGTTTTCTACGTTGAAAATAAATGTTTGTTTTTTTTTGCGCAGTGCGCAAATGTTGAATCTTGGAACTAAAAAATGAAATTGTTTATGAAATTGTGTGCATTATCCTATACCACTTGCCAAAGATTATATACTATAGTCTGGTTTACGTATTTGTCAATTTTCTTGTGTTGCGATTTTGAAAATCTTTTCAGCTAAATTCTAAAATGTATGCTCAATTCGATGGCAGTTGACATCTGCAAACTTAAGAAATGTAAAGTTTTTCTGCAATCAAATTGTTTCCATTCATGTTTTCGACAACTTTTGATATGAAACAGAAAGTTCGTTTGTACCTAAATATAAAATATACTAAAAGAAACTATTTGTAAAGAACACTTTTGAATTATTTTTGAACGCAATGTTTTTTTTTTATATATTAATGGAAAACATTGTTATTGTGCTTTTATTTTGTTAGCGGCTGCGGCTGCTCGGGAACTGTCAAACTGCTGGCGTTAATTTATTTTATTTATTTTCGATGTGATTTTTTAAACTTTTAAGCATGCTCCAAGCAATTCTTACTATAGACATCTCATTTCAACCCATGCGTTCTTTGGAGACCAGAATTATAGTCCCCAATACATATATGCATAAATTTTCCAACTTGTCAGTTTTTTTTTTCTCTTGAGTGTCGCAGTCCACGGAAAATATCTAACATCTGTCTCTCTGTATGTGTGTGTGTATTTTGTCCATCTAATAGATACTTTCGCACTCATGTTTGGCTTTCCTCAGAATTTCTTTTTGCTATATTTTGCTCTACCCAATAGCCAAGTGCGTGAATCGATTTTAGTTGGGCCAAAGCCTCGCTGCAGTTAATAGCACAGTCCGCAAAAAAATTCAAAAGAGAAAAAAACTACAACCAGGTAAAAATGGAAATTATTTCAGATTTAATTCAATGAAGAGTGAAAGTTTTGCCTTATCTCAATCGAACTCAAGTGTGCCGGGCCCATAAATAAATCGAGAAATATTTGGAAAGGTTCCAATCTATAAAGCTGGAAATATTTTGCCACAAATTCTATCTATATGTATTTTTCAACGACTACATATAGCCGGACATTAAGATTGCTATCATCAGCAAAAAGAAAAAATAAATTTCAAATAAAATTCAATAAAAAATAACGAAAAAAAAAAACAACAACCAATGCAATAAAAAACATCAAACCACTATATTTATAAATTATTCTCGTCTATATGGAGTCTGTCGCCTAGTTTAAGACTTTTGATACAAATGACATTTTCATATGAATTTTCATAATTTTCTGCTGTGTGCGGTTTTTAAAAAAAACATGTTGTATAATTTGAAAACAAAATGATATGTTCTTTTGAAATATTTTTAGTGTTAATTTGAAAAAAAAAACCACACGCGCCAGCTAAAAATTTTATTCGAAATATTTGTGTTGTCCGATCTTTGTGTGAGCAGATAAAAAAAATTGGAATCAAATATATATAATACCTTAAGAATTTATGAATTGCTTTGTTTTTATATTTTTAGAACTTAATCGAAAATGAGTGAGGCAACAAATCTATTCACCACCTTCGGCATTTTGGCCATATTGCTGTTCTTCTTGTGGATCATCTATGCAGTATTGTAAATCAACATAAAATGGGTAGAGGCATAGAGTTAAGGTAAGTTACATGAAAATAATTCACTCAAACTACTAATTTTAAATTTATAGATTAATGTTTAGAAAATAAAAAAATAATTTTGCAAGTTTTTGATTATAAATTGGGTGCAAGAAACTTAGGAACTGAAAGCGCTCCAGCTTTTATTCTATTTTATATATATAACCCAGGATCTTGGGAACGAGAAGATATCAAGTTATATTTGAAATAATTCAGCTATGCCAAAAATAAATTGAAATCAATTTTGTAAAATCGCCTAATTGAAAATATTTGTAAAATCATTTGTTTCTCACGCTTTCCATTTGTGAGGCGCAGAGACTGTGCTACGTGACTCGATGTAAAATGATTCAAATAATTTGGAAATTCAGCACACAAATATATGGCACAGTCAATTTGAAATGTATTTAGCGGCACACAAAAATAACGAATTTGAATACAGCTGCCTAGAAAAATAAATATAATAACCACACATCCACCCTGCTATTCTATCTGCCTTTGGTAAACCAATAAACCGCTAATAACAACAAATAAATGCAATTTTGAAAACATTTTTCAATATCTGCACAAGTTTCATGGCAATTTGCCACTGGCCAGAATGAATAATGGCCAAGTTAAAAAAGAAACAGACAAAAAAACACATTCGGAACAGGTACGAAATCAAGAGAAATTGCTATGGAGAAGTTGCTAAGGAAAGCTATCAAAAGTTTTTACCTATGACGCGATTACGTCGCCCACACATATTCATGGAATCTAAATGTTCTTGAAAAAATATGGCACATACGATATGTGTGTGTGTGTGCTGGCAATATCCGTATATATAGACACGATCTGTGCCACGTCAAAAAACATGAGAAACAACTGGACATCCATACCAGCAGCAAACTTTATTTCTCTAGATGTACACATTAATATATATATATATAAATCTATACATATATACAAATAAAATGATCTGTATGGCAGATATACTACACACATATAGAACCATAATTCCAATGAGCTGGCTGCTGTCTGATTTTGATTCGTGATAAAAATTCTAGGCCAGTTTGTGGAGAAGAATTTTTTGGTGCGTTTCTCAGTTATTCCGTGCCATTTGCTACGAACGGTTTGGCGATTCCCTAAAACTCAGCTCCCAAAGTGTGCGTACCCAATTAGATAGTTGCATTTAGTGTATAACTAAGTTATTGACAGATTAATAAAATTTTTCATAATTTAAGATTGATTACGAATTATAATTGACCATTTGTGCTAGTACAATTTAAACACTCAACTCTATAATTAACTGGAGTGTTACACTTGCCCATTTTAATTATTTGATATTTACAATGATTTTTCTATATAATCACAGAACGCGACAACAACAACAACAACAACTCATACAAAATGAATGAAGCCAAAAGTTTGTTTACCACCTTCTTAATTCTGGCATTTTTGCTGTTCTTGCTCTATGCCTTCTACGAAGCCGCCTTCTAAATTATGATTTGATAAAAGTTCAAGGATATACTTACATGTTGAATATTAATTCCATCAATAATATCGTAAAATCAACAACATCTACGTATAACTAGGATTTGTAGAACGTTACGCGTTTAAGCCGCTAGCATTTAATGGATTTCTATTAGTACCCTAAGTCAGGTAAGTCCAACTCATTATATCAAAATAATATTCTAATCATATATATATATAAATCGTTCTAATTTATTGCCGATCGCTGCATATCTAAGATTTGTTTTTTTTTTGTCTGTCAAATGCTTAAGCAGATATTCGGCACCTGATGAGCATTTCAATGACATTAATTAATAAAATTTGAAAACGAAAATCTTTGAAAAATATCTTGGGATAGAATAAATTTATATATGCAGCCCACAACCAGCTCATCGCCTGTCTTTGCTCGTTTTTTTTTTGCGCAACGCTGCCAACAGTTTCGACATTAGAAAATCATTTTCCAAAAAAGTTTTTCACTTTTTAACGACGACATTTCGACATGGCTCACTAAATATCCCCACACATCTCCCCACACGTCGCTTTTGAAACATTTTTGCAGCGTGTGAAATTAGTCAAATGAATTTCGTGTGATATTTTAAGCATTCATTATTTGCAAATTTATTATGTTTGTTATATTATTTTTTTTGGATTAGGTTTTTATTATCTCTGAAAGCAGTAAAAAACGAAATTAATGATCAGTTTTTATGTATTTTTTTCACTTAAAATTTTGACTTTATTTACATTATTAAATTTTTTGACTTAAAATTAAATCATAATGTTAGTCTACAAATGCTTATATAGTTGGTCGAAAAACCTTATTTATATTTCAAGAAATAAATACTTTTGTGCTAAAAATACATAGAAACACTTTTTATATTTTTTCCCACTTGAAAATTAAAGAAAGGAAAAACAACCATCTGCGCAAATAACTGAAAATGAATTTTAATCTCAACTGCAAAATTGCTTCAAGTAGCGCAAAACCATTTGGACACAAAACGCATAATCTTGAAATAAACAACAATTTAATTTAATTTTACTTAAACAGCAGGCTTTTATATATAGACAGCCGTAGTGCATAAATTTTATGGATATACCTAATCGATTTATATTTCCTGCAGATGACGCCAATTCCACAGGCAGTAAAGAGCTGCCCGATTTGGGGGTTCGACATCAATGGCCTGCAACGGAGCGAGTGTGTGTAGCGGTAAGTTGAATCAATTTCTATATCTGATATATATATATAACAAAAAATATTTCTTTTTATTTTTGCAGTGCTACTTTTGAATTAGCGAACGCTTCGGTCCATTTGGGTTGCAACCGCATCTCTCGTCTTTTAAAATGGCCCAAAGGCATTGGCGTCATTTGCTCTAATCATAAATATTAACTGGCAATTTTTGTTTCGCAATGGAATTAATTCAATTTATAATTTCTAGACCATAATGTACAGTATAAGTGTGTATAGCAAACAACATCAACAACAACATCCGCATAATGCACACATAGGAAAATTGTTTATTTCATTGTTTAACACTTTGCACACAAATTATGTAAGATCTTTATTTAATTCTATATGCATTTTCGTAAATAACAACAAGACCAAAAAAAAACACACAACAATTATTAAAATGCATTAACCATAACAACAAAAAAGCAGGAATAAAACAACAAAAAAAGCAAACAGTAAATTGTGTTTTACTTATCTCGAATTTTTCTTACTTACAGCGTCTTAATTTGATTTTAATAATCAATCTAATAAATTGAAAAAATATTGATACACAAATGTAAATCAACATAAATTAATTATTGTGAGTTTACAGTTTGAATTTCCTGCATCAAGATGAATTTCTATGCAGTTTGATTTTGCCCAACCTTTTTCGTAATGTCGATGAAAATTATAAATGAAAACATTTGCCTTGAAAATTACGATTAATTAACTATGAATAAATTACTTGTAACTGCTTTCAAGATGCACAATTCGTTTGAGTTATGGTTGTTAATAACAAAATAGGCCCAATCAATTATATGTATATATACTTCAAGACAGCTAAAACTGCAGGTAAGCAGAGCCCATTAGAGGACAGTCATAATTCCATGGGTCCAAAACATGAATTGTTATGTCAAAATTTGTTTTGGGCAGTTTGCCCCTTGGCCAGAGAGTCTCACAGATTGTGCATGAGTTCATCTCATTTGCATGCATATGATTATGAATGCAATATAAATTTAAGTTTTTTTGTTTCAAAAAAAGACTTAATTTTTTAAGTGTGCCAGTGCAATAAAGCGAGGTTTAAGTTGCGTTTTCGGTTTTATTTTGGGCTTCTTGCAGCTCTTCCGCCTGTTGGTCAGCAGAATCGCGAGAGCTGGCTAACCGGTTTTACGGCTTTGTGTATAACGTCAGCAGAAACCCGCTTCCCCATCTCTCTCCTCCTCTGTCTTTACAAAATGTAACTGCCAAAGAAGTGAAGCAATCGACTCGTTAATTGATTAAAGTTGCATTCACATTTTCTGTGTGGAAAATTGGTACAGTTTTTTTATTTTTTTTTTTTTATTAAAACTTAAACTATTTGCGAATATTTACAAAAATCTTAAGATTTACATAAGTAAGTAAATGCAATAGAACTTATAGTGGCTAAGTCCCCTTCTTTTGGCTTAGACCTTCGAGACGAAGACGCCGCGTCAGCTGGTGTCCAATGAGCATGCGCAGATGCAGCGGAGCCAGCTTCATGATAAAGTACTGTAAATGTTAAAGATTTAAAGATTAATGAGGTTATTTGATATTATTGCTTTTTGTAAAGTGTAATTACTAAAATAATGACTCATTTGTAGTAACGATAGCTAAATATGTTATTTAAAAACTATGCACCTAATAAATGCTTAGCTAAATATATTTTTTTTCCATATATAAAAGTAATAATATTTTTCTAAAGGTCAGTTTATGAATAAAAAAGTTATTTGATTTTTTTATCAAATTGGTTTTGGTATTGGTTTTTGAAAGTTTTGGTTCAACTCAACATGTTTATTCCTTGAATCGTTTTTGAAGATTTCAAGTATTATAGATGAAAGTTATGGGAGTATTTAGTATTTATAAAATGATGTATTTAGCAAACTTGATTATTGGGTATGAAGAAAGGATATATTTTCGACTCACCTGAAGTCCGTGCGTCCAGAAACCCGTAGTCATGCTCGTCTTGCCCAGCGTAAAGACCGCCGAGCGAGAAAAACTGCGGGCATTGGGGATGAGAAAACCACCGCGCATAACGGAATTTGAGTATTCATTCATTTTGGTAATTACAAACATGGGCAAGACCAGCTGCACGGTCACATTGTACTCGGCCAGCTCCTGTTCCAGAGCCTGAGTGAAATACGTGACGTATTTTTTGGAGGCCGCATAAACGGCCATGTTCGGCATAGGCTGCAGCTCCGATCCAGAGCCAATGTTAACAATCGCACCCCTCCGCGCTGATTTCATATGAGGCACTATCTTGCGAGTCAGCATTGTGACGGCGCCAATGTTGATGGTCAAAATATCCCAGATGATATCTTCCGGCACCAGTTCCAGCGTTTCGGGATAGTCATACATTCGGCCCACATTGTTAACTGCAATGAAGAGCGACAATTTCACAGTTAAGGCCATAGATGCTAATCGGTTTAAACCTTGCTCTGGCAAGGTTGCGTGTAAAACGACCACACATAATAATAATAACAATAATAAAAAAGAAAAAACTAAATCCAAAACGTAACTGAGAAAAATGTAAATTGCTGAAGCGCGTCAGAGCGTTTATGAGTTTGGCAAATGAAACTTGAAAAGTTCGACACAGAAATTATTTATATGCTCGTACTTGAAAATGTTTATAATAACTGGCCCACAGTCCGTTGAATGGCCCTACACCAAAGATTCATTATAATTGCACGCAATTACGAGTAGTATCTCAACTCAGTTTTTCAATGACATTGACAAAAAAA
Organism: Drosophila multiciliata; assembly: GCA_037043605.1. Lineage (NCBI taxonomy): Eukaryota > Metazoa > Arthropoda > Insecta > Diptera > Drosophilidae > Drosophila > Drosophila multiciliata. The sequence goes on along the minus strand of JBAMBF010000103.1, from coordinate 1,733,104 downwards.
AAAAAAAAACAAATAGGCTAAAACCAACAGATTTAATTGTTGTTGCCTGTGACGAATGTCAGATGAAACTGAGTTGGCCAATATACAGTTGCTGATGAGGGGCAGCGAGACTCTGGCAATTTGTTGATGTACTAATAACGTCCACTCGAAAATTAAGAAAATGTGTTATTTATTTATATATGTAAAATACAAAAATATATATTTAGATTTTGGTAAATAATAATAAATTCTTGCGGCTTCGTCTCACGGTTCACTGATTTTTTATATATTTTTTTATTCTAGTCAAATTATATTTTAGTACTCAGAGAGTTTTTTACGGAAATTGCAATGGATTTGATTGCTAAGCTTTTAAAATTGATAACAGGAGTTTAAAAGATATAACAGAATTTTATTTCAACAGCAAAAAAATGGATAAGCCAAAAAAGGGATTGTCTCTTATCGAATTCAAGTTCTGAGAATTTAATTTAACTTAACTTTACAGCTTTGTTCTGCTAGCACTTTATTTTTATCGGTAATATATTGATCCTGATCTGTCAATATTAATTCACTTACCAAGTATACCCACTTCAATGCCCGCCAGTTCCTTCTCGATTTGCTCATATGCCTCGCGTCCCTTGGCAAAATCTACGGCTATCCATTTAGTCTTCACCTTGTGCTCACTCTCTGTGAAATTTGATGGACAAGTTAGACCTGTAGATGCATCTGTGATTCTGTTAACCTACCAATCTCATTGGTTACCGTGATGAGCTTCTCCTTGGTGCGTGAGATCAGCACCAAATTGAGACCTTGACGTGCCAATTCCCTGGCATATTCCTTTCCAATGCCATCAGTTGCGCCAGTTATAACTAAAAAAGTGAAGGAGTATTTTAAATTTAACTAAGTAAAGAGACAATTTATGTTGTACTTAAAAAGACAACTTTCAATTTTTCATACTGAGCTATTTCATTAATAATTAGCACACCCTTGTTAACTGTTTGTAAAGTTAACTTATTTTGTTGGCTTTAGCTTGTTGCTACTGCCAGGCCAAAAACAAATACCAAATCTCAATACCAGATAGCAAAAAATGGAAAAACTAGAAACTTTGTTAATATTTCTTGTTTGTGTTGCGGCCGTTGCTGCTGTGCTGTTGCAATGAGTCAATGCAACAGTTGCCAGTGCGGCTGCGCAACTGGCCAACAGGCAGCAATCGCTGGCACCGTTAAAAAACATTGTTTGCTGTTGTTGCTGTTGGCTACTAGCCACACCGGTTGCCAAATATTTGTGCAGCGTAAACATTGGCAGCAAATGGCAACTGCGTCGATTTATAAGCTGTTTCCTAACTACGGGAAATGTACTGTGTTTTGGTTTTTTTTTTTATTTTGCATCAGTATTTACAACAAATAATTTATTCGCAAATATTATTTAATAAGTTGTCAATTGACAAACATTGTTGCTGTGCGCAAGGTCAAATGTGCTCGAAAATAACAAATAAAAATCACAATTAGGAAAAATGTTTAAGCATTAACAGTAAATTTGAAATTCCATTGTTTACCTTTTAAATTATTTTATATTTTGTTTTGTTTTCTTTCTATTCAAAAGCGTGCAAAAATGTAACTTGCTGAATCCGGTTTTGGGCTTGGTTTCGGTTTCGTTAGACGAGTTGAATGACTTGATTTGCCCTATTAAATAACATGTAAACAAACTGAAAACTCGAGCACTGAACAGCTGATCGATAAGACGGTATCATAAAAATATTCCGTACATTGAATAATTTATTAATTATTTATAATATATGTATAAGATTAGCACGTTTTGATAAATATCGGCGGTTGCATGCTGACATGGCTTGTGGTAGTCTATTTAATACAGGAACATATTAAAACAATTTAGTTAATAACTCGCAAAGATTGTCACGATATTTATCTATATATATATATAAATATATATATGAAAATTGGGGGCTGGCATGAACAAACACCTTCAGCATGCAATTTACATAGTTTTGAAGATATTTTTTCCCACATAAATGAATAGATCGCATTATCGTGTAAAATGCTAAATTAATAGCTAAATTTTGTAATTATATATTAAATACTTATTCAACACACAGTACTCATTATGCAGAGAGCTTCAAAATGTTTATTCCTGATAGTTATATTAATGAATTTAGCTTTTTGACCTCCCTTCCCTGGGGGAACAGCAAAACAATTTAAAAATCTTATTTGCAAATTAAAATAAACGATTTGTTTTTGTTTTCAGTGGACTTAGTTAAAATATAACTAAGAAAATAATGAAGCCAGGTTTTAGGTCTTTCTCTGTATATTTTTTTTTATCGGTCCTATGAATAAGTGTTTTTAATTATGTAAATATTTTATTGTGATTGCAAGCAAACGCCGAAAAATAGTGAAGAAAAAAACTCACCTGCCCATTTGCCAAATTTATCCAAAAGGCTTTGCGGCAACTGCGGCTGAAAGTACGGTTCCAGCAAGGCCTTTATAATGCTTATCAAAGATCTTAAGTTGTCGTAGAGATAAACACCAATGGCCAAAACGCCAACTAAATAAACGGCCAACGAAACCAGCTGCCAAATGAACGCCATGCGTAGCAGTGTATAAATGTTAAATTCCACAGCCGGCTGCATTATGAAAATAATCTCTTTATGTTATATATATATTTCACATGGACAACAACAAATTAACGAGTAACGAATGATAAGCAACAGTTGATAAGTGTCGAATCAAGCTCAAGTTTATATGAACATATCATACTATATAATCGCGTCACTTGTGCACTGTTTTCTATTTGAAATTCAATGAATTTGAATGAATTTCCTAGTGAACTTTGTAACAACAAACTGAGTTCCACCGATTTTTCACTTCTTGGGCTGCCGACACAAGCGACGGCTTTGAGCGTCAATCACGCACTAAAAACCAAAGCCGAAACTGAAACTGAAACTGAAGCCGAGTTACAGGCTCACAGGCCAAAGCTTGCGACCACATTAAATCGCTTCGCGCTTGTAAATCTTTTTTTTTATTCCAGTTTTATAAGCTGCAATTGTCTTCGAAGTAATGAACAAGAAAAACACTGCAGATACATGGAGAAAATGCCGCTCTTTTTTTTTTTGTAGCTTCATTACTTCATAAACATTAAATTTATGTTTGGTTATGTTTTGCCTTTGGTGTGATTACAAAATCAGCCGCCTGGCATCACAAATTATTAGATATTTAATCACCGCTGGCCGCTAGACATTTTCGGCTCTTTCGAGGCGAGTGAAATGTGTTGTTGTCAAATTAGTTGACATTTTGCTTGACGATAATCACTGTCAAGTGCATAATTAGTCTACTCTTACTGGGGACTTAATATTTGACACTGCGACTGGCACTGGAATCAACAAGGTAAAAGGTGCAAAAAAATATATTTAACAACACGCAGCGATCTGAACTTGGCTATTTTGTTAATGATGACAATTTATGTTAAAGTGCTCTGACATGTTGAACATTTTGAATTGATTATTATTACAATTGTTAAGTGTGCGCGTAAAAGCATTTTTAAAAGGATTTTATAATTTAAATTGAAAAATATATTTAGGCAAGTCAGCATCTTGCAAGTTGTTGAATATTGTGAAAATTTAATTATTTATTAAAAAAAACAAAAATGTACTTATAAGCCGTATTAAACTGTAACTGGTGATAAGCCCTTGAAAACTTCTTTGCACTTCTCAAGAAATTAATCGACTTTTCAAGAGTGGTGGATTCTAACTAAAAGTCTGAACTTCTCTAGTAACTAGGGGACCTCTCAAAAGTGATTTCCTATTTACAACGTATTTATTTATAATGTATTGCTTACATTTGCAATCGTTAAAAATAAACAAAACACTTCAAATGTACGTTGTTTGAACTTTTTGTGTGTATGCGTTGTAAATTGAATGCAAAATCTATTTGAATGACTTTTCAAATCATTATCAGGAAAACAGATAAGGAAATAAAACTTTGGATGACATGCTAAATCTTGACAGTTGATGATTTTTTTTATTGTAAAGAACAAATTACAATGTTGTAGCATACCTGTCAATTGCAGCAAACGTGTCAGTTCGTGTTAGATGACTAAAATGAACTAGCTTAATATATTTGTGCATTCTAAAAATATTATTGATTTTGACAAGAAGTGTTCGAAAGCTGTGGAAAAGCGCATACCCCAATAGTCAAGACACCAATTGAGTAACCAAAATTTTTAGCAAATACACAAACCAAGCACAAAAAGCATCAGCCTGAAACTATGCTATGCTTTTATTTTTTCTTGTCTGCAAATCGTGTAAAGAAAAATTGCAATATAGTCAAACGCAATCTCGTTGTAAAAATGCACATAATCGCATTCTGTACATGATGCCAGATATAGCCCGGAGTTTCATCAGCACCGTCCCTTAGCTGGGCAACCGCACTGCGTACATAATCCTTAGCTGAGGGTATAAAGAGTCCACCTCGCATAACGGCCTTCGAAAAGCTGTTAATCTTGGTCACAACAAAATTGGGCGACAGCAGCTGCACATGGATGCCAAACGGAGCCGCCTCCCGCTGCAGTGCCAGTGTGAAACTGCGCGTGTAAGCCTTCGATGCGGCATACAGTGTTAAATATGGCACAGGTTGAAGTTCCGTTCCGGAACTAACGTTCACAATGGCACCCTTGATCTTGGACGTCGACAGCCGATTGAAGAAGTAGCGCGAGAGCTGCGTGACGGCCCCAATATTGGTATCGAGAAGATGTTGCGTTTGCTCCTTGCTGTGTTTTTTTAATCCTCCATGCAAGGCAATGCCCACATTGTTGACTAGAAGAAGCGTTAAGTGATAATCGGAGGTTTAGCTCAGGAAAAAAATATGCCCCAGAATTTAGCATTACACCATTTCTCCAAGTGCAATTAATAAATTCCAAGGGCACTTTTGTCCGGACTTTGTCCAGTACTTACCTAGTATAGCTATCGGCAGATCGGCCAGTTCGCGCTCAATATGATCGTAAACTTGAGCACCTTGTGTGAAATCAGCAATGACAATCTTTGTCTGCACTTTGCACTCCGAAGCTAAAAAAGATATGGTGAAAAAGATTTAGATACGCAACTGATAACTGGCATTATAAATGAACATACCGATTTCCTCAGCAACTGCCTTGAGTTTCTCCTCGTTCCTGGCAATTAGCACCAAATTGATGCCATGTCGGGCCAGCTCCTTGGCGTACTCCTTGCCAATGCCATCGCTGCTGCCCGTTATTGCAGCCCAAGATCCAAATCGCTCCTTCAAGCTCAATTTTTGGCTGGGATCGTTGGACAAACGCAACTTGAGCAATCGGAATGGTGTTCTTAGGTGCTCATATAGATAACAAATGAGTGAGTATAAACCTAAAAAGGTTAAAAATGTTGATAAGCAACTCAACATAATTTTTGTAATAATTCCGATTTGCTCCACTCCGTTCGACGATCGGTAACAGACTGCAAAGGGAACTTTGTTTGTCGTCTAAAAATGTGTCGCTATATTTAATCGATATATAAAATCTGTGCACGTTAAATATGAAAATTATTGAATGTCACGAAAGTGAAAACATACTCAAATTGTACTTTAACCAATATGGGAACTATAAGCAAGTTTTAATGAGTAAGCGTAAATTTTTTGATTGTCCGGCCACCCACCTGATTAGCTTACAAATAGTTAAATTACGAAATGTTCGCAAAAACAAATAAACATTTGTGCTATTTCATTAGAATTTCTAATGGCCAATTTGCATAGCTAAATTGTACACATAAATTGAACGGGTCTTGGGTTCAGTCAAATAAAAAGTATTGTTGGTTCCACACGAAAGTGGAACAAAATAGATTATGTAATTTGAATTAAATGTATTTATGACATGCATTTAATTTTTCCTATACGAAAGGCATATCAACTCTCACTTATCTATGCACAAATAAGAAGCCTAAATTTTAAGCAAAATCCATGTACTTTTTCTGAAATGACATCATAGTTTTTGGCTTTTGAATTTTGGCTTTTGGTTTAGCATTGTTCATTCGTCTTTGCCAGCCAAATGCACTTACACATATCACAATTACTGGCATGAGCGCATACTTAGCGCATACATTCATAAATTAGACAGCGCAAATGGTATTTTACAAAACGCTAAGTATACACACACACACACGCACACACACACACGCTCGCACACACTGGCCTAAGAAAATCAGGAAACGGAAATGTGCGACGCGGCGCTGTGAATTGAACATGAAGTACGGCGAGGACAAGGACAAGACATGGGTTATACATATATCAATATGAGCAACGGTTACCGCATGGGCAGCCCTGTCGACACACCCTGTCGATGGGTGAAAACTGCAAACTGGGGAAATTTCGAAAAATATGGGCTGACATTTTTCTTTGTCGCCGCAAAAACCGCATTTATTCAAGTGTCAAATAAATTCATAGTTTTTCCACACCCGCCCCCAGTCAAGGTGGGGGGGGGGTCGACAGTGGCGGCGTCGGCCAACTAATTAAGTCAAATGGTTTGCTGTGTGTGTGCCAAAAAGAAGCTGGCAACAAAAAAACCGCTAATACCAAAAATCCATTCAATGCCACTGCCTGTGGCTATGCAATGGCATTTGAAGCGGCGCCTAAGTGCATGCAAAATATTTGGCAACTTATGCTAATCACATTTAATTGCTTTTTAAGCATACTTCGCTGGCAGTTTCAGCTAATTAATGTTACTCATACGCAACGTGGTACACAGCCAGTTAATAACCTTATTAAAGTCATCCGCTCAGCTGCAACTCGACTGCAGCTTAAACAAACATCCGACAGCAAAACTACGGCCGAGCAACGGCGCCAGCCTCCATCTCAAATTACACACACGACACAAGGACATGCATATGCCAAGATAAAAGCAGTTTGCCAAGGATCAGTTGCAGAGTTGCGGCAAAGGGATGGATAAGTGGAACTGGCGCAGTCATTGTCAAAAAAGTCAAACAATTTGAATTATGTTTTGCAATTTGTACATCCGTTGCTGCCATTCCAAATCGCCCACACATAAAAAATCACACACACACGCACACCCACACACACACACTCTAACACACTTCATATCCTCCTCTGTCCTTATTCTTCCCTTATTTTTATATATGAAGGAAATTATTGTTTGCTTTGTTGGCGATGCCTCTGGCAGCCTTTATTACACGATATATTATATATTCACTATATGCAAGAGCAGATTCATGCAACATTCATTTTTATAACATTTTATTGTGGTTATTATTGCATTTGCTGAAAAAAACGAGCAAAATGAACTCATTCGGATGTTTTGGCAAAACGTTTTCATCTCTATTTCTGCAAGATTTTTTAAAGAAGTAATTGTAACACATATTGTAAGGAATTGTGATTTTTCTATAAAAATTAATTCGAAAACACTTAAAGAATCTTCTTCTTGTTTTTTGGCTTTAAAAGGCATTGGCTGTTTACACTTCAATTCAGTAAAAATCTAATTGTTTATCTTGCTTTATTTCCTTTACTAATTCTCATACAAAATGATCTCTTTTTCTCCTCTCATTCCATAAAAAAAAGTTTAATTTTGTTGAAATCACTGCGAATTAGTATTCGAGAACACATAACTATATGCAATTGTAGCCAAAAATGAGACACTTGTCCTCTTTCCGACATCCTTCCTGCACCCTTCTCTACCTTCCCAAATGAAGTGAATTAATTGCTTTGGCATTTCCAGCGTTCTAATCTCTGACATATCGTTAAAGCGCACTTGGCATTGTTGACTAGGTTGCTTAAGGATGTTTATGTCAGGCATGAATTTTAAGTAGTTCAAAGGAGGCTGACAACGTGCCGCATTACAACATAAAAAAAAACCAAATATAAACGAAAAGTAAAAAAAAAAAAAAAAAGAGTTGTCAAGTGAATTCGTGATGCGACAGAAAACAAGTTAAAATGTTTGTGGGAAGAGTGCTCGACAAGCAGATACTCTGTAAATGTAATACATATTCTCAATATTTATATAATCTTTACTTATAAATGAATAATATTTTTTTTAGAAAGACAAACCTCCACAGCTGTTTGAACGGATGCTGTGATTTTGTTCCTTAAGACGAATCCTGGCGTGATTCAAAATTTATCGGAAGTTAAAAAACCACAAAAAAAAACTTGACCAGTTATAGATATATTTAAATTTAAAAAATAAATATACATATTCAGAGTCTGCTTAAGGCTTATTTGCTGCGACTCCAAAGTTAAATAATTTAATAAATCTTTTCTTCAGCAACGTCGTGCCAACTTCCTGGCTGTTATTTATGATACTCCCTCTGCCGCAGTTTACAGAGTATAAACGCTTTGGAAGCTGGCAAGTGGGCGACTTATCCTGACGAGATTTCGCCCCTTAAATGGCGCATGAAAATTAGCAAGTTGTCTGTCTGCGGCTGCCATTATGCGGCACACTTTGAATTTCAGCCGTGAGTTGATTTTGCATATTTGTTCTATTTTTTTGTGGCATCTCGCTTTGATTGCTGGCTTCGCGATAAAATTGGCTAAAGGCTTAAGCGTTTTATGGTAGAGTTAATTAGCAGTTTTGTACGTTATCGCTGTCTATAAATGTCCAGCCCCCAAAAACTTTTTGACCATAAAAACTGCAATCAGTGGTAAGTTATGTGGCCAGAAATCACCGAAACAGGCGCACACACACACACACACGCCTGCATTTGGTTTTGGCCAGAGCGACACCTGTTAGACCTGCAGGGCAGCAGCACTGGAAAACTCATAAAAAATGACTAACAACGCGACAGGGCAGAAACAGCACAGCGATTAGGCCAGGCAGCAGCAGTCAGATGTGGCAAGAGAGTAGCATCCGAAACTCTTGTCCTGTGCATCGCAAGTGTCGTTTTGAAAAATTCAAATATCGCTGCCAATAAAAGCCAATAAAACTCGTAAAATAACTCAAACACAAAAAGTGTTTCGGTTTGTTGGGTGGGGGGGGGGGGGGATTTGGAAAAGTGCTGCTCGTTCAAGTGTTTTTGTGTCGCAATGTTGCGGCTTGGTCATAACCCCATCGAGCATTGGTAATGGAGCAGTTGAAGAACGTTGACTCCTGATACGAATGAATATCCAAAGTGCAGTTGTGTGTGTGTGTGTGTGTGTGTGTAGCTCTTAAGTTGTCATCTATTTAACTGCTGGCTACAATTTAATACAATCTGTGTGCTCTCAGCTGCAGAAGTCGCAACTCCTTCGAGTTGTTGTATTTATAGCCAAGTCAGCATTTTGCATTCTGTAAATAGCATAGGTAATGCATATATATATATATATATATAAGTATATGTGCAAATCTGGCGTCTACACCTGTTTAAAATATATCCCCAGAAAGTGTTGTACTGCCAGAACAGAAGATTTAAGGGCACAGGTCTTGCTTTTGATGTTGGCACATTCATTTGCAAACAACCAGGAAGTGTTTAGCAAAAAATTGTTTTACTTTAAAATAATGGAACAAACATATAAATAGATTAACATTTTTAACTGAATACTCTTCGTGTAAATTTCTTACTATTCCATTTATTTTTTAGATAATTTTAGTTCCGATCTAGGCATACCCATCCTGAGTGGTTTATCAGAAATGCTCTTCAAAATTATAGCCAAATTCCTAAGATTCCAATCACTACTAATTATAAATGACTCTTTTACTATATATTTATAATAAGCAATAATAATAAAAAGTCTTTCATACATTACAGTGAAACAACTGCGAACAGGATTTACATAAATCAAGTTGTTTATGTGAGACTATTTACCATTTAGTTGGTTTGGTTAGTTGACTCACAAATCAGCGCATTGGCAACATTGTCAAAGTCGTTGAATCCAACAGTTAAACTTTCACAATTTGCATGTGCAACAAAAGTTTGCCCTGATTTCCAAGCAAGCTGATCAATCAACAACAGCAACAACAACGACATGGACAACAATTGTTAGGGTGTTGCATTGCATACAAAATGCAAAGTGCATAAAAAAAAAAAAATAAATATTGCTGTTTAGTTTTTCGCCATAAGCAACGCATTCTGCATTCAGATAAAGACCGACCGACCGACCGACCCACCAGACCCAATCGACTCGACGATCCCAGGCCGGGTCCGAGTCCAAGACAAGTCGAATCAAATCGAATTAATATGCATGCTGCGTGTTCCTTTGCTGGGCTTCTGCTATCAGCGGGCATTCCTTGACGCATTGGCCGATATTTGAACTGGCGACGCTACCTTCTCAGTTTACTGGCGCTATCGCGATGCCAACTATGCAAAAAAAAAAAGAAAAAAAAAGAAAATACCAAAAATTTGTTGCCCTTTGACAGGGCCGGCCAAGATGGCGAAATATGTAAGTAACAGCATTCGTGTATCCTTCCTTGCAGGATGCCAAAAACGCGACAAAAACAATTTCATGCATTCAAATGCCACAGCGCACAGCATGACAGCATCTATATGAGTCGCAAGAACTAGTCTCGAAGAAGTGACGACTATTAAATACCCTTTTAATATTTAGAAATTTATTAAATTTATTTCCCGTGAAAATTATAGATTTTGCTCTAAGTTACACATTTTTTCCAATCCAATCTGCTCTTTAAATAAAATTTATTATTATTATTTTTTAAGCAGCGCAAAGTAAAATCGTCGAAAGAATTTTAAAAAATACATAAATAAGGAAAAAAATGTGAGAAGAAAAAGACGAAGCTGGCTTCACGAATCGTTACACAGACTATTTATATTAATATATATATATATATATTTTCTTTGTATTAAAAAGAGTTTCTTTCAATGCGTTACACATTTTGTTAACCAAGTGTAATTCTTTCAGGCAGGGTATTCAAAGTGTGTAAGCATTTATTTATTGCTGGCTGGCAGACGCATCCACCCTTTCCAAATGCCTTTCTAGTTGAGACCCTCGAAAAAAAAATGTTGTACAAAATAAAATGTCTCTTTGTTTTGCACTTTGCCCAAGCGAATCCAGCAAAACACATAAATCTAAGCATATGTGCATTAAATTGCTACACCCTGTCAACCCGCTCCTCTACAAATCTGAGAAATATTTTTGAGCATATTATATGAGTATATTCAGAATGTGCTTTAATTGCGCCCAACTACTGAAATTACTACTAGAAATTTCAATTGTTTTTCTATTGCCTTTTTCCTGACTTTGGGGTTAATTTACACCTTGCCTTTTGCCAGCCGTCTGACTTGGCTCTCTGTTCATCTGTTTGCCTGGTTTCAGCCAAAAGCTGTCGACAAACTTAATGACCTGAAAACTGTTCGATAATGTGTGGGTGTGTTTGTGTGTGTGTGTGTGTGTGTGTGTGTAGTGTATTAGTGTGTGCACGCCTGCGGAAATTATCAACTCGCCGCACTTCACAAAAAAAAAACCCCAAAACGAATGGAAGCTAATTTCCAGGAAGGCGATTAGAAAATGTGCAATTTAAGTGTGGCAGCAAAAACCAAAGTTTTGTGCTCTAAAAACGGCTGACAAAAAGGTGGCCAGCAATAAGAACAGACACACAATATTTTTGGATAAGATTAGAGCTGTGAACAATAGCTGAGATTGGTTAAGGAAAATGTATATGGGCATTAAGTCTATAGGGGCATGATAAGTTTTAAGTCTTTAGTGTTAAATATATAGCTACAGATAATATCTCAAAGTGAAAATTATCCTAAGCTAGAAGATGTGTTTATCTCTTTCGAGTAAATTTTGGACTCAAAAATTAAAAAAAAAAAAATTTTTAATGGCTTCAGCTTTAAACAGTTTTCTATATAAAATATTCCTTAATATTCAGAATTATATTTGCACTTTTAGTGCAATTTTTAAAAATATTATAAAGTCTTTTTTTACAATATTTTAGTACACATTAAATTAGAAATGTATATTATTGTAACATTTTTTTATATTTCACTTGTCTTCTTTTACACAAATGCACTCAAAATGATTTCTACTTGCAACCCATTGCCGCCCACTGCTGTCCAGCAATTTGGCAGAACCAAGTAAAAGCCACGTGACTAACATAAGCAAATACAGTTATAGCCAAAGCGATGGCCACAGCAAGTGCTCGAGAAATGTTTTGTTTGGCAAAAATCAAGATGTGTGTGGAACCAAAAAAATATAAAAAAAACCCCTAAAACTGGTTGTTGGTTGCTGGTTTTTGCCGTTGCCCAGTTGAGGGATAGATTGTGAGAGAGAGCTGTGGCAACAACCATCGTTGTGGCTGTTACTCAAGCCCCAGTTTCGAATCGTATGTTTATCTTTGGCCTGGCCTTTGTCTAGCTGAAGTGGCGCTGGTATGCAATGGGCGCATATGTGAGGGGGTGGGTGCAGGGGGATGCCGGGTGCTGGTGTTTTACATTTTCGATCCTTTGGCGATGTTTGGGCTATAAATAAACGTTTAGTTGGTGCGGAAGCACAGCGACAGCAACAGCAGTCTGTAATACAGGCTAAAAAGGATGCGTTGTGGATGCGAGGGGGTGGGTTGAGAGGAAGATGGAGGCTGGGGTACGCTTGTTTGTCTAGTGGCAGCACGTGCTGTTGCGGGCTGCGGTCAACGTGTGTGGCTCCTCATTGTTGTTACCATTTTTAGCACGCCTGTTAACTGTTAACTAAGTCGCCTCCCCCGCTCCCCCTAATAGCCACGTAATCGGCGCTCAATTAACACAGTTAACCCTACACACCATTGCCAGCCCTTCAGTTTCAGTTAGTACATTGTGGCTTTTAATTTAACATGCATTTATTAGAAATTTATTAGCACATTGCAAAAATTGTTACAGCGCAAATTTTATGCAATTGCATAAAATTTTTACAGTGGCGCCACTCGAATTCATAACTTAAACAAAGGACTGGCGACCTGGGCAAAGGATTCAAGGAGCAGGACCTTTCATACTAACACTGATTGGCATTGGAAGCATTGGGAACCTGTTGACCATTTACATTTCATTAAGTTTTCAACGTTCCCTTGTAAGTTTTTGTCCTAGCACTTTTCTTACTGCCTCATTTAAATTCTAATTTTATGACTGCGTTTATGTTTTTGTTGAAAGGCAAAGAAGCACACACTCACACACTCACACACACACACACACATATTGCTGCATAAACTTAAGCTATCTATTTATATATCTGTGCGGACTTTCCGCTATGCATATTCGAGTGCATTCATAATTGTCAAAGACACAAGACAACTTAAGATTGTCATTGAGATAGAACTGTCTAACTTCTCAATTCGATTGTTTTGCCAAAAGACGATGTTATCATATCTTAAGTACCTGATCTTACATAGGTAATATTATTTTTAATAGACACAAGGCAATAAAGCGCATTTGGTTTGCAATTTATATGTAATAGTCGAATAATTCCAAAGATCATTTTCAGATGGAAATCTTTTCTTTTTTAAATAGTTGCAATTAGATCATCAGATATTTTGTATATTTTTAGGAATATCAATTGTCAATCCGAATAGTATTATTTATTGCACGGGATCAATTATTTAACGACAATCCAGAATATCTAGAAAAACTACGAATTATTTCCCACAATCTGTAACAATTTTAAAACAATTTTAACTAATATTTAAAAAATAATAACATGTTTACTTATTTTTTAAACTTAATTGCAGATTAACAGTACATTTTATTCTGTAAGCTAGCATTATTGTTGGGGCGAGAAGCAGATCTGGCAATTGTGCGCATACAAAATCAGGCCCATTTCCCCCCACTTACCTCACCACATGTTGCCATAAATCGTCGATCCCCAGCTAAAACGATTTGCGCGGGTAAAAAGATTCGCCGCACATGTGAAAAATCATATTCTAAAAATTGTGTATTGTTTTTTTTTTTTGTTTTCTTGAAATGAGGAAAGTTTTGAAAACAGAGAACGCAGAGAGCGGCAGGCAGAGCAGAGCATGAGAGCAGTGCCGAGCAGGCAGCAGAGCACGACGTGACAGAGACCGAAGCCAGACGACGACCGAAACGAGCAATGCTTTGTTTAGGTGGGGGTTAAAGGGGGAAATCGCTTGAAGCGCAGCCAGTTGGAATTGCACGCGACAAAGGCGTAGCAGGACTGACGAGGGGGGCAAGGTGTCGGGCTGCAGTGGCAGCGGCGACGGCTACGATGACGACACAAAAAACAGCAGAGACGACAACAACGACAATGACAACGACGACAACGACGACGACGCCGGCAGCAGCAGCTGTCTGCTGCTACTGCTGCTGCTGCTGATGTTGCTGGCTGAGGGCTTCTGCTTCTGCTGTTGGCTGACTGCGAGCAGTCGTCAGTCAGTTGGCCAAGAAACTGGTAGCGTCGGTGTTGTGAGCCAACAAAAGGCTGGCAACTGGCAAACTGGCAGCTGGCAGCTGGGCAGCTGGCACAGTTACCGGCTACGGCTCTGGCAGCGCCGTGCGAGAAATGTGTGTGTTTGGTCTGTGTGCAAACCACCACAGGGCACGGGGCAGCCGTTGGATTGGCTTTGGCTTTGACTTTTGAGCGACGCGTAGCCAGCCAAGAAAAGTGGCCAACTGTCAGCAAGCCAGCCAGTCAGCCAGCCAAGTCAGCCAAGCCAGCCAGTCAGTGAGCCAACAACATCAATTGCTGGCCAAGTGAGGTGGTGATGGTAAAGGTCCAAGAAGATGATGACGACGCAGCAGCAGCAGCAGCAGCAAACCGTGCCAAACATTGCAGGATGGTTGTCAAGGAATATATTTTTTTTGGCCGCAGACGCAGTTTGATTGGCCAAGTCAAACAGTGGTTTTGACCCTGGCCAAGATCGCCACAATGGACGCCAATTGACAGCTTCTGCACACACACACACACACACATACAGACACATACATGCATAGACACAGTGGTGCAGTGGTGCAGCAGCAACAACAACAGCGGCATGCCCCGCAGGATGCGTTCGTCTCGATTATACAGCTAATAACAACAACAACAACAACAACAAAAAACAATAAAAACGTGTCGCGCCGCAACAACAACAACAAACAAAACGCGCTGTGCTCTATATATGTATGTGTGTGTGTGTGTGTGTGTGAGTGTGTGTGTGTATGTGCGTGTGACAACCTTTTGAACTGACCAACGTGCGCCGCCAACTTTTGGCCAGTGCCAAAACACGACGTGCGCCAATGGAGCAACTGGCGCAAAGCCCAGAAAAAAAGGCAGCAGCAACAACCATTGTTTCAACTGGCCGCTAATCATGTGTTGCACGCCAATGTCAGCGAACAAATTGGCTCAAAGCACACGCGTCCGAAACCTCAAAGGATGCGCATCAGGCATCAGCAACCAGGCAACAGCAACCGCAGCAGCAGCAGCAAACCCCAACAGCAGCAGCAGCAATAAGAAATCTTAAATTAATATGAATAAACTCTAACCAAACTTCAAGTAGTGATTAGTGACTTAAAATACCACACAAAATACTTAAAAAAAAAATTATATAATAATAAAAATACAAAAAAATAATTAGTAAACGTAGTGTTAAATAACTTCTATGCCAATTATATAAACTATTTAAACAAACTATGATATAACCAACATCAACAATTACCCAATTACATAAACACTAGTGCAATCTATAAATAATTTTGCAATTTACATACAATTGGAAAGAAGTTAATGAATTTAATTGGTAACTGAAAACACTCGTAGACAATTTACAATATAAAATATAAAACTGATTACATAAAATAAAATCAGCGCGATTTGTGTGCATCGTTTCGAAAATATCCACAAGAGGCCAAAATCCGTAAGAGGATGGAATG
Source organism: Drosophila multiciliata (assembly GCA_037043605.1). Classification (NCBI taxonomy): domain Eukaryota; kingdom Metazoa; phylum Arthropoda; class Insecta; order Diptera; family Drosophilidae; genus Drosophila; species Drosophila multiciliata. The sequence continues at coordinate 1,717,341 of JBAMBF010000103.1, read as the reverse complement.
CGATGCAGCAACCGTTGCAGGAGGACATCTGAGCAGTTATTAGAGTGGACGCATGGTGAGTAGGATTATGGGAATATAAATGTGGTTTTATTTATTATTGTTTTAGCTCTGATCTTATTAAGATTCCAAATAGCTGTGCATGTTTTTTTATTTATTTAAATTCATTTGCTAATTTTTAATTTAATTTAATTTTTTCAATATGCATATTATGGCCCCATTATTTTCACCAGAGAACATCTTATTTTTCATATACATTTTAATATATTCAAGTTCGCAACAAATTTTATATTATTATTACTATTCAGATCAATCATAATCCTTGAGTTTAATACTATTTTTCTATACTAATTCGTATAGGTAAAAAGCTGCAATTACAAAGAAAATATCTTCTAAAAATACCTCCAACTCTTTGATGGTTTTAGGAACTAATAATTTTTACTAGTATCTGTCACCACCAGCTGATCACTTTGAAGTCGCACCCACTTCACGCCAATTCGTTCCACTTCCCTCCAAAACGCGTTGGCTTAGACCAAAAAAAACCAATTGCCTGGCGCCACATAAATAAAGCAAAATGCTGCACAAAATGACAACATGTTAAATGCGTCATGCGGCAAGCGGGCGCAAGGGGGCAGTAGGCGTTACAGTAACAGTTAAGACATACAATTTATAGGCACTGCAAAAATGTAAAAAACGCGCCCAACCAAGCAGCCAATGTCTCAAGACCACAACATTTATTTATGAGAAGTTTCTGTCAGTGCACAACTCAGAGATTTCACCCTTGCCCCATTTCACTTATCCAAACTGGTTCTGGATCATTGGCCAATACATACAAATGTTATATTTTACCCAGAACCATAGCAAGAATCACAAACCTGAAGTGATAATAATCGTAAACTTGAATATAATTGTTTTATGGTATATTTTAAACAAAGCAAACATCTAAAGAAAATCAAATGCCGACCAATTAATTTAAATATACTCGAAAGTCCGCATGTTTTTGAATTTTTAATGTCTCAATTTATGGGCCGAGACTGCGAATTACGTTCAATTACAATCGTACTTGTACAAGTTTTATGATTTACCCTGTAAACATAAAAATCTATAAAAACACGCACATGCTGCACACACATTTAAAACAGTTGTTTCGAAATTTTAACGAACTAAATCATAATTTTTAATTGAATTTTTATGACTCAATCGAAGAGAGGCCAAATTGTTTCAAGTTTCAGAAAATAGGTTAATATAAAAGTAATATTCAATTGCAGGGTATATAATAGACTTATGCTCTTGCATTTTGAACTCTGACTTGTACATAATATTTTCGAGCCATTAAAGCAATTAACAACAACGAACTGCACTCAGTTAATTGGCTCAAAGGAGATGTTGGGCCCAAAAGTTGCTCAGAACTAACACGGAATTTAATTGTGCGAGCGGTATGCAAAAGGACAGTGACAGGACTCCAAGTAGGGGGGTTTGGACGAAGGAGCTTTGGACGACTCGTTCCTTAATGTTTGCACATTAATTTTAGAGTTTTTCTTTTTTTTTGTTTTCGCTCTTTTTAGTGACAGTCGAACATTTTTTGCAGTTGGCATTTGCTGGAAAAGAATTTGTTGACACCAACAATGTTTCGGACATCCTGGCAAATAATTCTTGGCCCCGTCCGCCGTTCTTGGCCGGAAATTGGCAACTAAGCCAAGCAGCAAGCGCATTGTGTCCTTTCCTCTTGACTGCCTGCATATGTTCGCCGTGCAGTCTTCCGCACAAGACAAACAAAAGGTCCTGGTCAGCTCCGGCCAGAGTTCGCACTTCCTTTTTGCCAGTTCTTATCATTCACGCCAAACAAAAAAGCGATGCTGGCTAAAACGATAGCCCGTTTTGCATTTGGGCACGTTTCAATGAACGGCCCAAAGATTTATGGCCTGCATTGATTTTATTGATGGTCCCCGGGTGCAGTTTTATTTTTTTTTAAATAAATCGAAGGCAACGCGCAACGACGTGCAATTAAAACTAATTGAATCGCCCCGAAAATTTCTCTGTGACGCAAAGAACATGCAATGTGACACATAGTTGCGAATAAACGATTTAGCGACGATTGAGTACACAAATACAACTCAAGTACTTGGCACTAGGTTGTATCTAAAATTCGTCTTTTATTTTATTTTCTAACTAGATAAACATTGAATCAGTTTTGACGAACTAGATTTTCGATAGTGCAAGTTTCAGTTTTAGGTTGCTTATTTCAAGCATAATTAAGAAATATAAGTCTTAATGGCACCCAAATATTAATAAAGAAATCGAATATCAGCCTACAAATACATAAATAATAACAAATATATTGTTTTATTTAGGGAAGTAATTAACATAGTACAAAGAACAGAACAAAGTAATATAGCCTAATATCATCAAAGAATATTGCTAATACTAAAAAATTTTATATTTTAAAAGCATTTTTGATAATTTGGTTGGTCACCGAAAAAGCACTAATTTTGTATGAGAATTTGATATTTCAAATATTTAAAATTGTCTAAATTTGTGGCAGCTTAAATGCAAATTAATTTTTGGCACATATGTTTCGTGAAATACATTTTTAGATAAATTCCAATTTCTGCAACTATAAGAAAGCTATAAGGGATTCAATAACAAAGCCAACCATTCTTGATCTAATTACTGCGCTTTAAAGTTTCGCATTTCTATTGAATCACATTCAATTGTCATTACACCCTTCTCCCAAGCATTTGTACCCCTGCCACATACAAATCACGCTTCGCCTTTCGAGTGCCATTCGCATTTGTCGCTTGAAATTATGTTTTTGGGTGCAAAAGTCAGTCGCCATAATTTTCATGGCGTAGACATGGCAAATGAAACAAACAAACAAATAAATCGCCAAATTATTATTTGGTCCTGCGACTCCTGGCAACTGCCTCCATCCATCCATCCATCTATCCATCTGCTGCTGCTGCTGCAACTAGAAATGCTGCCCACCAAATTTTTATGCGGAGCTTCAACAAAACTTTGTCTGCGCCGTTGTCCAGTCATAATGATTTACTCGATTTGCATATTTTTGCACTTATAAAAATGCACAAACGATTTTTCATTTTCTTGAAAACTTATTAGTGCGCCGCAGCGAGCCTTTGATGACCAAAAAGGAAGCCGACTGAACGTATTTTTTTTTTTTTTTTATATATATTTTGTTTGCTGTTGTCCCATAATGAAGCCTGGTTATTTATTTGTTATGCATGAGGCTTGAACAATTTTTTTTGTTGGTTGTGACCCGGCGTATACGTAATTTGTTTGGCCTGCGGCTAGATTGCGTATACGCCCTGGTGTCGCATTCGTCTAGCGTTTGTCTGCTCCGCAATTTGTAGCGCCTACAAGTCTGCTGCAGCAAATTTTCTTGGTAGAGCTCCAAGACATTTGACTTCCTGCTCGCATTTGGCACACATTACCAACATGAACTGGAAGAAAACAAAAACAACAAAATCCAAATCAACAACAATAACAACAAAAGCAACAACGAAACATTAACATAAACGCAGCTGCGTCGATGACTGCGTCTGTCTGCCAACTTGGCACCAGCAACGCATCCTGTGTGTGTGTGTGTGTTGGTTTGTGTGGAATGCGAGAGGCTCGTGGCAAGTTGGCTGCTGGCCACTGATGGGTAGGAGGAGCCACTTGGCACTCTCATTATGATTTTAATTGATGACGCAATTTTTTGACGAGTTGCCCAGTTTGACAACGTCATCAGTTGTTGCTGTTGTTTTTGTTGCTCTGTCTGATTGTTTATTGGCCAAAAGCACTTGGCTCTAGCAACAGGTTTCCGCTTCCAATTATCATTATTATGGTTATACGAATTTTCTATACACACACACACACACCCAAATACATATTTATGTAATGACGCCTTGATTGGCTCGACCTTGACCAAGAAAGTCGTTGCCCGCATCGTCAGCGACTTGTAAAATTTATTGGCCAATATTCAGGCAAATTTTTTGTTCATCATCACACTTTTTGTGTTATTATATATATATATAGTTTTTTTTTTGTTCTTGCTCTTGGCTTGTGAATGCTGCCAGTCGGTTTTGGCAGCAGTTAATATTCAAGTTTTGTTGCCAATTTCCTCAGATCTATATTTGATTGTTGTTGTTCGCAATTTGTTTATTTGTTTTGATTGACGTTCAGTTGGTCAGTTCTTGACGCGTCGCCGTCGGTGAAAGTTGCCGCTTCGCAATTCTCATTATTCTCATAACTAGAGCTTGCAACTTATCAATTGGAAAGCTGACACACTTGCAACCGTTCAACCTGCTGCAACAACATCATTGCATTTTAAGCACTTCTACTACTCATTAATTACATTTGCTTCTTCTTCTGCCTCTTAATCGGATGTGTGAAAAGTTTTCGCCAATTTTAAGTAATTATTTATGTGCTGTACTTGATTTTTTTCTTGTGATTTCTTATTAGCAACAATCCCGAAATAAAATGCAATTAGTTTGATTTATGAGCGGTTTGCTCGAAAACTAATAAGAAAATGCTGTTATAATCTGATCCCATTAAAAATGTGTAAAGAGAATATAATGGTTTTATACCAAAGTATATAACAGGCAAAAGGGAGCATTTCCGTCCCCAAAAATATATATGTTCTATGAATATGCAAATTATAATTTGGAATATAGGTTCTCGCATATGTCGCACAATCGGATTCATTTTATCTACCCTTTTGTTTCACGAATATCAAAATTGATCGATTTTCGATAGAATTAAGAATAAGAATTAAGATCGAAATAAGAAAGGCAGATCCTTTCACTATATAAATAATATATCCTCAATTTTTGCTAATCCCTACTACATTTGATAGAGTTAATGTTGTCAATGTTTTTTTAAATGTTATAACCAGTTCACATTTACCCGAACCCATTAGTATTATATTTCATTTATTTTCTTTACTAAATCTGGTATACCTTAAAACAATATCGATGCTTTTACGTATTTAGTGAACAACTCTCGTGTACCAAAAGTGACAGCTTCTGTCTTACTACATCGCATTGGCATCTTCAAGGTATACTTGCAATATAAGAAAAATTCTAATTAAAACTAGTGAAACTAGCACTAATTACAATTTGTGCCGCCGCCCTAAAGACACAGCACACAAATCCCCGAGATAAAAACAATTTCGATGAGAAACCAAAAAACAAAAACAAGAAACACAAAAAAAAAACAAACGAATAACTAACAAAATGATGAAGCACTGAAATAGATTAGGCGAGATATACAAAAACAGACGCCTGCATTTGCTCTAACTGTGCAAGATATATCTACATACATATATAGATATAGATATATCCCTGTAACTCAGTGTGTCTATGGCTGATTTTCTATGTGCTCCACAAAAATAGACGAGACGGCGACGAGAGTCGCGCGTTTTCAACGCGTCTTTGCCCGCGTCAATTGCGCGTCATCGCCTCGGTTCAGCTCGCAGATCGGCGGACAGTATATAGAATATCGCATCAGCAGAAGTCGAAATACTATTTATATATATACGATATATTGGGTATATGCATGTGAGCATGTATCACTTATGTGGTATATAAGGGCCTTCTGGCGACAGTTCTGCGCAATTTTTTGGTCTGTGCCTTTCGCCTGTCGATCTTCGGTCCCGTCAAGTGTGTCCGAAAATAGCAAGGTAAATAAAAGATCTACAAACAAACGAGAAAATCGAAAAATTAACCAAAAACATAAAAAAAAATTAGAGAAGAATATTGGGGGAATAAAAAAAAAACAGCTTTTAGCTGCCTAGCAAAATAAATAAAAACAACATTTGCCCGATTCACAAACAGCGACGAAAACAACCAAAATATACAAAACCGAAATTTGGTTAAGGCGTCAAAGGCTTTTGCGTTGTCCGTGAATCGTTCTATATAGCACAGACCCCATAAATGCGATATAAAACTATAACTATATATACATAATTATATACATCAACTTATAATATATATACATATATATTTATATGTGAAATGTGTGCAAAATTAGTCATAAATTATTAATGTCTAGTCTTTATTATTCATATTAAATGTTAGACACAGAAATTTTCACGAATTTTATAATGCGGTTTTTGGGGTTTTATTTGATTACATAATTAACAGTAAACAAGCATTAGAAGGGTCAATGAAAAACTAACTAATTAAATGTTTTAAATGGCAAGTAATATTTTTTTTAAATAGGTATGGGCGAAAAATAACATTTAAAAAGTAGTGCAACTTATCTATTTATTTAAAAGGTTTTAAATTTAAAAAAACATGTAAGAATAAATAAACGAATTAAATTTTATAAAAATAAGCAGTAGAAACTAAATAAATAATGTAAAAAAAAGATTCCGTACTGATATGTAAAATTGTCCATTTATTCCATGAATTGGGGAAGTCCAAAAAATTATCTTATGAAACCTCACTCAGTACGCTTAATCAAAAACGGAAGATTAATTAGAAGAAGGAACATCTTGGTCAAGACGATTAGAAAATAAGATACTAAAGTTGATTTTGTTTTATTTTAGTTGAATCTACTTTTAGGTATTGCAAACATCTGTTCATTCTCGCTGTCGGAATACTTACAGAGTGAACATTTGCCACGACTTGCATAATGCAGAAAACATCTTGTCCTATTTGACACTTATCTATTTTTAGCCAAGCACTTTAAAGTTGCCTTCTAGATTATACAATATTCTTCTATATCCACCGACTAAAGTCATAAATTGACTACTCAACAGCTGTTCAATTGGCAATTAATAGCAATTGTTACCCTTTTCGAGGGGAGTCCATAAATCATATCATAATTAACACTTGCAGTCTATATGAAGATGTAGTCGTTGCTGTGAGGGGACGGTGGAAACACCCCAAGAAGGGGCTGAGGAATTGCCTGGAATGGATAGATAACTTGTGGCCACAATTGGCAGCTGTTCAATAGCACAATTTCGGTGTGTGCCAATGGCATCAGCAGCCCTGACCTCAGTTAACTAACTCAGCAGCAAGATGAAGTCATTAAGAGTGTATGTGTGTGTGAGTGTGTGTGTGTGTGCGGGGGCAAGATCGTCAGCAAAGTATTTGAGTATATCCGTGCAGACAGTTTGTCTGCTCATCCAGAAACTTATTGGCAAAACTCCATGATCATAAATTATGCAGTCCAAATTTGTTTACGCGGCAGGTGGCGCTTTAATTACACTGTAGAGGCATTTGGTGTATACGAGTTTGTGTGTGTGTGTGTGAGTGGTTGTGAGTGTGTGGGGAAATCCCAGGACGGCTGCCAAGATTCCTCAGCACGCAGCAGCATTACGCAACAACAGAGCAAGAAAAGTTCATTGCCATTGAGATTCTTTGGAAGCGAGCGTGAGAAAATCTCTCGAAATTTTGGCAACCTACCATCTTGGCAAGCGCCCATTCCCATTCCCATCAGTGCGTAGTGGTCCGAGAAAATTCAACCCGCTCTCCTCACCCAAAACCAACTTGAGGGCTGGGCCGTCCAAAAGCCGTGACGTATTTGCTGCACCAAAAGTTCTCATAGAGCATTTTTTGAAACAAAAACTAGAATTGATAGAATCCCATTTTTTACCATGTCTAACAGTCATTATTTTTAACTACATAAATTATTATTCTAAATGTATTTGTCTCGAGCATATATCCATCAATATCAAAGTCAACATTTTTGTAAATAATAATGAATAGCACTCAATAAATTCCCTTTTATTTTGTAGAAAATTACATTCCGTTTATATTTACGACTAATTTATGTAACAATAAAAATTGGTCGACTTACTAATATATTATTACAAGTAAAATTAGAGCTTGCCTAAATGTGGCCAAAGTTTGGCAACATTTTCCACTCTGATAAACCACCAACTTACTCGCTCGCACTCGTTCCATTTTTCTAAGTTACTCTCTCTATCTCTCTCTCTCTCATTTTCTCTCTATCTCCAACTCTCTTTGCAGCGATGCGTTAAAGGAGCCTCGTTGGCCAATTGGCGGCCACGGCCGTTGCAGCAAGTCCTGAGTCTGACCAACCAATGGCAGCGCAGCAGCGGCTGAACTTCAACTCAGCAGCAGCGTAATGCACTTGGCAAACGTACAAAGCACACATACAACTACACACACACACATGCGATTACATGCACAAAGTAACATCAATATATATATGTACATATATATACAACTCACACATACACAGACAATTTGATTGCTGCGCTCACACGCGCATGAGAAAAAAAGTTGATAAATAAATCACGCATACGCCTGTTGGCACAGCAAAATATAAACGTTTGTCGGTGTGTGTTCGCATATCTATATACATATATGTATGTGTGTGTGTGTGTATGTTAACGGGCTGTTTGCCAACTGCAGTGCGCTGCGCTCGTTTTAGCCCGGCTCGAACGACAATTGCACGAACGAAGCCTCCTTTGCAGGCAGCGCATTGGCCTCCCCACCCTAAGCAGGACGACAAGGACGACCAATCAGAGCGACGCTCGTGCGCACCATCCTTGGCCAAACAGAAACGATGCTAGAGCAATCAAGCTGATTACATTTTGTATATATCATTTTATTTTTTTTTCTGTTCGACTTTAGTTTAGTTTTTAAGTCTTAATAATTATATTATTCTAAGACATGCCCAAAGCCCAAAGCATCCACAAGCAAGAACAACAGCAGAAGTGGATGTGAATTACTTAATATTATATATGATATATATACTTCTCTATGTATATAGAGATTAACACTTGAGAGATTGAAAAGGATGATTGCAAAATGCGTAAGAAAATTAATAAAAACTGTAAAGCTTCCGAGCGGCACGCAAAAAAGAAAACAAGTGTTTTGTATTTCAAAATATCATAATTTAAAGTGATCCATATAATAAAAGATGGCACTTTATATATCTTTATATATATTAATATGTATATATATATAATTCATTTGGTTTATAGACTAAATATTATAAAATGCCTGTCTACCAGTCGTCACCTAAGGCAAATGGGAATTGAGAATGGTGATAAACCGCATTTTTGAAATTCTCGCTACGCCATTTCAGATGTTTTGCAATTAGAAATCCCTGTGTTAGGAAAACAACAAAATTCACGGCCAACAGGCTGTAGTTTTTAGGAATGATAACAACGGAGTATCGCGACCAAATTAAACCAGTCGTGGCCAGGACCCCCGACTGATTTAGAGACACATTTTGAGGAGGTCGTTTGACGAGGTCACCAATGCCAGCCAAAACCAGCAGCTGAATTGAATATCATTTATATATATCAGAATATGATGTGGACAGAACTTACCCATTTGCCTATTGGTCCCCAAAAGAAAACAGTTTTCGGACCTAAAATGCCAAGAATATCTCCGATTTAAAATGCTTAACATATTTAATTAAATTCACGCACCTGCCGGTGATTCCCAAAGTGGACGTACAGCTTGTGGTACTACATTGTCAACGGAATTGATTACGACATTGTACAGCCTAGAGAGAGGTCCTGTTCCCTTCGACATGATCGCAGAATTTAGAATTTCTTTTTTGGTTTTTTTTCTGAATTTATGCAGTGTTTTACTCTGTCAAATCTAAATCATATACAAAGTACAGCACATGTTTCAAATATTTCTATGTGAAAGAAATGCCTACTTCGATTGCAGATAAGTAATTTTATAATTTTCAAATTCGAAAATGAAGAATTTTTGGGGCAAATTAATTGAAATTCAAATTTCAAACGCATATCTGCGTAGAGCAAAACGCACAATTGAGCACGAGCGAACGAAATGAATGAGCGGTGAAGAACTTGTTGCATTTATTGGTCACACTGATTGGAAAACAGCTGCTTGCACACGCAACCTGTGAATGTCTAGACGCTATCGCAGATTGTTAATTGTAAGTAAATTGTAGTTGCTTTGCAAATATTACCATTTTCAAAGTTTTCGCCAACTAAATTAATTACTTCATCTACATAGGACAACTGTCAAATACCATTGCAACTTTGGATTGGTGTTTATAAGATTTAGCCGAACAAAATGCAACCAAACAATAAAAAACTAAAAAGTTTGCCAATCAATTTGCGTCGCAAAGAAATCAGAGAAGCACGCAATGCAGCGGGAATGCAGCAGGCCAAAAGCGCTGTAAAGCCAAAAGCAAGATCACGGCACAAACAGAACGACTTTGAGCGTGCCGAGCACAATGCAATGCTAGCTGCAACCACGCATGAACTGCAACAGATTCTGGAGGATTGCGAGGAGTTGGCAGATGTACCCTATGATGCTACGCCGGCTGAGCTGTTGGGTGAGGTAGGCATGGCAACATGACATGAAAGACTCTCCATTTGGTATGGATGTGACGTCAGAGATCATTGAACTTAATGCTTTCATTGCTTTCGTCACAACGCTTGTTTGGCTGACCCACTGAGGCAGAAGCTGCTAATTGACAACAGTTATGACAGATTTTATGGCTGTGTTACTGCTAAATGTTACTGTGATCTGGATAATGCGTATTGAGAAAACATACACACACATATATTTCATAATTACAGATTGCCCTAGCGGAGGGACATTCCACCACCATCTACGTGCAGCGCGACGGGCTAAGCACACTCAAAATTGTGGTGAGTAGTTTTCAATTGACTGACCCCAAACATTCAGTCGGCGTGCGCAGCTGTTTGCACTTGATCGCCATTCAATCAAAGTATTCCAAGTCTGCATGTGTGAGTGTGTGCGTAGCAATCTATCAGTTCGATTAATTTGACGGTGAAATTACCCCTGTCGATGTAAACACTTAATTTATGGCAATGCAAAAAATGTAGAGCCAATGACGTCACGCTCAGTTAAAATTGAATATGTCATTCGTTTCTTAATTGTTTAATTTCAATAGCTTGATATTAATTCATATAGTTTGATATCGATATCGAGTTATTTAAGAGCGTTGACAGTATAAATGAAATATTTATCTTATTAAATTTGAATTCTAATTTCTATTTATATATATATATAAATTTTGTTATCTAATTCCCATTGGTTGGTCAAGATAGGAATATGAAAATCAATAGGAAAGTATATAATTTTCCAATATAATACACAATAATATAATATAATAATTTTAATTTAAAGTAAACATTACTTAAACCACTTCTAGAGGTAATTTTAAATTGCTGACTTGAATTTAATTCTTAGGAGTTGTAGTTCTTAATTTAAAATTACCAGATATAAATGCTGATGCTTCAATAAATTTCATGGCCAAGTGGTCCTTATTTATGCTAGAAATGCTATAGTCTTTATATATATATATGTCTCGATGCGATACTTGCATAAAACTAATATGCAAAAGAATAAAAACCCTTGTTCTTCATGCATTTATCAGACTCGGCACTCTTCACTCTCATCGAATTTCAGCTCCATCAGCGCTCTCCGACGATTGCCCAACTGAAAAAAACGATCGCCTCAATTTCGATCGCTCAGCAGAAACGAAGGCAGCGCAAGCAACGTCGTGCGGCGCACGAAGACACCGCTGGTCGAGCTGACGAAGACGAACGACAACTGGTTGTGGCGGGTCTATCTGGAGATGGAGCAGCGATGGTGTGCTCCAGTGGCGAGTTAGTTAACTCTGCACTGCGAAACGGGCACGAACATCGCACGCTTGTCTCTTGGCGGTTTCTATGGCGCTGTTTTGCATTGTTCAACGTGGATACAAATCAGCCGATCGATGACCACGCTGTCAACGGACGCGCAACTTTAGCGGCGCTGGGTATTGAGAACGGCACCATTCTCAAGTTTGTGCATCGCGTCAAATATTTTGGTCGCCGGCGACAGAGCTAAAACTAAAGCAGCAAAGGTTTTCAAATCATCAAATGACAGTAGCCTGCATGGAAATGGGTCATAATGTGCAATTATTTAGCATGTTGCTGCTCTGCGCTTTGTTGCGTCTCTTGGCCGGTGCTGCCTTTGAGGATGGCAACAATAACAATGTGAAGATCACGCAACATAGCCTGCAACTCACTCAAACAATCAACATGCAGCGCCAGGAATTTATGCAGCGACAATGTGATCTTTTGGGCACCAACATGGAAAATGTCGAGGATCTAACAGAACTGCAAATGGATCACATGATTGTCGACAAGGAACACAAGCTGCTCTATTGCTATGTGCCCAAGGTACCCCTTTAAAAGTTGCTTTATTGACGATACGAAATTTTTTTAACGCGTCAGCGTTTTTAGCATTCTGTATTTTGTTTTTATATTCTATTCTGACTTGTGTTCGCCATGTGTGGCTTTAGCTCCCTTCCGGCGGTTGAGCGTGTGGCGTATTTCAACTGACCCTTGACTGTCTCTCATCTGTACATAAAAAAGCAGAAGCATAAACAGAATCAGAAAAACAAACGAGTTTTTTTTGGTTGCTTCAAGTTTTCTCTTTTACTGGCCTGCTGACATTTAATGCTCTCCTCCTATCAACTCGGACCGGCCCCTAACGGCGCAGTTTTGCTGTCTATTGTTTATTCTTGCCACATGTGGCATGCTTATTGACCAATTGAGTTGTTGTTTACTCGAAACGCTTTCACCAGACGAGTTTGACAAGACAACTGATCAATTGAGTACAAGCTGATTGCTAATCTTGAGGCTTTCAACACTGATTTGCTGGTTTTATCACTGGTTAGATTGCTTGCGATTCACCCTCATGTCTGTTATAACGGTCAGTAATTATATAGCGACTGCATAACCTTCAATAAACCCCTATTTACTGCAGGCAATTATCAATTATACTGACTTTGTATAGTAATATTCAGTTATATACCCTGTATAGTAATAACGACGAAGAGTTTCACTGTTTGTGTCGCAAATATGTTGGTTAAAATTTTCCCCTTTGTATCTTACTTAATTTCTAATGGCTTAAATGAATTTGATTCTACATAAATCTTAAAATATAATTATAATCTAGTCTTTGGCTCTACTGGCTTGTTAAGCATACCCTCAGTTTAATTATGCAAACTTAAGTAGTTTTAGTACAGCGTCTAATAATTAAATGTTATTATTCTCAGGTTGCTGTGGCTTGTTGTTGAGCTGTCGAGTGAGTTGTGAGCAACGCAATAAGCTAAGATTAATAAATACTTGAATACACTTATCAAAATTACTGTCAATTAATTGACTCCCATTTGGGGGGGGGGTTATCTAAGTTTGTGTCTCTCATGCAAATTGGGTCCTCTTTCGATAAAAATCACAATTATAACTTGGCAGATTATTTAAAACAAATTTACAAAAACCCAGAGCACTTCAATTGTGCATTTCGCCGATACGCCGCTGCTATCAAAAGTACCCAAACTTATTTCGCACAGAATTATACTCAGCATTTGATTAGATTAATTAGTCCACACCTCAAAAAACTCACCTGTTGAAGGTGCGTTACAAATATATATATAAATAGCCAACTGTTTCATGTGTCGGCGCACTTTGAACCATCTCAGAACATAATGAGCTAACAACTCACTTGTTATTTCTGGCACGAATTGCGGTTGACTTAAGTTGAGTAATAATATCAATTGGCTTTTGCCAGTGAAGCCTCAAATTTACAGATTACTTTTTACTTTAATCAATGTTTTTTATAATAGTTGTTTGTTTTTGTTTTGGTTGATCAAAATAGAAATCTTGGTTTGAATAGGTGAAAAAACGTTTATAACTTAAAAAACGTAGAAAGTAAAATATAAATAAAGATTATTTTAATTAAATTTCCCAAACTAAACTATATCTTTGGAACTTCTTTTAATACATTTTGAACAATTTTATTTTATTTTAATTTGGTTTTCATTTTAAAAATGTAATTTAATTTTTTGGTTTTCATTTTAATTTTTCACTTGGAAAAATAAATTGCTTACACTTTTTTTTAATTAAAAACCTTAGATTACAGAAAAAACCAATGTTTTTTTTAGAGCGCTTCCAAATCAGCTAATTGCCGAATGCCCCGATTAGTTATCAAGTGGGGATTTTAAAGAGAATACCTCATACTTCAATCCCAATAATAATTGCCGATCGATTCGTTTGCCGGCCTAAATGGGCGTACCTGGTAATATGATGAGCTCGTGTACGTTCCGCTTATCAGCTGTTATCAGCAGGCGGTGACGGCGGAGGGGTCAAGCCTAGCTTCCAGCAAAGTGAGCAGAGCGTTAAAGGTTTTTTTTTTAGTTTCAACTTAGAGATACACATACATTTATATATTTGTTTGCTAGCCTTCGCGTATCGTACACTTTTCACTTAGTTTGTTTTTATGTTGTGCTTAATGTGAGTTTTATAGCCGAAAGAAATTGTTAAACTTTGCATTTTATGATCTCGCTTACGTATTGCAAATAATGTTTAATTATATGTGTGTACGCAGTGTGTGCGTAAAACGTTGAACCTGAACCTTTGCCATGATTTACTTGGCGGCGTGCACAGTGGTACAAGGTCAATTGATAAACGCAATGTTCACAATAAGGCATAATGTTTACAATGTGATGTAAAGTGGAAAAAAATGTAAAAAATTTCACTTTCATCTGACAAGTTGACAACGTGCATTCTTCGGCTGACTGATTGACTGATTTTTGCACCATACACCGAGTTTTTCCTGTGTGTGAGAAATTGTTTATTTTTGTGATTTGAAATGTTTTTGTAGCGTTTAATTACGCTCGACATTGTCAGCCTGGCTGCCTAAGCGAATTGCCCATATATACTCAGTCGATTTGCTGCGATTTTTGTTGTTGCCTGCATTATAATTGTAAATCTTTGCGTAAACTAATAGTTAATGTAATTACAGTTGGCAATTAAGTGAATTGCATTTCAAACAAAGTATCTCATTCAACAAGGACGCTCAGTAGCAAATTTACTTTGTATAATTGTAAAATTATAGCATTTTTTTCTCTAACCATTTATCATATTTTGATTATTTATTTTCTGTAATTTAAACAAAGCTCGTATTGCCAGGTCGTTTTCCTTTTTAAATATTTGGTAACCATAGACGTATCTTAACTGAAGTATGTGACAAATGACAAAAGCCACACAAATTAAATAAAACTGGTATTTTTACTATTGACTACGTTGAATAGATTCCAGCTCAGAATTCCTACTAACAACTGGTGACTCAATGCTTACTTTCAACTAGAAATATATCTTTTGGCTTCAGTCACAATTTACACTCAAAAATTGATAAAAGCCAAGACCCCACTTTGTGTCATAATTTGGAATCCCAGGAATTATGCTTATCACTAATTGGATTTTCGTCGAATCGCAATCGAATAGAAACAACAATTGTGAATCCCAGCCAGTCAGTATTTAGTCTGTCGACTTCTTCTTTTTTTAAAAATAAACATATTTCAAAAGAAAACCTCAAAACACAATTTATGGCCTTATTCCAATTTAAGTCAAAATAATTGTTTATTTAGTTTTAATGGAATTTCGGTTAGTATACAAATAATTTTATATTCTCCCATGTAGGTGGCGTGCACGAACTGGAAACGGGTGCTGATGCTGTTAACGGGCAAGTGGCAGAATGGCACGGATCCGCTACAGATACCTGGATCGCTGGCGCACTCGGTGGGCATGTTCAGCAAGTTGTACGATCTCAGTGAGGAGGAGCGTACCCAGGTGCTTGGCGAGGATTACACACGCTTCATACTGGTGCGGCATCCATTCGAGCGACTGCTCTCCGCGTATCGCAACAAGCTGGAGGGAGGTACGCCGAGTGCGCGATACTTTCAGTCGCGTGTGGGCCGGCAGATTGTGCGAGAACTGCGACCGGGCGCCAGCAACGAGTCCCTTGACAACGGCAACGATGTACAGTTCGGCGAGTTTGTGCAGTATCTGCTGACGCCGGAGCTGAGTCGCACCAATCGCACGGACTACAATGAGCACTGGGAGGTCATAGCCAAGCTGTGCAATCCCTGTGTCATGAAGTACAACGTTGTGGGTAAGTCCACATGACTGCGGTTTCTTTCCATTCCATTGAGACTCTGATCTGTAATCCTTTGCAGGCAAATACGACACTCTACTGGATGACTCCGCATTGGCGCTGTATCGGGCGGGTGCCAAAAACTTGACTTTCCCCACGGGCCACAAGCCGTCAAGCACGCGTGCCAATCTGCGTAATTACTTTGATCCGCTGCCCATTGGCGCCATACGGCGTCTGTATGATATCTACGAGGAAGACTTTCGCCTTTTTGACTACGGCATGGATGATGTTTTAGGATTTGAATTCGGCTAATTACACATTCAATCTTATAATATGTAAATGCTCAGATACTTTCAATTTATTTACACTGTGACCATGACGCTTTCCACTGGAAAACTTTGTGATTTTAAAATAAGTTTTTAGTTAATATTATGCAATAATTCAGCGCTATGCGAATATTAGTTACTTTTTAATTTATTTTTTTTTATATTATATTTTGTTCACATTATATCTACATGCTTAACTTACATTGTAAAATGATCTTATTCTTAGGGGAGTTGATTTATGAAATTCGTCTTCCCCAGGCATCATACAATCCAACATATTCCCATCAGAAAACTTCCAATATCTGTAATATTCTATTCACCCAAGTGCATCTCATATCTCGGGATATCTTGATGATCTTTAAAATCTCTGTGTGAGTTTAAGGAGCCATCACTTGATATTACCATTTGAAAGAGCATTTTTAATCCAGGGGCCTTAGAACTCTTTCCCATAAGAAATGGCCTAAAATAAAAGTTATGCTTTTGAGTGCCTATCGATAGGAAGATGTCACCTACCGCCCCAAAAAGGGAGTTTTAAAGCGCCTCTTTGCAAATATAAGGTTGGCAGGGTTAACAAGATCACAGCTTAGGTTACCACCGTTTCCGCAAGGTGGCTCTAAATAGATTAGGGAAATATATTTAGTGAGGCAGGTCACTTTGGCGGGCGATACATTTTTTTTTATGTGTGGTACGAGCACTAATTTATATGTATATATGAGAGTGCCAGGCTGTACGTCAAACCCTGAAATCACACCCGCTCGTACAGAATACCTTTTTTGAACTCCAATAAAGTATGATAGGGTTGGGGTTAATAACAAAATATTCTCGTTCTTTTCATTTTATTGACTTGACTGGCAAGTTTTGTTATTCATTATCTATTATAAGGAATGCAGGTTAATTAAATTATAAATAATTAATTAAGAATAACTCAAATAATTATCACACTGCATACAAATGTGCCCAGCTTGCCTTTTCTGCTTAGAAAAAATTCTTCAAATTAAAAGAAGTAAACATTATTATTTAAAACTTATAGAACTTCGTTTTTTATTTTTCAATTTGTCCTTTCTTAAACGTAATAGACAAATGTATTTATTCGTTTTACGGACTGTTGTGATTTTAAATCAAAATAACAGTTTGCATGTAATTGTGTACGTTTTGTGTCGTAGTCGATGACACCTTGCGATGCGATATTTTCCCTTGCTTGAATGGAAACGCAATAATATAACTCGTATTTTTTTACTTGGCATCAATGAACCCTCCTTCTTATCGGACCCGGCATCGGCTTACGTACATAAATGACGTTACACATAGTCTTTTAATATTCTACGATTATTGACAGAGATACGATTACAGATACAGATACACTTGCTGCCATTTATTAACTTTCTCACTATAACGTCTACTTTATTAATTAATGACTTGACTATTGGAATTTCTTCATGTTGCAAACACAATGACAAAGTGCGCATAACTGCGAAAAGGGTATAAGAAAAAATCTATTCGCTGTCAACGGCGTCTGAATTGTTTATCACCAATACAAAGCAAAGAGGGCAGCAAGCACTTGCATATATATGCGCGTGTGTGTGCATGTGAGTGGACAGATGATCAACGTTCAAGTGAATTTAAATACGCAATTTTGTGAAAAACAGAGATAGATCAGGCGCCGTCGGTAAACGCATTTTGCTCGACCATCACCCGTGGCAATAATTTGGCAAACGTATTCAACATTTATTATCGGCTGTGATATCTCTTCATAAGCAACAACAAAAATAACGGCACATGTCAAGCCCTCGCAAAGCATTCCAAGGTCAAAAGACAATTTAAAAAAGTAAAAAAAAGTCGCTTATTTTTGGCTTGGTTAATCAATGACTGTTGACTTTTATTCAACAATAACTTAAAGTTAAGCATTGACAAGACATTCGAATTGAACAAAATTGTTATTGTGTGTTTTTTGCTGTGGGTGTATGTGTGTATACATTTGGCTTTCTTGTTTTGGTTTTATTTTTCGAACAGTATATAAAATAAAACAAAAGCTTTGAATGTATCATATTCTCTTTCTGATTCAGTCCTTCAATTTTATTTCCGTTCTAATCGTTGTAACTGTACCGCTGCTTCACGCTACGATACTTTTTGAGCGAATATAAAGCTTCCACCTCCTTAGCCAAGTATCGTCCCTGCGCCAGGAGGGCGACGATCTTTTTGGGATCCTGCTCATCTTTGTTCTTTATGAACGCATCGTGGATTTGTTTCCGAAACTTTTGCGGCCCATTCAGGCCGGGATAGTCGCGGCCCAGAAATTGTAACTGCAATGGGGGAATTTACGCAACCTTAGATTTACAATTCACTTGTCCCCCTCCCAATCTTTCGGCTGCAGCGCATTTGCACGTGGTCAAATGCAACTGAGAATGTACTTACGTGCTTATAGAGTGTGATAACTTTGGAGCGCAGCTCTGACATCACCAGTAATCAAGGTTATTTTTTTGACTGTTAAATGCAAAATATTAACTAAATCTGTATTTTGTTTTATACCACTCGCAGCTCAGATGACCAATGCCGATGGTTGACGAGGTGTGACCGCTTATAAAATCTAGATTGCACCAAGCACTTTTTTTGCTATCGATAATTTTTTCGGTTTTTATATGGTCACCCTACAGACAGCAAGCAGCTCAAGCTCAAAATATAGTAATGTCGGATAATCTTAGCATATGTGCTCTTAAGCCATTAAATAATAAATAAATAGTATATGTAATTATTTATATTTTTCGCTTCTTAGTCTATTTATGTAAAGACAATGAAAGTAAATTCAATACTATCGACATTTATATCGCATTCAAGCGATAGTATGTTCATCTTTTCTTGTCAATTAAAATCAGTTGGCAGCACTCGTATCAATGTTCGTGTCTGCCGGCCGGAATTTATCAAGTGCATTTCGGTAAGTGTGCATAAAATTTTCCAATTGCCTTATATACCATATTTAACTGCGCATTTCTTTAATTTTCAAGTTATCGCAGCTTAGCAACTACCTGCATAAGAATGGCAAGCGAGGTGGATAAGGCGCAGAGCGCCGCGGCTTCTGAAGACACTATTTTTGGAAAGATTTTGCGCAAGGAGATACCATGCAAATTTATCTACGAAGACGACAAAGTTGGTACAAAGGGCATTTTACTCTATATATATTATATAGTTATATATATATATGATTGAGCTGTCTTTTAATTTATAGTGTGTGGCATTTAATGATGTTGCGCCACAGGCACCAACTCATTTTCTGGTTATACCACGCAAGCCAATTGCGCAGCTTTCGCTGGCCGAGGATGGAGACGCCGAGCTTCTGGGTCATTTGATGTTGGTGGGTCGCAAGGTGGCCAAGGAAGTGGGTCTGGAAAAGGGCTATCGTGTGGTGATCAATAATGGGCAGCATGGTGCCCAGTCCGTTTACCATTTGCATTTGCACTTTCTCGGCGGTCGACAGATGCAGTGGCCACCTGGCTAATATATTTATATAATATAAAAGTAAATAACAATCAACCCAAATTAAAGTAAAATTTAAAAAAATATACAAAATAAAATATTAGTATCTTCCTGGAAAATAGTGCTTGAAATCGATGGCATTGTTAAGAAAATGACGCAGTTTTCGCACATTGCGTCTGTTTTCCAAACTTTCGGAGTCCATGCAGTTCAGCAAGATTTCATCGGCGCCTAGCTGGTCGGCAATGCCGCCCGAGCGGCACAGTCGTCGCGTCTGTAACATATCCAATTTGGTGCCTACCACCAGGATAGGAACGTGACGCCCCTTCAAAAATGATCGCCTTCGATGGTGGCGATTTTGACTGATCAGACCCAATGGCCGATACAGTAAATCGTGCAATTTGTCCTGTGTGCTCATATCGAGCAGATCATACACTAATATAATGCCGTCGATGTTGCCATATAGGCGATCCCTATATGTATTACATGTCCTTCGCAGCGTACTTTTTGAATCGTAAAATTCCACAAAATATGGAATCATTTCGCACCCGACCCAATTTCCGCGTGGGAACATTTCATAGGAGGCCAAGCGCTCTGAGCTGTTTCGCGAGGAGCCGGGCGACGAGGACGATGTCCATTCTGGTGTCGGGGGCAGTCTGTTATTGTTGGGATACTCGTGGAGACGCACCTGCACACTCCACCAAGCGTCTTCGACGCTCCTCATCGGTGGTGTGGGCGTGTCCACGCTTCGCGCAAGCAGATCTGTAAGCCTTGACTTACCAACACCTGCACAAAAAAAAAAACAAAGAGCGGAAAACGGGGGTTTTTTACATTGAATTAATTTCGAGGGAACGCACCTGCATCGCCGAGCACCAAAATGCGAATAGTGGAAACGTTTTCAATTGTTTTTGGCTCCATTTTTGTTTGAAATAAAATTGTATGCTGTATTAAATATATCTCAGAATTTTAAGCAGTCGAATGTATGCTGTTTTTTTTTTATATCCAAAAGGTGAAGTTGCTTTGACAGCTTTTAATTTATCGATATTGAGTAGTTTCGATAGCATGATCAATCAATTGATTCAACTTACCTGTAAACGATTTGGTTAAACTTGGTGATGCACAGCTCAGATAATTTGGCCGGCAAATAATAATCGGGAAATAAAACGAAATAAAAAATAGTTGTAATAGTTTCAAACATTTGTTTATTCTTTATAAACGTTTTCAATGTCATGTCGTTTTATTTGAGTGTTCACATCAGTGTGTTTTTCGTGTTGTTTAATTTATCTACAGACGCCATTGTTGAAGGATTGCGACTGGAAATTCGCATACATCTGTTGTTGTTTTTAAATTCTTTGCGCTTTATTTGTTTTCTTTTTTGTTTGAAATAAAAGTATATACTTATTGTTTGCAAATATAGTTGCCACATTTATATATATATATATATATATATGTGTATATATATATAATGAATAATGCGGTTTATTTATTAACATATAATCATTTTCGTTTTCCAGTTTATTCATTTTGCAAGTAAGAACTTTTTAAAACATATACTCGTTTGTATTATGTATACTAATATATACGTTTTGTTTGTTTTTTTTTGCTTGTTGATTTTTTTGTATTTTTGTATAGTAAATATAATTAATTTAAAATTCAAAAACAGCTATAAACAGTTTATTATAAACAACAAAACTCCGGAAAGAGCTTAATGATGTGGTGAGTCTCGTTTAGAGAGAGTGTGGTGAGAATGTGTGTCGTCATGTGTCATGCTACATACATCAATGAAATGATGGTAAATAGTTGGAGTTTCTAAACTAATGCTGATAACGGACCACACTCGAAGGGAGAGTGGGAGTGACGCATTGAACAGCGACCTATGCAGGCTTATTTATAAATATATATATATCATATGGCTAAACTTCATACTATGCGGTGCTGTTGTGATTATGTACGTATGTATGTAAATCTTTGTTTTACTGTTATTTTCCGTTATTTGGTATATAAAATGATTTTGAATTTGTTGCATTTGTATGTATATGTAGTTATGTAAATATGTATGTATGTATGTTATGCATATTCCTTATGTATATGTGTATGTACTTGCATATAATGCTCACGCTATGTGGCCTTTTTAACTCATATTTCAACATCAAACATTGCCCTATATTTTGGTTTACCTATTTGTTTACATATATAATTCTTGCTGTTGTATTTGTCATTATTACATTTTTCTTTTGCCCAACACACTCATACACGGACATACATATATGTATATATATATAAGTGCAATACTCTCTGCCAGATCCAACTGTCCAACTGTGCGATCTCAGGTGTGCTCTATATATTATCGTTTTTTAGTGTGGTTTTACATCGTTCTCGTAAGGTGTTGCTAAATGCATTTATGCCTGATTTATCGAATATAAATTACATACACAAATATCTAAAAATAAAAATACATGGACATCTACCGTTTTGTTTTAGATTTGGTAATTTCTATTTGTATTTTTTGTTATTATTACTCATTTTTAACTATTATTATTAATACTTGTTTTGTTTTCGTTTTTTCGTTTTTTAACTACTGATTTGTGCTTTTGTGATGGCTTCTGCTTTGCGCTTTGACTGCTGCTCGCATTTAAAATGTTTACAAATAATACAGATACCACATACGCAACGTATGCCTAATGATAATCATATTGTACATCCATGTATAGATATAATACATATTGAAGTGTTCGACTTTTGCTTTGGTCAGTTCATGGGAGGCTTTCTGTGTGTGTGTGTGTGGCTGTGTGAGAGAGAGTGTACGTGTGTGTTTACTGTTTCTGTAAGTATGTACATTTAGTTGGGGTAATTGCTATGTGCTTTAAAATTTTTGTTGTCAGCGCAATTTGTGTCACAATTAATATACCAAACTGAAGAAAAACGCAAATCAATTAATTTGTTTCTTTTGTTAATATTTATATATGTTAATGCATATATATATAAATATATATATATATATATATATATATATGCACATATATGTATATATATGTATATATATATATATATATATATATAATTTACTTTTATTCATTCATCAGTTTAAATCAATAATCAACATCATTTTATATAATTCCATATAATTTGTTTAATATGCAAGTATTTTATGTATATATAGTTTATTCTTGTGGTTGTTGCTGTTGTTTTTGTGGTTTGTGTCATTGTTTAGTTTTGATAATTTACAGTAATTATTTGGAAAAGCAAAGTACTTAATTTTTTTTTTTTTTTGTTATTGAACAATACTTGTAATTTATTGAAGAATTTGTTTGCCTGTTTTTTTTTAATAATTTAGTTGAATTATATTACATAAATATTCAGTTGTTAGTTTGCAATTTGTGTGTGTGTGTGTTTCTATATTATATTAGTTGTAGCCTTGGTGAACATAACTACAAATTGTGTGAGGGACTTTTTAGGTCCCTGGCTACGCATTATCATTATTACATATAATTATTATAATTTTTGTTATCCATTTTTAAATATATTTTTTACAGGACAAAAACATCTAATTTAATAGTTAATTTTACTTGCAATATGAAAAGAATCAATAATTATTACGGTCAGCTCTCATTTTATAATGCTTTCAATTAAGCATTTTTGAAGACTGCCGTTGTTATATATGTTTTTTGTTCTTTTTGCTAGTTCATTGAAAATACCAATTTAGTAGGTTTGTGCATAGTCCGCACCACGTCGTAGAAGTATATATGTATATATATATATATATTTATATATATATGTATATATAAATGTATATTGTTAGAGGTCATGTATATATATGTTTATATATACTTGAATATAATGTAAATAGTAATAACTATTATTGTTCTTAATATTTCTTGTTTTAACATTGTTTTTTTTTTCTTTTTTATTGTTTTATTTTTGCCATAATCGTAATCATTTAGTTAGTATTTATGTATATTTTCATTATGACCTAATATGCTTTTCCAAATCATTAAATATGACTAACGAATACAAGAAAGATAAGAGTTTTTAGAAACCTTAGAAGTTCGACATAGATCAGATAGCAACTCAGCAAAAATCAGTTGATTAAATATAATTTAATAAATTAAAAAGTAATGTTTAGTATTAGTGTGATAGATAAATCATAAACAATAATACAAGCCTATAATGTGGAATGTTCGATATAGGTTAATAGTATTTTAAGGTTTAAACAGATGATATATTCCATTGAAATCACGCTTTAAAGTTAAACTTTTGTTATTTGCTTTTATGTTTTTTTTTAAATGTTGTTCTTTGTGTTTGTTCTACTTAAACATCGGATTCTGTTAGCTTGTTTCGCCGATTGACCAAACCACAGCGTTGTGTATACATAACATTAGTCAATGCAACGGTTATACATATTTTGTTTATATATATATATATATATATAGATGTATATATATTTACTCGTTATATAATATATTTATTCATGGATTTGGTTTTTATTTCTCTCATCATTGGTTGTGGTTTTGCTTTCTTTCATTCATATGTCTGTCATGTACTCTCATATATGTTGATGTCTATGTACTTACACAGTTACAGTAATACATAATGTTCAATAATTAAATATAATAAATAATTTTCATAACAATTTATGTTCATCTTTTTTGTTATTAGTTTTCATTATCTCTAATATTTTTCATTGATTTAATAATAAACTTTCAACAGTTTTCTTTTTTTCTATTAATCAAAATGAAAACGTTTAATAAATTTCGTTTTTTTTTTTGTATACTCGACTTATTACAAATGAATAGAACTTAACTTTTTTAAATGATGATATAACTTTTTTTTAGCGTTAAATAAATGTATGCATATATGTATTGAGTATATAGACTTTTTGAATAAATTTTTTTAACATACTCGTAGATTTTTATTTATGTTCACTAAACTTTAGTTTCTCGTTTTTTTTTTAAATTGGTGACAATAATATTTGTAGTCTTAGACTTGAAAACGAATATAAGTCTGCATTTATTTAAAACAATTTTGGTTAATCCGAAAAGTTGTTAAGTATTAAAATGTGTGATGGATCAACCAATGTGAACATAAATAAAATTTCTAGATCTCATTTGTAAAGATTTTTTTTCTCATTGGGTGTTCTTCACCTTTTTATCGTGGATTAACTTCACGGAATGAACAATTTTCAATAACTACGATATTTGATTTGATTGTTGTTGTTGTTGTAGGTTGTTGAGGTTGTTGTAGATCAATAGAATTGCTGATAATGCATACGATTATAATGTTGACGGTTCGCTTGAGTTCTCTTTGGTTTCCTTGTTTCATATATATACGCTGATGCTTGCTATAATTCTAAAATGCAAACCATTTTAATAATTGAATGATAATGGGATAATTAGCTGGAACTCACCTGCATTTGTCAGCCATTTAGCGTTTACTTCATATTCTTAAGTATTTCGTCAGTTTCCTCGGGATCCTTGAGAGTGTGCCATTGTGCTATGGGTCGACGTGGCGAGGCCAACATGTCGGACCAATGGCGCAGCTCAGTGCCAGTTCCCATGCAGCCGAGTATACAGCGTCCAATGGGCTCAGAGGTGCCAATACGATCGTAATCCACAACGGTAACAACGAGACAGATTTTCTATACATTTCCCAAATTGGTTGCAATTGCAAAAAAATTCAATATATTGCATTAATTAGTGCTTGGATATATCATTAATTATCTTAACGGCCGATCTGTATTTATATTAGGGACTGCTATGCGTTGAGCATAGAACATTTGAGTAGAAGAAATTTTTTTGTAAATATTTTGATATTATTTGAGATACACGTGTTTTGATTGTGGGTTATTACGGGGAGGAAAGTTACTGGTTACAGGCAGACACTACAAATTCTGTATTGGAAAGCATATAACATAGGCATTTTGGTTGCTAAATGCTGAACTACAATTTTTATTTGTTATTATATGGTAATTTTTTTGTTGGTTTTGAGTGCTCTTTTAGAACAAGGTGCATTTGAGTTTAGAAGAGTTTTTGCGTGGGAAAGCGGTATGCCTATATAGCTCCAACAGATTTGATTGTTTTTTGAATTTCTGTCGAAAGTGGAGAATTAACTTTTAGAGAATCCCATCAAGCTTGTAGGAATTTATCTAAAGGTGGGCGACATATTTTCAAGCATTACAAAAAGCGCCATTAAATACAATTCTAAAGTGGATGGAATTAAGATGTGTCCATGTTGTGGATGGGGTGTTTATTTTTATTTTAACAAGCATTGCATGCATTTGTCTAAGCTTTAAATCAAAAATAAATTGTATAATGATACGTAAATAAAAAATTTCATTTATATTGCTGAAGTGATAATAAGCGTATGATTGTTCTCTTAGTGAGTGTTTTTAGTTGGTATTTTGCTTGCTTGCTTTTGGTGGTATGCGCAATGAGCTAATATAGAAATGTACAAATATATATCTCTTCTCTTAACTTGGGGCTAATGAACAAATTACTTTTTATAATTTTTATATATAGGTATATATATAATGCTTTGGTTTTTGTCAACATTTAAGCTGAAGCAAAAAGAAAAATGTTCATTAAATACGTGTAAACGAAAATGTATAATATTCAATCCCATTTGTCGTTCATATTTTTTCTTTTCTTTTTTGTTATTTTTTTGGTCAGATACTACATGTTTTTTTTTTCCATTTTCGGGGGGGGCAGGTCTCGGACTAGCGCACGTAACCAGAGTTCTTTTGTAATGGTATTTTGTTGATTTTTTTTTTTGATGTACTATATGTATGTTGTCATAAGTATTCATGTTGATACGCTATACTTCTCTGTGGTGACTTGGCTTGTGTTCTTTTTTTTTATATTTTTTATATTATTTTGAAACTTGTACTGTATTGCTTGTATTGTAGTACTGTAGTTTTGGTGGTTTAGTGGTGCGATTGGTTTATTCGATATTCAAATCAGAAGACAGTGTCAAAATAATGTACCCATATTGTGGTGCATTATTGACGCCGCTGACGATAGTTTGCGATAGTTTGTATTATGGAAAGAGTAGTAGGTAGTTTTTAAAGTTTTGTAGTTTTGTAGTTAAGAGTGAGTGTGTATTTTGTTTTCATCAATTCATCGTTTTTCAGCTCTCTATAATCTTAGACTCGTGCACTGCATTGCGAGTGTATTGAAGAGAGACAGCGGCACTACTGCTGTCTCTCTTATATTAACTACGAGTAGACTGTGTGGGTGTTTTTTTTTTTTTAAATTTTTTTGTTAATATATTTTTTTGTTGAGTGTCTCAATTTTGTTTTCTTGGAGCGTCTGTAGTTGTTAAACCGAATCGGAACAGACCTAACCTACAATAGTTGTCATGTTGTCTGTGTCAAAATCAGCATCAAACATACAAATATTTTTAAAACCAAATCAGCTGAGCTAAGCACAAACTAAAAAAAAAATTGTATTGTATTTTTTAATTTGATCACAAAAGTTTATCAATCAACTACACAAAGTAAAAGCAAATCAGGATTTTGATTCTCTTTGGCAACAACGCACTGCACTCAGCATTTTTTTTTTATTTACAGCTGGCATGTGGGCGTGGCAGTCGTTGAGCAAAGTAACAGTAAAAGTAAACAAAGAAAAGCAACATTTTTTTTTTTTGATTTTAAATTATTAAGTTAAAATACAACATTGAACATTGAGTACGATTCGGATAAGTTTGTTTAAGGAGCACACATATAACAATTAAATTGATTGATTAATTGAGTTGTTTTTGGAGGAGTTTTGGAGGTATGCGGGCAATACGAAAGTTTTTTTTTTGGCTATCCGTTTGCTTGTTTTGTGTTTGTAGTGTTTTTTTTTATTATAGTTTTTGAGTAAGAATACGAGTATTCAACACATGTAATATACAATATGTATGTATATATTTATATATATATATATTGATATATATAGATAGTTATATTAATAACAACAATTGCACGAAAAAGACTAGAGTGTGTTAGATTTTGTTTTTTAATTTTGGGAGGCGGGTTCGTTACTCAAACTTGTTTAGAACATGGTTGTTTTTGGTTGATAGTTCAGAAGGGACAGCTTTAGTTACAGTTAACAGTAGGTAGTATAGTAGTAGTAGTAGTAGTAGTTGTAGTAGTAGTAGTAGTAGTTAGTAGTAGTAGTAGTAGTAGTAGTGGTTTTATAGGATAGTATAATACATTCTCGCATACTTGTATTTGTTCAAATGGTACTTCAAATGAGAACGACTCATTATAGTAAGGGTTGAGGGTGCATTTTTTGATACTTGTCTTCTTCTTTTTCAAACGTTTGCCATTTTGCATGATTGCAATTTTCACATATGGATCTATAAAATAGAAAAAATTGAAAGAAAGAAAAAGAAAAAACTTTTTTTATAATACTAAAGTAAAAACTTTGAAGTTGATGAGCAGATTTTTGGGTTCTGTTTTCTTTTTTTCTTTTTTTTTAAAGTAGTTTTTGGCTTGTGTTACACACAGATATAAAGAAAAACGGTACATAATACGTTGATTAAATATATATTTAATATTGGTTATAAGTTGGTTAACAAATAGTACTTTAATAAACAAAAACAACGATTAAAACATATCAACAAACGAAAGCTGAAACTTGGTTAAAAACAAGGCCAAACCCATATTTGGAGGAAATGGCGTAAAAAATCAAAAATGTTTCAAATAAAGTCTTATATGCTGATAAGTTAGCATTTAAGGTTTCATCGTAAAGAAACGGTATCAACATATGGAAAATCGCAAGATTTACAAAGAGCTCGTCAACATTAGATCGATAGGATCCGTTCGGTTATCGATAATTACTGAAAAAGTTTGTTTCTGCTTTCGTTTGCCTGCTGTTGAAAAGAATTGTTGAAAATATGTTAAATTAAATATATATTTAGATATTTAGTTAACGAGTACGTTAAAACACAGTAACTCTTGAAACTCAAGGCACACAACATAAAAATCATAAGATACGAAAAAATAGTTTCAGTTGAAATAGTCTCATCATCAGAATTTTAGATCGAATTTCATTAGAGCATGGAATAATGTCAATTGCTTTTTTTTTTTAAAACATACTTGAAAATGTTCTTTTGTTTGTAAAAGCCTAGAAGAACTCGAATACCCTTTGGGGTATTTTTTATTTATTTCGTTTTTGGATATATTCGGCGGCAACGCTTTTATTTTTGGCTCTCCACTTGGGTGAGCCGGAAAACTTGAATGCGTGTGTTTGAATTATGTAATTAGTAGAATTAGATTACATGCAAAAGTGAAGCTAGAAGCAAGCGAATTTTTAATGTACTGCTAATTTGAGCAAGAGCCGTTATAATTGTATTTTTATTTTTGATTTTGCCAGGCATAAGTTAAAAAACTGTGCACAATTTAGTGATGTTAACGTTGCCAGACGAGAATATATCCATGTATTATTGGTATTGAATGATATCATTTGGATTTTTAGCGTACGCGATATTACATAAGAGAGAATAGTAGTATTATAAAATATGCAAGTCGAATATTTGCGCTAAGGTAGTTGAATAATCGAAAATTGCGAATTGACAAAAGTAATTGGGAATAAAAATTGAATACTTTGCTCTCTGCAAACGTTGCCTTGGCGTTTGCATTCTTCCTCCATTGATCTTAACAAGTAACACAAAAGTTACTCAACTCAATAATCAAATTATAAACGAAGCAATACGAAAATCAAATACATCTGGTTAATCGAGTATGCACACATATAAAAATAGAGACTGAAGCGTTGCCAAAAACTGCAATAATACTCCGATTCGATGTCGAGAGTATTTTCTTTTGCATTTTGACAACGCTTTGGTAGCACGCCATATTACCAGACAATCCGCCCACGTCCATCTTCTTCAAGTTCTTGGCCTCGAGAATGACAACCGTTAGTTTTCCGGCGGTCGGCACATAACGCAGCGAGAAGCAAATGTCACCAAGCTTTTCCTGTTGTTAGTTCACGAAAAAAATTTGAGAAAAACATTTCAATGAATTAGTATAAATATTTATATATAATTAAGTATTACAACATTGAACACTTCACATACATTCTAAACAGATACATTTACGATTTATATACTAGTAATATTAACTAATCGAGATGGGTTTCAATCGGTCGAGAAAGATTTTCAGCTTTACAGCTCTTACAATTTAAAAATTATTGTATTCAACGCCAAAAATATTTTCAGACGTTGATTTAGAATTTATTTAGTAAATAAGAGAACTCCAGAAATTGATTCAAAATCAAAATTCAGTTAGTGAGAAATCTCCTGAACGATATTTGGAATTACAGAATGATAACAAGAAGACTTTAGTAATATTTATAGTTTTAGTGAATGAACAAGTTATTCGATAAATTGAGTATATGACAAAATATACTTCAGGACTACGAATATAGGCGAAGATATTCTCTTAAAGAAATTCTCGAGAGCTAGTAAATTCAGCTTTAAGAAATATGCCATTAGGCATGAAACTGATTGGTAAGACTTTGATTTATTAATTAAACCCAATTGAGTTACCATACGATATATATATAATAATAAGCAATAGGACAATAAACAAATATAGTAAGAAATTGTCACTTAATACACACGAAATAAATGGGAACTTAAATAGATATATATCGTGTATACGTAAAATATGTTGGGCTTACGGGGTGATAAGTGAGTATACTTAAGTACGTTGTACGGGGTATACAGTTATTGTATTATTTAACAATGGTTACATTTAATTTATTCATAATTTAATATTGACACAAAACAAAAACGCCACAAATAGATACATGGAAACACATTTACTGCACGTCTTAGAGCTTCGATTTGATTAAGTGTTCATACATAAATATTAATAGGTATATAAATCTATATATATAAATATGTATATATATATATATAAATATATATGTGTGTGAGTAGAACTGAAAATTGATTAAGAACCAAACCTAAACAAACAAAACAAACTTATTGACTTTTGTTTGCGTGTTGTTTGTTTTGTTGTAGTTTCTCGGGTATTTATTTTATAATTATATATATATTGACTTGCACTAGATGTAAGTTGTTTTATTTGCTGTTCATTGACTTACTGTTACTTAATGGGTAAAGATAACAGTGTAAATAGACAAATTGTTTGCGAGTTCTTATGTTGTTTAACCCAGCTCAAAACCAACGGCACAAAAAGCAAAACGGATATTTTTCTTCCTTTTGTATTTGTTTTTTTTTTCTTTTTCGATTTTGTTTGTAATCAAATAAATATTTTAATTTAGATAAATAGAGAGTTTTGAGATTAAAGGAAATATTGGCCGATTCGTAATATATACATTTGGGCTAAATTCCTTGGATAACTATGTGGGCCGTGGCCTCAAAAATTACTTATTAGTTAGAAAATCAAAAAAATATAGAGAGAGAGAGAGACAGAGAGGAGAACGAGCGAAAGTATTGGATATTATTTATTTATATGTACATGAAATGCAAAATGGAGTAATTAGATATATATTACAATTGAAAAAAGTTGCACATGTATTTAATAGAATTATCTAACGACTATACTTTTATAATACGAGCATAAATAAACCCTTGGTTGGTTGGAACCACTTGCATTTCTTTGGGTTCAAGTTTAAGTTTAAGTTTAAGTTTCAGTTTTCGATTTTCGATTTTGATTTAGTTTTTATTAACGATTTCGCCATATTCTAATATACACTAATCGAATGCCAATTGCTTAAAAAGCCTGCTCCAAAGCCAGCAATTTGTACAAACTAACCCGGGATTTTGTTGAGTTATTTTAAACTAAGTATTTACTACATAAAAGTGTGTTCTTTGAGTGGTTATTAAAATAAATTATTTTATATAGAGAGCGAGCGAGCGAGCGTTATATAGAAACAGAGTGAGAGAGAGGAACAGAGAAATAGAGAGAGAGAGAGAGAGAGAGAGTTTTTGCGTAGTCACTTACCGCTACTTTGGTTTGAGTTTGAATTTGAGTTATTTAATTGAAAGATTTGGCTTTGCATGGGCTTTCAAAATGTCTCAAGACTAATATGTCGAATGTTTGGTGAATCATGTTTATGCTGACCAAAATAGAAAATTAAATTCAAATAAATATTAAAAAAAAATAAATAAAACACAAAAGTTAATCAAATGAAAACTTACGAAATTATAGCAAATTAAAATTTGTTGATCATTTGTTATATTTTTGTTTCTGACTGTCATCGAAGCTCTGCTTAAACATTACAGCACACAAACAAGTTGCAAATCATAAATATATATGTATAGATATATAATTGCATTATACAAATATCGGGCGAGACAGCGATATAGATAAAAAACATAAGATTTTGCTGGTACTCAAAACACGAAGAAGCATTATTACAGTTTTTTTTTTTATTAAAACACAAAATTTATTGACGCTTGTGCAATCACATATTTTAATTGAAATCTTTATATTTTTTTTTAATGAATTTTAAGGTTTTGTTTTTTTGTATTTTTATTTGTAAACATAACGGAACACAAACACAACGAAAATAACTTGAACACATTTATGAGGACAACAACCAAAGCAAATAACGATAATTATGAATTTTCTCCCACGGAGAGTATCGATACTTACATGTTTCCAGGTAATTCAATATTGTTCCAGATGTCGGTATCGAAATGAGTCAAATTGGTTCGAGTAGAGTAGAGTTTTTGATATTGATTTTTTGTTTGGTTTCATTTTGGTGAATTTTGAGGCGATTGTATAGATTTTTTTATTGATTGTTTTTGGTTTGTTTTAGCGATACGTTAAAAAGTAATTAAAGAGAAAAATGAAGAGCATATTAAAGATTTTTCAATTGCAGTTCCGTTAGAATTTCAATAAGTTTGGCAAATTTGAAAAAAGAAAAAGGTTTTGCTTTAACAAATTTTATTGTGTACAAGTGGTTGTTTTTTTTTTGTGTCTCTGTGTGTCTGAGGGTGTGTGTAGTTTTGGGTGTAGTCAGGTGTAAGTGTACAGTACTAATACTTAGTGGTATATAGAGTATATAGTCGGAAGAGTATAGTTTGTAAGCAAAAACATGCAGTTGTTATATTCTTGGAATGTCTTTATATATTTACGAGTATGTTTCAGTTGCTAAACTAATTGCTTATAATGATAATTATATGAAAAGCTTATAATACATTTTCTTGTATACCATTGCAGAAAAATTTTTTTTCTTGAAATCGTTTTTGTACAAAATGTTTTCTGCGTTGCCTTAAAGCATTAATTAAAATTGTGTTTCACTTATAATAACTCTATTTATTTTAAAAACTAAACCTTTATATTTTTATTCTGCAAGTGTATAACATATTCGGCATACCGAAAGGAAATTTTCTTTGTTTTTACATCCTTTGGTATTTTGTTTAAATTTTACATTCGCTGACGAAATTTGGGTCATCTTTATTTGTGTGCTTTTTGTGTAAGTATTAGTGTGTGTGTGTGTGTTGTGTTATTGCTTTCTTTAGAATTGCATTCATTAAATTATTTTGATGAATTTTCAACTTCTTATTTTAAATGTGAGTTTTAATTGAGTGCACCGGTTTATGGCTACTTTAAGAGTTATAGGCAAAATGGTTGGTTGGGTTTAGTTTTTGGGCTTTAAACAGTTCCAATCAAAGTGCAAGAGGAAAGGAAAATGTGTGTTTGTAGCAAAGTGTGGAAGTGTGCGGTTTTAAGTAGGAAATTTGTGTCTAAAGTTTGGGCATTTTTAGTTTCGCTTATCAGCATGTCTACAGAGATTTTGAAAAATTGCTTTACAGACTCTTTTACAATTTTTAGGCCAAGCATATTTTTTTTTACATTTACAAATATAGTTGAGACCATGCTGATTGATTTATTCTTATCATATTATTATGCCACAAATTCTCTTCACAAAATAATATTGCAGTGTGATTATTTGCATTTCGGAATGCTAATTAAGTTCTAAATTTTGTATAAATATATGTATAAAAAATTGTATAGAGTAATACAAAAATTCAACTACAATATTAATGATGCCAGAAAAGATGCAGACATAACAAGAGAAAGTTGAAAAACAATGCGTAAAACTCTTAAATTCATATTGAATATTGAGTTAGATGAATTATCTTGTATATATTACAATAGATTGGGTTAGCAGGTAAACAGTGTTTTTTTGTGTAGTTCGATGCATAGAAACTGTTATTTTTGTTATAATTATGTAAGTAGTATATTTATATATATATTGAAATGTTGGAGTGTATACAAGAGCGACAGACCAAAGAGACAGAACAAGTATATAGGAAAAAGAAAAAAAAATTAAAAAAAAATTAAGAATGCAAAAGTGTTTTTGTATTGTCTTTTAAAAACTGTAAGAATTTTTTTTCATTGTATTTACCTTCTACAAAAGTTCAAGAAAACAAGAGTTTTTTTTTTATATATATATTTTTGTATGTATTGAAAACAATTTGTTGAGGGGGGAATTGGAGAAAGAGAAATTGAAGAGTATTTATTTCAGTTGTAGTTTTGTTGTACTCTGTGTTTGGTTAAAATTTGTAAGAAAATCATAATTTAAACAGTAGTAGATAGAAGAATGTGCAAAGAAATCAAATTCAGTTGTGCCAATCTTTCATCAACTTTGCCAAAGAAGGTTGATCAAATATTGCCTGAGCTTGTTTCCATGTTGTCTTTGTAATTGTTGTTGGTTTTGTTATTGGGTTTAATGGAGCTTTAAAACTGTTATATTTGGTATATATACAGAATATATATTATTTTAAAGTTTTGGATTTTTTTTTTGGTTTTTATATTATTTAAATTTGCATTTTGAACTGGGTGTGTAAAAGTTGAAGAAAAGTTTTTGCACTTTGCTGTCTGTTATTTGTTTGTTTCTTGTTTACGATATATATTCTTGTACTTTGTTATATGGTTATTTGTTGTTGTCTTTTTTGTAAGTTGTTTCTGTTGTACAGAGTGAGTTTTTTTTTATTTTGGGATAAATATTTTACTGGAGCCGACACACATTATTCAAATGACAATTGAATTACTTAAAAAACAAACATCAAGTTGGTCTTGGAAACGCGAATTACATACATACACACACATAACACACAATTTCGTATAAGATTTCAGGTGTATACTTTTCAGGAGAATACTTTGTAAGCATGTCTACATAAGTTACATAAGTAATCAAAATTCACGCGTTTTGAGTATGCTGTTTTTTTTGTAGTTTTTGTGGCTTGTTTTATGGGACAACTCAAAGAAACCCAAAAAATGATAAGCAACAGTTGTTATTGTTCTTGTTTTTGTCATAATTCGTATAAGTATACTGAGTAAGTAAAAATTATAATCTTAAGTCAATCAGAATGAAATAAATGACACTTAGAGGCACATTTAATTTAGTTAAGTAAATATACATAAAGAGTGGAAAACACCATCGAGGAATAAACCGTCCATTTACCCCCAGATAAAAAAAATATAGTAGATATGTATATCGTTTTTAAAATATACTATAATTGCTGACATGGGCCAATCTCTACATACCTGTCCGCCTTCACCCTCAACGCTGATTAGATCACGCCACTCCTCAATGGTCTGCGCCAAGTCGATGGTGCAGAGCGGCACCTTCACCTCGCCGATTTGGTCATGTTTCGAGAATCGATCAAAGTCAAAGATGGCAAATACAAGCGTTTTATTCATGGCATCAGCATAGGGTAAACTCTGCAGATCAAAATGTTAATCCCCTATTTCAACTTAATAACCAAAAAAAAATACATACCTTGAAAGTGAATGTTTCATTGAAGACGGGACTCAACGTTTTGCGATGCACCTTTGTCTCGAACTTCTTTTTCTTGTCGGGCAGTAGATAGACTTTCACGTAGGGATCTGAGGTGCCGCCCATATCTAAGGCGGGCAGTTCCTCTGCCTGTATAACAGTGACTGCCAAACTATTCGAATTGAAATCGTATTCAAGCTGCAATATACACATTATAGAATAATAGCCACAAATTGAGGCATTCGTTCCCATAACGAGGAGAGAAATAATACAAACAATATTAGAAGAAAGTTTACACAGAATATTTGCTTTAAATGTGTTATGGACTTTGTGTACTGCAATTCTAATTAGGTGAGTTTTATCAATAGATTTTTAAGATTATTATGTTATTATGAAACAGTCTTAAGTTCAATAACACTTGTGCTGAAAACTGCATTTTAACAATTGTCCAAAAAATTTCTAATAACTCTTATTTACTTTTAACTTAAGGGCCTGCATTTACAAGGCCTAAAAGCTAAGGAAATTTAAATTATAATTTTAAAAATTAAACAGTTCTATAAAGTTAAAGTTCAACTTTCAGCTAATGTCATTGGGCCATAGGCTAATGTCATTTTAAATATATTTCTTATTCGAAATAGCCACTAAATGAGTTTATTGTATTGGCCAATACCATAAATGTTGTGAGCAAGTGATAAAGTTAAATTATGCAAAGTAATTGAAAATTGCGCTTTTTAGCATTTTTGCGCACTTTTGACCCGAAATGCGTTTACTTAACAGGTGTTTCCTTTATTAGAAAATTAGTGCATTGACAGTTACTGTATCTGGTATTGGGTATTAGTTGGGTTAGTTCAGAGCGTGTTGTTGGCCATTTGCAAGTAGAGTTCTGGTTCTTTGGGTATTATGTAGATCGAAGCTTACCTTGAAGTTGAGTCGCCCCAGCTTTTGTTCGCTCTGTTTGTCCTCTTCGTCGCCCTCTTCGGCATTTTCGGTTAGTTCCTCCATATCAGGCTGAACCTATGGCATACCAGAACCCAATAACTACTAAGATTTGATGGCATTGCAGATACTTACTTTCTCTTTGTATGCGGATCCCAATAACTGTACCGATTTCATATCGACACCCTTCTTACCCTTACCATCTTTGGTTCTTCGCTTCTTAAGGAATCTGCGCACACAGAAAAATATGATACCAAAGACGACGAGGAATACGAGTATTATGATCGCCACAACGCCCCATGTGGGCAGGCCGGTGCGTTCAGCAATTGCCTCGGTTACCACTTCGCCAGCATGCTCAATCTTTTTGATTACCGGCACCGAGGTGGTAGCAGCTTCTTCTTATTCATGGAATAATACAAATATATTTTCCAACTGATCTTTTTTGGCAATGCGATTTGTGGCTTACCCTCGGCCTCTGTTGTTATTTTTGGTGCTAATGTTGTTTCCACTTGTGCAATTCTTTGACTCTCGGCAGCCTGGTGCTCCTGCTGATCTAGTTCCCGAAACTTGGAGTGATGTGTCGTTTCCTCGATCTTCTGATTGGCCGCCTCCAATTCTGCGGCAGGCTCAGCATCTGCCACAGGCGCCGGCTCTGACTCCGTTTCCGATTTTGCATTTGGCGGCATTTTGCACTGTGTTTATTACTAAAAACAAAAAACATTTTTCGATTGTATTAGAATTGATTTTTTTTTTTTAGAAATTTATCTTATTTCTAAACTAGATATATTTAACTAAATCAGCACTGAAAATATGCAGAGCATATTTAATTTATGTAAAAACTTTCTTTACTTGGATAAGTTTTTCCAAAATATCTCAATTTTTTCATTTTTGCGTAGAACTTTCAAAAAAGTTGCATTAAAATCGAATTCTATCTGCAGTTTTAAGTCTTCTATGTGTTATCAGAAAAACTGGCTTTTGTTGGTCTTAATTTTAATTGTTCTTTGAAGTATCATACGATTAAAGCTGTTTCTGTTACTAATTGCTTTGTACTCTTGCTTTTGTTTTTTTGCTAGCCAAAAGCATTCAAAAATAGCTACAACATATTTCATAAAAGGAAATCCCACAAAAGTCGTTGGCAGTTTAGCTCTAGCTGGGCAAATCCTTGGAAACATTAGAAGTGCACCGGGGGTGTCGGCAATTACTTGGTACACCAAGTAAAAGTACTTTTGAATAGCATGCCAAGGACACGCACACACACTTAAGCGACCCCACACACAAACAGAGACCCTTCGCTCTGCTCATTTCTTAACTTTCTTTTTATAAAAATGGGTTAACATTTTTTCAAATGAAGTTGTGCTCGAATTAATTATGGATGCCTCCCACAAAGTTGGTAATTTAATATTAATTATATTCTATTGATTTTGCTTTGCTTGCCATTCAATTTGTTTACTTTATTTGCGCTTAACCTTTGACCTGTTAGGTCAGGCTGCTAATAAAACAGAAAAGTCGAGTCTTAATAATTTCTCTCTAAATAGTAGATTATCTTACTAAAAGGGCACCAAGAAATATGAAGATATTATTATTATTATTATTATTATATTATATTACTATTAAACTACTATTAATATTATAATGCCTATATCAAATCGTTAATATTTAATCCATGCACTTTCAGTTCTCTGGAAACTCTAGTTTATTACGTTAATACAGTAATATAAAAATGTTTCTAGTTGACTGCTTTAAAATAAATCCTGTATTTGCGTAAGTTTATTATTAGAAGGTCCTTTATTCTATCTACATATCTATGCAAATTAGTGGTTTCAATTCACTTGGCTGGAAATTGGCATTGGCAACATGTCGTATGCGCATTTTGTAGTCAATATGATGACCAATTGCTTTTTTCTGCGCTGTGCTCAGCTGTTATTACTGTTGCTTGCACACCAAATGACGTCAAAGGTGACGGGACACACACTCACACACACAAATAGGAACAGACACCCACACACACACACACACAAAAACAAGGAGACGCAGCTTCAAGCGAATGCGATGGAAAATGTGGAGACAATTTAAATAAAATTGTTTCGCTTTTGCTATGAGGAATGCGCTCAGAGTGTGGGCATTGGGCGTGGCATTTGATGTATTTATAATATATATATATATATAAAAAAGGTTGTTATGGGTTGTGCTTGTTTGCTTTCTACCGAAAATTCTTTTGCACAAGCCACTTGCAAAGCTTCAAAAGGCACTCAACTTGGGTCCTTTTGAGCAGCAGCGGTATGTGTGGCGCCACTTAAGTGCCACTGAGCACAAACGGTGGCGACATTTTTGTTGTGTCGCGAAATCAATATATTTAAATGCTAAGCCCAAAGTCATTTTTCAGCTTCACTCACAAGCAGCTGACCCAAAAGCAAAAGAACAATGAAGTAAAATTCATTTGCGTTAAGTGCGCTTTCACTGAAAATTCAGTTTTGTGTTATGAATCGAGGGAGCGAAAAATTGTGACTTCTCAATTGGATTATGTATTGGATTCTTGATGTCTAAAAGAAGCACTTTCCAACAAAAAAAAAAATCAACAGCTTAGCATCATTGTCGCACACACACAACTTGATCCATCTGTTGAGTCTCTTCGTGAGCTCTTCAATCTTTGTTAAGTTTATATTTTAAGCATGAAGATTTGCAGTTGTCTAAAATAAGGTACTGCCTGTTTGATCTTTAAGTTATAAGGCTGTCGGGTTTTCAGTTAAATTTACTTTACTCTGCCTCCGTATTTGAGCAGACATTAAATTTAAATGCGACAGCAGAGCAGCAACAATAAAACCACCATTGAAACTGTTCAGAAGTGAAGACCCAGTTCGGAGATGGTACGTGATATTTTATTAATGCTGCAAATTACAAGCTGAATAAGATTTTCATAAAACAGGACAAGTGGTCGGCATTTTTATATGGCCATTGTTAAAATAATGTCAGACATATGCGATGCGAACTGCAGGAAACTAGCATAAAAGCACTGCCACAAAAGAGACGGAACAGGGATTTATAGTAGGACAGTGGGCAGTGCAACTTCTTCTACTGCATAAGAATCACACACACACATACAGGGATACACACACGCTTGCATTTTATTGTAACATATATTTAGAGCACAGGAAAAGATTTTTTTTCTGTCATTTTGCCAACGCTGCTTTTGTGCTTTTCCTTGCTTTTTCTCTGTCGCACAACACGCAGGCCAGCTAGGTGTTCTCTATCAAGTGTGTGTGTATGGGTGTGTGTGTGTGTATTTTTATGGTGTGCCTGGTGCCCACTTGTCTGGCATATTCGGGTAAAAAACTACGCAGTTTCAGCTTTTGCCCTTTTCACTAGCAGGTCGCTTGGCAGTTTCAAGGTGTTTTGTTATGATATGCCATAAAGAGTTTTTATTATATTTCGTGCAATTGTTTTATTTATCATTTTTGTTATTTTTATATAGCCAAACTAAAAAAAAAACTTAAACTCATTTCATATAAAAAGCATAACAAAAATTTGTAAAACTAAAGCAGTCTTTGGTGTATGTAATCAAAACTGATTTTGCATTTCTCATATTCATAAGGAATTTTACTCGGCATTTGCATGATGTGAAGAGCATTCCAGGCATATTTGGGATTTCATAAAACTTCTCTTTTCTGATGACCTTTGCTAGAATTTAACTATAAATATACTGGCTGATTTGCGTGGGCTCCGATTCAATTACGAGTTGGTGAGGCAATCAAAAGCTCAGCTGTGTTGCACCTGTGAGAAAGGAACTCAACCAAAAATAGCAACAATTGGTTGTCGTTTAGATTGGGGATGGGTTCATTTAGCGATAAGATAAATTGACTTCATAAAACATGCAGCAGCGATAAGTGAATGTGGCAGCAAAAGTTATTGTTGTGGTTGTTGTTGTTGTTGTTGTTTTTAGCAAGTGACAGGCACTCAAATTGCAGGCCAACGTCAAGAACTGACAATCAGGCTGTCAAAACAAATTAGGCTCCAGCCCAGACACACACAGAGCACAAAGCACAGCGCACAAAGCACATTCAAATATTTTTACCTGCTGCGGCGGTATCAAAAGCGAAAAAACAAACATGATGTTTGCGTCTAATAGAAATGGAATTAAGTGTTATTTTTGTGGTGGGTGGGTGGACTAAAAAAAGAGGGAGGGGGGTGGGGGAAAGGAAAACAGGAAAGCAGGAAGGCGACCCTCGTTGAAGCTCAGCCATTAGTTGTTAAGCTTCTTCATTCGCTGATAGTCGCTGAGCAGGAAACGGTTAAACTTTTTTGTAGAGCGCGCGCACAAGAGAGATAAATTTGAATGTGTTTTGCCAGCCCGCTCGCTCATGCTCTCTGGTCTACTCTCTCTCTCTCTCTCGCTCTGTCTGTATGTTCTGCGCACATAACCCAGAGAAAGCAACAAAATATGTTAAATGCTGTGGATGGAGTAACGCGAAAAAGAATCGAATAAAGCCAGACGAACGTCTAACCAAGTTAAGATTGCTGCTCTGGCGACACTTTCCCCAAGGCGAAAATGATAAAAAGGCCAATGATGACGATGATGATGATGATGATGATGATGCTGACCAGAAAACTAATTTTCCACATCATTAAGCTTTTCGCTTTCAACGCTCAATATTTCATACTTCGCTATCATTATACAGTTACATTGCTGCTATCTATTACAGTTGCAGTGACCTATACAAACCAACACACTTACACACACACACAAACACACACACACACACATACACTAGTACATACAAGTTCCACGTTTATTGTATCAAAATTCGTTTAAGCTAAGATATTTCGGCAAAATTCTAAGAGGTCAAAAATACGCACACATAAATCTGTGTGTGTGTGTGTGTGTGTGTAGAAGTCTTACTCTCTATAAGTAAATATTCGTGTGTATGTGTGTGTGTGGATTTGCCTTTGTCCGTTGCTAACTTGATTATTGGCAATTATGTGCAGTTTTATATGTTCTTCCATGGGCCAACTCCACACATCATTTTTTGCTAATAAAACAAACGCTTCTCGCAGACAACTTTGGGCTGGCTAAATAAACCCTCAAAAACACTTCACGTAACAGCAGACATCTTCGATCCCATGGAACTCATTATAGTACATATAAATATATATTCATAAGCAAAAAATGAAGGAAGCGTACAGGGTATCTTGAAGTGGGCCACTCTTGACTGAAGTCCTCTTATTGGAAGTATGTTAATTTTCGAGCTTACAGCTTAATAAGAGCCAAGCCAACAAAGAGATGCTTAATTAAGTTAAGATGACCCTCATTAAGACTTGGACGACTTTGCCTCTAAGGTAAGTAGATTAACTTAAGATGAGATAGAAGCATATGATATTTGTAATTATATTTCCTTAAAAAAATTCTTCGCGTAATAAAAAAAACTTTTCAAATAGAAAAAATTTACGGAAAAGAAAATTGAACAAAAATTGTGATAGTAATTTTTTTGTGTAATTGAACCAAGTTATTAAAATATTATACTAATTTCAACTCAAAAAATGATTTTTACAAAATTTCCATTTGTTGCCCCAAAAAGTAGGCAATTTAATTTTGGTTGAACTCTTTTATATTTACCTATTTATTTAGACAATGCTGCCAATTTTTGTCGTAGCCGCAAAGCCAAATTTGTTTAATGTTTATTGCAGTCAAGACTGTTTTCCGTTTACGTTGTTGATGTTGTTGTTGTTGATGTTGCTTGTAGCTGTTGAGCTGGGAGCAACGAAGCAAACGAAGCGTAATCGTTGATACGTTGATCCGGCTGGAGGGCGGAAGGATCAAGACGGTCGCAGGCTCTGAGGGCTGCTGGCAGACGAATTATGTGAATGATGTGAGGGGACTGAATGTGTGTTGTGCTGCTTGGCTAGTGAGGCCTTTGCTTAGCGCTGCTAGTCACACATGTATTTTGAACACTTTTTTATTATCGATTTTCGATTGAAAATTAACGATTAACCATCGATTTGCACGTCAACAGTGAATTTAGTTTAATGTTTTGTTGTTTGACGCGTTAAATACATTTTTGCCAGACGAGAGGCGCAATGCAAGCAGTGTGAGGGAAAGAGAGGGAGAAAGAGAGAGAATGAGTAAGGAAGACGAGAGCGTGAGCGGTCAAAGAATTAGAGAGAGAGAGAGGGAGAGGGAGAGAAGGAGAGAGCAGAACAGAACAGAGCGTATACGTAATATTAAAAATACAATGGTATGCGTAAATATTGATAGAGCGAATCTCGCTGCTAGTTGTATGTGTGTGTAAGTGTGTGCCTGTGAGTGTGAGTTATTCTGTGTGTGTGTATAAATGGTTCAGGGGAAGAGCAAATTCGCTTTTGCTGCTGCACGAAGACGTTGTTGAAAGCAAATTCAGGATAGAGATTTTCTTATAACCGTTTTCCTTTTTCTGAGCTTTTCTCTTGTCACTCACACACACACACACACACAAAAAGTCATATTAGGCATGTTTAATTATTGTTAAATTGTTTAAAATATTTTTCACAATTTTGTGCACAATTTGTAACTGCAGAAAATATTTTTAATCTTGATAACAGCAGCAGAATTTTCTCAGTGGGTCACGACGCGTAAAATCATGTGGAAAAATCAATATTCAAGCCATGCACATCACACGCGTTTTCACTTTTCATTACATTTTGGCCTTAAGCCACCGCTTAGAATTCGTTTCGATGCGATTATCTCATTTCACAATTAAATATTGCAAATTGTTCAGCTTGCGCAAATGATTTTGCTTAGGCAACGCTAAAATTCTGATACACAAAAAATGTTCTGCTTCTTAGCACAGCGCGTGCCATGACACTCAGTCACCCCCATCCTAGAAACACACACACTCACACAAAGACACGCACACGCACAGCACTTTTCGGGGCATTCGTTTTGATTTCGCTTTATGTAATAACTCAATTGGCAAATAATGCAAATACTTTTAGTATTTCAATTGTTTTTTCAACACTCTTGCAAATTATTTTCTGTGTTTATCGATGATTTATTTGTCGTTTAACTCTGCAGAAACCTATTATTCTGGCTGAATTTTTTTCTATTCACCTTCAGTGCTGCGTGTTGTACTTGCAGTCAACTTCCACGGTCGATGTTCATTCGCGTTTTGGGCAATACATCGAAGGAGCTGCGAGGAAAAAGCCCTCAGACATCGTTCAGTTGTCACCAAGAGAGCGAAACGGGGCAGGCATCGATTTTGCGTTGGTGGCCAGCGGGTGGGCGGAGCGGTTGTGTAGACCAGAGCAGAGCTTTTGAGGAGAATGTAGACTTTTGCAGGCATTGGGCAAAACATGTGTTTAAAATCCTTTACTTTAATATATTTAATATATATTTGGCTTTAGTAAAATCTAGCTTTTAATAACACACTTTTATTATAGCTATTGAAACAAAATTAAAATTCTTTAAATTCAGAAAATTTTATTAAACCATGATTACAAATTTGGAAGTGATTTGTAGATTAAAATCTATGAAAGCCAGTGAAAAATATGCAAAAGCTTTCACATTCGCTCTCCCTCCCTCTCTCTGTGTGTCCCTTTCTTTCTGTCTATTTTGCAAAACATCTGATATGCAGACACATGTTTCGGCTATAAAGAGCCCTTAACTGAAAATTTTTGGTGCATGCGTACTACAAAACGGAACTTTCTGAATGACAATGGCAATAGCTACTCGAATTCATTCGTGCTTTGGTGTGAGAACTCTTGCCTTTAACCCGGCAAGGACATTTGCCTATGTGGGTGTTCTAAGCTAACACACTAAAAGCTAACATTGCAGAAAGCACGCCAACTTTTCAAAAGCTTCAAAGTGTAAGCTTCTGGTTAGATTTTGTGTTTATGGTTTTAAGTGATAGATGGCGCCAGTGTACATTTTGTTGTGCACACACTTTGAATGTGGCCAAAAACTAAACAATAAACAATTAAAATGCTACGAAATGAGTAGGTAAAAATGCGTAGACATCATCATTAATGGGGCAGCTG
The DNA here is from genome assembly GCA_037043605.1 of Drosophila multiciliata. NCBI lineage: Eukaryota > Metazoa > Arthropoda > Insecta > Diptera > Drosophilidae > Drosophila > Drosophila multiciliata. Next base: position 1,672,950 of record JBAMBF010000103.1, on the reverse strand, counting down.
CCACTTCCGATGTGCAATCACGGATGTCAAACACAAATCAAAATGTAAATTCAAATGTGATATGAAAATCATGTCCTGGCAACAGCCTGAGTAAAACGCACGTGATCCACAGAATGGATGAGCCGCAATCCAATGAGCTCTACATAATCAAATAGATGCTGCCATATAATTCTACTTATTTATAAAGCCAAACAGTCGTTTGCTATTCACATTTTTGACATAACACTAACTAAGCGGGTAGCTTGGATGAGGGGGAGGGAAGGGCGAACACATGCATATTTACAATTCGTGCTTTGGACATTGGCGCTCCGTCAACAAATGCTCAAAGCAAATAATCTATAAATGTGCCGAGGTCTTTGGCAGGGAGGAGGCACTGCAAAGGATCAAGTGCTCGGCCAGCCAGGGCCTGACTTGAGCTGCGCCCAAGAATTGTCCTGCTGTGGATTGTTGTTGCAGGAGTTCGTGCTGAAATCATTATCCTGTTACTTGTCATTAATTCAGCATATCAATTGTTGGTACTGAGCTGTGTTATTGTTGTTGTTGTTGTTGTCCTTATTACCACCCAGTGCACCCAACCATTAAATTAGCAGCTTATACATTATGAATTTGAATTTAATTGGCCAACTATGAGCTCCCGGCTGTTATTCTGATGCCTTCATTTATAGCTTTAAGAATATGTAGCTCTGCTGGTTTATATTTAATATTGTGCTCAAAACTTTATTTATTGAGTATATTATTTGCATTGACGATAAATTTCAGATATGACAAATTTACAGCAGTGAAATATCTGATTTTCTTCTTTAAAATTTTAAAACTATTTTTAAACCAATATCGTCCTTTAAGTTTTTGTGGCAACATTGATTTGGAATCCAAACTATGATTAAAAATGCTCTACTTCTGATAATCAATTGTGCTCTGACACGTGAAATTTTCGATCTTTTGTTTAAATTTAACAGATTTTAATCTAGTATTTATTTAGTGACCAAACCACGTTGAAAAAAAAGGATTGTTTCGTTGGGTAATTTACATAAAATAATAAGATTTATATGTAAATTACTCAACAAAACAATAATTTTCCATTGTCAGTATAATCAATCTTTTTGATTACTAATACTCAATATTCAAATACTTCACATTTTTCCCATATACTTGCCTTTTTAATTATGCTATTGTTGTTTATTTGCACTTTAGTAGGAATGTGGGAATTCTATGACTGAAAGTGGCTTATTTATTTTGATTTTTAACTGCTTTATTATTGCAGTTTTGCTCGGGTGTGAGGTATCTTGTGATTTCTATTAATTAATTGCAATAATGAAGCAATAAAAATCAATAGCAAAAATTCCTATCATAGAATCCCAACTATCCACAATCCACACTTTATTTATTGCTCAGTTTGATTCAATTCTAATCACATGAGAGCGGTTTAAATGTGTATAATCGAATTGGTTTCTGTGGTGGTTACCAACAAATGCTGGATAGTTGGTCAATTATTATAGGCGTCAACAAAATGCCAACACTAAATCTAGTTATCAGCTCGAAAACCAGCAAAATGGGTAAATTTGAACCGATATATTGATGCCTTAAATGCTTTATTATGGCTGAGTAAAAATACATAAAAATGGCTAAGCGGAAATTCAAGTCTAATTGAACTGTAACCAATAAAGGACAACTGATTTACGGGGACAACTGGTTGCGGCTCGTTTCACGCTTTTATGGCCGACACTTTAAAGGAACCAAATGCGGCCATTGAATAACCCCAAAAACGTCACTTGATATCAGCAACATTTCAGCATCAGAATCGGAATCAGAATCCGCATCAGAGTCGGAATCATCAACGGAATGCAATGCAAATGACCACAGAAATGCATAAACCGCTTCAATTGTAATTAAACCATTTCATATATTGCCCCCAATGAGAAATTACAAATGTATCCACTGACAACAACAACAACAACAACAACAATAAAACAACAACAACAACAACAACAACAGATCCCAATTGTAATAATCATAAAAGCTGGCAGAGCAGATCGGTCAGGATGCAATAATAACAATAAAAGCAACTATTAAATTAATGTTGAAAATGGAAAACAATTTATTTTGTAGAAAATTACATACACTGCAATAAATACAGTATATATATATATATATGTATATATATATATATATGTATATATATATTTGCCTGTCTGTGTATTTAATGAATACATCGGACAGCTGCTAGCCAAATAATCAAATCAAACGAATTTCAATTTCAGCCACTGCAAAAAGCTACAAAACAATTCAAATTAATTAATATGAAGAGTTTAAATATTTTATTTATTATGGAATATGCAAAGAAATATATTAAAATAAAAATAAAGAAATAAATCACAACTCTAAGATTGAGCGAAAAATAAATGAATTTTTTCTTGCCTGCCACAAAAATTTCGTATGTATTTAATCAGGAAAGTCTCAGAGCTAAAGGATTAGTCCGGAACGGATATGACTTCGTATGCTGATGAAAAATATATATTTATTTATTTAAATATGTAATAATATATATATATATATATTTTATTTGGAGCAATTGACTTCACAGAACTGGTTCACTCAGATGAACAGATTTTGGCAAATTCCTGCGGAAGTCAACAGTTTAATCAATCACTTGTTGTTAGCATCAATAAAAGTGGCAGAAGACACAAAAAGTGCTGTTACCAAAGATGCGATGCGTATATTGATAAGTCCTTTAATCCTGTTACACATTCGCTCACACACACACAGGGACACAACAAAAAGCTTAGTGGGAGCGTGTTACACGAATAAGTCAACTTTCGATTTTGGCGAAATAAATCCATTTTACAGATTGAGGCACAAGGACAGGCAGCCTGTGCCATGGGGGAATTTCAATTCGTGCTAAGCACAACGACAATAAACTCATTGAACGACAGCAAAGACAAACACGTGGCCTTCCTCCCCCCTTCCGCCCCTTGCACACATATATGTGGGGGAAAGAGATGGCAAGCATATCGTGCTCGAATAATTGAATTCATCAAAGTTAACTCGCACAATTCTCAAACGGTTGGCTGGTTTGGGTTGCTGCCTACAGCTGCTCCTCTGTCTCAACATTTGTCGAGTTAGTTTTGTAAAGTTGCTGCCTTTGATGATGGCAACGACGGCAACAACAGCAATAGCAACACCAACAGCAGCAACACCAACAGCAGCAGCAGCAGCAGTAGATTTCGCCCCGAAAAAAAAGAATAGCGTATAAAAAGATTTACGAATTGACAAAGTGCAAGTAGGTTTTAGGGCACGGCACGAACCAACTGAGCAACTGAGCAGCTGAGCATCAAGGTGCAGGGAGGAGCGTCGTCCGAGGTGGCTGGCTAAGGATAAGCCTAAGCAGCAGCAGCACAAGGCAGGCCAGGCCGTGTCGCTACATTGAGGACATCCGCAGGCAATGACACACACACGACAAACAACTTGAAAATCCATGTCAGTGTCACGTAGCAGAGTGCCTACAACAACAACAACAACAACAACAATAAGATGTAAACGAAGGCATCTCAAATAACAACAATGGAACATTTTCAACATTCAATATATCGAAGCCAAAATACACTTGCAACATAATTGAGACGCTGACAAAGAAACGAAATATTTATAAAAGCAACTCAATAAAATTGTTTCAATACTTTTGCCATAATCTGAATATTGCTATATTTAAAAAATAAATTAAGCTTACGAATAGAATTCCAGCTATTCTAATAAATTTGATTGATAAAATGCTTGAAATCATTTTGAATTTATTTATTCCACTTTAATATCACCTGTTTTGTTTGGCATTTTGGTATTTTTGTACATAATTTCATTTCACCATTTTTGAATTTATTTCACTGACTTTCTCTGATGCCATTTACCTTTTTTAGTTTAAACTGAATCAATGTTATAAATTTAAATATTTATCCATCAAACTCTTCACTTAATAAACAATTAAATTGCATTGCTCAAAGAGATTAAATTTATTTTATATAAAAGTTATTAATACTACTTCTTATAAAAAAAAGAAATAATAAATATGAATATTTTAAGATCTATTCCAAAAAATAATAAAAGAATATATAAGCAGAATCGGGTACTTAATCCAACTTGGTTATTTTGAAATCATCTCAAGCTGTCTGATATAGTATATCAACCCGCTTGATTAGATTGAGACATGGCATATCTGCCACATCTATAAAAATTCTACTGTTTTCCTCACTTTGTGAATCGGATTTTTTGTTACTAGTTCTATTTTTGCTGCTGATTGGTCTCGTTGTTTTTCTTTCAGATTCATTTGGTGTTTGTTGTTGTTGTTATTCATTCCATCATCATCTGGCTCATCTGGATTGGCTGTAGCCTTCATTGGCATCTCGCTGACGAGGTTGTCTCTGTGTGTGTTGCTCGCATTGCGTATACGCCACGTGGCACGCACTTGATTAAGTCATTCGATTTCAATGTTTAATCAATTATGCGACGTTTGCAAATTTGCCAGCTCGCCTCGCATATTCTCCTATAGAATTTGAGTTATTAAAGCTGGCTGAGATTCACTTGATTTTGGCTTACCCAGCTCAAAACTCCAAGTGGATTTGTAGCTGTCCATTTTGAACAACTGCTCCGACACGCAGCAGGTCATTTTTCATTCGAATGAAAATATTGATTTTGCCTCCAGTTACCTGGCTGGCTGGCCTGGCCGGCTCCGGTCTGTGTGTGCCGATGATGTTGATGTCTGTTTGTCAATTGGCGATTGCTTGCTGCGGTCACTCATCCGCCCAGGTAGAGTCCACATCAAATAACTTTCGTCTGGCCAGCCAAGGAGATTTATGAGCTATGCGGCTCCAATGAAATGACGCCCACAATGATGTACGGTAGCCAAAAAAAAAAATATTATTTGCTCAGCCTTCGATTGTGCGCTCAAGCAAATCAGTGGCAAAATCCGTTCCATGGCGGCGTTCAACCTGCAGCTGGTTGTTGTTTTAAAACCACTGACACCACTGGTCGGCCCGTCGGAAGGTCGGACGGTTGGCGGCTGTGGGAGGCAAGTTAAGCGTAATAAGGTCATCAGCAGCCAAACGGACAGCATTCAATGTGGTTAGTTGGCTTATTTATGAAGAGAGAGAGAGAGAGAGAGAGAGAGAGAGATGAGGGAAAGAGTTGGAATGATAGGTAACTCAATTGGGGACAAAAAGCATACGCCATGTGGTACAATGCACGCCCCACCTTTGGGTCAGTCTCAGGCAGCGCTTTGTGCCATCCATTTTGGTTCTTTAGCTGCCGCTCTTTCTCCACTCGCACCAAGCGATTTATAAACGTTGCAAGCATAAATAAACAAGCAGCTGTTGGAAAATTCAGAAAACAAGAGATACAGAGTAAAGAGTGGCAGAGTGGGGGAGAGACAGAGAGAGAGAGACAGCAAGAGAGCGAGCGGGTATGTCTGGCAACATATGCTGTGTCCGCCATTGTATATTTATTTACTTTTGCTCTCTTTTATAAAATATTTTTTTAATATAGCCCACAGAGTGTTGCCAATTTGTGCAGATTTATAGAGGCAGTGCAGCGAGAGATGTGGCAAAAAAAAAAACTGCGCTGTTGACAATCGCCACAGGAACTGCCCGGCCAAAAGGGAAAACTCTGTTGCGGAGACTGTGTTGTTGTTGTTATTGTTGTTGTTGTTGTTGCAGCTACTCTTGTTGTTGAGGTCATAACTGATTGCTGCATACACTTACGGGCGGGCTGTGCGAGCAACCGTAGACATGCTCCATGCATTGTGGTTGCCCTCGATGCAGCTATAACGGGGTATTCATGAATATTCTTTACGCCAAAACATGTTGGTGCATGCAACAGACTAATATTGTAAGATGCGTCTCAGTAACAAGATTAACTTAAAGCCTAAATTCAATTCTAAAAAATAGTTTTGACACTGATTTTGCTTCTAGAATACAATAACTAACCGATTTTTGCTGTCAATATAAAAATTAGATAAGCGATTAGCAATTGCATTTATTATATATTATTTACTCCTTTAAATTTAATTTAATTTAATTTAATAAGTTGCACTTATTATATACTATATTATTTTATATTATTATATACTATATTATATACTCCTTTAAATTTAATTTAATTTAATTTAATAAGTTGTACTTATTTTATACCATATTATACTATATTATTTTACACTATATTATATACTCCTTTAAATTTAATTTTATTTAATTTAATTATAGTTGTTCGGCAGCGAGTATCCCCAATAGCGACCAACATGTGAGGGCATGTCATGGGTAGCAAATAAAGAATCTAGTTTTGTCAATTTGACAGTATAATAGATTTAGTATGTTTACAAGTTTGTGGCTGATTCGGTTTACAGTTTTTGTTTTGTGGCACAGCAGTTGTTGTTGTTGTTGTTGTTGTTGCTGTTGTTGTCATTATGGGTCCGTCGAGACTGCAATTGCTGAATTGAATTGCTTTCGCTCGCAGACAGGATGTGGTGGAATTGGAATTGGAACTGTTGCAGCAGCTCCTGTTTTGCTGTTACCATTGCTGTTGCAAATGGTGCGGAACCGTCTGCCAAATATGAGCACCGGAAATTAGCAGAAACCATCAACACGCTTACCCCTTAAGAACGGGGATCCAAAATTGAACCAAGCCATGTAATTACTTTCGTCTCAGTACAGAAATTTTGGGGGCGTATTTGCTTTTTGGGGGGGCAGAGGTCAAAATGTTTCCGGTCACTAGTCAAAAGTCGCCGGTCTAAATTAACAAAAGGCCGCCAATTAAAGGCTAATCAGGCACTTGGCCATTTGGTCTGACCACACCACACCACACCACACTACGCTGAGATTAGAATGCTGCAAATGGATTTATGATGCAATCACCAAAAGCATACGGGGAACCCTTGAAACTTCTCATACGTTTCTGGCCTCAATGCAACCTACAAGTGAAAATCAGGCAAATGCCACTTCAAACTCAGCACTGATTCACTTTTTATGCATGAATCTCGTCGAGCTTCGAGTGCTTCGGGCATTTTGACTATGTGAAATGCTTGACAATTTCTCAATTTATTTTTTTATTTCAAAACAAAAATTTGTTAAAAAAAAATGGAAACAGTTTTATGAATTGTTACATAAATAAAAGAATGATTTTTTTTTTTTTAGAGAGCGGCTATCATTTTAGTTGTTAGCAATAAAATAATAAATAATGGAGCAATAAAAATGTATTTTGTTTGTTTAGCTATTTTTTTTTTATCAACATATATTTTTATGTGAAGCTGAATTTTTAGTTTTTATCTAACAACTTTTGTGACATTCTTTTTATGGCAATAAAATGTACAAAATATATACAATATCTCTATTTTTTGGATCGAAATAACACGAGTGTTATGCAATAATTGATTTTAAAATTTAGAAATAAAAATGTTGATCAGAATTTACATATAAATATTGTCAATAGTTAAAAAATTTGCTTTTTGTATTGAAATTCAATAAAATTGATTAAATTTGTATTTCCACGAATTAAAATGAAGCCTTCCAGCTATTAATTAATTAATTTATAATTGGCTATAAAAAATACATCGATATAGACGAATATCTTGTGATAAAAAAAACATTTTAATATGTTTGTTGACATACTGGAAAAATTGTTTTCAGATAAAATATGATACCAAAAAAGAGCTTACAAATTTCGATATGGAAAAAAGGATTTCGCTTGCAGCTTTGTTTTGCAAAGGTGGATGCAACAACAACAACAAAAACAAACAAAAAAAAAAATGTTTATGGTTGCACAAAGTTTTGCACAAGCTTTGCACAAATCGAGCGAGTGAAGCGCAAAACCAAAAGAGTGAAAAGTGGGCAAAATGCTGGCAATGCGGGGAACTTGGTTTGCTTTTGTGTTGCAACTTCGTTTGCGCCCATTTGAAATTCATAAACGCGTGTGTGTGTGTGTTTGTGTGTGTGTGTGTGTGTGGCATATATTAGCATTACTTGTGGTGCATACATTTAGGCGCAGGCAGTCAGCCAGCCAGCACAAAAGCAAATGCGCACAATTGCTTATGAAATTGAGCAAACGAAATGGAAATTCAAATAGGAACTAATGAGTCGCCCCTCCAAAGCAAACAAACCCCTAACAGGCCAACTTGTATTTACTAATTTAAAGTTGGCCTGAACTAAACTATCATGTTAGCCAAGATAAACTCTCTTCAGCTGCTCGGCTGCTGGCTAAGGCCTAGTCAATCAGTCAACAAGTCGGGCCACAGAACAAGCCATTAAAATGCTGTTTAAAGTGGTCGGTGACGGGTGGGGCGGGGGTGTAATAAACAACGATGCGGCAGACAGAAAAAAAATAAAAAAAAAAACAGAAAAAAGACCAAGCAACAAAAAAAAAATAACAAACTTTACAAAACTGCCAAACAAGTTTGTGTATAAGTGTTGCAGGGGAGAGGGAGGGGTGGGGAGGGGAGTAACTGAAAGTATAAAAACCTGACAGCGAAATTGAAGGCAAATGTTTGGTGCAAGTTGGGCAGAGTTTAACAAAAAAAAAAAGTGTCCCCGGGGCGCATTTGAGTGAACGAGGGAGGAGCGAGGTGTGGGGGGGGGGGGAGAAGCAGTAGGCGTGGCCTTGCGCCAATCTTTAATGCGACCCTCGCACCTGTAAGGCAACACGTGTAAAATGCTGCCAACGGCAGTTTGACCCTCTCTCTGCTGCTCCCCTCTACCCCCTCTCTCTCTCTGTTGCTGTACATCCTTTTGTGCTCGCATGTAAATTGAAATGGGGCCAAAATGCCATTAAGAGTGTCGAGCAAAGCCAGCAAACTGGCTCCCAGTTTATGTACATTAAATTAAAAATTAACTGTCACCGGGGATGTATTGAGTCGAGAGCAACAGGCAATAATTGTGACTTCAACTAACGTTTTTTTTACCAAATGCTTCATTTTTATTTAAGAAGCAATTTACCCAAAACGAGTTAAACTAAACATTATTCCATTACATTTATCGAAATAACACGAGTGTTGTGCAATAATTGATTTTAAAATTTAAAAATAAAAATGTTAAACTTTATTCACAAATGAATATTCTGTACAGTTAAAAAATTAGCTTTTTGTATTAAACTGCAATAAAAATGATCTCCAAAGCAAGCAAACCCCTAACAGGCCAACTTGTATTTACTAATTTAAAGTTGGCCAGCACTAAACTATCATTTTTTTATTTAAGAGCCAATTTACCCAAAACGGCTTAAACTAAACAGAATTCCTATACATTTATCCAGTATTTTAACTATTTATTTTAAATCGAAATTTCATTATTAGCAATTTCAGTAAAATGACAGATAAAATGGACAAGAATCAATTGTTTGAGATTTTGGTGTCTTCTTATGTTGTTGACAGCAGACTTAAAATGTGTAAACAACATTTATTGAGCTCGAAGTCATTTTTCAGTCTGTGCTGTAAGCGAATCGAAATGCTGCAAGTTTCACTTACATTTGATTTGTTGTTAATTGATCAATGCCACATGTGCCAACACTTTTGCCCAAGCAGCAAAGTAAATAAATTTAATACTTATTTTTGGGGTTGAGGTTCTGGGACTAAAAGTTTCAGCAGGGCAGGCAGCCTTGAGTATGGTCGTTGCATGCCCCACACCTGATTTGTGCCGTTAGCCGTTGGCCGTTAGCTGTTGCCGTTGCCGTTGCCGTTGTTGTTTTCATCGCAATGTTGCCGTGTTGCAATAACAAACTCATGCTAATTGCTTTGCTAACAACTGGCAACGACAACTCGGGTTTGCCCTAAGACCAATGCCAAAGCGCAGCAGCAAACTATAAATATTGCCCGAATGTGGCAACAACAAGTTGCAAGTGCAGCAGGAGCACGCGCTCAACTACTGTCCTGGCTGGGTCCGGAGCAGCCTTTAATTACGATAGTAGGATACCGCAATGCCCAACTAGTTGCACACACACACACACACACTCTCACACACACATTTACACTCATATAACTTGTGAAGTTGACCAGAGGATGCACAACGATTGACCTTTGTAGCTTAGGATATGGCTTGCTGCTGTTGCTGTTGCTGTTGCACAGACTGTTCCAGCGAGACAGGTGCAAGGATACTGTCCTGTAGCATATAAATTTGCACACGAACTGGCGATAATTGCTGGGAAATTAAATAAAAATGCAATTAAAGACGACAACGTCGCGTCGTTCGAGACTCTGGCAAAAGTCCTCGTTGAAATGAGCATTCAATTAAAAGCCAAGCTGAGTGCAGGATCCGAGTCCGGATCCAGGACCAGGCCCAGACCCAGGAGTCGCCTGTCAGGGTGGGGCATACACTTGATGGCAGCGTCGCCAATGCCATCGTCGGCATTTATAAAATGATTTTTATCTTTATCAAATTAGAAAACGACAACAGGAATAGCAGATATCCAGCACACTCTACTACTACTCCCTCCCCCCCAGCACCATGTGCAACTCTCCTAAATTATCCAGTGCGACCAATTTCCAGCTCCAGTCAGCCGTATCTGCAGTGTCACAGCAATTAAAACTGTGCTGTGGCATACTGCAGATTACATCGCAGAGTGGCCTGAGAGAGGGGTGGAGAGCGGCATGGGGGGGCAGGTCTCGGGGGCCATTGATGGTCAGTGAACAACTGTTAAATGCTTTGAAGTTTATTTTTAGATTCGCAAGACTTCTCAATGAATAAATGCATGAAAATTGGATCTAAATTGTAAGTGCTGCTTAAAGCCGGAGCTGTGCGCTTCAGGCTAAATGATATTGGCCTAAAGTGTTAATTAAGGCTAATTTTCAATTTGTGCTAAAAATGTTATTAAAAATTATTTAGTTTTCGAAATTGCTTTCAGTAAATCGATTTAAGTTGAACTTAAACTGAAAATCATGTTCAAATTATGCTGAGCTATATTTATCGATTATTTTTGTATATATTTAATTATATATATAAATTTCTATATATAAATCTCTCATGTAGCATACCTTAAAATCTTTAGCAACTCTACATCGATGGTTATTCAAATTGCGCTCACTCCAAGTTATCAGTTGGATTTCAATAAGACTTGGTAGTCTTTTAAGCCTCTTTGCTTGCCCTTTAATTCCAACTCCAACTCCAAGTCAGAACTATATCCCAAACTGTCTTACCCCCTCATCCTATCTGTACTGAAAAGCTCATTTATTGCATTTGATTCACTCAGCGGGGGTTTCGATCTGATATATATATACATATATCTGTATTTTTTTTGGTACTTTTGCGCAACATTTTCTTGTGTGCAGTGTTTGCCAGTGTCTACAGCCGTGGCATTGGTTGGATTTTGTGGTGTCTGGTGGTTACTGCTTGCTCCACTCGCAACGACAAGGATTATGCAAAAAGTTTTTCATTAATGTTGGATTTAGATATTTTTTCACGCTTTGCAGCACTGGCCCTTGCCGCCGCTGCCCGGTTTTTCGTCCGGTTGGCTTTACTTTCGCGTTTGGCTTGTTGACAACGCAACTTTGGGTCCCAGGATACGTTAACTTTTGTGCAGTGCTCCTGCTGCTGCTGCTGCTCGGCACATTGCAATGAAAGCTGCCACATGCAACAAACAGCACCGACAACCAGCGATACACCGACAAACATTCAGCAGCACCAAAAAGCGAGAAGCTGCAACAAAAAAGGTTTTTTGTAGTTGCAATTTTGAGAGCAATAGAAATGAGTCTATAGGAATAAATACGATTTGGGATTGAAATCTCGACTAAATCTCGACTAACTCTCGAATTTCAGTCTGTGATATTTTTAATTATGATGTTTATTTAAATAAGTTAAACAAATAAAACAAATATCTCTAAAAAATATATAGCTATTTCCAGCACTCGACTAACTCTCGAATTTTAGTCTGTGTAATTTTTAATTATAATGTTTATTTAAATAAGTTTCAAAAATATAAAAAAATATATCTCAAAATGTTAATATAAATACAGTTATTTATTATCCTGTTCTGTATACACTTTATATATAGATTTTTTTTATAATAATGTCATTGGCAACAGTTAAGTAAAAAAATTGTGTTTCAAAAAATATATTTAAGCGAAGTCTTTCAGGGGTTTTTTCCTCTCAGTAGTCGAATTACTTTTTTTCAGATCTTTCTTAGTGTATTCATTTTATATAAATGTTTTTTTTTTTATCTTAACTGGAATACTTTTGGTGGTTGATTCTTTTGCGACACTTTTGCTGCTTTGTAGTGCAAATTGTTTGGTTTGTCTCCACTTTTCGCTTTGGTTTTTCTTTTTTTGTTTTTTTGGGGTTTGTTTCCTTTTGTGGCGCTTTCGATTTGTCTTTCTACATCCGCTAGACTGGCGACCTCTCCAAATCCCACCCCATTTTGGGTCCCCTATTGCACATGCTTCACGCTTGCATTTATTTGAGTGTGTAAAGTTTTCTTACTTGATTTTTTTTTATTTTCGTTTTTCTTTTTTATTTTTTATTCTTTTCTTTCTTTATTTGGTTGAGGAGATTTGGCTGTGGCAATTTCACAGTTTTTACTCTTCCTGTTCCCGTTTTATGCCAACTTTGATAGTTTTGTCAAAAGTTTTTATTGCGATTTGTTGCAGTCGTGTAAAAGTAATGCCACCAAGAGAAAAAACTCAAATCCCCAATTGATATTATGGTGTGTAATGAAAATATGCTGGAGTTAACTATAAGGACGACGCCTTTAATCGTGCTTAAAGATTTATTGGGCGCTGCCTTTTTTCATTATCTATCTGTTATTGTTATCACAATGCTCGATGACCACCACATCGCCATAATTGGGCGGAGGCGTCTCCGGGCGTACTGTTCCTGCCTCCAAAACGTCCGTGTAGAATCGAGTAGTTGTCGCTGGCGGAGTTTCTGGACTACTTTGCTCCCGATCGCGTGTGCTGAACAGATTACTGCGGCTCAAACGTCGGATTAGCGTTGCCGTGTTCTGGTTAATGGCGCGATAGTACTGATGCCTTGCGGGTCGTCCAAATAGACGCGAAACAAAATTATCCTCGGGCCCATAAGGCTGGCGCACCAGAGCCCGCGACGGAACGTTCCGGGAACGCGGATTGGAGCGACGTGGATTGCGAGTGCGCGGAGGCGACCAGGTGTGAATTGTAGGCAGTTGCTGTTGCGACGAGTCTAGTGTGGCTGAGAAAAAACAAATATTAAAATTATATTGAACAATTATTAATATAGTGGAATAAACTGATAATTTTTCAAACATACAAAAATATAAAAATAAAAAAATATTGCTAATTTAAAAACAGCTTTTCAAATTTGTAAGATAAAATAATCGCCGTGTTGTACTCATTTAGAGTGTCCAATTAATTTAAATACAGCTCTTTTCCATCTAAGAAATTAGTATTGTCTTTTCACTCTAATCAGCTGTTTTTTTTTTAATTATTAATTAACTATTTACACTTTAGTTTTAAGTACTTTTGCAACTTACATGTTTCGCTCTGCGCATTTTGTTGGCGTTTCTTTCGCAGCTCGCAGCCGCTCTTCACACAGAGTGCAAAGCTGATTATGAATATGACCATGCAGATGCCAGTGGCGCCACCCACCGCAAATGCCAGCTTGACATCGTCCTCGTCAAAGATGCGCGTGCTCTGCACCTGGTCCGGTGTCTGACCAGCTCCGCCAGCGAGCAGCTCGTGACTGACTCGCTCCAGGCAATTGCGATAGCGCAGACAAAGCTGTTCGTGATTACCTTCACAAACGTCGATAAGCGTTGACAGCTCCTCCTCCTCCTCCTGGTCTCCATTCCGCTGTTGCTGCTCCTCCTCCAATTGCTGCTCGTCTGAATCATCGGGTAGCTCCCGCCACACTGTCGAGACAGATTTTGGAGCATCATTGCTGCTGCTGCTGCCACTCGCATCTAAGTGCTTTATGCGCTCCAGCTTAAGTGGCTCGTCAGCTGTGTGCTCAACCTCGACATCGATTGGATGTGACTCCTTCCTCTCCTCCAGGCAGTCGCTCATCCTAATAGCAACGCCTCGCAAGCTAAGCCGAGTGGCGACCTTAATTAATGCTCGATCGCAATTAAGTGGATTCTCCTCCAGATTAAGAGACGCCAAATAGCCTGGAGCATGAAACACATTGCTACTAAGTGTGATCAGCATATTCTGTGCCAGATCCAGTTGTCGCAACTGTGGCAGAGCACTAAGCGAATTTGCGCCCAGCTGATTGATTTGTGCATTGCGCAAATTGAGGGTTCGCAGAGATTTGCTGCGCAGCAGTGGAGAATTTTGCAGAGTGGCCAGTTTGTTGCCCTCCAGATTGAGGTGCATCAGCTGTGAGTTCGATTCGAGCAAATGCTCATCCACCTGCTGCAGCCGATTATAGGACAAATCCAAAGAGCGCAATCGTCTCAGCTCAGCAAATGCATTCACGTGCAACGTGTGGATGGCATTGTGGGCCAGTGTGAGATTGACCAGATGCACTGTGACCTGTTTAATAGGTGTATATTGATTTGGTTAATCACTCATTACTCACAACTGCAATTGTTATACTCACCTCAAAAGAATCTACGTCAATGTTGGTGATATCATTGTAGCTCAAGTCCAAAAGCTCCACTGTTTTGGGCATTTCAATGCTGGCGCTTATCAAGCGTTTAGCGCTAATTAAATAAATTAAATTGAAAGTAAAAGTGCAAATAAATATTATCACTTCTCTTCTCTCACCTACAAATGGCTCGATTTCGCTGTGCATGCAGATCACACTGACAAACGCTGGGACAGTTGAGCTGCAGTTGGGTCTTGCTGCGACAGACCTGGAGCACAACGCAGAGCAGCAGACCCACATAAAGTAGTATCTGCTTAAGGCCTAGCCACATCTTTGGCTGGATCACGCATTGCAGTGCCATAAATATTTCTATCCACTTCAATTGATGGGCATTTTGTAATGCCCTCGTTAATTTTTCACTTTTTTCTTATATTTATTCTTATAAAAAAACTACTTTTGACGACTTTGTCGACTAACAACTGAATGAAGAACTTGCTTCGCCCTCTCTCAACCATGACTAACTGCCGCGCTGCTTCCAATGGTCGAGCCTATCTGTTACCTACGATATTATTTCTGCTTATTCACAAAATTCGTTCAACTCGCAAATATGCTCGCTGAGTAACTGTAGCGCAGTTTTCCAGTGCGATAAGATAAGCAGCGAAGTGGAGCTATTCGATGCCGTTGTTGGGGGAAATGCAAGCAGTTGCTCTAAGGCGGAGGGGGCAGGGGTTTCTGGTTTGCCTTAGACTGAGTGAGTGGGAGTGCCAGCTGTTTGTTCGTTTGGTCAAACTTTTTTTTAGAGCACAAAAATATAATAAGAAACAAATATAGATTAAAATTTTATCGTCACTGTTGTTTTCCTATAAATATATTTATAGGGGTAGAAACGTGATAGCAAATTTTTATATAATTTAATTACATGTTGTTAATTGTAAGTAAGGCGGTAAATATTTAAATATTTAAATCAAAGTTTTATATAATCTTGGAAGTAGCTCTAAGCAAAACTTGCGATGATAATAAAGAGAGTAACCTTTCATCGAAGTGACTGTAGCTCCTAAATTTCGGGAGATTGACATGGCCGAAAAAATATAAGAGCAGTTTCTAAGTAATCTTCTTTACAATTTTAGTAACTGTAGCTCTTAAATTATGCGAGATATGGGCTTTTGGAAATTTTTGATGTACGATCTTAATTATATTCCTTAAAACTTTGCTTTGCTAAGATATAGGCATATATAGATTTTGGGCGCGGGAGTGTGCATGGTTTAACATTGTTCCGCATTTATTATAAGGGCGTTTTTAGTAATATTCCTTTTTAAATTTGCTGACTCCTCAAATTGTATGAGATATATGGTCTACATGGACAGTCAGCATGACCGAAGCCGAAACTAGAAAAATACAAAGACGATAAGAAAGGCAAAACGATGATAACAACAAATTATAACTGTTCGTAATGCTTTTAAAAAAATACTCATTGATTATTAACGACACTTTTTGGTTTTTTTTTTTTAGAGTGCGTAATTAACGTAATTAACTTGAGTAGTAAAAATGGTTACAATTTATTTAAACCTGTATTGGACACTTGTACATAGTATTGAGGCGCATCACATCAGTAGAAGTAAGCGCGATCCTTTGTCCCATTTCGGATTTACCATCCGGATGCAGTGCGATAATTGTTGCTTGACCATTTTTTGAGAAGGCCATCGAACTGTAGTGCAATATGCTACCGTAGTCATAGGTCACATCAAAGTCTCCCACCACATCATAGTCGTACTTTCGGAAATTGTTTTCTTTTCCCTCCGTAATGTTTTCCTCTACAATTTGGACAAAGTCATCGCGATCCGGCGAGCTTTGTTGATGATGGAAGCCCAACGTGTGGAGCAGTTCGTGTTGTATGGAGCCCAATTTGAAGCAACCAGTGTCCAAAGGATTTGCTGCCAATCTGAGGTTCTGTTCACCGCCTATAAACCCAACGTTGGAACTGCAGCCAGATGAGGAAACGAATATATACACATAGTTCACGGTTTCATTACTGGCTGGCACAAATCGTATGCAGGAATTAAGTTCAATCAGTTTCATGGCAATTTCAATATAAGCCACATAAGCTGCATCTAAAAGAGAAGATTTCGCATTAGAGGCATTGATTATAATAGAATCTTGAAAAGACTACCAAAATTCGTGTCAATCTTGTAGTAGACTGTCGCATTGGGCCAGTGTTTAGTCGTGGCTAGTATGCCATTCCGTGTGACCATCACATCCATGTCACCTTGGAAGTAACCAGCAGTTAGCTCCGGATCAGTTTCCGCCTCATGCCTTATGATGGGTCCTGCAAAGGCGCCCAAGCATAGGCAACCCACAAGCAAAAAGCCAAACCGAATCCAAATTGCGATCATTTTGCACTAATTCAATTTGAAATTCGCATTTAGCTAATTGAGTTAAGTTATTTATTATCAGCCAGATAATGTTTGATAAGAAATTTAAATGCTTTAATCGACAGACGCTTAAAATAAATAATAAATAATCAAGCCAAATGCTGCTCTTACATTTTTCGGTGTTGCCAAAGCTAAAGTGGCACAAATAGAGAAAGAGAGAGAGAGAGAGAGAGGGAAAGAGAGGAGGGACGATGTATAAGCTATCTGAATGAAACACTTCTATCCGCCGCATCTGCATCCAGCGACAGCGTCTGCAGGCCAAAAAAATATCCACCAAAAAAAAAAGAACTAGAAAAATAATAGATGAGGGAAAACTTGGAGTCCGGCCTGAGGCCAGTTGCGACGAGTTGATCGTTAGCTGGGATGAAGGCGACGCTGGCTGGGAGCTACTTAACAGCACAGCTTGCGCTTCCGCACAGCTGCAACTTCCACAACGATGTGGCCCAAGATGTAATGGCCGCAAATCCACTTGTCTACGCTGCACCACCCCGCACGATGGCTTCCCCCCTCTGTTGCTGTGCTTGTCCGTTTGCGACTTGCTTCCGCACTCCGTTTGTTGCCTTTAATTTATGGCTATGGCCTGGCGCGCCTTAGTCGCAGAGACGCTGCTGTTCCTGCCGCAGTCGGCGGCAACGACGGCGGCGGCGCCTCTCTTCAGTATAGCATGGGGCAGTGGTTGCAACATCCGCTGTTTGTTCGAGCCATGTTATTTCCCACCCGAGCAGCAGCAGCAGTGATCGGCACAATGAATGCAACAAGACGAAGTCGAGTAAAAAAAAAGAAGCTAACTTTTCACACACATTCAGTTTTCGCAGTTTTCGTTGCAGCAGCGTCGGAAATAGTTAACTTTTATATGCATTTCAAATCAGAAACTTTTGCATTCAAACTTTATTAAAATTACGTTTGATGTTCGTCCAATTGCGTGCCCCACTCACTGCCTCTTTGCTGCACCGCTTTGCGGGCTGATTTTTGCAATTTCTATTTGGAGTATTGTTGGCCAAAATGTTGGTCGCCATCGTCCTAGTTCGTTTAGTAACCCTTTGTTAGGTTGTTTTTTTTGTCAAAAGGGTTCTTATATGGGGCTTACTAACTTGGCCATCACTTGACATTTTTTATTAGATTACTTGCTATTTAAATTGAAATTAATTAATTTTTCTCTTTTTGTGCTATTTCTCATCTTTGAACTCGTCTCCTTCAATACAGATTTTGTTACAGACAAATTATTCTTTTCATCGAAATATCTTGAATTTTCACAAGCCGTATTGAATATTTATAAAGTAGTTTTTAAATCAAATTATTAAAGAACTTTTGCAGTGATAATTTCACTCGGAAATCGGAGGTTGCATAATATTTTAAAGTAGTAAAAACCCATGTTTAGACAATGTTCTATCTCCCTATGCAAGCATTTTGGAGGAAAAGCGTATTTTAAGTTCGAGGCAAGGGAAAATAGTTTTGTCCTTTGGATTGCTTGAATTGCACATTTCCATTATTGTTTTGACTGCTGGCGCTTTTTTGTGGCATCTTCTCTGACTGGCACTCGCAGCAGTTGTGGCTTCCCTCTTCGACTGACTCCTCCTCCGCTGCCCACCACTAATGACCGACATTGCTTCCTAATTACAAAAGTTTTGCATGCACTCGTTGCACTCATCGGGGGGGTGGTCGGGCCGGCAGGGAGGCTGGCTCTGTTGGCCGAAAAAACTTTGGAGTTTATTTGATTTCCTTTATTTAATATTCGAATGTTTAAAGTTCAGCATTTCATTTGGTTTTTTGGAAGGACACCAGCTACAATTAACTAGAAACTCCATTGACTAGACCATGGAGCACGAGGCCTGAACCGCGCTACACATGTTTGGCCAGTTCAACAAAAAAAAGAGAAGACACAACGCACTGTGGCACATATGTCATGTGACACATGTGGCACAGAGTCAGCAGAGGTATGAGGCCAAAAAAGAGACGGACCAGCGGAGGGATGGACGAAGGGACAAACGGACGAACCGACGAACCGACGGGCACACTTAATGATAAACAATGCTTGCGGTCAGTTTAACATGCCGAGCTATTACCCCAAACACTAACACCTCCCCACCCCCATCCACAGCTGCCTCGCACACCCACATAACGAGTGGACAATTTACACACATGCTGGAACTGGCCAACAGAGGGCGCTGCTGCTCTATGCAAAAAATGAAACAAGAAATAATAGCTTTATTCAAAACCACGAAAATTAAATACTCTAGCAGACTCAGCCAAAAAAAAATTATTTTATATTTATATATAAAATAAAAGTTTTACTAAATAAATTTATATTATCTCATTTTATTTCGTGCTGCAATTTTATTTTTTTAACTTTATCAACTATTTCTTTTTTAGCACTACAAATACGATTTTATGGTAAATTAAACAAAGTATCTCAAACAAACCTTTTGTTTTACTTACATGAATTATTAAATAATTATATTAATTAATTAATTAATTGATATGTGCTTTGTTCAAAGTGTTGCACAGTTTACGATAAAATTGAAACACCCGATGGGTTGCAAGGATATTAAACAAGTGGACAACCAAAGCAAGGAGAGAGCGACAAAAACAACATGCTTAAAAGAGCAGTAAATGAGAATTTATCCACTTGCTGACCAACTCACATACACTTCAGCTAACACACACACACACACACACTCACACATACGCTTGGACGAGTGGAATACAAACGCACATCGTAAAGTTTTAATCGGATGTTGTCCAGCTTTACATGACGCCATCTACTGGCTTAGAGTGCAATATCCTGTGGCACGCGATAACATCGCATACAATGAGAACAGTCGCTGCCACACACACACACACATGTGCTCTTGCCACCGTTTTGGGATGCCTGGACAAACGGTTTTGGCCCTTTGTCGTTTGATGGCATTCGGCAACGCAACACGAGCTCAAACTACGCACTGCCACAATGCTATCCCTGCTAACACATGGCAAAAAAAAAAACAAAGCGCACAAACACACACACAGACACACAGTCAGACAGATGGACAGACACACAGCAAGGCTAGACACAGTTACAGCCTCATCGGACCGCTGCCCCGCTCTCCCATGCAGTATACAAAACGCAAAGGCTATGAAAGAGCCGCCACAAAGGCTTAAAAAGTGCTCGCAAAAAAAGAAGTGTGGAAGGGAGAATGGCGGGGAGGGGTGGTGGGAGATCGTTGTCGTTACACGCACACTTGTCCTGACCAGTGGCCAGGAGTGGGGCATTCAATGTGCCGGGGCTCTGAGCAGCGCCAACTTCGTTGTCATTGTCGTGACAGGAAATTAAGATGAATGTGGCGAGCAAACTGCAGATCCAAACCTGACTTTGGACACTGGACACAATGGGATGGTGGGGCGGCAGCCGGAACTAAATGTGTGTGTGGTGGGTGTGAATGGGTTGGGGAATTTCGACTTGGTTTTTGTCTCTTGTTCTAACTGTTTGCGCTGTTTGTCTCTTTGGCTTGACGACCTCTTAAAATATTCATAACACAAACTGTTGCCACTATCTGCTGCTGCCAAGCCACAAAATGCGGCAATGTTACCAGCTGCACCAAGTGGGAATCGTTAGTGCTGATGCAAAAGAATGGATAACAAATGCGATTGTTGGCTGCAAGAGTTCAAGTTAATTGATTTTTATAAATTAGCTAAGTGACTTTCTTATAAAAAAACATATAATAAATTTTTAAAGAGGAGTCATAAAAGTAATAAGAAAAATATTAAATATTTATATTTTATTCCAAACAAAATCTGATTAACAAATAAAATAATATATATATATTTTATATAAATCATAAATTCTGATGTACATTCGAATAATTGTTAATAAGTTTTCATCTCAGCTATTTATTTAAATTGTGTTTATAACTTCTGTTTTGGATTCCCAGCAAAGTTCCAAAATTTAAACAATTATATGAGGACAGAAGCGATTACATGGTAAATGGGCCAAAATTGCTGTTAAACTTTCAACTGTTTCCGTTTGCTCTGTTTTTGGGCTAATAACTTAATTGAGCCATTGCACGCATGGGAGGGCTAATTAAAAAGTTGCTAACTGTCTCTCGTAAAGTCCTTTGGACGGGTTGGCTGCTATTGTTAGTGTAAAGTTAAATGATTTGCTTGGTATAAAAGCCAAAGTCTACTTAGAAGTCACTTATAGTCTCGATTATGGTTCGTTACGTGCCTCGCCTGGCTGATGGCCAACGGGTGAAGCTCTCCTGGCCTCTGGCGCTGTTTCGTCTGAATAACATCTTTTGGCCACTGGACGCGAGCACTTCAGCCGGGGGGCGTCGCTTTGATTATGCCCTGGCTTTCATTGGATTCCTAATCTTTTTGCAGCTGAATGATGCGGAACTGCGCTATTTGCGCTTCCAGCGAGGCAACATAGATGCCTTTCTGACCGGGGTGCCCACCTACCTGATACTTGCAGAGTCGCAAATTCGCTCGGGGCATGTCCTGTGGCACAGAGCACAATTGCATCGATTGCTCCGCACATACTTCAGTTGCATCTATGTGGATCGTCATTCGGAACCGAAACTCTTTCGACAAATTGAGCAGAAGCTATTGCCAAATCGCCTGGTCTCCTCACTTTACTTGATGGTCGTCTCTGGCTATGTGGTGGCGCCCATTTTAATGTTGATCAACAGGAAAGAAGAATATATGTTCTCCATGATCACTGCCTTTGATAGCCGACCACTCTACATATTCGTGCCACTGACGCTAAGCTGTGTCTGGGTGGGACTCTTTATTGTTAGCATCGTTATTGGGGAGACTGCTCTGCTCTGTGAACTGCTCTCCCATCTCAAGGGACGCTACATGCTGTTGCAGCGCGATATGGATGCTTCAATAGATCAGATACTGGCCGCCCGACAGAGTGAGCATATTGCACGCCAATTGCGTGAGCTGCTTGTCCAGAATCTCCGCAAGAATGTGGCCCTTAAACGATTCGGAGTGCAGCTGGAGGAGCATTTCACGGTTCGCATATTCATCATGTTCGCCTTCTGCGCCGGCTTGTTGTGCGCCTTGAGCTTTAAGACAATTGTGGTCTGTCTTATAATTTATATATATATATATATTGGATAATATATTAATTGAATTTTTCCTCTTTTTCTTTGCAGAGTCCAACGGGCACCTATATGTATCCCATTTGGTTTGCCGCCAAAACTATGGAACTACTTTCATTGGGAGTTATTGGCTCTGATCTGGCACATATGGTAATTAATAGAGAGCATGATTTCATTTAAAATTCCAATTCATAATCCATATTTTTATGAAAATCATAAAAGGCTTAAAATAGAATATTAAAAAAAATTAAATATATTTTATAATAATTAAATCTTAAGAATTAAATTAACCCCTTAGACATTAAAAGTAATTTTTAGTAGTAATTATTTTAATTACTTGTTTTTATTTATTTTATGTTTATTTATTATTTATTATTTATTTCATTTAACTTCCCAAAATTGACTTTAATGCATTTTAGGCATTAAAGGTATTTTTTAGTATTAAGTATTTTAATTACTTGTTTTTATTTGTCATATATTTATTTATTTATTATTTATTTTATCTAACTTCCCAAAATTGACTTTCATGTATTTTTGGTTTATAGACAGACTCTCTAAGCACAATGTTCTATCTGACAAGATGGGAGCAGGCAATCTATTACTCCACCAATCAACGTGAGAATCTACGGCTGATGAAGGTCGTCGCAGTGGCAATTCAGCTCAATCATAAACCCTACCATATGACGGGCCTGAAGTACTTTTCACTCAGTCTCCAATCAGTTTTAAAGGTGCTATATTTAAAAGAGCTGAATTTTTCACTAATTCTTGACAAACTCTTTTTTTCCAGATTCTACAGGGTGCATTCTCCTACTTCACGTTTCTTACCTCGATACGCTGAGTTGCTCTTAATTGGCAGCAGCTCTTTGCATCTGCATCTGCTCAATTTAATAAATCGTAATTATTTAATTATAAATAATTGAGAGTATCAGAATTGAGCAGTGAGCTCTCAAACGAATGATTGCATATTAAGAGTCAATTAATGGTGAATTCTTTTTAATTTAATTAAATTGATAAAATGTGTCGTTCACACATCGCTGCCTGCTGCTGTCGACGCCAGTGCATATTAATGTGTGTGTGTTTGGGTGTGTATTTGTGTGTGTGTTTGGGTGTGTGTTTGGGTGCATGTTTGGGTGCATGTTTGGGTGTGTGCTTTTGGGTGTCTGTGCATGTGTATGTCAGTGTTAATGTGCGTCTGCATTACCCCAAAAGTAGGCAATAAAATATTCATTATTCCTGCTATGGGCAGAAACTTACCAAAAAGTTAATAAAACTTTTGGCCTTTTGGCATTTTCCACTGAAATTAGAAACGCTCAAAAACAGCTGATCAGCAGCAATGCCATAAATCTTTAGTTTTTTTTTTGTCTCGCACTTCGCCTTCTTCTTCTGGCTTCGTTTATCACTTTTGCTGTGCTTCCATTTCAATTTCCTGCAGCACGAACATTTTGGTAAATTAATCCATTAAAGTTTTGCCCATGAAATGAGCAAAAGTTTTCACATAAAAATCTGTGCATCCGTCTCTGTCTCCCTTTCGCTCTATATACTTTTATTCTCTCCCTCTCTCTCTCTCTCTTTCTCTGATTGTCTCACTCACTCTGTTAACCGTCTCGCTGTCGCACATAATTCTTTGGTACATGCGTCAGCCTCATTGATAATTAGAAGCAGAGTCGAATCGTCCCGCCCCATTACCCAATTTGCACTTCATTAGCGACGCGTTGTTCACCCGGAGCTGAACATACCAGTTGCCGAGCCGTAGTAGTCGAGGAGTGAATATCGGTGGCAGAAATTGAGTTATTCTGCTGACATTCGCGATGAAGTTGAAGTTGCCCCAATTGCAGTGGCACGCAACTCACCTAATGAGTTTTTGTTTGCCACGATGCGTGTGAAAGACACAGTTTGCTACCTGGTTGACATGGATGTGGAAGCTGTTATCAGTCACATATTTTGAATAGAAGTTCCTTGAAATGTTTTAATAATAATGTAAAATTTAGATGTATATATATTCCCCTGAACTTGTCAAATATAATAATAAACCCGATTCCTGGAATAGCTGATAAATATTTTTAAACAGCTGTAATCCATAAATACTCAGACTTTAATGCACATATTATTCATTATTTTCTAAAAAAATATATATCTATATTGCCCAAATTTATATGAGTACTTTTTAAAAATTCTCAAAACTTTTTCGCACTCTACTGAAAAATGTTATATTTATGCTTTGGTGTTGCCAACTGAAGTTGAAAAACAAACAAATACATAAACACATACAAAAAGTGTGTATGAATTCTGTGTGTGTGTGTGTGTGTGTGTGTGTGTGTGCTGTGGTGTGGAGGGGCAGGCCAATGTTCTAAAAGTTTTAGCTTGTAATTATCATTAGCGATATTGTGTCTAAAGTTTTTGAAGCCGCGTATTAAGCGGCCTGCGACCCACAGACATTTGGCACTGGATGCCAGTTGGTTTGTGCTTGTGTTTGAGTGTTTCTGTCTATGTGAGTGTGCGTGTGTGGGGGTGTGTGGGTGTGTGCGGGTGTCGGCGTGGCTGGTTGAATCATACAGTTATGCTTCAAACAGGCGCATACACATTGAAACTTTTGGCTTCATTTAACTTGGCCTTTTGATTTGATTGCACAGCTACCAAGATATATATGCGATGAGAAAGAGACAGAGAATCAGAGAGTGAGAGAGAGAGAGAAAGAGAGAGGGACAGAGACTCGCATTAAATCAAATTAAGCGCGCCATATAAGCGACGAGTTGGGCAAACAAAACTTTTAATTGCCAGCGCATTTTCTTCCATATTTTTGCAATTTTATTATAAATTTTAATTTTGTTTTCTGGTTTTGCTGCATAACTTGACCAAATTATTGGCCTTGCATTAAATTACGACTCAAGTCATTTTTGTCTACACTTGCTAAGTGAATTACCGTTTTATGATGCACTTAAAAGAATATGCATTAGTATGAATATATGTATTTATTTTACAATATTAATATATAAGACACATTTAAATGATTTCTATTTATTTATCTCTAAATGGAAATAAATCTTTCTTTTCTTTCATTTTGATCGAAATCAGATTAATATTTTAGTTTCTCGCATGCTTTGCCTTGGCAACACTTAATTTGCTACATTAATTTAAATTGCATTTAATAGTTGCGTTGCGCAAAAATAGTTGGCAAATGAATTTCATTAAATGATTAACTCAGATAGTCAGGCAACAATTGCGACTATTCTGAGACCCCCTTTAAAACTGGCAGTAAAAATAACTTTCGCTTGTTCCACATACCAGAAAAAAGAAATAATTTGCAAAAAGGTGGAAATCAAAAATGCAATCCGCCTGCAGCCAGCCTTCTTCATGTGTGTCTGTATTTGTCAGGCTCTGTGTGTGTGTGTGTATATGTGAGCTCTGTGTAATTATGTCTGAGATTATACCCACAGTTATACTGTGTGTGCGCCTTTAATACACACACCATTGTCTCGCCCCGCATCTGTCCTTGGAGATGTTCCCAACGTCAACGTCAAAAGTTTCTGCGGTTTTCTCGGGTGCAAATCTCCGAGAGCATCTCGCTCTCGTCGTGGCAATGTGCTGACGCCTTGCAGTGAGTTTTGGTCTCAGAGGCAATGACATTTACCAAGCTGGATTTTCAGCTGCTTAACAAAAATCCAGCTTAAGTGTAATTATTAAGGATTTAAACTTTCTCCTGAGTGCAGCTCTGTTTAAAAAAAAAATGTAGCATTTTAAGTAGTATTTTCGAAGAAAATTAATTTAAATACTTAGGTAAGTTAAATAATACTTAAAATTTCAGTAAGTTAAACTGAAATTAAGGTTTCAGTGCTCTCAAAATTTGTAATGTTAATACTAAATTGGTGAATTTTATGGAAAGTCTTAAAGTGCATTTTTATATTGAACTTCAAGCATATTTCAATATTATTCCATTAGCAGAATAGGGTAGAAGTCTTAGCCGATGTCATTGAGACGTTTTGTTTTTGTCTGAGTGCTTTAAGTGTGGTTTTAAGATATTTTACTCATATGCGATGCTTTCTGACTTAAGTATTCGCATTTCCCTGTTGCTGTTATTGTTGTTGTTATTGTGATTGTTGTTGCTTGTTGCTGTTGCTTGTTGTGCTGGCTGTGCTGTTGGGTTTTGGCTTTTGCTTGGCTCGTAAAGTCGCAGGAAGTTATTATCCTAAAAACTTTACCCCTGAGGGCAATACAAACAAAGGCGTAGCACAGCAACAAAGCGCAGCATTCATGTCTGACTATGAAATGGCTCTGCCTGCACTCCCCCCCCAAACACACACATAATATGTACACTTATATATATATGTATATAAATGTGTATATCTGTGGTTTGCCTATGCATGAAAACAGAATGTCATAAAATTAGAACGATCATAAGCAGAATAGCAGGCAACGCATCTCCTCGAGTCGAGGAGCAAAACTCAACACACAAAAAACTTGGCCAACGCGTTGACTTTTTACTGCTCTCGGCAAATAGTTGATAGCAACGCGTTCTACTAGCCGCCTTAGCCCCATTAAATTCATTCTATTTTTATCTATTCTAGCAATAAATTTAAAAGGCAAGCATTCCAAAGGACCACAGTCCCTTTTCCTACTTTACTTTAGTAGTTGCAGTGCGCAAGTAGCATAATTTAAATTTAAATTGCATTTGGTGGCTATGAAAAAACTAAATTTATTTTGACTTTTTTTGCTCGCAGAAAACCGAATCGACCCACCATAGCATATTATAAAAACCATCGATCGAAGCATGTACTTACCATACCTATATTGATCTAGAATAAAAGGTTATCTTAGAAAAAGCGAAGATTAACTTATCATTATGGACTGGAGTTAATCAGCAGACATCTAAAATTTCACGAGAAAACTTATGATTTTATATCTCATAAATCTTAGGATGAGGGATGATAAAATAAAAGTTTGTTAACTCTAGCTCTTAAATAACGATTTTTGGGCGCTGAATTGTGTGTGGTCCAATAAGGTTTTTGAAGGTTTTTCCTAGTTAAATTTCATTTCAAATTTCATAAGTCTAGTCTTGAATTTTTCTGAGATATATTGTTGCATCGAATAACACTATCAGGTACATTAGTTTTGGTTTCGATTCTACCTATGGAAAGCGAGTGTCTTCGTTAATTTATTTATGGATCTTTATCAAAATAATCATAGCAAGAACATTTAATAAATCCCACTTTGAATGTGAGCATCGCTCCAAGAGAGCGTATTAAATTCTTTAAAATCTTAGCAAAATTATCGGAGAAGTAACCCGCAACTCTCTCCTCGCTACCCGTTTTGGAGTATGACTTTACAGATCTCTCCTCTTAGCCATCCTTTTGGTCATCTTCAGTTGTAACTAAAAACGCAAATGCATTTCCTGCATAAATTAAATGTTTACGGCTTCCGTTTCCTGTGTAGGTGTGTGTGTGTGTGTGTCAGTGTGTATGCTGCAGATGGAGGTTGCAGGTAGCCCAGACTGTTGGAGGTTGGCATTATAAAGCCAAATATATACGAGGTGCGCACAACACACAACACCCAACAGAAAACGCACAGACACACACACACACACACATATACACACACTTACACAGATAACGGAATAGAAGCTGGTATTATGGCTCTTGGCTCTGAGCAGCGAGTTTGTTGTTGGTGCGCTAATTTTTAATTACGACCACTAAATATTCAATTTTTAGTGTCGTGCAGAGGCAACTGCAAACACTTCCTCTACCAGTTTTGGCGCTGCTTTTTGTTTTGTGGATTAACCACAGCCAGCAAGTAAGAACAACAAAAGAGAGACAGAGACAGAAAGAGACAGATAGCGCGAAACGATGTGCAAAAGAGACAGTTGATTCCTGTCACTTGGAATTGCAAATGCTGTGATTATTCTAGAACCACCACATTAAAATGTTACTTATTTAGTCCAAGTAGGTCTGCTTGATTTTATCCAGTAAGTTTAATTCTGGAGTTTGTTGACGAATCTTTATCTAAAAGTTTTGCATTTGATAAAATCTGTTTTTTACTGTTTAGTTTATCATGCAAATGTTTTGCTTTAAGCACCATCATAAAAAATCTAAAAACGTCAAAGTTCCAAAGGTCATTCGAAAAAACACTCTCAAAATTTAAGACTAAGCTTTTTGTACAGGATTATGCAATAGAAAAATGTGGCAAATTCCACAACTAAAGTGACTCTGAAATTGCAATCGAAATAGCTCAACCAGTAATTCCACAATGGATTCACAAGGTTTCCAGATATACAAGTGTTCCATGGAGCCAAGATCTTTGTCACATTGTAAATAAATAAATGTTCTGGGTATTCCCTTCATCGTTTATTGGCATTAAAAATGGGTATAATGGTTTTGGGCCAATGTATGTAACAGAAAGAAGCAAAAATCGCCATTAAGTAAATCTATTCTTAATTAGGATTAAAACACCTGTCAATATAGCGGATAACAGAAATTAAAAGAGCTAAAAAAATTAAATGTTGAATATAGATTCTCGAATACCACATGCAGATCAACTTTAGTACGTATGTATGTACGTATTTATGTACGTATTGATGTACGTATTTATGTACGTATGTACTTCCATTTTTGTTGCAAACCGGTGATTCCAATTCGGGCTTTTTAATATATGAAAATATAAATATAAAAATGTTTTCTGCAGTATTATTTTTACTCTTCAGTGTCTGTAAGAAACTGGAGCAATTCCACTCAAAAACCGTAAAAAATAAAACTAGAATATATTTATCATGGAGACACATGCGATTGAATTTATGAAATTAAAAAATCATGTATAATATTAATTTTACTCAAATTGTATTTAATTAATGATGTTAATTTTTGAATTGCTTATTGATTTTTAAATTATTTTTATAAACTTTATAAATGTTTATCGCACGTTCCACGTCAAATGTCAAGGTCACAATATAAATGTATATGTAGCATTTTAACCAACTTAAAAATGCTATGTTTTTTTTATTGAAAAATATTTAAAGTTGACATCATCAGCAATACATCCGCCTCAGCTTAAGTGCATCTTTCATGCTAATTCCATTGCGCTGACCAATTCGGGGACCTCTGTGCAATTGAGTAATGGTGGGTCTTCCGTTTTTTGAGAAGTCTCTGGGTCCATAATGCATGACACTATTATAATCATAGCCGATACCAAAGTCACTTACATCCCTTGCGCTATATTTGCCAAAATTGCCTTCCATGCCAGGAGCAATGTTTCTATATTCGATCCTTACGAACTGGTCCCTCTTAGGATCACTCTGCATGTGCACCATGCCGAGGGCATGAAGTAGCTCATGCTGTATGACACCGAGTTGCATGCAATGTCTTCCCAAATTGAGAAGTTGCCGTCTGCCTTGAAAGCCAACTAAGCTCCAACAACCAGAGTCTTGACTCCGAATTAGCAGATGAGGCTCATACGATCTAGTCGTGCGTCGAAAGCGCACACAGGTCCAGTCCGAAATTCCTTTCATGGCCCTCTGGATAGTATATTCGTCACTGGAACCTGCGGAGTAGAAACAACTATACTAACCACTGTGCTGGACGCCTCTTTACCTACTTAAGCCCACGAAATTGTAGACGAGTTCTCTTCTAGGCCAGTAATATCGCCGCCAAGACATAACATTTCGGCTAATTTGGTTTCCCGAAAGATGATTAATTTGCGCTGGCGTCAGACGCATATCGTCTTCCACAATCAGGTCATCCTGTTCGACAGCCAAGACCAGGCTTAGGTCCAAGGCGTTAATTATGAAAGTCCAC
The DNA here is from genome assembly GCA_037043605.1 of Drosophila multiciliata. NCBI lineage: Eukaryota > Metazoa > Arthropoda > Insecta > Diptera > Drosophilidae > Drosophila > Drosophila multiciliata. Next base: position 1,643,146 of record JBAMBF010000103.1, on the reverse strand, counting down.
AATAGATATTTGAAGTAGTTCATTTTCAAAATGAATTCACAAACTATTTTTATGTGAAAATTTTTCAATTAGTGTTTATAATAAGCAATGTTAGTTTTTTAACTTGGAACTTGCTTAATTATTTATTATTTAATTATTTATGTATAAATGATAACATTATATAACATATACTTAATATTTCAGTGTTCTTCAGTTTGAGCTGTTCAACTGTTTATTATATGTATTTGGCATACATGAAGAAAGTTTAAAAGCTTATTTTTGTATTGTAATTGTAACTAAATGTGCCAAATTCGTTAGTTTTCGTAGCTGGATAACTTTCACGATTTTAATTTTTTTTAAACAATTAATTCACTTTTGTCTAGTTATATAAATTGATAAAATACAATGATTTTTTAACAATTAATTCACTTTTGTCTAGCTATATAAATTGATAAAACACAGTGTTTCAATCTAACATTCGTTGTACTTTTACATTTATGCACTAAACAGACTACCAAATAATGGCAACAAATTGACTTAAAATTGTTAACGTGAAAAATCTGATTGATTTGTTTCGCTCAGCTGCAGATCAATTGCTGAAAACTGTGACCCGATTTCAACGTGCCGAAAGTATTTCAGACTTGTCGAGCAGCAAATGCAGTTCATTTTTAATCTTGCATTCGCTTTGACATGTTCAAGAGGAAAACAGAGACGCGATTCCTTTATGGGCAAGAGTGCATGGGTGGGACCAGTTACCAATTTCATATCCTATGGGTTTTAAAGGGTTTTACATTTGTATGAAAATAACAGCAAAACTTTAGTTTTTTAGGCCTGTGAATATTGAAATTCTTAATAATACAGCTTTAAGAAATCATTAAAGGAAATCTCACTTGAAATTTGTTAATTTAAAGTTGGTTTTGTTACTGAACTATGTTTTCTAAAGACATTGAAGTGATCCAATTAAGACCTATTTTTGTATGTTTGCATGAATCGAGATACAATGAATTTCCCATTTCGCAAAAATAATACCATATCTAGATTTACATGCAGTAAGCTACTGATTTTCCGTTTAATTTAAAGAACAACTTTAATGCTCGCTTATAAATATCTAAATGGGCCCTTAAGTCAGCATGACTCCGCTTAAATCTTTTATGATATTCATATACAAAATATTCCCCAAAGGAAAAGAAAGCTAATTTCACAGTTGCGCTTTTCTCTCGCAACTTAATGATGATAAATTCCAATTCCTTATTGCCATTTACTTAGCTGCCTTTGTACTTTCTTGCCAGCCTGCCTTCGCATCAGTCGCCCACATTTAATCAGTTTATTATGTTGACAAATGTAATTAGGTAAACGCTGTGCCGCTGTCATTTGTGTTCAGATTCATTTTGACAACTTTCTTTCCCGCTTCCATAATCGCCTTGCTACGTAAGGGATTGGAATTGAGATTTGGATTTGGACAGTGACAGTGACAAGGTAGCAAACACAAAGGTGTCCCAAAAGATAACGAGGGAAAACATTAACGAAAAAGTACATTGAGATACTTGACGAATAAGGCGACGTAACTAAAAATTCATTCGATTTATTGAATTTCAAATAGCAGCTAAAAGTATGCTATGAATATAAAATAAGTGATAATTTATTAGAGATACGAGTTAATCTAAGAAATGCCATAAATAAAGTAGAGTATAAATTGTTCCTAGGCAACTAAAGTTAATCTACAACTCTATATATATGTATACTATAATATTTAGTATTTCATATTAAATAACCTGTATCTTAATACTTACCGAGTAAGTGATTATGCTCAGGAAAATCTCAATGTTTATTAACACATTTTGTTAAACTGTACTTTATACTTGATTATTAGTTTTTTCTTTTTGTTCTACTATTAAATAAAATTCTTACAACTTGGTAGACGTATATACATATATATACGATTCGATTAGATAAGATCGGAAGCTTTGTTGTGCTGTATTTTCCCAAACGCTAAGAACCAGCTATAAATTTAAAACAAGTAATGCTATAATCGAGTGAGCTCGACTGCGGGATACCCAGAAGCCAGTTCTTAAAAACGTTGTTTTAGTTTATTTGCCATTTCGAAAAATAGGCAATTTTAGGTAGGTTTGCAAGTTGTCTTATTTCCTTTAGTAGGTTAAAAAAAAATATAAATCATTGTTGTTGCTTTGGTAAAAAATTGGGGGCTTATTTTAAGGTTAATTTCGTGCTAACACAGATAGACAGCCGTAGGGACTGTCTGTCGGACATGGCTTTATTGACTTGTCTGTTGATTCTGAATAAGAATAAACATATACCTTCTGTAGTCGGAGAAGATCCCTCTGCCTGTTACATACGTTAAAAAATCTTCAATATACCCATTTTCAACGTTTATATTAGTTTCAGGGTATTAATGGTTTTCAATAAACTGACTGGCCACATTCTAAACTTACTTTATAGTATTTTGTGAATTTACTGGCAGTCGTTTAAAACCAATCCGGTGGTCAACATGAAAGCCTTATCCATAGTTCTACTTGTCCTAGCATGCAGCGAGAGCTGCCTCTCAGCTCCAGCAGTTCGCGAAGAGACCGATCCCGAACTGACTGCTGGATATACACAAGGTGACATGATATTGGAGAATTCGAACAGAAATGGAATGATCGACGAAACCTACCGTTGGTCAAAATCGTATTGTCTATTACTTCATCAATAGGAACATAGGTAAGCTGCTATAAAAAGCTTATGTAATAATCATAATTAACTGTGTTCTTTAGATCAGGCACATAGGGATCATATTCTTCGCGGCATCCACACGCTGGAGGCAATCTCGTGTCTCAACTTCAAAGAAGCAACCAGCGATCAGCCGTTCTATATAAATATTACCTCCGAGCCCGGCGGCTGCTTCTCGTACGTGGGCAACAGAAAGCGAGTCCAACAGCTGAATCTGCAAAATTACAATTTGGACGAAGGCTGCTTCCGTCTGGGCACGATCATGCACGAGATTCTGCACGCCTTGGGCTTCTACCATCAACAGAGCACATGGAACCGTGACGACTACGTTCGCATTGCGCCGGAGAATATTCAAGAGGGGACGGAGGGCAACTTTGCCAAATACGACAAGGAGACGGTGGACAATTACGGGCATGATTATGACTATGGCAGTGTAATGCACTACTCGGCCACATCATTCTCCAAAAATGGACAAATGACAATAGTGCCACTAGAAGAAGGTGCCGAAAAGATAATGGGACAGCGACTGAAGTTGAGTGATGCAGATATTGACAAGTTAAATACTATGTACAAGTGTCCAAGAAATGTATAAATACAAAGGCAGAAATGGCCAAGAAGATTTGGTTTTCTTCTTACGCAATGTAATCAAATAAACGATAAGATAGCAACTGCCCCAATTGATGGTCTATTGACTCTATTGTAAAAAATTGTGTTATAAATAAAGCTTTAAAGATTAAGTTAAAGGCTATTAAAATTCAACGCAATCTTTGAACGTCGTCAACGAGTTTTAGTAGCCATTTAGTAAACCATTCTCCATTTGTTCATTCAATTATGTGTTTTATTTATGGTTGCCTCTAATCTTTGTGCTTCTGCGGAGTATTCTGGGAGCAGCAGTAGCTAAGTTTCCCCATTACTGAACTCCTGAAACATCTTCAAAGAAGCAGTCAGTAGTTAATTCTACAATGTGAATATCGCCTCCAAGTCTGTCGATTGCTTCTCGTATGTCCAACATCTCAATCTTGCCAACTACTATTTGGATAGGAACTGCTTCCGTATGGGAACCATTGCGCAGGAGATTTTTCAAACCTTGGACTTCAAGCAGAGCCCATCAATGTTTACATTGTATCAGTACGTTGTATTCCACAAAATTCAGGATTATGGCTATGGCGGGGAAAAGCAATGCATCAATTAAACGATAAGATAAGAATAATACCCATCGATTTATTGTCAATTAATAAATTTCCAAATAAAACTCTAGTCGTTGTGAGCCAGCGACACACCATTCACCATTCTTCATTTGTACATTAAATTGGGAACATGGACTGGTTATTCATAGTCACTTTAAGCTTTGTGCTTTTCAATTCTGCTATTCTGGGAGCACCAACAGCACGTACAGAGTTGGATCCCGAACTAGTTTCAGGATACACGGAAGGTGACATGGTGCTTAGCAGTGAGCAACGGAATGGATTGCGAGATGGATCCTATCGCTGGCCCGATGGAATTGTCTATTACTACATCAATAAAAATATTGGTAGGTAAATTTGAGCTGCTTGATTCGATTCTCATCAAGACTTGTATACAATACAGATGAGGCTCATCGCAATCACATACTTATCGGTATTCGTATTATTGAGCAGAGCTCCTGCCTCATCTTCAAAGAGGCTCTAATAGATAACAAATACTATGTAAATATCACCTCCGAGCCAGGCGGCTGTTTTACTGCTGTCGGCTTCCAAAACCAAGTCCAACAAATGAATCTGCAAAACTATGATCTCGATACGGGTTGCTACCGCATGGGCACCATAATGCACGAGATGCTACATGCTTTGGGCTTCTATCATCAGCAGAGCTCTGCGGATCGTGACGACTATATCCGAATTGTTTCAGAGAATATTGAGGAGGGGAAAGAGCACAACTTCCAGAAGTATGATGAGGGCATAATTGATAACTACGATCAGAAATATGACTATGGAAGCGTCTTGCACTACACTCCCTATGGCTTCTCCAAGAATGGCGAAAAGACCATTGAAGCACTGTTAAGTGGCGGGGATGAGTTGATGGGACAGCGATTGCAGATGAGCCAAACGGATATCAACCGATTAAATGTCATGTACAAGTGTCCAAGGCATGTTTAGAAAAATATGTATATTAATATTATATAATTATTCAAGAATACAATGATACCTGCTTTATTAAACAAATAAAAAAAGTCATTTAAAACTTGCCATCTTTTAAATATTTGAAGAAGCGAATTAAAATGCAATTCCTAATTCTAGTAAATCAATCAATAAATAAGCTAAAATCGTGTTGGATTTTTACAAATAATATCACACCTAAAAGATTGCTACTTTTTTTTTAGTTGTTTATGTCTTATCTCAAAAGCATTTGCACAGAAATCGTCGCTTTGTTGTAATCATTATCAAATTATCAACTTTCAAATAGTATTAATTGTTTATATTATCAATGGTGATTTGCACATAATTGAGTGTAAATTAAATCCATATCGTTTATTATTGTCGCACGATGGTAATAAACCGGTATATAACTGTAAAAATCATGATCCAGTTTGGAATCTAAAGAATTTCCATATTCTGTTTTTTTTTTGTCGACTGATAAGTCGTGAACCAAAATATAACTTTTAATCGCTAATCTAGCTTGGACAGATGCGGCCATTTCTTAGAAAGTCGTCTGCGAATCGTATCCAGATGATAAGCGCCATTTAAGAATGGAGTAAATTTTTTATATGGACAGTTCAACGATTACCCATATTTCCGTATCTGTAACTCATTCAGTTTACAATTAGTCATATTTTGCAGTGTGCTGCAGGTTATATTTAATGTACGTATTTCTCGTTGAACACTTGAAAATTCAATTGCTTTGTTGATAATAATGATAATATTTCAATTAAGTGGTAAGCAATGACAATAACACTTACTATATGACGTATGAAGGAGGGGGGGAAATGAGGGAGCACAATAAGAGTATCTCATTTGTAATGACCAGCGAAAATCTCTCATTTTTAGATGTATGGATTGCATGGGTCAAATGACAAATGGCTAAATGCCAACTGTGGTAGCACGCCAAAACTGGCAATTGAAATTGTAAATGCAGTAATTGGTTAGTGGTGCCAATAGTGTCAATAGGTTCCAAATGCCCTACAAATTTAAGCAGAAGATACAGAGATGAAGTGGAGCTAGAATCGTCGGTACTCTTCTACTGCTTCTGGCGAGGCAAATATTCTAGGAACACACTTTCTATCAAGTTGAACAAATTTAATGTGTATAATCAAAATTGCAAAATTTATAAAAGCAACTGTTTAGTTTACCCCCTGATTTATGCTCACATGATTGCCAGAAAAATATAGTGAGATCCACACATAACAATAAATTCTGAATTAATATTTTATTCAATCTTCTGCGATTTCCAAAGAACCACAAATATTTAATTTTTAGAAAAGAGTTTGTTTATTTTTGATGTGGCGCATCAGTTTAAGTTATAAGCGAAGTACTGCAAATCTTTATTGTAATAAATGCAAACTAATGTCCTTTATAGGCGAATGTTTTTTTAAATAAATATTTATTAAACGTTAATGATTTGCGTACTCGATGATATACTCAGCTTAACTTTGACAGGCATATTTTTTATTCTGTTAATTGTATTATTAAAAATTACCATCGATGACTTTGATGAGTCAATCTTTTTACATAAACTAATAAATGGTGAAATTGTTAGGAGGTTAAAGTACAATAAATTTTCTACCTCTTTCACTTTAAATTTTTAAATGTATGAATTGTTCCCTATTAATAGTTTGTGCTATTTCTATTTCTGATTCTAATTTAAAACGACAGTGTTATTACTTGTGTATCAATTTGTGACATCTCGAGATAAGCGACGCGCCACACCTGAATCCGAGCGTTAGCAAGTTCTGTATTGGAATCGTTGGGCCACTCAAATGGACACTTAAAGAAAAAAAAGAATAAATAATAATAAACTGTACACACTCCAATTGCCTTGCTTGGCGGAAGTCGTTAACAAGAAAAAGTCGCTTGCTAATTCCTAGGATTTGCGATATACTATAAAAGAGCACGAACCATTTTCAATAGACTCTTATGTATTGTATTTTTCAAGAATAAGATTGTTTTATAATATTGTCTTTAGATAATCAGAGACATGCATTCGCTCAAATTTATTTAACGCTTGCCAAAAAGACTTTCAGCTGAATTTTTTGGAGCGCAATCAATTGCTTATATCTAATCATTGGTATCAATTACCAAGTGCTTTATATTTATTTTCCGTACCCACGACTCGGTTGCGTCAGTAAGACTCGAGCAGCGTCGCGAGCAATATGCAATCCTGGCAAACTGTGCTTCTCTTAGTGCTGTCCACCCTACTATTACGGCAGGGTGAAGCAGCACCGCTGCCTGCAAGCAGAGCGGATCCCGAGGAAACAGCTGGATTTGTGGAGGGTGACATGCAGCTGACAGCAGTACAACAACTGGCATTGGAGGAGGGACCAATGGGACGCAATGGTTTAATAGATACAACCAAACGATGGCCCCAAAATACGCTCGTCTACAAAATATCGCCAGACTTTGATGACACTCATCGGCGGGCGATTCTACAGGGTATTCAGACGCTGGAGGGGAAGACATGCGTGCGGTTCAGGGAGGCCAACGACCAGGATGTTGGCTATGTGAGCATCACAGCCAAGCCTGGTGGCTGTTACACAGCCGTTGGCTATTTGGGCAGGCCGCAAGATATGAACCTAGAGATATATCCGATTGGTGAAGGATGCTTCAGAGCCGGCACCATTCTCCACGAGTTCATGCATGCGCTCGGTTTCTACCATCAGCAGAGTTCGGCGATACGCGACGACTACATCGATGTTGTCCAGGAGAACATTGTGCCTGGGAAGGAGTTTAATTTTAATAAATACTCAGCGAGTGTTGTCACCGATTTCAATTTGGGTTACGACTATCAAAGTTGCCTGCACTATCGTCCTGGTGCCTTCTCCGTGAATGGCAAGGACACGATTGTGCCGCATGATAGAACAGCTCAGATCGGACAGCGCACCGGTCTCAGCAAGAAGGATATTGACAAGATAAATATTATGTATAAGTGCCCCTTATTAATTTGAGCATCTGCAAGTGCCAATAAACTTTAAATTGCTGTCTAAGTATTAGTTAAATGTGATATTAAACACCTGCCCCCCGCTCAACCCTACTCCATATGTACATATTAACATCGCATTGCGTAAATTAAAGTTCATGTTTTATGATAGACAATTTCAACATTTTTTCTTTGGTTTCTTTTTTTGCCAATGTGGCGATAAGGAGTCCAACTCTTATCTCAAGTGGCAAACAATCGCAGTTAAATGAAGCTTGGTCAATGCTTGCTTCTAGCTGTGTCAGGGCCAAAAATCTGTGCCATCAATTCATTTGCTGCTTTTGCTGCCAATTTCACACATACTCCCACCCTCACAAGCATAACCTTCAATTAAACGGGACAGTCTCAGTGTTGGCATCCATGCACAGATGGTTCTGCGTCTTTCCGGAATCAGACACACCACGTTTCCATGTTCGGTTCTCTGTAATTGCGTGCTCCTAATGCGATTTATATGCGAGTTGCAAATGTCGAGGAGCAGCAGCAGCTGCTGGAGCTGTGCATATTTGGTTGCCTACTGCTTTTTGGGCTCCTTGTTGAAGCGAATCGTTGATTTTGCCCTGGCTGTGGCACTCAATTCTCGCATTTTGACAGCGCTTTCTAAGACCATAAATTTGATTTTCGTTTCGACGAATTGTCGCCTCTTTCACATTGTTTCATTTGAAATAAATAACCAGTGTTTCAGAGTGTGTGTGTGTGTGTGTGTGTGTCTGCATGTTTGTTCTCCCAAAATTAACATAGGCAAATCCTAGACAAGTACAGCATATTTGACAATTACCAAAAGTTGATACATGAATTACTTAACAACATCATCAACCAAGAAAACATCTTACAGAGTTCGTTATTAACAAATACAAAAATTTTAAATAAATTTATATTTATTACTGACACCATAAAATAATAAATTTCTGAAATTTAATTTATTGCCGCAAATATATAATTTATGATTAACAATTTCCTTTCAGTGCCGACTTAAGCAGCTTTGCGAATTATATATTAGTCATTCTACTATCTAACTAACAGTTAAGAAATCACCAATTATTGCACAAAAAATGTTGTTTTTTTCCATTTAAACTGTTGCCAGAAAGTACAAATTCCATTATTATTGTGAAATAATTTATATTTAATTTTTAGTTTTATAATATGCTTTATTTAAAATATATTAAAACATTGGCAAGTCATGTGAAAAGTTATTTTCGCAATCTAATTCGATCAAAAAGCGATACGAATAAAATTTTTAAAGATATTTACAATTAGTTTGGGGTTAGTAAAAAGTATTTGTGGTTTTTAATTTTTATTGACGCTTTTTACTTAATAAAATGGTTGACATTGGAAATGTTAGTTAATTAAAGTTGCACATTGTTGCCAAAATCCACGAAAATATTTATGACTTCAGTTAAATGGGCCTCAGACTATGAAGCTTTTTAAATTGCCCTTAAATGTACAAACTTTAAACAGTTTTTATTCTGCCAATACATATTTTAATTGGTGTAATAAAATTATGAATTTTTTAATTGAACTTGGAATGGTTTCAGAACTCGATCAACTTTGGTTAAAAGTATTTATGTACTTTATTTTTTAAATAACGTTTACTACATGGACCAAAGTAGAATCTCTTCGAATAGCATATTTCTCAATAATTTGCAAATTGAAATTACAACGGATTACGCTTAAAAGTATTCAGGAATTTAAAGTTGGTCTAAACTAATTTGTTCGTGCTCAAAAGTATGCAATTCGACTGGGATACCAATTGAAGTGCTGCTCAAACTATAAATAAAACTATGTCCGAATCCATTTTATATGCAAATATGGCATTGCTTTTGTGATTTGCTTTTGGCCATTCCAAATTGCGCAGGTTGCCAATATGAAATTTCGCCGACCAAGAACAAGTGGCACGAGGTGTTGAGAAAAAAAACGCGTACTGCTGAATTTTCTCACAAAGCGTGTGGCAGCAACTTAAACAGCGGCAGCAGCCATATAAAATATGAAACAAATTGTAGCAATTTCCGAAAGGCCGCACTCTGGCAAATGCGACCAGCCAGAATCCTTGGCTCCTTGGCTGCCGGTTCTGCTCCTGCTGCTGCTGCTGCTTTTGCTCAGATTTATTGCTGACGAATGCGTATTCAATTTTAAAGCATGGCATATATGATTTATACATTTGATTTTATTTTTCACGCCAGCCCAGCATTTTTTTCCTCCTCTCAACTTAGTGCAAATGGGAAATCACTTGCTTGGAGCACCCGGTCTCCGACTTTGGATTGGCTTCCGGGCGATTCAATGTTGAGCACAATTTTGCATCGTTCATATTTATTACTATGACATCGTAAAAAATTATGCTTTAATTTGATTATGATGCTGAGATGTTGGCCTTGTTGAGCACACTCACACACATGCACGCGGAATCGTTGTGCTCATGCATTGCGTATACGCATCGTGTCTCCTTAAAAATTCGTTAAAAAGTTATTGACAAGCGCTTCGCGAGGCGAATGATGCGTGCAAAGAACTGCGCTGACTTTCCATCTGACACTTCACCGATAAGCCCACAAATCCTGACTTGCACTTTAAGTTGCAGGATAAGCAGCGTGGACAGATATAATTTATCATACATTTCAGTTATCTCCCACACTTGACTGCTTTAATACGTGCAACAAAATGCCTGTTTTGGAAACAGCTTTTTTTATATGCAGCATTTGAGAAACTTCTGTTACATAATGATATAGTTAACGCTTTAAAGCACTCATTGCTGAATCTATATTAAACTACAGAAATCACATAACTTTTAGAAACTACCTCTTCCACATATTATAATTGTATTTTTTTTTAATGTTGAACAAGTAAGAAAACTGTTGACGAGTGATATCGACTATGATAATACCCTGAACCCAGTTGTTAAAAATATTCTAATTTTATTATTTATTTTATATTCTCGACTTTAAATTGGGTGTTTCTTATCCAATTCTGCATATGCATATTATGTGATAATTATATGACTTTAAAATTGTGGCTTTTATTGCTATCGGAAAATGAATTTATTGTTAATCGAGAAATGGAGGCAGTTATCGATAAAAATAAAGCAAATTTGATTTGCATATATAGATGAATCTGTATAGCTAAATTCTAGCTCCTAAAGTCTCTGAGATCCACAGCTTCATACAGACAGACAGTGGGATATGGGTATATCGACTTGGCCCTTAATCCTGATCAGGAATATATAAACATAATGGAAGATGTTTCCTTCTGCCGTTTTACATATATTTGAACAAACCATTATACCCTATCTTACCCATTTTCAATGGGTAAAGGGTATTAAAAAAATGTTAAGCTTCTTAGCGATAGTCACAAAGCCAACTAATTAATTTGCAATTTCATTATTATTTTGCAACTCCCTCCACTGCCGCCCCCTCTTAACCAGCAGTCGCAGCTGCGCTTCCCTTTTGTATGCGCATTAAAATCTTAATTTGAATATGTAACTGCGACTATAATCATTATAGTCTCCATTTGGCGCGATATGTGTGGCTTTTCTGCAAGTGTGTGTTGCGTGTGTAAAACGCGCATTTTAGAAAGCATCATGTTAATTTTAAAAGGTAATTTCGTCGCTCAGCTTATTATACTCATTAAGTCATCAGCAACAGCATCGCTGGGGGAAAAAAAAAAATAAAATTAAAATGGGACAGTAGCAATGGCCAGCACCCCTGCCCAGGATCAGTTCATATACCTAGCACACCATTATAATGAGCACAGCAGCCAACCGCAAACGAGTGCATTTGTTAGCCATAGTTGCTTAGCCTCAGTTGCAGCAGTTGTTGTTGTTGTTGTTGTTTTTGTGGTCGCTGCTGCACGTACCTCTTCACTTCTATTTCTGCCTTTGCAACATGATATCAAAAAGATACTTCAATTTGTATCATAAAATATCTTTTGGTATATTTTAGAGAATAGCATATTAACTGCCGAAATATGGGGGAAAAACAGTATTTATATATCACCCTGCCCAAGGCTACTTGAGAGCTGCATGGAGAGCATCTGCTAGTCGGATAGGTTAACCAGATTTTTCGTTTTTACAGTCAGAAACAACATCAACGACTGGTCCAGTACATCGAGCGTGAATTAATTTTTAATGATGTTGCGAACTCTCCTGTGCAGCGAAAACAACTCCCATTTTGTCTACCTCTTACCAACTGCTTAATGTGTGTGTGTGTGTGTGTGTGCGTTTGTATCCGGTGGACAGTGCCGGATGTAGGTCATTTCAAAAATTGTTTGCCTTAAATTTCCACAGAGCCACATGAGCCACAAGTGTTTTACCGAGCACCACGCACCACGCACTACGCAACCAAGCACAAACCATGTCATCAAATGAGATGAGCGGCTACAAAAAGATGTGGTTGGAAGGGGGGGTGGGTGTTTGGTACATGAGCTGTGCCTGTTTAGCCATTAGTCAAGGATTGCTGCAAATTTGGCGACGAGTAGGTCAACTGCCTAATTAAAAATTATGTTCAGTGAGAATTTTATGAAGAAACATTACATATTTTTTATAAATACTCCAGCGAACACTTAATTTTCCTTACTCATTTAAAGATGCATAAATCATGCCCATGATGGCTTCTGGACAAGCTTATTTCATGTGAGTCTCACGCCTTTTCCATTCCCTACCTGTCCTTGTTTAAGCAATTATCCGATTAATTTGCATACTCACTCACCTGCTCTTACAACTCCTGTACCCTCTCGCTCGTCCCACACTTTACCCCTCTTTTAGCCCATATGTATGACAAGCGAATATAAATCAAAAGGAATTTTTATTGAGGACGCCGCTTGCGATGGCAAACAGTTCGTCGGTAATTTTATTGCCAGTGCCTTCGATATTATTTTATTCGTATTTTTCCTTAACTACTTTGCAACTTGGTGTTGATTCAATTGCACTATCGCACACATACACACACGCACACTCAGTCACACACTGACACACTCAAAATCCTGTAAAACGGTTTATGCAAATGCAATAAATTATATTTTATTATGAAAAATTTAAGCGCTTGCCGCCCTGAAGTTGAACGTGGACAGCTGAACAAAAAAAAAGACGAAGAGGCCATAAAAATCCAATTAATTGTTATTTTATTTGTTTATTGTTTTCTGATTACGAAATAACAATGACAACAATAACAGCAACAATGGCGCGAATTTGCGCTGTGCAGCATTTTGATTTATTACAGCAATTTTATTTATAATTTAATTAATAATATATTTAAAGCAAACAATGGAAACGATAAAAGTTAAATGATACAGTTTGCTGCCAATGATAATATAAGAAAATGAACATTTAAAAATTATACATTTTTAAATGGGATTGATTAAAAAATAAAAACTTAAATGATTGATGAACAATTTAATTAATTCTTTGTGCATTTTCATTGCATTACTGCCAAGTGCTTAATGACAAAATACTTCACAGGAGACTCCATTTCAGCATTTGGGAAACAATACATTTCAGGGTTTTTCTGCTGGATGGCACTTGGCTCTTCAAGGATCTCTTAAAGCATTTCTCATGTGGTGTTTTTACGAGCTTACCAAACTTAGCCAGTTAATTGCCAGTTCTATACAAATGATGTAACTTTCCCCACTCCCCTTGTATCAGTCCCTCTGTTGTTGTCACTGTCTCGTTTTGTTTTACCTATTACCAACTCTTGAGTACCTTCATTTGGGTTGTCAGCCAGCGCCGAGTTCATTTATCACCGCCAATGGGACGCTTTGAGCTTGGCTATGCCCTCGGAGCGGTGTCAGCTAGGAGCGTATGTGATGCCCAAAGCTCCCCTCGCCAATCGTTGAGCAGTTTGCAGTTGCTGGAGAGGCACAGGTGACAAGCGAGCGAGTAAGATAAATTATTATTTTAATTGCATTTAAATTACATGTTGAACGCGGCGTATACGCAACAATTTAAAAAGCCTGCTTTCAAACCTTATGAGTGAAGCAGATGGTCGGTGGTTGGTGGCTAGTGGGCGTGGCACTGCCAAAGCTCACCTGCTGTTAGATTAGGGGCCACCCGTGACGGCAGCTGACCAGTATTTGGGCCAGAAGTCAGGTCTATGAAATCATTCGTGAAAGTTTCCTATTCATCTTATTGTTATGATTATACACATATTTTATATATATATATATATATATTATTTTTTTTTTTAAGCATTAACCGTTGGGTGTCTTATGCCAGGTCGGGATATGACTTGGTCCTGTGTGGATTTACCTGGCAACGGGTCTGTTTTTAGACACTGCCTTATAATTGCCAGCCACCCGCAGCGTTAGCCCCAACAACAGTTGCTGTTGGGCCAAGTCAGCAGCAATTTATATTCATGAGTTGTTGTTATGTATTGTAAGCTGTTGTTGTTGCTGTTACCAACTCCCTTAAGCATGCTTATTGTTATCCGTGAATGAAGTTCTCTTATCGCGGCTTGCCACCCCATCCTTAGAAAAGTGCCTCTGAGGCGTCTATGCAGATGTTTTGTGCTTTGATTTCAAGTCTTGACTTGTTGTTGTTGTTGTTTTTGTGCACATTGTTGTTGGTGCACAACGCATATCAAAGTTGTTATGGACGCACGCAGAATGACTTTAATTGTCATGCTGATAATTCAACGTTGATGACAAAGCTAAATAATACAACAAAAGCGAGAACGAGAAACGAACGGGAAACGACAACGATCTGAGCCGCAAATCTTTTGTGGCTTTAAATTTTGCAGAGTCGGAGTCGGAGGCGTCGGAAATAATTGCCAAAATATAAACTAGTTATAAATTATTAGCATGCACATGGATGAAATGGCAACCAAACGGAGCTGAAAGTCTAAATGATAAAGGCATAGCCATAGCCAAACATCCTTACAAGCTCAGATATGTAATGGATAAACACACACACACACACACACAAACACACCCACACACACTTCAAGACTGGCATATTTTATAAGTCTGCGCTGTGCGGTTGAAAATTTAAACAAAGCCAAGCCGCAAAATCACACAAGGAGCATGCCTTGCCTCACTTTGAATATCCTTGAGCAACAGCCAGGAGGCGTAGACAATCAGTTGAAGCTTTTTGGGAACATATTCAAATTTGTATACGCTAACTTTTATATTTAAATTATTCAGTTCATGATAAAAACATTAAGTGTGCTGATTGAATTACAGGGCATTTTTCGCATAACTTAAATTTTTTGTAACTTAAACAGGTTTTTTTTATGGCTAAATTTGATAAAAGTTCTTGCAACTTGCAGAAAATGTGTGAATTCAACAAAACACTTTTGAAGGGTATCAACAACAATCAACAATTCCAGCGAGGAGAGGGCAACATGTTGGCAACAAAGACGGCGTCAGCAACACATTAAAGCAGCTTCATTGTCCTTGGCTGTCGTTGTGTAGTGTGAGTGTGCGTGTGTACGTGTGTGTGTGTGTGTGTGTGTGTGTATAAAGTGTATGTGTAAAGTTTGTAAGTAGATAAAGTCATTTGCTTTGATATCTTTTACTAATTATTGCCAAAGCGGCGTCTAAGCCAGTTTTCTACACAACAACAACAACAACGTGCACCGCAGCAACATCGCCAGCGAAAGCGGCAGCAGCAACAACAAGCATAATAAATGACAGCAATTCAAGCTAAATGCGGCTGCTTCAATCCTTTGGCTTTTTTTTTTCCTTCTATTTTTTAAGGCAAATACACTCACGCACACGTAACGGCAACGAAACCACATCCTTGCTGTAGAGACAGAGAATGAGAGTTGAAGCGGAAGAGGGAGGGTGACAGGGAGAGTGGGGGGGGGGGGGGGAGATAGAGAATGAGACAAACCATTAACAGCATATTATCCCTGGCATGGCATACAAACAAAATTCAACGAAGCGTTGCGCCGAAAATGCTTCAGCCAAGCCAAAATGTGGGCGGGCCAAGTTTCTAGCTATTGAGCTATATATATATATATATATATACATGTATACTGTCATTGTTGTTGTTTTAAGAAGCCAACAACAAAGTGAAAAATATGATGAAATTAATTTTTGTGTTTACATTTAAGCGCATCTCTTGCTGTAACCACTTTTGCCTGTTGTTGTTGTTGTTGTTGTTGCGTTGGGGGGAAAAGGTTGCAAAACTGAAATGTTTGGGATTAAATTAAAGCTGCTGAAATGTTGTCATTTATAATTTGCACAATTGCCGCTAATCAAATTTTCGACGCACTGTCAAAGTGATGGGGGCAGAGAGCGCTCACGTCCTTGCCCCAGTGGCAAGCATAAATATTTAGATACTTATTTGGTGGGCGCCTTGCAAGCTTTCGGTTTTTAATATGCCATAAAATGGCAATGGAACTTCATAGTGGCAGTGGGGCGCGCTCGTGCTGGAGGATTTGGTAGAGAGCTGTCTGGCGTTCGGCATAAGGCGATAAAATAGCCAAACCAAAGGAGCGTTTGGTGTGTGGCTGACTGCAATTGACAGGGGGGCGGTGTGGGATAAACCGTTGCAGGACACCAACCAACCAGGCAGCCTGGTAACGAATCTATTAAGTGGAAATTTATTAAAGCAACAACAGCAGCAAAGTCAAGTTAAGCTATAAAATGTAACTTGTTTGTGTCTTTGCCCCCTCGGAAGTAGATAAAAATATTAAAAAATATAAATAGAGACAGACAGACAGCCAGCCAATAATAAAGGGAAGGAGAAGGAGAAGGGAGGGGAAGGACTCCCTGACTGTGTATCCATTTGCTCTTGGCGTTGATATTTTTATTGTGGCGGCGGCTTAGGACGACAGCATTTGGTAAAGCAAATTCTTTCCTTTTCCCATAGGAACACACAGGAAAATTTGCACAGCATTTGCTGAAGCATGTGGATTCTGGGATTCTGTGGATAGAGGGTGTTTTTTTTGTTGGGGAAAAGCATTTCGATGCGCATATATTGAGGATTTACCAACTGAGCTGGCCAACTCTGGCGTATGCGTAATTTTGCCGTTTATTGTTAATAGATTTGTGCATATTTTGTGAATATAGTTTGCCTTGGACCTACCATGTGGCTAAAAGTAAAAGTAGCTTTCTTTGGCTGTGATTTGTACTGGGCAAAAGCATTCCAAACGGATTGCTACATAAATATGCTTAACAATTGAAATTTCATTGATATGTAAAGTTTTAGGAATTCAAGGAAATTATGAAATTAAAGAGAAATGTTGGTTTGATTATTTGATCTATATATAGAATTATTTATATATTTTTTAAAGTAATGCTTTTAATGAAAATTTGTATTTTGTTGTTGGCTTGATTGTTTGATCTATATATGGAAATATTTATATATTTTTTAAAGTAATGCATTGAATGAAAATTTGTATTTTATTGTTTATTTCTGTAATTAATTATGCATACTTGTAAAATAAGCAATATTTTCACTTTATTTACTATACCAAAAATAACAATGATTTTCACATACAATTCTCTTTGATTACATTTTTAGCTTCATAATAACGTGGGAATATCGTATGGCTTTTAATTATTTATCAACACATTGAGTTCAACTATTCCATGAATCACGTCAACTGCCAATGCCAATGATAGTTATAATCTCATTTGACACATTCCGTCAATTCCCAACTCTGAATTCCTCAATTGATTAAGCTCCAAGAGAAAAATTGCTAACTTTGGTTTTTATACTCTGTTATAAAAGTTATAGAAGTATATTAGTTCTATAAATATTAAATCAGAAGCGAGTTTAATTTTCTGACATATATATAATATAATAATACATATAATAAATATGAAAATAAAAATAAAAATAATAATAACTATGATAATAGTATAAAAACAAAAAGTTGTCTTGTGCCCATTAGATAAACTATTATGAATTGAATGCGAATTAATAGAAACCACTTATTTTCATAAAATTTTAAAGATGGAGTTTTGTTTTATATTATTGAGGAAGAGTTTCAAAGATTGTCATATATATTTTTCCATTATTAGGTTAATCTAAAAATGTTAAACATATTTTACTAGCAAAATTTCAAATATCGAAAATTCTTATATATCCTTTAAGGTAGGTATCACCAGATTCAAAAAACATATTACATATTATTAAATGGTCGAGGCCCGACTACCCTGCTACACCTCACCCTCATCCATTCCCTTAAGAAGGTTCTTTGACAACTTTGATTTTGCTGTTATCTGAGAATTCCGCAGCCAGTTTCGCTGACTGCAATTTTCTCACTGGATTCATTTGTTTTATACATTTTGCTTTTCATAAGCTTTAAGTCGACTCTTTCATATCCATTGGGCGAAGCTGTGGAGGTAATTGGCCAGAGCACAACAACAGAGAAAGACAGTGGATGCTCTTGCCAGCGGGGGAAGGGGATGGAGGGGAGATTGTCTGCCTGGGTATATCCGAGTTGTCTGCGGTATAAGTGAGAAAGAGACAATTAAAAATCCATTAATTTGAGTAGCGGCAACCCATGTAAGGCTACTTATACTTATATCACCGAGCCACGCCCACTTGCACGCCCATCCCCACAGCCACACAAGCTGTGTGTGTGTGAGTGTGTGTGTGTGCGTCGCTGTGAATGGAATTTTACATTACATTATACTGGCATTTAAATAATTTTTTGCAAAATTAAAACGTAATGCATAAGGGAGAAGAACACACACACACATACATATAGATGGGTGAGTGTGAGCGTCAGTGTGTGTGTGTATGGGTGCTGATGCATTGGTCCGAGTCCTGTGTACAGCGTAGTACAAAATTATTTATGTGTCGCACATTTAACTTGCACATGGCAAAATATATTTTGCATTTACAGAATGCACTTCCATCATTATCCAACAGACAGGGGGAGGAGAGGAGAGGAGAAAATCAAGTTCTGGCCAGGCAGCTGGCCGGATGTAGGGATACTGGATAAAGGGCTTGGCATTGTTTTTGTCCCAAAGTGTGTGGCCAGACTGGACGCTGCGTCCGTGCGGATTAAAATGCATGGGTTCATGAAGTGGTCATCTGTCATCTTTGCGGTAGGAAGAACTTCGCATGTTGACATTGTCGCAACAGTTTATACTTACATACAATGGATGCAACAGCAGCAACAACAACAACAACAACAACCCAAACACCCCAAACACCCACTCAGTGGCAGCTTGTTATGGTGTTTTTTATAACTGCACCCAATACTGTAACTCCGTTGAGTTTTCTGGTGCGCACTTCCCCTTTTGAAGCCGGATTAAATATGGCTTAAAAGTCAGTTGACACGAGTTGGCCATTTCTCAATGCCTTCAGCCAAAATTGTGCATTGGTGTGAGATAATAAAACATTTATGCAGATAGCGAGGCCAACAACATCATTGAAATTAAGTAAAACACGTATACGCAATGCATGCCAAAGAATGACCAAGATAAAGAGAGAGAGAGGGCTAGAGAGAGAGAGATATCACAGCGACACCTCATTCTCTGGCTGAGTGTGGCGGGTGGCAAATTTCCTTTAGATGTCATTTAAATTAATTGCAATTGGCCTGACTGACAGACAACCAGTTAAGGATTTAAAATGACTGCCTGACATTGGATTCATTGTGTTAAACAGAAATCTCAATTTGTAAACAATTATTTTTTCCATCAACAATTCAAGCTTTAAAGTTCTTTAAATATTTACTATATATATAATATGTGACAATCAAAAATTATTTAAAATGTCAGATTGAGAAATATATTAATCAAATAAATAAAACTGAAAGTATGTAAGAAATATTATCCAATAGTCGAACTTTTTGTCAATTGAACAATGTATCTAAATATAAAGGATAATTTAGCTATATATCAAACAACTAATCCAATTTGAAATAATAGTGATAATTATAGTTATGTAGTAAAAAGGTATTTTACCAACATTATTATTTAAGACACAATTAAAGACCAGAAAAGTTCTTTGCATTTTAAGCCAGATTTTGTAAGGATTATTTTTATTCAATTTGCATTTAACATTGATCTATTTTGTCAATTACTCAAGCTAAATATTCTAGTTATTAACAAAGTCTGCAGCAAGAATGATGCATTAAAGATATGCTGTCCAATCCTCACTTTCCCTGGGCTCTACTCCGCCTCTCCATCTCCATCTCCATCCAGGCATATATTGCACAAATGTTGTATTACGTCCTGACGTGCAACATGAATATTCACTTTGCACTTTAGGGGCATTTCCAGTACGGATTTAGTATACAGGTGTTTTGATAGTGCAGTTGTCCACCGTCTGTTCCCCTACCAGTTGCTGTTGTTGGCCATGTTGTTGGGCCTTACCTGAAATTTGCATCTTAATCTCTGCCGTCAGCGCCACTGTTGACATGCAGCAGCAGCAGCAGAAGCAGGAGCAGAGTAACCGCAGCTTCAGAGGCAGTAACAAATCATCTGCTTACGCATAAGCTTGCAGGATATGCAGATCCAGATCCAGGCACCGACAGGACTCTGACCAGGTAGAATTGTGGCTGATTGTTGTTTAGTTTTGCAATTTAAATCAAATTTTCAGCTGCAACGCTCGAAGAAAGGGCCACGTTGACATATGTAGCAGGACTCGAAGCGAGTGCTGGGTGGATGTCCTGTGCTATTAGCAGGATAACACATAATTGGGCAGCCTTAAAGTCGACTCGTCGACATTGTCAAACTTGTGCATTTTCGGCCCGAATATATACTTATCGGCTGGCCCAGGGGACATCATTCGAGCGATAGAAAATGCGGCCCAACAAATGCCACGACGGGCGCCCATTTAGGCCAAGTAGCTGTTGCCTTGTTGGTTTTCCTTTTTTCTTTTTTACGCATGTGTATTTTAGTTGTCCAAAAACAAATGAAATGAAATGTAGACAGACACACACATATCCTTTGTCTAACCTTATGTTTGTGCGTGTGTGCAAATGTAAATTGTATAAATGTGCGCATAAATTTTCGTTGGCAAAATTTGAAATTCCGATTTTCGACCAGATTGGTAAACAATTTATGTAAACAACAACAACAACAACAACAACAGCAACAACAAGAACAGTAGCAACATTGAAATCTGTTTCAGATATCTCGCAGCTGCCGCTTCGAGAGTCCTTTGGCTGCTGTTCTCCCTTTCTCTCTCCCTTTCTCTCTCTCTCTGTCTCTGTCTCACTCAGTGTGCAAGTCTGCCTGTTGGCAACATGTAATTGCGTAACCCTTTAGTTAATAGCACCCTTGAGTACTCGAACATTGTGTATTGTTCGTCCTCGTTGTCCCTCAGCTGCTTATGGCTATGATCAAACCAAATAGCAAAACTGCCCGAGACCACTTGGCCATCACTTTTGCTTATCTTAAGTATTTTACGTATGTCCCGATGCTGTCTGTCTATCGCCAATGAATTCTCTGGAGACTTTTCTCCATTTTCAATGTTTGCATTTACACATTTCACATTTCCCATGCTATTTACAAGCCAAATACAAAGTGCGTATGTGTTTCTATAAATGATAACGATGTCATTTCACCATTTGGCTTACGCACCTAAGTGTTTTTCCTATCTGAACAGCTGCTCTGCTATGCTCCTCTCTGCTCTGCTCCGCTCTGCTCTGCTATGCTCTGCTCTGCTCTGCATCTGAATATACATAAAGCCATTATAGAGGCCACTGTGATTTGGCCAACAAGCAAATCTGTTCATATTTCCACCCATTTAAACCGATTTCTCATGTATATATAAATCTGATTTCTATTCAATTTTTTGTGTCTGCAACAAAAAGTATTTAATAAGCTCGAAAGTGAAATTGTGTAGAATCTACTTTTGATCGCACACACACACACACACATTGAGCATGTTGTGCTAAGTACTTTAGTTAGTTTGTTTGTGTTTCTATAATCTGTCCACAAAACGGAAAGTTCGTCAAGGAGCGTATAATACATGGGAACAGAGTATATGGTAACCAGTTCCAATGGACTGCATAATACCTGCAAAATACTAGCTGTATTTTGAGCCATTCTGTAGGTTTTGGCTAGTAGGTTGCTCGGCTTGTTTATGTTGTTTGAACGGCTTTATGTGCTCGACAATTTGCGATTAATTGAATATAGATTTGTTGTCCAGATTGCATTGGCAATGGCAAATTGATTTCCGTTCAAATTAATTATATCCAGCTCCAGCTCTCAGTTCACAGACAGCTTATAACCTGGGAAGCTAGTAAATCAATCTGATTCGAGCCAGAAATTTAATTTTCTCTTCCTAAATGTGTTAAATTCTGCATTAAATTCTGATCTAAAAAAAAAATAAACTAAAAATATAAAAATTAAAAAGCAAAAAGGTAAATAGCTATAATAGTTGCATCTACGGAAACGGATATGCCAGCTGCGGAAGTGCGAAGCAGCTAGTAACCGTTAGTCGGTTGACGTCATTTGCGTGACATGTTAATTGAGCAGAAATATGTTCAGACGTGTTGAATTCCGTATCCTGAGCAGAGCAGAGCACAGATTATGTTTGCTCTGACCATCTGACCATATGTTTGACACTATGCAATTGCGAGTTTATTGTTATCGTTCACCAATATTTACACACAATTAATTTTAACAATTAACTATTTTTATGGCCACCAGTCGTAATCCATTTAATGACAATATTATGAACAATAAATAAATATTTATTTTTGTTTTTATTAATTTTACTGTGATCTGAAGTTGTTTAAAAAAACACTAATTTCACACCAAGTTATTTGTTTATTTAAAACATATTAAATCTGAAAAATTTACTAACTATTTCCCAATATTAATTATCTTATTTAAGCTTAACTAAAAAATGTTCGTATAGAGACTTAGAATTCGAAATTCAGAGAAGTATATATAAAATAAGCATGGCAACAAATTATCTTGCATTTTTAGTGTTATGCAAATAGAATTATCATTGGCAGAGCTCGCACATTTGACTGCGTGGAATAGAGGAGCAGACAGCCTGATGAATTATCTGATGGATGGATGGATGGACACATTGATTTGTTAGCCAACGCCAAGTTGACCACACGAGCCCGAGGCCAAAATGCTTAACCCGAAAATTAAATTGTTTGTTTGACTGCCGTTTCTATTTGAGCATTTGTGTGTGTGTGTATGTGATTGTGTGTGTGTGTGTGTGCATATGTTGTTTGTGCATTTGTGTGCGATTTTAATTAAAAATTGATTTAGCAAAATTTGCATAAATTATAGATAACTCTACGGTAAGCAAGCGGACAGTGCAAGAGGCCATTCCGCATTTTTGCCACTGTCAATAAATTAAAAAAGATTTATTGAAAAACATTTAACTATGCATCATGAAATTGTTTAAGCGACACTAAAATACCCAGCAGATTATACAAATTGTTACAATTAAGGGGTATAATTTTATAAATGGTTCAAATTGTGTTATAAAGTCATGAAACCCCTTTGCAAATAGCATATCATACTTAATTTGCAATTGCTTTAATTCAATATTTATCTTTATTTTTAATTGCATTTGCCAAATGCATTAAAACTGCCGCGCAATTAATTGCTATCTGGAGTTTAGTTTTAACTTTTTTTAAATATGCCATATGCCATTGCATAATTAAATACCATTTAAGTTAGCCATTGCAGTTTCATCCGCTTCCGCAGCGCTGATTGTGATCAAAAATATTCTAAAATTATGCAAAAGTTGCTAACAAAAATGGATAAGGCTGGCGGACAGGCTCGGCAAAAAACATGGGAATAGGGGTTGTCGGGGCTAGGGCTGTCTGGCTAAGGGTAAAAATACTGAGAGGCAACAATTTATTGTGGTACCGTGAAATATGTTAAAAGTTTTCAAATGAAGTCAGTCTGGGACCGCAAACCCAACAGCATAAACAAATGAATGAGTAAGTGAATGAATGAATGAATGACTGAGTGAGCCAGCGAGTGCATAAGTTAACAATTTAATTCTGTTGTCAGTCTGACGAAGTTTTTATACACTTGTTAATTTTGCTACAATTGAGATATGCTCTGTGATATTGAATTTACAAAAAAAAGAAAAACTCTTTGTTAAATAATATTTATGAAATATATAAAACTTGAATTGTGTGAATATCAATGAATAACTGCTTATTAAATGAAATTCATTATTGAGCTGTGAATATATCTAAATATATAACTAATCAAAAAATATAAATTGTAGCTGAAAGATTCGCTTTATTTTAAACAGCTTTAATATATACTATTATAATTTACAATTAATATAGACATAAAATAAAATAATTTATTATATTAATGTAGATATAAAATATTTAAAAAAAAATAGGCATTAGTTAATAAAAATATCAGCTTCATTTCATAAATATTTTCTATGGTTTTTATGTTCGTAATTAATTTTTTCAAGTCGATGCTGCTCCTTTTTCAAGTTCCCTGATAAAGTTATATAACTTATGCTAATGTTGTAATGAGCAACCCGCAATTTGAGCGACGTTTGAATGTGTTTTGGGTTCTTCGAGATTTGGCTGTGTGTTGATTTAATTTGCTCCCCTTTGACGCCTCGCAATTAAGCCATTTGGCTGGACAAAGAGTCCATACAGCTTCTACTGTGCTCGTCAGTTGCCATTTCCATTGGCTCCCTTTTGCCATTTGCATTTCATTAAAACAGAATTTTGCCTCATTTTTTTACACTTCGTTTCATATGATTTTTCTTTGCCTTTTTTCGCAATTTCATTTGCCCCGCACAAATATTTATCGACACTTTTGCATGTTGCTTATACGAGTGCATTTCGCCTTTTTTTAACTCTTGCATTTTTTAGTGTATGAATACAAAATTCATACGATTTTGCTGGCAAAGAGTTTCGCACTTAAAGATACTCTTTAAATAGCTACTGTTTCAACCTTTGAATACTCTGTGTATAAAATATTTTCCAATTTTTCTTATACTCTTTTTTTTTTATACCAGTTTTGAGGCATTACAGGGTATTAAAAAATCGCCACCTTTGGCTATTTGCGAAACTCATATCTCGCGTCTTGGCCTTTAGTCGTTTTGCTGTTATAGGAAAATGGACTTTGTTAGTTTCATCCAAACAAACTTTATGCTCATCGATGCCAAAACCAATTTAAAATCAAATTTTCTCATATACAGCAGCCAACAGCAATAGCTGGAGGACGACTGCACAGGGCAGAGGAGAGGTGGCAATTCCTCACTTGAATATTTGTGCAAATTAAATAAAATCACAAAAATGGCGAGAAGAAAAATGTTTTACATGGACTCAACGGCTCTGCAGAACCTTTGATAGCCCCCCCCCCCCCTCCCACTGCTTGCACCATAGTTCAATGTTGTTATTATTGTTATAGTTGGTGTTGTTGTTGTTGTTGTTGGCTGGTGCTGATTGTCTGTGATTGATTTAAATCGCCTCAAGTGATTTCACTAAACGATTCAAGTTTCAAATTGGTTACTTTACATAGTGTTTGCTAGTGTGTGTGTGTGTGTGTGTGTGTGTGTGTGTAAGATGAATGGCGAAATAGAAATGGTGTTTGCATTGGTGTGTGTGTGTGTGTGCAAATCTTGTTTTACATTTGATATTGACTGTTGCGCTTCCTGTACACTTGCCAATAAATACTGTATATATTGGAAATTATTCTGAGCAAAACAATTGATTGCGAAGAGGCTAAGAAAAAAGGATTCTATATATTTTTTATTCCCAATGAGATAACTGATGGAAAAGGACATTTATGTAAAATAACTTTATAGAATCTTAGCTCATTCAATATTGTAATAAAATCTTTAATCTTAAATTCCCAATTTGTTTTGCTCGAATAAATAGTGGTTATTCATATATTCCTCACAAGCTTCCATAGCCGCGTCTAGTTTCCTTCCGCTTTAAAGTTATCAGTATGTATAAGCCAGGTACGGATTGGATAACCAAGTCACATAGATTCCATAGGAGCACTTGGTTAAATGATGAGTACTTCCCTAGTTATACGTACTAAGCCAAGCGACTATGTTTGTCATATGACTCCAAATATTCGACTAAATAATTATTTAACTTTCTGTAACCAAATTCCAAGTAGTAGTTACATAATATTAAATTGGTAATGCTATATAAGATTTTAAGTAGAGTTGGTAAGCTGCAAACTGATTAGTTTGTAATCACTAAGCCACATTTTGGCAGTCACTCAACTTGTGATGCACACAAAGCAAGTGGATGAAGCTAATGCTGCAGCTGCCGCAGTGATGCCAATTTTTCTGGGCATGGCAATTACAAAGGCCAAAATGTTAAGCGCCAACTGTCAAGTCAGGTGAGAGCAAAGAGCTAAGTGAGAGAGAAACCTGCAAGAGCATGTGGAATGCAGGAGTGGAAGTTGGCCACTTTAATGAAAAGTTTTTGCTGGGGGCCGCTTAGCGGTTTTGGCAACTTCAACGGCTTGTGCCACTTGCAACAGAGTAGCGGCGACAACAACAACAACAACAACAACAGCAGCAGCGGGTAATCAGCCGTGTTATGGCAGTTTTGGCAGCTCCGCTGCTCTCTCTCTCTCTCTCTCTGTGTGTGACTCAATCTGCGGACTGCACCGCCTTTCGTGGCCCTGTAAAGCGGTTACGGTTACGGCTCTGGGGATTACGGCCTTGTGGCGCACTTGAAATTGTAGTTGCTGTTGCAGCTCTTGTTATTGCTGTTGTTGTTGTTACTGTTTGACAGCAACAGGATAATCTGCTTGGTGTGCATCCGCATTCTCATCAGCATCAGCATCGTCCTGTTTGCCCCATCTCTGTGTGTGTGTTGTGTGTGTGTGTGTTTGCATTGGTTTCATCGCCTTCCTTCTGTTTGAGTTTTAGTTTTCATTTTCATTTATTTTCTTTGTTTTTCTGGGCTTACCGTCCCCAACACAAAAAAAAAAGAGTCAAACTTTGTGCAAGGTTTCTCTCGGTTGCATTTTTCTGGCGTGCAAATGCAGCTTTTGTTTTGTTGTTGTTTGTGTTATAGTATTTTAGCTTAATATTTTTGTTTTTGTTGTTGTTGTTGTTGCCTTGTGTGTTGCATTGCATTTTGTGTTTTGGCGGCCGTTGTGTGAGGCAGCTTTTAGTGGCTTCATTTGTTTAGCATTTGGTCTTTGTGCTGGCATATTAAATCGGGTTTCATTGGCCAGATAAAGCGATTCAAACAAACTAAGCATATTTGCCAACGACTTGGCCACTGAAGCACTGGCAGCACCTTTGAGTGAGTTTATCTATAAGCTCATAAAAGTTGGGGGATATAAATATTTAGAGCTGTTCCGGCCATACAAGATGTTGAAGCATAATTCTCTATGAGGTCTCTTATTTTATTCTTCTGTTATGAATTCAAAATAGAATCCTAATGGAATAAAAAATCATAGAAAAAAATAAATGCACAAGCATAAATATTTAATCAATGATTAAAAAAATGGGGATTCTAAAATAGTATAAAAAATGATGATGCAGCCACTTGACATAGTCACAGTAAAAACATTTGGACTTCAACTTATTTCCGGCTGTGCAGTTTATCCTTGACACTTTCAGCCGCCATTTTCATTTTGTTTTTCATTTCGCACTCATTTTAAATACATTTTTTTTTTGCTCTTCCCTTTGGCGCTTTTGTGCACCAAATAATCAGTGCGCTCCTTAACCACGCTGCGGGGTTCGGTGAGGGATTGACCCAAAACACCAAACCCCAAACCCAACCGCCCATTTTGGTAGAGAGCAGCTGCTCCTGCCTGAAAATGATTTGACATTGATGCTTTGACACGCCAGCAGCAGCAGTAGAGGTGGTTGAGCTTGCCGAGCTCTGACCTTTAGCGGATTGAATGTTTACGCTCACTGGCTAAAAATCGAGATAAATATTTAAGTGCGCGCAACAAATTGCGTACTTTGATAATCAATAAAGGCATTTGCCACCACAGGAAACTATTTTTCAATTTGGCGTAAGCAAAAGTTTTGTTTCCACCAGTTGGCGCCGCGTGTGAAAAACTCGCTCGTTGTTGCCACTTGCTCGAGTAATGCAACATCCATTTGAGCATTCAACATTCGCATTGAGGGAACGCAACATTAAGCGGAATTCTCGCAGAAGCACTAACTCAAACAGAGGCAGGCAGACGGCGATGGCTTTGCACGCAGCTATTAGCCACATATCGATTGCCAATATTGGCAGTGAGAACGATGGCAACGATGGTGGGAGTGGGAGAGGTGTGCGGTGTTCGGTGTTGGACACAAGAACAGCTAAATGGCAGCACGTTGGCTAAAAATAAACTGAGGTAGAGGGCAGAGGGCAGAGTTGAAACTGTAACTGCGACTATGGCTGTAACTGAAAAACAGGTAGCAGCTGCCTCCTATCGCTTAAGTGCCAACTTATGCCACACAAAAATGCTTGAGTATAATGGACATACCCGTACAGCGGTGTGGCACTGTGGCATGGGTCGGGTGGGTTATGGGAGTGCCGTGCTCTGGCGTGCAATTGTACGACCACAAAAGACCGTACCGAAAGGCGAAGACGAAATGCAAAAGTGGAACGCAGAGCGTTCGGCGTTGGCATTAAGTGGCATGTGGCAGCAGCAGCAGCAATAGCAGCAGCAGCAGCAACAGCGGTTACAAGGACACTGATAATGATGAAAAAATTCCCAAGCACACACACACAACACACACTCACGCTCATAGTACACCGACGTGTACACAATTTATCTGCTGCCTCGCTTGGCACACACTGACGAGAATAAAAATTGCACTGGCAGCCCAAAGACAGTGACAAAAAGCCACTTGCAGGCAAAATTTACGTATTTGTGTGTGTGTGTGTGTGTGTGTGTGTGTGTGTTAACCCTTTGGCCATGTGCTGGCATATTGCACAACGTGCATAGCTGCCACCTGGATGGAGAAAGCGGCTGTGGCAACCCAGCAATCGACCTTGACTGACAGCTTGACATGAACTCGACTGCTCTCAACGTTTGCAGCTGCCCCTCACTTACAGCAACTAACACACACACACACACACATACACACACTCTCTCTCCCTCTCTCTCTGTCACACAAATACGCTTCCACGCATCCACTTTAGTCCTCAACATTGGGCTCATTATTTTCGCCATTGCCGGTCAGCAGGAGCAGCAACGTGAAGCCCAGAGAGAAATGGGACAGGTTATGGTAAGGTAAGTATGCTTAAATATACGTGTATGTGTGTACGTGTGTGTGTGTGTTAGTGTGTGCACCTTAATTCCGCCAAACCGCAAAGAGCTTGGCGAACTTGTGGTTCACATTTGAAACTGCTCTTAGGCATATATTATTTTGTTTTCTGCTCTAATTATTGTTGCTGGGTTTTAAATGTTTTGTTGCGTGTTTAAGTTTCATGAAGCGAGCAATTTTACCCGTTCTAAATATAGATTTACAAAATAAAATATAATTACACTAGCATTTCAAGCAAAAACATAAACATTTAAATTAAGAATGACTCATTCATTGAGAAAGTCTGATTTTAGACGATTCAATTGAAATATTTTTGCCAGTAATGCTTGAATGCTAAATATCTGCATCATATACATATATATATATATAAATATAGACATATGCATCATTCTACATAATCACAACTATACAATTATATATGTATCTATAGCTTGTATATATATTTACGTGTTTTTTCTATATAATCTTTTGAAATACCAATCAACTTAAACCGTTTATAAACTAGTTTTAATTCAAACTTTTTCGATTTACTAATTTGAGTATGCATTAGCGATTATTTGATTAAATCTAAGTCAAAAGATTAAAATTTGAATTATGTTTTTTTTTTTTTTCGAAGTTTACTTTGGAGATTATAAACATTATTTTTGGTTTGCAGCAGCTTTGGTGTTACACACATTTAATTCATAACCGGTTCCCAGAAAGTAGACAACATATCTTATTCAAATGCCTGCAGCCATTCATTCACTGTGTGTGATTGTGTGTGTGGGACGAGGTGTGTATAGGTTATCCGGGTATGAGATGTAGATATAGATGTAGATGTAGATGTAGAGCGTGGAGCAGCCCGCATGTGAAAGCTGTCATGTCAGCGCCGTTGTCGTTGTGGGCGTTGAGTCGGTTTGAGTCCGTGTCAAAGGTTCATAAATTCCATTTAATCCTGCTTTATGGCGACATCACATCGAACATGAACCCAAGCGCGACGACGGCGACGTTAAAGACGCGATTTCATTTGCATTTTACAACTTCATTTGTGCGGCGAAATGCGCGGCGAAATAAAAGAAATGTTTTGCAATTTTTACACAAACCCAATTGGCGCAATTTGTGTGAAGTTGCGAGTGTGTGTGTGTTGTGTGTGTGTGTTGCCTTTGTGTGTGTGACAGTGATATAAAATTATTGCTTAATCTGGTCGAGCGACCAGGGCGTGTCAGCCAAACACGCCCAACACCCCGCAATCAAACGGCAGATTGACAGAGGGGGCACAACAAATGTCGCGCGACAAGCGACAATTATTTTGAATGGCCATGCACCTCCCCCCCTGGATATCCACCCGCCCTTTGCTGATTGGTGGCACAAGCCGGATGCGAACATTTACACCGTTGTCGATTGAGCCAGTCATTGACCCAACTTCTGCAAAAAAAAAAATATAAGAAAACAAAACAAATCGAAAACAGAAATCATTAAAATTCGATTTGGTTTCCATTTTGTGTATTTGTTTCAATTCTCAACTAATGTATTTGTATTCATTTTTGTTTTTGTTTTTGTTTTTGTCTTTGAGTTTTAGTTTAGTGACACCTTAAAATAAATTGTTCTTTTTTGTTTTTTTATTACTGTTAATTACAAGTTTTTCGTTTGAATTGAGTTGGCGTTTTTTGTTTTTTAACTTATTCCGTAATTCCAACTTTGATTCGATTTGATTTCTTGCACTCTTGCATAACTTAAACCTCTAATAAAATGTCTAACAATCAAACAATATGTCAATCAAACTATCAACCAATGCCAGCAGTCTGTGCCAACTCAATTCCACTTAGAATATATATATATATATATTATTTAATTTAATTTTAGTATAATTATTATAAATTGAGATCGCTTAAAGTACAAAAACACTTTTAGTTAGACTAACACGAGAGCTTTGGGACATGTATTTTTCATTCTGGATAGGAATTGAAATAGTTTTCTTTTTTTTCTTAAGGGGGGCGAAGGAAGGGATCTGTCTATACACTTACAATGTGACTGTTTAATATGCGTAGCGAGTAGAAAGAGTGGAAAATTGTGTTTCTATAATACAACAGAGGGGCTGGCATTGGAACCAGTTGAAAACCCCCAGCTACCTAATACTTACTATATAAAATTTAAATTGTCTCAACATTATCTTGCAGGGAGATGATTTCAGTTGAGTTAAGACAAAATATTATTATATTTATCATGCACAGTTAAGAAATACCTAATATCGATATCAGCAAAAATTATCGATTGATTTTCTTGGAATTGAAAAATCAGTTTTACTACAAGTTGATATTTTAGATAGATACAAAAAAGGTTCGTACAAAAAATTAATCCTTTAAATTTCCTGTATTTATTAGGAACCATCGGACCAGAAATATTGATATGGTGTGCAGCTACTGTTCCTGCAAGATAATGTAAGCTTCGGTGCTCCGAAGTGGGTTCCTGGTTTCTGGCTTATTCGTCGGCTGTACACAAGATCGATTAGCTCTTGAAGATATCATGGCCGGGCTGTGGAGAGGCGGCTCCACTGGCCCCATTGCCAGTGCCATTGGCATCGGCATTCAGACGCTTCAGCATTGCATTCCGATGCAGCCAATAGGGCGGGGGATCGGGGGGTTGGCCCGGCAGTAAGGTTTTCGCCTTCAGCGTCGATGCTGGCGGCTTTGGACTGTGCGAAGCAGTCGCCGCACTATACATGACAGGATCGGCCAGCTGGGCAGCGGAGTGGCCGCTAATGGCAACCCGAAGTGGCGTCTCCTTTTTGCGTATGGTGTCGCAGGTCTCCTTCATCTTGCACAGCTGATCCTGCAGATTGCGATACTCCTCCAGGAAACGCTCCAGCTGTGCCGCATGATAATCATAGGCAGCCACCGAGGAGTTGGCCGCTCCGGCGGCCCTTGTCGCCAGCGCCGAGAAGTCCAGCAACGGGGTCGCAGCGCTGCTCAGCGAGCGCTGATGCTGCACCGGCGACGAGGGCAGGCTGGGCTTTTGGCCCAGGTGTTGGGCATGGATGCCACTCTTGTGGGCGCCACTCTGCACCAGATTCAAGAAGCTGTTGGCTCGCTGGCCGCCGCCCGTGTAGGTTGTGGTGCTGGCATAGTTCGCATAGCTTGACTCGGCCGAGTAGCGCCTGCCCAATCCCATGGCTTCATTCAGAAAGCTGCCGTCCCCCAACGTGCTGCTGCCGTACTTGCTCGAGTTGTCCGCCAGCAGTGGGGATTGGCTATCCGATGAGTTGCGGAAATACTTGCCACTGTGCTTCAGCTTTCGTGGCAAGGTGCACAGGCCTCCGTTGGGGGCAGCCGTTCCAGTGGGCGGATAGGCGTGGCCACTTTGCGCCGCCTGTGCCACAGCATACTTGGCAATGTCCAGCAGATCCGGATAGTTGCTGTCGAACAGATCGTGCTCCTGGCCATCCCCATTGCTGCTGCAGAACACCGAGGTGGCCATCTCATCCGCCGTATGATTCCCATAATGGTTATATGGCGTGCTTGTCGCTTGGGTTGACTGATTGACTACTGGCAAGCTGTGCGGCGATGTGATCTTTGTGGTTGCAATGGGTGTCGTCTTCCAACTAGCGGCGTGACCCGCGTAGCCAGCCAGACGAGCAGCTGCATCCACCTGACTGGATATCGAACTTGAGGCCGAGTCAGTTCTGCAAAGCGGTTACGGAAAGAAAAACAGAAAAAAGTATTATGAGTTTGGGAAGATAATCTAACAGTTTGGGATTGATAATAATAATAATAACTAAATTAATAATTGGGAGAGCAGAAATATAGGCATATTATGGGAAGCAAATATGAATAGAATAATTATAAAATGATTCCATAAGACTTAAACTTGAACAGAACTTAAATAATGAATAAAAATTCATATTAATGTTATTTGACTATTCTTCTGTGAATTTAATTAATTAAAGCAAATATGCATCGAATAACTATAATTTGATACCCAAAGACATTTTATAAAAATTTAAATAGTTAAATTAATTTTTCTATATATGTTATCTGTCTATCTTTTTGGGATATTATAATTTTAAATTGACTCCACAAAGACTTTTTATAAAACTTAAATAATGCATCTAATTGTCTTAAAAATGTTATCTATAAATACTTCTGGGATATTATACATCAAATAATTATAATACTCTATAAGACTTTTTATAAAACTTTAAGAATTTAATTTTCTTATCAATGTTATTAATCTATACGTCTTGGATATTATGGAAGGCAAATATACATCAAATAATTATAATTTGACTCCACAAGCATTTTTATAAAATTTAAGTAATTTTACTCATTTTCTTATAAATGTTATTTGCCTAACCTTCTGGGATGTTATGAGATGTAAATATGCATCGATTAATTATAATAAGATTCCAAAAGACTTTAATAATTTACCTCATTTCCTTTTTTTTGGGATATTTGACTCCACAAGACATTTTATAAAACTTAAATAATTTATCCTATTTTCCTATTTATTTTATATGTCTATCTATAATTATAAAGATAAATTGACTCCACAAGACTTTTTATAAAACTTAAATAATGTATCTAATTTTCTTATAAATGTTATCTGCCTAACCTTCAGAGATATAATGGGAGCAAATATGAATCGAACAATTAAAATTTGACATTTTATAAAACTTAAATAGTTTTTCACATTTCCTTATAAATGTTATCTGCATTAATTTTACTTTTGTTCAAAACTTAGTTTTTTTTTTAAATAATCGAAATTTGTTTGAACTCTATTTCTACTCGCCCTTTTCCCAAATTTCTTTCCAAACGAGTTTTATCTGCGTTTTGCATCGATTAATTAACACAACCCTTTTTCTTTGAAATCATATCTCTATTTTTGGAATTGGCCTTTGAGGCATCCCTTCATCTGGATTGTGGCATGCATACTGTGCATATATATTCATTATTTTGCACATGAGTAGCACTTGGAGCACACATGGCTCATAGTCATGGTATCATCATGATACGAGAGGCGCCAGTCTGTGAGGGGTGCCCAAAAATAAAACACTCGTACCCTGTTTGTGAGTGTGTGTGTGTGTGCGTGTGTGTGTGGCAGGCAATGCATACTTCGCGCGTCATTAGCAAACGCCTTCAAATGAAGGGATGTGTGTGGTGGGGAGGAGAAACCGGATTGGCGCAGCACTCGAGCGGAAAGTGTCAAGTGTTGCCCATAATATGAACGGATCCTTCGGCGCACTTGAGCATGACAGCTCTTTGACGGGGCAACTGCAGCAGAGGACACAATTGCCACTCGAAGTAACGAACCACAAGGAACAAAAGCAACCACGTCTGAGCGTGCATATGTGGATGTGGATGTGTGTGATGAATGTGTGGGATTCAGGAAGGAAGAATAGCTGCTGGGTCAACTTACCCGCCGATGTCAATCAGGCGTGGTATGTGCAGATCCGTTTCCTCAACGGTTGTCACAGCATTATTCCCAACGGTTGCTGGAATGGCGTTTGATCCCTTTCTTGGCGCCAGCTGCTGCTGCTGCTGCTGAAGCTGCTGTTGCTGGGAATGCTGTGATAGCTGCGATTCCACATCATCGTCGTCGCAGTGCGTGGACACATGCAGGTAGTCGCCGTTCGTGCGACGAGTGCCATTGCCAGCGCTGGGATTAACAGTGGCTGCCTGTCCCACTGCATCATGGTCGTTGTTGAGTGGGGTGTGGGCGGCCCGCAGATAATTCTGCTCCTCGGTATCCTGAAAGAGTGCTGCTCCGGTGGCACTGCCACCGCCACAACTGGCGCCGCCACCCAAATCTGGTCGCACTCGAGCCGTCATCTCGATCTTCTCGTAGCTTTCGCTGCGTCGAACCGGCGGCACTGAGTTCCAAAGCCGCAGCTTGCGTCGACGTCGCAGCGAGCAGAAGCAGATGGCCGCAAAGGATGAGCCAACAACAAAGAACAGCGCAGCCAGGACGCCCAGCAGAATGATGCGCACACCCAGCGAAGCCTCCGGGGGGCGACGGGAGACGGCAAGCGTTACGCTGGCCTCCACCTTGCCGGCCTTGTTCTCGGCGGCGCAGGTATAGATGCCCGCATCCTGCATGTCCGCCGTGAGTATTGTCAGATTGGAGGCATTCCGCAGCATGTTGACCACATAGGTTTTGCGACCTTGCGTCGCAGCAGCTGTTCGCGGCTCATCCGCATCCTCGCCCGCACGGGCAGCACTCAGGTTGGCAATCAGGCGATTCTTGAGCAGCCATCGCACTGCCGGCTGGGGCACACCCTCCACATAGCAGCTCATTGTGACATTGCGTCCCTCCACGCCATGAGCGGTGGTGTCAGTGGCCACAATTTGTGGCACACACGCAAAATCATCCACATCCAGTTTGTCCCAGGCTCGGCCAGCCAAACGGGACGGCGTCTCACATGTGGGCGGTATTCCACTGGGTATATTCTGCTGGAGCATCCACGCCCGCAACGGTCGCAGTGAGCAGCTACAGTTCCAGGCATTGCTGGCCAGCTCCAAGCCGTGCAGCGAGGACAGCGATGTAATTGTGCCCGATCTGACCTCGCTGAGCCGATTGCCATCCAACTTGAGCCACTCCAGGCTACTCTCCAAGCCGGCGAAGGCACGCACCGCCACGCTGGACAGGCGGCAGTCGCTCAGCTCGAGGCGCACCAGCTGGGGCACATGACTGAAGGCGTCATCCGGCACACGGGTGATGGGATTCCCAGTGAGACGTAGCTCGCGCAGCTCGGAGACATGGTAGAGTGCTAGCGAGGGTATCGCTGCCAGCTGATTGTGACTCAGATCCAGCTCCACCAGATTGATGAGCTTGCGGAACGCATGGCGCTCAATGTAGCGCAGATGGCACCTGGCCAGATAAACCTTCTGCAGGTTGAGCAGCTGGGCGGCGGCAAAGATGTCGTCGGGTATGGTTTGAATATCGTTGCCGCTTAGGTCCAGCAGCTGGGTGCCCGCATCTAGCGGTTCGGGGATATGTGTGAGGTTGGCGTTAAGGCACAAGACGGACTCCTTGCCGCTCTTCCACTTGCACTCGCACACCGACGGGCACTCGGCGTGAAGCTGGCTAAGGCAGCACAGCAGCCACAGCAACTGGCCAATTGGTATGGGCGGATGCAGTCGCCGCAGTGGTCGCCTCTCCCGTCCTTTTCGCCGCACCTTAGTTGCCAGCGTGAGCTGCTGGGCGCTATGATCGCTGGCTATATCGCGGGGACGCGGCTCACAATCCTCCTCCAGCGTCGCTGTCGCTGCTGCCATCGCATACTAGGATTGTGAACGTGGCACGAGCAGAACCGCTCAGCTGATGTTGCCTGCAAAATAAAACAACAACAAAATTGTGAGAACTGGCTGTGTTTCAATGGAGCTTTTTAAAAATAAAGTGAAATGTACCAAAATTCGACTTTAATAAATAACCGTAAAAAAACATCTGATCACTTTACAGCAGTGATATCGATTGACATCGATATTGTATGTTAAACAAACTTTCATGTTATGTTACATTCTTCGTACTGTAAAAGCGGCTTGCTACAAATATTATCGCTTTTTTTTTAATTCAATTTCACTCAAACAACAGACACTCAAAACTCATTTGCAAGGTACACTGAAACAAACTTCT
This sequence comes from Drosophila multiciliata, assembly GCA_037043605.1. Taxonomy (NCBI): domain Eukaryota; kingdom Metazoa; phylum Arthropoda; class Insecta; order Diptera; family Drosophilidae; genus Drosophila; species Drosophila multiciliata. The sequence goes on along the minus strand of JBAMBF010000103.1, from coordinate 1,606,575 downwards.
GCTGTCGCATAAACTGAACTTTTTCAATTAGTTTACTTGGAAAAAAAAATAATATAATAAAGTCTTCAATTTAACATCACCTCCAAAGAACACGACACACAAAAGATTTGAGTTTACACTGTGATTGATCACCCTTCAATTACATATTAAAAAAAAATATTAAACGTTAAATTTTAACATAATTTAAATTCAATAAAAAAACAAGCATAAATATTAAATAATACTAAATATTTTATATCCTTCGTTAATATTATCTAATATAAAAAATAAATGGCTTGAAATCAGGCAACAATAATCTGCTACCAAAAGACTTATCATTTAAAATATAGTTTATTATGCTTATTCAAATGTAATGCAGCTGCTATAAACATTGCATTTGTGACATTTTAATAAGCCCTTCGTTCTCGGTGTACTTCCATCATAAATGTCACTTGGCGCAGCGACATTAAGTCATAACAACACCAGCCCAACGAGCTCAGCTCAGCCTAGACGAAGTATTCCCTTCAATTTGTACCTCTGCAGTCCGCTGTCCACCCCCCCTCGCTCAACCAACCGTAAGTTGACTTGAGTTTTTATCGTGTGGCCCGCGGCTTTTATTTGACTAGTCTGGCAACTCAAACCCCCATCACTTTGCCTTTTCTTCTTACTCTCTCCTGCTTTACCCCTTCAGCACTCTCTCACTCTCTCTCTCTCTCTCTCTCTCTGACACTCTTGTGAGTCGCGGTTTGTGTTTGCGGCTGTTTGCAATTATGGAGGAGCAGCATGCAAGCAAAGTAAGCAAAGCAAAGCAAAGCAAAGCAAGCCGAAGCAGAGCTGAGCAGAGCAGAGCAGAGCTGGGAACATTGAGGCACTGAGCCTCGCTGCTGGTTAATATATAAATTTTGCATGTGGCCAACGGGTCGTATGCACAACATTTTAGCAATTCCCCTTTAATATATGCAGCCAAGCGCTGTGCAAATAGCTTTGAAACCTTCTCAGAACATGCTGGTATTCCTACATCATGATGATATATTTAGTGAATAAAGCTATATATTATTTTCCTTTTTTCAGAGACTAACAATTAAACATGATTCAGTTTTACAGGAGCTTAAGCAAGGAGAATATGAGTTAGAAAAGGAAACACTTATCATTAAATTGTTTAAACAGAAGTAAAGAGAAGAGATATATCTCTCAGAGATATGCTCATAGAGAAACATCGAGTGTACTAAGATATTTTAAGTTAGGAATTTCCATTTACATAAGCAGTTTAATTTCAACTCTATTAATTTAATAGAAATGCGTCTCATTGAAGAACACTTCGATAATTTTGATGCATGCAAAGCTGGCGGCACTTTAATCGTCTTACTCCCCATTTGCATATTGAACAAGCGACATGCTTCGATACTTGCTGCTACTTAATTATGATGTTGCAAGATACTTAATGCCGCACACGCTTGTATTTAAACACTGGCAGTCTGCGGCGCACAGATCATTTTCATGTAAATGCGAAATGCTTGCAACATTTTGACAGCAACGCAAGCCGCACAAATGCTGGCAACGCTGTGCGGCAGAAATGGCAACAGTTGTAGCGCTCTCTCAACTGGCAAACGGGTGGCAAAAAAAAAAAAAAAATACAAAAAATATTTTAAAGCGGTTATGCAGTTATCCGTAAAACGGATTCGAAACAAAACCGGAAGCCGCAAAGCAAACAGACGCTTTGCAAAAACCGCGACAAGTCAACGGGCGGACAGCTAAACAGAGACAGAGAGAGAGAGAGAGAGGTGAGGGAGAGGAGGAGTTGCGGCTGGGTTGGGCTTGGGGCACGTGACTGAAGCATGTGTGTGAGGCGTTTGAGGGTCAATACACTGGACGGCGACGTCGCCGGCGCATAAAATAAAGTTTATGCATGTTTTTACTAAAATACTCAGCCGCATTTTTTTGCACCACACACACAGAAGGCACAGTGACAGACAAACAGACAGTCGGAGAGAATGGAAGTATGTAGTTTTTGGGAGACAGTGGAGCATTGTACAAAACGGGGCACATGTGTGCGGCATTGTCGCTGCTGCCAGCCCGTTTATCATATGAGCATGACGACACCGTGAAGTATGAAACATGCAAAATGCAACATGCAAATGTTGCTCCCCATTCTTTGTGCTTTTCTTGCGGTTTTTGTTTTTGCTATTGTTGTCATTGTTGTTGCTGTTGTGCATTTACTGCAGACACTAATCCTATTTATGTTGCATTGCAGCGAGGTTAATAATTTTATTTGCCAACTGGCAGTGGCACGTCCCATGCAGTTGCAGTCACAGTTGCAGTTGCAGTTGCCAACTTTCAGTTGCCGTTACTCCTTAAGCTGCTTCTGCTTATGACACACGATACGTGCCATGGGTTCGAGAAACTTTTTGTGCCACAACCAAAGATTTCTTGCAGCCAATGGCCTCCAGTGGTTGAGCGCACGAAGTGCTGGTTCGGGTTGACAGTTGTCAGACCATAATTAATTTAATATTATTACTTGTTTATATAGAACACACTCTTTGTTGTGAACATAAATCATACATTTTTCACTTAGTGCATTTTTTTTATAGACCACAAAACACGCATTGATTTTAATAGATTGCAATATGAAATATTAATTTTTACATCTATTGTCTTCATGTCAATTACAGATATTATTTATCACAATTTGCCATTTAAGTGTAATTGATTTTATTAAAGAGCAATTCAAAGAATTGCCAGCAATCATCTATTAGATTGTTCATTTAACACAGACTCTCGAAATGAATATGCCTTGTGTGGCACACACAGTGTTATAGGGCATTAAATGTATTAGGTGACAGCTGCCAAATCTTTGCTGATGTCGGTTTGGCAGCACGAGTACTCATGCCACATTTACACAAACAAACGTACAAACATTGGTCGGTCTCGTTTCGGTTCACTTGCTCCAAAGCATTTTTTTCTCGCCCAGCTATAATGTAAAAATAATGTCGCTTCAGGCCGCATTGATTGCAAATAAATTACACACATTTGCCAGTGGATGCTGGGAATGGAGTTCGCAAGGCGGATGTTAAAGTGACTCAGAGTGAAACTGAGGCGGTAACTGAGCTGCTAGAATCGAGTCAGATTAAGTGCCCAAAGAGCCGTCGGTGACTTAATAAAGCAGAACATAACAAACAAAAAAAAGAAAGCCAAAAATAAAGGGAAAATCGAAGAAAGGCCAGCAAGCAAGAACAGCTTGCAAAATACGACCAAAAAGGAACAACAACGAAATGATGGCTAAAATGCTAACGCCATTAATTTCACTTTGGCGCCGACCCCGCTGAAACTTTAATTAGAAAACCTTGGCCGAGATTTTGTATAATTTTCTTTTGATGCCGTTGCTGCTGCGGCTGCTGCTGCTGCTGCTGCTGCTGCTCGCCTACTGATAATGAAGTTCCTTTCCTTTTCTTGTACTTTCTTGTTATTGCGTTCACACTTCCGCCTTCATTATGCGCAAATTATTTTAACTGCACTTTTGGTTTACCCAATTCCTCAACCCATTCCCCCCACACCACACACACACCGTTAAGGCTAAGAAAATATTTTCACTGAATGCAGCCGTAGCTGAGACTTTGGTAGCGAATTCGCTTGCCCAAGTCCTTAGCGAAAATTAATCTACCCATGGCTCCAGCCCACAAAACCCCCAACCAACAACCCCCCCCTCACTCTTATCATCACAAGCCGCCATTCGCCGTTCACTGTCATTATTCATTTTTCTGTGTATTTCTTTTATGCTCTGTAACCTTTGCCGCATTGTTTCTAGCCGCTGCCGCAGCTGTAAAGCAATTTTCGTAAGCATAATAGACTTTCCCAGGGTCCTGGCCAGCAAAAAAAGCAACAAAAAAAGCAACAAAAAAAAAAAAAAAAACAGTGATGAAAATAAAAGAAAGCAAACAAAATGCCATAAAAATGTCAGGGCGGTGAGAGGCGAGTGGCGACAAGTCAAAAATTAAAAAAAAACAAAAAAAAAAGTGGAGGAACAGCAGCTAAGCATTATTTCTCAAGGGGCGCAAAAGCCTGAGTATTATGTCGAGGGCTTAGCTGACTTCTCGCTCTCCTTCTTGGCACTGCCACGCCCCCAACTTGTGGTCAGTGGCCGCTGCAGTTGCAATTTTTGCCTATGGGCTCAGTTCCACGGCAGCTGCATATTGTTCGTCCTGCATCCTGCAGCGTTCACTTTTAGCCAACCCTCGCTCACATTTTAAAGTGCGCACTTCAGTTCTTGTTTTGTGGTTATTGTTTGCTTTTGTCAACAATTCTATTACCATTTGTTGTTGTTGATTTAAACTGCTTGAGCAAAAGTAGGGGGTCCATAAGCACAATTCACTTAAAGCATTTAATTCAAAGTGCAAAGTGGCGTATACGCAATCTGCTTGCAGCCTTAAAGCATGCCACAAATTTGTATTGCCAAACCAGCGTTTCTGCAAATGCGGTATTTGCGGTATTTGCCAATGCAATATAAATTATGCATAAATAAATACACAAAAAAAATTAAAACATATTATAATAATATATTTTTCTAAATATTTGCGGTTTATATTTTAATATATGTATTGAATTATATTAAAATATAATTTGTATATTTTTATATACATAAATTGGTCTCAAGCTTGAATTAGTTTAAAATAAAAATTAGGTCAATTTAAATGCGAAATAATTAAATTCAATGTTTCAAATCAACTGAAAATAAATAAATTTTTAGAAAATCAAATTTTCACTAGTATCCTTTAAAAACTTTTGATATGGTTTTTAAAGAAACGTTTATCTTAAATTCTCATTCGAATGAGGAACATAATCATTTCTGAAATGCTATTCAATATGCAGCTCCATTGGTAGATAAATTAAACACCCCTCGGCTACGAATATGTGCGTTTTATTGAGCCATAAATGTAGATATAAAAGTTAAATTATATAATCGGCAATAGACTACCTTTTGGCTAAATGCTCAGCTCTGAGCTGATCCCCTCGCTCTCTCTCTCTCTCTCTCTCTCTCTCTCTCTCTTTTGGCTACTTGTGTTTGGATATGTTTTGGCCATTGATGCTGTTGGAGTGAATGTATCCCCGCAATAACCAATAATACCAAAGCTAATAAAAGTAAACAACCCAACAAAACAAAGGCGAGTAGACCACATACACAAAATGCTTTGGGGCCCGCATAAAGCGATACACACACACACACACACACACACACTTACACACATGTCTTCGCATACGTTTACAATTTCTAAGCACAAATATCAAAATACTGTGGGTGCTTCAATTTTACGACAAGGACGACAAGGACGCTGAGAACCTGCCGCCTTTTTGACTCCTGCAGATCGACTGACAAACGTGTTCAATTGCGGCAATAAAATTTCTTGATAATATGTGAAAATCATACAAAGCACAATATTAAATTAGCTCAAAAGATGTGAATGGCAGCTGTATGTGTCTATTTGTGTGTGTGTGTATATATCTGAAAGCTATGGCAATAAAATATCAGCTCACGAATAAAATAAAATAAAATAAAAAACATGTTCATATGCAAGAAAAAAATAAGGAAAAGCCATTGGAGGCATAACCTCAACCGCCCACAATCGAATAGATAAGCGAATGCCTCCAGGTATATACCAAAAATATCGATAAAAATGTAATGTTTTAGCTGCTACAAAACAGAATCTCTTTAAAATGCAAAAAGGTTTGTTTGCCATCGTTTTTGATTTAATTCGCAAATAGATCGATTATGCACTTATTCCGAACCAGCTATCGAACGAATTAAATATTTAGCAATTTTGACAGCATAATATTTTGTGCTGCTCAAAGTAAATATTTTTCCTTATTTTACATATATATGAATTTCTCAAAATCAATAAATACATATCTGTTAAGCTGTGGCTTATTTTTGTATAGGTAGCAAATTGTTTTTAAGAAGAAGAGACGTCAAATAAAATATTCATATTAATTATTCAGAGTATTCATTCTATCACTTGTTCTCGTACTCATCTCAAATTCTTGAACGATCCTAAGTCAATGTTCATCAACAAATTTGGCATTCAGTGTGAGTCGAAGTTGCTCCAAGTTTAATTGAATATTCATTCAAATATTGAGTTACATTCGATTGATGCCATACACAATACCATTTCACTTTCTCTGGCAATTCACTCGAAATGAATTGCAAACGCCAATCAAAACAAATGCAAACAACGCATCAGTTTATTTGTCGAATGTTTTGGACACAAAAGTTTCAGGGCCAAAACTTTTGTTTGACAAACAAGAGAGAGAGAGAGAGCGATAGTGAGTGAGGGAGAGGGAAAGAATGAGCAGCACATTGATTGTGTGACAGTTATTGATTATTTACCAAAAGTTTGCAAGATGTCGTTGTAAAGCTGCTGGGGAAATCAGCGAAATTGGAGCGCCAGCTTCTAATTGTCCAGTTGCCCATGGTAACGTGGGAAAACTGGATAACCTGACAGCTAACTCTGCCGCTGCAACTTTAATGGCCATGCCTGCCACTTATTAAGATTTGAGATGAGCTGCCAAAGTGGCTAAACTGTGCTTTAAGGCAGGCGGAAATTTGATTTACTTGGACTACCTTCGAGCGATGCAATCTGCAGCAATTTTAGCCATAAAAATCCATTTAACGTTCACATTTTACTACTTCAACTCATGGCTTAGATGGGGTTGTGCAACGTGGGGACGAGGGGGTCTTCCTAAATGCATTTCGCTGTACGCTAAGGATTCCAAAGATTCGATGCTTTCAGCGCTCTCGCATAAAAGCTCAATAATAATATAATAGATTTTCGTCTCGCGATTCCTTGGCGCATTTCAGGCGACGTTGACTCGATTTGCACTTGAATCGCTAAAGGGTTCGTCGAGGCATATGGCAAATACTATAGTATAGTCAGTAAGTAAGTATGCGAATTCGTTCTCTTTTTTTTACGACTTATTGGCTCATCGGCTCGAAATTCCAGTGACACTTTTTTTCCCCCTATTTGCAGTGCAAATATTTGTAAAGTTTCACAAACTATTTGCAAAAGCTGAACTTTTTCAATGTAAGTATTGACAGTATGCCGATAATATGTACACAAAATAAAATATAATATGTATGAAAATATTAAATAAATACATATTCTATGTGTACATATATATATTCCTTTAAATAAGTACAACTGTCATAGAGAGCTTTAATTGAATTCTTTAATCTCTAAGCCAATAATAATGTTTTTTTTTACAACATTTTGTAAAGAATTCTATTAATTTAAATTGTATTTTCCTATTAAAATGTAAAATAAATTAAATTGTTAATTAACAGCAAACAGTCTCTAAATGCAAACCGTATTTTTGCTATCCACTATCAAAATTGAAAAAAATTTCTTTTCGGAAGAAAAAATCATCTCAAGCCAAAAAGGGGAAGGGAATGAGATAATAGCAGAGACAGGGATAGCTGCCTGATTGCATTTCCTTTTCCCACCTGGCTGCTGTTTTCAATTTCCCTTTTGCCATGGCATCTTTAAGGAGGACAATATTGCCGCTGGCATTGAAAGCAGCCGCTGACTTTTCCAATTGCAACACAGCTTGCAGAGCCATCCCCAAAGCTGATGATGCTCAGGACCCACTGCCTTGCTTGATTGCTTCGAGAAACTTTGAAACAAAGTCTTCGAGTAGCAGCACCTAAGCTAACAGATGGATGGTTGAATAAATGGATGGAAGGATGGATGTCAACGTTGGCGGGTGGCTGGTTTTGGTTGCCTGAAAAAACATGTTTCCCATTTACACTTCTCGCTCGCTGAAGAGTTTTCAGTTCAATGGCAATAATCAGCCAAGTGAATACATTTGTTTATTAGCACTGAGCTGATTTAAGATACCAGAATTGATTGAAAAAACGCCATCCGATGAAAATACCTAGAACGACAATAATATATTTGGTATTTTGAAAAACCCACTCTTAATTAATATAATTTTATTGACTTTAATTAACATTTATTTAGAGGACATAGAAAATCTCTTAAGCTCATTTAATTTTATTATCTCTAATATTTAAATTATTTGATTTTATTTGTTAATATTTTATATAATTTAATTTATATATATATATTTTTTTATTGAATTAAAAACAAGCCAACATGAATATTATTGCAGTAATCGTAAAATTAAATGTAAATACGCGCTTGTGACCAACATAATTAAAATTATTGTGGATCAAAGAATGCAAATGGATACAATTGCTCTCCCCAGATGCATTTGAATTGATTGCAATAACCTAAGGGGATTGCACACGAATTGTTATTATACACATACATATATATAGATATATATATAGTTATATAGATATGTGCATATAACTCATTTTACATGTTGTTTAATTTGTTTTTGTTATGGTGGAAGCTGCGATGACCTACATCATATTTTATAGTTGTTAGTTGCAGTCAATTAAATGCAGCGGATTATAACAAAATGGTTGCTATTTTTAATAAATACGCAAACATTTGCATAGAACACACACACACACACACACACGCACACATGAACTCACAAATTTGCATAAAAAAACGAGCAGGGAAAATGTTTTTTATTGTTTCTATTGGCCACAAGCAATTTATAATAACTGGCTATTTTATGGATTTTATGGCGACAATCGGCAGGATAAAGCCAAAACATTTCACGACAAGAACTAAGCCCGCATCACAGCAACACAGCAAGGGGCCAACACGGCACAAGGGGAGCAGGGGCTGGCCAATACATTATGTGGCATTAGCTTGGCATAAATTTCAAGGCATTTTTAGCACTTATTCCTCTGACAACTTGCCAGCTTATTTATGCAGGATAACAAAGTGTATGGATCATTTAAAAATGTATGCGATAGACCAGTGGCATTTATGCAACAATACAGTAAAGCTTAAATATATTTTATTTGGAAAGTGATTTAAGAAAAATCTACAAAAAAAAAAAAATACATTATTCATTTGCTGACTTTGCTTGCAACTTACCAATCATTAAGAGGTTTTCCTTTCAAATAATATATTAACAATTTTAATTAAGCAATCTGCACTGTACTTGCAACATATAGTAAAATGGAGAATTATATACATTGTTATTTTTTAGTTGCCGCTCAGTCTGCCCCACATTTAGGACGCCCCCCTTGCAGTAACAAAGTCAATTCTTTCCTTACCCTTTTTTGCTTGTTGCATGTTGCCTTTTGTGCAACGTGGCTGTTGCCTTGTTGTTATTGAAAAGCAATTGGTCATCAAATATGTATATAGCCATAATGACTACATATATATACAGATATACATATCGAGTGGTGTTCGTGCATTCAGGTCAGTGGATCAAAAATTGCAAAAAGACAACACTAAAAAGATAAAAATATTTGGTTCTAAGAGCCAAAATCAGATTGCTGTGCCTGATGCCAGGACATGGCCAGTGGATGTGGCCACAGATGCCGTCCGTGTGCTCCACTTTCGCTTTTTGTGTTTGCTTGCAGCTGTCAAAGGTCAGGCGAACGACTCTATCAGCTCTGGCTGCTCTGGCTACTCTTAACTTGGTTCGAACCAAGCAGCAGTTGGCCCCCAACACACCTCAGGTTTTGCGTAAGCCACACTAAACGGCTTTAAATTTTGGGCAAACGATAAAAGCCAGCAGCAATGCTTAAAAAGCTAAAGCAATCTTTTAGCTTGCATTGCCAATGCCACACAATTCCATTGCCAATTCCCAAACACATACCCAATTCCAATTCCAATTTCAATCCCATCACCATCAGCATCAGCATCTGCTCAGCATCAACATCTATTCTGCCGCATTAGGACCACAAATGAAATGCATTTGTATGCATTTTGTGCCTCACCAACCCAACAGCGGCTCAGCACCCACATTAAGGCGAGTGTGTTTTATATATATATATGTGTGTGTGTGTGTGTGTGTTGCATGCAACAGAAGGGAGGGGTTGTATATTTGCCATTATGCAGCCTAAGCGGGCGTTAAGTGCTTTTTCTTTTGCATTGTTTGTACATTATGTGGAAAGTGTATGACAGGGTTTTGGCCATGTCTGCTGCCACAGCGTTGACTGCTCAGCAAACAGCTGTGTCTACTTTTGCCGCTGAGGCCATCTTTTTGCAGCGGCTCATTGAGTGAGCTGCGCCTAATAGAATTGCTTTGCACATAAATTGCATACAATTTGAAATTTTCGTAATACTTTCTTTTTAATTGGGAATTGGCATACCACAAAAAATACACAATCTAATATTTTGAAAATATACAATACAAAAAAATGTGGGAACAATTTTTAAGCCGTTTTAAATGCTTTCTGAGATTATCAATTTGGCGTGAAATTGATTTGAAAAAAAATTTTAATATATAAAATGAATACATTTATTTAAGTAAAATTGAAAATCATGTTTATTTATGCTTGTGGCCAGGTAGCTTAAATAGCGATTTAGGAAACGATGTGTTAACAATTTAATTCAATACCAAAGCAACTCAAAATAAAAGTGCATTTGCAGCGCAACTTGTGGGCAAAAAGAGAATTGAAAGATTTGTTGTGTGGCATAATAAAAGCCACTAAAAAGAGTAAACAATTTGCGCGCATTAAAGCCGAAGAGTAAACAAAGCTGAGCCCGAAGAGCCAGAGAAGCGAACGAACCAGTGGAACCAGTGGAACCAGAACCAGAACCAGAACAATGCAAATTAAACAAAAGCAACGCTTGCCTCTCGCAACAAATGCAAACACAGTCAAAAGCCGCACACACGCACACAACCAAACAAAAACGAACACAAACACACACACACACACACATACACACTCTAGCCAGGTACACTGTGGATTTGTTGGTGTGTGTGGCGGAGTTTGTTGCTTTAATTCTTAAATGGCCACCATGCGACGTGGGCAAATCTAACAACTTTTAATTATGATTATGGCCAAACAAACACAAAGAACCACAAACACACAGACACACACACACACACACGCACACACTCACACATGTTTTAATTTATAGTGCATATTTACAAAAGTAGGCGACAAAAAAAAAAACAACAACTGCATCAGCAAAACCTGACAAATTTGTTCAATTTGCTTTTCATATGCAACAACTGCAATAAGCAAATAGATAAATAATGGTAAGGGTAACAGGTAACAGGTAAACCCTTAACCCCCCCCCCCCACCGTCTCATTACCATGCCCCAATTCCCCTCAATATCAATGGCAGCCCAACCCACTCCGCTGACAGTTATGTTCGTGCGTGCTATTTTTAATTGTCTGAATCAATCCGCGCTCGAAATTTTAATTAAATATTTAAATTAAATGTGCGAACAAACAAAGTACAGAAAAGCACACACACTCACACTACACACACACACACACACACCCTAGAGCAACGCGCGCACACACATGTAATCGCAGCAATATACCTATGTCCCTGGGTGCTCATATGTGTGTCTGTGTGTGTTTCTGTGTGTTAGTGTGTGTGATGAAATTTAATTTAATTTTTTTTGCGCATAATAAATATTTTTAGTAGTTACCGCTTGTTGTTTTTGCCTTTAGCTGTGTAGCTGCCATTCATTTGCATTCATTAGGACTTTTCTCTTTTGTGTGTGTGCGTGTGTGTGTGTGTGTGTGTTAGTCAGCAATTAAACAAACTCGTAAGGGATGAAGCTGAGGGGTGGGGCACGTACACAAAGTCAAGGACACTTTTCGCATTACACGGGCCTCGCACACACAAACCGCCCGACAGCAACAGGAGCTAAACCAAAATCAGGACAATCAAATGGTGCCATTTTGTGTGTGTGTGTGGTTGTACGTGAGCCTGCATCTCTCTTTATGTGTTGGTGTGTGTGTGTCATTTTAAATATGCATAACACTGCACATAACAGTGAAATGCAATTCAAACGAGCTACGAAAACCTGTCAATACTCTGAAACAGTCGCAATCGAATAAATATTATGAAAAATAAAAGAAATCTTTTAATTTAGTAAACACAAAAATACTTTAACTTAATTTAGTAATTAAAAACAATCAAGCAAATATTTAATTATGACATATTAAAATAATTCCCTTGTAATCCACTTCAACTACATAATTATTGTAAATAAAAACTGTCAATTTAGAGCATCCAATTTGCATTGTGTGTTGTTTCTGCTGCTTATTTTAATTTTAAATTAAAATCTGTTGCTTTTTAAATTTTTGTAATTAAAAACGCATGCATCAAAGATGTATGACATTAATTTCACTTTTATACTTTTTATAATTTCAACTTTCATTGAGTCAACTTTGACTTTTGGGCCAATTGGGCAGCTGATGCTGGCCAAGCAGATTTACAATTATGATGCAATGGTTTCTGGTTATGCAACCTACTTGGCAACCAGGCAAAACTTGCTAAATTTAGAGAGCCAGTTGAGCTGGGCCAAAGGTCAAATCAAACTCCAGGTTGTCACGCTCACAAAACTCAGAACACACTCGCCATTTGCTGGGCTAATTTCCCTCAAGCAGCCAAGGCAGCTGGCAGCTGCCGTGTTCCACCTTTGACCTTAACCATTATATCTAAATGCTCAAAATCTACCCGGTCATGATGCAGCACTTTAATAAACGCCATCAGCTGACCACCACCTAACCCGTCGCCGCGTCCTGCTGCTCCTCCGCCTGACTTTCGGTCCCGTCCACAGAGCTTATGTCGCAGGCGTCGTTAAAGAGGAACCTGCAGACCGGATGGCAACTTTTGATTAATGTTTGTTAGTTCGCCTCGCCGGCAAATTCATTTGTTTTAAACAAAATGCAGCACACAACGCAGATCGAGCGACCCAGACAAAGAACCAAGGTGCAGGGATGTGGAGGATGGAGAATGCGGTGGCTGGAGCGAAAAGTGTTGAGTTTCACATGCACATTTATGAAACTTCATCGCACTTTGGTTTTTGAAAGCGATTTGAGCTATATTACACTAAAAACTTAAACATTGAAACATTAAATTTTATTTTGTATTTTAGTTTTTATTTTAATATAATATTTGCATTATTCTTGCGAAAAGAATCAGAGCAATTTCAAATATATGTAAATAAATCAGTCGTATTTATAAAATAAATAAATAAAAACATTTAATTTTGTATTATTAAAGGGTATTTTTAAGACAACCATTTAAAACTAGTCCAAATGCGAATAGTGTTTTAACTGTCCATTTGTGCTTGTTGGTTAGTTGCTTTTGTTTTGGCCATTGAGTTGGCTCTGTCTTTCTGCCAACTCTCCTTTTATCATATAGCCCTTATTTTCTCTTTCATTCATATACACAAAAAATTCAGTGCTTATTCATCCTTGTATTCAGCAAACGCTCCAAATTTCTTTTTTGATATATTGACTAGCAAAATATTTTGGCTTTACACGTGTCTAAACACACGCACACACACTCACACACACATGGCAACATTGATGTATGTATAAGTTTTTATACACTGTGTCAGTTTGTGATTTTTTGTTTTTGCTTTTGCTTTTTTCACACTGTTTATATTTTATATGTCTATGGAGCTCTATGAAAAATCAAACGACCCCTAACACACACTCACACACACACACACACACACACACACTATGGGAGTGTATGTGTGGGGAGTGCGTTACGTATTCAAGCGTAAAGCAAAAGATTAGATTTTCAAGCAATTTTGTTGCCATTTTTTTGGGGGATTTGGATACTCGTTGTTGTTGTGGTTGTTGTTGTTGTTGTTCGCTATTCCAATTTGTACAACTAAGCAGCTGCCAAGTTGAGCAGCAAAAGCCAGAGTGAGCAGAAAGAAGAATAATGGCAAATCCCAAAGAAACGGCAGGAAATTAAATTATTTTTCGGTTACTTTTTGCAAGTATTTAAAAAAACCATTATCAATGTGCTTTAGAGTCAGCGGAGTCGGGGAGGGAAGCTATGCTATCTGGTAGTTAGCATATTAAAGATACAAAGCGGAGCACAAAGGATTTAAACATGTGCCAGGAATAATGGATAAATGGCAAGGCAAGATCCGAACGGCCTTTAGCCCCCAGGAGAGGGTTAATGAATGCGCGTTGAGCCTTGGGCGTTGGGCACTTAACCCATTGTTGACCCACCCCCTTGGTGGGTTATGTGCCATTATGTGATTATGTCGGAGTAAGGGATTAATATTTTAAATTACAAAATATGCTATAATAAGCAAAACAAAAATTGCTTAGTCTAAATTTCGTTTTCTTTAATTTGTGACGCCTTTCACTCTTTTTGGGGCAGCTTTAATATGGGAGTGAATCACTGGTCCCGGGTCTGGTCTGACAAAACCGCTGACAAAAACTAACTAACGGAGCGTTTAGGGTTCCATTGGGTGTCAATCGAAAATTGAATTGCATGCCGAATGCGAAATTCAAACGAAACACGCGAAAATGTCAAGTTCAACCAGTGTGTCAAGCAAAATGATGGCACTGATCTGACAGAGAAGTGGGATTGGGCTGGGGATGCAGGGAGGGATTGCCGAATTGAATGTAGCCATTCTGAATGACTAATCAGACGCAACGTTGTCGCTCGTTGCCATGTAAAACGATATTTCAGCTGTCAGTTTATGCTCCAACTATTTCAAATCAAATCAATGCCAAAGGATCTAACATTGTGTGCATGTGTTAGTGTGTGTTTTCGGGTGGGGGGGAGGAGTACGTGCGGTACGCAATGGCAATGATTTATGCTAAAGGGCTTGCACACACCTACGCCTTATGGCGGGGCCATGAAAATGAATGCGTAGAGTTGCGCCAACAATAAAAAGGACAAAAAAACAGCAACAACAACTACAACCAGAAAGAGTAACTGGTTGCCCCGATATGGGAATGCCCTAAGAGTCGCTCATTTCAATATGTTGAAGTCTCGTAAAAATAATGGCATCTGTAACTGACATATATATTCCAAACAGTTTCCACAATTTTATATAAATAAAAGCCGCATGCCAAAAACTTTCTTCAAATTCGATTTCCTTAACGTCAATAACAAATGCATTTCAAAGAGTATACAAATGGGGAATTTTGTGCCATTGTCTTCCCTCACCTCCGTCGCCCTTATCCTCGAACACGTTGTGTGAGTTTTTCCACCATAAATTCACCAAAAATGAATCTACATTGCAAATGCAAGCAAGTTGAGTGTGTGTGTGTGTGTGTGCGAGTGTGTAAATGAAAAATGAAAAAAGAAAATCATAAATGTAGCCGAACGCATTTTGCTGCACACGGACGGCTCAAAAGAGAAACGAGACGAGCAGGGAGACAGAAGGAAACTGGCAACTGGCAACTGGCAACTGGCAACTGGAACTGGGAACACAGCGAAACAAAAGCTAACGAAGCGTAAAGTTTGCCAAGCGGCTGCCATTTGGAATGGTGAGCGGCCAAGCGGGCAAAGCTTTACACAATCCGGAGTCGTTCTTCATTCTTCCCGCTCCTCTCCCGCTGCAGATAATTCATCCACAATTCTCTTTTCAGCCTCTCAGTGTTTGCCTTGTGGTATTTTTTATTAAATATTCCTAATAAATTATGCAAAAATTCTTGTATTGCATGCAGAGACAACGAGGGCGGGAAAGAGAGAGAGAGAGAGATGGGGGGCGAGAAAAAGAGATAGATAAAGACAGTAAACGAGAATTTCGGTCAAATCAAAATGTTTGCCCAAGGGCCTGGCTACTGGTGGGTGGGTGGGGTGGGGGGGGGGGGGGTGCCAAGGGGAAGGTTTTCCGTTTGGGCGTGCCATAACTATCAATAACTTTTTTCGGCTTAAAAGTTAGCAGCAGCATCAGTAGTCTTGGCATCCCTTGGCAGCCACCATGAATGCTGCCCCGTCGCTTGTCGGGATTTTTGGGTAGCCTTTAATACAATGCAAAGGAAAAAAAAGGGCAAAGGATGCGCCCATATATGTATCCTTTAGATACAACATCTCTCGATGTCGGTGTGCGAGCATCGTTTATTGCGATAATAAAATAAAATTGAAATATGGTTGGCAATTGACTGAGCGCAATGAGTGGAAATTGTTGAATCGCTTGCATTATGACAGCGTGACGCCAGCGGACGGGTTGCGAGGGGGTACGAAGGGGGACGGATGGGGAGGCACGGACTCCGATGGGTGGCATGTTGGGTTTTGTTATGCTGTGGGAAGCGTTTGGCTGTTGTGCAGCATGTTGAATTATGTCACGTGACGAATGCCCCAATAAGTAGGCAATAGTTTTTTTTATGATGAGGCAACAGCTGCCGAGCAGAAAGCACATTTGATTGCTGCGTTAAAGTCAAGAGTGGACAAAAGAAAGTACCTCGAAAATGATCAGGAATTGAAGTTGTTGATGTTAAGTCAAATAAGTTATTATTTTTATATCTCCTTCTTCCAAGATATCAAATTTAATGCTATTTGGAATACATGAGATATTCAAATTGATTATTATAATTATTTAAGAGGAATGCAAATTAATTTTTTACATTTAATTTTAAATACTTTCAAAGCTGAATTTTGTAAACAAATTTCCAACTAATAAATCAGTTGACTCCATAAATAATAAATAAAAATATAAAATAGAAATAGAAATATAAATCGAATCGATCAATTGAACCGCATACCTTTGGGAATTGGGCACTGAATCGATTGGGTGCATTCAAAGACAAGATTTTGTTTGATTTTGTGCACATCAACGCGTTCGAAAATATGCAAGTGGTGGAGTAGAGGGGTGGGCAGAGGATCTGAGCTTATAGGGGCGGCAGTTGTGGCGGCAATTGAATTCCGATATTAAAGCGGATTTTGGAATTGTTTTCATCTTATTTATTTGTTTGGCGCATTAGGGCAATGCTGATGTTCAAAAACTTGTTCAACAACGAAACGCGCTTATGAATAAATAAACAAACATTTTACACACACACATACACAGACACTGGCACAGTAGCACGCAAACACGCACACATACACAGATTTATTATGTGAAACAAATCACTCATACGCCACGTTGGACCCCAGCGTATATATCGTGTGCTCGCTGGCTGAACGTGAAACATGAAACGTGAAGTGACTGTCAGGGATTTTTACAAGAACTCTGTTTATTTTTAGACGGGCAGGAGCAGAAGCAGCAGCAACAACAACAACAATACGTTAACAACATCACAAGAACAACAACAACAGCAAATGTCTTGTTTATTTGGACTTCATTTTTCTGACTGTTGGGGAAAAAAAAGAAACAACAAAGTAAAAAAAAAAAAATATAACAAAAAAGAAATTAAGTTGCTGCCTGCAGCTTAATAACACCAGTAAATGCCCCAAAAAAAAAGGGAAAGAGAAATAAGGAGCAAAAAAACACGCTCACTTCATCAACAGCAACAAGAATATTTATCTGATTTAAACGTTGGCAACAGTGGCTCCCATCCCTACGCCAACCCACCCGCGGGGCAACATTTCTCCTTTCGTTTCAAGGCATGCGTGTTTGGCAAACTTATGCTGCCCGTCACCGTTTCCCGCTTAATTTTCACTCTGTGGCAACTTTAATATTAATCATACAACCCGCATACGGGAGACACAGCTCGACCTGTGCCTGTTTCCCTTTTTCTATTGACTGCCCTATGAGGTGGTCCGCTCTCTGTTTTGGGGGTGATTCCTGATGCGGGCTGCAAGCTGGAAGTAAACACAGTCGCAACCGCAGCGCCAAACGCCAAAAGTTCTTAGTTAAACTCATCGTTCGCCAAAACTTTCCTCAAGTGGCTCATTGTGGTTGCCAGTAAAATGTTGACCCACAGACAGCCAGACGGACAGTGAGTTGGAGAGAGATGGGTATATTGTTAGCCAAGGCGACACTTGCTTAGTTGTTAGAAGGACACGCACAAGGAAGAACAGCAACAGTATCTCATGCCCCGTGCAGTCCTTGGCGCTGTAGAAGGCTGCAGAAGTTGGCAATGCCCAAAAACCACCAAAAATGTTGTTGCTGCTGCAACCAACAACAACAACAACAACAAATAAAACAGCAACCACAACAGAAACAACAAATGGTGAAAATCGTTGGCATGCAAAAACTTTTGGGATGCGGTAAAGAAGACGCAAATGATTAAGTGCGTCGTGGCATAATTCACCAAGACAGCATTCAAGATGACACACAGCGGGCAGAGTGCCGAGGAGGAGGAGGAGGAGGATGCTGTCAGTGACAGCGTCTTTTGGAGGGAGCTAAGCTGAGTTTCAATTGAAATGACTTTCGCAATACTTAAAGCAAATCTCAACTGACAGTCAGTCGGGTAGACTTGGCACTGGATAAGTTTTGACCAAATGTCAACGCAGGTGCTTAATTTTGCCAGCTTTAATGTTTAGCTTGAAAGCTATTAGCCAAGCCAAGTTTCAAGCCAAGCAACACAATTAGAGAAAGAGTTTAGCTGCATTTGAAAAGATGAGGAGAAGTATTTTATTAATATTTGTTTTATTGTGTATAGTTAAGGGATTCATTTATATGTAAATTGACATTCTAATAATATTTAAATATATTCATTTTAAAATGTAATTATTTTTATATAAATTCAAATGTTTGCTTTAGTTTTGCATATCTTAAGAAAAATAACATGAAAAGTTCTGAAACCACAAAAGTTACTTCACAATAATTCAATACGTATCTCAGAGGATAACTGCACAAATTATAAGCTGTCTTTTCTCAGTGTATATATCTACTCAATGCCCCCTTTAACGACGCCTCTGAGCCTGATTCTGTGCTCTTGGTAACTGATTCTGAGACAGCTCTCGCCGCTCTGTCCCATTGCGCTTGTTAGCTTAGTTCTTTGGTTTTTTGGTTGAGGTCTGGTTGTGTTGGTTTGGTTTACTTTGGTTGTCTGGCTGTTTGGCCCTGTTGCCATGTTCCTTGCGGACTTAAGGGCTATGCCATTTGTTACTCACTACAACAAAAACAACAACAACAAAAACAACAACAAAACGACAACTAAGCGACAACCAGGAATAGTCACAACTAGAACTTTTGCTGTTTAGCATTTCAACACGCAAAAACACTGCTGTTTCTGCTATTGTTGTTGTTGTTGTTGTTTCTGTTGTTTTTGTTGTTGTTGTTGTTTGTTTTGTTCTTATCGTACTTTCGGAGCCTTGGCATAACAGCAATTAATATGTATCTTTTCCATGGCACACTTTATCTTTGCTTCAAGAAGAAAACAAGAAAATTTAAAATATTTTTTTGTTTTCGCAATTTTATCCAGCATTTTGCACATTTGCTCTGGCACAGTTACACACGCTCCCTGCCCCTGCCCCTGCTCCTGCCCCTGTCAGTGCTGCTTAGCCAGAGCGGCAGCTCAAGTGATCTGAGACAAAATGCTGGTTGCAGCAGGGGGGGTGGCAGGAATAGAAGGGGAAACCAGTTGCATTGCGTATATTCTTGGTACTCTGTGGCAGGTACAACGAATGCGCCTTTTAAATCAAAAGGGACTTGAGAAAATGACAAACCAGCAGACATCAGAAATTAGAGCAAATACTGTCAGAGCTAGAGAGAGAGATAGATAGAGTGTGTGTGTAAGAGAGAGAGGGAATGCTTGTGCTAAAAATTTAATTAAAATGCTCATTTGTCCTTGACAGCTTTTATACTTTTGCTTAATTGGAAGGATGCTGTTGCAACGACAGAAGCAGCAGCAGCAGCAAAACACACACACACTCACACACACACCCATAGTCAAGATGTGGTTAGATATTACAAGCGGAAAAACGCGACGCATTTGCTCCAAATATAGAGTCAAAACCCCCCCTCAACTCTGCCCCAGTTATGCGATCGACACGCATTTGCCTGCAACATGGCTATAACTAATTTGAAATAAATTAAGGAGTTGCAAGTGAATAAGCAACTGACAAAATTTAAAGTTGATTACGTGCAAAGTTGGAGTAAAAGGAAACTTCATCATTCCAAATCACTGCAAATCTGTGCAAAGCGCTAATTGAACTGAGTTGTGCAAATGTTTAAATAGTTTACCTCATTGAATTTGTAGAGTTTTGTTGGTAATTTTCCTGTAGAAATGAACAATTTAGTTGCAGTGCTAATTGAGCTGTCGCTTGCAATTAATTAGATTAGATTAGTTAAGATTTACAGCTCATCTAATCAGGAAGTGCTAAGCAAACTTTGGAATCTACAACTTTATATAGACAACTGTCTATTGACATTTCATTATTTAAGCAGCAACTTTAAGTAAGCAACTAAACTGATTAATCTTATGCCAATTAGTTTAGTATTTGATACAAACATTTAGGCTTAAAAGAAAAAAAAATATGTGGCTCAGAGAAATAAAATGTATGCTGTTTAAATTAAAAAACTTTCAGTCGATCTTCTAATATAAATAATAAGAGTACTTAATGCACAAAATGTAAATACATATTAAAATTTATTTATGTGGCACTTAGTGCATTTTTTTATTTTTTATTAGGGGTCACTGTTTAGCTGTCAGGTTTAGAAAGTTACTCTTATGAATGGGCTTGAGTAAACTCCACTGACTAGAAAGATGAAGTGCCTCTTTGCTGAGCTGTAAGACAACTGATATTCATTTGTCTGTCCTCTGTTGGCCAAGACAAAACACATTAATGCGGAAACGTATTTCGTCTACTTGAATTTGCATATGAGCTTATGCCAGCAAGCCCGAACTATACCTAAGGCCAGACAGAGACAGACTGCGAGAGTAGGTGAGAGGGCAGATGTGAAGCATGTTGTCCTTTTTATGAGCAAAGCACATACAGAAATTTGTGCCAAAGAACTTTTACTTACAAACGAGCGAGCATGCAAAAAGTGCAGAAGAATTGCATTGTTTTTCGCACTGAGCCACACACAGAGAAAGAGAGCAGCAGGACATAAGCCAGTCAGGACACAGACAAACACGCATTCGTGCAGGGATATGAATGTGTCTTGGCTAGGATTTGTGTTGCTTCCCGTACTCCCTCCCACACTCCCTGCCTCTGTCCCAAGACCTCCCTCCCTGTCAACCACTTACTTCACATTCGCCGCCTCTCCCAGCAGGCAGTTGCAGAGATGATGAGCCTCAGATTATATGCACTCACTGGCGTTGCCTTGTCTACTGATTCGTCTTTGCAACGACAGGTTTTGTCAGTCTGTTGCCTGGCATCTGACTTTCTGACTGGCAGGCAGGCTGGCTGAACCCAGCCATTTGTAGTGACTCCTCCTGTCCTGTCCCCTTTGTGTGGTGCCAACAGGACATGCATAAGTGGCCTGTCTCTTCGTCCTGGCTCAACAATGTTGCCTGGATTCTTATTTATATTTACTCTTGATTGTTGCAGTCACTTTTTATTCTCATGTTGTTATTATTTCTCTAGTTGTTTTCACTGTTGTTTCTTCCACTACTGCTATTACAGACAAGAGGAGTCTATACACAAAGTAACAAAAAAAAAATGTTTGACAGTCACTTTTTGCTCTCAGACAATGCAACAAAGTTTTCACACCACGTTTTCATCGCTGTTTTCTCGCTTATTTCAAAATTTACAACATTTCTGTTCTGTTTTCAAAGTGCCAACTGCCAAATTTATTTGGCCTTTAATTTCATTTTTTTTATTTTGTTATTTGCTTATAACATTTTTAATGCAGTTCTCATTTTTCCTTTTTTTGAAGCGATGTCATCAGCCACTGAAAAATTAACTGTCACATTGGGAAATGGTTGGGTTGGTTTGCGAGTCTGTCACTGTCTGAATGACATTTTAATGGGCTTTCCATATGCCCCCGTGTGGCAAATGTGAGAGTGGACAGAAATAAAGAAGCGAATATGCAGATTGCTGCAAAGTGGCAAATATATGAAAATTTAAATTAAGGTTTTAATATTGTCTGTGACGAATTTGATCAGGGGTTGAACTCACACAGGCTCAATAATTTGTTTAGCTGCCTGATTCTGGCATTTGGCTATTATTTAATGTCAGCACACCAAAAATAGCATTTTGTGTCTATTTTAGTTTAATTTTCCGCTTAAATGGTTCCCCAAACAGAACCCAAAATCCACCCACAATACTTGAAGCTCCAGCAGTGGAGCCCAAGCAGCTGCCGATTCTTTTGGAGTCCTTCTGCTGTGGCGGCTGATGCTGCCACTGCGTGTGGCAGCCAACTGCAAAAATGGCAACTTAAAACAAAAATTATTGGTTTACACTGCACCCAAGTTATAAAAATAGCAAATGCTAGCCAAAAAAAAAAGCAAAAAGAGCCACAAATTGAGTTGAACGATTTTTCATTTTGGTTTGTTCTTATTTTTAGTGGGTTTACGGAGCTTGAATATTCTGTGGGGTGTCTCCGAAAACGCCCAATAGTTTTTGGCATACTATATTTTTTGTTTGCTATCGATTTCAATTGTGTCATGGCGCCCTTTACATCTCTCTCTCTCTATATATATATATATATATATCTGTCTCTTTCGCTCACTGTGAGTGTCTCTTTGCGATATTTCATTTGCTCCGCAACATTTTCAAAGCGTGCAATAAAATTGACACCCGCAGCGCAACCAACGCTCCAAATTGAAACTATGGGCGAGATAATAAATATGTAGCCAAATGGAAGCTACAGTCAACACAACAGAGCACAATCTGCAACCCTAACTACCGTTGCCACCACTGAAACCCAACAAGCATCCCTGCGTAGAGGGCAGCTCCAAAATGGTGCAATGAAAGAGTTTTAATGAGATTTAATCTTTAAATTTCGCGCTTTATTTACGTGAGTGGCAGCACCAGCAATGATGCAGCCGAAAAGACTATTCATGCCACATCGTGATAGTCGCACATTAAAAAAAATTAATTTATACAAAAGGAGTTAACTTCATTACGTTACTCAAGGGAAATTTTAATTAAAAGCGTGCGAAAGATTTAATTGATTATACCCAGTGCCACAGTGCGCTGCAAGGGAATCTCATTATTTAGGGGGGGGGGGGGGAGGGGTGGCTAATCGAGTAAATGAGTAAAAACTATTTTTATTATGAACTCCCATTTCCCTCAAGCATGCTGAATTTATGAGACTGTTAGTCAACCATCTTCTAGGGTAAGTCATACTCTATCAGCAATAAAGTCCTTTAATTTTATTATGTATACGCCGCGTTGCACACCGTGCTAGATAACTCAAACTGACCGCTGGTCATTGAGGGCTGCCTCCAGCCTCCAGCAACTTGGCAAATATTTTAACAAGTTTGTTAAAACATTTTATGAAAATTGCACCCCAAAATGATCGAGCGGGGAGCGAACTGGCTGTAAAATAAAAGTTTACACAGTTAATAATAAAACCATTTACTTTGCAAATATTTTGTCAGTCCAAGAGGGGAAAGAAAGAGAAGTGGAGGAGGGGTTCGCAAGTTGGGCGGACTGATGGCATTTGACCTAATCTCAAGTCAATTTTCACGCTTAGCATATGAGGCTTTGAATTTGGGAATGCAAAATGGTAGCAGGATGTGCGAGAAGCTTCGAGACGAGACGTTAGTCAGAAGAAGCCAAATGTCGGTGCACACTCCCCAAAAAAATAAATAAAACCACAAGTGGGATCGAGTCGAGATGAGATGAGATGAGTTGTGTTGAGTTGAGTGCTTGCAAATGTGTTTGCAATGGGTTAAATATGCTCTGCAGTACCCCATAGCTATATGCATATGCATTGTGTGTGCCTGGGTGTGCCAGGGTGTGTCTGTCCTGCTGCCTCCGCATCCATCTTCTCCGTTGGATTTTTGTTTCCGCTGGCTTTGAGTAAATGAAGTGCAGTTTGGGGTAGCGGGAGACAGCAGCAGCAGCAGAATGGCAGCCATGAAAAATTAAAAAGGGATTTTGGAGCGCCAGCTGCTGAAAAGCGTTTGAATAGTAACTTGAACAAATTTTTTCTTGCTAGCATTTTTTTTGTTTTCCTTTTTTTCAGGGAAAGTACGGACGGTTGTCAGCATTTTTTTGAAAGTGCCTCACTGCCACACAAGTTGAAAGATGATATAAGCCAGCAGTTTGGACATGTGCTTGCCTCTCGAAAGCATCACTAAAGTGGCCAAACTTGGTTGCCGTTTGCCGTATCAAGTGGGTTAACAGTTATTTTCGAGTGCAAAGTTCGCTTAATTATGTGGCCAAACGTTTGTGGGTTAGGATGTGTAAGGGGTGGGTGCCGACTCATTTAATTGAGATATACTCGGTATAAGGTAAAAACTGCTCTACTTCACAATGCGAATAATGATTTGGATTGGACAACTATGATATGGGAGCAGACAAGTAGTAATTGGCAATTACTTGTTTAGACTGGTTAGTAAGACAATTATATTATTTGAAGCACTTAATTATCATCTAAAATTCTCAGACGAGATTGCAGAATTTTTTTAAATGAGGAACACAAATATTTAATCATGTTGAAAGTTTAAGTAGTACAAAAATATATATTTATATTCAAACTATGTTTTTAAAAAAAATGGCAAGTAGATAAGCAAATCTAGAATTTTCATTAAATTTTTTAAATTATGGAAATGTTTTACTTAGATTTTGTTTTCGATGTGTATATACCAGGAAGTTTCTTATTATATAAAAAACAGTTTTTGTATACCAAACTGAAAATAAATTTTTCAATGAAAATTTCTCCACATTGGGTACAAAATGAATGTGAATTAAGTCTAGATATTAAATAACAGCATATGGGCCAAAAAGAATCCATCTGTTCCAGGACTGTGAACTGTACTCAACACAGAACATGATTTAGAAGTTTTCCTTTACACTTGTAGCTATCAATAGCCTAATTGGATTTGTGCAATGGAAGTGGTCAAAAAATTGAAGACCCAAAAAACTGGCATCTGATGAAAATGACAAAAGCTCCTGTAAAATTGTCAAAGTGAGCAACAAGGAAAATGGAACAAATGAAAATATAAAAAAAATAAAAAAAAAAATATGGAAAGAAAAGCTTACCTCTTGCAATAATGAAAATTCGTTGTAAAAAGTAGTTGGCAACTCGTAAAATTGTTGCCAATAGCTGCAAACGCTTTTGTTGCTCTTGACGTGGCCCTCTATATCTCTCTCTCTCTCTCTTTTTGTGTCTCCCTCTCTCGCTTTCTTGCTCGTTTTTGTCAACTTTTATTATTACAGCTTCTGTAGATTTCGATGTTGTTGTTTTGGTATTAGCCAGTTAAACAGTGTTGTTGTTGTTGTTGTTGATGTTGTGTTCGGGCTTACAGTAGTTACCGTCGATGATGGTGAGGAGGGCCAGGCGGGATCTGCTGTTGGCATTGCCGATTGTCGGCATTGCGATTGTTGTTATTTTTGGCCGAGAATTTGGCCAACGTTTTATTGTGTTTATTGTTTTAGTCACTTGGCGGCGCGTGAGTTTGAATTCGCTTTAACCCTTTGCGCAATTTCAACAATTCGAAAAATGGCAAAATACTGCGGGATAAATTGTCTATAGGCTTTGTCAAGTTTATTGTTTATTATTTGTTTAACTCAAAATGTCGAGCGCATAAAAAGGAACAAACAATAAAAAACAAAATTTAATACGTATTTTTTTCAGCTCGTTGAATGAGTTTTTCTGCAGCTTAAACCCGCCACTCCCCGCTTCCTCATATCGTTAACGCAATGGCAACGCATATGTCAAAAGATTTATGACCATACAAAATGGCAGACTGTTTTTTCACTCCCACCCTTCCAAGTAATGAATGAAATTTGTTTCATTTTTACCCAGCAAAAATATTCATAACACTCACACGCAAACTTGCTGGCCAATTAAATTCCGTGAGATTAAAGCGTCAACGTTCTCGTTGTTAACATCATAAATTCAAGAAAAATAATTGTTTAATTTTCAAAAATGCATTACTCGATGCTGTATTAAGTGTGAAAATGCTCGCCCCATGTTGAAATTTCCACTTGAGCACACGCTTTAAAAAATAATATAAGTGAACCACATGAAAAAGTGGTTCGTTCAGGATGGGGAAATGGGTGCAACTCATTTCGGCTTTTGCCACGCTTCTTCTGCATTTTTATCTTGCGCTCGCTCGGCACTCATTTGTGCCTCGAGGTCGCCAAACCAAACCCACTCAACCCCACCCCACCCCACCCGCACCCTGCTGCCATAACAGTGGCATCCTGGCAGCCTTCTGGGGCGCGGCTGCTTCCTGGGCGCCGAATATCGTGGGGCCCACACAGACGCTTGAAGGACTTCCCTTCCAGTTGGTGGTGCTGCTCTCTGACTGTGGATGTGGCTTCTGGCTTTGTCTCGTAATCTACTAGTCCCATAACCTCGCCCCCCTTTCCAACGTCTATTTTCACTTATTAGTCTGCGTTTTGCAAATATGTTTTTGCATACGAGGCACGTCTCCGTAATTTTTCTTCAACTTGTTCTTTATTTATTTTTCTCTACGTTTCCTTCATTTTATTATTATTATTTTCCCTGTCGTTCTCGCCACAGTTTTGAGTTTTTGGGGCCAGCCTTCAGAAGTGTAAATGCGAGATTTGTTTACACCACATTAAATAGACGACAGAAAATGACTAAATAAAAAAGGGCCAGGGACTTAAATTATGAAAAATCGTTAGGCTTATTTGAAAATTTCTTCATTTTTCAGCAGGTTTTTATTTTTGAAATATTCAGATGTCATGTTAAATTGCACCTTGAAGATTAAGATTAAATATTAATTGAAATTTGTTATAAATTCAAATTTTTGCAGCTATGTTGTAGATTTATTAAACAAAGTATTTCAATTTATTTATTTATTTTTTATAATAAATCAAGAGTTCTAATTTTAAACGCTTTCTTTATTTTATAAATTTTCCTGATGTCTCAAAATGGATTTCTTATATATTAATGATAAAGGAAGTAAGTAAGGATTAAGCCAATTTTGTGCCTAATACTTTTCAAGGAAATCATTCCGAAACACTTCCAATTATCCGTTCAATTGGTGATTTACTTGACGACCCAATTTATTTGGCAGGCTTTGCCCTTTTCAAGCTGCCTTCTGAAGGCGGCTTCAATCAAGTTGTAATTTGTAAATGAAATTGCTTTTTCAGGCATCGCTTTTTGCGGTTCTCCCGTTTTTTTTTTTGCTTTGCCCCCAAAAAATGCAAATTTATCAAATTGATTTAAGAGATGGATGTTGATGGCGGCCAATTTAAATGCCAAAAATTAATTACATGCCACACGTGCACATACACATACTAACGCACACACAGACACACACACAGTATCAGCATCACATGTTTTTTTTTGTTGTTTCTTTTGTTGGTAGTTGTTGTAGTTTACACCTTTAAATTAATTACACTCTCTCACACACACACACGCACACACGAGTATACTTATGTATGCACACCTCTTCAAATTGTGTTGTTTGATTTTGGCTTATTTAATATTTCGTTGACACTTGGCCACTTTTAGCACTCGGTTCGAAAAAGACGTCAACACACGGCACACGAAACGCACACAGTGTTGTTTTGGCTATTGCCAATTGTTGGTGGCCAGGCTAAAAGAGCCGCAACGAAATCGCCGCAAAACGAACATGGCCACGTTTCCGAGTTGACTGATTTGAGTTTAGCTTGCTGGCCAAGACACGAGCCGCCGCACAGAACGAGCCACGGTCAGAACCGAACCGTTGACTCTTATCACAGACGATGCCGTTAGTCGTGCCACCGTGTTGAGTTTCTGCTTCGGCTCAAAGAGAGCAACGCAGACGCTCCTCAGAACCGACACTCACACACACACACACAGAGAGAGAGAGCGACTGCTGTTGCCGGCATTTGTTGGTGTGTGGTGAGTTTTGTGTGTGTAGTACGCATTGGTGTAAGCTTGTTGAATGTTGCATGCACCCAAATTACGAGGCAGCCACTCTTATCAGTAGTGCGTTGTGGGCCACATTTTATCGGTCAACTGTGCAACTGTCCAATTGTCCCACTGTCAAATCGTCCGTCTGACTCTGACGAAAGTACAAGCGGCAGCAGCAATCATCCCGATACATGTCCACATCTCCCAACCCGGTTTACTACTGCTGTCCAAACATTTCACTTGGCTCAGTGTTCTGTCAAATGGCTTGAGGTTTATGCCAACATAAAGGAAATACGATTGGCGTTAACATGTTGCAAGTGTCACTTTTAGTATTGGATTAATCGAAGTAAGGTGTAAAACTAAACTGTGAATTTCTCGTTTAGGTTTGTCGAATTTTAAGTGACAATTCAGTTAAACAATTTTAAAATTAGTTTTTAAAATTAAATACAATTATATTTATTTAAGGTGTCCAAATCGCTTGATCAGCTCAATTAGCATCGATTTTGGCATAGTTAAATTAAATTGCTTTTAATTAAATGTGTCTTTTAATTTTCAGCTCTTCTTGCCACGATTTCTAACGTTTGGTGTCACTTTGATGTTGCTGGAAGCCTTCCGGTGTCAGGTTTCAGTGCGAGATTGAAAACTTAGCAAGTTGCTGTTTCCTAATTGATATATTGCCGCCTGCCCTCGTGCAACATGTCCATGTCCCGTTTGTCAACCACAATGGCGACTTCCGCTTCGGCATCGTTGTCCTGCTCCCGTTCAGGCTGCCCCCTTTCTCGCTTGTTCTTTTCAGACGCCGACGACGCCTCTGTCCCTGTCACTTTGGAACATTCATTTTGACTTTCATGCGCTTGTCAACTGAGGACTAGAAGTGTTTTGTTTGCGGCCACTTCATCGTCCTCGCTCGTCCTCGTCATCGTTATCATCTGGTTAAGGGACTAAGTAGCGTCAGTGCATGGTTGTTGTTGTTGTTGTTTTAATGGACTTGTTATTGTAACCAAAGAAATTTGATGCAGTTACTTGGCATATCAATGCGGCTGGTTGGTTGGTTGCCTGCATTGGCCGCTAAACAGGCCAAACTAATTACCGTGCATAATAAATCAGCGCTGTCATAGTTTGCCATTAGTTTGACACCACCCTCGCAGTGCAGATCCTTAGATCCTTGCTGCTTATTGGTACCATTTATGCAAATTGTCCTCAATAGCACAAACCAACTGGCAGCCAAGAGCCACGACTCAAAGTATCGAAGTATTGCTCCTGGATGGATGCATTGCGGACTGACTGCCTTTTGCATTATTAATTGCAATTTGTTGGCTTTTTCCAAGAACTAGCTATGGCTATAACCTAATAAGTTACATACATTTCCTATGTACACATGTATGTGATTATATGTTGTTAGTCAACTGGTTCATGCTGACAATTCAGTTTCTTAATGCAATATTAATTGATATCCATTGAAAACGAAAGAGCTGACATATTTCACTTAAAGTGATGGCAAGTGCGAAGGGGGGGTGCGAGGGGGAAAGCTATTACTGCGAGAAAATGGGAATAGAGTTGGAAATTTTTATTGTAACTTGCAACGATGATTAAGCTAAATTGCAACAAATTGTGTGGCAATTAGTTAGTGCAGTGGCATGCAACATGCCAAAGTATTCTTGAAAGAGTTCTTAAAACTTTTGTGGCTGCAACAACAATTATTTTATTTTACAACATTTTTGTTTAAGCAATACATTTAACAAATTTTGATATATTCAGTAGAGCAAAAATGATTGATTTCTGTAATTAATTTGAATAACATAAATTAAAGTTGCAATCGCAGAAATAAATAAAAATAAAAACTCACCTCAATTGCCGGAAAAAATTAACCTTTTTGCGAGACTCGGGCACATCGTGCATGTGATCATCGAGGAACTTGTATAAGGTGCCCGTTTGTGGGTCAAAATCGTTCTTGGGCAAGCGATTGAACATAAAGTCAGGTGTTCCAGCTTTCGGTTCCAGTGCCTTGCAGCGGGAGGGAAAGGGCTGTGTATACTCACGCATATAGCTAGATCTTAGAGGTGGTTCCACTTGCTCCTCGTAGGGCACATGACCATAGCGTGAACTACAATGGGATTGGAAGTGAGCTATAATTGCATTGAAAGTGAGCTGAAGTCCTGGCCAAACTTACTCATCCATGTCGAAGGACTGAAAGTTGACGAGTTTGTGATCGTTGGTGCAAAGGGTGCGCTGTGGCTGTGCGCCCTGCTCCAGCATGATTTGAGTGGTTGTCTTCATGAGTGAACTATCAATATTCGACTCCCACAGCTTGGTCTTCCTCTGGCAAGACATGACCACATCAAATAGGAAATTGTAATATATATATGTATGCAAATATTTGTTTCTTCAAAAAGTGGAATTCAGAATTGGATGTGCAGAGACGAGCTACAAATTTAATTTTAAACAAACTTATTCGACAGCGAAGCAAAGGTAAACTAGATAAAAAAAAAATTTAAATAAATGTAGTAATTTATTTGCATGATATAAAATAAGTTTAATATTATTTTGAATATAGCTTTCAATTAAATTAGTTCATTAAGAAGCAAAGTGTGGATTAATGACAAGCCAAATGGTCTGAATAGGCCAGCAAGTGAAATGGATTTCAAATAGTCCTTGAGTGGGTCAGTGGGCAGATCATGTACAGGCTGCAGGGGAATGAAATAAATGCAGTTGTAACAATTGGCCAGAACAATGGAGCTGGTTTTTGCAGTTCTCATTATGAGTTTTGCCAACTTATTTGCTTGAATCGACATTAATACGGGCTAATTAAACAAATATTTGATGTTTGTGTGTGCG
The DNA here is from genome assembly GCA_037043605.1 of Drosophila multiciliata. Lineage (NCBI taxonomy): Eukaryota > Metazoa > Arthropoda > Insecta > Diptera > Drosophilidae > Drosophila > Drosophila multiciliata. The sequence goes on along the minus strand of JBAMBF010000103.1, from coordinate 1,576,062 downwards.
CTGATGTGTGGTGTGTGTGTGTATAAGTGTGTGTGTGTGTTTGTGTGTTTGTGTGTGCTCGTGTGGGTGCGTATATTTGCGGGTGTGGTATGTTTATGCATATCATACGGCTTGCATCAACAATCGGCATCGATGACACCAGAAAGCAATGTTAAACAACATAATGCGATAGAATTGCCACACCGCCAACACTTGCAACATGGGCAACATGGGCAACATGAACGAACGAACGAACGGTATTCATCTAGATGCGTGCGTGTGAGAGATTGCCTAATGGTTGGGTTGATGTGGCAGGCAGCAATATTTGCCATGTGCGGCATAAATTATGGACCACAATTTTGCATACGTTGCATTTTGCAGCGCATTATTTGCATTTTTAAGCATTTTCACAGTGCATTGGGCATAATTAAAAGCGACCGCGACTGCGGCAAGCAAAATGTTTTTGTTTTATTTTTTCTCTTCTATTTTTGCATTTAAATGCATTTAAACAGAACAAAAAAAAACTGGCTCAGCTGGCTGAACTGGAGGGAAAGTAATACTGTTAAACTGCTCAAGTTGCTCACCTTAAAGATTGCACACTTGACTGGGCAGAGGGTGGTTGGGCCGTGGTGGGTGATGGGTGGCATGCGGCAGGCAGCCGTGGCGCACTTAACAAATTAATGTCAAGCCACAATAAAAGTCAACAGCTGGTTTGGCTTGCGGGGGGGGGGGGGGGCAGCCAGAGGCGAGGAGGTTGCTTCAGCTCCAAAGGTGAAAGCAAAGTTGAGTGCAATGTCAGGCAGAGACTTAGTAAGAGTTAAGGGCTAAGAGGGGCAAATGAGTGAAAGGGGCGGGGGGATAGCGCGTGCAGCCAAGAATGGAGAACGGAAGCTGCCACTCACACAGCAACATATACAAAAGCGCACAGAAAGAGAGAGATAGGGAGAGAAAGAGAGAGAGAGAGAGAGGGATATACTCGCATGTTTAACCGCTGTATGCCCGAGATTTTGCGCTTGACATATAATTTTTATGTCACAACTCGCCATGCTTAATGTGTGTGTGTGTGTGTGTGTGTGTGTGTGCGAGTGTGTTTATATGTGTGCGTCAGTGCATCCTTGTGCATCCTGCGCAAATGGCAAAAGTTTTGCCAGCACGCAGCACTTGCTCAACTCTTGATGACTGGGGTGTGAAATTTACGAGTTGCGAATCGCGAGTCCAAAAAGGCATATAATTATTTAGCACAGACACGCACAACACACCAACACACACACACACGCACACACAAAGCACACAGCATTTATGCCTAAGCAGGCAGACGTGAAACTTTAAATTGCTTGGCTTTAGAAATGCCTTTAAATGTACACATCAAATTATTTAGCCACGGAGCTCAACGCAATTAAGCTAAAAGCAGATGAAACTTTAAGTTAGTCAATAACTTTTAGTTGATTAATAATGTTTAAATAAATTAAATTAAGAAAAATGCTTGCTGTCTATAATATTAAAAATAAAATTGCTCAAGCCAAGCAACGCAAAATGAGCGAGTTGAAGAATTCTTTAACAACATTTCTTAATATATTATTTATTTGCTGGTTATTATTTATTATTATTATTATTATTTATTTGGGGTCTTGTGCACTGCGACCTAATCTATTGTGATCTATTGTGCCCCCTTCTGAGATTATAGCTCCTCCGTCAATTTATTTGCTTTTGAAGAAATGTATTTTATTTTTTCGAATCTGTTAAGCCTACTTTTATATATAAATATGTACATATATATTTTTATACAATATTCCACATCAACATAACTAATCAACTTTTTTTTTATATATTTTTATAGAGCCTATAATCAAGTGACTCTCTCTGCTCAGGCTGTTAGTAACATTTACATAAATACATGCACAAAAAACAATTGGCAGTTACAAAAAAAAAACAACAACAAAAAGAAAAAAAGATGAAGAAAAGTTAAATAAAGTATGTTGAGTGGAATTCCATGAGCTTGGACGCTTTTGCCAACATCCATTTCATATGCTGCTGCTGCTGCTGCTGCTCTAAATGAACTTCCTGGCAAAAACAACTTCACGGCACTTGGAGCCAACCACAATGGCAATAACAGCGATAGAGGGTGGAGGGGAAAAAAATGCAGTTAAATGAGCGGAAATGCAAAATTAACCCGCCGCGAAAACATAGAACAAACAAAGAAATGGTTTTACAACTAAAAAAAAAAATAAAACTAAAAGCAAAATGAAGAGGATATGGAGAATGAGAAGAAGAAAAACCCGTATACGGGGAATGGCTGAGGAAAAATGGAATAAACGTTGCCACTTGGCAAAATTTAATGTAAATATTTGGGCAACCATGAAAGAAGAGGCCTTGGAAAAAACCGAATTGAGCGTCTGCAAGTGCAAGAAAGCTGTCTACAATTGGGTTAAATACATTAAAGCAACGCTACGAAAACTTTAACGAAATAATCAGTTATGGGCAGTCTATTTTCAAGTAATTTAAACAATTTATTACCACATTTTCTGATTACATTCGAGCAAGTGAATCGGAATCCTTATTGTGATTCACACATAAACAGCAGCGAATTGTGCACGCCTAGCTCCCTCTGGCAAAAGCCAAGTTCCCTCAAGGTTACTGCTTTTCCTATTTATGTACATATTTGCCAAGGTAACAACCAGCTTTCGCCAGACAACACACACACACACACACAGCGCCCCTCCGCAGCAATCGCTTAAATCGCTTTGCCCCACTCCGCTCAGCTGGGATTTTTGCTCATGCTAAAAGGGTCTTTGAGAATATCCTCAAATGCTGAGCTTGATAAATAGAAAATGAAAATTGCAAATGATTTATTTGCAGCGCGTGTTTTTATTTGTTGTTGTTGTTGTTGTTGTTGTTGTTGTTGCTGGTGACGCACTTTTGAGTATTTGAACTGGACGAAAATTGTATTTAATTGTTGTGCTGGCAGTTGGCCGTTGGTAATTGCAATACAGATACTGTCAAGACAGAAAAACACACAGAGAGAGAGGGAGAGAGAAAGATAATGAAAGAGAGAGAAAGCAAGCTGAAGCTGGAAAGTCACTCGTAAATTAAACAAACATTTTCACAGCGCGCAATGAAAATGACAATAAAAATAGCTTAAAATTTATGGCATACCAAACGAAACGAAATGGAACGAAACGAGAGCAGCAGCAGGAGCAGCAGCCTCTTGGCCCTTTTATTACTGTGCACTTGGGCCACACACACCCACACCCATACCCACACACCCATACCCACACACCGATACAATTACACCCAACCCATTTGTAGTTGGCACGGAGAATGGCATCTGCCACTTGGCACTGACTTTTGCCTGAGGCAGACAGCGATCCACAAGACTGAGAGAGAGAGAGAGAGAGAGAGAGAGCGAGAGACATCCAGCTGCCAGGGGCGACATATTCAGTCGCACTGACTTTTGCACAATTAATGGCGGCCAGCCTGACCCAAAACCCCCCACCCCTACCTATCCTGCCCAACCCCACCAGACTCTTGCGCAATTATTGCGCCATTGTGTGAGAACCTTTGCCAAGTGTCTGTGTCACCGCTAAATTTAACATAATCCTGGAACGCCGACGAGCCTCGAAGTCGTCGTCGTCGCTGTTATTCCTTTTTGGCAGCAACCTCAAAACCCTGAACGCATCCCTTTTGGCGCTCCTTGCATGTGATGTCTTTGTCCTCCGGTAAGCCTTTCTTTTGCCGCGCATAATTAATTTCACGTTCCTGCCAAAAATATGCGCCAGATTCGCGTCGGCTCTGCTCCACTTTGATTTGCTCTTTATGTGGTTGTTGCTGTTGTTGTTATTACAGACCCTTGTGAAGCTATGCTATTTATTTTGTTTTTGGCAAACGCTTTTGTGCCGCAAGTAGCCAACTTGCCAATTGGCATTATTCAATTGGCCCACAAGCACCAGAAATGTCCGCAAACTCAAGCCTGAAATCCAAAACAATTCGACTGGCAAAATAGCGAAAATTCCATCCCAATATGAAAATTTAAACTTAAACGATAAAACTTTATTCTCTAAGAATTTTTATTATATATTGCACATATTTCCCATGTTGCAGTTCTACACAAATATTTATTGACTCTTCTCATGCAACATTCAATCACACACGATTCACTTCGCCGGCTTCATTCATAATTGTTTCACAGCTGCAGCCGATAACAATTTCAATCCATTGTTGTCAATAAACAATTATTGCGAATTCCAGCAAACATTCTCTCCCCTCACCACCCTGCACCCGCAAAACCTTACACGCGTTTTGGGCTGTCAGCCCCATTAGCCACAGGCGGCTGTGGACCATAAGTGGACCAGAGCCAATGCCATTGCCGTTTACCGAATCGCTGATATTTTTATCTTCAAAAGAAAAAAAAAGAAACGCCGCCAGAGAAAGCGACAGACAGACAGACAGACGGACACTGTCCCAAACGAAATTCATTGCAAAATGCTAAAAAATGGCACAAGATAAAAAAATTAACAAAACAAAAATAAACGAAAAAAAAAAACGAACTTCTGAGATACATCGAATATTACACACACTTGCAGGCTAAAAATAAATGTAAAAAAATTAACATTTAATATAAATAAGCAAAACGATCGGGAAAGCTTATCAAGAATATATATTTAATATTGGAACGACTTCTTTGCAACGTTACAAACTTCAAGATAAATATTAATAGGATCTGCAAGGGTATAAGAAAGAGAGTGGCGGCAAAAATTGAATGGAAATGTAGGGGAGGTGTGGGAAGCAGTGAATTGGCGTCCAACGGACCATGTTATAGACAGCGCTAAGAGAGAGGGTAGTACTAAATAAAGTTGCAGTAAAAACTATTAGAGGCGAAGGCAGCAAAACAAAAAACATCACTAGAAATGCCGAAAGCATAAAAACTGAAAAAATATGTTTGCTTCAGAAGTTGGCACGACCAGGAGATATCCTGGATATGGGTTCTCATTTTTAGCTGCATGCATACTAAAAGTACGTAAAACGATATTTATCGATACTTTATCGAAAGTTTGCTTAAGCCAATGACGAATAAATTTACTTTTAATTTATTTCCCATTCTGTCATGTTGATACACACTTTTAATTGAAACAGTGCATACAAAAAGAGACTAAACATTTTGGCCATATTTGCAATTGAGAGAAAAGCTATATAGACGGGAAGTTGGGGGTGGGGTGGAGTGGGGTTTATACTGGCGGAGACCGATAAAAGAGCAGACATCAGCCGAAAGCATTCGGAGAAGCTGCAACCGAAACAGGAAATTACAATCGAATCGTACGTTCGCGTGTGTGTGTGTGTGTGTGTGTGTGTGTGTGTATGTGTGTATTCTGTGTGTATTCTGTGTGTGGAGGTGTGTATTTTTCAGATGTCTGGCATTGGAAGACACTTCTGAGGCGGCCAAATCACAAAGTGTTTAATTCAATATGAGGACACGGACATTGGGCAAAATGGAACGGACTGTGTGGCATGCAGCAAATGGTGGCATGTTGGCAGTCAAAACTTTGCCCTCTTGCATTGACTCTTAAATTTATGTGCAAACTTTTAGTGTGCCTATGTACGAATGCCCAGCTGTGTATAAATCTGTGTGTGTGTGTGTGTGTGTGTGTGTTTGGAAATTATGCAATTTAAACGCATAAATTTCACGACTCGACCCGAGGCTAAGGCACAGCCGCATCGTCTGTTAGCCCATAACTTAACCGACTTAACGACTGTCTAATTAAAGCCAGTTCAGCGGACGCAGACCCTTTCCTGTCCGCCCGGCAATACAAATGCCTTCCGCACACCTTATCGAGGGGGCGTACAAGGGGCTAGATAGGATTCATAAGCAATTTGATTAACTATTTGCAATGAATACTTTGCTTATAGTAAAAACTTGTATCTCAAAATAAATATTTAGGACTGCATTTCTTAAATTAAATATAAATATTTAAAGAAGACAAAAAATATATTTAAAAAATTCATTTATTAAAAGTACACAATTTGACCAATCTGTAAGCGCCTCAATTTAAATATTTTTGAAAAATTACATTTATCATATTCATAGTATATTTACAGTTCGTCGAGCTGGCACATTGTGAATTTTGAAGCTGCTTTGGACCGCTCGTAAAAAATAAAAGTTGGCAACACTCCCCGGAGACAAATCAGTTTGGATTTGATTGCACCTTTTTATGCCTTTGCCACCTTATAACTTTTTCCACCTTAAGCGACCTTGTCTATCGCGGTCTTTCCCTCCAGCTGCTCAGCTTTGGATGCTTTTGGCCATGTTGATATCTTTCATCTGTCTGCCGGCTGTTTTAATTCTCCTAACGCAGTTGTTATGGTTGCTGACGGTTGTTGCTTCTTGGTTGTCGGTTGTTGAATGTTTGTTATGTGTTGTTGCCGGCCCCAAACTGCAGTCAACATTATTGGCACGTGTTTTTGTATGTTTTTCATCATGTTCGTCGTTTGTCGTTTGTCTTTTATTTCTTGGGATAAGCTCGTAAAACTTTTGGCAACAAAAAAAAATAAACCAAACCGCTCCAAAAACTTGACGTGTACTTCGTGTCGCAAACCACCAAATGAAAAAATTGGCAAAAGCACAAGCCGAACCACTTGGCCAGGCCAAAGTCTTCAACATTTCGTCTTAACAATTTAATGACCCACTAGGGGGAGGAGGGGTGGCTTTCCCAGCAGGCGAAGTCTGTTAAAACAAACGGCGTGACAACACAGCCATGAAATATTTTCACCAGTATGCGGAAAACGCCAACAATATCATTTCGACTTGGCGATACTCTACAATAATTCAGTATATTTTTATGATCTACAAAATAAATTGAGAGCCTGGACAGATCCACATAGGTGACATAAATGTTCGTTCAAACTTTTGCAGTGAAGCGTAGTTCATTAAGATAGAGTATTGAAAATTACATAAGGAAATCTGACATTTTCACTGGAAACTCATCACTGTTTTCGAACTGTTGCTCCTGCTGTTTTAGCTGTGACAAAAAACAAAAAAACGCTTTGCAATTGAAATGTCAATAATGTTTTATGGCATTGTAGCGTAAGGCTTCAAAAACTCGTACTTTTGTCCATACACTGAACGAAACTTTGAACACTCGTTTAAAATTTTTTATATATTAAAAATATATATAGTGAATGGAGCAGGCAGAATAAGCCCATTTCGCTGGGCTTAAAATTTCATATTTTTAAATTTAATTAAATCATCTGTCAGTAATAAATAAAACCGTAAAGGATCGTATTGTATAATCGTATAATATTACTTATTACTTTTATTTACAAAAATTACTATCCATAGGAGAAAGGGGGTTTTGTTTTTGGCAGTGTAGCATGAACAGAATATTTTCATTTGGTTCGCAAAATCTTTGACATGCAACAGCAATCAAAAGCGATGGGCAGTAAAAAAAAAAGAACTGAGGAAATGGGGCTGTGTTTGCGGGGGGTGTTGGTGGACGGTGTTGTGAGGGACGGGGGGAGGTGCCATTGTGTGGCTTGTCTTGCGGTGTCGCCTGAAATTGGCCGGCAAACAAGGCAACAAGCACTGATAGGCCAAAAGTGGAATACAAAGAGCGTAGGAGACAGAAAGGCACACAAAAAAAAAAAAAAACAAATGCCGAAATCCAATTCAAAATGCCATCAGACATTCTAATTTCATTCATTTCTTGATACAATCAAGCGATCTGGTTCGAAGCAAAACATAGTCCGAAACTCAGTTCCTTATGTCACATGGAAACTGATTGCGATAACCAAACAAATACAAAGCAATTGCTGCAAACGAATCTTTTGCTCCCTTCTTTGCGAAACAAAATTGAATTTTAATCTGTGATTTGTAAATATTGCACATGACCAAACAACTGACATTTACAAAAAGAAATATTTTATATCAACCATTGACTGTTGCCGAGTATTGGAAAATTATGGCTTAAAAGTAAACTTGAAATTTCCATAGTTGTTTTTACGTCTTTTTGCATTTTGCACATTTTCCATTATTTACTTCTAAGCGTTAAATTGTTGTTGTTGATTTCTTCTTTTGTGCATTTTTCTTCTTGAAGTATTCCTCTTTTCTAAGCATTTTATGCTTTCGAAACTGTGTCAAACAAATGCCACAGAAGCACTTGGAAAACTGGCAAGGCGAAAGCAAAGAGCCAGAAAAAGAGTCATTTGGGACATTTTCTGTTGCAGCTGGACTCATTTTAAGTGTTTTCACTGTGACGCCTGCTGATGTCGTGGCTCATTTTTGTGCAAACTGTGTGTAAATTGAATAGAATAAATATGAATTGGGAAACGTCAAGAACTTTGTATCAAAACGCTAATGCACATGGGATCAATTTGTAGTTTGGCTAACGCTTAAAGTGAGCTTTAATAGCGAAATTGAGTGGTCACACAAAATAATGATAATTGGCATTATAAAGGAAACGTTGCTAAACATAAATTTATTTAAGATGCAATGCCAGCAGCAAGCAGAACAATAATCCATATTGATTTGGACATCGTCAATGGGACGAAGCGCGTCTAAAATGCAATCAGATATTAATTGTGACAATAATTGACTTATATATAAACCCGACTAGCGAAATAGCCAAATGTGTGTGGCCATAATGTAAAATCATACCAATGAAACGGCAGTTAAGTTAATTAGCCTGACAGCCGGCAAGTTGATTTAGGGCCTCAGCCAACGGCGCGTATGATTAATAAATATCAGTGCGAGGAGAATGCAACAGGAATGTCGGAGGGGAATAGTGTGAGAGAGGTGGAAAATGTTTGAAATTGCCTCGAGGAGTTGTTTTCTATTTGCATAATGCAATAATTGATTTGCATTGTTGCCATCCCCGTCAGTTGAACAGCTCCCCTTTAAGCCATTCCCAGCCAACGTAAACTGCAAAGGGTTTAAGAGCTCAACAAATATGAGATGCACTTGTTACGTAACAATGACTCACCCACAAAGGTCAATAGCAGCAGCCAAAAAGCGCGTCTAAACCAGCTTCGTTTTCTTACCGATTTATTGAGACGTTTCTGGTTGCAACTCCAGCACAAGGGCTGATACGGTTTCTTTGTGCTTTTAGCATTGCGATCCCCGCCAATCAGGGACAGCAATTCCTTGTCAGTCTCCACTAAGTGCTGCCACGTGATGTTCACCAGTATTTTTTGCGCATGTGTCCAATCCTCGTCCTCCGTTTGATAATCTGTGTGGGACTTGACTTTATAGTTGACTGTTAATCCGCAGTTCGGCTGATCTGCCGGAGTTGGCTGGATGCAAATGATCAGTTCGGTGGTGTCGTAATCAGCCAACTGGCCACACCTGGGAACCACTTGAATGAGTTTCTCATTGCTGCTGTCAATACTAAAGATTATGGGATTGTTGCCCAGATTGAGCAGGTTCAGTTGACGCTTCTGTTTGTCCGCAAATGGAGCGTAAAATTGCAGATTTGCTGGCGTTACAATCAGCACATCTTTTCCAGCCATTTTCTGAAATTAAGTAATAAAATTTGTTTTTTTTTTTTTACATATTTTTCGAATTTTTTAGCTTGACGTTAAATTTTTGAGTTTTAAAGAAAAAAACGTCATTTAGTGATTTTTTTTAATTGAAAAGAGTTAATTTACAGACTTCTGTCAAATTAGAGTCAGCTAAATAAAGTTGTGAAATGTTTGAGGGATCTTTGGAATGGCAAATATATCCCATCCATAGATGATGAACGATTGAGTCGTTATGTAAATTACTCCTTGTTGCCGATGTACTCGAATTTGTCACATCGACAACTTTATTAGCAACCAAAGTTCCATAAACGCTTTAGGAGCCCTTCAAACTACCGCAATTCCGTCAGCTTGGCCAATTTGGGGCTACCCTCGTCTAATTTTTTTTTCTTTTTTTTTTTGTATTAAATGGCTAGCTTGAAGTGTGTCCTAGGGGTCTGTCCGGTGGCCGTTTGTCCGCTGTCAACAACATTTGTACAACGTTATTTTTTTTCATCTTTCGCTTAGCAGATTTATGAAAACGAAGTAAACGTAAAGGAAGAAGGGGAGCCAAAAGGGAAGCATTGTTGTGGCAGTAGCCAGCCAGGACACTCGTTGACAGCAGGAAAAGCGGCAACTTTGGGAGAAAAAAACGCTGCGTAGTTCGGCGCAGCTGCTTCAAAAATATAATAAATAAATAAACATAATTTATAAGTAGCAGATTTCTTTCGTCTGTGAATCAACACACACACACACACCCTAGTTATCACACACGCACACACACACACACATTTATATTTTTTTATTTTTTTCGTCTCTTCATTTTTGTCTGTCTGAATGGTTGGAGATGAATGCGATGCCATCTTTGAGGGTATTTACCACAGCAAAGCTCTGAGACAAAAGGACGATAACAATGAATTCTTTGCGGACAGCTGAATAATACGTAAACGTGATGTTGGGGCTCACATTACGTTGGAAAGACCATGATGTGCAGAAAACACAGCAATCCGAAGGAAACTTTTAATAAAAAAACGCAGCAAGTTTAATTTTTGCAGTTACGCTTTAAAAAAAGGTGCAAAGAAAAGTTGGTTAAAGCAAAGCTCAGCTGTAAAATAATTTCACGATTTTCTTAGCACTTTGATCAATGTTTACAAATAGTGCACTTCGATTTGTCACCAACACACTTTAGGCACGCCCACTTTCGAAAAACGCCCACCTCTTTGTAGTACCCATAAAAGAAGTCGAAAGCGAAAACAAAGACATTTTCATCCGGAAGTCAAGAACACAAACGAACTAAAAGCCGCACTCTCTGCAACAGCGAAGCAAATACACTTGTACAATATATATATATATATGTATGTGTGTACATATATATATTTGTATATATGCACACATTTGGGGTGCCACACCCACATGCTCAGGCTGGAGAGGCGTGGGACTGCTAAAGAGGGCCGCCACAATCAAATGGTTCCATATTTCTTGACAATTTAGGACACCATTAGCGAGAAATTATTACTGTGCGACGTAAGCGTCGCAGTGCTGTTTCGAGAGTAGAGAGAGAGAGGGGGAGAGTGGCGAGTGGGAGCGTGGGCGTTTAGGGTTGGCTACAGCAGAGGCCGTTCGCCGATTTTGGCGGGCAAAACGACAACACTGTGACACCCACCAACACAGCAACGCCTCTAAAATGTGCTGGAGAAAAAAAAGAATAAAAATAGAAAAAGAAAAAGAAAAAAAGTAGAAAAAAGTTAAAGTCGGGCGAATGTTGAGTTTTCTATTTTTTGCATACACTTGACAAAGGAATTTGAATTTTGAGCCTGCTTAAAATGGGCATGGTTAATGGAGTGCCACATATAGTTGCACAGCTTAAAAAAAACAGTTATTTTAAAGAAAATTCTAAGAAATTGGATGAAAGAAATGATTTAAAAGAATTTGCTCTTTTTACAATCGTTAATCGTTATAATTCAATTAAAAATTTATTATCATATATTCTAATATTACTTCAAATTACAAAATTAAAAAATTGCTAAAGGCAATAATGATTTTTTTTTGCTACTTCTATATTCCAATATTATCAAGTAAAAAAAAGGGTATTCCATTTTCGAATGTTCCAATGGGTTATTATGTGTGGTGGATGTTTTTTTTTTTGTGCCGCTCTGTTTTTGAGGAGCGCGCGGGTAACTTATGTGGGTGCTTAAGTGAACCATTAGCGCCGCGCGTCATTAAGTTGTTTCCGCTTCGCTCATTTCTTCTACTGTTTCCCAGCCGGCTGGGATGTGGCACGAGTATGGCATGGGTAGGCCTAACACCGCGACAACTGCTTCTGGGAATGTTTTGCAAGGGGAAAACCGCGCCAGTGGCATTGAAGCACGTACTCCTGCGCATATCGTGGGCTTGTGGCCCAAGTCATTAATGGTTATAGACTGTGTCCCGCGCAGATACAGACGGACCAGACTTTGGCCATGGCCACATCTCCTCCCGCTTTCTGTTTGTATCCTTTTTTTCCCGCATCTTATTGCCTACCCAATTGCGGTTCATTGACCAGACTCGAAGAGGAGGCGTCTTGATTTATGTGCTGCAGAGTTGTCTGCCCGTTTTGTGGCAGCTCGTAATCATTTCACATTTTTGTTTGATTTGCTGCTCTTTATATTTCGACACAATTAAATGAGTTCAGAGCAAATTGATGGGCGATAAGTGGGAGTTGGACACAGCTATAGTTACAGCAAACAGGTCAAATGGCAGCTGTGTCTAACACAAAATTCAATTAATCGCAAATCAGTGCAGTAAGCACATGAAATAACCTCCTACATGAACTGGCCAAAAGCCCAACTCTCCCGCCCATCCTCCCCTTCCAGTTGTGCACAGAAAGCAGCTGGCAGCAAACAACAACAGGAGCTGGCTATTATCGTCCTGGCTCGATCTGGTTACCTTTGGCTGGGCTAAAAGGCACTTAAATGCCACAGCAGACAAGTGTGGCACACACGCACAGAGTGCAACAAACGGTGCAACGCGTCGTATGCGTGATGGCAAATAAAATCAATTGGGTGGTGGTCCCATCCACTGCAGCAACAGTCATTACCAGTTTAAGTGGATTTGATGAGCGTTTATGTGTGCACACTGTGGTGTACTCAGCCCGACCATGAGCCAGGGATATGTCCGGCTGGACGAGGTCAAATTACTCGTTTATGGAAATGCTTTACATTTGTTCATTTAATTGAAAGTACTTTACAGGCAAACTACATTTTGTTCATTATAAATAATGAATTATAAATATTATTTTTAATATATCAAAACAAATCTCTAATTTTCCGTGCCTGTTGCGTTCCAGCTTGAACATTGAGTATGTTGGTCAATTCAGTTGTTTGGTTTGGAATATGTTAAGGATCGCTGCTGGTGCTGTGGCTATCGACACAAATTGGCTTATCGCACAGTCTAATGGTGTATGCCACGCCCATTTCATTTGCATGTTTATTGTGAGGTAACTTTATGGATGCCAAAGCAATAATTAAGGCTTATTTACAAGCTCAAAATCCACCCAACGCAAAATCAGGTAATACGAACAACAGCAAAAACAACAACAATGCCGACAACAATTAGAGCGGTTACAACAACGGCAACAAACAAGAAGGACAACAGCAGCAGGAGCAACATGAGCAACATGAGCAGCATCTCGCCTGTCCGGCAACACATTGGTAAACATTGCAAAGGACACAGGTAACGAAGGCTCCAATCCTTGTGTGGATGGCAGCTTATATTAGTAATTATTTGCATATAGGTGCAGAGGAGCACAATAAACGATTGACTGGGCAAACAAGACTAATCGGACAGAAAGAGAGGTGTTAGCCAATCTGTCAAATGCTTTGATTAGCTACACACTAATCCAGGAGGAGGAGGAGGATTCCTGAGTGAGCTGACTGAGCTGCATTCCAATGCAAGCTGAATGAATAGAAGTAAAATGCGTTTGCTCTTCGCTGCAAATGGAATAGAATGCTACTCATGAACTCTGTGTGTGTGTGTGTGTATGTGTGTGTGTGGATTACGGATTGGACTAGAGCAATTTGGCGTATATCTTTTATGGAGCAACACAAACAATTTGCACGTAAAGGCAATAAAGTGTGCACATGATTTGGTTCTTTTGTGAAGGTAAATGCAGAGCAGCGGCAAAATAAAATAGAGCCACTTGACGGCAACAGCTACGGCTGGCTGGGGCATGCCACGTGTGTGCCAGGCAAGCCAGAAAAGGCCAATCCAAAGGCCAGACGATAACGAGATGCAGACAGAGACGTGTGTAATTCAGATGGGGGGTTTGTGGCATGAGTGCGATATCATTTCAAATTGTTTTTCATCAAATGTGACTTGCATCTGTAATTTGTATGCAAACGAGTTGCGACGTCGCCGTAGTTATTGGTATATTGACTGATTTGTGATTGACAGCACTCAGGGCACACAGGACACAGAGGACAGGGCACACAGGGCACAGAGGCACTGACAACGTAAACGAAACAAAACGCCGTGGAAAAACACTGATGCAAGTACAAAAAAAAATAAATAAATAAATAAACAGAGACGGAGACGTAGACGAAGACGAAGACGGAGTCTTAACTTAAATGTCAAAGTCTTTGGTTACGGCATTTCTTGATTCGACTTTGATCAGCTCTTTGGCTTGTAATGACACAAAAATGTTTCCGATAAAAAAATGGATTTCAGTTTGCTTTGCTTGCATTTCAGCTATCAGACACACAAAGAGCTTAATTCATAGTTTCTCTTCATCAAAGAAGATGAATTTTAAATAGGAGATAAATGAAGGTAAAGGGAGGTAAATGTTAAGAAAACAACATCTTCAATGCCCTCAAATTTGGCTTGAAAGGTGTACAGCAAACAATGGTAAATAGGTAAAATTTAGTGCAAACCAGAAACTAAGCTAGAAAGAAGATAAAAAAAATAAATATAGATATTGTTATCTGCAGAGTTGAAATACTTACTTTTTCCCTAAAAAAAAACAAAATGCATATATAAAAAAAAAGTGAATGAAATCTCCACGAGTCCATAAACTGAATCTATTATCACATTTGAGTAGCCAGCCTCTGACTTGTGCATTCAATTATATTAATTAAATTATAATGAACTTGTTAATTACTCAATGAAGCAAGTTGTTGCAACTCTTGCAGCAATGCATGTGTCAGTTGCACTGTGGCATCAGTCAAATGTGCCATTGACACACTCAAAGGAATCCGCATTGCCAATCATTTAATTTTGCGCCCATTCACGCAGTCAAAATGGGCGGTCAACAAAATTGAGTTTACAACTGTTTAAATGTTGCTGTATTTTTCCAGCACACATAACAATTAAAACCAGTAAGAATATTGAGAGAGCTCGACTGGAAGCGGAAATAAAAATTAAATTTATATAGAGTTCAGGCTATATGGTCTATATATATACATACATCTTCTTGGCAAAAATAATGAAAAATAATACAGATATAGTTTACAGTTTACACACAAAGAAAGTTACTTTCCGAAGCTGTTAAAAATACCTTAAAAAACAAAATGAAAAAGAAGTTGTCCTGAATTAAAAATAACACAAGACAAAAGAGAGAAGGAAATAAAAAAAATGGCAAAACAATATATTTTCTATAAAAAACAGCAGCCTGCCCCATTTGATATTTCCTTATGGCAATTAAGGGTCCGACAAACCAGCAGACCAAAAATTAACACCACAAAATGCATACTCTATGCGAATTTACTCTACTCCAGATTTTATAGGCAATTCAAAAGGTATGTTAATTTTTTTTATATTAAGTATTTTGACAGACAATTTAGAAAATAAATGTTAACATCCTCTAAGCAGATGCTATATATTAGATAAGGAATAATTCAGGCAAAGTAATAATAAAAAAGAAGAAAATTGCTTTTACCGCCTGCTGTGCTACAATTTCGAAATATCTCTTTGGGATTATGAAAATCCAAAAGCGTGCGTAAAATTGCATTTATGTTATTACCAACAAAGGAAAAGAAAAGGGAAAAACAGGGACATTTTGCATTGAGGTCTTAATATCAGCTAACACTTGAGGTCCTGCGGCTTCATCTTATTTTTGTTCTTCCTGCGGTTCAAAGTGCGGACAAGTGAATTGTACTTAAAAGCAAAAATACTGAAACTGTCCTTTCACTTTTGCCCTTCTATTCCAAAGAGACCCAAAATCAAATTGCTCATCTCACCAACGGGAAGTTTTTTTTTTAGAAAAAAGGCGGCTGATGGCTAGAAAATTAGGTGAGCAACTCTGCGATAACAAGGTGGTTAACTGTCCTTACTCAATTCTAACTCTTTAAAATTATTTGGTTGGTGTCCTGCCAAAAAAAAATATGGCATACATAATTCAAGGACTCGCAAGCAGACGTTCGCATGCTAACGTAAATACAGATAACTGTTTATCAGTGCCAACTTCTCGTGCCACACTCCACTTGCAGCCTTGCCTCAGAATCCAGCACTCCTGTGCCGTTCTCCATTAACATTAGCAGCTTTGGATTACATATGTATTCACACATGAAGGGAACAAATACGTGAAAAGGAAAGACCAAATGGGGCAAGAGTCGAAATCTACTCGCACATTTGTTGATTTAGTTTGCCACTTGTTGCCGGCTAACAAATTGTTATCCTTTATTTATGGCGGATTTTTGTCGTCTTGTTCCTGCCTGCCCGCTGTGCGTTCTACCACCCCTTCTCTCCCTCCCCTGTTCTTGTAAAGCTTTGGCCAAAATGTCGCAACAAAAGCGCTAAGCGCATTAGTCGACTCCACTCGAGTGTAGACCGAGTGTGCCCCGGGATAATTTATTGAAAGTGTACCGTGTGTGGTGACAATGCGCTAATGTGCTGCATAAAGCACATAAATTCAACTCCTTACTGCATTGACCAACTCCAGGCAGTGTATTTTTAAGGACATTCTCCGCGGCATGTGGCAGACTCCACTGCATTTCCACTTATGCTAATAACACAGGCTGAAATTCAAGTTGCCCTCAGTAGAAAATCAGATAGCAAAATCTAATCTGTAATATAATATTTTATTCAATTTAATTCTCTATAAAAAAAACACTACTCGAAAAAATATTACTACCAATAATAATAGCTGAATTGTGTTCGGTCAATGAACTTAAACCCGCTAAAAGCTTTTAAAACCATTTCAATGAAGCCAACAATTTAGTTATAATATATTTATTTATTTTTTCAGTTGGTTCATTGGCACTTAACCTAATCGATAACAATTACAAATTGTCTGCTTTACAGTTGTAAATCTGCCCCCGCATTTTTGCAACTGTGCGCCGAACATATTGCAAATGTCGCACGCACATCTAACATTTGTGTGCATAAGTGTGTTCAGACATGCAACTATAACTTAGTATAATTTTATGGCAATTGCATTGCAACGCTGTGCACGGAACCAAAATACAAATGAACAACGTGGCGTATACGCATTTAGATTAAATGAAGCGATGTCGACGTTTGGCTTCTGCGAATGCCAGGAATTCCGTTGACTTGTCGACGTGATGGGGACGCAAACACAGATAGCGACAGGAACAGAGAGAGAAAGAGAGACTGTAAGAGGTAGAGCATGGAAAGAGAGTGGAAAAAGTGAGCAGAGCTGTACGTGCCACAACTGACACAAAGGTGCAACAGACAAATGCAGATGAAGTTGCAAAAGATGCAGACAAATGCGCATTAATTTCAGCTGCAATAAAAGCAAACTGTGAAATCTGTCTGCGGAATATATCAAATCAAATCAAAACCCACAAGTGATGTGGATACTAAGATTTCTGCTTTGAATGCAGTTCATAAATATTTGTCTCAGCATCTTGTAAATATTTGCACAAACTTCATTGAGTATAAAATGCGACAAATGTGAATTATAATTTGGGTAACTAAGTTTAGTGTGCTGATAAATGTGAATTATAATTTTTGCTCATAAACTATATCTTGCTAAATCCAATATTAATATAATTTTGGGATTTTCGATAGCAGTTCTTAAAATTCTTATGTGTGTTCTTTATACGATTTACCCAGACTCACTGACATAGTTATGATAATGGGAAAATGTCAAATTAAAATACCCTCGTGGCTAGCTATAAATAATTAAGCATTTAACGAAAAACATTTGTAGTAAAGCGCAAATAATAAATACACAAAAATTAATTAATTGCCGTGCCAACATTATTATAATTTCCATTAATTCGGAAACAGGTTGGTTAAATTTCACTTTGTAAACCATTTTTAAAGCATTGTTTTGACTGTGGTAAAAAAATAAGTCTTCCGGAAAGATTTGTAGTTGTTATATTTGAATCATTTTATATTTGCTGCACCCATCACATCCATCAACTGTCAAGCGACAAATCCATTTCGCGTTTGTTAGTTTCGGATTATGCCAAAAAAGGAGCAACAACAACAGCAACAACAACAGCAACATCAATTGAGAATTCTGCAGTTAGTTTGATGCAGTTGCCTGTTTGCTAAATTGCTGTGCAAATAAATGAATTGAATTGTTATTTGCCGTTCGTGTTATATGAAAATTGCATTGTATGTCATTTTGGAGACACAATCCATCCACATGACACTATAAACATGGATATGCAATGGCATTTGCATAAAATGAGATTTTCATAAAATTAGCTAAAATACAGAATACAAACAGAATTTAAGTGAATTCCTGAGAGACTGTTGATATTTAAGTTATTTCCCATTAAGTAAGGCAATTAATTCTACTATTTGTCGTCCCATTTAATTAAAGTTAATCAAGACAATTAACAATGATTTGAATACCAATTAAATGGTCGTCTTGACAAAATTGTTTCAATACTGTCAAGTGATTATTTCGCTTAGTTATTTTTACTTTCTTTTATCTAAATCAAATATTCCATCGTCAACGATAAAATATGTATTTTGTCGTGACTCGTATGACAAATGTATCTCAATTACATATTTAAAAGTGAACTCATATTTTTGTGCCAATTTCAATTTGCCCACATTTTAGTCTCGTAGTATTTGTATTCTATTTTGCCCATTTGTTGTGTCTGTGGCTGTGAATCAAATTGAGGCTACCAACTGTCAGTAATTTGCATAGTTAAGCTGAAAATTGCTACCCACACAGACATATATATCTATATATATATATATAGACGGAAAGATGGCGAGCAACTCTATCAAATGCTGGCTGAATGATTGAAGGCGACTTGTTAAAGGGGAGTATAGAGTATAGAGATATGGAGATATGGTCTGGGGTACTGTTTTGCCAATTTATAGAACTCAAAATTGATTTATTATGCGGTAATTGTTTTGGCCCAGTTTGAGCCCTGCATACACAATGAAGGCGAGCTGCCGCATAAATGATACGCCTAATGACTGCACCGTTTAGGGCGCCATGCTCTGCCAAGCCACTGGGCGTTGGGGGCGTGGTTACCCCAACAAATTTAGGTTAATAATAAAATATTCAAATGGCGAACATTATATAAACTGGAAGGAGTAATTTAAAATTGGGAGCAAATCTAAATAGGGCTTAAAATTAAAGTGGAATCGAAGTATTACATTTAAGTCCGGTTACAGGGTATGTACCAGTCAGATACTTTCAATTTGTTGCTAAATGGCCAACAATTATGAGCAGACAACGAAAAATTTCAATGACTTCATTGTGTGGAAATTTATGTGACAGTGCGCAAAATGGGGGAGCACAAAGGTCAAAGGTTCACTCGCAAGTTGGGGAAAGCTGCAGCACTCTGGCTAAAAATAAACATGGAAATAAAGTTTTATATTTATAATCTTGATTGCTGCAAATGAAATTCGTTTTGGAGCTTCTCTTGGATTCGCGTGCTGGCATTAAAGTCCACATTAAATTTACAATGCGTGGGTTTCAAATGAAATGTTCAATGGGTTTTGGGCAGCGAAAAGCGTTCGCTCATCCAATTTGCATTTTTCATTTCGCTTTTATGGACAGTTTAAGCAGAAAGTGCAGCCAGAAAAGAACAGAACAGGAAACAAAAAGCAAAGCAACTTTTTAGCCAAACACCCAAAACCCAACCCAACCCAACCCAACCCAACCCAACGCGATGTAATTTAATCCGAGATCAATTGCTGTAAAAATGACAAAATTATGCTGGCCAACAGAAAAAATGGTGGAGTGATGTGAAGTGAAGTGGTCGAAAAACAGAGTGGAGGGTCAAATGAAATTTGTAACAGTTTACAGCTTTGCTCGGTTTCAATTTGGCTTAATCTGTTTAAATGACCATCGGACAGCCAAACAACCAAAATAAAGAACAGTAAAAAGCAAAGGAAAATAAAAACAAAATTTACACAAAAAAAAAAAGCTTCAATTTGACAGATTCAATTTGAGTTGAAATGGAATTTGCGTAACAGCCAATGAAAGCAATCAGAAAGAGTGTGGAACATGCCACGCTTAATGTGTGGCAACTTGACTTGGCCAACCTGCAACTTGAACATAATCAAAATGTGTGTAATTTAATCTTATCTAATCTTACAGGAAAGTTCTCTTAATTTCGCAGAAAATGTCTAAATGAAAATGGAGCATTTTAGCTGCTCACTCTTGGCCAAATACTTGAAAATACTGCTGGCTGTATTCAACAGCTGTTGAAAGCATTTCGGAGGCAGCCCTAAAAGCCCGGATCCATAATTTGCTGCTGCACATCAGAGTCAAGACATTAGCTTGGTTTATATTACAACAACTAAGTGCCAAAAAGATGCAGCAACTCAAGTTTTCTCACTCTCTATCTCTCTGTCTCTTTCTCTCTCATACTCATGTTAGAGCCGCTCTTAAAGCAAAAACTTTGTTGGCCTTAATGGCTTCATAACATGCAACATTACTGAGCTGTAAGCACTGTATTTGTGGGCGTGGCTGCTGCTGCTGCTGCTGCTCCTGTTGCCTGCTAATATGCAACTATATATTAAGCGAATGTTTCTTTCTCTTTCCCTCTCTCTCTCTTTCTCTTTCTCTCACGCACTCTCAAGCGTCCTTTGTTGGCTTTGGCGGCACCTGGCAACATGAGGACAACATCAGCAAGAACCGCTGCTCCCCACTATCAGCCATTAATAAATGTTATAGTTGTAATTATAATAAAACTTGACTTTAAGCGTTCACCCACACACACTCACACACACACACGCACACACACGCACACACACACAGCATAACTTTCACACAGCTGCCAGCTAACGATCTTAGAGCTCGTTGCTGGCGGCCATTGACAAGGATTCAGCTGGCACTGTTTCACAACCACATCCACAGAGTGGAGGATTTGATGTTGTTAACTGGCAGACGCCTTTGAGTCACTTCTCATGCCCCCAACCCGAAGGGGGCTTAATACACTAACCAACAGAGAGCATAAGTTGGAAACGCTTTGCGATTTATATATCAATATATTCATATTTGGGCACTCAAGGCAACAAGTTACAGAAGAAACATAACCAGTATAAATGGCAAGTAATAATTTGAGTGGCAACACGAATTTAATGAGAGTCAAAGCAAGAGCATGAATATATATACATATATATATATATCGGGGCTGTATACATATTAGAAGAGACCACAGTCAAATTGGGTTTAGTTTACAGAGCAGATATGTACTTTCATATTTGTATAATTAATGCGTAGAAGTTGTAAGGTTATTTATTTAGGTATATTCCCAAGTTGGCTCTTAATGCGAGAGCCAGTGTATCGTATGTGGCTTTTAGCCAACTGTTTGCAACGTGTCCTGTCGGTCTCCACACACATATATATATATATATTGCACTCGCTTCCGCTATTCCTCTCTGGCCATCTTAGATTGAATATGTCTTTCTGTGTGCTTAAGCTTGTGTGTATGTTGTGTTTGTGTGTGTGTGTGTTGAGTGTGTGTGTGTGTGTCGTTTCTATTTGTGGTATGCGGGAAACGTTTGGAGCCGCTTGAGCACAGGACAGACGCACTTGAGCTGCAATTGCCGTGCTTCAAGCATCTACACATCCAGTCTAGCTCTATCTCTCCCCCTCTCTCTATCTCCCTCCCTCTCTCTCTCTCTCTCTCTCTCGCTCGCTCACGCACTTGGCTCTGTATGTGCGGCACTCATTCCCGCATCTTTCCATTTGTGTGTAATTGTCTAGCGTTTTAATTAAAATTGTTCTAAATAGTCACAGTACACACACACACACACACACTCACACACACACACACACACACACACACCGAGAAGAATAAAAGTTATGCGCGAGTGCAGCGCGTGCTGAAAACTTGGCCAAAAGAGGACCCCGAAATGCCAACCGGCAATTTATAGCCGTACAAAAATCTGGGCAAAAACTCTCTAAGCTGCCATGAAGGAAACTTTCCGCTTTGCTGCGATGCTATGTATTTACATCAATGGGTGCCATGTGACTCCGCCTTTCATTTCACTCTCCGCCTCCGCCTTCGCCTCCTCCTTCGCCTTCAACTTGTGTACAAACTGGGCTAATGAATATTTTCGACTGTAACGCAGTGGAGCTGCGGTTGTTGCTTTGTCTCATCTTTCAAACTCTTCCACTCTCTCTCTTTTACACTCCCCCTTTTGCCCCCTGGTTACCCTTCCAGTCTATGTCTTCTGCTCGATTGGTTGCTTTACGCCCGCGCCATTAATGCCAAATGCCGAACGCGATTGCAAAGGCGTCGAAGCATCGGCTAAAATGCGCCTGGGACATTTTGGACCAAGCCACACCGCAACAGCAGTCGCAACAGAAGAAGAGGGGCGAAAGAGTGTCGGATGAGTTGCAATTGATGGCATCGATGGCCGCGTCCTCGACCATCGACCATGTCCTTGTCTATGTCGATGTCAACTGCTGGCTGCTGCTGCTGCTGCTCAGATTTGAATTGCAATGGCGCAGCGAGCGCAAAACCAAATTGGAGTTTGTACATTGCTACTACGGATTCTTCTACGTCAAATCCGCCAGCTGCTCCTCCCACACAACCCCGCTCCTTTTGGCGTCTTTTTTTTGCACTTTTCTTTTTGCCATTATTTTTGCAACTGTGTCTTCTCGCGCGTTTTTTAACGCTCATTGGCTTTGTCTGCCCTTGGCTCATCCTTTGCCGCTTGCCGCTTGCTGCTTGTTGTGGCAATGATGCCTTTTGCCTTTTGCCTTTTCACCAGCTACCACGACGTGCTCCTGCAGTGATGACCGCTTATGCCCATTGGCATTGCACACTTTTTTTCAGCGACTTTCTCTTCCTATCACTACACGCTTCGCTCCTTAGTCGAGCATCGTCCACATCCTCGGTTTGACATTTAACCGCCAGCCTCAAAGTTTAATTGGGGGTTTCACGTACATGGCCGCGGCTAACTGCCGTCTACTCTTAACTGTTGTGGTTTGCTGCCTCTTTGAAGGTTTCTAACCGGGCTGCAAACTAAGTTCGCGTTAACCAGCCAAACTTGAAGAGCTCTCAAAGTAATTACAGTGACACAATCAGAATTCTAAGCAGCAGTAAACGATCAGTTTGAATTTCGAATTGTATACTCCAAACCGGTAAAGGTATAAAGAGTTAATACCACATAAGATCCGATGGTGTCTATTCAAGGTATGCTCAAGCCAAAAACTTAGTTATTACAGCCCTGATTCTGCAGTGGCTATTTGGGGCTGCAGATCTGCTGACCGCTAGCAAAGTTTTTGGTTAGCGCGAATCTGACATTAAAAAGGCCGTAAAAAGGCTGCTAAAAAGGCTGCTGCGCACGGGAGCTCATAAAGTTTGGTGTTTTTTCTCTAAACTTTTTCAATTCGCCGCAGCAGCACCTACAAAAAAAAAAAAAACAAAAAAAAAATCAACATTCTTGGTCGTAAGAAAGTTTTTGGTACCAGCCAGTCGTCAGTCAATGGCTGTTGTTGTTGCTGGTTTTTTTTCTTCTTCTTGTGACTTGGCCAAGAAGTCGGTTTTATGGCCACAGAGGAATCTCAGAGAAAGAGGTAAGTCCTTGATCGGAGTGCGGAGAGGGGGCGCTGCAAGTCTCGTAAATAATTTTTAAGTGCAGCATATTTTTTCATCTACTTTCTTTATTTATTTTTTTT
This sequence comes from Drosophila multiciliata, assembly GCA_037043605.1. NCBI lineage: Eukaryota > Metazoa > Arthropoda > Insecta > Diptera > Drosophilidae > Drosophila > Drosophila multiciliata. The sequence goes on along the minus strand of JBAMBF010000103.1, from coordinate 1,552,550 downwards.
TTTTTCTCCAAGTTTGTCTTTTATTTTTGTATTTTCGCCGTTGCTTTTAGACGCTTTGTTTTGCTAAATGAAATTGTTTCGCCGCCGTCGCCGGCAACGCCGAAAACTTGTTCAAGCTACGAAAATTTAATTCGTTTTTATATAAATATTGTGAAAGCGAATTTTAATCGCACTGCTTGACTTTTTCCCCTTTACACAAAATTCTTTGAAATTGAAAACAATTTCCTTGCCACTTTATCCGAGCTTGCAACGATTGCTACTGCGCCGTTGCTGTTGCTGTTGCTGCTGCTGCTGCTGTTTTTGTTGTCGATCCCAAATGCCAGCAATGGGTTATTAGTTTTCCATGTTTTGCGTCTTGAAGAGCGGAAATTGGTTTTTAAAAATCCATTACACTCAACGGATATGCCATCGCTTGTGGCACATCCTGTCATCTGATTTCTTACGTATATCTACAGAAATACCTACAGATTGCATTTGGGATTGTCTAAAGCGAACGGCAATTAAACCAATACTCGAATTTTCGGCTTGGCCAAATTGTCTACCAATTAGCAGCTGGTTTCAACTGCAATCCCAAATCATGAAAATCAACATAATTGATTCGAGGTTCTTACCAAAAACATTTAACCGCAATTCACTTTGAAATTCAAGCTGTGCGCAGCAATTTCATTTGGTGGAATTTCAAATACATATATTTAATATGAAAATGGGGTATATTGAGTTTGTGGGAAAACGGGGAATAAAAAAAACTTTCATTAAATTCACAAACTGAACATTTTCTAGATATACGTAGAAGTATTTTAAAGATAGGAATGCATTTTCATATACCGACAGATAATCATGCAGTCGTTGGATTCCGGCAGCAGCTTTTTTTTTATTATTGTTGTTGTTGTTGTTGTTGTTGTTGTTGTTGTTGCTTGGCAATTGCATTTTTGCCTCATTGCGTTTGGCTGCGGATTTCCGGATCGTCTCTTACATCTGCAATTGCCTCCTCGTAGTTTCCCCTTAGTTTCTTCCTCGGATGAGGGTTGCAACGGTTGCAACGGTTGTCGGTTGTTGCCGCTTGCTGCTTGCCACACTGCACACTGCACGCTGCCGACTGCCGACTGCAATCGATATCAAGATACACTTACAAAATTAACTATCGTCAACATACGTGCTTGGTAAATACAATTACTTGGCGATTGACGAGGCCAACGCTTTGGATGAGTGCGATAGTCGAAGCAGATGGCAAAAGCCAAGACGCAACCCACAAGACACAAGGAACACGTGGGGGCCATGTCGAAGGATGCACTCACGTCGTCTGTGGCAAGACAAGGTCGTGGCTCGTGGCTCGTGGGTCGTGGGTCTTGAGCTCTGGCATCCGCAGAGTGCATGGCAATTGCATTAAGTCCTGAATGGATGTCTAATGAATGGAACAACAAGCTTCATAGCATAGGACAACTGTTGCACTTAGACAAAATAATTCGCTAAAGAATTCAATTTGCATATTCTATTAACCAAATGAGAGCGATACAATTGTAACCTTGAATGCGGATACCAGTTGTGGCATCCTCTCCCATTTGGGAGACAACTTGTAGATAGATATTTGAAATTGAAATAAATCCTTAAGAGATTATTAATCAGCATCTGTCAAACTGCCCATGTAGAATCGAGTTTTAAGTTGATTAAATCTTTTTAGTTACCAAAAAGCATTAAAAGCCCATATTCATATGAAGATTGCTTTGTGCATGTTAATGGATTGCTTTGGCCACTCCTTCCCCTCAATTTTTCCCCTTAAGCCCCAATAAAATAAATGAGAAACAAACACGAAATATATGTTCGACTCCAACGCTTTGACATAAGTTCGCATCTAGTTGACGAAGGTCGCCCAAGGTAAACCAAACCCAACCAACCAAAAGTGAGAAATCATTTTAGAGCACTGCCTCCACCCAGGCACACACACAAAAGTTGGTCATGCCTGATATATTGTCAAATAATAAATTACACAGACTTTGTGTCCATTGCGGACAACCCCAGAGATTAAAATTTGGCTCTCTTCCTTTCACACTGAGCCCACTCAGTTTGTCATGCCACAATTATTTGCAAATAAAGGAAGACGACCTTAGTTGATGTTTTAAACATATTGCATTATGCACAATGTGCAGCCAAGTGGGCGTGTCAGCACTTAGGACCCACTTCAAGAGGTAACTGGGCGCCGTGCTTGTGCATAAGAAAATTAAGTTTGAATACAAACATGGCAGAAGAGTCCACGAGTCCACGAGCCACGTGTGACAGCTGCACACAAAATCTGAATCCTTGGCTAAAATATCAAGTGTGTGTATTGCTGCTGTGTATATAGAATGAAGTTGCTTCAGCTACTAATTAATTATGAAAGTGAGAAAGCCAACACACACACACACACACACACACACACTTCTCTGCTTTATGGAGCGTATAATAAAGTTACGAAAAATACTAAAGCACCTTAAATAAAAAGAAATAAAAAAAAAAAACTGAATATAACCAAGCTAAACTCACAACACTTTCCGGCCAAAAGCTCTTCTCAGGCGCCGCATACAAAGCAAATTTCTGTAGTCAATTTAATTAAATTTGTTTGTTTGCAGCTGAACGAGGCAAGCCTCGATAACAGGCTGGCTGGCTGGCTGCAGGCAACAAGCAGACAGCTGCCACAGCTTCCAACAAAATTCCCAAGCTCAAACCCAATCCACAATCCCCAATCCCCAATCGCAAATCCAATGTAAGCCCAAAGCGACTAAAATGCCCGCGCATCGATACAAAAGGATGCGTTTATCACAATTCTATTAACGCACCAAGTCAGTCAGATAGATCCAGAGCTGTGTGTGCTGGAGTAGAGGAGAGTGTGTGTATGGGGGAGGTGTCGACATCAGATGGATTCTATTGCTTCTTCTCTGTGTGTGCAGCTCAAGGGCGTTTTTCCAACCGCTTTTCATGTTTACAGAGGAAATTTGCCAGTAGCATAAGCAACAACAACAACAACAACTACAAATAACAACTTGTACTGTCAGCATGTGTGTAAATACAAAATAGGAGCTTGAGATTATATATATATATATCCTGCACAAGTCGCAGATAAAATACCTTCTATGATGGCTATCTGTCAAAGTTATCTGAATTAAAATATGCCAAGTTTAACAAATAAGTTTTATGTCTGAATTATTGACGATTTAGCAGCAAAGTCAGAGCAATATAAAATAGAGTTCCGATTTTTTTAAGGATTAGAGAAAGTTTGGAAATATTAGAGACAGATAAGCTAATCAACTCTGACTTTCCTGCCAGGAAATTATAATACCCTGCCAACGAGTAGCACTGAAGTACTGAGGAAATATAAATACACATACATATGTATACATATGTACACATGCAGATAGAGAATTGTAGTGAGAGAAAGAGAGAGAGAGAGAGAGAGAGAGGAAATGAAAGCAGCTTTTCGCCAGTCGAGTGTAATTAAATTTTCTTGTCCGCAATGAAACGACTCAGTTCGAAGGATCCTTGAGTTGCTCGTCATGCATTTGAATGGAATTACAATTAGAAGTAGACGCATTCAAAATCAAATAAAATTTTGTTTAAGTGTGTCAAACAATGGCAGAAATGAGGGGTAAAGTGATTCTTTTGATGCTTAACATGTATTTATTTAAATAATTTAGCTGCTGATGTTTTTACGTTTTTTTTTTAATAGGCTAGTTTACATTCATGGAAATCCCCTAGATTATTTAATATGCCGTCAGCACGAACAGAAACCATGAATGGGAAAGCGCAATCCGAAAATCGAGCCACAATTAAAACGAGCTCAACAGCTTTGTCCGCGGTCGAATAACTGAATTTACAGCTAATCCTGGGAGCAGCCTAATTACATCCTGATCCTTTTTGTTACTGACATGTCCTGACTCTGATTAAATCATTCATATCAATATGAATGGATGTGTTGTTGTTGTTATTATTATTGTTGTTGGTGTGTGTGGTTAGAGGCGGGTTCGGAAATGGTCGCATAAATAATTGCAATTGGCATAGGGAGTTATTTGTTTAAATGACAAATAAAATGCAGAAATTATTTTTAAAAACATTTTGTTGCTTCTGTTATGTTTTTTTTTTTTTATTGTTATTGGTATTTTGCTGTTGCCCTGTTGGCCTTGTCTGGTTGCCTCTGGCAAATACGCGTCGTATGCGCAATTTATTTACCAGCATTTCTGTTTGCCTGGTTTTTATGCCTGGTTAGGACTGGCAGCAGTTGCTTAAACATTTATGCAGCGTGTGGATTTTTGTTTGTTTAGCCCATCCAATTGATGAGTGTAGCAATAAGGCTGAATCGGTCCAACGACACCCTCCCGGTGGTGCTAGTCAATCCGAGGATACATTTTTAATGATATTTGCATTGCTGATGGTGATTTCATGTTTTACAACCAAACAAAGGTTACAATTGAAACAAGGACGTTTTCAAATCCATAAAAGCTCGTTGAAAAAAAAATGTATTTTAATTCCAAAACAATATTCTTTTTTTTCTGCGAACAGTTTGTAAATTCCTTTTCCATCAGTCCACTCTAAACAAACTATTGATTCCCCCTTATTTTCCAAATGGGCATTATAAAAACAGTTAACAATATTTACTGAAAACATAACTTGAATCAAGTGCTCTCCAAGTTGCAGGATCTTCAAGTGTTGTTGCTGAGACGACGACGACCCACATCTGTGGCCATTTCTTCTGGGCAACCGCAAATGGCAATGTTTATTAGCCATAATGATGCTCCGTCAACAAAAGGCAACAGAGATGGTCAAGAAAACTATGCTGATGTTTTGCCACCGCAACTAAATGAGGTTGCAATCTTTGAATAAACTATAAGTTTTGTGTGGCACCCGAAGCAAATAGAATGCAAAAAAATATATATATATTTAGAGGGGGAAACAACATAAAAGACGAGCAGAACACAAGAAGCAAGCAGACAGGCCAAGGTATCCGTTCCGTCGCCAGTTTTGCTCCCGTGAAATCTTCCTCTTTCTCTCGTCCTTCCTCTCTCTTCCTCTCTCCCTATCTCTGATGACGAGGCGACAATTTTACTTGGCTATTTATAACTGTCGAGCCTTTGTTGCTTCCTACTGCCTCTTCGCTCTCCAGCTGTCTCCACGATCTGCCACTTCGTGCTGCATGTTGCGGCTCGTAAACATCTTCATTCAGTTGTGTGTGCTTGTGTGTGTGTGATAGGTACACAACGTTAACAGCTGTTCGTCCTAGTGCACGTCCTTGTCAGCCGACCAGGCGACCACCAATCACTCGACGCTCTCGCAAATTGCGGTAATTTCTTGTTGTCGCATTCAGGCAGCGGCAAGCAGTCGCTAAATTATAGCCAAAGTGGCTAATTTGTCACACTGAGCGCCAAGAGAAAACCGGTGACAGACGAGACAGACAGAGGGGGGAAAAGTAGAGAAAGAGATGAGAAAGTGGGTTGGGTTAACCGATTATAAGTCAGACAAAGCCTCAAGGGTCTGTCGGCATAATTCGATCATCCGTTCAATTGCTTATGATGATATTCCTCTGCTCGGCTGTTGTACAACATTCAACCAAGATGATTTCCTTGATATCCTGTGCATATATTGTTGCCTTGAACCAACACACACACACACATACACACACACAGCTGCGTTGAGCAACGTCCAACATCGATTTGGCTCTTTATTGCTATTTTATGGAGCAAATACAACTTTCGAGCATGCAAAATTTGTGCTCAGTGCACAATGGACGATTGTGTCCTCCGGAGCTGAGCAGACCATCGCCTGCAGATGGGCTGCTTAAAGAAATTTTGGAGCAGGGCAAAGCAAAGAAAATACGATACCATTCAATGGTCCTATGGGGGCAACCAAAAGTTGTTGCTCATTTTTGCATTTGGCTTTGGTCCAGCTATTGCTGCAGCTGCTTCTGCTCCTGCTGCTTCTGCTGCTCCTCCTTGTATCTGTCGTTGTGTATGCAAATGCCACTCTGGCTATTGGATTTGAGTATTCGGATAAACATTTCAATTGGCCATACGCTTCATTACCTCCAACCCGATATCGAATGCCATCGCATCCACATCCACTGTTCACCCAACTTTTTCAATCTGGCTACGGGTGTATCTCAATTGGCCTGGGAAAATCAAAACGAAACGCATCGAAAACTATTGAAAATTAATTTCGAAAGAAATTCACAAAATGCAACCAGCAATTGTTGCACATTCCTCTTGTAATTTGGGATGTTTTTTGTATCCTCCTCTTGCTTTGAGTTAATGTTGTTGTTGCCTGGCCTGTAATGCAATTTCAGCGCAGATCTGACAACAGTTACTAAATTATGCAAATTAAAATATGTACACATAATTACAAATGTAAATCGCATTAATTGTACAACTCGAATATCTCTCACACAATGTCAATGATGCAAATTTTGTGGTTAAAATATCACAAAACACTTTTTGCCAGTTATTTTTTTAAAAACTCGATTATTTTTTATTGACTTTTTGATAGGTTTTTGTGAGTTCTAATTAAACATTGTTTTAACATCTGATTATGACTCCGAAATTGGTTTATATTGTTTTAATATTTTAGTCAATAATACCACAGTTTAGAAGGCAAATTTTCTTCATACCTTAAAATTTATAATTTTAAAGTCAATTCGATTATATTAAATTAATCAAAGTTTGATAGAGTATGTGCTAGTCTGCTTTCTAATAATTAATGCGATTAAAATACAAAATGACCACAAATGATTTTTAAAGCCGAGTTAATTGAGGTTTACAGCGCGGTTTTCATTTGATTAAGCTCAATAATTACAGCTGCGAGCGATTCACAAATATTTTCACAACTTTCTGATTTACTTAATTCAGTCAGATTAAACACAACTTAAAGTCAAGTAAATAAATAAAAAATAAATAAAAAATATATGTAAAGGGATAACTTTGCTACTATTTACTTTATAGTAATTGCTCAGCCATGATAATAATTGACAAACTAAGCAAAAGCAGTTGCTCAAAAGCGCTAAATAATCAGTCAGCTTTAAATTATAAAATAAATATAATAAATGGGCAGTTTCCGTTATACCTAAAAATAAAATCAATTCATTATATAGGTCATTATAATCAAATAATGTAGAATTAATAAACATCATAATTTATAGCAGTTTTGTAAGGCTACAGAGCAAACGAAGCAGGCTTGTTAGTTAGATGCTTCCTTCGATCAATAAAATAATAAATGACGGTATATTTCATATATAATAAATAAAATGAAAACCAGACAGAATAAGTGAATTTTATATAGCAATCAGAAAACTTATTAAATTATTGTTTCGCCAGAAAATTAGCAGACAGAGGCCTCTAAGGGTAAACAGCCAGTGTAGGATTCTCCTTTCGATAAATAAAAAAAATATAAGTGAATCTTAGAAATTTAATTATAAAAGCCTAAAAAAATACCGAAAGGGATTGTCAATTGATTTTGATTGATTTATTTGTTGCTCATCATCAGGGAAAACTCCTCGTAGTTCAGATATCCGTCACCATCTGCATCGTAGGGAAGTATCATTTCTTCACAGTCCTCGATGGTCAAGTGCTGATGAAGCTCCATCATGACGATGCGAATCTGAGCAGGTCCTAGTAAGCCGGTGTTCTTCTTGTCAAAAATGCGAAATGTTTCACGCAGTTCATCCTCGTCCGGAGTATGGCTCATTCTAAAGATCAGCAATCGCACAAACTCGTGAAATCCCATGCACCCATTGCCATCATAGTCCACTTCGCTGATAATCAATTGTAGCTCCTTCTCCGTCGGCTGCCTGCCCAAGGCGCGTAATACATGCTCAAGATCCTTGAAGGTGACACATGCATCACTTTCATGAACTAATATCTTGAAGGCGGTCTTAAAATGATCAAGATCAGTGGAAGAAAGTTCCATTATCGCGTACTACAATTTTGTCACGTTTAAAATTTTAAATAAAAAACAAAATTAAGAACATGAAAAAATAAAACCGAGCTTTCGGTTTGAGTGTTAAATATATAAGTTTAGATGGATGTGTTCCCCAAACAGATGTTCAACATTCGAACTCAGAATTTCGCCTGCTGTGATTTGTTATTGGAGTAGATTATACGATATACGAATACTTAAGACACCCCACATAGAAAGTGACATACGATGTCAGTGTGCTCGCTGGGTCATGATTAATTGCATGTGCAGCTCCCCACATACATACTTACATACATACATACATACAGACCATATGTACATATATATATTTTATTCTGCCTGTCTCCGACTCGTTTTTTTGTTTTTCTTTTTGTTTTGTTCTTTCGCTCTGATATATTAGTTACAGTTGCTGCCCTCTGATTTTTTTTTTTATGTTTTTTGATATTTATACGCGAAATGCAACGTATCTGAAAGCATCCAACAGAGCAACGACAACAACAACAACAACTGCGACAACACCAACAACATTAAGTTTCGCCGCATGCTGCGGTCAGCCGCACACATCAACAGCCAGGCCCATGAGCCATGAGCCAACAGCCATTTGCCACTGCTACAGCAATAGCAACTACAACAACGACAACAACAAATACAACAACTACAACAAAAGCAACAACAATAACAAGGGTTGACCAGGCGAAAGTTATTTACTGCAAATCGGTCGAGTGAAGACCAGATCGCAGCTGACGACGCACAGTGGTCTCAACTGATCGATTTGCTTGCACAAATCGGAGAAAATCAAACATAAATATAATTAATTTTATTATCTTTAAAATATAATTCATCTCATTAAAACCAGTTAAATTTTTTTAGCAGTGTTTTCGTAATGTTTCAAATAAGCTAACAAAAGCAAAGGAGATTTAAATCGGTTTGGATTTGATCAAGTTTCGGCCCATGCCCAAATATTATAGCATTTTTCAGAGTTTATTAAGTCAGTAATTTTCCAAAATTTATATATAGATGACTTTCAACTCTCGATTCGAAATTGGCGTAAACATACCAGTTACACCGACTAATATAAAAAATTGGAAGTAATGCATCGAATTTCAAGCAACAGCCAAGCGTAAATCATGTTTTTCAGTTTCGATTGCCATACATATATATAGCTGTTCATATTTGAAATATAATACGCCCATAGTGAGATTTTTAAAAAAAACTGACAAAAAATGGCCGAATGGCAAACGGCAAACGGCAACTGGGTAACATTTGAAAAAAAAAACAGCTGGCTTTAAATATGCTCCAAACAGTCGAATGTTCAATTAAAATCTCGATATTAATTTAAGAGCTAACGGCGATGGCAGCCAGGTAAACTTTTCGTTGGCCACTTGAACCGAATTGGGGGCACGGTGCAAGCAGCAAGGCATTTTTCGGGCGCCATATTTGGAAATTTGATTTTGATTTCGATTTCAAAGCTACACTTTTGCGCCGAGCACCAGGCAAACTTTTTCCCAAAGCTTTAAATTATAATTGAAACAATAGAAAAAAACAAAACAAAACAACCAAAAATTTATTGAAACTAAATGCGATGTTGAAAAGTTAATTGGCAAAGCGAAAAGTTCTGATTGTTTTTTGTTTAGCAATTTAATACAATTATTTAGAAAACCATCTAAAATAGCAACATGTATTTTAATAAATTGAATTAAAAGAATAAGGAACTAAATCAGATAAACAGAGTTTAATCTTTGTATACGATTATAAATAGCTTAAAAGGCTTTCGCATAATACACTTGATAAAATTCTATTTTATTATACTTAATATGCCAACTATTTAGAGTTAAGTAAGCATCCAATTTCCATCGTTTTATAGCATCTGCTAACCGGACAATTGAGTCGATTTTACGAAAATATTCTTTGCTGCGCTTATCTGACTCGCATTAACCGCTTCAATTGCCGGAATGATTCAATGGGAGCAACTCTTAACCTCTTTACAAGTGAATTACTCGACTCGGTTATGTTGACGACAGTTGTTCACTTGCAGTTCGTTAGATACTCGAGTAAATCGAATGTCTTTCATATTGAATGGCTGCCAATGGGGCAATTGGAAGGCAGCAATCCTTTTCAGCTCCACCTTCATTCATTCATTGTGTTAAATGTTCCGGGTCTTATGCTCACATATATATATTTGTAGGCAATTATAAAGCATACCTTGCGCCATATCTGGCACCTTATCTTTGCCACTCACCTCGGGGCGAACGTGCTACGTGCTGGGGCAGCTGCCAGCTGCAGTCGACGCGACGACGCTGCAAAGGAGGCAACAATAAATTATTTCACTGCTGACCACAAACAGTTGAATCTTGTGGGTCGTTGTTGTTGAGATGGTTATTGTGTTTGTTGCCGTGTGCACGTCTGCTATTAAACTCGGCGTAAAAATAGCTTGAAATATGTAATTTTCCGGTTCAATTACAACGCCACAGCAGCGGCAGAGGCAGCAGCAGCGCGGATTGGAGTGGACTGAGCAGGGAGGGGGCACGGAAATCGGCTGTGTCAGGAATCCGCATCCACATCCGCATTCGCATCCGCAACATCGCGGCCAACAGGCCAAGATCCATGTACGCTGATAGCGACTGGCGACCACCAACGCGCTTGTGCGATATGCGGCTCGGATAGCACTCAGTAATTTGTAGTAAATCTCTGGGGCACGTGAAGCAAGACTGCCCAAGCAGGCTGAGTTAGAGCCAGAGCAGCGGCAGTGGCAGTGGCAGTGGCAGTGGCAGGGCGCTGGCGATGCGGATGGAGAACTCTGAGTGACCCGCTGCTGTTAGATATATTCGGCGGACGCGTGCCGCATTTTAAAAAGCCAAAATTTGAGTTAAAACGTAGCATTTCCTGTCCTAATATTTACATTTAGTGGAACTTATCTTAATGACCTTCCACCAGAGATTAATCTACCAAGTAAATAACAATGCTTAAGTTGTGGCGAATATAAAAATTAAATTCATTTAAATATTGTTCATTTTATAATCAAAATTAAAGTCAATGTGCAAATCGATACAGCAAAATAAAAAAAAATCGAAGGGAATATTGCCAAACATTTTTTAGGATTAAAAGTATACTTTAGATATATAAAATCAATCATTTATTACACAAAGCTTTCACTGCTAAATTTGGCAAATGGAAGCACTTCGTTAATATGTCAACTTTGTTGGATTGCTAAAAAAAACACATACGTCAAATTCATTTTCCTATTTATACAGCGCTGGTTAAGCAAATATTCTGCTTAGAAAAACTCAGAGTTGATTTAAATAAAATGAAATAAACAACAGCCGAGGAATGCGACTCGTTAAAAAGATTACAAATGCTGAGTAGGAAAAAATCGATGCATTTGATGGGAAAATAAATGGTAGGTGTGGATGGAGAGAGGGGGGTGGAGGTGGAGAGGTATAGTATGGTGCTAAGCAACTTGACTGCAAAATTCCAAGCAAGTAAATTTTAAACATCGCACGTGGCTATAAAAAGCATGCCAGGCGAACGAATGTGCCAGTAGCAGTCAGGACTATTCAGCAGCCAGGACGAGGAGGTGCGGAGGTGAGGAGGATGTAAGAGCGTTTGGAATAAGGGGGAAGGAGAAGGGGTTCGTTAAAAGGAAGCTACGTGTGGGCAACTGCATTTTAGCGCCATATTTTATACACACTTAAAGTCACACACAGAGAAAACTGCTAGGAAATGGAAATAGGAGTGAGAGAGGGTTGGCGAGAGGGATGGCAACGAGGGGGTACTGCAGTCGCCGCAGTGTCAAAGCAAGAAAGGCGAACGGCAATGCGGGCAAAGATAAACGCGGTGAGTGCAGAGGGAATAGCATCAACAACAACAACAAATGGTCAAAAAGTTTTCCATTCCGTGCGAAAACAACAACAACAACAACAACAACAAAAAAATGTGTGAAAAAAGCAAGTGAAAATGGGTTAAACAAATGCCAAGAGCACAACAAAAGAGGCCGCAAATAAAATGCAGGCCAACGCCACGCCCACGTCACAGCCCCCAAAACACACAATTTAGTAAAGTCTGTTCAAGGTACGGAAAAATGCTGCGTACAACGGTGCGTATAATGAATATTAATAAATGTGCCAGTAAATTAATTAATGAAACGCCGCATTTTCAATTAGCAACAAGACGCAACAAGCAACAAGCACATTTCGACAGCGAACAAGACATTTCACAAGGCCACTAACTGATTTGGCCGTGGGGCCTGGCTAATTAAAATTTAATTAATTAACAATGAGACGGCAAATGGCCGAAAGCTGGCAATAGAAAAGTGTCGAAATTATGACAAAACAGTCGCCATCTGGCAACGAGATTTTTGAAGTAGTCGGATATTAAGATGAATTTTCATTTCAATGGACCATGTGGCACATGGCGCGTGCCACATTGGCTAAGCAACACATTGCCACGAACTGTATTGATTCCATCGTTGTGGCTGCTTCTCTTCTAGTAATTGTTGCTCCAATATGCCACATCATTTTCGGCTCATTAATCATGGAAAGCATTTTCATTAGCATTTTCTTCGCTTTAATTACCAGACAGCAGACCAGTGCAACAAGGATAAGCCATAAACGACAAACACAAAACCAGCTATTCAATTTAGACCACAACAAAAGGCCATAAATTCGAATGCCTTCAAATGAAACCAACCAAATAAATGCGTTGTCTAAAAATTGTTGAGATGAAAATAATGTAAAATCAATATTATTATAGGAAAATAAATTCAAATGAATAAGCAACTTTCATTAAAATGAAAACATTAAATATTATTATATATTATATAATATTCATCCAAGCATAGTCAAGTCTTACCACTTTCCGTAAAATGCCATTCTCTGTTGGTTTTCTCATTTCATCTAAAGAATACCTATTTTTATTTATTTTTATTTATTTCCGTAGAATTTGCCAAATATTTTATAAATTCTCAAATGTTCCGCTTTTAAATATGGGTTTTCAGAAGTGCTGACTTTACCAGAAGTAAAGTAATTTCAATAAATTTATGTCTATTGCACAATTATTTGCGAATTGGCTTACAAAGTGATGGTTACAAAATAAGCTGGAATTGGAATGGATTTTCTATGGCCAACTAAATTGCAGTCAAAGCCATCTCAGTATTTGGCAACAATTTGTCGCAGGGGCGACAGCGTTGCAGCAGATTGCTTGTCAAGCTGGCGGAGAAGATGTGTGTGTATGTGATGAGGCAAGAGGAAGGTAGGGAATGGAGGGAAGGGCATGCATCCATGACCAGCACGTTCGGCACGTTGCTGGCCATTTTGCACATTTGACGACAGTGACAATTATCGATCAGAGGCACGCACAACGGGACGCATAAATGGGACAACGACGCATCCTTGGGCTCATTTGCATAAATGGCGTGCACCAATCTGCGGCACCACCCGGCCTCAGCCACTCTTATACCCTTTCAAAGGGGCACAAAAAGTTCGGCACACATACATATAATGTTTCGTGAATGTGCGCATTTTTTTTTGACGCCGGCTGCTGAGTTGGAGGCGCGTCCTCGTCATTTGTTGCAACTATTGTTGCAATAATAGCCCTGAAACATTTACGACCAGGGGGCATTCAAGCAAAAGAATTTTGTTGCATATTCCAGCCGCCGCTTTAAGCTGTGATGCTACGATGGAGACGCCTAAATCAAAGCAGCCAAATGAAATGTCTTCATTAAATTAAACTGGCGACGAAAATTAAAATGACGAAAGACGAACGAAATGTTTAGTGGCATATTTTATAGGCCGTGGCAAAAGAAATATGCGGCGATAAAGTCTGCCACTTCGGCAAGGGGGGAAAGGACAAACACAGGCCGCACCAGCACCAGTAACAACGGCAAAGCTTTGCTCCGTTCCGGCCTGCCTTGCCCCTCCCCTTACTGGCCCTTGGGCCAGTAATTGCCGAGTGTTTTATTGCCAAATTTTGGAGCTGGAAGTCTACGTCTAACGTCGAACATTTGTCAGGCCACAGGCGCCAACAGAGACGTCTCCCGCGCGCACTCCCCTCTCTCTCTCTCTCTCTGCCTCTTACTGAAGCACTTCGTCCTGTGTCGTTTTTGGTCATAAATTTTGGCACTTGACTTTTCGCGTGGAATTCATTAGTTTTGCCCCAACTGAAGTCAGTGCTGACGCCAAATTAAATTACATTTAATTGCTTGGCTCATAACTTGGGCGCACAGCTTCCAAGACTGCAGTTCACAGTTGGCCAATACGCAATGTCTGCCACTGATAATGCCAACCCATATGCAGCTCAAGTGCACTGAAAATAAATACAAAATATATAAAAAATACTAAATTTTAAATCTCTTTCGTTAGTAGCAATAAATCAAAACATTTAATATCATTTGCCGATTATTGAATTTTTTTAATTATTTTTTTAAACATTTTCTGGCACATATTTCTTTATATATTTTAGCTTTTTCAATTCGAATTGAATATAGGCAAAAACAATACTATTTATTTTCAAGTGTATCTCTTGTAATCGGTCCAGTGTCCATTCAACTTATTTGTCATCATTAGACAAATGTCCAGCCACAATTTGGTAGTGTCTTCAACCGAATTTTGTTGCAGCTGCTGGCTGCAGCAGTCTCCATTCTGCAGCATGACTCAACTTGCAGCGTCTTGCGTCTGACAACTCAAATATATATATATAATTCTGTTGATTTTGAAGTGAACTCAAGAGCGGCTGCTGACATCGGTTCACTCAAGCTGCCCAAGATAGGAGTGCAAACCCTGCAAGCGATAGCTAATATAAATGCATGTAATACATTTCGGACAGGGCCCAACACTCAACTCGGCTCAGTCGGTGTGGCAAGTGGCTGAATTTGTTGCTCTTCTTCTTGAATCTCTGCAAACTGCAGTTCAAACTTGTCTTAACTTAGTTTTTGTCCTTCAGTGAACTATATTTACTCGACAGCCGTCCAATTCAAGCTTATCCACTTGAGTGTTGATGAATGTGGATGCGTTCATCCTAAAAAGGCTAAGGCATTCCCGCAATACCCAATGGAAAGCACCAAGATCACATATGAAAGTGTGATCCGCTGCAAGAGAGCCCAAATAAAATAAAGCTAAATATAATATAACTTTTGTTGTCTAAATAAAATAACTTTATATGTTATAATTTATTATCTTTAATTGCTGCTTGCAATGCTACTTCAGTTTCTGTTATCCTTGTAATTGTTTCTCCTTATAAAATATTAAAAAATTAATTAATTACTCTGCATTTTATACATCAAAAATTAAATACGTTTCTATGCATTTTATGCATATATTTTATATATATACAAATTTAGTAACAATTTAATTGAAAATGGATAACATTGCCATATCCTAGGAACTCCTTCTTCTTTCTCTTTATATGTTATCGTTATTTATTTGTGCATTCAAGAAATACACTAAGAAATATTTTAGTTTCTTGTTTAGGGTTCCTTTTAAATAAAGATGCTCAATAAGTGACAGTTTCAAATATATTTGCATTCTCTGGTTACGTTCCTATTATATGCTAAGAATGCAAAAATATTGTAAACATAATAAAAAAAAACAATGGAAAACCCATTGGAATTCTGCTGGCGCACCTAAGCAATTCGTTTGGTGTCTGGCAATTCTCAGTTGCCGAGCTGCCAATTTGTTTGCTTCAGTCAGCACAAATATTGAATCTCTCTCTCTCTTATCCCATTTAAATGCAATTCCCTGAAGCAGCCGTAAACTTTATTATCATCATGGCAATTGCTACTCAAGTCGAGTGCGGACTTTTGTTCTCCAGCGCTGTTCGTTCTTCACAAATACTTGCCAAAAAATGAGCTTGCTGCGTTGAATTTCATGAAATTCATAAAAATTAATTAAGAACTAGATGTTGAAGAAGTTGCTGCTGCTGCTTCTGCTGCTGCTGTCAAACACTTGGCCACGCGCCAAGTGAGACAACACAGCTTGAGACAAGTTGGGAGACACCAGGCCAACCTCACCCACTCACCCACTCGACTGCTACAAGTTATTGCCAGTGTTATTGTCTTCTTGTTATTTCAGGCTATTGACCAGTTCACACTCAAGTTGTTTGCCTTGTTGCTTCCCCCCCTCGAGTGTTGTGTCTCCAACTGCAGCTTCGACTGCTGCCTTCAACGACTTGTACATTATTTCATCTACATTTTTGTAGCCAGTTGCCTTCAGTTTGCTTAAGCTGTTATTTCATTTTTCACTTGCACATTGCCACGTTCGCTCTGTGTCCAGGATAAGGCAGCTGATGTTTAACCGCACTCTGGTCTCCAGTTTCTAGTCTCCGGGTAAGTTGCGGTTTCCTTAGGTTCCGGCAACTGCCAGCAACGTTGCGGTGATAAACTCTCTACATTTGCAACAGTGAAATGCTGCTCTTACTGCTGCTGCTCCTGCTGCTGCTGTGGCAAGTTTGCTGCATAAATCGCCGTCCAATGTATTTAGATTCGGATTTGGACAGTTTTTAATTGAGTTCCGGGGCTCCAAAAGCATACAACACTAATTATAAGATGGGGACCAGAGAACACAATTTGAGCATGTTTGATTAAACAGCACTTACAGCTCCGAGTAGTCACGTACAAACCACTATATGGCTCTCCAGTTTAAATTACTCAATGCGACTAAGAGGCAAAGAGGAGGACTCGACCCATCCACACACAAGTTTCCATGCCAATGCATAGATAAAGGGGGGGGCGCCTGGAATGGGGTTAAAGCACCAAAAGTCGCGATTCGAGTTAAGAGTTTTTGCTGCTAATGAAATAAAGATGCCCCCAGTATCAATGTGTGTGTGTGTGTGTGTGTGTGTGTGTGTAAGAGAAAATGATAAATATAGAGAAAGGGCTGTGAGGAGGCACTCGCAGTGGATTCATTTCAAAAGTTTGCTAATGGTTTTAAGCGTAATGAAGCCGGAAATTAGTAAACATTTTGCACATTGGCACAAGTGACGCTCTAAATGGATTAGTTAAGCCAACCCAAGACAGAAGATGTGTTTGACTAATGACAGACAGCTCTCGACTATAACATAATTTGTAGAACAAAATTAAAAGTCTACTTGTACATTTATTTCGTACTACTTTAATCAGCGCAAATTGTTTTAACTGCAATTAAAAACATTTAATATTTAAATACGAAAATTTTGACTGCATTCTAAATGTGATTAGATTTTAGAAAACTTCTTCAAAGTTTGTACTACTGATTTAATTAGGGCAATTAAACACATTTTATAGTTAAACATAAATAATTTGACTTATGCTTAATTTAATTAGAGTTTAGATCGTATTTTCTTTATCCTAATTAAATACATAAATACTCAATAATAATAATAATAAAAAACAATGTGTGAAATACAAAAAAATTAAGTGCCTTTCACTTAGAGTACTCTGCATTTTATTTATCCATCAATCATTATCAGCTTTGGGTAATCAATTCTTCAATTTTTACACCACTGTATTTTGTCTCGTTTTTCATTTACTTCTGCTCCTGTTTTTCCTACCCATTTGACCCATCCACTGATTGCTTGCTACAAGAGCTGTGGAAGCTAATGCCAATGTTGTTGTTGTTGTTGTTGTTGTTGTTGCTGGTGCTGCTGGTGCTTCGCTATTAAGAGGCCAAGTTATCATCAAGCATCGTGTAGGAGAGCCTGTTTCAGTTACCAGCCAGCGTTTAGGATACTTTGCTTTTTGGTGGCTCCTGTCTCTGGTCTCTGGTGCTCTCATTGTCTAGGCAAAGCTTTTGTTAGTTAATTTATTTGAAGTTTGCAACTAAAAGTTTTAATGTTGCCGCTTTGAATTTGGCTTAAATGGATAATTATTTTAACAAATTGTGCAAAATGCTTAACAAAAACTTTCAAAAACCCAGGCCCAAAATGCTGCCAACCTCCATTTGGCTGTGGCTGCGGTTATCTAAGCAAATGTTTCAACACTGCGTCGAGCCAGTTGCGCCAGGTGTCGAGTAGGCTTTTAGCAAGGTGACAGCGGGCTGTTTGGTGGTAGGGGAAGGGGGGTGTCAGGCTATAAGTTCAACAGTTGAACGCTAGACAACACACAGTGGCAACAGCCACGATTCATAACTCAAAACTTAACACACCGCAAAAACTTTGAAGATGGCGCTGCTGCTGCTTTGTCACGCCTTGCCACGCCTTCTCGTGGCCAAAATTTTAATTAGTGGCATTTGTTGCACAGCATCCAATTTAATGCACTTGAAATCATTTCGCCAAAGTTTCCGACAAGTGGGGGAAAAATATGAAGGCCCGGAGGGATACCAAAAACCAACTTGCAAATGAAATAATTGCTAAACGTTTTAAGCATGCATAGCGACAACATTTAAAAGAGTTAAATATTCATGTTCCGGCAAACCAAATCACCTAAATTTCGCCACGAAGCAAAAATCACTGAATAACAAAAGCAGCAAACAGAAATTAAGCCTTAAATTACAGCAGTATTTTCAACTTAAGAGGCGTCATAAACAGGGCTTTCACAAAAGCAACTTGGCCCGCAAAATTAAACATGGCGAAATGAGGCAGAAAGTATATTCAATTACGCAGACATTCTCAAAGTTTCTAATACTTATGAATGAGGGGGGGGGGATGGGTGAACTGGGGTGGCAAGGCACTTTGTGAAATCAGCGACAAGGACTGGCGTCAGTTGTTACCATTGCTACGTGCATCGCATGGCGATTGTCCCAAACTTTTAACACAATTTATAAACGCAACGATATTTATAGAATTTTTGAATTAAATGCAAAATATTTTACCACACGCGCCTGCAGAAAAGTTGATGCCACAAGTACCCACTGCCTCCCTCCCTTTCTGCCAGACACACACGCACAAACACTCACACAAACTCTTGTCCCCTCCCCACACCCAAAACCCTCCACAAAACAAGAGAGAAACACAAAAACAAACAGCAGCCGCTTGTGGAAAAGGCCACTACAAAAGTTGGCCCAAACTCGGACTTCGTTGCGAATTTATGAGTCGAGTCTAAGCCAGGCACATTTTAAGCATTTAAAATATTTATCAACATTGATGTATGAAACATTTTTTAGTTGGTTTAAGGCCTCGAGTGCCTAGAATGTAACTGCAAATATGTGAAATTGCATTTACATAATTGAAATTTTGTCATTATATATAAACCGATATCAATTTACATTCAAATTACATTCACACTCATTCTGAAAGGGGTACCATGATATTTTTAAAATGTTTTATAATTAATTTTCATTTTTAAATACTTTGTATATTTTTTTAGTTTTAGTTTTTATAATGTTGATTTAATTTTCTGAAATTAAAACAAATCACCATAAATAATTCTCGTAATTTGTAGGGTTAAATTATAATAATTATTTGAATATTTGTAGGGTATTGAAATGTTGACTAATCAAGCGAAAATTTGCCATCTAATTATTAATGACAATTTGTTGCACTTGCAGTCAAATTAGTATTTTTTGCACAAGGGTATTTTATGAGTACAAAATATAAATTACATTCAAATGATAAAAATAATTGTAAATTATTTGGTCCATAATTATATCAGTTACGGTTGCCCAGGAAATGTAATTGATTTTTCGAATTCGATGCACTTTCACAATAATTTGATTTAATTTTGTTAAATTAAAATGAAACTCTGCACGCATTAAACTTTGCAATAAAAGTTCTTTATTCTGAAATATATTTAAACTAATGTGATTCATGAATCAATTTGGCAAGAACAACATGTTACCATTTGTTGATTTTCATTTTGTCGGCTCGAGATTAATTTTTTCCATGCTGCCTGTTAAACCAAATTTTACTTGTCGCTTTGGGCCACACAGCACCTTTGAGCACTTTTTGTGGCTTTTGCATATTTATGCAATTAAATTTGCAAATATGCTGTGATGCCGCAGCAGCCCTCAAACCCCCTCACCGCACGATACTTTTTTCTGTCAAATATTGCACATACAAAGAAAATATGTTTAAAATTTCACATTTTTTTAATGATTGCCATTTTCATTGTTAATCCTGAAAGCAACTCGGTGATGCAAAAATGTGGCTACTATTTAAATACTGTTAATTGCCAATAACGCATTTTATATTAAGTAGAATTTAGTTGAAAATATAATATATATAAATAGCAAGTTAATTGATATGAACTTTAATATATATAAATTTATTTTATATATAAATATTATATTTTCACTCTGTCAAACCTCAATATTTTAAAGTGCTTGCTCTACAGATATAATTTTATTTATATATATACGATAAATAATAAATAAATAAATATAAATAATAAATAAATAAATATAAATAATAAAATATCTTCAAATTGAGCTCTCAATGGAAAAAAAAAGAATACAGCGAAAGAGACAATTTCAAATGGGATTCGAGCTATTTCTCAAATAGAGCCATTTTGTTGTTGCAACAGATTGAATGCCATTCCAAGTGTCAATAAGTGAGACGCTGTAATGTCAATTGCAAATGCATTGAAGCAACGTACAAGGGGAGGAGAGAGTGAGGAAGAGGGCTAAAGAGTGGCAAAGAGGGAGTTAAAACGATTTTGAAATTGTTGTGCAGCTTCTGGTTTGTTTTGATAGGTCGCGGCATAAATTTACAATAAATTGTATACACAATGAAGACATTACGTATACGCCACGCTGTGCCTGCAGCCGCACGGAACGTGCCACAGGCACGCAAAATGTATTAGAAACGGAAACAGCTGAAGGCAAACACCTGAACAGCAAAATACGATTACGATAAAGGGGAAGCAAACCCAAATCGAGCTGCGGTGCAAGGGGCGCGGGTCACCGGGTAGCGGGTAACGGGTGAGGTGTGAGGGTGCCACAACAATTTGTTGAGTGCGGACCGCGCAACAAGTGACAGAAAGCCAAGCGCAAAAGGCACAACTATCGAAACTAGGCAACAACATCTGCAACATGGCCAACATGGCAAAGGGTAAAGGAAGAAAGGCACAAAGAAGGAAAACCCGTCTAGAAACATTGCTTGCAGACGGCGCGCCGCATAAAAATTTATGATTATGTTAAAATGTAAAATGTGAAAGTGCCAACGGGGCAGAACGCGGCAGAACGTGGCAGTGGCAGACGGCAGCGCAGCAGGTGAGCGAATTTGTGTTAATGTTCCCACTGCAAACAGCAGGCAGCAAGCGGCAAGCAGCGAGCAGAAAGCAGCAAGTGGCAAGCAGAAAGCAGCAAGCAGCAAGTAGCAAGCAGCGAGTAGCAAGCACCAAAGGCGTTGCAGCGGCAAGCAAGCTAGCCAAGTGGGTCGCCTTGTGGCAGATAAAATATATGATTTCTGTGCTCAGCGTAAATGCAACAAAACTGATGACGACAACGTCGCTAGTATTATGGCAAATAATGACGCAACAACAACAAAAAAAAATAAAAAAAAAAATAAAAAAAAATAAAATAAAATAAAATAAAAGGAGATAAAACAGCTAAAAAAAAAACAGTTTGCTGCAATTTGTTATTTAGTTGTTGCCGCTTTCTGTGCTGCTAAATACCCAGCAACTCACGAAAGATATAAATTTTATTAAGTTATTTAATTATTATATTTATATTAATAGTAATAAAAATAATCTATTCGATTTTCAGTTTTGTTAAGGATTTTTTTTTAGATAATCTTGCAAAGTATTTCTTAGTCGAGCAGCTCAGAAAAAGCATTGTTTGTTGTCTGTTTCTGTTTCACGTGACTCTCATCTTAAGGCGATGGACAAGGAGCGAGAGGGGAGTCAAGGGGAGAGGGATATTGCAGTTTTGTTTAACTTTTAACTTGGTTGGATTTGTGACAGTTTATGTTGCCTGTTGTCTGTTTGGGTTTGGTTGAAAGGGGGCAGCATGGTTGTTTGACAGCGGGTTGCACAAAGTTTTTGGCAAATGACGCTGCGAAACAGATGTGGCACGGCTAGTCTAGACAAGTTTGAGTCTGATTTGTATAGGTTGTAAATTACATATTTGCTTGCATTATCTATGACAAATTGTTGGCTAAAGTGATAACACCAAAAAGCATAGAAAACATACAAAATGACAGATGACAGATGAGTTGAGACTGGGTTAGATAAAAAGTGCCTGCAGAATATGTTGGTAAAAAAATAGAGAATAAACATATTTATTTAATTACAAATATGTAAAAAGTTTTTTGTCAAAGCAATAAGTTTTTTGCCACCAGTAAGAAATATTTGCCGAAACATAGCTTCGGTAAATATTTAATTTGGACTTTTTATATATTTTTCATTTTGATGCAAACTAAAAATTCCGTTTATATTAAGGCTTCTACATGAACACGTTTGCCAAGAGATCTCTGTTATCGTATATATATATTGCAATGCGACTCTGCGAAATGACTTCCTGCTGAGCGTTGCATCTGCATCCGTATCCGTATCCTCATGTGCAATCCCTGCCCTCCTCTTGGGGCATGTGCTGCAGTGGCAGCATCAAATCGATTATGTTGCTATTACTTCCGGCAGTTGTCGCTACCAGATGCGCACACATATATCTTAAACACATATGCCCCCCTATACACCCCTCCCCCACACTCTAACACCATCTTCCCATTTCTTATTCCTTCATGCAACACACACAAAAAGCAGTCGTAAGAGAAGGCAGCATTCTTAAAATAAATTTCCATGCTTATTCTGTGATTTAGATTTTTTTCCCTAGTTGTGTGTCATTTCGGGATTTGCCGGGCTAACGGCAACAGCTGTTGGGGCACGCAGCAGGCTGCAGGCTGCATGTGTCGCCCTTTGGGAGCAAATTGCGCCCAATTGTCGGTTTGGCACACTTGGCCCCAACAATGCTTTTAACAACCATCAACATTATCATCAGCGATGCTGTTCGGCCTTTTGTTGGCAATTTTATGTGCGGAGGCCTGGCCTGGCCTGGCCTGGCAGGTGGCAGCTGCATAAGTGAGCCTCTGCAACGCATGTTGCCCCATTGCTGCCAGTTGCATGGAAATTTCCAAAACAGGTCAAAGGGTGTTTGGGTGTTGGGTGTTGGATATTGAGCATTGCCCGCTGGGGTTAATTTGCCAACTCAATTGACGCTGGCCGCAGAGCTGCACTCGATGCTAGTTGCTGTTTTTGTTGTTGATGTTGATGTTGTTGTTGCTGTTGCATGCCACGTTAGCCAGCAGCTAATTAGCTGGCAATGCGCTAAGCGCTTGCACATAATTGGACCAATAAGCTGGCCAACACAGCGGGACCGCCAGCCATAGCCATCCTTTGATTGATAACAAATTTTAGCCTAACTATGCCAAACGATGTATTCAACGCCTGGAGGCGTGGCCAGGCAAACGGGGCGTGCGAGCCGTGTGGGGCGTGTGTGCCTAATGAGGCAACTTAATTAGATAGCATTTGAGTAGTCGAATCTTGAGTTTCAAGCACCAACTCTGGACTCTCCAGTCTCAAGTCTCGTGCGTGCCATCTTACACTCAATTGATTTAATAGACTTGGGTCACGGCTCATTGTCCTGGCCGGGATGGGGCTGGAAGGACACTGGGCAGTCAGTGCCGTTTGCCTGTCCCCAAATTGTGATTGTCCCTATTTTATGCGTGTCACATAATAAATCTTATTTGATTTGTTTACCTCCGTTGACCAGCCGACCCAATCCCCACTTTAACCATTGTCCTTCTCATTAGACAAGCATCATTGTTTTGTCTCTCTCTCTCTCTCTCTGTGTGTGAGTGTGTGTGTGTGTTTGTTTGTGTGTATTCTGGCATCCCTCTTGTATTGTTGCCAGTTAATTCGATTAAGTATTGGCCCCATTTAAGTGACGAGGTTCAACGCACGCCGGATGCTCATTAAATTAATAATCAAATTACGTATTCGCCACGTGACATGCGCCAGTGTCATCAATAGACCAAAGATTATTAAATTCATTTACATATATACATTACATATATATATATATATACACGTGTATTTATTATATGCAACGCACAAATCTTTTTAATTAAATTTCGGTTTTGCATTAGAAATTCAATTAGCACAGATTATTTCTAAGTTCATTTTTCAATTTGATGTCAGTAAATGTCCCATCGATTCTTTTCTGCAATCTATGTGAATGCAGTTGGCACTGTTGAAATTTGTAGCTAAGTGGCTTTTAGCCATTTGTTGAAGCTGTCAACGGCTTTATTTGACATTGAAGCCTTTTCTCGGTGCTTGTGTGTTCTTTTTTTTTTGGGTTTTACTTTCCCAAAAATAGCAATGAGAAGATTTTAGGACAGCTATTAAATTTAACAGATTTTAAAGAGAACTTGGAGCCTATAAGATTGATTTTAAAAAGTCTGTTTTTATCATTATATAAAAAGATTCTTCGATTTAGTATAGCAACATCAAGTAAGAATCTAATTCACACTTGGAAAAAGTATTTAATAAATTATGCCCAAAATGAAACATTCATTAATGGTCAATTCGAGAAAATCAATCAGTTCATCTTTAATCTCTGGTTGATTTCGTATTCTGATTAATGCATTGCGACACCAAAATCAATCAGAAAGTTTTATAGTTATTCGGAGAGTTCTGATGAGGTAAGTGTGATGATGGTGTTTCCTATGTATGAATGGGGGGGAGGGGTTATTGCAGCACTCTGGCATCAAATTAATCTTCACCCTTTCATGGCACATTGGCAATCTGTTACATGACACGCGGCGTCAAGTCAAACACTTCACTTGGATGCTATTACTTAAGCACATGTTTTATAATAAGATTCGAGGGCAACGGAAACAATTTTTCATGTGCCTGCTCGAACGTGTCGCTTGGCAAAAATCTTTCACTCTTTCCCTCTCTCTCTCTCTCTCTCTCTCACTCTCCCTCTATGTGGCTGCTAGCTTGCATTTATGGATGGTTATCCGGCTCAAAGTTGGGCTTTAGCATCCAGCTCGATAGGACAATCAGTCATTCCTCGTTTCATGGCTTGCTAGCAAAATGTGTCCAAAGCTTGTCCGTGTGTGTTTGACTTTTGTTGTGTATGATGAGTGTGTGTGTTATGCGTTGTGCATATAAGGTGTGTAAGCATTATGTGTGTGTGTGTGTGCTTTACACTTTCGTTAATCCATCAAAGTCGATGCCCCGTCGTCTTTGAGCCAAGGTGAATTTAATCAAGGCCCGTCGTGATTTCATTTCCAGTTTATACATTTAAAAGTGAGATTTTGATGAGACTTCTCTGAGACTTCTCTGAGACTTCTCTGAGGCCTGGCAAAATAACCGCAAATTAAATTTGCTGCCAAATACTTCATTGAGAAAAGGCAAACCACAGCTTTCTAATTAATGCCACAGACAGAAGCACAGTGCGCAAAAGGGAACTACGACAGGCGACACCTTAACACCTGTCACACCTTAAGGACACACACAACACACAACACACACACACACACAGAGGCTAATACGCTCTAATGTCCTGTCTATGCAACTGGGCCTTTTGTTTGGCATCATTAAGTTTTGTGGCTGTCTTGTTAGCATTTATGATTATTGTTTCCTGTGCGTTTTCAAAGCTAATTTCTCTCTCAAATATATCTAAAATATGCATGCAATTATTTCAGCTTCCCCCCCACATCTGAAACTGATGTATTTAATTAGTTTCTGTTGCTGCCATTAGCTGCTGGCTGGTTGCAACATTATCCCAACTAGCCAGGCCACATTACACTGACTGCCAAAAATATGCACATAATCCACAAGCTGACGCGCTTTTGCATGCTTCAAATGTTTACAAATCGGATTTACTCTCTACCCTCCCCCCGCCCACAATCTCTCTTCCTCTGTGCCTTGTTGGTATTTAATATTGTTAAGGTAACGGAAGAGAAAAAACAAAAAAAAAAAAAAAAACTACAACATTTTATCAGATTATGAAACACAAAATGCAACTTCCTCTGGTTATGTATTTTTTTTTTTCTTCGCAGGCATAAACGAAATCCGTGGCAGGTTTTTCTGTACCCAATACTTCGAATGTGTGTGGCAGCAAGAAGCAAAAGTTGCACAACTAGCAGAAAACTCATGCATACATATTTTCTAGCAAGTAAACGGAAACATTAAATTTGTATTTGCTGAGCTTTTGCCGCAGCGTTGCACCCCAAATAACAACAACAACAACAACAACCACAGCAGAATCAGCAGAAAAAATGCCAAAAGCTGCCGCAGCAATCGAGTATCAAAAGAAGTCAAACAAGTTGAAGCCAAGTTTCCAATGGCAAAGGCAAAGTGGGCCTGGTTCATTTTTTATGTTTTCCACATATTTATTATTTTAATGCATTGGCCTTTTTTAAATTCTGCATTTATTCGCTATCTTAAGAAAATGCTAATACCATAAATAGTTTTTAAAACATTATGTTAAACGAAACTTAGAAACATTTTTTTTTCTTAATTTGTTATGAATACAAAAACTATTTGAATTGTTTGTAACAAATATTATACTCAATATAAATCTGACATTTTCTGTAAGTAATCATGTCAAATGTGCAAAAATTATGTGAATAAGAAAATTAAGTTAAGCCAAAATAAATAAATATCTAGTTTAAAATAACTCATATAAAGTAAAACGATCGAATTTTAAATTCTAATCGGCAATTTTTTATGTCTATTTAATAGTAACATAATTTATTTTACTATTATATAAATTATTATTTATTGGTGACTTAAACAATAAGCTTAAACTTAAAATTAAGTTTAGCCAAAATAAATAAATATCTAGTTTAAAATAACTCATATAAAGTAAAACGTGTAAAACGATAGAATTTTTAATTCTTATCGGCAATTTTTGATGTCTATTTAATAGTATCATAATTTACTTTATTTTTATATAAATTATTATTTATTGGTGACTTAAGCAATAAGCTTAAATTAATACAACAATTAATAATTCTAGACTGAGCGCACTTAATGTATTTTATTTGCATTGTAATAATTCAAATCATTCAAAATAAAAGACAATTTTGTATTCTGCTGAAAAATGTAACTTTAATCTACATGAGAATTTTAGTGACTTTTCGAGTAATTTATACACGTATCTTGTTGCTCGTAATCCTGACTCCTGGCTCCTGGCTCC
Source organism: Drosophila multiciliata (assembly GCA_037043605.1). Classification (NCBI taxonomy): domain Eukaryota; kingdom Metazoa; phylum Arthropoda; class Insecta; order Diptera; family Drosophilidae; genus Drosophila; species Drosophila multiciliata. Next base: position 1,525,569 of record JBAMBF010000103.1, on the reverse strand, counting down.
GGGCTCCTGGCTCTTTATCAATCTCTATTAAACAGCACTTCTGCGTGATCACGAATTGTAGCAGTTTTGTTTGTGGCTAGGCCCGAACTACTTCCGGCTCAGCAAAAAGCCATGACAAATGACCAACATAGTGCATATTTATGATAGTACACACACACACACAAAAGAACACACACACCAACACACACGCATGCACTCAAGGCCAGTTGCACTCGCTGGGCACTCAGTGCTCGATAAAATGCCAGCACAAAGTTTATACACACGTAGTCAATTACTCACACCAGAAAAGGATGCAGCCACGCCCATCAGCCCATATTGCATGCACACACACACAGACACACAAAAGCACACGCATATGCAGTAGGTAGATTTTCCATTTTGAATATAGCCCATCTGCACACACATGCAACATGCAACAGAGAATGCCTTATAATCGATTTTTTAAGCATAAAACTTTAACGAATATTTCCGGATTATATCTTTGTCACATCGCCTCACACCACCCCCTTGCCCTTCCCAGCCCCCCCCCCCCTCAGTTCAACAATGAATGTCATTGATATTTCGGCAAGTGTTTTGCCCGCATCTGAATTGCAGATTCTGCACACAGGCAAAAACTCCGTAAATATTGAATGTGCAATAAAATTGAAAGTAATTCCCTTGCAACAACACACTCGCAACATTTTCGCCCCATTAGGAATCTTCAAATCTATGACAATTACAATCGGAATTTATCTGATATTATGGTCAAATTGCAGTCGTTTTAAAGTTACTGTTAATTAGAAAATTGCCAGGACTTCTTCCTATCTCCCCCCCAAAATTCAATCGATTGCAGTAAAATGTCAACTATTTTCAAATGCCAGATTCAGTTTGCGGTAAAGCAAAAAAAATCCATTTCTAAGCCGAAAGATTATAAATAACAATGATTAAATAAACATAACATGAGGAAAAAATATTATTAAAGAAAAACACTATAATAAAAGCAATTTATTGAATATTTTATAATTGGCATATTGTTCGCGTGCATATTAATATATATAAAAAAATATAATACTTTGAATTTTTATGTTTTTTATTTATTTAAAATTAATCAGCTTTAAATTTATTACAAATAAATGGAATTTTACAGTTGCACTGCTTGCCCCTGTTGCAGTTGTTTTGAACTGCTTGAAAGTGGTGCTTTTTGACAACACTTTTGCACGTTAAACTTTAAGCAATTTCTCCAATTTGCCTTCCAAATTCCTATTCAATATATAATAATTCCAGTTTGTTCCTAAACCGAATCATCACTGTCTGTAATGATGATCGAGTGCAAGAATGACAATACCACCAGTACGGAATAACTCTTGACAACTATTGCAATAATTGAAAAATAAATATACAAATTTAATTTCATCGCAACTCACTTGTTAAGCACACAAATATACCAAAGAATATTGATAAAGATTGAAATGCCGACCGTATCAAGGTTAACAGGAAGAAGAAAGTCAAATAAAAGGTTGTGAATATGCTCCACATTAGATAGCTCAAAATAATGGCCGATGATTCCTAGAATTGATATAGTAGAGTTAATCAAGGATTGTTTTGATGGAAACTCACATGGGCATGCATCGTGGACATCAACATCAGAAAACTAAGCAAACAGGAGGTGAACAGGGTAATTATTGTTATCGATTCCAGCAGCTCGGTGAAACCTGCAACGAGGAAAATGCAAGTATTTGAACAATTTCGAAATAGTCAACAATTTTTCTGTTACCATATGTTAGAAGCAGATAAGAGATTCCATATCCATAAAAGGCAACCTCAGCACATGCAGTGAGCCGACAACCAAAGCGCAAGCTAAAAATAAATAAAAAATTGCGCAGATAAAACATATTTAAGCTGTGAAATTTTACGATAAAGCAACTGTGTTTGTAATAATAACATTTACAATATGATTAGATGGAAATACTATATACTCTCAAAATAATTCTATAAATAAAGGGTATGAAAATGTGACCCCACTGAGAACTGCTTGACATATCTGCTTAACGTGAACTGGGAACAGTCTTGTTGAACTGCTTGTTTCCACTGCTGTGGCAACTGCTTTGTTCATTTCTGATTCATTTCCAACGGGACTTACATTGAAAACTAACTCAATAAAATATTCATTAAAATCTCTATATTTATTTATTTGATATGTTCACACACTTTTTAGAAAACTGTATTATTGCGAATCATCACTATTGACATCAAGAATCCAATGCAGGAGTGAATATACCACGAGCAGTGCATAACACTTGATGGTCGTCAATGACACCAAAACGATAAAAGAGATTAATATTTTTAATGGTGTCAGCTCGAGCCAAGAACTGGCATCCCACACAGAGAATACAACATAGAACAGAGTGCTGAATATGCCCCAAATCAGATAGGAGCTTATTAAGCCCGATGATTCCTATATATATATATATTTATTAAGTCACATATAAGTGTTACAGGCAGGTTAAACAACTTACTCTTCCTTGCCACGTGCCCTTCAACATGAAAACTGATACAACCAAGGAAGCGCCCAGCATAATTATCAAGATGGATTTCAGGAGTTCCCTCAAGCCTAAAACGAATCGCGCTCAAAAGATAACTTAAATAATTACATTTATGCAACTTTACCATCTTCTGCTAGAAAATAATAAAGTCCGTAACCGTAAAGAATAATCTCAGTGAGACCGATAACCCGGCAACCAAATAGCAAATTAAATATACAAAGGAATTTAGTCAGATGAATCATGTCGATATATGTGGAACTATAATGCTGAGCCAACTGTATTACGCAAGACGTCTATAAATATTTTGTATATTTACAAAGAATTGATTAATTGTCATTTAGCAGTTTATTTTGTTTGACATTTCACATTAGCAAATTTATTTTATTCTTAATTTGTTTATTTGGAAAGCGGAGTGCAATTTATTTGGACTATTAATTTGCTTGCTTTTAGGCAAGGAACAAGGAACACTTTGAAGTTGTTCGATCTGCCTAGCTTAGAGTTAACGTGATTTTATAATCGGAAAAACATGACGATCATAATACATTTTCCATTTCATTGTACTTTAAACCAAATATGATGAATAAGTCAGCTGAAGACTTTGGAAATATTACAATTTACAACATAGCAACTACGAAGAAGAGTTAAATGCTAAATACAAAATAGCTATCAATAGTATTATTATAATAATTATTTTTGTTTTTTATGATAAAGCTATGCAGCATGTTGCAGTCCCGCTTTGCTTCCATTTTCTGTTGAAATTCGGGCCGAGTCCCTTAGGGATTAGTCCAATGATGAGCGCAACCTTTCTCTTTTTCCGCAAGTTGGCGACTCAAAGCTCAGTTTTGTGCTGGGCTGCTCCTAACAGCTGAGGTAAACTTTATACTTAAAGTTTGAAATGTGTGTGTTTGTGTGTGTGTGGTTTTGTGTGTGTGTTTAGAGTCTAGTACTCAATGGGATTGGGATCGCGAGGCTTGCGGGAATACTTTAGGCCCAGGTTCTCGCTCACATCGTCGATGACGTCCAGTGCATAGTCCAGCTGATCCTTGGTGTGCGCAGCCGACAAACAGAAACGGATGCGACCCTCCATGATGGGCGTGGCCGGGAAACCGGCGCCCACAACGGCAATATGACGCGTGGTCAAAGTTCGAATAACGGCACTAAAATCGATAAATAAATTAACTTAGAAATTTGCTGCTATGTCTGCCATTTAGCTTACCCAATTTTGGAGAAGAGATAGACGAGCATGGGCACCACAGGCGAGTCCTCATGGCCATAGGTAATGACGCCCATCTGGGCCAAACGCCTGCGGAAATAGCGGGTATTCCTGGCCAGCTGCTGTACCTTGTTGCGTCCTATGTCGGTGCCATCCTCGCCCATTATAATGCTCATCGATGTGTATATCTGTTGCAAAACGGGCGGCGACATGGCGCTGGCATAGCAATGGGCGTGGCTATTCGTGCGCAAGAAGTCAATCAGTTTCTGTAAAGTAAAATGAATATTAATCTTTGGAATTGTTGTACAACGCCTAAGGAATAATTACCTTAGGGCCGGCAATATAGCCACCGGCGCTGCCGAAACTTTTGGTAAAAGTGCCCATTAGAATATCAATATCCTTGGGATCGACACCAAAGTACTCGCCAACGCCACGACCCGTGGGACCCATGGAGCCAATGCTGTGAGCCTCATCCAGATAGATATACGCCTTGTATTTCTTCTTCAAGGCAATTATCTCGGGCAGGCGAACAATGGAGCCCTCCATGCTGAAGATGCCCTCGACGAGGATCATGATCTTACTCCAAGGCTTGCCGCCGTTCTTCGGATTGCCATAGCAGACGCCAGTGCGCAGCACACGTTCCAAATCCCGCATGTTGTTGTGCTTGAATACTCGGGTTGTGGCGCCCGACAGACGGAGGCCAAGAATGATGGAGGCGTGGTTCTTCTCATCGCTGACAACCAGGCAATTGCGGTCCAGCAGAGAGGGTAGATTGAGAGCGTTCGTCGCGAAGCCCATGCCAAAGACAATGGCATCCTCGACGCCACAGTAGCGGGCCGTCAGCGTCTCAAGGTCCTGGTGCATCTGGCTGTTGCCGAATTCACAGCGTGAGCTGCAATAGGCTAGACCATTCTCTCGAGCAGTCTGCTCCGAGTCGTCGGCACAGGCGCCAGTGGCGGCAGCAAAGCCCAGGTAATTGTACGAGCCCAGATTGAGGCAGCGCGTCTCGGTGCCAGTGAACCTGAAGCTCCAGCCATAGTCATCGGTAACGCGATCCTTAAGGACCAGTTCGTCGCCGGGCACGCTGCATATGGGACGATTCCAGCAGTCGCGCACCCGCCGATATACGTAGCGTGAGTAGAAGCTCTCGAAGGCATCGTAGAGGGTCACGTATCCCTCGCGAGCCTTTTCTTTCGCCACTTTGGGCGCACAAAACAGCTGGTTGATGAAGCCGAGTATCATTAGCAGATAGAAGCCCAGATAGGTGAGGCAGGCCGTGTGCAGGGGCACATCCTCGAAGGATGTCTTCTGATAGTGCTCCAGTTCCGCCGACAGGACACGCTCCGCCTGACTTGGCTTGAACACTTCGTCTTCACACGTCTGCTTGCCCGCACTTGTGGCATTCCCCTCATTGGCTGCCGGATGGTAGCTGCCCTCGCTGGCTCTCTGCAAAGATTGACAGATACAGAGATACTAGACTGGATCTGTGCTTGATTGATTGTCCAAGCAATTTGTGTCAGTAATGTTAACTTGCTGGAATGCCGCTTATCAAATTGTACAACTGCTCGTTATCACAATGGCCAAAACTAATCTAACACGCCTCACAGCACAACAGGTGTTCTGAAGAGCTTACATCAAATATTCGCATTTATTATATAAGCCACTCAAATTATAATTGTATTTTGCGACGCACACTCAAAAATGATTAGAAATGTATTTGGAATGTTTTCAAGCTTCCTGAAGAAGCATTTGAAGTGAATTAATAAGCAAATAAATATCTCTCCATTAGAAATTATACACATATTTGTTTATAATTGTTATCTGATAAAGTATTCATATTTTCATGTAATAACATCTATTTAATATTTGGCCACTAGACAAATATTCTTTAGGCATGAAGGCTGAACTTTAACTTTATCATTTAATTAGTTAAATAAAAAATGTCGCAAGTTGCCTAATTAAATTAAATTTTATGATAATATATCAGAGCATTTTAAAGGTGTCTGTTTATTGCAAAAGCCATTAGTTAAAAGAATTTTAAGTAATCAACACATGACCTGCATTTAACAAACATTATTTCGCAGTATCAGTTGCTCATTTGAAGAGGTTTTACAATTCTACCAGAAACATTCATCTGTCTGCCGCAGTAGCTGACTGGGACTGTGATTGTTGTTGCTGTTGTTATTGTTGTATTGTCAATCAGCCAATTAACATTTAACTACCAGAATACACAAAAACTGCGTTCAATTTCCAGTCATCTCATTGTGCACTGAAGTCATTCAAAATGTTGTGTCGCCACTAGTCAGATATTTAAGTTGGTTGCTTTTGGCATGGAAGCCATATAAGTACTCTAACACATCTAGATATATACGAATATATATATATATATACAGACAGTATATTTAGGTAAAGCATTAACCAATTTCACAGTGCGTGTAGGTATTTATTTATTCATTATACACAAACTATGTGTACATGATCCGATCTGATATCGCACATTGGAAAGCTGATCATTAAACCTGTCGTTGATCTGTTTACTTTATGTTTGCTACTATTATTATTATTATTTTTAATGTTTTTATTGCTATGCATGTTAGTGTGGCTTAATCATATAATAATACACCAAGGGCGACAATAATATGACATGTGTATTATTATTTTGCTTTGCTTACGAAACTCATTTTACACGCAACTGCAGTTTTGCACTGTTCCAAGCGTGATTCTGTCCAATTACATACGGAAAGTTCTCATAATGGAGTGCATATGTACTTCAAGTTAAGTGATCTATATAATATATTCTTATCAAATAAGATACTTCATGATTGGATTCCTTATCTATATTTGTAGGAATTGTAGATGACGCATTCTGTAGGCATTTTCATTGAACTTTTCTTGACTAATTTTTAATAATAACAAAAGGAACTCCCAGCAAACTTGGACAAATATACATATAAATTTCTGATTATTTTAGCATAGAAATATTTTATCTAAACTTCTTTAACCGATATCTTTTGCCTACTCATGCATACTATATAAAATATCTTATCGATCCTCTTAAAACAAAAAAACTATATTACGCTCTATTAATTTTAGTTGAGCACTAATGTTCACGTAATGGTCTAGACTTTATCTGAACACTCCACATCTTAACTTTATGAGAACACTCCAGTTCTTAACATTTACAGAGGGTTCAATGTCAAAGCATTATCTGTCAATATTGATTCATTTTACTTAGGATATTCCGCAGTTGATTATTGAAGAAGTTCCTTTTTCACTTTGTAACTGTGCCTCTCTCTTTGACTGTCTTTTTGACTGAAACTCCAATCTATAAACGAATTTGACCAACAACACAAATAACAACAAAAAACCGTCAAACATAAAAATTAGTCATTCAACGGCCGAATTCCATTCCGATTATTTACCGGCCTCGTTTTTCTAAAGCTTTGCGTAAAATCCATTCTAACTGCTGATAAGAAAGTGGCATGAGGCGTGCTGAGTAAGCGAAAAAAATCGGTTGCAGTTGCTGCCATCAACAAAAAATGTGTCAGAAACAGTTGCAAAATTTCAGTTTGTTGCCTGGGCAACCCAAACAAAATTAAAGAGCTGTCCAAAACAAACAAAACACAGCAAGAGAAAGAGAGACAGAGAGAGAAATGGCAAATATTGCACTTAAAACTGTGTACTGGGGGTGTGGGGGAATGCAGTACAAACAGCTGGCAGGCTGACCTAGAAAATGCGGCAAAGCAACTGGCGCCAAATACATTCCAAATAACCCCCGCCCCATAGCGAACAGCAGCAGCTGACGCACTCTCTCGTTTTTGGCTCTCTCTTCTTGCACACGCCCGCTTATTCGTTTACTCTTCGCACGCGTACAAACACACACACACGCACAGACGCACACAAAATCAATGACGCGCCGGCACGAGGGAAACAGAACAAGAAGCAGAAGCAACAGCAAAAACATCATCGAATTCGCTTAGCCTGCTGCTTGTTCTGGTTTCTTTTTTAATTTCTTTTTCGCTTCACTAACCTTGAAATGGAGGCCTCCAGAACGCGTTCGAATTTCGGTGTAAGCTGGCGCTGAAAACTTGAGCTGTTTGCTCAGTAGCAGCTGCTGATGGTCATCCACCTCCATCCTGCCTTGGTGCTCCTCTTGTTCCTCCTCATTCAGCTCTTCTTTCTGCTTTTGCTTTGCCATTTCTCGCGGCAAAAAGTGTTGATTGGGAATGTGTCCGTTACTAATTGGAGTGGATGCTTTATTGTTGACGGCGCTGCTCTCGTAGCTCTGTGCGAAGGTGGCACTGTCGTCGTCCAAGTTGCCCATTTCGATGGCGACTAATTGGCAAGTTCCCCTGACAATTGTATTTACACGCAGCGACGCAACGAATTGCAACTACTTTCAACTAAACCGTTCGCCAGCCCGTTCGAACAGAAAGTGGATTCTTGTGATGAGAGCTAGGCAGCGCACGACACGCCCTGTATCTGATAAGTGAGGGCTTCTGTTAAGTTTCGCAACAGCTGATATCGAATTGTGAAAACACCCTGTGCGCTCGCAGCAGGTTGCTCACATACATTTTCAAGGAAACGCATCTTTTAGGGTGCATATTAACAAATGCAAAATAAGCCTTTTAAATACAAACTAGATTATTTATATACCTTAAATTTATTTTGACTGATCGATTTGTTTATGTTCGAATTTCGAATGTTAGTCTACTGTTAAGTTAGAAAAAGCAGGCAAGCTGGAACCGAACTGGAACTATGCAGTTGAAGTGGTTGGCAACACTTGCCGCAAAACCAACAAGCAGTGTGAAAGGCAGTACACAAATAAGCAGTACAACAGTACAACAGTGTTTATGTGAAGCAGTTGAAATTGGATTTCAATTTCTGATAAGAATTAATTTTAATATACAAATATCTTATTTTTATTAAAAATAAATTTGAAAGAGCTTTTAAAGGCAAAATATAACACTAATAATAAATTTATTATATTAAAAATATTGGGCTGAAATATAGTTAATTTCAAATTTTTAACATAAGATTTAACCAAGATTTTATGTGACTTGTTTCGATTTTGTTTCTTTAACGCGATCCACAAAAAAAGAAACAAAGAAAAAAAAAACCAAAAAAAAAAGTGCGTAAAGCGGCAATTGTAGTAAAATTCATGAGCATTGTAATTGCCGCAAAGTGCGTTGACTTTATGGAATAGGCCTATTATTCCAATTGAAATTATTCCAATTCAGAAAACGAAAATCTTTTTTTTTTCCTCTTTCTTTTGGTTTTTTTGTGTTTTATATTTGTCTATTTTTGCGGAAGAATTTGAGCAATTTGTAAATGAGGCTGGAAGATGGAAGATATATGAGAAATAAGAGTCTCTGACAGAGACTATTGACTCACTTCAAGGATTTTTAGAAAAAAAAACTACATTTGAAAAACAACAAAAAACATTGAACTCAACATTTAACGCTTGCCACGAATTATGCGACGAATTTGTTAAAGTAAACAACAAAAAAAGCCACAACAATGAAGACGTCATCGATTTTTGAGGCAAAAGCGATTCCAAGTTGTAATTAAATTAAAATTGTTTCTTTGCCTTCGCCAATAAATCCAAATCAAATATAAAACTTAAATCACAGCTTATTATTTTGGAAGCAGCAGAAGCAGCAGCAGCAGCAGCAGCAGCATATGCAAAATGCCAACAACTGCCTGCAACTTCCCCCCTACCCTTCTCAGATCACCCCCCTCGATCAGCGATCAGCAATTGTTGCATCGATATGCAAATTATTGCCAAATTGTCGTCGTCGCCATCGCTGTTGCTGCTGTTGTTGGTGTTGCTGCTGCTGTTGTTGCTGCTGTTGTCGCTGCTGTTGTCGCTGCTGCTGTTGCTACTGTCAGCCCTAACCCTTTGCTACGATTTTTTTTTGTTGATTGTTTCTCGGGCCCAGAAAGCGGGTCACGTTGAGAAGCTTGTAGAGTGTGCAACAAATAGTGGCGCGACGGCGGCACCCTAAAAAAGATAAAAAACAAACGTTTTTTTCACAGACGAGTTAATACTCTAAACGAATAGCCGACTTGGAGAAACACGCATTGAAGTTTGATTGAGAATTAAAAGCAAAGAAATTTTAAATAGCATGAAAAGTTATATTTTTAATGCAATATAATTAGAGAAAAATTTGTCAATATTTAAAAAAAAATTCGATTTTTATATAAATATATTTGTAAATTGTGTCCTTCGTTTTCTTTTCTTAAATTTAACTATAGATTTTTAATAAAAGATTAAACTAATTTCCTGGCTTCATTTTTATTTAAGCATTTTTACTTTTTTGAGATATTTTCTATTATTAAATATGTTGCTGCAAAGTATAAAAGAAATTGCAAATTTGACGTATTATTTTAAAATATATAAATTAATTAACGTGGAATTTAGGATGGCAAAACGCTGCTGAAAAACCTGTGGGTTTCTTCTTCTTAAAAAAAGCTGTAAAAACATATGTATTTTTAATCTCTTTATGAAAAATAATAACAGAATCTCTGGCAAATTTTTAAATAAAATACACTTAATTTATTAATTTTATTTTATTCAAATTTTGTGGCACAGTACAAAGTGCACAACTCACCTGAAATGCCCCGCTTGTAAAGTGAATTCTGAGCTGAGTTTGCCGATAGTTGGCCAATAGCTGGCAGAGATTGAGAATCTGGCTTATCGCAGACACCAAAACGACAAAATCGGCGACTTATTGCGACTTATTGTCATCGAATTGAATGCCAAAATGTGTGTTGTTGTCGCTGCTTGATTTTTGCACTTTCAGCGATATCAATTACAGCGATTTTGGTCTCAGTTCAAGTACATTTGTCGATTTGTTCTCTTCTGTATTGTGCCTCAGATTTGTGGCAATTAAATTTCGAAAATTGTGTAAGCAAAAAACAACAACAATAGCAACAACAGCAGCAACTCATCAGTTAGCAGCAGCAACAACAACAACAACAACTATTGTTAACCCATAAACTCTTGTCACTTTGCATAATTACGAGTTTGTGCGCTTAATAAATAAGAAAAGCGCAGACTTGCAGACTTACCAACCCCCCTCCATCTCCCATCCCCCCTTCACAGTTCCCAGGTTGAGATCTGTCCCATAGGCATCCCCACCCAATCGCAAACCGACGCGGGCGTTGCTCTAACAAGCATAAAAACGCGCTGAAATCAGCCTCGTCTAACGGCAACAACAGCTACAATAACAGCAACAATAACAGCTACAATAACAACAATAGCTACAACAACAACAATAATAACAACTGCAGCAGCAGCAGCAACATTATTTGCATATGTGTGTTTTTGCGTGTGTGGGTGTTTTCTGCAGCCATTGTTGTTGTTGTTCCTGTTGCTATTGTTGTTGCTGTTGTCGCCGATGAATCACGCGTGATATTTGCGTTACAGTTGCGGCAGCGACGCACTGAACTTTTGTCTTTTTTTTATCTATCTATACACTTACTTTTGTCACATACCATTTTTCCACACAGCTTGTAACACTTGAAGACTTACTCATTTCAAGCGTGAGAATCTTTTCAAAATCTGTATATTTATTTATTTTTTTTATAGATTAAACTCAGTGGACTCAGAATATATTAATAAACTTCTATTAAAAATATAATAAGAAAATATGTATACAATTTTTGAGAGCGAGAGGGATTTTCAAAGATTTGTGCAACATTTATTGCCTGTGGATTAAAAAAAAGAAATTGAAATAAAAAAATTGTAAATAAAATAGAAAATAGTTTGTTTGAATTAGAAAAGATTCCCAACAAAAATAAATATTATTGACAAGACAAGAAGATTAAAAGTGAGTTTTTTATGTCAGTAAAATTTAAATATAAATGGATATATATAATCATTATATAGATCTTGAAAAATTACAGTAAAATATAAATTGATAACGGATAAGTTTTAAAGGAACAGAAAACTTAATTTAACTAAGCTACATAAATTGGACAGATTACAAACTGAATCGTATTTATAACAATTATTTAACTTACATCCAAGCCTAACCCGAAAATTATTGAAAAGTGGCATAAAATTGTTGAGAGTAGAATTAATAATATAAAGAACAGTTCTTAAACATAAATCCGAAATAGCAGTTTTTCATTTAATAAAGTCTTTTCTTTACTCATTAATCGATAGCTTTTCTTTGGGTTGTGAGTACACTCAAAAGCTATTTAAAATATTTTATATTATTCATTTATGAAAATTAAATTAATTATTTTTAGTATATCAGTCAACAAAGTCCCCTTTAAATTACTATTGATGTGCTTAAAGCGCAATTGTCAAAATTTATAATATAGCCAGGCTCTAAGTCATTTCTAATAAATGAAAGGGTATTTATTAGTCGTTGATCGACTGCAGTCAGTGGCTTATTTATTTGCCTGCCTGATTCGCCTGACTCGCCTGTTTGTGTGTCTCTGTTTAAGTGGACTTTGCGCCAGGCAGGCAGGCGGCAGGCGGCAGGGGGCAGGCAGCGGAGTAGTTGACATTTTCATTATGCGACTTGTGGCTGGGGGCCAAGTGTCGGTCGCCATTGCCACCGGCGGCGACAACAACAATTGCAACAACAACAACAGCAATGGTTGGGGCGTGGCCTGGCACTCAGTCAACTGAGTTTCAAATGCGTTGACAGTTTTGCTTGTCAATCGTTTTGTGTATCTGAAGTCAGCTTCACTGTAGGTGTTGCAACTGCTCCACAACATGTGATTAAGCTGTGAACTGGAATGGGAATCAGAATGAGAATGAGATGCAGCCAGCAGCCACCGAGTCCATAAACCACTGTCAATCACTCCGATCAGCTCAGCCTATCCTAATAAATCGCCATTTAACTGTATATCTATGCTAATCTGCCAAATCTGTAGGATTTCCCAACTTTGATATTTTGCAGAAATAATCACTTTGGTTTTGCTTAAATACTTTTTGCATATGGGTCATAAATATGTTTTTTTATTATATGCATTTTGTAAAGAGCAGAATTTGCTTGTATTTATTTTTATTGCTTTGTTTATTGCATAATTGTGGCTGGCCATTTGTTGCCTAACTTACTCTGAAGTCGTTAACAAAATCACAAATTACAAACAACACACACACACACACACTCAAACACACACACACACACTGAAATAACATCAAATTTCAATTATCGAAGTGGCAAAAGGAAGCAAACTGAGCAAAAGGTGACGACCCAAAAAAAGGAACAACAAAAGCAACAATGACACAAAAAACTTAAACAAGTGTCTCAGCAAACACGAGAGGGAGAAAATGCAAATGTGGACACACAACAACAACAACAAGAAGAAGAAGAAAAACAACCAGCTGATGCCTGAAAAGTTGTTGAACTATTCGAAAGTGATTTTCACAAGGGCAATTAATGTTTCAATAAACGATATTCTAGCTGAAAGCACAACAGCAACAACAACAACAACAACACCAACAACAACAGCAGCGGCAAACAACAGCAAATCGGAAGGCATCAACAAATTTGCCAGCAACATATTGCTGCTGTTGGCCGCCTCATGTTGCAAGTTGGGCAAATGTTATTGAAATTGGCTTTTTATGTTTATGAAAACGGCCGCTGAACTGCGAATCTGTACAAAGACAGACAGACAGACATCAGCAGGGTGCGTTTGAGGGGGGTTGGGGGTACGGGAGTATTTCTGTCTATAGATCGGTTTCGATTTCGGGATCGGGTTCGCGTTCGGACGCCGCGTTAATTGCCACCATTTGCAATCGTATTTATGGCTCACGCCTCGCTCACGTTTTGGCCATCAACATCAACAACAAGAACAAACACAGAAATAACAACAACAGCAGCAGCAGCAACATCAACAGCAGCAGCAGCAACATCAACATCAACAGCAGCAACAGTCGCATTTGCAGTGCGTACAAATGTTTAGCTAAATAATTGCCAATTTTATTGGCCAGCTAATTTGTGGGCGGCAGCCATCTGAAAGTCAAGAGTCGAGTCGAGTGGAGTCGACTCCACTCAGCCCAGTCGTCGTCCTCGCCGTCGTTGCGTCTGTGAAAATATGTTGTGCCACCAAATGTGTTCTTTTTCTATGCCTATGCCTGCCCCCACCAAAATGGGGCAGCTGATCTTTGATTCCCGGGAATTGTAAGACGAGCCAATTCCATGAATGGATTCGCATTTCCAACCAAAACAAAATTCAACTTCGCACATTGAACTAACAATTTTCTTTGTAATGAAAATTAAATGTTTCTAATTATATATTTATTAAATTAATAAAATATTTATTAAATTAATGTGCAGCTCAAAACTAATTAAATTTAATCTATAAATTATCATTTTAAATATTGCTTGAATTTATTTTATCTACCTCAAAAATAACAAAATACTTTCCAAATTTCAATTGACTTAGAAAAGCGAGATTTAAAGTGACATTTTCTGTGGCTGCAACAAATTAAAATCAGTGGTATACATCACACTCCACATGCTACATGCAACATACTTATTGCGGTGCCGCAGAAGGTCAATTAAGTTGTCTGTGGCGGCACTGATTGGGGGCGAGCTGGTGTTGCAGGCTATGTGCAACAGATTGACCTGTGTGGAAGCCAAGCCAAGGCTGCACAGCAGCAGCCAAAGGTGTAAAGTGCAAAGTGAGGCACCAACTGGATATCTATGACTATTTATGTGGCATCGGCCAGCCCTCTAGTTAGTTGTTGGTTCTCTCTATAATTTGGCAGCAGAGTAGAAGAAGAAAAAAACATGCCACATGCAAATCTTAAACCCTTTTATACAGTTTTGGACAGCCAACACTTTGTTTTGCCCATGGGCAGGGGGGAGTGGAAGTGGGAGTGGGAGGCAGGCTGAGCGACTTGGTGTTTGGTAATCGGAAGAAAAAAAAAATGCTGCTGCTGCAACTAGCACTTAACTTGGCTTTGATTTGAAGTTCGTGTCCCTATGCGAAATTTGCAGCGGTCGCATACCTGCAACACCTTGCCAAGATGGCACAGCGAGAGAGCGAGATAGCAATACAGATGGAGAGTGAGAGGGAAACAGTGTTGGTTGTTTGAGTGAGTGATTAGCGTTGCTGCTGCTGCCGCTGCTGCTGCTGTGGGGCTCAACTGGAAGTCGGTCGCAACAGGTTACCCATGGGAAAAACCTGCCCAGGCCAACCAATTACCCAGGTTTGCCAGGCATTGCCAGGCATTGTCAGCATTTGCCAGATTTTGAAATTTGAACTTGAGGCTAAAGGTAAAAATTGTTTGCCAAGTAATTGGGCGCAAAACGAGGCTGCGAATTGTGTGTTTGCCTTAAGTGTGCTGCAGAAAAAAAGTGGGCAACACAAAAAAAAAAAAGAAAATAAATAAATTTAAGTGGCAACATGGCAATTGTGTGTTGGCCAAGTGCGTTAGTTAGAACGTCGAACGCCAACGCCCCAGCAACAGTTATAGTAACAGCAACAGCAACTGAAGCAGCAACTACAACAGCAACATCAGCTTCAATTGCAGCTCACACAAAAAGTCGTGCAAATGCCAGCAACAACAACAACAACAACAACTGAAATAGCAACAGCAACAGCAACAAATCAAGCGTCAGGTGCATTTCCATCAGCGATAATTCGCTGTTGCTGTTGTTGCATCGATTGCAGAAAGCTTTGCTTGCAACAGCCGCGCGGTGCCTGTGTAGCTATCACAGCTAACTGATCAGACAGCATTCAACATTGCTGTTGTTGTTGCTGTTGCTGTAGCCAACAATTGTCTTTTTGGCTGCAACTGCAACTGAAAACTGAGGCATATTATTTGCACTTTATTATCACGTTAGTAAAATGAGCAAAACGTGCAGCAATCGTCTGGAGCGAGTCGACTGGAGTCGACCAGTCCAATGCGCCCACCCACCCAACAACAACAACAGCAACAACAACAACAACAACGATTTGTTGGCCACATGTTGCGGCCGGCTGCTTGGCCAGTGGCTGGCTGGCTGCACCTTTGACCTTTGCCTTTGGATTTGCAATTGCAATTGCCAAAACTTAACGTCTAATTTCATATTTCTAATGGAATGTTATCAATGAGTCAATGAATGGTGGCCCAAACCAGGACAGAGGGGGGGTTTCAACATTTTTATATATATATTTATTTTTATTTTTATTTTTTATTATTTGGTTTACTCAGTTTGGATTTTGGGCTTGCTGTGAATGTAATTTAAGTTGATATTCAACTACGCAATTTGACGCATAAATTGCAATTATTTTGCGGTTATTTTGTGGTTCTTAAGGAGTGTTTTTTTTTTCTCTGTGAGCCATTAATTTGTTGGTCAGCTGGTGTTTTTTTTCATGTTAAAAAGAATTGCCAAACTTGAAATGATAAATCTAACCACTTTAATGAAACTCGTCAGTTTTGATTGCCATTTTGGCGAATTTGAAATGCTCAAAATGATTAATCGAACACCTTTGAACAAAACTTGTAATTGTGCTGTTAAAAATTGTAATTTAACAGGTAAAACAAATTTAGAGATTTCATTTATTTAACTAGGCGCATTCATAAAAGTTTTGTGGCAAATTAAATTGATGTTTTATCAATTATTTAAGTCTGCTTAATGAAATAATAAATCTATGAAAGATGACAGGAGTAGTATGACTCTTTCCATTGCGTGGCAATATAAGGAATAATTTAGTTATATTATATACTATATATATATATATATATATATAGTATATAGACACATTAGGCATCACAAAGCATCAGTTAGCTTAATAGTTCAATAAAAAAATTAAATACTGCGTTGAAAAACCATAGCAAAATGAGCAGAATTGTTATTTCCTAGATTTAACTATACTAAATTAATTATTTCATGCTATTCTATTTTATAATTAATTGCTAGAATTTCCTTTAAATATAATAAATTTTATAATATTGACAAAAATATTCTGACTTGTGCATATTTACAATAAAAAATGTAGAAAATCTTTTAGCAGTCTCTCAAAAAATCCTAAATATTCCTCAACATTTGCCCTTTGACACTTTCTGTGCTCTGCTCCAAGTTAGCTGCTGCATTCCACAAACGCCCTTTTCCTATATGCCCCCTTCTCTAGCTCTGTTCTCCTCTCTCTCTCTCTCTCTCTCTGTCTCTCTCTCTGTCTCTCTCACTCTCTGTTGATCTATGTGTGCTGCTCAGGATTTTTGGCATAGCAACCGCTTCTATCAATCATTATATTTGTCCCTGAAATCAAACGCAAAAAGCATCCTGTTGCACAGGCGAGCAGCAAAGTGTGGCAAGTGCCACTTCCGGTGCCACATTCCAGAGCGTGCCAACAAAAAATAAAATTTGCAACTGAGCAAAAACAAAAACACACACAGCAAACGAAAGAGATAGCAATAGTGTGGAAGAGAGAAAGTGCAACTGGGAAACAAGGTCAGGATATGTGTATATATATATATATATATATACACACATACATATTTATATATACATTTGCGCCACTTACAAAATTGGCACGACCAGCAGCTGCTGAGTCCTTGAGCCATAAACGTAGCAAGGACACGAGCCAGCCAACAGTGAGAGAGACTGAGAGAGATTGAGGGAGAGACTGAGACAGAGAGAGAGAGTGTGCGGCTGAGAGAGTGAGAGTAAATGCTGCTGCTGCTGCTGCTCCTGTCATGGCAATGGCAACATTTCTGTTGCATGCCGCTTGCTGCTTTTGCTGTTCGCCTGGTCGACGAAGGCGCCAAAATTCAACATTTTTCGCTGTGTGCGTGCAACGCGGCGTCGCCGTCAGCGCGAGAGAAGCGGCAACAAAATGCCGAACGCTCGCCCAGCCGCGGGCACACCCCGCCCCTGCTTCCATCGAGTGGTGGATTTTTAGGAGTTGGGCTCACTTGAGCCAGGCCACATTCTGCTCCTGCTCCTGCTGCTGCTGCTGCTTGACGGAGCTACTTTTTGTGCCGTTGTGCGGATGGATAATCCCATTTGCCCGTTGCGTGTTGTTGTTGCTGCCTCAAAGCAAGTTGTAGGGATTTAATATATATATATATATAGAGAAATACATATATTTAATATACAAATTGAGAGAGATTGGCTCAAGTGCGCGACTCGGCGTAGATTTTACTTCTCAAATGTATTGGGCGCTCAGCGACCAACAACAGCCTGCCTCCTCTCAATGAGTGTGTGATGGTTGTTTGGGGATGTTAGTCATAGTTAGAGCAGAGCACACACACACACACACTCTTGCACACACACTTGCAGAGATTCAGCGCTGGCCACACATTATCACAGCGACACGCATTTTAGTTGAACAGGCAACCAAAAACAATGCGCAGCGTCATCCATACTAAGCTGACTGCTGAAAGAGACAGAGAGAAAAGAGAGAGAGTGAGAGAGAGTGAGAGTCTGTGAGATTGGGTGGTTGGTTGTGTGGTGCAGCAGCAGCATCCACATTTGGCGCCGCAACATGACACGCACACAGAGGCGCGACAAACCTGCGGTTGGCGTTGAGCGGCAAACAGAGGCGCAGAGATTCGCGCAGGCAGGCAGCTCCCTGAATTTTGGACACATCAACTACATCCACTCTGCTCCTCTCTCTCTCTCTCTCTCTCTCTTTGTCGTGCACTATAATTTTTTTTTGGGTACCCACAACAAATTCTAAGCACAACTGTTGCGTCGTCTGCTGCGGCATGTTCCAGCTTTTGCATCTGTGAGCTGTGACGTCACAGCATCAGTTCGGAGGAGCACGATTTTTTTTTATTTCCACTGGCATCGATTTTCACACGCCTCTCTTGGGAAATGATAAGAATGCCAAAAGTTTCAGGCAAACATAAAGCGGGTGTAGCTGGATGCCTGCGTATCCCAAATGAGTTGCGTACGCACACGCACACAGCCATACACACACATACTCATTCACTCCCGCATCCCAGTTATAGTAAGTGGTAGGTGGGTGGGGTGTGCGGACTAACGGAGGTGCCACCCGCTCTGAAGGGCAAACGCCAAAGTCGATCGATAGAAATTTCTTTATACATTTTTGATAAGAACACAAGTGTAATTTGTGTGTGTATGTGTGTGGTGTGTGTATGTGTGTGTGTGTGTGTTTGCATAGCAGTTTAAATATTTACAATTGAGTCAACTGCTGGGCTTCCATTTGGAGTAGGTGCCCACTTAAGATTAGTCAAGTGTATTTCAATTTTTTTGATTTGTTAAATATAAATTAAATATTATATTTATTTTGTAACTGTTGATAAGAAAACCTTTTGACCTTGCCTCAATATATATATAAATTGCATTATAACTGTTACTCATATTCCATATAGCTTTATCTACATCAAGTTTATATTATTTATGTATTAATAAATTAGACATATTTATAAAAATTATTCTCACTTATTAATAAATTGGAGACATTTATATAAATTATTCTCACTTATTAATAAATTAGAGATATTTATACAAATTATTCTCACTTATTAATAAATTAGAGATATTTATAAAAATTATTCTCACTTATTAATAGTTGGCCAAAAACTATTGTTTATATAAAGATGTCTGTTTATATATATATCAGATTGATTGGCAACAACTGTTAAATGTACTTACCACAATTTGCCGCCCATTACTATTTTTTCTTAAGCACTTGAAAAATGGTTGCAACTGCAGCTGCTTCTTGGTTTTCGTCGAATTTTTCATGTGGCAAGGGCTGGAAGCGTTTTGATTTGCGCTTTTCAAAGTCATTAAGCCGAATTAAACGGAAAGTTAACGCAAAAACGAACTCAAATGGCAAATTATTCACTGTCGGAGCAGCCAAAACGCAAAAACGCAAATGCAAATGCAATTTCCAAGGCGCACAGGCCAAAACAATTGCAGCACAACAAAATATTATTGCCCAACTCCCCACGACACCCCCTCCACCCACCAGCACTAAGCACTGCCAAATCGATGGGGTCGCTGATAAGACGTTGGCGGACTGCTGGCAGCCAGGCCAAAGTGGACCCATTGCATGGCAGTACAAATAATAAGAGAAGCCCAATTGGACAGAGGACAGAGGCAGAGCACAGTTGAGTCTAGGTTTTTGGTTGGCTTTTGAGTCTGCTCAGTTGGCGGTATTCAAGGCGAGTAGCTTCAGGTCCTAACTGCCGTCAATTGTTGACTTTAATTTGTTTTATTGGCGCAGACTCTGCGAGCGATGCAGATAACGCTAACTAAGCGGGTCAGGGCCCGACGCCTGACCGCCTGACTGTCAGTCGGTCTGCCACTCTGGCAACAGATCAGCAGCATTGTCTAGTGGCGGGTGGGAAAGGGGTAGCTGTCAAGAGCTCACACGTGTTATGCGCACACACGTCGTATACGCAACCTGAGCCAAACCAGAATTTGCATAACAATTGAAACAGCAAACAAGTAGCTAAATATTCAAGTTGTATATGTTGCCCTAGCTACTATTTTAATATTTTTAATACCTTTAGGAAGTCAGAGCAGCAGTTTCACAAAACGAGAAAGAAGAAAAAAAACTATCACAGACAGACAGACAGACAGAGGGACAGATACAAAAGCACCCAAAAGTCACAAAGTGTATTTACAATAACAAAAGGCGCATTTCGTGGCGAGGTTTTCCACAATAGAGATAGGCAGGTCTCAACTGGCTAATCAGAATTGTAAGTAGTGAGTGCTCCGACTCTTCGTACCTCTCCTCGCATTCCACTTATCTTTTATGTAAATTACCTGCCATAACAATTTCAACTGACTCTTCGACTCTCTGTCTCTCTGTCTCTGTCTCTGTCTCTCCCTCTGGCCCCTACTTTTGCCACTGTCTACGGTTACAATTCGGGAAGTCAGCGCATAAAATGCGAATAAAAAATAACACGAAGAAAAAGAAAACGATGAAAAAAAACTACGTTTAAGTGTGCATATAAATACGAGCACAAAGCAAATTATTGTCGAAATGTTTAATGACAAACTGTTGATGCCATGTCACGAACTTTTCTCCATCTCCGCCCGGTGCAGGATCTGCTTCTGCTTCTGCCTCTGCATCTGCCTCTGGCTCTTGTGGCAGCCAAGAGTTCACGAGTTTGTAACGGATTTGCGCTCACCGTCCTACAGTCAATAGTATCCAATATCTCAGTATCAGGTTCATGGGTAGACTGACTTGACTGTAGATTGTGGACTCTATTGTGACTGGAGACAAAGTGTGCATGATGAGCAATGGGAAGGCATCAGCGGATTGTCTTCAAAAAAAATGCATTTAGGAAAGTTCAACTTGCATGATGAATGGCGACTTTCAAATTTGATTAACTTCGGTCATTCAACTTTGTCTTTCAAAGCGATTCAAACAGAATTCAAAGGCAATGAAAAGATTTGGATTAGTTGACCTAAAATAAATTATTGATTAGCGATTTATTTCTTAGTTATTTTTATATTTAATATTAAATGTTGCCAAATGCTTTAGTAAAACAAATTTTGACTTTTCACATAATGTGCTTAAGTGCAATAAATTATTTTATTCGTATTTATTTGGCTTCAATCTGCATTTTATTTATTTATTTACATTTTATAGATATCGGTGGAAAATAATGTTAAATTGATGAGTTCTAAAAAACAGTCCCAGCAAATGTTGGCTCTAAATATTGGGCTAAGGTCACATTTTGATAGCAATACAGATGATTTCATCAGCTTAAATAAAGAAGCAAAAAAGGGGGAAAAAACGCAAATAAAATTTAGATCGCAAATTGCATGCGAATGAAGTGCGGCAGTCAAAAATTGAGCAACAATTATCGATGCGAAATGCGGTATGCAAATGCCAAATTGCCATGCGGAGGAGTATTTTGTCAGAAAAAGTCATTGCGCCGCAAAACTATTGCAATATCAACAGCCAAAAGATATATCTCTCTCGGATCAGGGTGCATTGCACCAGGCGCTATTTCAGGGCCATGTTCAGGTTTCTAGTAGTTACTCCACTGGCCAAATATATCAGCTCAAATCAGACGGGAACACCTTGAACTTCGCCTGACCGAATGTTTTTTTTTGGGGATAAGTTGAGTTAATTTATGCGCTAAGCATCTAAAATATTCTAAGATCACAAAATACAAAATAATCAATGCATTTCGCTTGCAGAGCTCCCACAGATCTTAGAACCCAGATCGATTTGAAATGTGTGTCATATATGCATGAGATATTTGTCGCCGATACTCGGAAAGCATACGAAATGCGATCGAAATGCAAACAAAATTCTAATGCAAGTCACATCGAAAGGTGCCATCAAGTCGGCAAAATTCCTTTAATGCGCATCGGTTCAATGTTTGACATTGACATGTGCCAAGGCTTGCTTCACCAGTTCCTCCTCCTTCATTGTGGTGCAATCCGTCGGCACAAAAAATATATTCGTTTTTGTGGTAAAAACAACTGAAATATTTTCCAATTTTTAGCGCCATGCGGACACAGCATGCAAAAATCATTTACAATTTCACAGTCGCAGTGCCCAAACCCATTCTCAGTCCCATTCTCATCTTCAATGTGTTATTTTGTTTGAGCTGATTTGTTAACTGGCCCAAAACATATGCCCAGCATATGTGTCCTGTCTGTCAGTTTGAGCCTGCTCAAACAGGCGTTGGCGTAGGTGTGAGATGCCCGAGCGATGCCGCGCACTGTGTAACACTGATAAATCTGGTAAAGTTTTGAGAACCCATATAAATATATATGTGTTTATAAGAAAAGACTTAAAGGGGTTAAGATCTTAAAGTACTAGAAAGTCGGGTAAATCAAATCGATATCAATAGGCATTTTATCAATATAAGTGCATTAGAATTTATAATATATTAAAAAATAATAAAATAAAAAATAATATAATAAAAAATAATATAATAAAAAATAATATAATAAAAATAGATCATCATTTTTTGTTAATTATTTTACGACTTTTTAGAATTTAAATATGTCTATATCTGAGTAATCAGATAAAACAGAATTGATCTGGGACCAGTAAAATAAATTTGTAACTTGTCTTTTTAATAATTAATTTAATTTTTTTAATCTTTATTTTTATTGATTTTTACACTGGTAGATACAAACAATTAGTATTTTTTATTATTATTAATTATTTAATTGTCGAGTAGTCGTAATAACTAAAACTTTTCCATGCCATTAATTTTTATTAATATCTGCCAAATATGTTTTCACAAAATCAGAAAAAAATTAAAGTAAAAGTATTTAAAATTCCCAAAAACTACAAAATTAAATAAACAATCACAAGCAGTATATGCAAAATATTTACATAGGGTTTACTAAAGGTAAATATCTTATATGTTGTATATATGTAATACATTTGTGCACCCTTGCTCCGGCCTTGCTCACCTTCGACTTCTCAGGCTGGTTGGTTCCCATGGCTGAGACATGCCGAAAACCAAGTTTCCAATAAAAACAGAAACTCCAGCAGAGCCTCGCTAAACAAATTTTAGCGCCTCTACCTTTTTGGCAACGTATGCTGAGATAATTGGAAATTGGGAAAACAAATGGGACGCGGCAGGGCGTAGGGCATGTGCTGGGAATACAACATGGACACATGTGAGAATCCAAGTTGAGGAACCAGTCAAAGCACGTACCACAGGCGTAGGTGCGATTTGTTGGTGTTGTAGTTGCAGTTGCAGTTGCTGTTCTCTGCCACATGATGATGTGAATTCCTACGGTAAATTTGTTTTGTGCTTTCCCGTAGCGCCGGCCGTGTCCAGGCGTGTACCATCCACATCCGAGGGATTTCTCAAGGAACAAATTTCACACATTACGCGAGCAGCGGCGCCTGCAAGGGAAAAGAAAAGAATCGAAAGAAGAAAAAAACACACAAGTCACAGTTGCATATGTTGGTCCCGTTTGGGCACATTGGTTCGTGCTATATAGGATCTTCCCACAGGCGGGCACCAAGCTGTCTAGACCATTATTCAAAAAATTCCATATGGTATTTCCTCAGTCGATATTGCCAAAAATTATCATAAATAGCGTTTATTTTATAACTGGGTTGGCACAAAAACGACTTTTTCCCACCGTTTGCCCATGTGTGAGGGAAATCCTTGCTATTGGTTTTTTGCACAGCCCCTGGGAAAACTGTGACTCGAAGTGTACCTGAGACGGCAACGGAGACGGACAGAGACCAACACGTGGCCAGTAGCTGTGTTGCTGTGATCATTATTATTAGACTCGCTGAGCACAGCACACATCTCTTCCAACTGTGGTCATCTCGAGTGCACAGGTTGTAAAGGACTTGCCACACCCCCGACTAGCGGGCCAATGAGCGGCACTTGACTCTATGCGCCGGCGCATACCCAGACGCAGACGCAGTGTCTCCTCCAAACAGGTAAACACGACGACAGCAACAGGTAAACATTTGCCAATATAACATTCATCTGGTGGTTGCCTTTGACGCGTGTCAAGTGTATTCTGGGTGTGCGTGTGTGTATATATCCAAATCACAACTACCTGTCAAATTAGACCTTAAAGATCATAATTATTACAAATAATTGCAGAAGTAAAGATTAGACACAATTAATTATTATTTTCTACATAATTATTAAACATTGTCAACTGACAGAAATTTGGTGCAGTTTGCAGATGTTTCTAAGCCAATTAAAATATTTGGAAAAACTTGGCAATCCTCAAATCAGTCTATGAACAAATTGAATTTATTAATTAACATTTGGAGTTCCTGAACCAAAACCAAATCGCTTAGATGACTCCGATTCAATGATATCATCATTTGCATCAAGGATGGGTGACGGATTGCGATAATGCTCCGCAGAGAATCGGGTCACGAGTATGCCAATGCCCTCAATCAAGGTGAGCAATATGCCACCAACAATTGCACTTCCCACCATGGAGGCTACGCCACTGCGTGCCGCCAAAATGCCACTGGTGGCGGCTCCACTGATGATCGAGTTCCATGGATCCTCCTTTTGCCTGAAGTGCACCAGGGTGCAATCAATGGTGCTGAACAAACCACCCCAGGCAGCAAAGTTGCCGGCAATTATCGGTGAACGTGTCTTCGCAGCTGTCATGCTCCCAATGAGGCGGCGACTCAATCCCTGTGGTGCATTCCGGAAACCCTTCACTGCCTGAAACATGCCGCCACCAATGGCGCCCATGGCAAAGGCACCACCAACGTCATCCATAATGCGAAACGGGCACGGCTCTCGGGAATATTCTTCCATAATCAAATTGCCAAAACTTTATTTATATTTGTTGTAAATCGAAAGCCAAAGCAAAATAATTTTATTGTTTGTGTTTTATACAATTTTTAACAGATTTTCAAGCAGAAAAATTCATATATAATGAAAATTAAATGGGTAAAAAATCAGAGCCTGCCTAGCAAAAAAAAAATATATATAAAAAATTAAAATTTATTAATTTAAATGTAAAGTGGTTTTCCAAAAAAATACTTGACTTAAGTAAGCCAATTCTTGATGGGTTTCTCTTAACTTTAGCGTGAATCTCAATATTATAATAAGCTTTACCCTGTTTACCACCTGGTTCGGTTACTCAGTTATTATCGGAACACACTTGGAAATGCACAGAATCATAATTTAAAAAAAAAACAGGGCCAGTTGTCCCGAGGCAAACAAAACCCGCACGTGGAGTAATCGCTGATCGGGATTGCGAGAGGGGTTGGGGAATCTGTGCGGTGGGTTTTCGTTAGAGCTTCGATAAGAGTTGCACAAAAGGTTAAATAGCACAAATGTTGAGTGTAGTTAACCATAAAATTTAGTGCCAGCCACACGGTCTGCTACGCAGCTGGATGGCTGTCTCGGATTTTGATCCGCTATTCAATGGGGGGGCAGGGCATGGAGCGGGCAGGCAGACTGGCATTTCTAAAGACGCAATACAAACTGTGAATGGTGGGAAACGGAAACAATGAGTCCGATTGTCATCGCTCGATAGTAGACGCAGTCGAGAAGCTTGCGATGATAAGTTTCCATGCATAATTATCACGCGAGCATAATCAAATTTTTTTGGATGAGGCAACGAAGAAGGGTCTGCGGTGGAGAGAGGGACACACACATAAAAAAAAACTTGCAAAGCCGACACAACTGTGTTTACACAACACATGAGACACTGATGTGTAGAGAGTGGCACGGAGGGTTCGGTCCTTCGATGGCTATCTCAACTTGCAATGACTGTGCGACAAGGTGTCAAATGCTACTAACAAATGAAAGTGAAACTCGTAAGGGCACCTGGACACACACACACAAACACACACACACACACGCACACTCGACACAGTCTGATATGTTCAGCATATATAGATTTATAGCGCCAGTCTCCAATCCCTGATCCATTGTCTCAGCTCAGCTCGGCTCTGACTGTCTGTCTGTCGTCTGTCAAGTTGACATGTAAATCGTTAGAACGTGCTGGATTGGATTGATTGTTCCCACTTTAGCACGTTTATTGATTGTCCGAGGGTAAGGGCATTTTGGGGGGCGGGGCGGTGTATTCAATTTGACACTCACTGATCATTTGTCAACTTCGATAAAACTTGTGTAATTTGTAATTGTAAATACTCAACTTTGTGAACTGGGCTCATTGTTATATTGTTTCTATAAAGTAGCTGATTTCTCGTGAAATCTTCATTTTTCCTTGTTTTTTTTTTTAAATGTTTCCAATTTTTGTTTTGTTAATGTGGGCACATTATGGTAACTATTCAAAGGATTGGCAATTTCTACGAAGGATTTGTTTGGGTTTGTTGTGGTCAACGCTGCCGGTTTTCCCACGAATTCATTTGGCTATTTCATGGGAATGTTTTTTTTTCTATAAACTGTTTTGATCATTAGAAAATTTAACATTATTAATGTCGTACATAATTTGATTGGATTAATAGTAGATTTGGTTTCCTCAATGCATTAGGAAATGTGTAAGGGAATTCTCTAGACTCTGAATATTTTGGAGTATTTAAAACATTAAATAAGATATTGAGAAAATTGTTTACCAATATTAATTAATTTTTTCCACACAAAGAGAATTAAAGAAAGATAGAAATGATCACCTGCAAAAAGTATTTGAATATTTGGCAGTCTAAAGATGTTTTTGGGGCAGCTGCTGTTATGCAATTTGTGTTCCATCTTATGGAATGCATCTGCATAATGTGAACAAGAGCAGATCGGAACAAAACTCATTTACCTAACAATTGAATTGAATTTCTGTGCACATGCCAAAATGCGAGTAAACAAAACGGAGCACAACAATTGCGGTTGCATTACTCCGCCGGGGAATATGAAAATCAACAAATGCAAAATCAAAAGGCAGCCCAGCAGCAACAAAGGACATGCCTCAGGTAACGGCGGCGGCGGCATGTGGCATGCCGCCAAAACTGGCAAGGAAGCGCAGGCGCTGGCGAGTCTTGGTACTGATGGTGGTGCTTATGGTGGTGGTGCACTATTGTTTGTCACATGCCCGTAGCAGAGGCGAATGCTCCCCTCCGTCTGAGCACAGCTCCTACTCTGACTGTGATTATTTTGATGACGATCGAAATGTTTTGTTCGTTTTTGCTTGAATTATTCTCGGTGTGCCCATTGTGCGCCCGCAGATGCAAGTCAACGTCCGAGTGCTCAAACATGCCCTGTCCCGCTCTCTCTCTACCTATCCATTTGTGTGTGTTTGTGCAAACAGATGCACGTCTTGCCAAAAAAATCCCTGGCCAAGACGCTGACGAGACGCGCCAAAGGAGCAGCTGTCAATGCGAAGCCACCAACGCGCAAGCCAACACCCTCAACAGCATTAGCCAAGCATCGGCATCCTAGTAACCAACTCCCGGTTGACAGAAACTGATTTGTGCTGCCTGCCTTGAGCGACGCAGATGCAATCCTTGTGCCGTTTCCTTGGTTTCCCGTTTGCATTGTTGGGCCTGTCCCGACCTGTGTAATGAGTTTTTTTTCCGTCAACTTACTTTTGTTTTGGGTATTTTTGTTATTTTTTTTTTGCCTTGCCGGCTGCCAACATTTTTTGATTTTGGTCTAAGATCCTGCTGCCGGGCTCTGGCTGCCCAAAAGGTGTTAAAAATGCTGTTAATATGGGCGTAATACTCGGTTTTGACTAGATTTTTGAATGCATTTATTGGGATTATGGGTTTGATAAACTAAAGTTCATATGCATCTTTGTTGATAAATGTTTTTCTATAATTTTAGGCTTTCATTAAAATTATTATTATTTTTATTATTATTATTATTATTATTATTATTATTATTATTATTATTATTATTATTATTATTATTATTATTATTATTATTATTATTATTATTATTATTATTATTATTATTATTATTATTATTATTATTATTATTATTATTATTATTATTATTATTATGATTATTAGGCAGTCCGTTAAACCTCTAAAACTTCTGTTACTTTAAAACCTCTACTTAGTGGAGATATGTTGGACTATCTTTAATGGAAGCAATCTTAGTTAATTATTTATTTTATTAAATTATTTTAATTTATTTTTAATTTAATCAATTTGTTCTTGTTATTCCAAACATATTATTACATTTCAAGTCTCGCTTAGCAGTTCATTTAAAAAAAAACCCTCTTCAATTTAAATAATTAAACAATCTTAATTTCCTACTCATTTTATGCCATGAACTCTATTCACCTACAAAAAAAAAAAACGCTTGTTAGCAGCACATTATTTTTATGGCTTCCGTTTCCTGAGGACCACGTGGACCTTAATCGGGGCAACAGAATTATAAAATATTTACACACTTCATTTAGGAGACACATTTAATAGGCTAAACAGCACGCTTAGTGTACACCAAAATCAGCTTACTAAAAAACCGAGTGTACAGAGTGGAGGATGAGTAGCAGGACTATGGTTATGGGTATAAGGATAGCGATGACAACGCGCTGACACACAATGGGCATAATGGCGACGCATTGACAGGATAACGAAGCATGAATAGGCACGAAACCTGCGCGAATGTAACCTGGAGTCGGGAATGAAGGCAGATGGCAAGTGGCAAAGGAAGAGAAGCTTCCTTGGGGGTTGGCGTCGACTTGCGGGGTCATTCACAATTTGGCGAGAACAATGGGCCACAGGTAGCAGCGCTAAGGATTAAACGGCACCCGCACATAATCGTGGACAGACAGACCGACAACTCGATACGGCCAGGTGATCCAACTTTTTGATTTCTTCTGGCTAAGGACATTGATACGCCGTTACGGCGGCTGTGGATTCCTGGAAGCAATTCCTTTCGTTGGCTTTTCAAAACATTTACTCCAATGTGTCTGTTCAGTCGGTCGATCTCTCCCTCTATGTCTGTCTTTGTCTCTTATTGTGTCATAAGGTCCTGGTCCTCATTGATTGTGCAATGCACCCGGTCCAGGGCCCGTGGCAGTGATTTTCTTGCTTCCCTGTTTTCTTTCTTCTGGCTTCGATTTCGATTTATGGATTGGAAGTTCTTTTGTCTGTGCAAAAAATGAGAAACAACAACAACAACCAGAGACGTCAGGTCTGCAGTTGTTCCAAGGATCTGGTCTGGAGGTAGTAATCAACAATTCATTGTCAACGACATCACACATCGTATATCTTGGGCCATAGTTTGTTTTCTTTGGTGGTATTTTTTCAGTTCTCCTTCGTTTTTCCATGTTCTTAGTTTTTATTTATTTATTTTTTGGCAAAAGGTGTGCCAGTGCACCGGGCCATGTCGCAGCTCAGGGAGTGGGAGAGAGAGAGAGAGTTTTTAATTATTATTTTCATTATTACAAGGAGATATAAATATTGTTATTTAAATTGCAGAAAATTTGAAAAACTAGCTAATGTTGAGTCAAAAGTTTTTAAACAAAATCACTTGGCAAATGAAGTTGAAAAACTTGCAAATTGTCTACCAGAAAGAAATGCATAAGAAAATATTTTTATTTATATTTCTTCTCAATAGAAAAACAAGTTTTATACTCCAAACATATATAGAAATGCGAAATCTAATTTCTATACTCCTTATGTGCTCCATTTAGTCTGCTCAGCTGCTGACCCAGTCTGCTCTTTCCTAACAATACAGTCCCTGGGCTATTGTGCGCTGCAACAAATGCTGGGAAGACAAGGTGCAAAAATGGGACGGGCCCATTGTCTGCAAAAAACTACAACAAAATCTGGAAACCCAGATAGACGCACCTGCAAATATCCTAACGGAATCAGGTAAATGTACTCATGGTATGGGAAGAAGGGGTTTCCCCGCGACATTACCTGATGA
Source organism: Drosophila multiciliata (assembly GCA_037043605.1). Taxonomy (NCBI): domain Eukaryota; kingdom Metazoa; phylum Arthropoda; class Insecta; order Diptera; family Drosophilidae; genus Drosophila; species Drosophila multiciliata. The sequence continues at coordinate 1,495,640 of JBAMBF010000103.1, read as the reverse complement.
ATGAAGTGTGGCCAGTGGAAATATCGCGATACCATAATCTATACCTAATGCTAATGAGCGGACTAACCACGGCTCACATCCCAGCAGGTACTTGACCGTTGCCGGACGACAAGTGCTAAGTGGTTTTTGGATTGGATGAGTGGGTTTCTCCGCCTGATGAATGAATCTCGCGGGTTATTTCGCGATGTCCTGCGGGCAATTCCGCGTCGATATTGGCCGAGAGATGTTAATTGTGCGGAATAACACACGTAATAACCGAAATGGCCGGAATCCGTCAGCCGCCAGGTATAAGGAGGCTGGGTGAAATTCCCGCGTCTTGTCGTGGATTGGCCAATCGTGGCTTGTTTTGCTTGAATTTCGCTGACTGCGTAATTGGATAAGCTGGGAAATTACTTTAAATCCAATGCTGATCCACATCCGGACATTTTCCGTTGTGCAGAGTGTGATGTGAAAAGGGAAATCCGTCATAGGGAAAATACAAAATGAGAAATGTGGGTTGCTTACATTTGCCGCATTTGCCATCACACCCATGTCCAGGCACGGCCAGCCGAGACCTGCGATTGGTCAGCCCCGGAACGTGATCGCGATAGGAATTGGAATTTTAGCATTTGGAATTTTGCACTTTTTGTCAACGTTTGGGTTTATCAAAACTGTTGGGTTTGCTACATTTACTTTGGTTTTTTTGTTCTTCACACATGAGCCTGGGAAACGGCCAAAAGGAATGGGGAATCTGCGTGCTATTTGGTTTTTTTGATGGCTGGGAAATCAATTTTAACTGTTGTGTGAACTTGGCTATGCGGGCTGAAATGTTTTCCCAGCCAGGACATGGGCAATACAAATCTTGCGCCTCGCAAACGTGGGATGTGGGATGGTTGTTTACGAGCCAAGCTCGAGTCAAAGGTGGAAGATGGTGGGAAAGCTTCCCAATAAGAGAAATTACGTGAATAGTTTAGGGATTGCAGGAGTAATCTAAGAGTGAACTAGAACTTTGGCTATAATAATTCAGTGTAAAGTGTACCCAAGAGCTAACAGTTGCCATGATGCATGGCATCTATTTATAAAACTCCATTTCATTCCTTTCCTAGGTGCAATGTCAATTGTAATGCCAGCATAGCTCAGGTTCAATTTGCCTCCCCCCGTTTGAGGCACCAGCGCTGTGGCAGATGTCTGTCTGGGTGTGTGTGTGTTTTGGGAAAAACTACCCCCAGTTCGGCAAGTTCGGGAATCCAATTTGACTCGTGAAAAATGCCTGCGCTTGCTACAAAAATAGAAACTCAATGGTTGGAGAGGAGCTGGCGAAACGAGGCGAATGAAAGCGAAACTCAAATTCCATGGATGCTGACACAATACCTGCGATAGATTGACGAGAACGCACCAAGTGCTGGAGGGGAGCGTTGGTAGATTATTTTGACGAGTTATTACAGCACGGATGTGCGGGGAAACTGGAGAAGCTTGTGAACGATGAGGTCGACGGAGAGCAGAGCTGCAGGCGCGAAGCTGTCATAAGTTATCGCAAGAGGCGATCGTAGCGCCTGTGCCACAGGCCAGGGCCAGGGCCAGGGAGCTAGCCTCAATACCTGAGCCATAGAGCATAGCTGAGGGTGCGCCTGCGTTGGATGCTCGGTTGGTTTCGAGAGGGATTCTCTCTCAAAGTGTGAGTAGTTTCCTGAGAGAGAGAGAGAGAGAGCGCGCTGTCAGGTAACTGCTACGCCAGTTTAGTGCGAGCGAGAGAGAGAGGAGAGCACAACAAATGGGAAACACGCAATAAGGGTATGGGAAAAGTGTGCGTGTGTGTTGTGTGTTGCATTGTTGTTGTTGTTGTTGTTGTTGTTGTTGTTGCTACCTAGCTGTGTACACGTGCGCCCTGCCTGCGTGAGTGTGTGTGCGTGTGTGTGTGCATGCGAGTGTGTGAACTGAAGAAGAACCACCACCAAATGGACAGGCAGCAGCCCCGAGAGAGCGAGCTGTGCCCGTGGCATATAAAAGAGCTCGCTCTGCCCTCGACCTGTCACAGCAACCTCAGCGCTCGTTGAGTAAGCAACACTCTCAAACTCTAAATTCGATCTCGAACTCTCAGACATCATCAGTGCTACGGAATTACGCGCTACCAAAAAAAAACCAACCGATCTTCATCCAAAACAATCATCACATTTCAAACTTAAAACATGGCCGCCAACTATAAAAGCTGTCCGCTCAAGAAGCGCCCTTTTGTCTTCGTGGAGGAGCTGCCGCAAACGGAGGCCTTGGCTTTGACCAAGAGCTCACAGTTTGCCACAGCTGCCGTGCAGCCACTGGAGGAGCAGCCACAGGATCTGTCGCTCAAGCGCAAAGCCAGCGATATTCAATTTGAGGATTATGAGCTGCCCGCCAAGCGTGAATACGTCCTCAATCTCTCGAAGACACCACGTCGTGCCCAGTCACCGCTTAGCTCGGCGCTGCTCTCGCCTCCGGCGGAGTCCAGCTGCCAGGATTACCAACCCACTGATATACACATGCGCGGTTTGACAGCTGCCACCGCCGGCTACACCACGAATCCGTATCAATCCGCTTTCGTTCTCGCCGCTGGCTGCAATCCGATCTCCGCTTTGTGGAGCAGCTATCAGCCACATTTGAATAGCGCTGCTGCATTCCCATCGCCAGCCAGTTCAATGGCCTCGCCGCACTCGGTGTACAGCTATCAGCAGATGACACCACCATCGAGTCCCGGCTCGGATGCCAGCTCCGAACCGGAGGATCTCTCCGTGCGCAACGACATTCCGCTGCCGGCACTGTTCCATCTCTTCGACGAGACACGCAGCAGCAGCAACAGCAGCATCTGCTCCAGCAACAGCAACATCGCCCCATTCTCATACGCCGCCGCCTCCAACATCTCTGGATCAAGCAGCAGCAACGCCGTCAGCGCCTCCGCCAAGAACTATCGGTACAAGTGCGACAACTGCCAGAAGATGTACTCCACCTCGATGGGCCTGTCCAAGCATCGCCAGTTCCACTGCCCCGCTGCCGAGTGCAACCAGGAGAAGAAGCCGCATTCCTGCGAAGAGTGTGGCAAACTCTATACCACAATCGGAGCACTCAAGATGCACATCCGCACCCACACGCTGCCCTGCAAGTGCCCCATCTGCGGCAAGGCCTTCTCCCGTCCCTGGCTGCTCCAGGGTCACATTCGCACCCACACCGGCGAGAAGCCCTTCCAGTGCCCCGACTGCCCGCGCTCCTTTGCCGATCGCTCCAATCTGCGAGCCCACCAGCAGACCCACGTGGACGTGAAGAAGTACGCCTGCCAGGTGTGCCACAAATCCTTCTCGCGCATGTCCCTGCTGAACAAGCACACCAGCTCCAATTGTACCATTACAATTGTCTAAGCTGGCGCTGCTCCAAAACTGAACCAAGGACGAGGCCACGTTGACTGTGCGCCGCAGAGAGACGCAGTTGAACCAAAGCAGACACATTCCGCTGGCGAGGATCACAGCTTACCAAATAGACAATAATCTAGCCACAACTCACTAAGACTCATTAAGATCCCTTCGGTTTCGGTGCTACTATTTTAAGTCCTTAGTTTAATATCATATTTATTTGAGTTCTTAACGGTTTTATAGCTCTTAGTTAAATGTACATTTGCCAACCCAATTTATCAGACAGCATTTGACCAAATCCAAAACATTTAGCAAATAGTTTTTTATTAAAACTTAACTCATTTTTAATTATGTTTAGCAAATGTTTATGTTAAGATATTTGATAGTTCTTAAGGCCTTATATATATTTTTATACAACTAAATAAATTAAAAAAAACAATTACAAAGAAATTCAAAATTTTGTTTATTATTTCAAAAAGTATTTTTCACTTCTTGCAGCATTTTTTCCAAAACAGAAATTCTCTAAATTTGTCGCAAGTGCTCAAATTTCAATCTTTGTTGCATTTGTCATTTGTGTCCATAATTTAATACTCTCTTCCTTCCATCTGACAATAACAATATCACATTCTGCATGAGCAGAATACACCTTTCCGGGTGCAAACAATATGCGTCGAGGCACTTCCTCTTAACCCGCCCCTCAAATATTTCATCAAATCGTATCAGAGACATTTTTTGCACCTTTGGCGAAAGCAAATATTTAATTAGCTGCCACAGGACATTATCGGGGAAACGTTTCCTGCGCATTGTTCAGCACCTTTTTTGTCCATTGATTGGCAGCAGCAATCCTTTGGCCCAATTGTTTACCCAAAGGATCTCTCGGCGCATGCGTCCTGTCGCAGGTGATAGACGTAGCAATAAAGGACGACGACGACGGCTGCTTATCGAACACTATTTGAACTGTCTGATTGACATGACAGACGGTAGACCGTGTACAGTGTACACTCTACAAAATCCAGACTCTAAAATCCAGACGGTAGTTTAGTGTCCATTTAGGCCATATCCATGCCAACAAATGGCGCTTTGGGCTCTTATCAAGCGCACATTTGAGCATTTGTTGAATGTTTGATAATGCAAATGGCTCTAAATCGATTATAACTATTACCTGTGTGTATGCGAGTGTGTGTGTGTATGTGTGTGTGTACATGTTGATAAGAAAAGAAACAGGTTTCAGTCACGTCCTTTCTGAGATTAGCAGCAACTGCCAGGCGGCAATCTACAAGTAATACGCATTTTGTATAGTCACCAAGATATTAGTGACATTTTGCAGCAATGGCAACACCTTTCGGCCATAAATAACACACAATAAACACACATTCCCAGAACTACACCTTGGCACACAACTCACCCAAAACAAAGGACAATAATTTCTTGTACTATTTTTTTCTCTTCTCTCTTTTCGCGCTAATCAGAGCACGTCGCTTGTGCAATTGCAAAAAAGGAAAAAGGATGTTTTGTGGGACTAGGAGAGTACCGCTATGGGAAAACACCTTGCTAACCCATAGCGCAAGGACAATGCACATAAGTCAGTTTCAGTTTCAAACAGAGCAGGGTTACACTTGAAGAAATGACAACTATGAAATCGATGATTGAGATTGCTACCCAAATGGATCTCTATAAACCAATAAAATATTATACCAGATAATTTCGACCAAGCAGAAAATACTACAAATTATTAAAATAAACAATAATTATTTGAATAGTTTTTGCTTATTTTTAATTTGTAAAAATAGTAGAAATTTCTCCAAGTGTATTATACCTGTCGCCCAGTTGTCTGGCTTGTTGCCGTGTCACCTACTGACCCACAACTGAATGTTGAATTCTTTTTCCATCCGTGTGATCTGTGCCGCCTTTGTTTGCCCATTGTTGCGGCATCCTTTTGGCTGGCTTCTGCTTGCCATTGTCCTGCCGCCGCAAATCTCGTAGCTAATCATTGCAGAGCCATCAGAGGCACTCATCTTCGCAGAAAGTCAGGCGCTACACTGCAAATCCTTTGATTGAATGACCAACATACACAAATAACAATAACAACAATAACAAAGGCCAACTACAACTACAACTGGGATGACAGTGGATCCACTTAGATGTGAGCTGCATCCACAAGCTTGGAGCAGATAACAAATTGCAATTGACAAAGCAAACGGAGTCGACTCAATCGGGTACAAGATGCGATCGAATTTGCAAACAACATACGAGTCGTTGCCATACAAATCGATGGCTGGCCATGATACAAGTCGCGGCATTTGTAATTGCCATCATGAAGGAGATCGGAGGAAGGCATCGGCATCGGGCATCGGGATCGAGACAAAGTCGGGCAATCAGTGAGCGGCGGCGCATGTCACACAGCACAAAATCGAGAAACACAACCAGTTGGAGCGATCTAGAAAGTTCTCGACTCTGAAATACCCTGCTTCCAGCAAAATTATAAATTAATTGTATTTAATCTGCTTTTAATTTAATCCAAAAAAACAGCTAAATTTTCCATTGAAATCTTAATTTTTGAGTATTAAAATGCCATTTAAAAATAATAATAATATAAAAATTATCAACCTACATTTAATAACTTAAATATTTTTAAAACAAATACAAAGTTTTGCGTGTCATATATACAATTCTGATATATCAAGTCGTATGTTAATGCTCAGCCATATAACTGATGCCAACATGGACCAACGATACCCATTTAACACATTTTTAATGGCTACAGGGTAAGCATGGAAAGAAAAACAAATTCGACGAAAAAGCTCATGGAAAACAAACATTAGGAAATGCAAACCGAATGCGAGTCAGAGCAACAGCAGCCACTTAGGCAGTCACTCAGAGCCAGCCAGGTTAGAGCTGGTGCTTGAGCTGGAGCTGGAGCTGGTGCTGGTGCTGGTGCTGGAGCTGGGAGTCGTAGTTGTCGTCGTTTAGGACGTCTGAGATTACGACGATTACGTTTTACTCCAAATTTGTATGCTGCCAGAGTTGTAATTGAAAAAGCATCAACATTAATCTTGGTAACTCTCTAGCGCAAGTCAGCGCAGCGATTCGCGTTCGATTTCGATTTGGATTCAGATTTCGTAACCCCCGCCAGTGGAGAGATCGCCAGATAAGACCAGACCAGCAAAGGAAACGGGTGTCTTATGTGGGGGCTGCTGCTGCTGCTGCTGGCAGTGCCAAACTCTTTAACATTTCCAAAAAAACATATTGCTTAATCGCTGCGCAAATGTGGAGCAATAGATATTGGGATCTCGGAGTGGGACAAGTGAGCGATGATGATCGTCACTCGATCGCAGCGCATAAATCAAATGTCTGCATGGAGAAATTATAGCTGACAGAGCAGCCACGACGCGACGCTTGACATCGTGGACAACTTTTCCGATGCGATTTCCACTCATCAGCTCCACCAACCATGTCAACGGAGTATGCATATGCCACATGCTTGTGGCTTGCAGCGTCCGACACTCATTTGGCCCGTACCGTTTCTCTCGTTGCTGTTGCCAACCTGTCAGCGATCGAAGCCAGTGCCAGTCAGTCAGTCAGTCACTCTGTCAGTTAGTCAGCCAGCTAGTCATCCTAGTCAGTGTGAGCGACCTTAACTGTAAAGATACAGCCGCAGACCGCATAAGGTTCTAGGCCCAGCGCCTCGAGTTACATGACCCAACAACAAACTTGGCGTTAGTTGTCGCTAAGTGCAAGTCGTTCAGTCAGCTCCAGCAACAGTCCCAGTCCCAGTCCCAGTTGCGGTCCCTGTTCCAGTCTGATCTTCAGCATGCCCATCAACTTGTTGCCAGATATCTGCGCCCAGCGATGACAGCGTGTCGTGCTAAAGCCGGGAAAAAGGGCTCGAAAAATGTTGGTAAGCGATCAAAATTAATTATATATATTATTTTAATTAATAATACTGCTAATTGTCTATTGGTATATCGATTAGAATAATTAAATATATTTATTTTTTAGGTGATTAAATTAGAATAGAAATACCAAAAATAATGGAAGTAAAACTATTTTTATTTATATATATTTATGTATTTAGACATTGCTTAGCAGAGGCAAATTAAATTTAATATTAGCTTTTCTAAAATATAGATCTATATTATTTGGCCCTAAGGAAAGTTCCTCAAGTTGCTCATCTCTGTTTCTTTGCTGTTCAGTTAAAGATGTGCTTCGTGTCTTTTGGCTTTTGCTGTAGATTGCCAAGCGTTGATAAATGTTGTTACTTGTCGTTACTAGTTGTTGTTGTTGTTGTTGCTGTTGCAGTTGTAATTGTTGTTGTTGTTGTTGTTGCTGGTCGCTGCAGTCATTGCAAAACGTCGCCGATCGATGGGTGGTTATAGTTGACATGTCGTTTTGTGTTTCCTATGCTCATCATCGTCAGGGACGCGCCGGCGACATGATCAATGAGTCCCAGAGACATCGGCAACAACAGTTGCTGGCAGAGGCGATCGTGGTTTTGACTTTGCCACACTGATTGCCCGTGACAAGTTGGTATTTCTTCAACGGTTAATTGTGGCTATGATTTTTGTCAGCGATCTACGCTGATCAGTTTAACTCAATTTTGCCCACCCAACAGCAATTACTTCCTGCTTTAAAGGGCGTGCGCATCTGCTTCGGATAAAATTTGAATTTCATAAAAGTCGAAAAGAAGTAAAAATAAATATTGCATAAACTATAGTAAAAAAAAAAAAGGGTAGAAAGTAGCGTCCGCAGCGATCTCACAGCATATCCGAATCGTTAATTTGCAGGCAAATCGATTCCATTGCTGCTCCGAGCGATTGCATCTACTTGACACACATCGCACGCAAATCGATGCGGTAGCATTTACAAAGTATCGTGCATATGGAAGTGTGCCCTCTCACAAACCGATAAAGATGCGATCCGACGTTGTCATCCAAAAATAACTAGCAATCGTGATGATTGACAGCGCCAGCAATCGCTGAGACACCCAAACCAAAAAAAAAGCCTACGCCCCAAAAGAAAAACAGAACCACAAGAATTATTTATGTATGGAACTTTCTTTGCATAATTGTTGGGGGGGGAGGGGCTATCCATCGGTAACTTTATTTGGCTAGAGAGAATATAAAGTTTGTTTTGTGAAGAAAATCCCAATGATGAAAATCCAGCTCCAGTTCAGTAAACACTTGCAAAAGCTCGGATTGAGCTGCGTTTCTTAAAATAGGAAAAAAAAAAACCGTCCACCTCGCCGAGTTGTTTTCAAATTGGACTACCAAATTGGATTGGACACAATTTTGTACAAGTGTTTTGCAATTTGTTTACAATTTCTCGGAATTTTCACTTTAATCCAAACCAAAGAAAGTGCATAGAACGGTAGTTTATACCATGCAATTCAATAAATTGCTATGAAAATATATGCTAAAAACTGTTGCAAGACATTCACGTGTTAAACGCGACACATGTGTGCAAAAGAAAGCAAAAAGAAAGCACAACATCCACAAATGCTGATTAGTATGCAAAACAGAGGTTGGACTCATGATCTCTCCATGGGCTCCAAATCCAACTGGATGACGCGCATAGTTTGTGCTCCGACTCCGACTATTGAAATATGCATGAGTTGGATTGCTATTTTGTATGGGCTAACTGAATGGAAGACTTTCTTCCGTTTCCGTAGTAACTATTTGCACAGTCCCCCTGCCAGTTCCTTTCCCCCTCTCCCAGCAACTCACTAAAATGCATTTTACGAGCCACACACACACACACACCCACACAGAAGTGTGTGTGCGCCACACATCGTAAACTAACAGTTTGTAAAATTTGAAGACGTGTCCATTTTAGCCAATTAATTTTATCTACTCGATGCACAACTGTTTTGTCCGGCTGTTGGCCGGTTCCATCTACCTGTTCTGATTTCAGAGCTGAAAGTGAAACCGTAAATTGTGTGGGCAGTTCGCCCTTTGGCTATCGAATCAAACATCAGGTGTCGGCATCTTCAGTTCAACGATTATTTCATTCTGGCCAGGCTTAGAGCTGACCCGGCTGTCGGCGGCCTCATCAAATTTTGGTCAGTTCGTAATTAATTTCGATGCAGCCAAAATAGATACATCTTCTTTGCGGAGGACAGCAGCAGTAACACACTGTGCACCATATGGCGCTAGTTTAGATCCTGCCCCACGCCTACCAAACAACGCACTGCGCGATAAGGCTCTCTCTCTCTCCCTCTCTCTCTCTCTCTCCTGCTCTCTCTCTTTTTATATGTTTCCCTTTCATTCGCTTAGTTAGTGGCAATTAACACGACACGCTTCGGTCCTGTGCCGTTCGTGCGCCGAGCTCAAGTCCAACTGGGCAGTGGAGTGGGTGCATTACGAGTTGTGGGCCCATTGGCCATAGCTCACTTTTCATCAATTTGGAAATAAACAACAGTTGGCCAAATGCTGTGGCCCGTAGTTTTCCCTAATGAATTCATTCGCTTCACTTTTCGGTTGTAAACTGGGGTTCATTATCCCCGCGATACACATACATTTCCATGTGGGCAGTTGTTAGCCCCTGTCCAGTTGTTCTTCTTGTTCCCTGGAATTGGTAAAAGGATTGTGCATTCTTCAGAATTTATTGGGTGTGTCCGACATATATTAGTGGCTCTGTAATTCTGTATGCATGTTTCCATGTTCTTCTCTCTTTTGGCTATGGATGCATATATTTTGATAGTGTTTTGATAAGCGGTGAAATGTTGTTGGGTTCTCTGCCCTGCATAAAGATTAATTAAAGGGTTTACATTAAAAAAAAAACAAAAGATAAATGAACAGAACGAAAATATAATATTAAAAAAAACAGAGACGGTAAAAGGATGTCTGCATTTTAAATAATGTTTGAAAATTTGTTGGATAAATAAATAGTTCCTAATAATTATAAATATATATATCTAACATATTATTAAGTTCTTCTAAGGGGTTTGACTTAATATAGAGTCACATTTCTTTATTTTAAGGTATGCTCAGTTAGAATATATTATTTTCTTTAAATATAGTTCAGATGTGAATCTGACATTGATAGTTATAATATAATATATATTTTATATATAAATAATTATATAATTAACATTGATAGTTAAATAATATATTATATATATATAAATACTAATATAGTTATAATAATATATATATATATATTGGGGGTTCTGTACTGCGACTTATTAGATCCATTGTGCCACCCTTCTGAGCTTATAGTTCCTCCATCCACCTCAGTTCCTGCACAAATTCCAGAATATTTCTTGGGTTAAGGGCTTCTATATCATTGACACTCATAACATGCATCCCTAGGATGTTGCATCTTTTCCTGGTTAAGGCGTTGAGGACTTCTCCTCACCTTCTCAAAACCTACACTGATTGTTACTATAAATAAAATAATATAAATATATAAAATAAAAATATAAATAAATAATAAATAAATAAATAAATATAACTTAATATAGAATGCAATATTTTCTACCAGTCAAAAATCATAGTCTTATATCTCTAGAAAATCTGAACTCAATAAAGTAAATAAACCATGTTTTCTTGACAATTTTGTTGTATGTGCTGTGTTTAATTATGATTTGTATTTCTTGAGATTTGCATATCAAAGGTGAATGCAATTAATTATCAAATGCTTGTTTGCAAAATAGCAAATTTACATTTCTGCAAATGGAAAGAAACGCAAATTAACACCTTAAATGTGGCTGTAACCTGTGCAGCAAAAACGACGGCAAAGCGGAACTGGTAATCGAATCGAGGCATATATATCGAAGTTTATATCGCAGCTATATATCCAATTGCACCCACATGCCACTGCAGCACGCCACAAAATGCTGGCGCCAGATTCCGGGGCGCGTTATTGTTGTTGTTGTTGTTGTGGTTGTTGTTGTTGTTGCATGTATTCGACAGACTTTTCAATTAAAATTCAAATTGATGCAAACAAGTGGCCAAGCCCCATTCCAGTCACCGTCCCCAGTCGTGGTTGTTGTTGTTGTTGCAGTGGCAGTTGCAGGCCAAGTCCACCAAAGTCCACAAGTCCAGGTTCAAGCCCCGCATTAACAAATTGAAATCTACTCACTTCGCTTTGACAATGCAAACGCCCCCAAGCCAAAGCTCACAGCTGAATTGCCTGATTTCTTTATTTCAATAATTTTGCATAGATTGCCCGTTCCGCCATAAGCATTATGCGAATGACTCCCAAATCCCACTCCCCCCAGCCCCTCATCTTCCAACAAGCTTAGAACCGACAAACTGTCATTTGATGGCGTCGCCAACGACGCCCGATAATATCGCCAAGATAATTGGAGTTGCCTTTTGGCAAATCTCGACTAGACTCTTGAATTTTAGTCGAGTGTCTGCAAGAAAGAAAAAAATAAATATATAGTTCAAAGTCAAAGTTTTTATATCTGTGCAGTTTATCTGCTGTTAGTTTTTGATTAATTGTCCAGGGAATGTGATTTGGCCTGCAGTTAAATGGGAGGGCCCACAATCTGACAGCTCTACATAAAGTTGATAAAATAGTTTCGCGATTTACAGAATTGCAGTTTTTGTTTTAAACAGACAAAATTACTCAGAAAATAATTCTATACTTTTTTAGCAACTTTTATTTTTCCGATCAAAATTTCGATAACTTCCGCTTTATAATCGTGATCGCAGTTGGCTTATTTATCCAACTGTTTTCCATGTTGGCACACATTTCTCGCCACCTCCCCCCGCAATCTTTTTCCACCCCGTTCGCAGTGATGTAGACAATGACATTTCCTAGTTTTGCGGTCGGTCAAAAGTCTTCCTGGGGTAGAGTTACGGCAAGTGCAGAGGCCCCCAACTCTCACTCTGTGTGCAACAACAAGCTTGCAACTCGCGAGCATAATGCAACATGACATGCGCCGCATGTGCAACACAACAGCCGACCGAATGTTGCAAATATGAGTTCATTATTTAAACGTTGACCAAAAACAAATTGACAAGTAAATGCGGCACATGGCTGAGTTTTGGTGCCCAGCTGAAGCCGTTGCTGAAGGCGAACTCCGCCACGTCCCAGTTAGCTTGGAGTTTTTGATCATAGTGGTTCCTAGGTGGGTTCGCATTTCTGCTCCAATAGATGCCGTTGATGTTGTCCACATGCGACGCTCTTGTTATTATACTCTGACACCGAAGGGTATTTCAGTTTTATCATAGATTAAATTCTTGATCAATCCTTGACTATATTTGCATTTTCGTATTTTTATCTAAAATTAAAAATGAGATTTTTTAAATTCATATAAATAACAATAATCCAATTCACACAGCAGCTAACCATAAATGTAGATAATAGAATAGAATCCTCAACACATAAATTATATAGTTTCAAATTAGCGCAAATAACTTAGACACAAGTAATTTTTTTGATGATAATTTATAATTTCACACAAATATTGTTTTTTCTAATCTTTAAATAAATTATTAAATATTCGATTTTTGGCTAAAAGGGTATGCAAACTGCGCTGTTCGTGGAATCAGCTTGTTTTGTGCGCACAGAGACAAAAAGATAGGCGCTTTTTGGCGTCATCAACGCGCACACATTGTGCTCTTAAATGGAGGACGCCCCGCACCGCACCGCACCGCGTGCCACTTCAAAAGACGAAAAACCGACAGAGCGCCAGAGCACCACGCACCAGGCCGCACCACACAAAGCCAGAGGCAGGCAGGCAGGCGCCTTCTTTGGTGGCTTGATCTTTGGCCGGCACGAGGCCAATGCCCAGCTTAGCCAGTCTTAGCCAGAGGAGTCGCTTGGACGCACTTCCCACTTGTTTGCCCGCTCATTCGTTTTGCAGTTATGAGTTTGCAACAACAACAACAACAGCAACAACAACTTTTGTCGACGTGCAACGTCATAGTCTCAACTTGTTAACGCTTTGGCCTACAGTGTAAACTTGCGCCTCATCCTCAAAACAAGCTAACCTGCGGCCTGCTGTTGTTGTTGTTGTTGTTCTTGTTGTTGTTGTTGTCGTTGTTAATGATGCCTTATAATGCCAGCGCGCCTGATTTGCCACAATTTATTATGAAAATCGTAATAATCTCGGAGATTTCTGAACCCACAAGACGCATTTGTCTTTGACGTCGGCGTCGCCGCTTATCTTTCTGGCTGAGCTGAGCAGCAACGATGACTTTGACTATGGAGACCTGGTCTAGTGGCGTCCTGGCCTGGCCCCATCCGTCAGCGTCGGCGCGTCGATAGCTGGTTAATGCTTTGCCGGCCGCTTTGCCGCTTTGGTAACACGATACGCAGTGCTTAAACCCCCTCCTTCCCCCACCCCCCCATGGCAAGCACACCACCCGCTAGAGGAGCTCTTGCTGCGCGTGTCATATTGGCATTTCCTCTTTTGGCGGGCAACGCCTACGTGACGCTCAGATAACCAGGTCCAGGACGTTGCCAGCTCTAAAGACGAGACTCGTCTTAAATCGTTTTCAAATTGATTTCTGCCGTCAAATTTGCACAGCCGGAGCTGATCTGAGCCGAGTTGAGCTCCACAGTATTCGCAGATGCCTCTTTGTGGATGTGGATCATTTCATGTTGCGCTTGTTGTCGTCGCAAAATGTTACTAATAGTTGAAAATTACAAGCCAAAAGTCGTTAGTTTGTGCAGCTCCAATGACTTGGAGCACGAGTTGGAATAAGAGTAGGTGGCTCCCTCCACAACTGGCTCAAACTGTTTTGATAAATGATGAAAAGACTTCAGCTTTCTTGGCCAAAAGTGCATGCAACACACATATATTTGATATGACATCCTATTACTAATCCAAATCATTTTTAAATACACATTAAATTAAATTGTCTTAAATTTCATTAAAGTTCAACTGGAATCGATATGAGCCAAATATCTCTATGCATATCTCTGTCCACAGTTTGGTCGGCAGCTATTAAATAACCCATAAACAATGCACAGCCAAAAAGACAATTTAATCGATTCGAGACAAATTGAAATGCCAAACAAATGCAAAAGACGATAATCAAATACAGAGTAAAAATTCGAGCAATTGATAGATAACTGGAAAACGCAGCCAAAAGCGCGCTGAAAATTGTTTATCTTTTCCAATGCAACAAAGGTGTTTGCACATGTCCAAGCAAATAAAAAAAAAATAAAAAAAAATGCAGTCAGCGGAGACCTGACTTTGGCAACGTGCCCCGCGCGCTGCCCGTTGCCGTTTTTATACAGGATAATGCAAATAAATTCAGCGGCCGAAAAAACGTTGGGCAAACAAATTGCCGGTCAGACAAGTCTGCACACACACACACAGTCGAGTCGTACACACACACACACACACACACACAATACATACACACTGAGAGCACATGAAAAATCAAGATAAACGCTCTAATTGAGATTAAATTCATAATTACGATCGCACCGGCGACACTTTTATGGTGTTCTTTAATTAAAGTATTTTTTCGCCATACCGCACAGTGTCAGAGTTGTAGCTGGAGCTGGAGCTGTAGCTGGAGCTGTAGCTGTAGCTGAGGCTGTTGTTGGAGTTGGAGTCGCTGGGGCAGGAAATCTGAAACGCTTAGACGGCAAAACAACCCATCGGGGTCTGGGGGGGTCCATTCGCATAACGTTGACTTTTCGCTGCGCTCTTGGAGAGCTGGTCGAGAAGGTGTTGAGTAATTTTCAGAAAAGCCTTACCCCCCCTCGTTTCCCGCCCTGACGCGTTACTTAAGCGCTGATTGAAATCACAGCCGCTGATCACATAAATTGCCAGATTTTCGGTATACATGACAGAGACCCAGCCGCAGACCCGCTCCACCAGCTCCATGCTACAATGTGCAGCTCCGTGGTTCAGGTTCAGCTCTATGTCCCCGCTGCTCATTCCCCCCCCCCCCCCGCAAAAAAAACGCATAATTGCATTGTATGTTGTGTGTAATTGAAATTAATACGAGTGTATTACACCGAGCGAAATGACTTATTTCATATGGGTTAATTTGACGCCCCTGCATGTCCGATAATTAAGCAATTTAAGCGGCTTGCATATTGATTTATGATATGGCAATAACCACAACGATAACTGGTAGCTTACTCTGGGCCACAAACAGCTCGAAAAATGAGCAAAAAAAAAAAGATACGCAATTTGCGCATTTGAGTTTTGGTCTTGGACTTGGACTAGATGGAACTTTGTATAGTATTGATAGGTATTATATTAGGTCTAATATTTTATTGTATTATATATAACACATTTGTAAATATTAAATGGTACTTTGTTAAGTGTAAAACACACTTTTTTAATTTAATTCAATTTTTTAAGGAGTGTACTTAAATTTAGCAAATTATTAAGTAAATTCCTCTCACTCGTTCCACGCCTACAGATTATTTTTTTATGTATTTGTTTATGTTTAAATTCTGAACTGTTTAGTCATATTTACCTTAAACATAAAGTTTATTTAATTTTCGATATTATCGCGATAATATTTATGACTTGGACAAATAGTTCGATCATCAGCAGTTTTGCAGCATTAGTTCCGCTTCTCACATTAGCATTAAGATTTAAATGTTGCGCTTATCATCCCAGCTGTGTGGCATCAAATGGTTACCCAAAGAGACGTCCAGATAAATCTGTGCTATTGTCAAATGGTTTCCCATACAAAGACACGAAAACAGAGGCAATACTCCAACCACTGTGGCTGCCTCACACGCGCTGGACCGAACCCACCAAGAGATGCCCATCGATGATGTCGCATTAATCGAATGCGTAAATTCGTAAAGATCGCTGATAAGGAGGATCCGGCTGTGTGGTAGCCCCAAAGGCGACCAGCGATTCTATCGGAAAGCTCATTGAAACAATTAAACGGGGCACGCGGCTGCTTCTGGTGAGTTGTGTCGGTCCTAATGATGATGAGGCCACCTCCCAATTCAAGCGAGGAGGAGGAGAAGGAGGAGGAGGCAGTGGCAACCCGGCTCCACAGATAAGGCATTAAAAAGCAATTATGACGACAAATCTGTAAACATACGGCAATCGTTTTAATGGCGGACTTAACGCAACATTTAGAAGGTAATAAAAACAAGGCGGGCGGCGCCACAGACCGCCTCAATGTTGCATTAACATAAAAATGTCATAAGGTTTATGGGAGATGCGCTTAGCCAGATCGATCTGCCAGATACATATAACATATATATATATATATATATATATATATAAATTAAGCGGACAGCACAGCTGCCAGACACTATCGAGATCATTTTGCAATTGTAAGTGTGTGTGTTTGGTGGGGGGAAGAGAGGGGGAATATAACATAGGTAAGTCCCTCGAATTGGTGAGCCCTGTGATAATTGCGTAGGTATTTCAGAAGACGACGCTTTCAATGTGTAACATAAATTATGGGAAACAATCGTAAATCTTTGACTTGGATCATGGATCATTGCTGTTGCTGTGGCAAATGAAACATGCTCGACCCAAAATTGAAGTTTTGTTTAGAAAGCAAATGCTTTATGTGGGACTAAAAATTAAATTTAAATAAATGTAGAAATAATTATTATTATGGCTATTTGAAAAGTTGTTTAAAATTGACATCACAAACTTAATGACCTGATTCAATCGAAGGACTGGCAATAAAATTAATAATTTAAAAATACTCTTTTAACTCTTAAATTTAAATATATGTAGAAATAATTATTATTATGGATATTTGAAAAGTTGTTTAAAATTCAAATCCCAAACTTAATGATATATCACTAAGACTTATAATTCTCAATAATTTTCACCTGATTTAATCGAAGGACTGACAATAAAGTAAGTAATGGAAACTCTTAACTCTTAAATTTAAATATATGTAGAAATAATTATTATTGTTCAAAATTCACATCCCAAACTTAATGATCTGATTCAATCGAAGGACTGGCAATAAAGTGAATAATTTATATTATGCCCGATATCTGTGACTCTTTTAACTCTTAAATTTAAATATATGTAGAAATAATTATTATTGTTGATATTTGAAAATTCACATCCCAAACTTAATGATATATCAGTATGTCTTATAATTCTCAATAATTTTCACCTGATTCAATCGAAGGACTGGCAATAAAGTGAATAATTTAAAAATATTCCATACCTGTGACAGAGACTCTTTTAACCCATTAGCAGCCACCGGAAACCGCTGGCAACATTAATTATGTCTCTGATTCGTGCATATAAAGTTAGCAATCCCCTCTCAGCCCGACACAACACACAACACACAACACACAGAACAAGACACATGCTACACACATGAAAAGTGACCCAGAGACAAACCCAATGCGAACGACCCGCCGCATCGCGATGATTCAAGGCGCTGGTCAGAACCAGAATCAGAACCAGAACATAAAAGGCAGAACCTACAAAAGTAGCTGTGGCTATAGGAGAGCAGAGCTGAGGAGGGGAGGGGGAACACATAAGAAGAGCAGCAAGAAGCAGGCAAACAGATCGCTCATTGAGCGTAACAAAGGTGCACCTTCAATGAAGCCTAACCAAATAAGGCAGGCCACGCAGAATTGTGGATGACGACGTCGTCGACCATACGCAAAAAAATGCTGGCACTTTTGGGGTGTGCTCCATACGAAATGAAACGGTGCAGTGGAGCGACGGGGCAGTCAGTCTGTCTGTCTGTCTGTCTGTCTGTAGGAGCACCCATTTTACCTGCAACGCGTTCTTTGGGTGACTAAACACTTGTTTCGCTTCAATAACGCACCGGCAAAGTCGACGCCGCCGACGGACCAAGTTTGCCGCTGCTGTCATCTTCTGTGTGTGAGAAGGGGCTCAATGGAAAGGCAGGGGTTGGGGGGGGTGGGTGGTGCTCATCGAAAACATATTTTAACAAGTACGCAATACACCGCATACAAAACGCTGACAGCGTCTCTGTTTCTTTTTTTTTTAAGGCGCTGTCCGTTCAATTCGTTGACTTAAGGTGAGGATCGCAGATCTGGCTATGGGTACGACGTGGTTAGGGGGGTTAAGCACTCTCTATAACGGGCAGGCGGCGGCAATGAGGCATAACGGTGCTGCTTGCTCGTGTTTTGTGCCCGTGCCAGACCCGAGACCTAAGACACAACTCCCGGAAGCGTCATCGTCCGGTTCTTATGGGCTGGGTCTTTGGAGAGCAGAGCCCAAGACAAGTCGCAGGTTAGTGTCGATTGCATATGCCTTTCATCATAATCATCGATGTGTGTGATTTGTTTTTGTTACACCAATATATATATATATATACATATGTAAATATATACATGCGTTTCGCTCTCAAAATTATGAAAAAAAAAAAAAATAAAAATAAATATAAAAAAAAAAAATGTTTTATTTATGAGAAGCAGACAGCAATTCAAGTAAATCGCATTCTGAGGTGTGGTTTTTGGGTGCACAGCGTAACAGATATAGAAATTATGATTGTGCTTTATGAGCTTTTAATGCATTTACTACTATCTGTGTGAGGGGGGTGGTGGAGAGGGGGAAGCGTGCACTTTCAGCCACTTTATGAGCCGCAGTTTGAGATAACTTGTAATTCTATTCCTATTTTCATATATACACATATTAAATACACAAATCCACTCAATCAAATTCAAAAGCACTTTTCAACCGCCAACGCACCCCCCCTTCCCCATCAACATCCTCATCTCTTTACTCATTTAGTGTGTTGTGCTTGTGTAAAAACAACTTTCCAACATTAATGATAATTTGTATCGTAATTGAAATCGAAATGCCGTGAATAAATGCCGCTTTGCACTAAGCTCCGAGACTTTCAGAGAATGAGCGTGCCAAGGAGCGGTAGCTGCTGGAAGGTGTACAAAGGGGGAGGCGGCAGCGGTTGCACCAACAAGGAACACCTTTTAATACCAGAACCAGTTGAGGCAGTTAAAGCGGCACAGCACAGGTGCCAAACCAAGTCAGGCCAATGGATTTAACAGCATCTCCCCGCCCAAAAGCGGAGTGGAGTGGAGTGGAGCGACGTGGAGTGGGCCTGAGCGAAAGCGCAGGCAGCAGCTTTTCAATGTGTAATCCATTTTAATGCCAACACCATTACGAACAGTAGCCTCAGTGTCACATTTAGCAAGAGCAATGCAACAAAAAAAAAAAAAAAAGAAGAAAAAATGCAAAGCTGCCATCTGCCTCAATGGACACCACTTGGATGCACCACTTGCATACTTACACTGATGAGCAGATCATGGAGAAACGGTTTGAATTGTTCAGATTCCGCGACCTTTTACAGTTACACAGACATATTGTAATTAATTATATGGTGTCAGCTCTTATGATCTTTAACTCGAATAAGGATTTGATAGGATTATCAAAAGTGAGAAAGCACCATAACTGAACTCCAACTCTTCCAAAGAATATATCAACTATAATTAAATTTATGTTTATTATAGTATTTTTAGCATATTAACCATAATTAAATTTATGTTTAGTATAGTTAATTAATTTACCAAATCAATGAGGCGAAAGCTATCTGGTTGGCAGTAAAACGAGTTAAGCTTGTCAACTTACTATAAAATGTGACACTTTTATTCCGTAACTGACACTTTTGAAAAATAATTTTACTTCAGATTTAACTGTAAACAGTTTGTTCAATTTGACGCAATAACGAATTGTAATATTTAGCTTAACATTGAAAGTTATAATTCGCGTAATTATTGACAAACTATTTAAGTTTATTTTTATAATTGCATCAAGAAGTAGTAAAATAAGAATGTCTGAAGATTTCCGAAGGCCTGTTAAAGCGAATACAGGAAGTACCAACAATTGGCTCTTAAGGCAACCAAGTTTGATATTATTTGGCTTTGTTTTGAACCTGTTAATAGTGTCTACTGAATGCGGCAAGAATGACTCCATTAATTTGGATTATAATAACCTATTTGCGCCGCTTGGCGAGAAAAACATTTCCAAAACAGTTACCAAATTGGATGTTAAGCTTGGTGACTTACCCAATACAGAGTTTAGCGCCTTTCAATCCCAAGCTGTCTACACCAAGGAATCCAATTATTCCATGATGGCGATGGGTCCTGTCTACAAATTTGTGCACTTTTTTTTCGATCAACTTGAGCCAATACTGCCTGGTAAGTGATTGAAATTGAGCAACACAACTTATTAGCTATGTGGATATAGGATATGTTGCGGTTAACGTCGGGAATGTCCTCTCCCTGGGGCCGAAGGTGGCGTCGAACGATTGGAGCAGTCTATTCTCGCAGTATTGGGGTGTGTGTCTGTGGGTTATTTTCCTGCTCATTCTCATCATAATCGCTCCTTTCATCGCGTAAGTGTACCAAAATTAGGCAGAAATAGATCTCATCTTATTTTGTTTACAGTGTATGTTATTGTTGCATCTGGTGTCGGCGTTGCACAAAAGGATGTCCACCCTGTGAGCAGCGAAAGGATACACTCAAATTTTACTGTTGGATTGTCATTCTCGTCTTGCTCATGCTCGGAATTTTGTAAGGCCAATGCAAGTCATCCATAATTTTGAAATGGTCTTAATACTATTGCAGGTTAGGACTTATAATTGCCTATGCGAACCATTCTTTGCTAGACATTGGACTTCGCCAGTCAAATATTCTCAAGCGTCGTCGCGCCGAGGACACTTGCACCATCCTTAAGGATGCTGACCGACACATTGAGCATCTCTTTGTAACAAATTATGATGAGTTGAGTGATCATCTAAAGAAAATGTTAAATGGTGAGTCCATAAATAGAGTTCTTTCATTTTTAGTTGCTAATATTCTATTTAATATTCAGGGGCAGGCCACCACGTCTTCTCTGAACTGATGGAAATCTCTGAGTGCTTTGCGGCGATCGAATTTGTGCGCATTGCGATGAACATGGAAAAGGCGCACTCTTTGATGAGAAGATTGCAAAGAGTGCAAACGGATCTACGGTTTTACGGCAGTCAACTAGTAGACGGTAAATAAATAATTTAAACTTAATTAATACTAATTTATATAATTTCCTAGGATTGCGCGATATTAAGCGTGGCTTAAGCTACGTTGCCATTTCGATGTGTGGAAATAGCGATTGCGTTCACTTTTTAGAAAGATCGAAAGTTCAATTTATCGATACCTCACCGTGCCTTCACTTTGACAAGGTAACAATGAAATTAAGTTGAGCACATGGAGACAATTTATTTAATTATGCCTATGATCTCACAGTTACCCAATATCGAAGGTTATATGACGGGCATTGAATCAATAATAAAAGCTAGGAATTTCTCTGGAATCACGTTCTACGGGTTAGAAAGATTGGTTAGGGCTCGTGTAAATCCTATTGTTCCACCAATGCTCAAAGATATTAAAGTGGGCCAAGAATATTTCCGCACTGAATCAACAGCCCTACGTAAAATTCTCGATGATGTGATCTCTGAAATTTATTCAAAAACTACGATATCGAGCCGGTCCTTTCAAGACCTAATTGAAAAATTTGGCTCAGCTCGAAAAATTTCTCATAATATGATTTTTGTGGTTATCTTAATGGTAAATTCGTTAATCGAAACAAGTTTTTGATTTTAAAATATGTATTCCAACAGTCATAAAAAGATATATCATTAATTTACTGTAATTAAAAATAGATTCCTTTTCCATATTCGGTTGCAGAGAAAAATAACAAACAATTTAATTTTTTCATTTCAGATTCTGATTTTCCTGACAATAGGGATTTTACTTGGCTGTTGTGACCGTAAAAATAGCAATAAGATCTGCAAGAAAAGCACTGGAGCATCTTACCTGTTAATGTAAGTTGATAAAGAAATTTTGTATTTCTCTGTTTCAGTTTCCTTTCTTTTTTTTTTGCAGTGCCATAATCCTGATATTCAGCGTGTTCTCAATTGTAGTTTTAGTTGGACTATTTTACTATATTATGGGTTTGATTACCTACCAGGGAGCTTGTGCACCGTTCAAAGATCCAGAAATTAAATCGATGTTTAGTCGCAAGGATTCGGGTATTGAACTGAATTGGGATTCGACAAAATACCAATCGAAACCTCAGGCACTGCGCATGTCAACTGAGATTGGAGAGTGTTTTCCCAATGATACGATCTTTAGTATACTTCTGGGCTCAAATTTGTATGATCTCGAAAACAAATTGCGTGTTAAGCTTCTAGTTTCCCCTACGCCGGAGCTAATATTTTTTCCGTTTAATTTGACTTATTTCACTTTAGATCTACAAGTATCAAAGCTGATTAACAATAACTTTAAGGATTATCACAGTAAAAAGTTTACAGAGTTTTTGTGCGACGATGTAACTCCAGTAGAATTGACAGAAATAATCAGGGAAATATTCCGATTACACCCAAAACTATGGACTCAGTGGGGTATATATGATTGGGCGAGAATCGCTCTTCAGAATGAAGCTGTCAACATTCAAAAATTGGTCGATGAAGTCGTGTCCAAGGTTTTATCCCGTATAAATGAAATGAGGAAAATAGTGCTCGAAATTGATGGGCTCGTCTTGTACAATAACACTCAATTTGACGAATCCCTGAATAAATTGCAGGAAATGGCAACACGAGCCACCAGTTTCATGAAGGAAAAGGGTGAAAAAACCGCGTCAGATATACGCCGAAATGTCTCAGTTTATGTTGACGAACAGATTAATAACTATATCGATATGGTCATCGGGGAGTGCCAAAATAATGTCGGCAAATGCGCTCCACTTTCGTATATTTATTATCGTACTGTGGACATGGTTTGTGAGCGACTGATCAATCCTATGGTAAGTCCAAATATATACTATTTATATCATAATTTATTATATATTATTCTTATTCTAATGTCATTCTTTAGAACGGTTTATGGGTGGGTCTTTTTCTTTGCGGTCTATTTTTTGTGCCCATCCTTTTTTTGGCCCACCACTTGCAGTGCTTGTACAGGAAGATGTATCAATACCGACCATATGATTTGCAAGAAATCGAAAGCGGGTAAGATTTCTACGTTTTTCCTATCATCACATTACAGTCAGCACTGATCCGGATTGTCCAGTCCAACTGTCCCCAGCTGCGCACGCTGCATGACGTACGGGGCACCTATCCGTACTGGGTTTTTTTCTAATCTGCCACACTTCAGTGGCAATGAAATCGCAATGGCAAGTATTGTGCCTGAGTCCGCAACGGTTGCAGCATTGGTGGCAGAAACCGAAGCGGTACTTGCAAGCAGCATCCTGAAGCGTAAACAGGAATAACACAAATTTAATTTTAATTTATATTCCGAATTTTAAATGCTTCACTTTATATATCGCTTACTAAATTACGATTATAATAATTAACGATTTAATTAGTTTTTACTGGATATCTTTGCTAATAAAAGCTTGTCAGCCTTCGATAAAGAAGCTCTCCCGATCGTGATTCGTCATATTCTATGACATTTCAATATTGTAATGGATTTTGTTTATCGGGTTGAGCAAGGATGTCTCCCACACACTTACACACATCTATTCTAATGACTGTTGACGGCAGAGTCTCCTACCGTGTGTTCAAGGCAGGATTCAGTGACCTTAATGAGATAAGAGCTTGGTTCATAAGAGTGTGTCCAGGTCATTTTGTGTATCAGGCGCCAAGTGCTGGGAAACAGGTTACTCGCAAGTAAATGGGGAGCGAGAGTGGGAAGGTGATTCTGATGAACCATCGTGGTTCTGGCCGGTGTATTAATCACATCGATTGTCCGATATTGCAGCGATATCTTTGTGGGCAAGCGGAGTTTGCTGCACTTTGCTGTGCCTCGATAGCATAATTTATCAAATGCCAGAGTCAGAGCCAGAGCCAGAGCCAGAGCCTTGCCTGAACAGAGAACGGAGAACAGAGAACAAAGAACAGAATCAGAATCGAAGCGAAGTGAAGTGAAGTGAACTGAGTCAGTGCCTCGGCATGCCATAATGAACCTTAGCCTACTTACTAAGGCCGCTGGTTGTTTCCCACAATTATGTAAAGCAGGAGAAAAATTGTGGAAAATGTGCACAGTGAGCGGTGGCCAAAGAAACAAACATGCCTCGCAACTAGCAACTTTGGATAAGGTGCATCTCTCGACGGGGCCAATTGGTTGGCCAAATTATAATGCATTACTTCATAACTCCCCGCCAGCAACTTGTTTGAACTGAGCCAAAAAGATTCCCTGGGCCAGTGGGCAGTGGGCAGCAGCAGCAGCAGCAGCGGCAATCAAATCACTTGTTGCCCCAAAGCTAGCTACAAGATTGTTAGACAATATGCAACGGCAACAACAAAAACAACAACAACAACAATCGTTGCTGTGGCCTACATAGTCCTGACTTTAGCCTGCCACCCCCCTCCACCACGGGGTAACTCCTGTCCCCTCTGGTGCTCTTCTCTGTGGCAGTTAATTTGATTATGTTTGGCTGCATTGATTAACTGCCGCCTGACATGACGGCTCAATTCCCAATTCCAATCCCAACTCGCACCCCCTCCAGCGTCCATGATTATCGATTGCGCAATGTCCCCGTCTCGTCTTTGACTAAGTCTCTCTGCTGTCTTTGGCAAACAACGAATTGGCCCTTCAGCTAGTTGCCAGCCTGGGCAACGTTGAACTGACAACGATCGCGTAATCGCCCTTAATCCATCAATAAAACGGGGCCATCACGATATCGTTGCTCCCCAATTGTTGGCAGTTGCCACCGTTGCCCAAAAAATACACAAAAAAAAAAAAAAACTGGCGGCGACTGTTGTCGACAACATCAACAACATTCAAATTTGCCAATTGGAACTTAGAAGCAACAGCAGATCTCAATGCAACTCCAAACACCATCAGTCAACACAATCAATCTTTAAGCTCCCCCTCCCCCCCCCCAGAGACCAGACACCAGCGCGGAGTGAAGTGGAGCAAAGCAGAGATTCAGGATTGGGATATCGAGTAGAGTTTGCAGAGTTTGTTGTGAAAATATTTGAACTGTTTTTATTCATTAAGTTCATTATTGGAGCTTAACGAGCAGCTCGATCGATCAAGTGCCCTTAAACCTTTCACTAATGATTTGATTACGTAGCAAAACAAAAGTATTTCCTCTTCACCCCCCTTTTCTATGCTTATCTATGCCACAACATAGACAGCATGTGGAGCCTGCCCCAGCTAGTTGAAGTTGCACACAAATTTGCTGGAAAATTATTGTTGGCAGTTACAAAGCTGATTTAAATTAGTATTAATTGAAAGCTTTTGTTGGTTTTACATAACTTTAAATTGTTAATTTTCCATAAATTGGCTACTATTAAAAAACTCCATAATCCTGGAGTATTTCGCTTCCAATTTGATTGTTGTTAAATATTACTTTAAGCCAGAAACATTTACATTTCGTCAGTTAACAAAAATCAGTTATTTAAAATACATTTAAAAAACCTCGAATAATATCTGAATATTTTGTGCGAGCTATGACAATAACCCTCATCAAGAGAATACCCTGTGTATTGCCACATACCACGGCAACTGCTATCTGCCTTTGCTTTGCCACTTCTCACCTGAAATTCAGGGAATGATTCAAAGTGGATAACAAATGTCCTACAGACCCAAAACAAACGATGCGCATTCACTTTTATTCCTTGGGCATATGGGCAACAAAGAAACAAATTAACTGATGATCAGTGTCAATGGAATGCAACCATGTAAATTATACACACACACACCGACAGACATACACAAGACGGACACTCTACACCACACCAACACAAGGCAACAGCAACAGCAACAACAACAGCAACAGCAGGAACAACAACAACTTGGCCATAATTTAAATACAAGCCAGCCCCAACAACAACGAGCCAAAGACAGAGATATTGGTAACGGTGACTGGTTGAATCGTGTCGTGATTACAGGTTGTTTGGAGGATTGGCCACAACGCCAGAACTATGCGAATGTTGTCGCTTTTTAAGCGATGAATTAAGCGATATTTGCAATTAATAACTGTCATGCTGGAAATCTGTTCGAATATAAAATTTGTTTAACTCAAATCAAAGCGCAGCGACTGAGCCACAACTACAGCAGACATCTGGCTCTCGACTCCCACTCCTCAGCCCCTGTCCAACCCTCCGCTCCCATCACCCCGCTGCTATTCCTTGTTCTTCCTTGACGATGGCCCAGAGATTTCGCAAGCGACTTTCGTGTTAATGGTATGCAGGCAATGCCATTGATTTCACTTCGATTATGGGGCACATAAAGAAACGCTTATGGGGCCCGGGACCGGGACCGGGCCCATAGTCGGGGCCCCGAGTCGAGGTCGCCGCAGTCCGCCGCCGCCACGTGCGACCAGAAGGCGGCAAAAGTTATTGACTGATTATGAGATTTGGCACGCCATGAGCAGCTAGCTGGCTGGCTGGTCGGCGGGATGGCAGGAGAGGCACACACACACACACACACACACACAGCTCCAAGTGAATGCACAAGCCACTCTTGCAGTCTTTTCCGAGGCGTCGCGACGCGTCGGCAGATTATATGTTTTGAAAGTGCAGCCAGCGAGTGATTTCTTTATGAATTCATTAAACTTTAAATTGGTTTTAAATTGGCCACAGTTGTATGCTGTTTGCATGTGCATGTGTGTGTGTGTGTGTGTGTGTGTTGGGGTGTGTGCAAGGAATTTGGCACGACCTGCTTGCCAAAAAATTATCTGGCAGCATACATCTACATACAACGCCTGCCTGCCTCTGCCTGTGCCTGCCACACTCGTGTGTGGCCATAAGGAAGCAGCAGCAGCAGCAGCAGCCTTTGGGCCAGGCCAATAATATTAATAACACGCACTTTGCCTGGGTGCTGCTGCTGTTGCTCTTGGACAGCTGCCCCATTGGCCAACGCCATCGCATCTTTTGTTTGTTTTCATTAAGAAAATATTGCAGCGTCAACTTGAAATCAATACCGAGGCCAAGGTCCATGCCCGCACCAGCACCCGCAGCACCAACATATCCAGCATCAGTTGCACCTACAACAACTCGATGCATAACGCACAGCAACAACAACAACAACAACAACAACACATGCAGACCACGCCTTTTGTTTCACGGCTGCCTTTCTGATGGGGGTGACTGATTGCGATTGTGCAGCAGGCAGCCAAACAGTCCGTCAGTCAGTCAGTTGGTGCAACAGTCTGCCCAGTTTCAGTTCCAGTTGCAGTTGCAGTTGCAGTTGTTGCCGTTGCAGGACATGTGCAATGTGCCGTTTGTCAGTGGCGCAGAAAAGAAAGGAGTTTTACTCTGTATTTATCATGACTGGTGGCTGCTGGTGGTGCCTGGTGTGTTGATGGTGCTGGTGGTGGTGGCTCAGCCTTCTACAGAAATCTGATACTTTCTGCTCTGCTCGTAATTGTGCAGATGCATTTGCTAAAGGTGTCACTTGAGTTGTTGTTCTTCTTCATGTTGCTGTCGTGTCGCCCAGCTATTTTTGACTAACGACAACGGCACAAGTTGGCCACGCTTCTGAGATTTGAGCCGGGGGTTGAGCATAATAGGGAAATGTGTGTGTGTATACACAGACTCCATACAAGTCACACCTGTTTTTGGTGTGTGTAGGAAGTGTTTGTGCTACTTAAGCGCCGCTTAAGAAATGACATCGGAAGTGCGTTTTGGAAAGGGTTGCTCCAGCTGCAGAGGTTCTTGCTATACATATATATATTGTGGATATATATATATAGGAAAGTGAAGATCAATATAAATTGACAGATGATATAAATTCTAAATACATTTAATTTTTAATATATTAATTAAAGCAGTTCTTGATCGTAATTACTTATTAATTGAGGATTAATTTAATTCAGTTTGTCATTTTTCAAATACCTGATTTGATCACTTTTAGGCATTATTAAATTGTATTAAAGTCGTTTCAGATGCAGATTGACTTTCAGTTAATTCGCAAATTTCGTTTCTCACGTTGGCCAAGGCAAAGAAGCCAATTAAAATGATCAAATAATCAATAAACGATTGCATTTAGTAGCAGGCACAAAACGTGCATTTAATTGAGGCTAGCAGCAACAGCAACAGTTGCTGTTGGCAGTTGGCGGTCGGCAGTCGGCAATGGGTAACAGGCCCACTTCATGATTACATAAAATTATAATTTAAATCAAATAGCGCAAAAACCAAATAACAAATAATAAATAAGAAAACCAGCCAAAAAATCAAGCTAAATGCTTTAAGCAGCCACCCACTCGCTGCGAAGGACGCGGCGGCTGCAACTGCGGCGCCTCAGGCCAAATTATAACGATCTCTTTGGAGTCTCTTTGCCAGTTGCCAGTTGCCAGTTGCCAGTTCCGTTCAGACAGTTGGCCAAAACAATGCCCGCTATGATCGCGAGCCGATCAAAAACGGCAACCAGCCGTTGCCAGCCTCGCTGCGACAACCGACAATCGACAATCGATAGTCGACAGCCGACAGACGACAATCGACAGACGACAGTCGACACAACCCGCAGGCGCCTCAAACTTAAATGAAATTGAAATGGCCACACAATTATAAGCAAGAACAAGAAGGAATCGCTTTAAGTCGAGTGCCGAAAATTAAATACTCTTGTGAATTAATAAAACAACATTTTTTCCAGGTATACATTAAAGTAATCGGTTTTTATCCAAGAGATTTACTCAGCTGTTTTCTTTATTTCTTAGCTCAATTTATCAATCTTTCAGAATAAATTCAGTGAAGTGTTGAACAGGGTTTTGTTGATATTTTAATTACTACAAAAAAAAGGTAGATAATTCAAGAACTGAATCTTTTTCATGACAGCTTATTGACGTAGTGATCCGTCTAGGCAAAAGACAACTTTAAGTTAAAGTAAAATATATCATATCTCCATATATACATAGCGAAAACTAATATGATGATTAAGCAATGCCTTTTTTCATTATCATAGATTACAAATTCTGAATATATATACTACCTTTCACAATATTCCTAGGAACAGAGTATTGCTTAGTTGTGACATATTTCACTGCTGTTTTTAACATGTTTATTGTTTTTGATATTATTTGATTAGCCATTTCAAATGTTGTCTCTAAGAATTTCCTCAAACTCATTGACTTGATTTTGATTTGTTGTCCCATTGAGCCCAATTGTTGGGGTTATGCAACTGCAATGCGGAGTACAATGGAGCTTTGGAGCTCGGAGCACGTGCAGACCTTGCCAAGCAGTTTGGGAGAAGACAACAGAGTGGAAAAAATAATCTTTCGATGGATGCAACTGAACAGTTTGGCAACTCTTGAAACGCTTCTCGTATCTCGTTTGCATCATCTGCATAATGTTTTTGTTTTTGTTTTGCGATTATTATTATTATTATTAGTTTTATGCATTTGCAGTTTTTGCCGTTTTAGCCAAACTCCAAAGTTTGGAGTTTGCTGTTTTAATAGTCGTGGTCAGACATTGCGACTGGCGGTGGTGTCAGAGTTCAATCAAATGAATGGCACCCACAACGTTTAATGTCTTTGATGGTTTTATTAGTCGAATGCCGACAGACACAGGCCAGCAGATACTTATCCAACTCTCCGAATATTCGAATATTCAAGTGAGTATTCGTATCTGCAGTCCACTGACTCATTAGCCATTGTTGTGCTGATGAAGTTGTTTGCAGTTTTTTTTGTCTATTTTTGTTGATGTTTTTTTCGAGCAGCTGGATTGTGATTTCTGTAGCTGATTACTAATATTTGCAGCTAGGCTTTAAATTTTTTTTAGTATTTCTTTTATATTTATTGGTATGCAATTTGCAAGTTTAGGAAAAAAAAAAGTTCAAGGTTCCAAAATTAAAAAGTAGCGCAGCCAACGAAACTGCTCAATTGTGATAATGTCGGTGCTGATGCAGATGCTGATGATGATGATAATGATGATGATGATGATGTTGATGATAATGGCACAGAGCTTTGGTCAAGGTTAGAAAACATCCTGAGGCCTATACAAAATTTGTTGGGCGGAGTTCAAATTGCAATATGCCAACAAAGCCGAAGGTAAAAATTTATTCTGTGAAATCTTTTTCGCTTTGCCTAAGCACAAATTTTTAATAAAGAAATAAATGTTGATTATAGCAAATAAATGTTTTATTTTGATTTTTAATAAATAATATAAAAGAAAAGAAGAAAATTAAATAAACAGATTTTTATATAATCTAAACAGGTATTTATGTTTTTTGATATCTATTATCCAATTCAAAAAAGAGTCGAAATATTGGGATTGTGGACTAGTCGAAAACTACAAAATTGTTGTATTTTCTCTAAATTTGTTGCTTTACCTATGTTTCCTCACCGTTCACATCTGTTCTATCTGCACTCTGAAACACTGACAGGCTCATTTGTTGCTAGTGAGCCGAATCGGTTGACTCCCCACTAAACTGGCTCCCAGCATAGCCCAGCCAGCCCTAAATTGGAGTTCTCCAATTCTCCCCACTCTCGCTCTCTCTCTCTCTATATATATACATGGATCATTAGCTTGGCCCTGGCAATGATCGCTGGCAACAAGTGTTACGCCCAGCCAGATGACAATAGCTTTCAAATGTTTCTAATTAAAAAACGACGAAATGGAAAAGATCGAGGAAAAAAACAACAGACGAAGGCAAACAAGGTATGCAATGCATGCAACAAGCTAAAGCCGCAGCCTCAGCTATATATAGATGGATACATGGGTAAAAACTCGTACAGCTGCCTCTTAACTCGCTGTGGAAGTGTAATGTGACCGACAACAAAAGCAACAGCAACAACAACAACAACTGCAACAACAACAACAACAACAGAGCCCGCATAAAGTGAGCGTGTCGAGCCTATGGGACGCTAATCATAAGCATTTGGCGATGATTTAGTGTCGTCAGCCTGTAACACGTGTGTGTTTGTGTGTGTGTGTTGCAAGAAGTGGGGGCAATGTCGCAAACTGCAATCAGGCTGCCTCATCGTGGCGTGTCGGCATCCTTTCAAGCTGATTTTTCACACGCCGCACATTGTTTGTGCCACGTGAAATATTCCAATGGGCCGCACACAACTCACAAACCGATTACCCAAACTCCCCACCAACCACCCCCCACTGCTCCCACATGAGTTGTGGGGTTTTTTGTCCACCGTTTTTTATTTAGGGCTGGCAGTCAACAGGCGCGTCATTAATTAACGTCCTGTTTGCCCTAAACCGAGTTGAGCATTTAATGCTATTTGCTTTAGACGGCGCCGCCGCACCACTGCTGCACTGCACCCACCCAATCAGACAGACCACCCCTTTATCAGGCAGGTATATATATACAACTCTGACCCCCCTCCTAACCCCTTTCTCTTGCTATTTTCGTTTTCGTTTTCAATTTCAATTTTCGCGCTCACTTGCCACACTTTGCCACACTTTGCGTCGATGTGCTGGTAATTGCCGCTGCACTTTAATTGCGCCATCCCGTGCACCCCCCTACTTAACCCTACCCCTATGCGCATGGCTACTATTTATTGCTTCCATTCGGCTGCAAGCGGGTTTATTAGTACCCCATCCCCATCCCCGCGCTACTCGTCCACCATTTGGTGCTGCTGTTGTTGTTGATTTTGGCATCTTCATTGACGTTTAACACGTCCAAAAGGGGTTGACAGCCCTTCACTTTTACCAGTTACATAAATGAGTTAACAACAGATGTTTACATTATTATTTTTATGATGTTTATCAATGTGCTGAGCTCAGTAAAAAAAAAACAATATTAACACAATACTTAATAAATTTTAATTGAAATAAATATGAAACACAAAAAATGAGTATTTGTGGACTTAAAGGATAAGTTTTGTATTGTCAAGTTTTCGGAAGCATAAATTATTTACCAAATAACAGATCAATCTGAAGGCTTATTTCGTCATATAATTTGATTATTATCCAAATCTCATCTACCATTTGAAACGTAATCAGCTAAATCTCTCAAGCATCAAAATCAACAAGAAAAAAAATATTTGAGACTTCATATCATCAGTAAGAGAAACCGATCTCGGATGCATGCGCTTAGTCCATCTCAATATAAATGTCATGTTTGACGTGGAATATGACCAAATTGAATTCCCAAACACGTTTCGTCTTAGCCCTCTTGTATCGTAATGTCTTTTCTGATGTTTTGTTGGCTGCAAACACACCGATGATGGCCCGTAATCGCTGAAATTGGCTTAGTTACACATAAAAGTTTTCCCTGCTCCCAGACGGAATATCTACGGCTTCCCAGTCGGTGCAAATACATAATAAAACAATAAAAACAACTTTTACGATAGCAGCCGGATTCCTTGGAGCATCGCTCCAAATACGCATTCAAGTGCAACAAAATGTTGCACGGGACAATCCGTCAATGGCAAACAGTAAACGTTTCACTCGCGATCCCTCTCTCTCCCGTGCAGCAATCCCCCTCTTGCAGCGTCGTGTGGAAGGTGACAAAGCCCCAAAGATGAGACGCATATAAAAATCAAAGTCAGACGTCGGCAATTTGATGGCATTTTGAAGGAATCAATTTAAGCGCATT
Organism: Drosophila multiciliata; assembly: GCA_037043605.1. NCBI lineage: Eukaryota > Metazoa > Arthropoda > Insecta > Diptera > Drosophilidae > Drosophila > Drosophila multiciliata. The sequence continues at coordinate 1,462,890 of JBAMBF010000103.1, read as the reverse complement.
TAATGCCAAGCGATAATGCCAATGCCTTCTGCATCAGATTAGTTCAGTTCAGTTCAGTTCAGTTCAGCTCAGTATTGAGATCTCTCTCCAGTTTTCTCCAGTCTTTCCAGCGTTGATATAAAAATTTCAATAATTTTCTATGGCCAGACCAAAAATACTCGCAATGTGTGTCAAAGTGGGGAGCCGAGTTAAGTGCGACGCAAGGGAATTTATTTAACATTATTCTAGCTGCTGTTCTTGTTGTTGTTGTTGTTGTTGCTGTTGCAGTTATTGTCAATGGGGCGACACCTTGTTCAGCAGCAGCAACATGCTGGTTAAGGGCAGGGGGGTAGATGCAACACTCGTATCTTTACCCCATTCGATGGCAGATATTCACTAATTAGTTGTTGCCTCCAAGATATTTATGCGTCGTTGGTGTCACTTGGCACATAAAACTCGGCATCAAGGGGGGAGTCTTGGGGAGCTGCTGCTGCTGTTGCTGCTGTTGCAGCTGCGTGCGATAAAAAGGCCCAAAATTAGGTAAAAGGCGTGTAAAGTGCACACTGGAACGATTAACGGTCTGCATTAGCTGCGATCCCTGATTAATACTGGGAATTAAATGACATTCTTTTCACGCTAGAGATAAGTTCGTGAGTTTATTGGGCATTCTGTGAGTGGTTATGCTATGCAATAGCTAAATTAATAAATAAATATGGGTATACCATAATGCTCATAAGAAGAACATTTGTAGACTTTATTTTGTTATTTTTAAATATTTGCAAAATCTAATTTATTAACTTTATTTTGTTATTTTTACATTTTGCACAGACCTCGAATTCTATTATTTGCAATAGAATATTTAATATATATTAATGGGAGCCGTTAAGTTAATCATAATTATATAATTATCTAGATAAAGTGTCCAGCTTTCCATGATTGCTGCTTGTTTATCAAAGTTTATTTTGTATAAAAAAAATAAAACAAAAATCAGTCCCACGCCCATCTCTAGTTTAGATCTCAAGCTTTGCTGTATGCACTGCTAATATGAAAATTTTGCTCCGCTGGCAACGGAACTGGGGAAAAATGCTGCTAATGCTAAAGAAAAAAAAAGAAGAAAAAAAGAAAAAAAAAATAGTAACGAAGACGTGAACGCGATGTAGCCTCGCCTGATCGCCCCAATGTATCACGATGGATTTATAGTTTAGTATGCACGATCAATCAAAAATCGTGAAGAGAAAGAAACAGAGAGAGCGAAAGAGAACTCTCTAACAACAGCGCTTGGAGTGGCAGTAGGAACGTCTAAAAGACTTCCACTTGGAGCTGAAGTTTGAAGCGTTGCCAATAAGAATTATTACACCTGATTTGAATCTGCAGCCGTCGCAGCAGAAATGAACTTGACCACTGCAACAACATCAACAACATCAACGGGAGAAAAGCACAAAAACAACGCCCACGTACTTGTGGGTGGGTCACCGCCGTCCAAAAAATATCCAGAATGCAGAATTCAGAACCGAGTTAGCCCCGCCAGAGAGCTGCCAGCTGCTGCCCACAATTTAAGCCCGGCTGCATTTATTAACATTTTGACTTTGCAACCAGTGGAACAGTGAGGAACCGCTCGTTGCAAGAGCAGCGCTTTTTGGCCTGGTAGGCGTAGTTAATCGATCGCTTGTTGATAGGCAAATTGGCAAAATGCAAAAAGCGCAAAAAAAGGAAACCTGTTTACAGTTTTCCAGCGAACTACTCCCAACTCCCTCAGCTGATGCTGGAAATTCGTGATGAGCAACAGCAAAGCCGAAAAAAAAAACAACATTCATTTGGCTCAACTTTGGTTTAGTTCTTGTGGTCCTCGTAGTCCAACACTGTGTGATCTTTATCGGAGCCAAGCAACTTTTAGGGCACCATCCGACGTCCCGCTAGTCATTTACATTTGTCTCAAATGGGAATTTGGAGTTCGAAGTTGGATGTTTGGTGCTTTTTGGGGATTTTGGCGACCGCCGTCGTCGTCGTCGTCGTCGTCGTCTGACAGTTGGAGCATTACAAAGTGATCGTTAAATCACGAATATTTAATTGTCTTCATCACCTGAGGGTGGTTGAAATTAGTTTGGACTTGGCTTTAAAACATTTCTTCTTGTTGCCTGTCTGCTAGCTGCTCCATTTGTTGCTGGCCATTGTTACTTTGTTTCGTACCTGGACTCTCCCCCTAATGGCTTGTAATGGCTTCAACTTTCCGATGGAGCCTCCACGTCAGTGGTTAGGGTTAAAGGTATTTTTTTGCTCAGCTCAGCCACAAATTGCATGCATAGATTTGGCCTCTAATGAGCGCTCTCAAACCAGCGACATTAAGAGCTAATTTTATAGCCATGGTTTGCAAATCAAACTAAGGTCAAGGGATGCACCACGACAACAACAAAGTCAATGACAAAGCGCTGTCAATTCCAAAGTGAGATTGATGATGATTCACTCTTTCAATAAATATCTGGCATATCATTAATAAATGAATCCTTAAATATAAAACTATTTATTTTAACAAAACTGTGCGAACTTTTATTGGGCATTCTCCAAATGGACTTCCTCTATATTATTTGATTTGTTAAATTTCCCATGTTTTGATCACACCTTAAGGTTTTCATCCATAACTTATTGAACATAAAGTGTTATGGAAGAACAGTTAAATCAACTTCCCACGCTGCCGGATAAAATGATTTGTTCTAGCCGCTGTGCACCACCCGTAAAAACACTTCAGCTACAAACTGATCAAATAGATGCAGTCAGAACAATTAAGGGAACCGAGTGTCATTAGTGTTGACCCCTCGAATGGCTTTGGAAAATCAGACAGTGACTAAACAGTTATCAATTATTACGAGTCGTCGATGATGAATGTCAACAATTGAGAAATGTTTTCGGGTTGCGAGTTGACTGCCAAATGCAAACAATGGGATGGAAAAGAGATAGTTCTTCTAATGGGTTCCCACACGAGGAGGCAAACAGGAAGCGGGCCACGGATCATTGCACATGTTTCACATGCCCTGCGGGGTGCGGGGAGTTGGGCGGAGGGTGGGTGCTCAGTGACATTTACCATATTGTATTGTAACAAAGGCAACAAAGATTCCCACAATTGTCAAATCACAATGCTGAGGGCGGGCGGGCGGTCGGTTGATGCAGTTTTGCCAAAGAAACTTTGCTGATTGGAACTTATCCAAATTGCTACCAGCGAAAATTAAATTAGGCCAAATTAAATAGCAACGTGTCGAGGGGTTGCTGGCCTGCCCCACCCGCGCTCCGAGACTGAACGCCGATCCATTAATGAGCGACAAACGCTGATGATATTATTTACTCCCATTCCAAGCAGACTTGTCGACGTTGCAGTCACAATGTAATTTGATGGCTGGCCACACTGGTCGAAAGTCAATGAGGAGAGGGTTGCAACTTGTCTGCGTCACGGGTGCCTGCCCACCCTCGCCCTCGCGACTCCAGACCAGACCAGACCAGACCCTTGCACCACATACAAACACACTTTTGACATACGTTTTGAGCGCTCTTTCAATTCTTAATATGCGACACGTGACCCACACTTTGCACGTTCAGCACTCTGCCACTGTGCCACTGCGCCACCTTCCCGCCAGTGCACCCAGTTGCGATGCAGGTCCTGCCCCGCAGCGAACTCAACTCGTCTGCTTTCCGGTTTGACTTGTTGTTCTCTGACACGCGCAATGGTTGGGGGGGGGCAACTTTTCCTATCGCATGGCTGCCATCTCCAAGTTTTGTGTTCCTCTTCCATTGTGGGCTGACCAGCGCCACGCGACATTCGATTCTGACGTGGGTGTATGTGGTGTGGGTTGTGTGCCTGTTAAGGGTGTGCCACGCTCTCTCTGTGTGTGTGTGTGTGCCGACATGTGGCCAACTGGTGGTGCAATGCTGATCTTTGATCGGAACTTTTCATGGTTGCCGTTACTGTACTAAAAAGCGACATTCTCATTCGGGTTTCCAATAATCCTGAATTAAAAACATTTTATTGAACAAACAAGACTTCGGCCTCAGAAGAACTTTTTAAATTTAATGAATTTTGAATAGATTTAAGTACGATACGGAATGGATTTTATTGCTTATTATTATAAATTGCGGGTTTCTGCAGTGCGACTTATTAGATCTAATGTGCCTCCTTCTCAGCTGATAGCTTCTTCATTAACCCCAGCTCTTGATTGAATGCTAGAATATTTGTTGGGTTGAGGGTTTCTACGTCTTCAAATATCATAACATGCATCTTTAGGATGTTGCATCTGTTTCACATACACACATTTTGATAAGATGTGAGTTGAGGATTTCTCCTAATATTTTCAAATTTTATATTGGTCTCTACTATAAATACTTATAAATACTTAACTGATTATTATTATTACAATTTTAAATATGATTGATATTTGTATACAAATTTAGTTAGTATTACTAATTAAAATGAAACTAGAACAGTTTACAGACCAGTTTAGCTTACTTTAGGAGAATTAAGTATAAATTATTGGGCACTGGGCATTCGAGGCTTGGAATATATGTTTGCACCTCTCTACATGATTCTCATAAATCTCGCTGTGCTCGCAGCAATTGCAGCACTTTATTGACCTGATTGACCCAAAGCACGATGCACTCATCCCCCCAGGCAGGTAACGAAATTATCGCAACCAGCAACAACAACTGCAAGCCGGGTTAAGGATAATGTTGCCACATTATTTGGCTAAATTTGGCCCCAGCAAAGACCAAGTTGAAGAAGGCGTCGTGAGCGCATTTCTGTTTTCCTTTCCAACAATTTTCTACACGTTTCTTGTGATTCGTTTTTTTTTTTGCCCAGCTCTCGCAGAGATCTGGCGAAAATTGGCAAACAAATTAAGTGATTTGCTATTGACATTTCCGCGAGCCTTGAACAGAGCACGCGCGTGAATAATGAAGTGCCAAGATCGCTTACAATCGACAGAGAGTGAGAGAGAGAGATGGAGAGACGGGGAGAGGGAAAGAGATAGTGGGAGTCGTCAAGTCGTGGAATTGATCTTCTAGCATTGCGGTCATTTTCACACAATTCACATTGACCCCGCGCACTGCAACTGACCCTGGTTAAGGCTGGGTCTTTTGGTCTTTTGGTCTGCTGCAGCCGGCAGAGCTCAGGTTCACAGTTATGGCCACAAAGTAGTCGTAGTTGTTGTTGTTGCTGTTGTTTGGAGCCGACAATCCATTTTAATTTGTTTAACTTGTGCATCAATTTCTGTGCTTGTTTGTGCAGTTTCCTCCGCTGCTCCCCCCCCCAGTGCAACACAACCCTTTACCCTAAAAATGTTGGCTGTCTTTGTGCATAAATTACTGACACTTGTCTCCATTAAAAATGAAGGTGATTCAACTGTCATTCGCAGCATCAGACCGGGCCCTGACTGTGTCTTCGACAACGACTTGGACAATTGTTGTTGTCGATGATGTTGCTGTTGCTGGCAGTCACGGCTCGCTTTTCACTTGGAATTGGACATGGATGTGGATGTGGTTGCGAACTGGAATGATGACGGCCTATTGCGAATCCAATGAACATGAATCGATGGCAATTTTCTTGTAATTGTGCTATGTTGTTGTTCATTCATTCATTGTTGCTATTGAGGAGCATTGACAAGCTGATCTGCCCGTTTTGTGACTACATTTTAATGGCCATCTGCCTCAACGTGAATCATGTTAAGATTATATATACAAAAAAACACATTGCTTGCAAGCTGCAGGCAATTCAAATTTAAATTGCCAATAATAATTATAAATGAATAACATTTCAACATGCATTCCAAATGCAGAATATAATTTATATAGAATCAAATAAATATATCGAATTAGCTAGTGTAAATATCATAGATTTAGTACCCGTGAACCCACAATATGATTTGTTGATAACTTTAAGCCAGATCAACTTTCGCTTTAGCCAACTTTTGCCTAGTTGGCTCTACGCACACAGTTAGCCAGCATTGCGCGGTGGTCCAATTTTGGCCAATTCGCTTTAAGTGTGTCCTATAAATTAGCTTTGACGCATTTTAAAATATTTTAGCACTTTTTTGTTATCGCAGCGACAAAATCTATTACTTAATTTTTTATTTGCGCCCCACTCGCACATGTTTTGCAAATAACACTTGAAATGAAATATGAAATGCAACTGGCCACAGATTCAGCTTCAGTCTCAGCTTCAGTCTCAGCTCCAGCTTCAGTCTCAGCTCCAAGTCGAGAGGTCTCCAGCATTTAACTGGCCATTTATGTGCGTGATTATTACGTGATATCGCGCATATTGGGCTCATAAATAATATTAAGCCAGTTTCCATGCACAGGACGGACCCCAGTCCAATCCCAGCTCGAAGTTGTTGTTGGAGCCAGAGTTCCATATTTTCTGAATTGGTGGTGGTGCCCAATTGCCTACACCCTCTCCACAGCCAGACGTGGCACATAAATGGCTTGCTGCGGATTTGGATTTGGATTTGGCGCTTTCAATTGATTTCTGTTTGTGTTGGCGCATTGGCAAGCTTTTAAATCATTTAATATACCAATTATAACAACTCGAGTAGTTAACATAAATCTGCAATCGACTCAAAGCAAACTTAAGTGATTTCTTGCACTTTACGCACCCATTAATAAAATAAACAAAGGAGTTTACACTACAATTGTATACAATATGGAATAGTAAATTAATTTTTGAATAACATTAAGTTAATACATAAATAAATACTAGAGATTATTTGTACAATTTTATGACTTTTATTAATTTTGAGAAACTAATTTCTGTATCAACTTAATTTACAATAATTATATTTCCACTAACCAGATACCAATATTTATCAGATCACCAATTTTTAGCCATATTATTTAGCAGATAACAAATTTTTAGCCATGCTTTTTTGAACAACATTTATAAATTGGGGTAAACTTTATTTTTATTTCTATTGAAGATCATTCAACAGCTTACTTTCAGTGCATATAGGGTATCTGCTAGTCAGTCACAAGTAACTCGTCTTTTCTATTTCAATATTTTTCCTTAGCCTTTTTTTTTTTGTTGGCATTTTGACGTCGCTAAGAAATCAAAACTCATGCATTATGAATGCCAAAATTTTCTGACGTAGTCAATTTCAATTTTTATTTATTTTATTGCCTTTAATGCATTGCGCGAGGCACTTGCAAATAAATAAATATCGAAACGGGCAACAACAACAAATGCAACAACAAAAACAACAACAATTGCAACAAACAAACAGCATCAACAAATGCATGACATTTTGCCAGTCCCCGCATAAGGAACCCACATATGTATCCGTATCTGTATCTGCATATGAGTTAGCCGGCAAAATCGAAGTCTTTTCATATCTTGGGCTGACAGGTAGGTTAGTTGCCTCATTCGACCGGTAGGTGGCGTCTCGGCGGTGGCTGCTGTCATTGGTAATGCAGTAATAACCAACAAACTCCTGGACCTCTATGTCTGCTCTGTCATACATAATTACGATTTTTTTTTTATTTTGTTTTTTTTTTGACTATTTTTACACTGAATCATGATTCCCTCATAGCCACCCGCAACCCGCCCGCTTCAATGTTGGCATTACCCATTTGACTGTCTGCCCCACTGTCTCATATTTTATCACAGCAGCCGCCGTCGCTGACGTCGACGTCGATGGCGTCGGCGTCTCGAGTGGCCAAGTGTCTCTTTGGCCAAGAGGTTTGGGCCTGGTCTTTGGCACATGCTGCAGCCGCTTTTGTTGTTAAGGAGCCGGTCGAATATTGCTCGGCTCCGCTTGGTTGCTGGCCGGCTAAGTTTTTTGGCACAGATTTACGACTCTTAATGCTGTTTTGATTTGTTTTGCATAAGGGTGTTCACGTGGCCAAAACCAAAAAAAAAAATAGAAAACAAAAACAAAAGCAAAAGTAAGCGTCAGACAACGTCTCAGCGGCAACTGTTTGGCCGTTTGTCTTGTTGGCCACAGTAATTGGGCTTTCAGAATATGACGGAAAGAGTGTTGCTAATCAGCAAATCAAACTCTGGCGTTGAGTAGACGAATTACAGCGCACTTTTGTGTGTGTTTGAGTGTGTGTGTGTGTGAACAGAAAAATGTTGCATTTGTAATATAATTGGAGTTTGTATACATATGTAGCCATTGAAATTGCAACTACTGCATCTGCACTCAGTCTCTCATCTGGCTAATAAACCTCAAATTAAATGCAATCCTCTAAAGCTTTTAGTTGCACTTGGCGCTCCTCTTATTTATTGTGCATCCTAAATGAAACTAAACGCATTTTGCCATATTTTCATATCTTCACGTTGGAGTTTAATAAAAGCTTAAATTACTCGAAGCAAATTGCACTGGCTAATCAGATAATAGCCCGAATAAAATATACATTTACCATCTTTAATTTTAAAATTAACAAGTAATGAAGAAGTTAAATATTTGCACACCTCGATAAAATGCACAATTCGATTATATTTGTTAAGAAATTTTATTTAGAAATTAATACTAATACTAATACTACTAAGTTATAATCACGGTAATAAGTTTATTTAATTCTAGTCACATTAAATAAAACTTACAAATTGGTGCTATACGAAAAATCAATTATTAATCAATTATTTTTATAATATTCTTTTAATTAAGTAGCTAAATAATTAACACAAGCAACGCATAAAAAATCTAAAAATTTAAAAAATTGCTAAAAAATGGTGGAAGCAACGCATTTTCACTTAATATACAATGCCTATTACAAATCTAGGACTGGAACTGCGGCTGGTCCTAAGTCTATGCAGGGCAGGGCAGGGCAGGCAGCTGTCTGGGCAGGGGCAGCTAGCTGGTGAGCTGGCTGGCTGCCAAGTCGTAAGTTGGGCAGTTGGCCAGGTGCGGGTGCCACAAACTGGTTGGTCAGCGATGGCCAAACGTTGTGATCGGTCCGGCTGTCTCTCTGTCCGACCAGGCTGTGCCGTCTGGCTGCCTAGAGTTGGGTCTGTGGCTGGCCAGGCTGCGTGGTACACACCCGCATCGCGGCAGCGTTCGCTGGTCGCAGTTTAAAACCAGATTAGCGCCCAAGACGATGGCTAATTTTTGTGGTCGTTGGGTCGGTCCGTCGGTTGGTTGGTGGTGTTCGGTGGGGCGTTGGGTTTTTTAAGCAAATTTGAATTTGAATTTTAGCGGGTGATAGTCGTTTGAACATACACATATCTACTATTACTACTACAACTACTATTAGTTGTTGTTGTTGTTGTTGGATCGGCCACTTGGTCAGTTGGCGAATGTGTTTTTTTTCCTTGGCCGTTGTTCCACAATCGTTTGCGCCCGAGAGTTGACAGTGCCATTCGCCTGGCTGGCTGGCTGCCTGGCTGCTTTGCTCCGACTGCCTGGCCCAGCCTCAAAGTCTCCATCGGCGTCTCAGTTTTAACTGCCTTTTGGTGTCTTGGTGAAATATAGGATGACATGGAGCCATGCTTATGGTTACGTCGTGTGCACACACAAAAAGCAGCCACCAAAGCTGATTACGAAATTGTGACCTTTTTGCCAGTTGCCTCTTGGCCACTTGTCAGCCAGCTCTTTTTGGCGGCATTTTTGGCGAAAGGTTTATGTCAACAGAAGAAAACCCCCACAAGCCAAGATACTCGTAATTGCACTCAAAGCTAGTTCCATTTTAATTTGCCCATAACTTTGCCTAATCCCCGCCCGTCTCCTGATTGGCTGACCAGCTGAAAGCCTAATTGTTTCCAATGAAAGCATTTGTAAATAGCCACAGCACAGTCATCGATGACGCAACCAAAACTGGAGCATTACGCTTCAAAATGTTTAATCAAAAAAATCCCCAATTAAATAGGCAAATTATTTGCTTAATAGTTTTTTTTTTAGATATGAAGAAGAAGAATAAAATCTAAAATAGAATAAAAAAATGTTTTATATTGATAGTTGAAAATAATTATTAGCAAAATTAAAGGCTATTTAAATAATAGTTTTGAGATTGTTAGTATTTATATATTTATTTATATTCATATATATATTTATAATATAATATTTATATTTATAATAAATTATGATTGAATTTTAATTTTGCTATTCTTCTAGTGATTTTATAAAGATAACATTGATAATATATTTATGATTGAATTTTAATTTTGCTATTCTTCTAGTGATTTTATTAAGATAACATTGATAATATATTTATGATTGAATTTTAGTTTTTCTTTTATTTTAGTGATTTTATTAAGATAAAACTAATTATTTTATTCAACTTCCGAAATACTAGTAAATCTCTTACGTTTAATCCTACGCTTAATTTTTTTGTAATTTTATATACTTTAAAATTAAAATATTGTGTTTTAGTGGCTTCTGTTGGCTTTTGGATTTTCACACGCTCGTCTATAGTTACAAAATGCTATGAGTCAGACCCGATCAAAGCACAACTGCTCCCATAATTATTCAATATTTGAAGTTAAACATTATAAGCACTTGTAGATCGGCATCCGGTCAACTGATTTTATTTATTTTTTTTTTGGGGTGCAACGTTTGATAAGCATTGCATTTGCAAATCTTTACACAGCTTATCTAATGTTGAGCATGTGAAAATGATTTCTCAGCCATCGCACCTTGCGTACAAGTTGCAAGCAGCAATTTTGGCAGACGGCAAACAACTCCACCCAAATCGAATGGGGCAACCAAGCAAAATAGTTACCAAAAACACCAAGTCGATTGTTGTTGAATCTCGTTTGCCAGCTGGTTTAATGGCGCATACCTGCGCACAGCTTTGAGCTATTAAATTGGGTGGTGGAAATGTGGAATCGGAGCTACAATCATCACCTGGCCGCGGAGGCATTGGTGAGAAAGTTTACAACCCTCCCCGGGCCAAATCAGACAAAAGCACCAGCAACCAGCAACAACCTGGTAAATGCTGAACTGGTGAATACCGATGACGAGTGACTGGAAACTGGTTGCCAACTGGTGTGTCGGGTGTCGGGTGCCGTTTGCCGGGTGCTATTTTCAAGGGCGCAACGAAATCCCCACCCCAAAACTGCAAAAAAACAACAACAACAACAACAAAGTGGACAACAGCCAGTTGCTGGCTGTGATTGCTGGCTGAGCATGTGTGGAGAGCAGCAGCTTCTGGCTTTGTGTTCATCCTGCAGCTGCGCAGTAAATCCTGGTTTTTGGGGTGGCTTTTTTTTTTTGTTTTGGTGGGAAAATATTATTTGGCTGTGTTTCGCTTCCATTTCATATCACAGCAGAGAACACTGTAATTTTGCTGATTAATTGCTCAATTCGGGAGTGGGCACTGTACCAGAGATTTTGTGTGCACTGGAATTTTCTGGTTACGTCTTGGCCTGGCCTCATGTTGCTCTTTTCAATTTGCGCCATCCTAATAGTTGTGGGAATGCGCCGCATTTAATATTCGAATTGTGATTTATTTGATGATTTTGGTTTTTTGGCTTTTGTTTGCTGCTCATTTCAAGTGCAATCAACTAAAAGAATTTGATTTGCAATCAGTCGAATTTTGATACATATTTTAATGGTTTCAAATTACTGAGAAATCGCTGGAGAATTAAGTTGGAACACCTACGGCTAAGATTTGCATTATTGTCAAGTCGACTGCAAGTCTGGGAACTGGGAACTGACCAACCAAGCGACTTTTCCATGGGAACTAACAAATATAATGAAATCCCATTAAGTAATATTTAATCTGACTGAAATATTGGTTAAGAGGAAGAAACCATTTTTGTCCCGGCTTATTCATTCTCGTTAGTAACAGCTTCGAGCTACGGCAATTACTTTTGTATACCCCAAATATATTTAATATCGAATCTTTGCTCTTTTTGGAAGCAGTCTCTCATTAGTCCAACTCGTGTGTCTCGGCACATGTTGCGGATTTTCACAACTTTCCTTTTTCAATGGATCGCCAGGAATGGCTCTGCTCGCCGGCAGCGCTCCTCGCTGACAAATTGCGGCGCATGTGCGCCACATCAATAAAACCAACAGCATTAGTCACTCAGCCAATTGGCCAGGCTTTAAGATGGCCTACGGGCCAGGGCAGCACAGGTCTAGATTAGCTCTGACCAGCTCTGACCGGGGAAATGCAGGTGGCACAGTCCAAGCAAAACTGCCTCCTTCCTGCTTGGTGGGCGTAACGATGCTGTTTGATTTCGGCAAAGTGCACTGACAAATATGGTCTCATTTATTTTGGGGAACTCTGAGTTTTCTACGCTGCTAGCCATATGCAAATTAAGATATATCTCAGCCCCCAACACACCTCCCCCCTGACCAGTTGCAGTAGCAGTTGCGTTTGCATTTGTAAATTTTAATAAGAGTACAAAAAAATCACTAAAATTTTAACTGCGTTTTTCTGTTAGCTGCTGATTGCTGCATTGGAGCGGGGAGTAGGTATTGGTCTCCCCGGGCGGGACATATGTAAGTGTCGACAAGTGAAACTTGGCTTGAGGCGGCTATCGCTGCATCCTCTGAACCAGCGAACACGACGAATTCTGACTATCGCATTTGCACTTCAAGCTGTCCGTGTAATGGATGACGCCATAGGTGCCCGATATCATCCAGGTGGGATTGGCTTTCAGCAAACGATCGGCGGTGCCTTGGGGCAGGCCACAGATCACCTCGCACTTCACATTGCGTATGGCACAGATGTTTGCCGGCCGGAAGCCTCGCAGGCACGTAATGAACTCCTCCGAGGAGTCCCAGATGAAGTCGCCGATCAGCTTGCGATAGTTCAGATCACCCTTGAAGATGATCAGCTCTGCCTGTGACAGCATCCTGTACAGCTCCATATTGGAATCGAACATGACGAAGAAGGACTGTGGACCGGTCCAGAAATACGATGGAGGTGCAACAATAATCCGCTGCTCCTTCATTAGGCGTTCCAGCTTCTTGCCCAGCGCCGAGACGAGCTCATTCTTGTAGTTCTTCAGATATGCGACAGTCCATTCAATGTCGTGCTGCATCGCATCGGAGATGTACCAGGGAATGGCCTTCACGTGCATCCGCACCTGGGTGACCAGATTGTGGTCGACCAAATACTCTATGAACAGCAAGTCTGTAAACAGCTCAAATCCGGCATTGTCACAGACGTAGTCGACAATGATGCTCTTCTCTCCCTGGGCCTTCATCAGGCAATCCCAAACCAATTGGCCATCATCCACTAACAGTCGCTTGTCCAGATCTGCTACCCGAGCCAGCACATCGATCTTTTTAGTATCATTGGGCGTGTCAAAGGCAAAAGCATTCATATGAATCTCGAAGCGATTGCTCCACATGTTGATGTGCATCAGCTGACTGAATGAAACGAAATTCTTGCCCAGATCCCGTGTGGCTTCGGTGAGGCACACAATCGCCCGATCGCTGATCTTCAAATCCTCCTGCTTCAGATCAGCGAAATAATCAAAGTTTTGCAGATGTTTGCTGTTCTGAAAAAAAGAATTTATGCGCCTGTACAGGTAACACTCGGAGTGCAGCCAACTGCCCCAAAAGTACGAGCGTTTCTGTTGTGGCAACTCCACTATAAACGCATTCCACTCGGCCTTATCCGGTTCGTTGCCACGGAACTGCTGAAACTGGCGATCGCGTTGCAGCTCCCTCTTCAGGCGCTCAATGTACTCGATGATGATGCGCACATCTCTGGAAACCTCCGGGCCATGTAGGACCTTCAGCAGCTCTTCATTGCTCCGCAGTGCATTGATAACCTGCTGCATGACACCCGGCATACGGGAATGGAGCGATATATAAGCGAAACTCTGCTTAAATCTGGCCGAGAGCAGTGCATGCCGTGGAGTCAGCACATTGAGCATATCCGACCTGGCCTCGTGGGTCATCGTTCAGCTTGTGGTTTTTATCTTAAGAATAAAATGCAGCTGCTTCTAAGTTGGCTATAAATTTCGAATAATTTTGATCCAATTATGAATATACTTGTAAATTTTTTAACATTAATTTTTGATTTTCTAAAGAAGCAGCAAAGTTCAGTTCGTGTTTGCCATGAGTCTAGTATTCCTCATCAGGTAAGATATTAAATCATCCTCTTATCTGATTCCATCTTTCTTATATATTATATTTAATTTGGAGTTGCATCAATTTTTCAAAACAATTTCACTTAAATTTAGTTCATTACAAATTTTTTATAATTGATTTTAGAATCGTCGCCTTCCATTTGCGTCTCATTTAGTGCTCATTTTTGTTCTCATCTCAAGCATTTTCTGGACTTTAAATAGATACGATGAAGATCAATAGTTATTAGTCCAAGAGATATTCTGTTCATTAGTCTTGACAACTGTGGGAAAGACGATCTTGTTGCAAGGGATTCACTTCCTTCCGTTGCCCAGGTGTCCAACTCTACTTTACACTCTCAATGTCAATGGCAATTTGCATAATTCTCGAATAGTTGGGATAACACTTGCGTGTCAGTTTGGCATCCGGTTGGGAAAATCATAACATGCCAAAAGGGTTCACAAAGGGACAGGGGCAGAGCTAAGGAAGTGGATCGCATTGCATTCGCTCTCGTTTACTATTTGATGATGTTCCGATAGTCATTTGCATTCGTTTACCATAATTGTCACATGTTAATAAACAAGTTCACAATACAGCGATGGGAAGCAACTAGCAATACGTAGTTTCGAGGTGCCACGAAGGGTGCCCAGGTTAATGCTATGCTAATGCGGCAAGGTGTGCACTTCCTTTAGCAACCCCTACTTCAATCGGAGCGTTGAGCACTCTTCGAATTGTATTTTTACAATCATGAAATGCGGATGACGCAAGTGTTCTTTGTGGATTTAGCAAAATGAAACTCAACCAAAGTGAAACTCAGCAAGCGAAGTTGTTGTTTACCCATGGCACACATGGATTTACTCAGTCCCTGCCGGAGCCCCATTGGCTTATGGCAGACAGAGTTGCGTCAAAACAGAAAACAGAAAGTTGCGCCATTTGCTGAGCTCATTAGCCGTGCACCTTAGAGGCAACTACGTCCAGGTGTTCCATAGAAATTGAAAACTTCCCCTCGGTGGCATACCGGTTGTTCCTCGACTGTGTTGCCTTTGCCTGGTGGTGACTTGATTACTACTGCCCATCTTATTCTTCCCTTCCAAGGTGTTGCAGTTGCTTGAAACGTTACTTTTCGGCACCGAAGTGGGCTGTTTGCCACTCTGTGTGCGTCATCTTGTCGATTGCCTTGCCTTGTGAAATAGAACAGCAGCTGCGCAATACTTGTGGCAAGTTTGGCATGTGCTAACGCGATACGCAATAGACGACGACTATCGGGTTGGGGGGGGAGCTGTTCTCGGAATACCCAGAGCCCTGGCAGGTCGTTGCTTTCATAGACCAGCAAAATATTCTGTTAAATATTTCGATTGTATTTTAATTCAGTTGTTGCACTTAAGGAAATGCTAATTATTTAATTAATATAATTTCACCAGATATTCAATAATTCTTTTCTATTATTATAATAATAATAACAATAATTCTTTCCTATTATTATAAGAATTATTCTTCTCTTCTTCTTTTCTTTTTCACTAATTTTCGCTTAAGATCAAAGATTTCCTACAGATCCCATATACCAATAAACCAAGTGTAAATTTTGGATCCTATAAACCTTAATCCTAATATAGTTTAATAGGTTTTAAAATGATTTCAAGCAAAGCTATATCAGCATCGCCTCTGAACTATCCCCAGCATATCTCTCAGTGCAACTACAGAGTTATGGGCATCCATAAAAACGCCTCAACTTTCACCCAATGCGAAGCAGGAAAAAAACTAAGAAATGTGACAAAATATGGCTCACTCGGTAATTGCTCCCGCCCGATCAGCGGATATATTTATGTTATTGCAGTTTCCCCCGGCACGAACTGCCCCTTGTCTCACTTTCCAACTTAAAAAATTGCATTATCAAAGCCATAAACAAATTAGGGGGAGACCTTAAAAAATCAAAGAAAAAAAATAGAAAAGAAAAGAAAAGCATGAAGCAGGGCAGCTGCACATGTACATTTCTACATATATATATATATATATATATATATATACTGCAACACATCGTGGAATCGTGGCTCAATTGGCGGTCCCATTAGTTGACACAGGGACGAGTGCATACAATATTTTAGAAACAATGTACGCCCCAACTAAGCTCGACAAGATTAATAACTCGATGGCGCACGTACAATTAATCTTTCGTTAGGTGAGTGGAAGCCCTGTCCAAAACTTGCTGCTTCCCCAATATTTCCAATGCAGCAGAAGCAGAAGCTGCAACTGCAACAGCAGCAGCAGCAGCATTGACAACTTAACGGCACGTCTTCTGCCTCGTGTACCTGCCGCATCGTCAGTGTCAACTGTGACAGGGCCCTGCCAGACGACAGATTCTCGCCTGTCGCCTCCCCCGGCACAACACAAACAAACAAACAGACACGTTCAGTGGAGAGCAGAGAAAGAGAGAGAGATAGATATAGAGAGGGAGAGAGAAGATTTGGGACTACTGGAGGAATATGCCATGCCCATGAACGTGACAAAAGTGAAGAACACGAATCTTTACAGCTCACATCTCTCACTAAATTAGTTGTTTTAGTTGTTCCACTCGCTTCTAAATTTAGTCAACCCAACAATCCATTGGCCATAAATCAATTATATTGGTTTCCGATGCCTACCAATACACAATTTCCAGCAGCTATATTAATCTGGGGGACTTGCTTCAGGTGCATTTCTATCAGTACTGAAAAGCTTTTTAATACCCTGCATCCAAATAAAGATTAAAAATAATATTGAATAGTTGTGCAAGTGCTAGAAAACTATATATAATTTATTATTGTATTTAAATTTTAATTCTTTCATTTATATAAACCTATAAATTCATATAAAGTTCTTACTTCAACAATCCCCCAATAAATGTGTTGAAAAGTAATATTTGTTAAAAATCCCAGTCCACAGTTGACAAAAGCTGAATTTACTTGATAAATCTAACCTACAAAAATCACGATAAATATTACAGGGTATTCCCTAAGGGGCATTCTTGACTAACACATTCCTTACTCAAAATATTTAGTGAAAAAAAAGGCATTTTCATAGCTAAAAATTCAAATCTGACAAATCAAATTAACATAAAATATAAATATGAAATAATTTGTAATAATTAACGTGACATTTGCCGCTATTTTAACGGCATTTTGCAGCCAAAAAAAAAGGCGTCTATAAATTGGCTCAGTGCTGTGGCGAAGGGGGGCGATTTTGGGATCTTGAGCCAGTTGCTTAATTTGTTTAATTGCAAATCCCCAGAGTACGGAAATACAAATGCTTTCCGTGACTTTATTAATGCCAACAGGCGAAAGCTGTCACTGAAATTGATGCACCCTCGGAGCAAAAGGCGTAAGTTAAGTTGGGAGAGAACAAAGCAAATGTTTTGTAATGAGGTTGAAGTTGCACCACCAGAACTTGCAGCACGGCACCAGGCACCAGCTCAGCTTACCACAGGACAAACAATAACAACAACAACAACAAGGGGCAACTTCGAAGCTGAATTTTATTTGAATTAGCAACGCGCAATCAAAAACATTCAAACACGCATAAATTGAATCCCGTGGGATGATTTCTGTACATCGTTCCCAGCAACCCCCCTTGGGTTACCACTGGCCGCAGTCAGCAGGCAGCCATCAACTTGTCACGTGATTCAAATAACAAATAATGCATCAAGGATCATCCCTTAGCTCCTGCACTGCACTGCCCCCCTCCCTCCGGTGTAATACGAGAGTCCATTGAAATCCGCGCCCGCATTCGACTTGCCAGCGTGGGTACTTTTTATTTATTGGTCAAAAAGGAATCATTCGGCCGATGCTGTGACCAGGCCTTCGACAATTCGCTAACCAACCAACCGACCAACCCTCCCACTCTTCCCACCCAACCCCCTTTGCCTTTCTCACGCACTTGGCTTTGCTGCTCCT
Organism: Drosophila multiciliata; assembly: GCA_037043605.1. Classification (NCBI taxonomy): domain Eukaryota; kingdom Metazoa; phylum Arthropoda; class Insecta; order Diptera; family Drosophilidae; genus Drosophila; species Drosophila multiciliata. The sequence goes on along the minus strand of JBAMBF010000103.1, from coordinate 1,444,988 downwards.
GCTGCTGGTCTTCTGCAAGTGTAAATTTGTCTGGTCATGGGAACATTTGCACTCAATTGAACTGTTCCATCAAGCGCTCAATTGATGGCTTTTAATTGGTAATGGAATTGAATATTTTGGGTGTGGCTGCTCTCAAGGAGTGCTGGTGCTATTAGTATCCGTTGTAATTTGGCTCAAATTAATTACAATATGTTACTCAAAACAGGGGTTGAATTGTCTTAGACAAGTTCAACACATTATCGATTGTAAAAACTGGTGGAGTGTGGGGCACTCATAACAGATGCTGATTCCCCGGATATCTTTTCCCATTTTTAAGACTATTTTATTTTCAACTAGAATGTTTTTTTGGAGAACTTTGAAATTCTATCGATCGTAAATACTGGTTGAGAGTGGGACAGATGCGGATTCTCAGGATAACTTTTGCTATTTTGAGACTATTTTACTATCAACTAGAATATTTCTTAGATCAGTTCAACTTATTATATATTGTAAATACTGGGTGAGAGTGGGACACTTAGAACAGAAGCTGATTCTTAGGATAACTTTTCCTATTTTTAAGACAGTTTTACTTTCAACCAGAATTAATTCATATATTTCTTAGTTTCGTGTAAGACATCCAAATCCTCATCAAATTATCTCTTTCGGACTGTCTCTCAATAGTTGATATTGAAATAATTTATCCCCCTATTCAAAAATTCACCGAACTTGAACTTCAGCACGCCCTTCAATTTGTGGTAAGCAAACATACTGGAATCGAGCTGGTTGCCAGAGGATGTTTGCCAATGATAAGCAAATTAAAGACGTGTCAAGTACAATAACCCAAGTTGGTAAAAATTTTGGCAAAGACGAGATAAATTCGCATATTTGCAAGTGAATCAGCGGCGAAAATACGCTTGAACTGGCGATGAATATATCATTTTTTTTTTGTTTTTTTTTTTTGATATTTCAACATGCATTAACATAAATGTTGATGTTAATCTTTTTTTCCCATGAAGCTGGCTGGCCGCAGCATAAACAATTCATTATCATGATTCATTTATGAAAAAATTAAATAAAAATCACCAGCTGGAAATTATAACTCGTATTAGTCAAGATGAGCGCTACCGATGGATCCCAATAGCCTGAACTGAACCTAGCTGAGCGGGTGGTCCGTCTCCGTCTACGTCCCTCTCTCTCTCCAAAAGCGCCCTCTGACAGTAAGCTTCCCAAGCAGATTAATATCTCAAGAGTGGAGAGACGAAAACCAAGATTTGAAACTGTAGAAGCGTATTTTAATTAGTTAGTTGACCAACAAAATTTAATTTATTGTCACTTGAGCAGCTCCCCTAATGAAACACGTCCAAGTCTCCGTTGCCTTCTCATCGCGTGTGTGTGTTGGCCCGAATGGCTTTTTAGACCTGGCTCAGATCATAATTGACCAATTTGTGTGTGCTTTTCTGTGCATGTGTGTGTGTGTGTATGTGTGTGTTGGCCATATCGATGACTATGCGCATGGAAGGCGCACACGCTGTCAATAAAACAAATTAGTTTGAATTATAGCCGTAGCTTCTAACTTGGCTAATATATGCGGCGTCGGAAGCGGCAACATAGCTACCCAATCCCTCCTCCTCCACTGTGTGTTCTTTACGTTTACAACATTTCTGATGTTGTTGTTGTTGTTGTTGTGCTTTTATTTGTTTATAATTACCGTTAGCTTTGATAACAATATCAGATTTCAATAGGCTGCTGACCACCGCGGCGGCATTTATGTTCACTGACCTGGACATTCTGTCCATTCCGTCTCCAGCTGCAACAACTCCAACTTGGTTTCTGCCTCTGTCGTCTCCTGCTCTTCTTGGTTGGCTTTTGTCTGCAGATCAGGCGCCAATAGTTCTAAGATCTTGTTTTGATTACCCGTCTAGTCCGTGCTTGCCGCCATGGTCGGCGCATTCTTTTGCTTAGTGGCTTGAGAAATCTGTAACTCGTGACATTGTGCGGCGGCGTGTGGCATGCAGTCAGTAGAGGGGGGTACTCCCCTCCTTGCAACCATTCCAGCGGGTATTGAGTTTGCATTTCTGCATAGTTTTCTTACACTTTTCCTATCCATCCGGCGACTTTCTTTTGTTTGTCAGATCGCTGGCCGCAGCTGCAACGGCAAATTAATGACATTTTGCACTTCATTATGCGACTTTGGCGGCTCTTTGACACTTTGAAGTGAGGCACTCAACTGTGGCCGAGCTCAGTTTAAGCCAGCATCTGAATCTGTTTGTAGTTTTCAGTTTGTATTTTGCCGTTGAGCATTTTGTAAGTTTCCCGTTTGCGGTTTGTCTGCCAGGTGAAGTGCAGTTAGCTCACTTTGGTATCTGGTGCGGCAACTGGAGCTTCACTTGGTCAAAGATGACAGCGAAATGTTATTAATGCCTCAATAGCAATTTTAAATATTTATAGAAAGAGCTTTTCACTCAATCTCAAGTGTCAAATGATTATTGAGATATTTTAGCTGACATTTAGTTAGGTTGAAAGTTGAAGTATTTGGTAGATACAAATAAAATCTATTTTTGAGACTATAGTTTGTAACTTAGGAACTTATTTAAATCTCTTTTTTTAAATGCTTTGTATATAAAATAATATTAGCTAATAATAGCTGAAATATCAATTTATAAAATGGCATTTGTTGAGTATGTAAATAGCTTGTGTACTCCACACATATATATTTTATTTATATATTTTATTTATATATTTTATTATTTATATTTTATTTATATAATTTATATTATATTCATTATATATTTTTAATAAAAAAAGCTTTTACCTCGCAGCTAACTTATTAAATATACTTGAAGAATAGACTGATTTTCATAGATATTTTTCTACTTCGCCAAAAAAACTGGGCGGTCCACAAATTTACTTTTTGCTCAATTCAATGCCCATAAAAATTCAAAGCAGCATTTAAAGAAAGAGAAATTGTTGCTGGCTAACAATGAGTTCTTAGTGTCTTTTATGTGCAGCATTGTTGTTGTGACAGAGATCACGTATCCTGGCCAGGACACACCGGTTCGTTACAGGACTTTGGCGCCAAATTTCCTTAAAGAAATCAAGTAATGAAATCAGTTGCATGGTACGTGACAAGGAGGCAGCTGTGTGCATGAGGGACGAGGGGCACGGGACAACTCTCTGCCCTGCTGAGATTTCTGTCAAGATCAAGAAAAAGACGCGCTGGCTGCTCTCAGCTAAGGGTTGCACCGAGAGTAACGTACGAAATGCAGTTTCATTGCCACCACCACCACCACCATCACCATCACAAGCAGCACCACCACAACAACGACAACTGCAACAACCAGACGGCGGCAGGCTGGTGAGATGCTGTGCGTTCCATTTGGGGTGGGTAGATTGCCAGATCGGCAGGCGGCACGAGCAGCAGCAGCAGCCGCAGGAGTAGAAGCAGGAGCATGTTGAATGTGCCAGGTAGTTTTGCACATACCTTTTTTTTTGGCGCATTCCAAGGCACTTCTCGAGCCAGGTAAAATGCGGCGGCGCAACCACCCCATAAATTGTACTTATGGAACATGCCAAAGTGGAGGTTTCTCAAAACTGCCAGCTGCTGGCAAATTTCTCCATAACAATTTACAAATTTTCATGGCCGTTAGAAATGTACTTTTGACTCGGTTGTTTAAATGCACCGCTGTAAATTGGAGGAGCATCAAACGAGCCTTTAAACAATGGTTATTGATTTAGTTTATATCCTTGGGATATTTGGGTATTTTTTTAAGATCGTTAGAAATACAATTGGATAACCAAACATGTCCAAGCAGCTGTCTGCTTAAGTATAAAGAATATTTAGAAAAGGATCAGCTTTGTTTTTGCGTAAAGTGTAAATAAGCAGAAAAGTTTATCAATGCAGATTTGATGATCTCAATTGCGCCAGCAGCTCAGCGTGTTTTTGCGTCTGTGACTTATCCTGCTTAAAGCCAACAAGAGCACTAAGTCTATCTCATCAGATCACCACAATAAACGTCTCATTTTGTGCTCTTAGTGCGCTACGAATGAAATGTGAAACAAGAGCGCCAAAGAGCGCCAAAAAACGTACAGCAGAGCGCCAATGGGCAGCACGGAACAGCTTAAAGCTACTCTTAGCAGCAAACAAAGAGCAAGCTGCAACCTGCTCGCAGAGAGACCAAAACTTCGTCTCTGTGTGTGTGTGTGTGTGTCTGCAGTGCCGTCATCGTGTATATAAGCAATGGGCAATGACGAACGAAAAGAGACAGCAGGAGTTTATTTTTAAACTTGCACTTCAAGTTGTATATAAGCTTGCCAGCTGCCGCTGCTCACGCTCACAAATACACAGCCAGATAGAGTAAGGGGAAATTTGAGCGTACAAAATTTCAATCTCAGAGGCAGCTGGTGGCGATCGTTGTGTGTGCTCAGTGCTGGTGTGTGTGCAAGAGGGAGAGAACGTTGCGCCGGTAACCGGTGTGTGTGTGAGTCAGAGTGTGAGTGTGAGTATGTGTGCTGTGTATGGCACGTGCTCGCTTTTTTGAACTGAGATTTGTTGGCGTTGCCTCGATCTGCAGCTGGAGCGGCGTTCAATGAACAGAGGCAGAGCACAGCTGTTGCGGCGGCAGGCGACAGACAATCAGAGCGAGAGCGCGTCAGAGGGGGGTGAGTGGAAGTGCAGAAGAGAGATCATTGAATGCTGATGTGTGTGGCTCGTGGTGGTTGATTTCCGTACAGAATCCGCCCGTGGCACAAAATCGGAAGTAGGTAGGCAGCCGATCCCTTTTATTGCCATACACTCAAGGGGGTTGCTTGCCTGACGATTCTCAGTTTCAGCCTGGGGGTTGATCGATCCTGCGCCGATGTGGAAGTCTATATAAAATTAAAGTGATCCTCGGCGGTTGCATCATTCGTATACCAAACAGCCAGCGAGCGAGACGCGTGCGAGAGCAGCCGTAAATGATCAGTGCCAGTGATTCAAAGTGTAGAAAGAACATTTAACAGATCCTACTGCGATCCACAGTGCGAAAAGTGATTCGGTGATTCCCTAAAATATAATGGATAAACTTAACTACAGCAAATGTCCGCTGAAAAAGCGACCCATACTCGTCGAAGAAACGCCATATGAGGATCAGCTTTGTCATGGTAGGTTTATCGATCCTAACCAATTCCTAACCTAATATTCCAAAAGCATCTTTAGAAGCTCTTTTAATCAACATCTGAATGTGCATTACAGATGAAGGACCCGTTGATCTTAGCGTGGCTTCCGCTGCTGTGCCTCTAGATCCTTCACATTGGTCCTTGAAAACGGAGCCGGAACCACAGCCAGTGACGCAGGAGCTGCGTCGTCGCTTCGATGCAGCCATGACACAGACCAAGGATCAACTGGCGCGTCGCATTTGGGAGGAGACACGAGAGATTGCTCGCGCCTTTCCGGATGTGTTTACGCGCGAGGAGATTGCCAAGAGTCTGACACGGCTCGGCTATGGGGACTTTGACCTGCCGCCCGAGGATGACGTCATGGAGCCAGAGCAGCAGCGGGACATGAAAATGAATGCCAGCTATGCACGCATTTCGCCACCGTTGGTTCCCGCCTCCATCATCAAAGCGGAGCATTCGGAGGAGCCTTTTGGTCTGCGCAACTACAACAACAATTTGCTGAAGAGCATTGCGGATTATGAGGATTGCATGAAGATGCCAATGCCGCCGGCACCACCACCACCGCCAGCAGAGCCACAGGATTTGAGTGTGCCGCCACAGCAGCGTCGTGGTTTGAGTGAGAATGTCAATCTGCACAATGTGGCACGAGCGCTGCTCAGCATGCAACATATGGCGCCACAGCAGCACCAGCAGCATCAGCAGTTGCCCGAGCAGAGCTTCAAGTCTGCACCAGTCCATCAGGTCGAGCAGGATGAGGAGGACTTGGAGAACCAGGAGAACAGCGAGAATCAGCTGAACCTGAAGATCAAGAGCAGCAACGATCTGTACTATCAGTGCCAGCAGTGCAACAAATGCTATGCCACCTACGCGGGTCTCGTCAAGCACCAGCAGAGCCACGCCTACGAGAGCACCGAGTACAAGATCATACGCAGCAATCCCAGTGGCGGGCCCATCGTCGATCAAACTGAGTTCTGCACAGACCAGGCATCGGCACTCATCCAAGCGGCGAATGTTGCCTCAGCGCAATCCATGCAGAAGCCGGTGGGTGTGCCCCGGTATCATTGCAAGGATTGCGGCAAGTCCTATTCCACCTACTCTGGCCTGAGCAAGCATCAGCAGTTCCATTGCCCCTCCGCCGAGGGCAACCAGGTGAAGAAGGTGTTCAGTTGCAAGAATTGTGAGAAGACCTACGTCTCGCTGGGAGCCCTCAAGATGCACATACGCACCCACACACTGCCCTGCAAGTGCCCCATCTGTGGCAAGGCCTTCTCGCGCCCCTGGCTGCTCCAGGGTCACATACGCACCCACACCGGCGAGAAGCCCTTCAGCTGCCAGCATTGCAATCGCGCCTTTGCGGATCGCTCCAATCTGAGGGCGCACATGCAAACGCACTCGGATGTGAAGAAGTACTCCTGCCCCAGCTGCACCAAGTCCTTCTCTCGAATGTCGCTGCTGGCCAAACACTTGCAGACAGGCTGCCAGACGGAGCAGGGTGGCTCATCAGCAGCAGCAGTGGCAGCAGCAGCAGCAGCAGCCGGCTTCAATCAGCAGCAGCTGCAGCAGCACATGCAGGACTACGATGAGATGGCGCCACATCCTCTCTACTATGCGGGCAGCGTGGGCAGCAGCGGCGGTGAGGAGGAGGAGGGACACGAATTTCAAATGCCCACACAGGTCAGACGGGGCATTTACTAAACTCAATCAAGAATCAGGGATTAAATCTATTTAAGCCACACAGTTAGCCATAAGTTTCAGTCAGTTTCACAATTTAGCCAAATCATCAGGAAATCAGTGCCAAAAATTAGTTAGAGCAATTTTATTGCTTGTTAGGATCGTTTCTAATGCAGGTTACCTCAAATATACAGTTAGAATTTCTATTTATATAAACTATATTTAATTATTTATTTCAAATAGGATTAGTTAAGCCAAATCTGGTTAGCCATTTGTTGTTAACTAATGTTTTGTTTATATATATTTCTTGTTAATATCTCGTTGTGTACAAATCAAAATGGTGCCAGCTTAATTTAAATTATTTATATTTATGCATAGTTAAGATTATTTTAATTTATTCCCACTTTAGTTGTGTAAATACACGAAAAAAAATATTATATCTATTTCAGTCTTATTTTATATATTTATTTTGTATTAAATTTAAAGTAATCAATAAACTGAAAAAAGCAACAAAAATGTTTGGAATGAAAATTTGGAAAGTTTAACTCGAGATGTGAAAAAGCTGAGTTGAAATTCTGAATATTTATATTATTAAATAGAGTTAAGTATAAAAACAGAAAATAAAATAAGAAAAAATCGATTATTTTACACAAGTTACTAAAAGCACAGAATCAGCTGTTGAAAGGATGAAAGAGAGACCCTAATAATTCCCAGGAATAATGACCTAAAATCAACAAAAAAAAGGTCACTTTATCATCCAATCAAAGATCTTCCATTTGTAAGCCAAATCAATAATTTTATTGCCCAAGTTCGAATTGACAAGTTCCATTTGAGGTTAGTCAATGTGTTGCAGGCAGCAGTGGAATCAGTATTGCAATTGGATGCGGATGCTCATTTGCTGACAAGTCGCAAGTCGATGCCATTGATGGTTGGGGCAACAATGTAGGTGTCTCTTAATTTATCTATCGCATTAAAAAGTTGCAGCTGATTCGCAAATTTAGCGAATCTCAAAGCGCCGGCATTAAACAGATTGCAGCAATTGCTGGTAGCAGCGGGTGGTGGTGCTGAGCATTGGTGGGTGGCTGGCTGAATGGATGGTTGGTTGGTTGACTGGCTGAGTTTTGTTTGGCTGGTTGCGGATAGAGCGGAATATCAAATCGCTGCTTAAATCAAAATTAATTGCCAGAATAATAATTGTTTTGAACGTAAAGCGCCAAACGGCAAACGAAGGAGAATTGGCGCAGCTGCAACTGAAATTGCAACTGCGTCACCAGCAACAGTAACAGCAACAGCAGCAGCAGCAGCAGCAACAGCAGGCGGCAAGCGCCAACAATAATAACAACAACTGTGAAGTACGACAAACGTCTAGCAATTTTGGAGCATTGGAGCCTTTGCGACGGGGCGGCGAAAACCACTCAAAACAACAAACAACCCGATGAATCATCGATTTCGGGTCTACCACGGCAGCAACAGCCGCAGCAACAGCCACAGCAAAAGCAACAGCAACAAGTTAACAACAACAGCAGCAGCAGCAGCAGCCAACAGCAACAAGTTTTGCCAAGCCGGCTTAGTGCAGCCGCACGCAGCTAGATGGCGCTAGTGGGCAGTCATCGGGCTTTGGTTCAATTAAACGCGTTTTCCAGTTCATTTTCGTTGCCGCTGTTCTTGCGGTTGTTATTATTATTATTTTTGTTGTTGTTGCTGTTGTTGTCATTGCTGCGATTTTTCAGTTTTCCGCACTGCCGCAGCCGCACCTTACTTTTTGTTGTTGTTGTTGTTGCAGAAAGTCAACTTGGTGCTTGCCCCAGTCGCATTATTATAAATGCCGTCCACGCAGTTTCTTACGCTCTACAACTTCCAGTTTCGTTTTTCGGCTTTGCCTTTGCTTTAGGCCTAAACCGAGAACTGTAGTACCCAAAAACCAACCTAATGGGCATATCCATTATGCCGCATTATATGCTAAATAGGCAGAGTTTTAGTTGAGGTAGAGTTGGCATTAATGAAGCGGCGAATAAAATCAAATTCGGTTTAATTAAATGTTTAAAAGTATTAATAAAAAAAAACTTCTCTGTAAATTGTAAAGTCTATAATTTTTATTATTTAAGGTATATATTTTTTAGCTGCTCTGGCAGAGTATTGCATCTTCGTTCTTTTTATTTTTAATTATCTTTCCGTCACGAATTGTAACTTGTCAGGCGGTAGCTTTGGTCTATTAGGAAACACACCACAGGCCTCCGAAAACTTGGCTGCGAAAATCATATTACATTTGCCAAGAACCCAGGACAATGTGTGATGCCACCCCCCCTGCCAGCAGTAGCACCTCCCTCTCAAGCTGCTACTTTGCTGTTCATTTTGTAAGCGCTTTTGACTTTGACTTGCTGCGCGTGCTGCTGTTGCTGCTGTAGTTGCCACGCCCCGATTACTAAAAAAAAAGACCAAACTGGGAAACGCACATGTGGCACAATCAATTTTTGCGCAGCGGCTTTTGGTCAAAGGTTAAATTAGACGGCCGTCCCCTGCCACCAAGCTGGCTGGCTGACTGGTGACAAGTGCCACGCCGCGATTACAGTTCGAAAATCGTTTAGTGCCTTAATTTATGGCCAACAAATAAAATAGAATATAAAAAAAACCAAAAAAAATATTGCAACGTTGCAGCTACTCGAATTTCATTTATTGCGGCAGCGTGCAATGCTCGCTTAATTGGCATTTTGTAGCTGCCACGCCTTTATTCTATGGTCTACTTAGTTTTGGGCCAAACCCGATGTGGCCAACACTGAGTATTTGCTTGCTTCCTTGCTGGCAGTTTAATTAATCTTTTATCGCCAAACGCTATTTGCGAAATGCATTTTTAATTTTAAGAAATTAATTTTTATATGTTCAATGTTTAAATTAAAAATTCATGGCACGTTTTTCCGCTCGTTGTAATTAATATTTAATAATTTTAAATGCGCATGAAACAACACGAAAGAATGTGCTCAATGGGGATTGATGTGCACAAAGGTACCCTGTAATTTGGATGATATTAATTTTACTTATCTGTTATTATTGTTTTAGGTAATTGTTATATTTAATAATAATAGGAATCAAAAGTGTATATTATATTTTTACTCGATATAGTTTAGTTTCATCTACCTTTCTTATGCATTTTTATTATTACAGGGTATCTGCGATTATGGAAGTTTTTAAATATGTCAGGCGCCGTCGTCGTCGTCGCCTTTGTCGCAGCTGTTGATTGACTCGAGACCTGATGCAGATACCAATTGTTGTAGTCAGTGCCTTTTGTTGTTATTGTTGTTGTTGTTATTGTTGTTGTTGTTGTTGTTATTAGCCGTACGTGCTGTTTGTTTAACGCTCTGGGTGTAAATTAATATTTAATAATGGTTGTTTTGCAGCAGTTTCAGATCTAATCGAACTTTAATATAGGCTATATAATATCAAGTTAAAACAATAGTTGAGCAAGAGAATTTGCAGTAAATGAACTCTTATGAAATCGAAAGTTGCACAGATTTAAGCAGAGTTGCAAGTTGGAAAATTACTTCATTTCGAGCTGTGACAAGCTGTCAACAATGTTCTCCACTCTAATCAGTGATAGCCAGATCGTGTCATTGTGGCATTAGACTATCACACTCTCCACTCCGGCCATAATTCATGCCACTCAAGAGCAATTTTAAGACGCCATAAATAAACTGCCATGCACTCGCTGACGTCGAATTAATCAAAAAAAAAGCGAACAGCTAAATGCAGCGCAGTCAAAATAGTAAAAAAAAATAATACAAAATGTATTATGAAATTAGTGAACATAGAAACTGAGAAACTGAGAAACTTCTAAGCTCAACTCGCAAATGAGAACCCAAATCTTTTTTCCCACACTGGCGATCAAAGCGAACCGAACTCGAGAGCACCTTTTGTACAAATCACACAGGCAACGCCCCTGAATGAAATCGATATAATTATTTGCATTATTAATAATTACCATTGTCTCGGCTTTGATTCGGATTTAGAATCGTATACTAAAACGCGACTCGAATGCGTTGGCGTTTTGGGGCCACACAGAGACATCGACATCGACATCGAGTTTCATACTTTGAAATCTTTTAATATGCAAAAGAACAAAATGTAGTTTGTTGGTGCAGGCTAATTAATTCAAACCGCAAAGCAAACTGAGACTTCAATACGGAAATAAGCTTAACGACCGCAACAAAAACCAATTTCAAAATTTAATACGCAGTCCAGTTGTTTGGTGAGTTGGGGGGGGGCGTAAAACGGGGCGGGGGGAGACTGTGAATCGAACTGAGTTAACTGAGGCGCCGGCGGCCCAACAATTGCACCGGGTACATGTCCAAAGTCTCTGACTTGACGCTGAGTCCACACACACACACACACACACACACACATACAGAGTGTATAGTATTGTACATGTGTGGGCCACCCACACCAGAGACTTGGCCATGGCGTAAAACCAAAGCGGTGCCCGTCGACAAGCGAGAGACGCAAGCTTCAAATGGGCGACAGCTCATATCAAAACTGAAATGTGTCTGCAACAACAACATCCACAAGAAAAACACCAACAACAACAACAACAAGAGCAATAATAAGGGGTACCCAGTCGGTTTTGCAAGAGGTCCAAGTCCGTTTATATATCTTATGAGCCACCTGACTGACGGGCCACGCAAAGCTTCAACTTGTCAGCACGCTAAGTGCTTGAAAAATAACGAGAAGAAAAAAAAACAGAGAAACAAAAACAAAAAACATCAGAGAGAAGAAAAAAGATTTTTAAATATTATAAATATATATAATATGGCAAACATTGGGCATTGTTCTCTAGCGCCTTTTCTGTTGGGCGTTCAACCCGCACACCACAAAAGTGTTGTACAGACCACAGTTGGAGCAGCAACCTGTTCGCAGCTCGAACGGATTTATCTTATTATTACAACACACAACAAATGGTCCACACAAAAGGCGACAGCCAAAAGATTTAATTATGCCCGTGCCGCGTATTAGTAACAAAAACCAAGAAATCATATTGCAAAACTGCCATAACGAAACTGGAATACACTTTAAGCATGACTCAGGCAAATTGCAATCTTAAATATATTTTGATTAATATTTAAATAAATTATGTAAGAAGTAGTTTTAGTTTTAAGTTGAGCTCAATTTTATATATAATTAAAAAAAGCTAAAAAGCCGACTTAAGTTTTTACGTAATTTATTAATTATTTGCTTAATCTCAATTGAAAAGCTGCCTCAAAATAAACTTAAATCCCAAAAGGGCCATTTGCAGAGGAGTTCAATGATAAATCCACATCAAATAATTCCAATAAATTTTTTCAGATTACTGCCGCTGCTCCTATCAAATGGAAGTTAATAGATTGCATCATACAAATCAGATAACTGTTAAATATTCTCCAACTATGACCAATTTCAGCAGAAGCTTCACTGCATCACTGCACGGCGAATGGGTTAGTGTATTTGGGGGGGGAGGCGTGTCTTGTTGTGGGGGCGCTGATGCTGCAAACGGAGGGCGTCAAAAGACAACAGCAATCCCGTCACAAAATTGACATTTTGCTTTCAGCAGCAGTAACCACCACAAAGCCACAAGGAGAAACGACAAAAAAAAAATCATAATTTGCACGTTTTTTGTGTTGAGCCAAACAAAAGACTTAAGCAACGAACTTGCTGCAAAGGGCCTACATGCAAAGTGTCAAGTTGCGCAACTTGTCAGCAGCAGCAGCAGCTTAAGCCGGAGCCTGACTCTGAGTCTGAGTCTGACTCTTCACTTCCCTCCAATGTCTCAGTACACTGTTAATTTTGCTTTTGTGGCCTGGCAAAAGTTTTTAATTAAACAGCGACCAACGACGACAGCCACTAAACATGCCCCATTATCATGTCCCCCATGTCATATTTATATATATATGTATATATATATATCTATGCTGGACTATCTGCATAAGCTCATGTGCCTATCTGCTTCAGCCCCTGCCCCTGATCTGCTGCTGTGGTGCTTTGGGTGCTGCCGCTGACATAAACGCTGACATTAATTGAGTAATTTATAACGATGGCAACTGCGACGGCGACGGCAGCGGCGGCAGCGGTGGAGGCGTCGGCGTCGTCGTCAGTGCTGCCAGGCAGTCAGCCAGCCAGCCAGCCAGAGAGCGAGACGGACATAAGCGGCAGATACGACGAACGGACACAGGAACGGGAGGATGGGGAGAACAGGGTGAGCAGTTTGGGCCAACACCAACAACAACATCAAAAGCTCGCAGCGCACGTCGTCGTCGTCGTCGTTGTCTTGAGGCACTTCAGCGCTCCAGCATAACATGATATTGTTATTATTATTATGATTACCAGAGACATGAATTCAATTAACACTTGTCAGCGTTGTCAGCGACGGCAGTGCGACGGCGGCAACGCTTCAATCTATGCCAAAAAAACTTTGCCAAAAAATACAACAAAAAAAAGCACAAGTAAAAGCGAGTCAGTGGAAAGTAGCAGACTAACAGATACCCTGTAAGGAGTCCTCAAAAATTGCACTTCTTCAAAATGCATTTGAATAAAAAATTAAAATTATAAATGGCATCCACAATAATCAAATATATAATCTAAAACGGGAAGTGCGGAGTATACCTACTCGATAGGGATTCTGAGGGGTGCTTCATGGTGCCTGTCACATACGTGTACACCACATAATGGTACCCCCTTTTCGGAGATCTGTACGTGTACAGTGTATAGAAACAAGCTCACGATTCGAGCACTGAGATAAGCTTGTGAATTTATGTTTGCGTACAAGATTTGGCATGTTTAAATCAGTTTAAGCTAGATCTTGTCCAGAGTTTCAAAATAGCCTGGAGACAATGTAGTTGTAGTTGTAGTTGGTTGTTATTGCTCCTGCTGCTGCTGCTGCTGCTGCTGCTCCCTTCGTGGTGCTAACGATAATTGCGAGACGGGGCAAATTAGCCAGTCGACGAGTCACAAGCCAAAACAAAAAGACCGCTAATGAGGCAAACAACCCAGCAAATGGAAACCTTCTGCATTTAGTCCTAATAACTGCCAATGTCGCCAATAAGAGAAACACAAAAAAAACAAAAAAAGGAAAAAAAATAGCTGCCAGAGCCCGCAGCCCAAAAAGGCGCACAAGTCAAAGCAAATTAAAACAAGAATCACGACAGGTTACCATGCGAGCTCCCAATCCCAGCAAGAAAAAACACACGATTCGCCGCCAGCAGCAGCACCAGCAGACACACAAAAAAAAAAAAGAGGTACAAATCCGCGGCCTTTCCATAAATGCGACATCGCCGCTGGCCAAGAAATTTACAAGTGTTAAATGTCGAATTGGGGGAAATGCGTGCAGCGGCTTTGACACAAACAAACACGGAAATGGCCAAACAGAAAGTGGACAAATGAACCCACAAGCATCGATTGCAAACCGAGTGGCAAAACCGAGTCCCCTCCCCCCTCCATCCCCTCCCTCACAACAGCCTGCATTACCCGACAAATGGCGTACGTGTTAATGGTATTTGAATTTGGCCAAATATGGCCGAGTTGCCGTTGTCACTTTGCATGTTTCGCTGCTTGGCCACCACAAATGGTGGAGTCGCAGCAAGTGAAGGCATCTGCGCTAAGCCCCTCAGCTGGACAATGGCCGCGCCAGGCAAAGTGAAGTCGTGTCGCGTATCAGCTGCAGAAGCTCAGGCCAACCCAACAGACACGCATCCAGCAAAACAACTGCAAAATAGACAATCAAACAACTCACAGCGCTGGGCCACACAAACGAACCACCAAAATCCACCAAAATCCACCAATCCACCGATGAGTGGATCAATGGGCGCCCGCATTAGCAGCAGTGGATAAGTTCAGATTATTTTGGGCATTATTTGTTGTTATTTTTGGGAACACTGCTTTCTAATGAGGCGTGACTTACTGCTGGGCATATGGATGAGCCGCCTGAGAGCCAGTTTGACACACAGTTGACACACATCCATTGGCATTAAATTTGGCCAAGCAGCAACACTGAAATTATTTGGTTGCGTAATTGTTTATATATTTTATTTAATTATATTTAAAATTACATTTTTCACTATAAATCGAATTAACCTTTCAATATTTCATTTTCAACAGCCACAATTCAAATCGGTGCTTGATGGAGTTGGGTTATTGATCTGGCTGGATTATTTGCACTAAATACATTATGAAATGGCTAATCAACTCAGAGCATCTGACAGGCCCTAAAGCAATTTCCTGATTAGATTTATACATGGGTAACATCACTTGCCAACGGCTCTATTTGGCCATTCAGCCCACACTTGGCTGGCTCACAGCCAGTTCAATTGAAGGTAGTTCAATAAACCAGAGCGAGACAGCGAAAGAGAGACAGAGATAGAGAGAGGAGCGATGGAGACAGCGATGTTGTACTGTATGTGTGTACAGTGAACACATCAAATGACAGGCAACAACAAACAAGTTTAATTATAGCTCATGTAAATAATTTCTCAATTGTAAGCTGTTATCAACGAAAACTTCAATCAATCATTGGCAAACGCATGAACCTGAGCCACTGAGCCAATGAGCCAATGAGCCAAAAGCCCAGACAATAGCAGAGCCACAAGCAGCGATCTTGGCCTCAGGCGTGGGACGTACAGTTTGAACTAGCCAAATCTAAGCTAATTAATCAAAATAATAATCAAGCAATCAGTGGATCATACGCCGTAGAGTCAGACACCAGCACACAAAGCCGTGGCTGTAAAGTGGTCGTGGCATTGGTGAGGAGTGGGGAGGGGTACTGGCTTTTGGGTGAGCCACGACGCACGCCAAAACACCAAATGGAATGGAAGCAAAGTGTAACCCAAGATCGCTCAAGCACTCAGATCAAACAAAAAATATATCTAAAAAATAATATAAAATTAAACGGAGAGCACGAAGAGTAGATACCCTATTATAGATATATATATAAAGTCACCCGATGTTGATAATAGTTAAAAATACGCATAACTAAGGGAATTTTTAGAACAAGTAATATATTGATTTATAGGTTATATATAATAACGAAATCTGATCCAGCCAGCTTTGACTTATGTAGAAATATTTATTCCAAGTTTCATCAATATAGTTTCAAGTCTGAAAGATTTCAATATTGACTCGACCAGTGATGCTGCTGAGTAGACCTTTTCCTGTCTTGTGTGACAAACCTTATGAAGAAATTGGAATACCCTCGACATGGGCACATTTTAAATGGAAAAACATGACTTCAACTGCTGTCATTGCGCACGAGATTTGTTGTTGTTGTTTTGTTTTGTCGTCGTGTTGGGTTATGTTTTGTTTTGAATTTCAGGTGCTTGTATCATTCAGTCATTTGGCCAACAATTCAACTGCTCAACTGCTCAACTATTCAGCTATTCATTCATGGGCCATGCAACGTGTTTTGTTCTCTCTCACTTGGGCACAAATATCTCCATATATGGCCGCTCACACATCTCAGTTTTTGACATCACGAATATCCGAGTCGCAGTCGGAGTTGGAGTCGGAGTCGGAGTCGGAGTCGTAGTCGAAGTTGGAGTCTCATTTGGATTCAGCGTTAAGTAACGTCTATGCGCTTGGAACAATTAATCACCTGTCGTCATCGTCATCGTCAATTGGGGTTTTTGTTTTTAGATACGGAGCAACATGAACAGTTATGCGGTTTAGTGGCCTTTTTTGGCATGTGGCCCATAAGCTCTGGAGCGGGGAGTGCCACAAGGTGGGTGTGGGGGTATTGCACTTGTCTGCTGCATGATCTGTTATGGTTTTGTGGACTGATTACCTTATGCCGGTGATAAATCATTCCGCTGCTGCTGAATCGTGTTGAACTTCATCGACAAAGCGACTCGTTTGTTGGATTAGAAAAATATATTCGGAAAAATGTGGAGAGATTTATGTGGATCACAGTACAAATTCTATGGAAAGTCTGATTAGCTTTTCTTTACGATTTCTCAACTAGCGCGATATGATATATATAATTCAAAATTTGTCTGCTTTCCTTTCAATAGAAATTCAGTTTTGCATTTGTGACTCTTTTCTTTCCTAAAGATCTCTACAAATTTCTAGTAAATCGCTTGTTAAACCATTTGGGAGAATTTTCTCACATTTGGCAATCTATTGGGATATCTTTGACATTTGATCACAATCGCTTTGCTCTCGAGCGATTTCTCTTCTAAAAGTTGCACCTTCCCAAAAGGCCAGACAAGTGAAAAGCACATAAATCGACGCCCAACACCTCACACCAAGACCAAGACCAAGACCAAGACCAAAACCCAGACCAAATCCAAGACTCAGATTTAACGAAACTTTGCCTTGACATGCAAGTGAAATTTAACAAGCCACTCCTAAGATCAGCCAACAACAACAACAGCAACAATAGCAACAATGAGAGTAACTCAAACAACAACAACAATGAGAAAAAGTGATCACACACAATAATATATTGTGTGTATAAAAGTTGAAAGCGGTGATTTTTCAAGCGCACACCGTACCCAAAATACGTCACATTCAGGAGGTGGAAATATTGTGGCAGCAAAAAGTGGGCACAGCCTCAACACGACACGCCCCCCGCAGACGTTGCAGCGTTGCACTGCCCGCGCATATAATTAAATCAAATTAAAAGAACTAACAAAATATATACAAAAGCGCGCATCCTGCAGCAGGCAGATGCAACAACTGCGACTGCGACTGCTAAGGTGAAAGATGAGGAATGAAAAAAAAAAAAAAAGTTCCACTTGTCTCAATCGACGCCTCCTCAAAAGATCTGCGTGAAGTCGTTGCTGGGACCGCACCCGCAGCTTGAGCTCGCCCTCAGCGCCAACGCAAATTCGACGAACGTTTTTTCAGTTTGTGTTTGCCCCAAACATTAACCCAAACCGCGCCTACTTCTCCCCCTCCCCCTGCATCACCCATCACCGCTTCCGCTGCAGCCCCTGCACTCGAATATGGCGCAAAAACCAAGTCACTGTCTCTAATTGAATTCGTCGGTTTAAATAATTCAGCTGTAGGGCATCGAAATAAATTTCGACCCTCGGCTTTGGCTTGAATCTAGTTGTAAGCCAGATTGTCTAAGCGCTCACTTGTAGCGCTCTGTGAGTTTGTCTTGGCCAGCAACTCATTGGCACTACACGTCACAAAATTACAAACTAAATTTGATATGCTTAAATATTAATTTCTTAAATATTTCACCTTAATAAGTTTCGCATAAAAACTCTCTTTATTTTTTCTGCTTCTCTGCCTAAATACTCAGAATTAAGTACAATTAAGTTTTTTTTTGAGTGTATGTTTCCAGCCTGTCTGTTAGTTGATGCTCACAGTAAATGCCTTCTTCTTTTTTTTTTGTTTTTTTTTTTTTGTTAGCCCCACAATTGATTTCTGCGTCTCTGGCAAGTGTTTGGAACTTGGCGTATCTTCGGGGTATCTGCGGGCGCAGCAAATCAATCTGTAAACATGCCGCCGCCAAGTGCCGACTTACCAGACTCCGAGTGAGACTAAGATTAAGACTGGGACTGCGACTGCGACTGAGACTGAGAGACGAAGACAGAGTCTCTGGCAATCCTGGGCTGCAGATTTTGTATGTGGGCTGCGGTCGACGCATCAGTTTCGAGCTGTTGTTGCATTTTGGTGCCGTAATAAATACATTTGGTGAATTTTAATGTCCTCCTCCCATTTTTCAGGCAATTTGAGCACAGCCGCCAGCTTCTTGGGGCACTCTTCGAGTCTGTCTTTTGGAGTCTGTGCGCAACACTTGGGCTTTTGCCGCTTTTGCCCTTTTTTGGGACCATTCTCCAAGTTGCTGTTGCTTGGGATTTGTGAGCGGTTTGGCAATAAATATTTTGAATCAGAAAACATATAAATTTAGTGATTTGCCAGTGAAGTCGTCTTGTCTTGTCTTGTCTTGGACCTGCACTCGGCATGAGCTTATGGGCAGCCCATGAGCACACATGAGGAGCTGCTGGAACTGTTTTGCCACAGAGGATTCAACGCCGCAGAACCGCAGCAGTCCAACATAAATTGGTAAATTGTTTTTGGCGGCTGTGGCGGCACATATTTTGTATATTGCATTTTTAATTCATCTTCAACTGTCTGCAGTGGTTTGGACTTCCTTCTTTTCATTCTCTCACTCCTCGGGCCACGCGTTCCGATGTAGGTCAGACCAAGTCGCGACTCATGCAGTAGCCAACATTCAAAGTAGGTGATGAAGTTCCAATGTTGCCTGATTTGTGATAAGCTTCATATTTTTAGGGTTTAATTCAATGAAAGTTGGATGCGTGCCTCCGACAATGACGTTGATGTTAGCCATGGCAACGACAATGCCCATATATATGTATGCTTCCTCTTCTTCTTCTGGGGTTTTTTTGGTAGGTG
The DNA here is from genome assembly GCA_037043605.1 of Drosophila multiciliata. NCBI lineage: Eukaryota > Metazoa > Arthropoda > Insecta > Diptera > Drosophilidae > Drosophila > Drosophila multiciliata. The sequence continues at coordinate 1,425,806 of JBAMBF010000103.1, read as the reverse complement.
AAATTATGCAGTACCCATGCAGTGGCCAACTAAATTGGCAGTGGCAGTGGCAGCGGCGTGAAAATTTTTGCTCGGGCCAGAGTTCAGAAGGCCGTGCTGCGAAGTTCCCCCCTCGCACTCTTTTCCCACTCTTGTCTGGGCTCCTTTCTGGGCAAAGTCATAAAATTGATTTTATACGATGGGTAACAGTGAAAGCGGCCACAATTGGATGAGCAGCATTTCGAAGGGAAGAAGTATTGGAAGTATTGCTGATAAGGGATTGCAATATATATAAAAGGAAGACTGTTAGACTAGGAAGATGAGCATGAGTAGTAGAGCCAGATCAGGTTTATATATGCATTTATATAAACATTTACAATAAGTTTTGTCTGCGCAAAGATGTTAATCTTTATCCCATATTTCCCATTAGTTATGCAAGCGAAATGAGGAGGAGTCTATGGACAAATCAATTTACCATTCAATTGATGGCAATTCTCGAGTTCCAAGTGTGGGCGTTATTTTAGCAAAAACTTGGATTGCGCAATTACGCCATTTTGGCAAAATCAAACCTTCAACTTTGACACTCATTAGCGTCAAATTGCAGCGCGTGCATGCGACAGGCAGATGTGTCAATTGGGTAAGGAGACTGCGGCGGGGGGGTGGGCGGAGAAAATGATGGCACAGCAGAGCGTAGAAAAACCTCGTAAATCCATAAAAGCAATCGTAAATTTTTATTGTCATGCCACTTGCCAGGCATCCAACAGCAGCAGCCAGTTGGCATTGCTGTTACTGTTGCCACAATGAGGGAAAATGCTGAGCTGAGCTGAGAACTTTTCTCGAGGGAAAACTGAACAGGCGACGACGACAAAGACGACGCCAGTTTTCCAGTTGGTTAGTTGGCTGGCTGGCTGACTGGCTGACTGGCTGACTGGCCTGGCCTGGGAGCTGGATGGCATATTAAACCAGCGCGCACATATTTCATAACAAAATTTATGAAGGGCCGTTAACTTTAAGAATCTTTTGCGCAATTTACTCGTAAGCGGCGTGGCTTGTACAGCACAGAGGGACGTTGGCCAAAAGTTGGCAAGTCTAAGTTGGCGCAACCGTCGCGCCAAAGTAGCGCCAATTTTTAGTCTAACAATTGCCGACGACGACCTAATGCCCCGTTTGGCAATCGAACCTGAAGCTGCCAGCATTTGAGAGTCGCCATCCAGCGTTTAATTCAATGGCAGTTACACTACTCCCCCTCCTGTTCCCCTGTCCCCACTGAAGTGGGCACAAGTTGCGGGCCACAATAAGCTCATGAAGTTCACATGAATGCCATGAAACAATAAATTATGTTATTAATAAATAATAAATGTAATGGGAGACTGCAATTGCCGGAAAGATGCAGCTACCTGTTTTTCCTTCTATAGCTCACTGCAGTGGACGCTGGATGCTGGACGGTGGACGGGGATCGGTGCACGAAGTGCTCCATTATTATTATGTGCCTGGTTAACTACTGTGTCAAAAAGCAGCTTGGCAAATAAACTAAGCCAGTAACTAGCTTAATGTAGGCAGTGCAAATGGAACAACGAATTCGCAATACTCTGGAGAAAACTTGAAGAACGAAAACATTTATAAAAAAGAGAGAACTTTTTTTCAAGAGAAGTTACATAACAGCATTGCCCCTCAAAGGTCTTGGATACCAATAAATCCATCTATAAATACACTTTATTATTTATTAGCAATTAAATATCTACATTTATGATTCGACTACAAATATCTGTATAGCTGCAGAAAACTTAAAAAAAAAATTCCAATAAATAAATAGTTGAACTGAAAAATGTTTTATTTTCAAAAAGAAATTTATTTTAATATATATTAGACTGCATACCTTGCCTTTTTCCTTAAATAAACTTTGTTGGACTTTAGAGTGTTGCCCTTTTTTTAGGGTAACAAATGCAACAACACGCGATGCACCAGGAAGATGTTGCATAGAGAAATGAGCTGCTTTAGCCGACTATTTATCATCCAGGGTGTTAGGCGACGACAATCCCTGGGCGAACTGCTGATTGCGCGTGATGTTCGAATAATTGAAATTTAAAATTACGGTACACGAAATTGTCCAAAGCGCTGGGCAATTACAGATTCTGCCCAATAATTTGAACAGACTGTTCGCCTTGAGGGCCCATATGACAGGTAATCGAATAGATGCAGCTATAAACCCATTGACTGGATGTATATTAGCCGCAAGTACAGTTCAGTTGGGCTCATCTACATTTGAGCTACTTTTTTGAAATCACACGCGGACGTACAGTAGCCAAGACTTCGAATGGCAAAATACTCATCGACACCCCCCAAAGGCGACCTATGGAACAGGCGGAAGCTACTGCAGCAGCAGGCAGCGCTGAGGGGGCAAACTGGCAACTGGCAACTGGCAATGGAGCAATCGAGGAGCAGCTGCCCGCACGCGCATATATTTAAATAAAACGTGACTCCAGAATGGGCTCATATCTCTGTCTCTGTGCTGGACACTTGTGTGTGCTACCGCTACCTGATGCGAGGCAATGGAGGAGAGAGAGGCGGAGACTGCAGCGACTCCTCATGCAGTCAGTGCGATATGACTGGCATCCTGCTTTTGCTGGCCTCGCCACAGTGGCAGATCGCAGGCTCAATTCATATAGACAATATAAATATTTCATCTAATGTTGGCAATCTGCACTTGCCACTTGGCAGACAAAAAGGCAGCCCTGGGCCAGGCCAACTAAGGCAAGTTTAGGCCACACTAGGCCAGGGCAAAACCCGCCAGATACACTCTGTCAAAAACTCTAATGAAAACTGAAGTTTGGCATAAAAAAATAAATATAATGTCATCAAAATAAATAAATAAATTAAATAAATAAATAAATAAAAATAAATAAAAAATAAATAAATCTAAAATTCAGAATTATTTTTAAGTTATCATTAACCAAAAATTGTGCATATTTTTCACAGTTCATTCTACTACTTGCCCTAAAATATATATTATTTCACATCTTAAGGACAATTCATAGTTTATGAAATTTCTCCAAGTGCATGAGGACTAAGTCATATATATATATATGCGAATTCTCGATAGCGATTGCCAGGCGACGATAGACTCTTCATCATCATCGAGTGGGCTGGCGGCTGGTCCACGTTGGCGTATCGCGCTTTTGATTTAATTTTGGTGCCTTATTTTGGTTTTGGGAGCACACCCAGCGAAACAGAGATGTCGATGTGGATGTGGATGTGGATGTGCTTGAGGATGTGGTCCGATGCGATCTCATGTAAATTAGCACACGTTTCGTGGCTTAAACGTACAGCTTGTGCAGTTTATTTGTGCCAAGTTCTTAAACTGCTAAATGAACTCATATGCAAATGCGACCCAAGTGGGCTGCCCGTCGAGACACAGCCAACTACTTGGGGGCCGTGGGTAGCCCCGGGCCAAGAAAAAGACTTACTTTACATTGTGTGCCACATAGCGCAAGAGGCAACTTTCTGCTTTACATCCTGACTGACTGACTAATCACTTCTACGAAGCAAATGTTTAAATTAAAAAAAATAAACATGGCGCATACGTAATGTGTGATTTGTTGTGACTCACTGCAACAACGTCTTCGGTTGGCCATTGTCACTGGCCAGTTAATCCAGTCAAAGCTCAACCGCATCGAAATGCGTCTCAACACAATGCTACAAATGTGCGGCATATAAATAAATTAAGCCGTTCATTAAACTCTCAGCTGCGACTGGGGGCTCTGGGCCAATACAATCAGCTTTGGATCTTTTAATAGTTTCAAACAAAAAGCTCAGCGACTCTCAATGCCAATGGTCATCGTAAAGCATCGCTCAATCAGCTTGAGGATTGACCAGAGATTTTCAATGGCTGACTGGCTCTCTTTTCATTCACTCAATGGCGGCTTTTATCTAACAGCCGCACTGGCAATTAAAATAAATTAAGTAAATTAATAATGTCACTCCCTCAGCAAGATGTTCTGATATTTTACATATATCTGCATTGCTCTCACAAAAAAATATCAGTGTGGCAATAGAGACTTCCACATAAAGCTTGCAACAGCCTCAAGTTTATTAAGTGGCAAACTGAAATCGTATTATTGCGATATAAATTTAATTAACCAGAAGAAGGTAAATAAAACAGGTAAACTTTCCTGATTTCTAAATATTAAAAATTGATAACAAAAAATTATTAATCCCAACCTCTATAATCACATTCTAAACCCACTTTTTAAGAGTAATCATTTGTCTGCTATATTCCAGAAGCGCATCTCAGTTGCTTTTATTTTGACGCTTCATTCGAGTATTGCGTTGTTTAATATTTTGTTTCGTCGATCTTAATCAATAATTTAAATTTTTTATTTGAATTTTTATGATAGCATTTTATTTTTTTGTATTGTGGCTGCCGTTGAGCGCTCCGCAGTTATAGTTGTTTTTAACATTTTTTATTTTTATTTGATTATTTTGTTTGCCTAACACGTTTTGTTATTTTAATTTTATGTTTCAGCTTTTGTCTCCAGAGGTTTTGATTCCCATTGGTCGTTACTTTGTAACGTTTTGTAAATCGATAAGGAAATATTTCGGTTTTAACGGCCTTTTAAAACGCCTTTATTAGCCGCCATATTTCTATAGATTTTTGGGGTACTTCAGTAATTCCAAAACTTCCCATTACATTGATAATGATTTGCCAAAAAAAAAAAAAAGTGTGAGAAGAAAACGCAAACTGAACAACTTGAGGCAACCGAATGCAAATCCAGTACAAAGAAATGTATTTCCCACGCTGAGAGTTCGAAATGCATTTCTGGGTTACACATTGGAACTGATCGGATCTAATGCAAGAGGAGAAACTTTCTCCCGTGTTGTAGGTGTTGGCAAACACTTGTTGCCTTGCGCCAAACCAGACACTCAGACACTTGGTTGGGTAAAAGTTAGATGGCTTGTATAATTTGTATGCCTACCAGGCAGAGGCAACACAAGTGGCAAATGCTTATTAACATATCACAAAAGACCCACAAACTCCCAACTCATGCACATTAACTTGTTGGACTAACGAGCCGCTCCATTTAGGTTTGTAACAATTCGTTATGGGTCTCAACATTTCGGAGGCCCTGGCCCAGAGGCGAGTGCAAACGTAAACAGTCCCGAAACTCATCAGGCAGCCAGGCGTATACCATCTTTGGGTAGCATCCAGCATCGGCATCATCATCATCATCAAAATTCGTCGTCTTCGTGGTCTTGACGTGCTCACAGTTATCGCTTATCACAATCAGTGATAATTTTAACAGTAATCAACCTGTCCAGGCCGAATGCGTCGTCTTCTTGGTCCCAGACGGACATACGACTGACTGACTGGCTGGCTGGCTGTGGAGTCGAGTGGAGTGGACTCTCAGCGGAGCAGTGACTGACAGGCTTTGGGTCATGTCTGCAATCTTTGGACAGGTTGTCGGAGCTTCATTCAGGTTCATTGCTGCCCTCAGCATCAGCTTCTTCATTGTGTATAATTTTCAGTGAAATTGTTTAAATTTGGTTTTAATTTAATGATGCCGCCAACGGGGGCGAGCGCCAGTTGCGCAAAAATAAAAAGCGGTAAGAAATAACTTCAACTAAAATAAACAATATGAAAAATGTTGCGTTTCGGCAAAACGCAGAACGCAAGGCAAAAAAAAAATTATCAAAAGCTGCCGCTAAAATGTCAGCGTTTGATCTTTGGGCCAAGTGTAGAAGAGATGATACCTTGATGTTGTTGTTGGCAGTTTTTTGTTACCTGCTGCTGCTGCTGCTGCTGTTGGTGAACTTGTTAACAAGCAGCCAAAGCCAACGCGGTTTCCATGTTTCGCTACTCTTCTTTGCTGTTTTTATTTATTTTATTTATGGTCTTAGATTTGGGTCTTTAACCGGCAATGCGACTCTTGTGCTTCTTGTTGTTGTTGTTGTTGTCGACAGGCGTTTTCTGTATATTAATTTTATTGTCTTTACCGATAATATTGACAATGTTTGCAACAATGTGGGAACTTTTTTTTATCTACTTCGATTTCCAACAAGTTCGTTGCCTAAGTCTTTTGATTTCAGTCGTTGCTTTTGTTTCTGTTCCAAATCTAGAAATCTAAACTAATCGCTACCGAACTGGACACTCCCACAATTGGGTACCTGCTTTGCCCTTTTAATTACCACACGCCGCGTCAGCTAAATTATATTTCCTGCTCTCAAAAACTCAGCGCCTTTTCAGAAAACCCAAAAAAAAAACTACATTTTTTTATTTGATTTAAGCCGGCACAGCAACAGCAACTGCCACGCCCGCTATGCCACAAATTTTGAGGTAGCTCAGTCTCTGAATTTCAGCGTAAAATGTAGCAACTTTATTGGTTCCAACAGGCGTGCATATTAAATTAATAAACTATCAAACGCTGAAGCGAACACCAAATCCAACTAATCCCACTGTGGAAAGAGTGTGAATTACTTGCGAATGGATAACCTGATATGTTTTGGAGTCAACTCGAATCCATTTCAAATGAGTTAAAAGTTACTAAGACTATTAGATATATAAATATATATATTATAATTTTGTCTATTGAAACTTTTTATTTATATACATAATTTTGTCTATTGAAACTTTTTATAAATTCAGCAATTGATTTTAGTAATCTTTTAATATATTTAAGCATTTATCGTTTACTTATTTTTTTTTAGTTTTTGTCTGCTTTATTTATTATCTAATTTCTTCACGCTAGATTATTTCAACATCTGAATATTAGTCACTTAATTTTTAAATTTTCGCATACATAAAATCGCAAGCTGATAAAATAAACCCTAAAAAGCAACGCCAAAAAAATTGTATTCCTGGAAAAAAAATGTAGGCAAATTAGTTGTGTGACTTTGTGCCTTGTGTTGCGTTGTGGTCGATTGGCTCGATTGGTGGCCCATTTCTGGAGCCCAGTTCAAATTTGCACAGAGGAATATTGTTTTGTCAGCTTTTTATTGGCCAACATGGGTCATAAAGCTACTCAAGTAGTATTTTTGCGATAAAATACAACAGAACACTGTCGAACAGTAGAGCAGAGCTGGGGAACAGAACATACAGCAACAGACGATAGTGGACGCATTGGATAAAAAAGAAGCCTGGGACAAGCTCGGGCACTGCCAGATAGCCAAGAGCAGGCGACAAAGCAACAACAAGAAGAGGCAGCTAGCAACAAGAAGAAACAAACAACAACCAAGTGAAGCACTTTAGCTGATGTTGTTGACTGGACTGGCAAGGTAAAGTAACTTGTAAAGCTTGGGATCTCGGGATCGGCATCGGCATCGTCGGCATCGGCAGCGGCATCGTCGGCTTCGGTTGCGGGGGCAGCTGCTGCATCTTGTACGGATAATTGGCGGCCATGCAGCTGCCGTTGTGTCTGCCAGTGGAGCCAGTGCAATGCCATTTGACCATAAGCGAGCTGAAATTTGTTAAACTGCAGCAGTCGCAGCAGCGGCAGCCACATCGTCAAGTGCAGGGAAACATTTGGATAATGTATACGTGGCCGCCAAGTGGCAGGCAGCGGTCAAGGGGCAAACTGTGTGAAAAGCTTTTCTAATGCTCTGCATTTGCTATCATTATTTATTGGACAATCAACAAGGACGCTCCCAAAAAAACGATGGCAAACGGGCAAGTGCCAGTGGTGCCGGCGACCTGGAGGAGACCCATCAGGCATCAGGAGCTGTTGCACTGCCAAAAGCCGAGCAGCGATAAAGTTACGATTTATTAGCGAGGCAGCGCTTAAAATCAATTATGCCGGAATGTGGAACGATCGAACACCCAAGCAGGGTCCAAAAAAAAAAAAAAAATAGCGACAACCGCCAAACCGAACCAGCTAGAATAGTAGCAGCCAAGGGGATGGGGCAGCGGCAGAGGCAGTCGTGTCAAGGAAGCGCGAGATTATGCAATGCGAAACACTTTGCCCGGCACAAGAGTCCAGAGCACAAGGAGGATAACACACACACACATACACACACACACACACAAAAAATTGTAGCCTAACCCAGGCATAACCTCTACTTAGCCCCCAAGTCCGAATGGTCGTCGCTGTTGCCTTTTGCTGTTGCTGTTTGCTGTTGCTGTTTGCTGTTGCTGTTGTCTATGGATGATAAATTAAAAGCCTAACTTGACAATCACTTAAGCATAGTTTGTAAGGCGTCCTCATAGATTTAAGCCGTGGCTGCTGCCATGCGCTAAACTTACTCCCTGTCGTTCCTGTTGCACTTAATGTTGTTGTTCTCGTTGTTGTTGCTGTTGTCGTTGTCTTACCAAGGAGCTACCAGCCACAACAACAACAACAGCAACAACGACGACGACGTGAACACGTTCCTATTAGTGGCGAAAGATCAGCGAAAAATAGAACGGCGGTTCATTAAAATGAGAATCAACTGAGGCTTAAGTCTAGAGGAGGTGCCTTCCAGCCTGCCTGCCTGCCAGCTAAACCCAAGGAGTCGCCGACGCCGCCGACGCCACAAAGTTTAAGAATAATGATAGCGGTATTCTTGAGCTATTGTAAGCCAACCAGCTAACCGGCAGCAGCAGCAGCAGCAGCAGCTAACCAGCTAACATGCACTAGCCAGAACACCATCCCTCCTCACCCACCGGACCAGCAGTGCCCGGATCAGTGTTCACTTTCGCGCCTGCTCTTTTAAACTGTGAACATACAAATTCACTCAGCGTTGATATCAGAACCAGCCTCAACAACAACTGCAAAACTGGCCAGCACTTCACATAGCTCTTGCTCCAATACCCTCACACTTTAAAAAAAAAATATAACAAAATATTATTGCATAATTAATCATGTTTTAAGTTAAAAAGAAAAATTGAAATATTTATTTTCTAGGCACTTGAATTTAATAAATTTCAGGTAACAAGCAGCGGGTTCTTAATTTGGCCAACTAAAATTTGTTTTAAATATTTTAAATTAAATATATATATTGAAATTTTACATGTGTTTAAAATGTGTAAAATTAATTTATTCTACTAACCAAAAATGTTTTAAATTTATATAAAAATTATCTAAAAAAAATGAGCGAAAGCTTAAAATTTTGAATAATGAATGACGATAACAGATTCTCCAAGGAATAATTTTATCGATAATTAATCGTATGAAACTTTTCAGATTAAAGCAAACCAAGTTAGTAACAAATTCAAGCCATCCACTAAGAGAGAAAGAGAGAGTAAAATAGATGCTTCCAGAGCCTGCGCTGAGTTGGGGGCGTTGCAGCTGTTTTGGGGCGGGCATTGGAAAACAAGTTGGCCGCATATTTTGTACGAGTTCAAAGTTCAGGCAACGATCAGCCAGTTGGGCATTTCAACAAGTTCAGTTGAGCAGAGTACAGCCTCAGTTTTAGTTCTGTGTTCCAGAGGCAACTGCTTGGCCACTTGTCGTTACAATTGCCACTTTTCGAGTCACCAGTTGCAAGTTGGTAGTCTCTCTCTCCCTCTCTCTCTCTCTGTCTCACTCACTCTCAGCTTGTCATTGTCACCGCCTGCGACGAAGTAGTCGTCGTCTGACATTTACCTATAAACAACATTGCGAGTGCTCGCAGAGTCGCATATAGAAAATGCATTTGCTGGCCGAAAGCCGCCTTTTACTCGTTTTTGTATTGTTGCCACATATTTCAAGTGTCAAACGAGCAAATTGCATACCATGTTCCTGTTTCGATACCGAAAGTCTATTTACATGTTCTTGTAGGCGTACTTAAGATTGTTGAAATGCCAACGGCAAGCGAACAATTGGCCCCAAGCAGGCCCACTGCCTGGATGCTACTCCTCCTGCCAATTTGCCTACCGATCCGGCCAAAAAGTATTGGCAGCCGCCAGGAATTTGTGGAAATTGTCGCCATGATTTAAAATTCTACAGCTTTAATGCCCAGCTGCTGCCTGGTTTTCCCCCATTCGGGATGTACCTGCTGCTGCTGCTGTTTCGGCCAAGCTGGTCTCCCGTATTAGCCATTAGCCATTAGCCATTAACCTTTAACCATAACGAAATCAAGCAGAACTATGCGGCGCTCCAAGAGAAATTTTTATGACTTTACGCATATTAAAGTGAGTGTTTGAATGAAACGAGAGAAATTGTAAACAATCCAACAGATGAACTCGATTAATCATAAGGAAAGCGGAAAACGGAGCCAGCAACCAAACCAAGTCCTTCAAAGCGCACCGAACAGCTCCGCATTCTCCCTGGCCATATGACACCCGTTGGAGTTGAGGAGTTCTCTTCTATATTTTTTTTAATTTCCTACTTGTTTTGCCTAATTTTATGCAGCCTCAAGGATTGCAACCCAGTCCACTGGCAGAGCCATATGCTGTTTGAATATTCCATGAGCTGCACAAATTAAAAACAGAACCGCCCCTCCACCCAGGTCAGACAGGACAGCAGATATAGCTACTATATAATACAAGCCACTTGATTAATTTAGCCCGCACAATGATTAAGTACTTTTGCGCATCTATCGAAGAGAGGCAGGGGCAGGGGCAGAGACAGGATGGCAGACAGACAGACAGTCAGAGAAGCGGGCCAAACGACCCTCACCGAGTCAGCTGTGGAGTGCATTGAAAATTGCATTGGAACAACAATTTAAACAAGGAAACAGCACAAATAGTTTAAGTTTAAGTTTTTTATTTTCAGTTTTCATTACACATTTTTTAAATGCATTTTATGCTGGATCAGCTTTTTTTATGGCTGTCACAATTTACATAGAACTGAGAACACACCCCGTTTAGGCCAACCCTTTGCTGCGTTTACACGTGGCACATATTGGCTATAACATGGGGTAAGTAACCAATACAACAATGGATAAATAAAATATTATATTTCGTGCCACTTAATTTAATATGCAATTACAAATTTCTTTGTTTTATTGAAAATATATTTTAAATATAAAAACTAAAATTTATTAAATTATCTTTTCATTAAATATTTATAATTTTTAAGAGGTTGTAAATAAAAGCTAAATGTAGCAATATCTGATTAATATTTAAAATATATAATTTCATAAGTTGCAAATTTATATCATGTTTAGTTTTTGAACGTGTAAACTCAATTTAACCTTTGCTCCTTTTGGCCTACCTGTTGGCAGAGGCAGAGCCCACTCGACATGAAAATTATAATTAATGAGCCACGAGCCGAATGCGCGTCAGAAGGTGAAAACTTTGCCTCCGACTCGTTTCAATTAGGCGTAAAAAGTTGCAGCCCTAGGCCAGGACGAGGGCATAGACAGCCGGCTGGCTGACACATTGCACATCGATGAGGGTTGGGATTACGTTACGAGCATATTGGACGCGTGCTCGACGTGGGCTTTTGTTGGGTTACCTGCCGTCTAAGCCGATGGGCTGCGCCCATCCGGCCACATCCTTTGCCCAACACCACAAAAATAATAACAAAAACAACAGCAGGACGACTTGCTTTCCCATTTATGTGTGTGTTTACGTGGGTGTGTGTTTTTTTTTTCTTTCTGTGACTCACGTGACGCATTCGCGTTCGCCACGGATTTTTTGTCTAGTTGGTTGCATTAACAGTTGCGCACTGCACGCGTCCAATGGGCTGGTCCGTCGTCCATCCATGTCACGCAACATGCAAAGAGTGGCTGCCACACTCCCCTGCTCCCCCCCTACCCCAATTCCCCGCCCAGTTTAGCGCATGCAGCGTCTGACGTCTGCTGCCATACATTAAAATTAATAATAAACGATTTCTGTGTAATAACAAAAATTTAGTGCCCGCTCGAAGTTTGGCTGCGCTTTACTTCGGTTGCTTCAATGTTTAATTTGTTGCTGCTCTCCAACCCCCTCTCTCTCTCTCTCTCTCTCTCTCTCCAGTGAGGAGATGAAGCTGCCGCTGGATTTGGGAGCTGGCATTAGGCGTGGGTGCGAATGGCAAACAGTCGAACACGCAATGGGGAAAAACGGCAGGTAAAATTGCCTCAGAGTTTATGACGTAGGCGTTTCAATTAAATTGGTGGCCGGAGGGCGGCAGGCGGCGCTGGGAGTTGGGAGAGAAAGAGCATTTCGCAGAGTGGAAACAGCAGGAAGCTCTGACAAGCTTAGACATTTGCTGAGGGGAACGAGGAAAGTAAATTGATGTAGAAGTTTGTTTTGAATTTGGATGTCAGTTTGGATTTTTGGCTTAAGCAAACCAAATTGATTTAGACTAAAGCCGAAAAATAATAAAGGGGGAAATAAATACCAGTTAAAATTATTATGAATACTTTGAATTTTAACAAACTACAAACTAGATTAAAATTTAGTTGGAAGCCGGAAGCCACAAGATTATTTGTAGTTCATATCTCTTAGTCTATCTTAATTCTCAAAATACTACAAATAATGTTCATCGCCATATCGAAATATATTCTAGTCTTTATCTATGTTTTGTAACATGAAGGTAATTTTATATTCTATTAAAGAAAGATATTCCATTCAGAAAACTTGATATAGATTAACAAGATACATTTTATTACAAATTAAATCGACATCAATTTTTCCCCGGTTGCCTTTATATGAAAATTAATTTTCCACACCAAATCTAAATTGCTGATCAAGCAATCTTTCCCGGCAGCTACAAACAAGATCTTTACAACGGATCCCGTGACAAAACTGACTATCTAGATCAATAGACGAAACTATCTGATAATTACGCCGCCTGTAAGCCATATCCCATAAAAATCATCAAATTACGTTACACATTCGCAGCGGAGCTTCATTAAAAAACAATCAACGGAGATCAAACGATGAGACAGAAATATTAAATAGAAAATTAAAAAACAAATGCGAGTGAAACAAATCAAAGAGACAAAGGCCGCTTGGCAGAGTCTTTAAGTCTTCAATGTAAACTCCAACTAAAAACACACATGAATGTCACTTTATGAAACCGTAAAAATTATACAAATTTTATGACAAACCAATGACAAAACTGATTGGGAAAACAAGTTGATCCGGCGGCTGCTGCTGCTGCTGAATAACTTAGTCAAATTAGACGCCATTTAGACGGCACGACCATGAGACAACATGTGACAAGAATCTGAGCCGAGACTCCATTGTGGAAACACCCAACACCTGATTCGTTGTCAATGGCTAAAAGGGCGGGCTGGCTGGCCACTGGCTCCGATCCGCATCATTTGTATCTTTTTCAGCTTTTTAGCTACGCGATGGCGACAAGTGTGGAGCTTTGGAGATTTTTAAAACTCGATTTCGAGACAACTAATTAAAAATGAGAGTCCACACAAACGATAGTCGTTTGCGGCGTTTGACATGTTTATAGCCACTTTTTATGAGCCTCAAAATGCGTCGACTTGGCAACGGCTTGCCGCAACTTTGTTGTCAACAAAAAAAAAAGCGTATTTTAAAATGATTTTGTCAAATGTTTAAATGTGCGCAGGATGCTTGAATGGCGTCTGAAGCGCGTGTTCATTAAATGCCAACTTAACGCAAATATTGACCCTCGAAAAAATGTGAGAACAAAAAATGGGAAAATATAAATAAAAATAGAAATAAACTCTTAGAATTTATGGCACTTTGAGCCGAAGCGTCGTAGCTGGCTTTTATTTATTTTATGAGCCCTCAAAAAACACACAAACAAATAATTTGCATGCTGGCATTTTGTTAAAAAAAAAAACACGAAATTGTCATTAGGCGCCCCGAAAATGAATTCAGGCAGCAACCAAAAAATGTTGATATGATTATTGGATGATATTTCGCCATTGACAATTCAAGATTCGTTGAACCAACAGGTTTGCCAACAACTCCCGGCTGAACTCGTTTAGAATTTATATTATGATCGACTAATTTGTGTAAAATCTAAATTTACAAGGCCTGCACACAAAATGGCCGCTTGCTGTTTTTTTTTAGCTCTCTCTTTATGACTCCCTCACATGCCAATTGTGGCACCTCAAATGGGGGCAATACTCACGCAATGGGAGTAAACTAAACTGAGCGGAGCTGAAGTAATCTGGAGTTCAGCATGGTGGGTGCAGCCTGATTTTAATGAGTTGGTAAATGTGGATGCTGCCGGACACTGTAACGCAATCAATGGTAACCGTACACCTGACTAACAATTAACCCATTGTGAGTGGCAAGTGGCTTAAAAAATCTATTTTTTATTGAAAAATTATACTTTATTCTTAGTTACATATTTTTGTATTTATAATTCATATTTATATATTTACAGTATTTGCCAGACAAATTAAATAAATTTGTCTGCTTTCCAAACTGTTATAGCAGAATTGTTTTCTTTGTTGGTCAGCAATGGGTTAAGTCTCCGCACTTGGCAGAGCGGAGGAAGTACAGAACTGGGTCTCAGTTACAGACATGCAAAGTGGTCTGCGAGAATCTTGTACCTGTAGTGCTGTAGGCTGGCTCGTGGCCAATGGTCAGTTAGTTAGCTGGTTAGGTGTCTGGTGGCAGCTTCTTCTCGTTTTTTGCCTGATAAAGTTATTGTCGCACCGTGGAGACATTTAATAAATGGCGCAGGCATTAGACCGACCGACGAACGGCTGAACGTTGCATGTTGCATGCGGCAGCAGCGACAGCGAGCGGGATTGGGAGTGGGAACGGGCGCTGGAGCGATATGATACGAGTGCGAGTCCATGTTGCTGGCATAATGAGTGAGTAGCAACCATTGCAATGAGACGCTGCGGACAGTTGTCAACATAATTTAGGCGCATGCAAAATGCTTGGAGAGAGATTGTGGCGCGCACCATGTGTGAATGCGGCATGTGGATTTGCGAGGTGGGCTCTGTGCTCTGTGCCACACTCTCTAGTTGTGTGTAAATCTGAGTAACATAAGTGCGAAGCACACTTTATTGTCACACAAATGCCATATTTTCTCATTACGATCGGACATGATGCATGTGGAATGCTGGCGGCCAAACACGCAACATGGTGCAGCAAGAGGCAAATATCGAAATAATTAAATCCGTCAAGTGTTGGCAACCTGTCACACACACCACACCACACCTCGCAACAATGTTCTAGGCAAACAACAAACAAAACAAACAAAAACAACAATAAATGAAATGAGAAGTAAAAAATAAACAGAGTAAAAAGAATTTGAGTATCGCACGTTTGGAACTGGCCTGATCTTGTTTATGGGGCCATGTTGCACATAAAGCAGGCGAGAGATGCGAGCTGCAAGTTGCAAGTTGCAAGTTGCACGTTGCAATGCTGAATGCAAAATACTCGTACCGATACCGAGGACACTCAACACGTTTCTGCCACAGTTCGCATTCGGTGTATGAGAAGTTTATTTGGCACCTGAAGATGATAATCGGTTACAAATTAATTGCAACTATGTTGACATTGTCTGGCAAAGAGCAGAGAAGAGAAGAGAAGAGAAGAAGAGTCTGCAAAAGAGAACCGCGTGCTGGGGCAACTCAATTTATATAGACAGTTGCCAACTGTAAATAAATAAAATTGTCAACGAACTGCACTTGAGTCTCTCCACAGAGAGAGCGAGAGGCGGCTCCTCCTCCTCGGTTGCCACAGTTGTTGGGGGCTAAGTGAAAAAACTGAAGCCGCAGATTGCTTAACGCTGATTGCGTTGCTCTTAAATTGTGCTGCCAACTTTTGAAAAATCTGTAAATTTACACAGAAATCTTTTTTTTCGGCACCGAGACTCGAATCGGCAATGGGGTGCTCTGTGGCCAAGCCAGGAAGAAGGAGTCGCAACGCATTACGTTTCCCTTGACAGCTTTGGCGGGGGCAACACACACACACTAAGAAGAATTCTGGAGCAAGTGGACGATGTGGACGATGTGGACGATGATGCTGGCGTTGTGGCATGCGTAAATTGGATTAATGCATTTGATTCGCCCAGATTCTGAGAGACGCCACAAGCGTTCGAAGTTGCAAGTCTCAGTCGCAGTCGCAGTCTCAGTCTCCCCGTCTGGAATCTGAATGTTGACAATTGTCTGGAGGTGCGGTCGCATTGTTCCAATTTGGCACGCATATAGAGAGGCGATTGTCTTCCATGTTGTTGCCGGGCATTATGCCATGTTGTTGCAACTTGTTGTTGTTGGTGCCGGTTCGCGCACAGGTGATATATCAGACAAGTGACGACGGGCGGTACACGCACCCCCCCACACACCCCCTACCCCGCTCGCTGCTGCAGTTGCCGATGACGAGCGGCGATAATGCAACTCTGTCTGAGAGAGCACATGGAATGTTGATGGCTCGGACAGCTCAACTGGAGGCTTGTGGGTGTAGATATGGCTGCTTGTAGAGGTGTCTTGTCTGGGCGTTTGTTATTTCTGTTGTCTCTGTTGTCTTGATGGCGCAATGAGACGACAGAGCGACAGAGGTCAAGGATGTGCGCAAAAATGTTGCTGCCTCGCTCAAGAGATGACCATTGAGAAAGTTGAAGATCGCCGGCATTGGCATTGGCATTTGTTGGCAGGGGGTGGTAAGAGGTAAATATTGCCATGAAATATTGAGGTATAAAATTACACACAATTTGTGGGCATCGCTCAGCGTTGCCAGCTTATTAAAATTATTATTAGTATGGTTAAAGTTTTTATGTTGTAAAAGATTTTATTACATCTTTAAAATTATATAATAATATTATAATAATTGAAAATATATATATATATATACATATATATATATATATATATTCTACAATAGAATCGCCTACTAAACTTCAACTTCAATTTATTTTTCAATAAAAATTTCTTATTAACTTTAATTTTTTCTTAATTTGTCACTTGTTTTCAGTTTCTATAAACTTTTTTTTTTGCAACCATTTCTCTCGTTAAAAACTGGTTTTCGTAATGAAGCCCACCCCCGTCCACCCCCTGTGCGTCTTCTACCTGTATTTTATAAATTAAATTATATTCACCAGTCATGAATTCATACCAACGAATTATACCCAATTAAAGACGGTTGCTTCATGCATTTTGTCATCATAAAAAAAAAACCATTTCTCTTTATAAATTAATTTAAGGATCTCCCCCTCTCACCGCTAACCTACTTTTACAAGTCCACAGCTTCCCGGCTCTTTTGGTTAAGAAATTCATTAACCACCTGCTCATTAAGCAAAAATTCACGTCATATTTGCCACAATTTCCACACTGTGGCCAAATATGCTGTGTGTTAAATCCCTGCGGACAACAATAATATGACGAATGCTATGAGGAGGATCGGTTGCATGAGAAGAGGAGGACGAGATGGAATCGCCATCATATTTTACACAGTTATGTGCGCCTTATTAGCACATCATTTAAGCGAGTTACTCGACACTTCTCCCAACGACTGACAATCGACGACCGGGCACCGAGCACCATCCACTGTCCCAGTGTCCGTCCACTTGTAAGCACTTGGCCTCTTCCTGCTCATTAAATTTGAAAATATAGCCGCCGTTGTCATATAAATCTTGTTTCCATCAATATTGACCTGTCAATGTCGCCACAACTTCGTCGTCCCGTCTCCGTCGTCGACGTCTTTGTTGCCACCGTTCCGAGCCCTTTTGGCCAGCGCGTATCAAAAATTCAATATAATCACACCATACGCATCTCTCAAGCCGTCGCCCAGAGTTGGCAATTATTTTTGATTTTTTGCGATTTTTGCGCCCGACTCGGCCAACTCAAGAGACGACGCACTTGGCCATTGTACACTTGCCCTGGCACTTGGCCAACAGTCTGCCACCACATCCACCTTCCTTGTGCGTGCCAGCTAGAGAAGGAAGCGTGTCGTGATTTATCGGTTGCCAGTTGCAAAATATTATATATATTATAAGGAAAATATTATCGGAAAAACATACTTAATTATACTTACTTAATGCCTGCTAACTTAGATATCTGACTTTTGTTCGAGATTATTGTTATATATCTTTTTATATATCTATATAAAATTGCTTGGTTAGTTGGTCTCACTCAAGTAGTGTCCATGCCCATCTCTAGTTAAGAGCTGTCAATAACCAAACACAACTGCAGACTGGCTGCAGTCCTTGCCTGGTTACGCTCGTGCCTATTAGTCCAGGGAGACAGACACAGCTAGTGAGAGATAAAGAGAGAGACAGAGAGAGAAGGAGTGTCCATTGGTCCATTTGGTGTGTGTGTCCACGCATTGATGTGTCAGCGCATATGTTCTTTTATGTCATCATTTCACAGCTAAGTGGCAGCTACCGGCGCGAGTCGACTCCGGCAAGTGTAAATTCAAATACTAACTTGGCTGACTTCTGGTTTTCGTTTGCAGCTTAGGCCAGCAACTGGGCTGCTGATACAATTCAATTTGATTCGCCGAAAACAAATGCCAGCCAATTAGATTTTTCACGCTCCACCGCAAAATACAAAAAAAAAAAAAAAAGAAAAAGCGAAAAAAAACAGGAAAAACAACAACAAAATCTGCGCCTAATTGACATTTTCAGCGCAAGAATTTATTGTGCCCAGAGCGTACATAAGTTATTCCCTTTGGAAATGAATACATACGATGCTGACATGGACACGAGAGTCACCGTCGAGTTATGGAAACTCGCCTGGACTGGACTGCAGTGGAGTGGAGTGGATACGTACTTGGACTGGGACGTGGACTGGCTGCTGCTGCCTCATGCGTGGCCATAAAGTACACACACACAACACACACCACAAATGCACATACACTCACTCGCACACACACAGCAGTGAGACTGGCAAACAGATCCAGGCGCATAGCCACACATCTCACCCCCACGCAGCGCCAGAGGAGTCCATGGCCAAGACGCAAGTGTTCCATTGTGTGTATATGGTTTTTTGTGTATTTTGCTTCTTTTTTGTAGTAGGAGTTTGCACTCTCCAACAAAAGCAACAAGCAACAAATGTCAACAGTAGTTTATTGTTGTTGTTAGTGTCATTTGACTTGGAGCTGCCTTTTGGGCCAACAGTCGACAGTTGCAGTTGGCAGCGCGCTAATTTGTAAGCCACGGCTGCATTTGGCCAACCTGATAACACCCATAGATTTCACAGAAAGCACAAGAGCGAGAGGGAGAGTGAGTGAGAGAGAGTGAGAGAGAGAGAGAGATTTGGAGTGGGCTAGGCTTAAGATCTATGCTCTCTCCATATTGGTGGAGAAACTTTCAACTTGTTGGCCATTGGGCGTTTGACGTTTTCCGTTTGATGTTTGGCGCGACAGGCAACACAGGCGCATCACGAAAGCCATCAAATGTCAGTCAACTAAATGTGGGAGAAAACTGTTTTGCCACAGGGCCAACAACAGCAGCAAAAGCAGCAAGAGAAGCAGCAGCAGCAACGGGGTTAACTTATTTCCAAGCGCTACTCCAAAGGAAGTTTCCCTTTATTTATGTATATTTTGATTGCTGCTTAGTCCCTAAAATTGATAGCAAAAAATAACAAAAGCAGTTAAAAATATTATGCACTATTTTTTTTTTAGTGTATATTAAAAACTAAGTCAAGTTTGGTGTTTTTAATGGTTGCTCATTTTATTTTTTATTTTAGCTAACGAGCACAGAAAATGAAGCACTTACAAGAAATCTGTTGACGAGAGATGGCAATGTATAAATTACCAACAGACACAACTACACACACACACCAACACACACACAGAAACACACATGCAGACGACTTAATTACGCCAAATTCAACGAGCAATTGCCATCAATAACATGGCCTATTAATATTCTTGCAGCAGGCTTGTTTATTACCACTTAAAGCCACAATTAAACAGTGGGTCCCAAAAAGCAACAAACACCGAACACACCACAACAACGACGACGACGACGACGACGACAGCTGACGATGGACAAATGCAACAACAGCAACAACAAATGTGCGATGCAAATAAAAATTTGTAGTAATAGCAAAACTATGTAAAAAATCAAAAAAAAAAAAAAAAAAAAAAAAATGCCTCCTCGCTGCGTTGTGCGTGTGTGATTCATGTTGTGGCCAGGAGTGGGCCAGGCCAACTGCCAGATTCAGCAACACAAACACACACACACACACACATACACATAGAGAGTTAGACGAGGCACGAGCCGACGCTTCGGCCAAGTGGGCAACACTTGCAGGCGCTGTTCTTGTTGTTGTTGTTATCTGTGGAAAATCGCACTAGTTTTTCCAGCTTTTTAAGTTCGAGTTGTAATGCGAAACCAGCGCCGAGCGGAAATGCAAATGAAATTAATGTGCTGACAATTCGTGCGCGCAAGCGCGTTGACACCTTTGGCCAAAAAGACAGAAAGTGACTGAGACAAAGGCAATCAGAGCGAGAGGGAGAGAGAGAGATAGAAAGAGATAGCAAGATAGTCAGAGTGAGATGGCAATCCCAGTGCCGATGCCCATGTCTGGCCCAGTGAAATTACAATTACACATGGCAGCGTGTGCCATATTTACCCCAGCTCCGTTGTTGACTGTGGGCCGTAGTTGTTGTTGTTGTTGTTGTCAACGTTGTCGCTGATGTTGTTTCCGTCTGGTTAAACAGGTACTCTGACTACCAGCTACACTTGTTAACATGGCTATTTCACATCCCTACAAACAGCACATATTGCTCAAAGGGGCATTGGTATTAAATCAAAACTGAAGAAATATTGTTGGCAAAACAACAACAAAAAAATAACAAAATAATGTAAGTACTTAAAAATAACAATAAAACACTTAAGGTATCAATCTTTGGAACAACAACCTCAATGACATCAATAAGTTATTAATAATTATAATATTTATAAATACTTAATAAGGAAAAAAAATAAAAATTCTTTAAGAATTTAAAAGAAAACCAAAGCAAATTTTTGCAAAACTAACAATAAAAAATAAGCCTGGAATTATTTTATATTTTTCTATAACAATAAAACATGATGAAGCACTTGTTTAACATAGATTGCAACAGCTAATAACTTCATTTTCATAAACAGTCAAGCGGACAACTGCAACTGCAACTGCAACAACAGCAGGCAGCAGGCAGCAGGGAGAAGCTGCCACAAGTGGCATAAGGAATCGCGAATAGCGCCTAAACGTCTGCAAATTAAACACTTTAAACGTAATAATCATTAAGTTATTTATCTTTATTAATAAGGAGAAAATTGGCACGCACAAGAAGTCAGCCGGATGACAACAAAGTGCAAACGAAGCAAACGATGAAGATTGGGAATGATGAGGATGGGAATGAGAACGGGAATGAGCAGCAGATATGTTGTTGGTGTTGTTGTTGTTGTTGGTTGGTTGTTGCTGTTGCTGCTGTTGCTGCTGCTGCTGTTGCTGCTGCTGCCTTTGCCTAGAATGCGCACAATTTGAGCTACGTAAATGGACACATAAAATGTGCTCTGGCAAAGCGACACGGGTTGACAAAGGGGCAGATGGAGCTGGCGGCATGGTCATGGGTGGAATCTTCAGTTCGGTTGATGAGCAAGACGTTCAACTTGTTACTCTGGCGAATATGAAAGGCAGCAGCAGCAGCAGGCAAAGCAACTTTTGCCACGCTCTTGATAAAATCAGCAATACTCGGCACAGGCTGGAAGGAACTGGAACTGTGACTGAGTCTGGTCTGGCTTGTGGTGCGGTGGCTAGTGGCGGTGGCGACACTTGATACGCCAATAAATCAAGCAATCTGCTTAATTAATGTGCAACTTAGAACATTTAGATGCAATTTATTTTAATGCGATAATTTATTAATTTATTGACTTTTAATAAACGAAAGCCGAACAACGCTGCTAGTTGGGCGTTGTCCAGCTGACCGCTTCTCAGCTCCGTGTGACATCATTAAAATGAGACAACTATGAGGGAACGAGCGAGAGAGAGGGAGAGAGAGTGAGAGGGAGCGAACTCTGCTGAGATTTACGAGCTGACAGGCGTAGAAACTGTTAAAGTCAGTTGACAAAAGTTGCGGAGCCACTGTATCCAGCTCCTGCTTCTACATCTTGTTGCTCTCCCCCTCGGCTGGTGCCAGCGTCTTACCCACCTGCTGATTCACCTGTCTGGCATACCTTGGCGTATCTTAATTGACGTGCACATTTCGCTATCGCGTAATGTGAAAATGCTGCTGGTTGTCGCTGCTAGTTTTGCTTGGTTGGTGTTGCTGTTGTGGTTGTTGTTGTTGTTGTTGTTGTTGCTGTTGTACTCCTTGTCCAAGTCCAAGTTTCAAGCAGCACAACAACTTGCTGATTCACATGATTTACGACTCATAGTTGCTCATCTTGTTCCTGCTGCTTCTGCTTCTGAAGTTGATGTTGCTGTTGTTTCTGCTGCTGCTGTTGCTGCTGCTGTTGCTGCTGCTGCTGTTGCACTTAGCTAATTTCTTAACACAATTTTAATGTTATCATTAAGAGGCATTGCGTCAACAAGCTGCGCCAAGTTTATGGCCAGATCGCACCATTTATGGGTGAAAGTCGCTCTTCGTTTGGTAGTCGCCATTTGGGCGCATTGTTTGAAGTTTGATTTATGCCTTCTAAAGAAATAAGAACCACAGCAGGATATGACTATAACTGGCTACTACTTGGTGTTGATTGGTAGCTGTCAGCACTCCTTGTTCCTTACCCTTACCAAACTTATTTATGAACCTCTTTTGATTTTATATTGCCAAAGATTTTTCACAATGTGCATCTCTGAAATGCATATAAATTGTGCAGATTAATTGCAAAGGTGCTTGATCATGTTTATATATAATTATATATCAGATTAGGAATATCAATGACAGACTTATCTCATATATGAACATTATCTCCTAAGACATCCTAGACATCCTAGACATCCTAGACATCCTCTCTCATATCTGTCTTCCCTCTCTCTCTCTCTCAGCATTGCCTAAAGTTCAATACTCTTCTTTCTATGACACTTGACCCCAAGATTTATTGACTGGCCTTTTGGGTACATCCCTTTCCATATCCTTGAAAATGGACCGATCGCACGCTCTGATCAGTCAGTCCCTGCACATTTGAGACTTCCCGCTTGAGACTGTCAATGAACGCACTAAAAACGATTATTTAACAACTGTTTAAACTGAAATTTATGTTTATTAATAATATCAACAGCGAACTTCAAGTACTCCAAGTCTGTCCGCCCCTGTCCCAACGTAACGTTTAATCAACGCGAAAAATATACTAATGTATATATAAAATATATATATATATATATGTTTTTTGGGTTGCGCCTATGAATCAGCCAGGCGCGAATCAAGATCAAGTCGAGTGGGGTCCAAGATGAGGGCGAGGGCGTCTCGAGAACCATTTTCTGTGTATTTATCTCTTTTTTTTATTATTGTGTTTGTTTGCTTCTCTCTCTTATATACACACATATATATTTTTGCGATGTAACAAGTTTTATTTCGCCGTAGTGACAAGCAGCGGAGGAGTCAACCAACAAGCAACAAACAACAACCAACAACAACAATAAATGAAAAAAATAAAAAAAGCGCTACAATTCTCGTTTCAAGTTGACTGTAAAAAAATTCAAGGTTAGCCGACGCGGCACGCTTGAGACTGTTGGACAGGTCTGCCACGCACCTCAGGCCGAGCCCAGACTCCGACTTGGACTAAGTTTCAGTCCCTTTGATGGGTGGACCAATGTATGGGGGGACTGGCGGATTGAACAAATGAATTTCATTATATTGAACGCATTCGTGCATTTTACCGCACACGTTGGCCCGGCTCTAAAGGTGCGGTGCTGCCCAAAAGGGACTTGTAATCAGTTGGCAGTGCGAACGCATAAAGTAATTGCTAACCATTTGCGTTGGCACCGCCGACGAGAACTTCCTGCGGCAGCAACCGACCCCCAACCACCTCAACCCTCCCCACAGTCCACCCGAGCATTTTCTGCGCGGGCGTTCATTAACAGCAACCTGTTAAGCCATCGTCATCGGGGCGACAAACGTTGCCTTTTATGGCCAGCAACAAGAGCCACAAAAAAGCAAAAAAAAAAAAAAAAGAACCAAGAAAGAGTAGTTTTCTTAGGCACACCGAAGTTAATATACACTTACCAAGAAACGCCTAAATTTAACCTGACTTTGCCAATTCTCTCTAATAGATCCAGGTGATGGAATGTTAAATAGCTTTGGTAACAACATATGCCTCTGGCCAATCTGAAATAATAGTTTCCTTAAGTTGCCGTTAAAAATTTAAGTACCCTCTGCAAGGGTATAGGAATAAAAAAAAGCTATAGAATTAATAGCCCAGACTGGGATGGGCTGGGCACGAGCTGCAGCTGAAGCTCAAGCTGTAGCTGCATCTTGAGCTGGAGATGTGTCTCGGAGCTAAAGCTAAAGCAGCGGGAGCGATCGCATTAATCAAGCCCAAAACAAGTGGCAAAGGCAAACTGGCAAACTGGCAATGGCAATGGAGCACACAGAACGAGAAATCGAAAGTCCAATGCACTTGTCTTGGAGCAGCGGTTCCAGTTTTTGGTGCGTTCCATAATTGGCCAAATTGACGTTTATGTGCGACTGGGGACTGGGCGAACTGAGGATAGTGGATAGTCGACTTTGACGGCTTTTTGGTCAGGATTATGCCATTCACAGTGTGTCTGTGTCTGGGGTTTGCCGAAAGTTCATGCGCGAACAGGAAACAGCATCGGCCCAAAAGGCATTAACTCGGCTAATTTACGTGGCTAAAACTTGTATTTTTGGACTCAACAAAAGAAATAAAATCATATTATTTCGCTTATTCCTTTTAGGCACTTTTAATTAAAATGCTATAAATTCGTGAAGAGGAAATTATCATTAAAATACCAAGCAGCGAAAAAAACAATTTTAATTTCTTCCTTATGGCCAACTTCAGCTCAGGTTAGAGTTCTCGGCCAGGCAAGGTTGTTCCCGTACGAGGATGCAGATAAGCCGAAGGTTGCAAGATATATATTCAGCTATATTCATTATGCAGATGTTATTTCGAGCACTTTAAATACAGAAATCAAAATTAACGGCAAGTTTAATTTATCTGATCAAGGATTTCAGGAAAAAATAAATAAAGATTGAGATAAAGTGAATATTTGGAATATTTGGTATTATTTAATATAGAATTTTGTATAGCATTTATTTAATGAGTTAATTTGCAAATTACTTCAATCCCTCTTAAATAATTTCCATATTTTAAACATTCAATTCTAAGTCTGATATAATTACAATATTCCTGGAGGAAAATAATATGTATAAGTATTATTATTATTATTTGCTGAACTCTA
The DNA here is from genome assembly GCA_037043605.1 of Drosophila multiciliata. Taxonomy (NCBI): domain Eukaryota; kingdom Metazoa; phylum Arthropoda; class Insecta; order Diptera; family Drosophilidae; genus Drosophila; species Drosophila multiciliata. Next base: position 1,400,714 of record JBAMBF010000103.1, on the reverse strand, counting down.
GAAAGTATTTGCTTGTTAAGAGATTCTTCAATAATTGTCTTTTATGCTAGATTATGAAGATTTCTGAAAATGCCAGCTTAAAGGCATTCTCACAATGCTGTTGGTTGTTTCTCTGGATAAGCTAGTCCAACAGGTTGCATTTAGCTGACTTCTTTTCCGATCACCTTTTGCGATGAACCCATAAAGATTGCATTGCATTATGAAATACTCGATACTACGAGATGGTATGAGATGGCCATGCCATGCCATAGAATGTTTTGGTATGGTATGGTGTATGGAATGGTATGGCCAGTTGGGCCACTTGGGCCACTTGGGCCACGTACTGCCGCAGGTAGCTGTATGCGGGCGCAACACGAATTACATACATCAAGCACTAACTACCGAACCGGAGCCAATGCCAGAGACAGACTTAAAGACTGGAAAGATGAGCTTCAGAGCTTCTACGTAATCTGCAGCAAGTACGCTGAACCACGTACGCATATCCAACAACAGTTGACCGATAACAGTGAAGAGAGAGGTGCGCGACCAGGAGAGAGCAGCATGCTCAATAATGTTGCCACTTTTGTTTTGTAACCTGTCCAAGGTGTTGAAGATGATCATGTCTCTGCCCTCTCTCCTCGCTCACCCCAACAATGAATTGCATAAAAGTACGGGCAGGCAACATTTCGGACAACAACAACAACAACAACAATTGAGCCGCCTTACAACCGCTGGCCAAATACAATTGCCACCATAAAGCCTCAACCCAACAAGAGCCCATCGATCCATCGATCGCACTTGCTTGAGTTCCTCCGCTTTCCGCTCCTCCTCTCCCCTTCTCTACACACTTTTCTCCTGTGCCTCCTTAAGTTTTTGGCCGTCGGTTTTTCATCTGTTCTATCGATTGCGAACACGTTTCCCCCCCTACTACACCACCTCCAGTGCCGGGACTCACACTTCCACTTCATTCTACGATTGCCGCGATCGCTGATCGCGCCTGACTCTCCGATTCTCCGTCTCGGCTCTGGGTTTGTTTCTCTGTCTCTGTCTCTGTCTCTGGCCATGCCACTTATACACTTGTTGCTGCTGGTTTGCGGTCGCCACTCGCTCGCATTTCGGTTAATTTTTCTTTTGGACTCAGGGGGCACCCACTTCAGCGGCCCCAACCGCAGCAGCAGCCGCATCTCGTCTACGCATTCATTTGCGGGCTCATTGTGAATGCCCCCTTGCCCCCGTTGCCCCCTTTACCCCTTCTTTTCGTCTCTGACATCACCCTCACGCTTATTGTTGCTGCGAGTTGCTTTTGTTCTTTTTCAGCCTCAACATTTATTTATTATTTTTATTTATTTTCATCTCATTGCTGCTGAGGGGCTCTCCTACACAGTTTTCGATTTTGTTCAACTCGTTAAAACGCGCCCGGGTCGAGGCATTCTTTTATAATTCCATTTCGCGAGAATTGCCCATGCGCCCTTGGAGCCACTGACCAGCCTCAGACTCAGACTCAGACTCAGACTCAGTCCCCAGCTCAGACTCTCAATCCAGCTAAAACACAGACGCTGGCCCTGACTCCGAGTCAAAGTCGGGGCACGATGTTGTTGTTTAGGTTCCATAGAAACGCTGGACGCGACCGCAGACGCAGCCGCAGTTGAAGCCGCAGTTGAAGCCGAAGCCGAAGCCGCTGTATTGTGTTCTGTGCGTGGATTATTGGTTCGTTCTCGCATCCATGGCCTAGAGGCGACTGCAAGTACCTGTTGTCGTGGCATTTGTTGTGGTCTGCTGCCTGTTGCAGGTTCACATTGAGGTCTCCGCTCATCGGCGAACGTGCACTGCGCGAACGGCTCTGATCTGCTTGTTGATTTCATCGACCCCTTTTTTTTTTTTTGTATTTTGTTTTGCCCCTACCCCCTCCCTTGCTACAACTTTGTTAAGACCCGTCCACAAACTGCCTTAATGTTGGTAATAATATTATTCGTATACGACGTAAGTAGATGCAGCCTGCAGCAGGTACATTATTTTATGCTGGTACAGGTGAACTTCATGCAACACCACTTTCAAGATATTCTAAGCGACGCATCGAAATTGTTTTAGTATATATATTTTAAGTTTTTTACAAACTATTCAAATTTTGCCATGAATTTTGTAAATTGTTTGAAAGACGATTTCAATATAGATGTTTTTATATCCACATGGAAATATCTTCAACTCAAGTTTATAGAAATTGCATTAATTCGTTTCCAAAACCAGTCACAAAATAAATTTCTAACAGCAATTTTAGATTGGATTGGTTTGAGTTCACATATCAAACACGTCAGAAATATTAATAAACATAATTTTTCAACACATATAATTTAAAAGCATTGATTGAGATTTGGCTTTTATAAATATATATACCCATTCACATACATTTGAGATCGAAGAATGCTTTGTAAACAAATTGGAACCCTTTCAAGCGTCACTTGACACTTTGACGTTCCAATTACGAAATGCAAACACTTCAAATAATACAAACAAAATATGTACTTAGAAAACGGCCCACACATGAAAACTGATTTGAGATTGCTGGCTCTTCCGTTCTTTTTGGTTTGGCAATTAAAAAAGTGCCCAAATATCACAGTGCTGACAAATTGTATACGACAACGAATGCCAGGCAAAATAAACAAAGGCCTAGAGAGCACAGGCATTAGAATATGTTGAGTAGAGAGGTTCCCTGTCGTCGCCCACAGTGCTCCAAAGTGCTCCACAGTGCTCCACATTCCTACACCCTATGAAATAACACAAGAATTCAGCGGGCAAGAAGTTGAAAATAAACAAATGGCAATCGAAATTCAAGAATTTAGATCAACAATGCGAACAAGTGACCATGACATGATTCGATTCAAAAGAGACCCCAATTTAATTCAAAAATTAGGGCCACATAAATTTAGAAAAAACTCATTTGATTCATTAAGGAAATAAACACTTGCAAGGTGGTCGTTTTTTTTTTTTATCGGTTCACAGCTGATAAGCTGATACAATTTAATTTTTTGAACTGGTTAATGGATTCGTGTTGCGTCCGGTTTCAGAACTCAAAAACCAGTAAATAAATCACAGCAACAGCTTAATGATTCAATCTTCAGTTCCAGTCTGAGTACATTGAAAGCATGTGTACAAAAGTTGAGATAACAAACTCAATAAAACTAATCCGGGCCTAAAAGTATTTGGACAAATTCTTGCTCAGAGTTTGTTCAATTTATTATTATTATTAATTTACTTTACTTAATTAAATTTGCTTAATTTTTCAATTGCTTTGATAAGCACAAAGCACTTAGCTGATCTTTTAGGAAATATTCAGATTCCGGGTTGGCTATCATTCAATTGAGGCTAACAATAACTGCAATTGTCGGCAATTGCAAGTCCACACAATATATGACTTGGGGCAATTGTGAGTAATCTGTGAGTATTCATTACCATTAGCTAAACTCGTATGAGCACTAGAATCTCCTTTACCTTCCAGCTGTCACTCAAACCACAACTTTCATTTCAGAGCGAGAATCGTGTCTGCCAGTGGCCAAGACAGAGAGAGAGAGAGATGGAGGAATTGGCTGGCAAACTGTGAGCAACTGTGACAGGACCATGACTATTATTAGTCATGCAGCGTTGCCTCATCAACATTTGCCGCATTTGCCACATTTTGTTGCTCAGAGGCGTCTAAGCTAATGAAGCCATTTCACACCTGCCTGCTAAATTATGCGCCAAGCCAACAGCTATTAACCTGTTACAGATTACTTATAATTAAATTATAATCAACATCAAGGCGCATCACACAGACTGAAAGGCCTGACTATATATATATATATATATATATATAATGGTTTATTCGCTGCCAGTTGCCACAGACCTGATGTTTAGCATCTTTCCCCTGTGCGGCAACTTGACATGTATCTAACAAGCCTTCAACTATCTAATCAACGTACAAGTCAAAACATCAACACCTCTAGTAATCAAAATCACTTTAGAATTTCAAATCAGTTAGTTGATGGCCTGCGGCGTCTCTGCTCGAGGCAGGCACGCAAGGCGGCTCAGCCATGTCCAGTTTCTGCCGCACCATGCGACAGTTGCAAGTAAGCAAGCAAGCAAAAAAAAAAAATGGGAAAATGAAGAGAAAAAAAAACTCTAAGATTATTCAAATTTAATGGACGCAACGCGCGTGGAGACTCCACAAGTGAGGCGGCAACAACGGTTACAGTCATGTTGGAAAGCAGCTACCTGAACTGCACCCCAACCTGGACATGGACGCGGACTGCTCTCGTCTGGCCTGGCCCGGCCTGGTCTTGCCTGTCATCATGATTGATACGTTTGATGGATTGATTCGAGTGGCTGTGTGGCGTCCAGTTCAAGTTTGCTGATTGATCGCGGCGCGTTGATTACAATCGATGACGCAGGCGCAGGCGCAGACTCAACGCACGCTGCTGGGAATTCAATCAAAAGTGTCAGCGCCGGTACAACATCTCTAACTGCAAACTGCATCAGCACTAACTGGCCAACTACAGTAATAATTGATGAAGAGCAATGCCAACCGAAAGTGTAAAAAATCATCTTGAGTGAAAAAAATAATGTAAAATTCAATGATAAATTTGGTATTCAAAATTTGATCTAAAATCAAATGCTTTATTTTCATAGATAACAATGTGTATAATTCTAAATTTTGATTTGCTCATAGGCAGCATCCACTGTACTTAGCTCAGCGCTCCATGCCCCATGCGAAACAGGTACTTTAGGCAGCTAGAGCAAGCGGCAAGTGTCTGTGTGTCTTTAGTGCCATGTTATATGCCACCTTAATGATCTTGTCTTGCCAAGCGCAGTCAGCATCAACAGTTGGCGGCAGCGGCAGCAGCAGCGGCGTCAGCAGCGGCGGTGGCTGCAGCAAACGTAACTTCCAAGTCTTTTGTCGAGCAGTGGCACACAGTCCTCAGTTGGCAACATTTTGAGCTGACCACCAACGGCGCCTTTATTGACTTCACAGTCGAGTCCAAGCCAGGCCAGACTGGGTGGCCAGCATAGTAACAGCAACAGCAACAGCGACGACAACAACAACAGCAACAACAAGAACAGGCAAGAGGCACAGTTAAAGCCGGGCCTATTAAGTCATAGCGTTTGCTCATTTCTGATCATTTCACGGCTGGGCCTTCTCCTGCTTATGAATAATGGGGCGCCCAGCTTTATATGCCTCATTTAGATTATGTTGTAAATGGCAGCAGCAACAACAACAACAACAACAAACGTTCGGCTTGCTACCACATTTACATGAAAAATTGCCAATCGCTTTGCAACGAAATGAAAATAAATCGAAACTTTTGGTAAATTCATCAACATTTTTTTTTGTTGCTTTTTTTTGCTTTCTTTGTTGTAACATTTAAACAGATTTTTAATTAGTTTCGAACAGCAGTGGTCCGTCTGTCAATAATTTGTCAATATCTCAAGCAACTATTTCAATTTCTCTCTGACTCTCTCGCGGCGAGTTCAACAACTTTACGAGCTGTGCACAACAAGTGTGTTGTGTACTTGTACTTGTCGGTGCGAAGTGTTTGAAGTGTTTTCCGCTTCGGTAATATTGAAATTAGTTCGAAATGCGATCGGCGACTTTCTTGTAATGCCGCCAGATGCTTCTTCTTCCTTCCTTCATTTTTTCAGCCCAGATTAATGATGTTTTAATGGAGCGTGAGAAAAAAAAAACAGCTAATACATTTTGTTTACCTCGTTTTTTTTTTTTTTGGCAATTCTGCCGCACCTTGCGTACTTTTGCTCTGGTATTACGTTTGCCGTGCGATATGATTAATAGAAAATAACAAATATTGTTCAGGTTGCTGTAAGCATTTGGAATGTGTGTATGTAAATTGGAATTGCCCAAAAAATAACATGCATGGAAAACATGTAAAATCTACGTGTGATCTTTGTGCTTATACAGATAAATTGTGCTCAGCAGGTGACTCTTTTTGCAAACATCATTATTTCAAATTATTACTATTTACTAACCTGACGATGATGATGATGATGATGATTATGATGATGATGATGATGATATATGAGAGAAACAGATTTCGTTTCACAAAGAGACTTATTATTATTATTATTATGATTTTTTGGTATAATGTTCAAAGCATTAAAATATATTATATATATATATATATAAAATAATATATGTTTTTATATTCCAGTTATAAATATAAATCTCCGTTATCAAAAAAATATAGGTTTGTTTTAGCCAACTTTAAAGTAGGCATTTTTGCTTGCCACCCAGTGAAAAAAAAAAATGCTGGAGGACAAATCAACATAACAAATTCTTTAATTTCGACTTACAACCTGTTGCAAACACAGAACATAACAGAAAAACGGCAATGCGACAAGAGCCGAACAAGGCGCAAAACGAAAGACTTAAGACACGAACTTGTCGTACACAAACCAAACAGCAAGCGATACAAAACAGCTTGCAGAACAAACAGTTACGGCGGGGGTGGTGGGGGGGGGGGGGAAACCTTGAGGCGGACGCCCGAAAAACTTTACGTAATTAAGCAAAGAACGTTGCGCTAATGTCGCACATAAGTCACACGGGCAACAGGCCACAAATGCAAACAAGGCAAGAAAGAAAAAAAACACAAAAACAAAAACAAAATGCAAAAAACAAAACGGTTAATGTTTTTTGGAAATTTGGTTGGCAAGTACGAGTGTAAATACCAGCAGCGAATGCTCGAATGCTGTTGGCTCATTCACGCGAATTTGCTTGGCAATTGAACTTGGCTCTTGGAACTTAACGTTTTGCCATCGATTTTTTGGGGCCAACCGGCGGAGGCAGCATCGACATCGGCGTCGGCGTTTGGCGTTTAGCGTCGTCGTCGTCGCAACGCGTTTTTGATTAGCTTTCCGCATTTTAGCGGCATTTGTTAACCAATGCAGAGAGTTTCGGACCACAGCGGCCAACAAATGATGCTTATCAGGAATCACGAATATTTGTTTGCTGCCGTTGCAACAAACAAACTCAAGAAGTGCTGTACAAATGCTTTTCCTCGTATTCTGCTAAAAAGTCGATAGAGAGGAAGCCGCCGAAAGTTGCAGCAGCAGCAGCAGAAGCAGCCACAGCGCCAGCAGCGCCAACAAAACGATGCAACCAGAAATCCTAAACTTGACTCACGACGCATTTTCTATATACACCCGTATATATATTTAATTTCAACAAACGGCGTCAAGTGTATCGAATGGCCACAAAAACAGCAGTAGCAATAAGAATGCAAATCAAGTCATTTAATGACGACTCGAATATACTCTTAAAATAAAATAAACAAGACAGATTTTAAGATTAAAGATAAAATGAAATATGATAATATTATTTTTTATTTATAAATAAATATTCATAGCTAACTAAAAATGGGAACACCAGATGGAAATGATATAAAGTTTAAACTGGGAAAAGTAAGACTTTTCAGAAATGTGATTTTCTCTTGAGTACATTTCATATATGTCTTTAATTTCCAACCTTATAAAGCATCACTTTCCTTGACGGAACACCTCTGAAACATAAACAGTTATCACTTCCGCTCGGCGTGTCACATACGTGATAAGAAAGTAATGATACGATTTTGTAGGTCCAGAGTATATAAACAGTTGCATAAAAAGATTACAGATTTTGGGTTTTTCGCGCCTGGGCAGTAGCTACCCACGCGATGCGGGGCACACTCAGCGGAGTTGTGAACGGCGTTGCCACATCGCCACAATCGCAGCGTGGCGTGGGCGTCAGTGGAGTTACAAATGATTTGGCCAAAATATTCAACGTATGCATATTTTTTATAATTTTCACAAATTGATAAACCAAATTGCAAGTGATTTTTCATAGTTGTTGCACATTGTGCCTTTCGTTCGACCCGTGTGAGTCACACACAGCACAACACACACAGTGGATAATTATGATGCCAGATAATGCGATACTAAATAATTTAGCCTGGCCAAAAGGCTCATTTTATTTTATTTGCCACTCGACGCGACGCGTCGCAACGCCGACGGTGGCAATCTCTGACAGCTGCATGTGGACACTTGGCCCCTGCCAACAACAGCAACAACAACAACAACAACAATAAGATCAACAACCACTTGGCGCCCCCCTTTTTGTCAATTGTTGGTCTTTCTACTTTTGTCGCGCTGATTTGCAATTGCAATTGCAATCGGTCTAACCCCCACTCAGTTCCCCCGCGCGCTGTTGCCAGTTGTCCACCATCTGCCCCTGGTGGGTATGTGCCCATGTGGGTCTATATACTCCAAAATATACTCGTAAGTGCATAATGTGGTCCATTGTCTGGTTGGGGTTCACTTTTTACGAGCGGCTTTGTTTGCGCTTTGAGAATTATTATGTCATAAATTAATAGGCGCAATTTTTACTACCTGCCCGAAATCCCGCTCCCCACCCAGTGGACGAAGAGGGATGTGGAGCTGCAAGCCTGGTGGTGGACCCACACAAAAGGGACACTTGGGGCAGTGAAAAATGCGATGCTGGCACTGCATTTGCCTAATGGATGCTGATTTTATACGAGAATGGGTGTTAGATCTGCCAGATATCTGCGAATAAATGTAGGAATTTGGTTCAGTTGCAGCTATGCGCAGGGGTACAGGGGTGATATATATAAAAGCCAAGTTTATCAATCTATACACTAAATTGAAACATGTATATTTCATCCAACACTCTCAGCTATAACAATATGTGTACCCGAAAAAGATATAACAGTCATTCATCAATTTTCGTCAGGAGATTTAAATATTATTAGAATTATGTTTGTTTTGATCATATTACCTATATAGGCTGACAAATCTTTAGCTGAATTTCTCAGAGATTTTTTTATATGTTTTCGCTCTAATCGTGAACCAATTTGTTACAGTGAATTTAACCCTATTTCATTCCAACTTTACTTTCCTATTACTCTACAGAATGGCCATGGTGTGGATGATTTTCTCCCTATTAATATATTCTATACAATCTTCTTTAAGTATTCAATAATTTAAGTGCCTAAGAAGATATTACAAGTGTGTTCCACATATTTGTGTTTAAGATCTATTTTCAATCAGTACAAAAGCAATAACAAAAGATTACTTACAAATAATTTTATTATTTTCAATTTAGGTGCACCTGAAATTCACAATAATTTCAAAATAATTATAATAATTTCAAAGAAATATTTACTTATGCAATTATTGTTATTGAAAACTAACATCTTTATCAAACTTTCCATCAATATAAGTTGCATAGCTTGAGTACTCCGTTTGTATTATAATACAATATCATTTGAATCTATTTGTTGCTCTCCACCGACACTTTGCATGTTATGTTTTGGTGCAGCGAGTATTTGCCTTAAAGCGCGCATGTTTGTTGGAAATGTTGCACATTTTATATTTTTGCATAGAGTCGAAAACACGCCCCGTAGCACCAGACAGATCACATGCACCCCACACCTGCCTCCTCCTCCTCGTCCTCCTCCTCCACCATTCTACGTGCTTTGCCTGCTAGCAAACTGGGGCGCTTAGTCTGCACAGCTGTCTGGGCCAAGAGTTTTAGCCATAGAGTGTCTGTCTGATGCCGGGTGACTCATTGGGGTCTCTGCAACTATGAGTTGCATATATGATTTTATTAGTCGGATTTGAATTTTTTTGGTATTGATTCTTGTGTTGCAAGCGTTGTGTTGTTGTTGGCTTATTTGCTTGGACTATACGACTACAGAAAAACGCCGCTGGTTGTTGGCCAGTCTGTCGCCGTCAGTGTGTGTTTTGTCAATTAAGCAGCAAATTGCCGAACAAATTCAAAAATCGCGTTTTACAAATTTCTACAGCAAATGAAATCAAAATGTGAGCTTGGCATTGCATCTGTGCATTGGTCATATGGCATTCGCAACTCTTAACTTAAAATGCTGACTTTCCGTCTTATCAGGACCACGCCATCGTCAACGCGGCAAGAATATCAACTTAAATGACCATTATTAGCGGTAAATAAACTCACCTGGTAGCAACAAACAGTTCCCAGCCGAACAAACAATAAAAAGCAAAACCAAACGTTGCAAGTAGAAGCTGTAATAAAAGATCATGTTAACACACTGCAATAACAACAACAACAACAGCAACAATAATAATAATAATAATAAAAGAGAAGCCCAACTGTTGCAAAATAATCAGCACTGTTATACGAAACTTAAATACTCTATAAAAAGTACTTCAGATGAGTTGGCTTAATTTTAATAGCTGGCCTGTAAACGTAAGAAAATTCAATTAAAAAAAATAAAAAAAATTAATTCTGTTATAAAATGAATTTCAAAACTTACAATTGTCTTAACTAACCAAAGTTAGAGTATTAAATACCAATGGTTATGGTGAACTCAAAGCTAAAACGGCCATGAAACTTACATCTGATAAATGATATAGAAGCTCGCATTGCCAGCAAAACAAACGTAGAGAAAAATATTGTCATAGCATAAAGAGAAATATAGAAAAAAAAAAATATATAGAGAGAGAGGGAGAGATGGGCAGGGGGAGAAAGAAAAATTCGTAGGGGGGCAGGCGAGTATGAGACTGGCTTAAACCTGCCAAAGAGTCTGCACACTAGGAGCTATTCTATTGTTCTGGCCCGTTAGAAGGACCCAGCTAGCTGTGGGCTTATCGCTGGGGTTTTTAGTCCAGCAGCCAATTAGGCGACATTTCTGGCACCATCTGCCTGGGCAATTATGAAAATGGCAATTTTTATTGCAACCAAAACGCGCCAGGAATCTGAAGCTGTGCGCTGCTTTTTTGTGTGTGTGTGTGTATGTTGGTAGTCGAAATGGGGTCCTTAATATTAACGCTAATTGGCAGCCAGGTGCATAGTTGAGAGATTCAATGTACTATAGGAAATTAATTTCGCATGCCGCTGCACGTTCCAGACTCGGGCCAAAATCTATTAATGGTCATGTATCAGAGCGTGATTCACTTTGACCTCCAAGAAGCTGCAGCAACCACATCCACAGTAGCACAGGAGCTGCTTGTCTCTTTGTCCCGTGCCTGTGTGGTGTGTGTCATGCTCTAAATTTACATAAATCTGTAACCGAATTTTGCCAGCGAAACGAATATGGAGGCAATCCATGTCCAGGTGAGGAGTTCGCCAACTTTCTGCTTCAGCAGTAACAGCAACAACAACAGCAGCAACAACAACAACAACAGCAACAACAACAGCAGCTTTGTTAAAATACTTTGCCTGTGTGCCAATTGTACAAGTAATGCGGAAGAATTCATGTGCATGGGAGTTTGCTTTTGGATTTATTAAAATGAATTAATTTGGAAAATTTTAGCAAACATTCCGGCTTGGCCAATGTGCGGCATTTTAATGAGGTCGCCAAACTCCATGGGCATAAATTGCATTTGCATTTGTTTAACCTTTTGGCTCTTGGCTAGAATAGTTTGCCAAATCAGCCAGCATATTTATCAAGCTGCACAGCCCGGAAAAGGTTCTTAAATAGTTTCATATCGAGGGAAGAATAATTTATGGGATTAGAAATGATTAAAAAAAGAAAGAAAGAAGGAGTAGTTTGTTGAACCAGAAATGTTTAATAAATGAAGTACATATTTGGCTTAAATATTTAATAATCAGTTAAGTCCAATTAGTCGAATTGATTTGATAAACATTTCGAGCGTTGCATCATTTATGCGATATTTGGGTATTTGTAGCAACAACCAACTAACAGCCTTCTAATCTCAGACACAAGACGCTAACGTGGCCAATCATTGGACCACACCTACTAGCTAATCAACACACACACAAATCATAATCCCCCCTTAGCTTTTTTCGAACACCTGATGTAATTTGCAATTGCAATGGTCCAGAAAAACACCCGAAAAAACACATTCGACAGACCAACAATCACAATTGCTTTGCAATTTCACACTTTCAATCGATACAACAACAACAACTACAACCGGCGGGCAATCGATTTTGAGCTGTTTTTTGTACAATCCACAGTGGTGGTGGTGGTGCACTACCCACTGTGCAATTAACACCTCAGCGTCTCAGTGGAGTGCGACTAAAATTATATACATGACTTTTAAACGAGCCGTGGAACGATGCTGGTTTTTCTAATTAATAAATATAAAAACTCAGTCACTTCGCATGCAAAAATTCGAATATTAAATTTTATTAGCCATACACGGCAATGCACTTTGAATTTGTTGCTCTACTCATAAATACCAATAAAGTTGTACATACCTCTAAACTAATACATACATACTTACATACTTACATACTTAGTATGTGCTGGCACATATTTCTATTTCACCTGCAGCCAAAACAGTTTATGGGTTCAATTTGTTATACCCTGTAGCCACAAATACTGGTTTAAAGGGGTGTTTCACAAAGATCAAATAATGTATAAACTACATGCTTAAAATGAGATTATTCGAAACAGAACTTAAACTAATCACGACTTACAGTTGTAACTTTAAGCATTAAATTTTTTATTTTTATTTTATTTTAAAATTTGCATAAACAATAAATAATAAAATATTTAAATATTGTATAGAGTATCGGCCAGTCGAATGCTTGAATAAGTATTTTGCCGTCCGCTTGGCGCATTATTAATAATCACATTTTAGCAATAAATGTCGCCATGGATTGGTGGCCAATTGCCAGCCATTTGCCAATTGGCAGTTGACAATAATTCAATAATTCAATGCATGCGTTTAATGGCATTTCATTGCGCCTGTTGGCGACGGCAACTTGTGGCTAATTGATTTTCAATTACTTTATGCCCGGATTGGCACTCGTGACACCTTTGTTTAGTGTCGCACAATTAAAAATGCAGTTCGCCAATATTTTGAAGTGATTTATAGTAGCCGATCATAAATTATATGAAAATGAATTTGATAAAGAAAGAAAATATTAAGTAACTTTTTTTAAATGCCGCAAATTCAACACACTTCCAATTCTATGATTAACGTGAATTTATTTAACTTAATGTGAATTAAAGTCTGTTTAAGAATAAAATGTAATAATACAAAGTAGTCAAAGTAGATATTTATTTCAATTTGACTATAATATAGTTCAAGCACAATAATTCCGTATATTCCTTTCATAGTTTAATTCACATAAAAGCAAATTAATATTTTATAGAATATATTAAAATTCAAGCAAATAAATATAAAGTGTTATTATTTTATAATATAACTTAAATTGAATTAAAGTGTGTTTAAGAATAAAATGAGATAATACAAAGTAGTCAAAGTATCTATATATTAAAATTTGACGATCTTATAGTTCTTTAGTACTTTAAACCCAACCAATCTTAAAGAGACAATATTAAAATTCAAGCAAATAAATATAAAATATTATTTGTTTAGTTTACTTCAAATTACGCAGCTAACAGAAATCTTGTAAGAAATCTATAATACCCTTTAAAAGAGAGTATTAAAAGTCAAGCCAATATCGATACACAATTCACTCCAGGTTTCCATGTGGCAAAGAGTTCGCTTGTGGCATTAGGTAATCGTGCATAGTTTTGTGTCCATTGTGTGTATCCTTTCGCATATTTGAGTGTTTTCAGCATTTTTTTTTTCTAGCTTGCCCCGTGGCGCTGTCTTCAGAATCATGAAGCCATTGTCAGAGGCTGTTGCACCACTCACTTTGGCATATTAGTTTCAATTCATTTTAGTGTCCGATTGGTGGCTTTGTTTGCGCGTTGTATTTTTGTGTTGTTGTTGTTGTTGATATTTTTCTTATTTTCCTTTTGCTCTGCCCCGAAGTGTTGCAGTCAATTGACAGTCCAACTGACAGAGCCGCCTGCAGGCCGCCGGTCCAGGACTTTTATGGTCGTCTGGTCGTCTGAGTGGGGCACAGTCTTATAAATTATAACTGCCTGCAACTCTCAGCCAGCAGCAGACGGACGACAGCCACCAGCAGCAGCGGCAGCAGCAGCGTCTGGCAACTTGGCGTCTGTGGCGCACTTGCCGTTGCCATTTGAAAATGAAAAGTGAGTTGCACTTGGAGTCTGGTGCTGCATAAAAAATGGTTTTTCTATATATGCATTTATGTATGGGCAGCTTATTACCTAATTTCATTGGCCAACAATATGCTTGAATCTCTGGCACTGGCATTTTAAGTGTTTGCGCTTTTGACATTTGAAAGCGGTTAGGGTTAGAGGATCTTGTACCTTTTAGTGTTGCACTCAGAGAAAGTTATTTGAATATGAGGAGACTATTAACATGTTTCGATCTTTGACGTCTGGTATTATAAATCAAATATTGAAATTAACTACAGTAAAAGATCTTGACGTTTAATGGAGGGAGCAAAAGAGTCGGAAGATTTAACTGACATTTCCAAAAAACTTTCGACTGCTCCTTATTTTTTTTTACTTAATTTAAGAATCTACTAAATCTCAAGTATTACGGGGAATGTGTAGAATTCATGCCATTCAAATTTATCCGTCTGTTATCAGTCTCTCTTTAAATGATATATCCAGCTTTATCGACATACCAAGTAGTAACTTCCCTCAACCGATTGGAATATCCCAGTCTATTTAAATTGGGTTGGAGCAAGGGTTACGGGATGTTGTTGTTGTTATTGTTGTTGTTGTTATGTTTGAGTGGGGAGAAAGTTATCAGGAGAAACATGCAGATGTGAGCCATCGATCACACAATCAGCAAAGGGACAGGCCGCAGAAAGTGTTTTGCCGCATTTGCCATAAGACGGTCCAAAATGCCATGCAATAAATTTACTTTAATTTCTCATAAATTTTAGCTTTGCATATTTTGTTGGCCTGGCCAAAAGACAATAGGTTTCCTGCATTGGGGTTTTCGCTTATGCGACTGGGCCAACACCCGCGCACATTTCCATGCAAATGAGATGGAGCCTGGATGGAGCCCTGTCGGACGGCTTGACGACTTGGTCTGATGTCTGGTCTAGTCGAGTCTGGTCTGGTCTGGTCTGGTCTGGTCCATAGTGGGTGCCGCTAAGCACCATTTGACGCCAGTCAGATACGGAATAGTCGCCACTCTTTGCACATGCCGCTGCCTGCCTGACTGACTGACGATATGACACTTTTTGGCTGGTCAACTGGTCGCGACCAGCGCAACGAGATGTCCATCAACGCCTGCGTGTCCAACGAATGCCCAAGATCAGCTGCCGCTGCCGATGCCGCCATCGCCGCCGTCACTTCAAAGCCTTTGGCGCCAGCAGGATGCGGATGCAGCAGGAGACGCTTTAACTTTATGGCCAACACCAATCAACTTTTGCGTCGCTTGAACTGGCGTCTAATGCCTTTTGTTTAGGCGCCCGCCCGACCGACTCCATGCACTCAGAAAAAAAGTGCAACACAAACCCAAATGATGCACAACTTCAACAAATAAAAACTCAAGCAACAATTCCTAAAAAAAAAATATTTATAAATTTTAGTAAATAAAAATTAATTTCATATTATATAATTAAAATTATATTTTTTTTAAGTGTGATAGCTGCTTTTAAGGTTTTTGTCTCTGCACATAACTTAGGCCCGCCTGCCTGGATGCAGTGGCTATTCCTTGTGCCCCTGGGTATTAGTTGACACCTTCAGTTGTTGGCTGCCCTTTTGGCAGCGTGCACCCACGTGGCAAGCGTGGCACCCTCCACTGTGCATTTAATTTATTTTAATGATTTGCTGCCTGCTAAGTGTATCAAGTGCCAACAGTATCTGATACGCATTTGGAGAAGCCATTGGCCTGCCACTAACGCCCACAACAATTTGCACTAATGCGGCTCATCAGCTGCCATTTACAATCCCCATTTGCTGGGTGGCAAATGCCACGTTAAAGTGGACCTCATCCTGCGACCCTTAGCCCTGTGCCTTTTTATTCCAAATCTCTGACAAATCTGCAGACTGCAGTTTTATTAGTTGCCCGCTTCCAGTTGACGACTGTCCGGACACGTGTCTTTAAGACGTGGCGGAAACGAGTGGCATTTGTTGCTGTCAGCGAGTGGGTCGCATAAGGATTTGCAAATATTTGCCGAAAGTCTATGCACTTAGCGAAATTACTGTGCACTTTTGATTGACAAATGAGAAACTGTACCCAAAACATTTATATTTATTTTAAATTAATACTAATAAATTTATATATATATATTAATATATAAATAATATTAATAATTATAATTATATAATTAATATAATTACAATTCATTAATATTTTCTTCCTATTTTAATTCCAATTAATTTTAAACCTATATATTAACATTTTAAATTTCCTAATTTTATAATTCAAATTACATTAAACGGAATAAAAATACACATTTTATCCTAATTATTAACCACCACAAGTTGTTTAATGTATTCTTAAAAGTCTCTTTACTGCTTCGAGTTTAATCTCAGTGTATCTCGTGTTATTTCAACCCCCAGAGAGGCATCAGAAAGCAAAGCCAAATCTGGAATTTCACTTGAGCAATCGCATCACCAAAATCCGCATCCGAATTTCATAAACAGACAAAAACCTCAGATGAAAATGGTGACAAGGGGTGAGGGGCACAGCACTCGTCGACAAAAAAATATTAATTTATATTATTTGCAATGCTGCAGCATGCCGCAAAGTGTGATTGTGACAGGTACTGCAAATCGCAGGACGACTGCCAATGTCCTGTTGCGGCACGTGGCCGACCCACTGCAAATATGCATAAAAATTGAAGATGCCACTGGCCATTCGCATCGATAGTGCACACGTCGCTCCCCCCCGTTAAAAGCAAGGACGACATCCTCAGAAGGGGATTGGGCTGGGTTGTGGTGCATGGAAAAGCATATGCTCAGCTTCACAGGGCACAAACAGTTCCCACACCCGAGCACTTACAAGTTGGACAACCAGACAGGCCGCAGGCTATTGACGACCCACCAGCCAAAAAAAAACACAACAAAATTCGATTGTAAAACTCAAGTGTTCCTGGGCACGCCACGAGGAAGATAATAAGTGCCTGGACGTGGACCAGAGCCAAGGATAATGCGTCTATTGAGAAATTAAAGCGACGCACGCAGCCAGGCAGCCAGTCAGCCAGGCGGGCAGACAACCCCTCTGGAAACAGTATTTGCCACCCCTCTGTATGCGCATTAACCAACCAAATTGATGGCCAACAGACGCTCGCTGTCTACCACAGGCAACAAATGTATCTTTTTCTCGGCATCGTTGTCCTCCCAGTCAAACCGCCAACAGGCACTTCAGGTCTACGGATTTCCCAAGTTTCCCACGACCGAGAAGTGTTGCTTATGTCCCAGACCGACTGTAACAACATTGCGCCGAATTGGTGGGTGGAGATGCGCCCCGTTTTAATTGCTGCCCCTGTTGCAGCGGCTTAGCAGCCGGATCATCCCCTGTTCTCGCCGTCTCCTGCCTGCTGTCAGCTTCATTATTTGCTATTTTAGCAATTTGATGGTAAACTTTGAGCACGGCTGAATGCTGCCGTGTCATGACAGCCCATCCAACTGCCGTTGATAGCTTCAATATTTACCAGCTACTGTTCGCCGTTCCACTCACCCCGCCCGCCTGCCCTGCTCTTATTGTGCAAACAATTGTTGCAGGCACATTGCTACTTTAACTGTTCACTGTGTGTGTGTGTGTGTGTGTGAGTGAGTGTGTGCGGTAAGGGTAGCCCTCAATTTGGCATGCCTGGACCATTATTAATTTGTTATGGACCAGCTCTATCTATTACAAATGATCACCTTGACCCCCCACTCAGCCAGACCTGAGAATGCCAGATGACGCACGCGTTTCTGGGTAACAGTTTTAAAATGCTCATCATTCCATTTTCGTGTATCCTTTGTTAAATTATTAATGTCTTATTAGATTTCTGCCTGCAAATGATGTATAAATTTATGAATTATTGGTTCATGGCATAAATTCTCCCTGATAATATTTATTATATATATTATTTAATAATCTGCCATGACTAAGGCATTAGTTAAATTGAATTTAAATTATAATTAAGTAGAAGTAGAAGTAATGCTTGATATATAAAAAACCATCTACTGTAAAGTTTTTAAATATTTCTTATTTATTTTAATATGAAGTACATTTCTAGTTATAGTTTAAGGTATAAATTCTCACCGATTAAATTTATTATGGATCAAACTGCGGGTTTAATAATCTGCCATGACTAAGGCATAATTTTGATTAAATTTAAATTATAATTAAATGTTCAAATTAAGTAATGCTTGATATAAAAATAACCATCTATTGTTTAGTTTTGAAATATTTCTTCTTTTTTTTAATTTTAAGTGAATTTCTAGTTATAGTTTAAGGTATAAATTCTTACAGATTATATTTATTATGGATTTAAAATGCGGGTTTAATAATCTGTCATGACGAAGGCATAAGTTTAATTGAATTTAAATTAAAACTAAGTGTTTAAATTAAGTAATGCTTGATATAAAAAAAAACCATCTATTGTTTAGTTTTTAAATATTTCTTATTTATTTTAATTTTAGGTAAATTTCTAGTTATAGTTCAAGGTATAAATTCTCACCGATCATATTTATTTTATGTGGTTTTAATAATCTGTCATGACGAAGGCATAAGTTTAATTGAATTTAAATTAAAACTAAGTGTTTAAATTAAGTAATGCTTGATATAAAAAAAAAACATCTACTGTTAAGATTTGAAATATTTCTTATTTATTTTAATTTTTGGTAAATTTCTAGTTTCTAGTTCAAGGTATAAATTCTCACCGATCATATTTATTTTATGTGGTTTTAATAATCTGTCATGACGAAGGCATAAGTTTAATTGAATTGAAATTATAATTAAGTGTTTAAATTAAGTAATGCTTGAAATAAAAAAAAAACATCTACTGTTAAGATTTGAAATATTTCTTATTTATTTTAATTTTAGGTTAAATTTCTAGTTTCTAGTTCAAGGTATAAATTCTCACCGATAATATTTATTTTTTATTAAACTGCGGGCTTAATAATCTGTCATGACTAAGGCACAAGTTTAATTGAATTGAAATTTTAATTAAGTGTTCAAACAAAATAATTCTTGATATAAAAAAACCACTTATTATTTTTTTTTTTACAATTTGTATCAAATTTCCATGCTGAATTTCACTACACGTTTAATTTATAATATTTATTTATGTTATTTATTGTTACCTTTTTTTTATTTGAATTATTATTTATATATATTATTTATTTTCACCTATTTTTTTATTAAAAGTAACAGCTCCGATTTTCTTCACTGTTGCACATTCAAACTATTCTTCACCCACACAAATTTCTTACAGGCAAAAAAAAAAGACTCATCGTCACAGCTTTTGTAAATTGGTAGTAAAAAAAATGTTGGCATTGTTTTTTGTGCTTTTGTGCTTTGTTGTTATGAGTCCCCCCCCCCCTGTAACGTATGTAACAAGCGTTGTAAAGCAAACATTTGTTAACAAAACATTGATCATTGTTCAACATGTAAATTCACTAATTTGGCAACGAAAAAACCGCCAGCTATAAATGGTAACAGCCACGAGAAGCGAGCCTCAAAGACGCTGAGGCTTGACTCTGGATAGCTGGATAGCTGGATACTGGATACTGGAGGCTCCTACCCTCACGACGGAGCCATAACAATTTTTTTTTGTTAGCAGACAACAACCAAATGAATACGTGTCGTTTGTGTTGTTGTTGCTGTTGTTGTTATTGTTGTTTGCGCATTTTCCTTAACAAATAAAATAAAAATTTGCATAAAAATCAAGTAAATAAAATACGCATTGCTCGACTGCAGAATCAGAACAAAGCTCGCAAAATCAGCGAGCTGCGAACTTATTAAAGTTGTTGGCGGCTGCTGTAGGCAGCACTTGACAAGGATCAAGGTTGTGGCATCGGTACTTGCAACTCGCAACTAGCCAACTTGCAGCATGCGCATGCTTGCGTAGGGCAAGTTCTTGGCCCAAGTCCTCTGCTTCTTTTTACCCTGTACGCATTTCAAATGGCTGCAAGGGCTAAGAGTTAAATGATAAATGTAAATATTTTAAAATATTTAGTTTATAAATAAAGATACTATATCATTTGAAGCATGTTCAATAAATTGAGTATGGGATAAAAAATTGATAAGTCAACTGGAAACAATTTAATTTATACAATTTGATTATTACAAAAAGGGATGTCAAATTTGATACATCAACAAAAACCAACCAATGCAAAGCATGTCAAAATGTAATCCAATTTTTCTAGATATTATATATATATTATATTAAATTTATACGATATATACATATTTTCTACAGAGTATTTTCTAGTCGAGCACATTCTTTTTTTGTGTTTATTTTGGTGTGGGGTGTGCATAGAGCACGTCATTCTCCTTGCGGCTGTTGTGCTCCAGCAATGGAAATTGCTTTATGGCTTGTATATGCAGATTGGGAGTCCGGGAACTGTTGGGCATTGCCAACTGAGAACTGAGAACTGCTAACTGAGAATTGAGAACTGCGAATTGTGTGTGTGTGTGTGTGTGTGTGTGTGTGTGTTTGTTGGCTGCTGGCTGGTTGCCTGCAACCTGTCGCAGTTGCAAATGCTCTTTGTGAAATTTATGCGCAAGCGCGCTGATTCTTATTTTTTCGCCTTTAACAAGGCGTACAACAACAACAACAACAACAACAACAACCACTTCCACTCGTATTGCTGCCCCTTTGCACCCGTTGCTCGTTGTCCGTTGTCCGTTTTTGGGATTTCTGCTGAAAATTCAATTTGCTACAAAATGTGCGCCGCTTTTGCATATCTGCTGCAAAAATTCGTGATTTACAATTTTCGTTTCGTTTCGTTTCGTCTTTTTGCCGTGGCTCATCCTGGCAAGGCTCCAACACCGACTCTGGACTCTATGGCTCATTTGGCATATACTCGTTGTTACCGAACCGTTTTGCGGCCTTTCGTCTCTGATTTAATTTGTGTTGTTGTTGCTGTTGTTGTTGTTGTTGTTGCTGGCCCTCTCGATCTTGGTTAGGCTGGTTCACCTGTTTATGCCAGATTCCAGGCATGCGATTAAAATCACCTGCGCAGGCATGCGCCCACGCAGCCAGCCTTGCCTCAGTTGCCTGGAATTCTTGCCTCACTTGCTCCTTCTTCCAACTCATGGTCGTCTCCGTCGTCGTCGTCCTCTTCGTCGTTTCTGGCCTGCAGCTTCTCGCTTCGTTTCGCTTTGCTTTGCTTTGCTTTGCGCTGTTTTGATTTGGGGCTCGTTTCTTCTTATTATTTTTGTTTCTGAGCGTTGTTGCAACATTGCCTTTTAAAGGCTGCGTTCGCGTCCTCGTTCATTTATTATGTACGAGTATTTTTGTTCGTTCTCGATCTTTTTTTGGTTTTTGTTTTTTAGTTACCTCTCGCTGTTTATTCAAACTAATTTAATTTGTGCGCGGCTTACGTGGTGCGCCCGCAGGTATATTGGCTTCACGGGCACCACTGAAACCACTGGCAGGTTGCTGTGTTATTTTGGCGTTTCACGCACTTGGCGCATGTTGCAGTCACGCCTTTTGTTGCCCGGTGTCCAAACGGACGGCATTTACTTTTATTTTGGAGCCAAAACCACACGCAAAAAGTTGTTAAAATGCAAATTAAATTAGAGACAAACTGGGCAAACCAAACAACACACACAATAGTTACTGCTCCTTCGAAGGGGGTGAGGTGTGTGTTGTGCGCATATTTTTGTTGTGCACCAGCAGTGGGGTGGGGTTGCGTCTTTCTGTTTTTGTCCATTGGATTAGCTGACTGCAAATGACATGAACCGTGTGGACAGTGATTGCTGATATGCAAATGTCCAACCAGGTGCAATGTTGTACAAAAAAATCACCTTCACTCCCCCCGCCCCCCCTTCACACAAATGATTGGCTATATTTTGACAGCAAATCAACATTCATGAAAGGTTACGTAATTCCACAAATTAAACAGAAAAACTAATCAAGTATCGATATTCATAATCTCAAAGAGAACTTTCCATTTTAGAGCATTCCATTATTTATTATTCTGGTTTGTGTTTTTATCAGTCCAACCTGCTTAATAGACTTTTTAATATATTGCCATCATTATCTAGATTATTTTGTTAGCTGTGCCTTTAGTCTGAAAGTTATTATCTCGCCAAATAGCAGATTATGCAACACCTTGGAAACAGTTAAGTTTACCTTTGGCTTCATCTGTGGCATTGCCAAAACGAATCGAATCGGGAAAAAAAAATAATCAAAGCCCGAAACGCTAACCGAACAAACAAACGCGTTATAAAACAAAGCAAAAATCGTTTGCACAATGCAATGCGACAACGAAACAAAAAAAAACAGAAAAAGAAGCTACCCAAAAATGGCCATAAAACAAATGCGGCAAATCGGGAAAGAAAGAAGAAAAAAATACAGCAAGAAACCTTTTGCTTAACTTTTGTTTTGTTTCTCACTTAGAGGAGCGGCAACAGCAATCAGTGCACCCACTGCCAATGCAAACAACCCCTGCTCCCTCTGCTCCCATCCACCATCCCCACCTTGCAGCAGCAGCACCAGCAGCAGCGGCAAAAAAGCATCTGTGGTGACTGCAGTGGCTGCCACAACTTTAACACTTGTTTGCCCAGCTAATCGCAGCAGCATCGTCGCCTCGGATTTCAGAGCCAATATGTAAGGCATTTAAAAGCGCAGAAAAACAGCCCAGACGAAGTTTAAGTAGAATTAAGCATCCAAATTCATGAGTCAAGTTACCGCACGAAGGCTTCTTTATATATAGAAATAAATACGTATTATTTTTTTGTCGACTCTTCGTTTTTTTTTTGTTTTTTTTTTTAATGCCTTTGGTTTTGATTTGTGTGGCTTAATAAAATACCGAGAAGTTGCCGTCGCCGTTTGGGCCCAATTGGGAAACAATGAAATCTTCCGGCGCGCTGTCAATGATTCTACCCCAAAAAGCACTGCGGCTCTTTAAGTATCTGTATCTGTATCTGTATCTGAATTGAGAGTGTGTGTGTGTTTTTTTTTTGGTGATTTATGTGCCTCGATTTTGGCCAATTTTCGTTTTTAGATCAGTGCTGCGGTTAAATAATGCGCTTCCAAGAATATACACAAGCAGCAACAGTAACCAAAAATCCAAAACCCAAAAAAATAAAAACAATAATATAAAAAGTGTTGCATATTCCCACTGCGGGTTAGGAAGGCCTTGAATATGCATATGATATAATACACATATCTAAACCATAATTCGTTATATGTCATTGTGTGCCTTTTGATGTCGATTGTGATTTTGGATGCTGATTTGCCTGCTTCATTTTTTGTGTGTACGCCTGAAATCAACATGTTGATTTTCTAAGCAATTAATTTGATTAACTGCCAAGTTGCGGCTGCGGTTTGGGGCGCCTTTGATCTGGCCACAGTAGAGATCGAAGTCAGTACAAACATATATCATAAGCATTAAGCATTTGGGCATTAACCGTTGAGCATTAAACATTATTAATTAAAAGTTCTTTACAGCTAATTGCAGTGTATTATAAAAGCCAAGGCAGCAGCTGACGATGAGCTGTTGATCGTTCAGCGGAAATACCTGAATCAGACACCTATTTAAGCTCAACAGATCAGATGAAAGTGAAATTTTCCAGATATAAAAAGTATCATTAAATTTCTTGAAGGAATGCCTCATAAAGGAAAAGATGAAAAAATGAATAGATTCTTACTAAATTATTCATTATTTAAGGCGTTTATTACCCATAGTTCTGATATTATTATAATACTTCTATAAAAATGAGAACAAGCTGCAAGTTTGTTGCCTAAGTCTTTCGATTGCAAAGGGGATAGAAAATTTAGTTCGTGGATTGCAAGTCAATTTTTTGACAACAAACACATTGCAACGATCTTATCAACAATAACACCAGCAACAAAAAAAATGGCAACACAGCAAACGGGCCACCTGCCAGGCACACCTTGATTTTTATTGGGCGTATATGCGCCTGATTAGCTGTTACCAATATTTTTGTTAGCGTTTTTCGCTAGTTGTACCAAAAAAAAATTAGTCGCAATTCACGAATATTTGCTCGCGTTTTTTTTTTTTTTGGTATTCGGATTTTTGGTTGGCTTTGCCACACATTTGAATTTTTGGGCAAAATTGAAAACTCTTTCAACTGCAGCCGCTGCAACTGCCAGCGCAAAGCGCAGCGGCAAACGTTAATTAATTACGATTTATTGACTAAATTTGTTGATTAGACAATTGACGTTTGCCGTTGTTACGGTTGTTACAATTGCTGTTGTGGCTGATTTTGATGTTGCACCACACAATTTGACCACTTGCCACACAATTGTCGTCAATTAATTGAGCATTGATTTCGCTGATTTGATTTCCCGCCCTGCAGGTGGCACTCGTTATTTCCACTCGATTTCGATTTCGATTTCAATTCGTTTTTCTTTTTTTTTGGAAAATTGCATGCAATTAAGCATCAAATCTTACGAATTAGACTTAAGACAGAGCAAAGCGATTTTCAAAACATGTAAGAAGGCTTCAGTTAAGAGAAATCGACTAAGAAATACCCTGGACTTTACTCTTTATAAGTAAGTGGAATTAATTTATTGCTATGAAAACTAAACATACATATATACGTATATATTAAAAAATAAATATAGTTAACAATTTTAAAGAAAATTTTTGTTTCTTAATTGAAATGTGGTATTAAAACTTAAAAAACTTAACATAAACATTTAAAAAAATATTGTTTAAAATTTTAAAGACAAATTTTGGTTTTTTAATCAAAATGTGGAATTATCTTGTCTTGACCATTTCGGAACTTTAAATAATATTGTTATATATATAACTGATGACATTATTAAATATATTGTAATTTTAAGCTTAAATTATATTTGTATATTAATCACTAAAAAAAACTATTTTGCTTTTATTGACAATATTCAATTGAATTTATACAAAAGACTTAGGCAACAAACTTGATTATGGAAATACTAGAAGATTGACGACTGTACAGTGAAACTGAGTGACTGACAAGTGGCTCACAAAATGTTGTATGCTGGTGGTGTTGGTGGTTGGTGGTGTGAAATTCCTAACAGGCACTTTCTTGTGGAATGAACGCCGCATCAATCAGTGGCGGCAGCTTAAATGCTGCATCATGACAAAACCATTACACTTGACCAGAGAGCGCGCTCCGGGTACGTTGATGGCGTCGGCAGATGCTCAAATGACTAGGCGACTCGGTTCGGCTCTCGGCGTGATTGATTGATTGGCAGCGTGAGCGGTTGGGCAGCGGGCAGCGGGCAGCGGGAAATGCAGGCAGCGACTGGGATTGGTCTGATGCTTTGTCTAAAAGCCGTTTAGAATAACACCAAGCAGCCACAACAACAACAATAAGAACAGCATCCACACGGTGCTGCACATAACGAGCCCAGCAGCGAGAAATTATGCATTGTGTTGGAAAAATGTTTAATCTGCGCAATGCCAATGCCAATGCAACATATCAAGGCACCCTCACCTGGCCAATACATTCAGTCACTCAGTCAGTCAGTCAGTTAGCCAATCCGCCAGTTGGCCAGTCAACCAGTCAGTTGGAGCCATCCAACGGCCGGCGGCCGTCAGTTGATTGCGCTTCATTATTAATGCCAAACTGTGCGCCGGCATTCGTTGAATTTGGCTTTTGCAATTTGCTCTCAATGCCGCCGCGTCGCTGCTGCTCCAGACCCGCCTTGGCCTTCATCTCGTCGGTTTTTTGGTGGGCGAGGGGAGGGGAGACAGGCATTAAAAATGAGCTCGGCGTAACAGGTGGATGCCGCGACGACGACGATGGCGATGGCGACGGCAACGTGATTTTCGCCAAATCGTTTAGATTATTTTGAGATTGCTTGCGCCAGTCTCTGCCACAACAGCTGTCCAGCCAGCCAGCCAGCCAGCCAGCGGTCCAATCTGTCTGGCACTCCTTCTCACTCTTTCTCGACGAGTTCCGCACCTTGCATTTGAACTTGAAACATTTCATTTTGTTGCTGGCGGCATCCGAAAGAGCAGCGCTCGATTCGATCGATTAGTGGCATTCTATTGCGTTCAATTTTCATGTGCAACATTGAAGCGATCGCCGTTGGCACAATAAACACGCGATTTATTTCATGCCGAGCATTGCAAGTGCCGCAGTTGGTCAGCCAAAGGAGGAGCTGCAACAGCACCAGCACACAGCACACAAGCCAGCCTTGTATTGCCTTCCCTTCCCTTTGCCACAACTTGTTGGCCTGTGGTATGTGATAATGGGATGATGGTATGATGATGCATGCGCAGCATACACAGCATCCCAGCAGCAAAGCAACAAGTTGCAAGAAACTATGCACGCAATGCGCCGAATGTGAAATACTCTATACGATAATAAATTAACTAATCTTTGGATTGTTGTGTTATTGACAAATGGCAGATTAATATTAATATTAATATTTTATAATAAATTAAATTTGGTAAATATTTCAATAGAAACATTTTAAGTATTATTTTTTCCCTCTTTTTCTAAGTTAGTTCAGGTATTACAAACATATCTAAAACTGTTGAGCAATTACTTAAGCTTTTAATATAATAATTAATTAATAATAAAAATAATTAAACTAAGCAAATGCTGCGAATTTTTTTTCCCCTAAAACATTTGTTTTTTTTTTACTAACATCCTTGATTTTAATATATGTATTTCAAATGATATCCTTGCTGAATTTGTGGCCTGTCAATATGCCTGCCACTTATCAAAGTGTATGGGGCAACAACAATAATAACAGCAACCCACTCTTCTATATATACATAAATACATACATATCTCTTAGCTGGATTTTTTCTCTCTTTTTTTTTTTTGCTGGCCAAGGTTGGTCGCTGCATTGGTCGTTGTCGAAGCTTACTCGGCGCATTTTAGCCGGTAATTGCTTGTGATGTATGATTTTGAGTTCTAGTTTTCTGGCCTGGCCTGGGAATATCTCACAGACAGTCGGCTAGAGAGACGGACGTAGGGACGGACGGACGGACAAGCGGGGCTTTGTAGTCATTTTGCTAGCTGATTGCTGACGATGCCTATATATGCGGGTGATGTATGTTATATAGCTACAGGTATCGGTAAAGGCCATAGATATTGATTTGACAGTGGGGCATCGTAATGATGAGAGTGCTTTTGACCACTGTCACACTTTCTAAGCACTTTCACCCAATTAGGGCGAT
Organism: Drosophila multiciliata; assembly: GCA_037043605.1. Lineage (NCBI taxonomy): Eukaryota > Metazoa > Arthropoda > Insecta > Diptera > Drosophilidae > Drosophila > Drosophila multiciliata. Next base: position 1,373,592 of record JBAMBF010000103.1, on the reverse strand, counting down.
CAGTCATATCATATAATACAAATGTTTATATATATATAGTTATATATATATGTAAGTCTGCTGCTGATCTTATGCAAAACGAGGAACAAAAAGTCTCTGGTCTCGATGACAATCTTTTGTTTTCACTTCTGCAGAAACAAAAGCCATAAAGGATAAATTGTGACTGGCAAGTTGCAAGCAAGATTCGAATTCGAATTCGGCTTGTGCCTGTTGCAAGTTGCCAGTTGCCTGTTCCTGTGCTTTGGTTAGGTAGCCGCATTTAAAACAGTCGGCGGCAATCGTTGAACTTTTGGCTTCGACAAGTGCACAGCGGGGCGTCTTTTTGGCCAGGAAACAAAAAGGAGGCGGCGCTGCTGGCAATTTTGTTTTCATTTCAGCTAACTGGACTAAACTGAAGTGAGGTGAAGTGGAGGGGCTGCTGCTGCTGCTGACTGCGATTATATTGAAAGACAAACGTTGGCCCATTGTTTGGCCAAGTTCCAATTGGGCCAAGTATTTAAACTTCTATCGCATGATTGATTGACTGCACATACAACAGAACAAATATTCCTTTTTTACATAAACAGCATTGAAAACAATTTCTCTCGCGCTTCTCGAGTGACGTCGGTTGTTTGTTTTGTTGTTGTTGTTGCTGTTGTTGTTCTTGTTGCTGTGCTTTTCATGCCATTTCGATACGGGCCTCATTTTTCTCGCCACAATTAAAGAAGAAAGTTGGCGGCGCAATTAGAAAACTCGCATCGATCAAATTGCCACAGACAGAAACGTCAAGGCAACACACACACAGCAAGATTATACTCTGCCTGTAGTTTCATAGTCTTCTAGTATATATGTATCCGTCTCTCCAAATTTTCAAAAATCAAAATAATCAAAAACCATGTCCACACGACGTCTTGGCAAAGGTGCAGTGCCCCGGGATGCGCATTTGGTGGCGGCTTTGCGCCGCGAACTGAATCGCAATTCGAGCCAGGCTTTTCAGACCTTCTGGCAGGAGTTCGAGCTGATCCGCAATCAGCAGCGCCAGCAACTGGTCGAGGAGCGCAACAATCGCGCGAGTATTGCCGCACTGATACGCGATGCCAATCAGGATGCCAAACAGCAAGCGGAGGCACTGAGTCGCAGCATCAGTTCCCATGGCATCAATCCCGTCGCGCCTTCGCCACGCATGCGCCGCGAGCCAGCGGCCATTGCGCCTAAGAAGGATCAGCTGTTCCCAGTCAGTATGAGTGGTTCCACTGTTCCCGTGGAACAGGTACCGCCATCATCTATGACCTCTACAAATATGCCACGTGCTTCGCCCTCGTCCAGGGTGACCATAATTCCGCCCATCTTTAGCAAAAGAAATAGTCCAAATCCATTTCAACTGCAGCTGTTCCAGAAGCCTAGAAAGTAAAGCAGTCAAGTCAAGCATTTAAAAAAAAAGATTATTTTCATTAATTCTTATTTTGTGTTAAATATAATTTCAAATGCATATTCGATGGTAGATCACAACACATTCTTTAAAACTTCTTCGCCACATAAACACCTCAAAACCAAATTTCATTTGACTCCAAATTTAAACCAAAATCAGTAAAAAAAAAAATTGGGTTGACCCCCCAAGAATTTTGCAGTTAATGACTTTCATTCTATGTGATTTTTTTGAGGGCATATTTATTGATTTGAGCTCTACAAATACACAAAACTAATACAACTTTTTCTATGATAGCAACGGATTGCAAATTCATTAACGGTACATGCCCCCATGCACACAACAAAGACAATGGGTGACAGGGCAAGGGGCGAAGGGGGCAACACACGCAGGTGTCTGTCTGAGTAATCAACCTTATGTGGGCATGGCATGGCAGAGCAGGGCGAACATTACGTTACGTTAAATGATTTGGATGCCAGATTCCGCTGGTACTTCATAAATACGATAAATCACGACAAAAAACAACAACAAAAAACAACAACAACAAACACAAAGGAAAACAATCAACGAAATGTAACGTTATTCATCACAGGTGGTAAATTTAACTGACAACAAACGCGCGCGCCGATTCCCAACCTAACCCCAGCCATCCCCAATGCCCAGCCAAGATCCGGCGAGTTGGCCAGAGACTCAATACCAAATTCTGATACCTAATACTTAACACACACAAATCGAACACAAAAAGCGAACAGCAATTTCTGGGTCAAAATAATTAATAAAAGCGAGCGAGTTTTGTGCGCATGACTTGGCCAAAAGCAATGACTGCTCTGCTCAAAATTTGACAAGCCAAACTTGAGGAAGCGTTGCCATCAAAACCAACCAAGGCGCAAGGGGTTGCGGGGGGGTTATAGGCGGTTGCCGTTTTGTCGTCGAATTGGCGCATGCGCGCAAATACCCCAAAAAAAAAAAAAAAAAAAAAAACCAAAATAATCAATCAAAATGTCTTAAGCAAATCACTCGCATTTTAGCTACCAAAAAAAAAAGCACGAAAAATTACTGAGCCAGCCACTAACTGAGTAACGGAAAAACGACTGCAATTGGGCTTACACGATGCTGGCCAAAAAGTTTATCATGATAAGAAAAAAGTGAACAAGATCTCAAAGGAACATCAAAATATATATGCTAAAATAAAATGAAAGACATGCTGGGAAAGTGCGAGATTTGTGCGATTTGGTTAGCCAATTTAGTTACCCCTTTAAGCCAAAATTCAGTTGTTGACTTATCGCAATAAGTGCGACTGCATAAACGTCGCCACAGTCTGACTGACTGACTGTCTGGACTGACTGGCAAGTTTGTTTGGCAACTTGTGATGGACGTCGGTTGGGCAACAGTCACGATTTGCATGTGCGACAACTGTTGCCAGCAAACAGCAGCAGCAACAACAACAACAACAACAAGCAGCAGCAACAAATCGCGAGCACATTGAACTGTCATTGACACGGCAGCAACTTGGGCAGAGAAGCAGGCCCCCAGACGACCAGAAGAGAGACACCTGTAACTGAAGTTGAAAGGCAAAAGGCGAACGATGAATGCTTGGGTGGTGCAGCAACAGCAACAACCGTCACAACAGCAATTCTTGCTGATGGGTGCGGTGGCAGCAGCAGCAACAGCAGCAGCAACAGTCGTCAGTTTGAAGCCGGGTTCCCAGTTTTGCCGGCCAATTACTGCAAACAAATTCGAATGCGAATGCGCATTGAAAATTGTGGCAAGGTTGGTAATTTAAGACTCACGCCGCGAAACTAAAACTGAACCAAACCAAACCGAGAATCGAGAATTGAGAATCGATAACCGTTTCTTTTGTCGCCATTCGCCTGCAGATGTTGTTGTTGGCCGCTGTTGTGGTGGTGATTGAATTGCTGATTTAACGGTTGCTGTTGTCAAATTAATGACATTCATTCAATTCATACCATTGGCAAACGCAAACGTGGCCAAAACGGTAGTTTTTATTGCTTGGCAAATTGCAATCGCCAAACATAGCGCGTGTTACAATTGTTGTTTGCAGTTTGCTGTTTGTGTTTTCTGTGTTGTCATTGTCATTGCTGCTATTATTAATGTAGTTATTAAATATTTACAACTGCCGCCGCACAAAGCGTGCCAATTGTGGGTGCAGTTCAGCAACCAGCAGCAGCAGCGCCCTGTTGCACCTGGTGGGGCCAATCGGGTCACCCACCAACCGGTGTCAGAGTGCAAAAGTTCAATTCAAAAAAAAACTTCTTGTCATTATTTGCAATCGTTCTGTTCCATGCCATTTCGTTCCGTCTCGTTGCGCATTCAAAGTGAAAGGCAACTCTATGAAACCCAAAGAATCCAAACTGGCTGGCTGGCTTCGTTCTGGGCCGCCTTGGAGCTTAATTAATGACTGTTTTATATACTTTAATTAGTTGTTAATGATTTGTTGATTGGGTCCATGAATCAAATGCTAAGTGAGTGTCGCCCTGTCGTTCTCGGGTTTTTGGGTGGGCTTGGCAGATGTCAGGGTTGCCGCCTGTCGCCAGATAACGCTACATAAACATGGCGCTAACTAGTTAATTTATTCGTGTCCCAACGAATCGAACTAATGGCAAACCCAAATCATGCCAAAGAGCTTGGCCAACTATATTTAAACATATATAAATTTTATTTGAAATGGGCTAGAATGGCGCCAATCTTGTAATCTTTACAGACTTCCTTCATAATCCAAGGAGAATTGTTGCGTGTTTCGTTTGGAAGACTCCAAAATACAAAATAATTTTCAAGTTGAGGCCGAATCGAACATGACAGTCTAGACAAAATGCTTGTTGTTTCAATTTTGAATTGCCCAGTAAACTAAAACAGCAACAACAACAACGCCAACAACAAGTTGCAACAACACGTACACGTTGCAACAGTTTAGCATTGCTGTGGCATGAATTGCACATTCAAAATGCGTAAAGTGCTCGATTAATAATATGTGTGTTGCAAATAGTCTAATTTGTCAAAATTCATGCCACAAAACGATTGCATGACCAAAATGCGAATCAGTTTCAGTTAGGCGCCATTAATTAAAAACTAAAAGCTCTGTTTATCACCCATAGATTTCCTCGCCAATTAGTCAAGGCTTATGGGGCTTTGACTAACTCAGGAATTTCCATGCCAGATGTGCCAATGATAGCGTCAATGCACTCCCAATGATAAGGTGGATTCACAATGTCGCCAGCCGGTGGCTTAACAGGCTACCAAGCGACCTGCCAATGTTTGATTGATGTTCTGCTGAGAGCCGACAGGCTGCTCAAATTTCCGCATTTTCCATAAAAACAGCTCATTCCAAATATATCTTTGATTGTGCTTCCCATGACCCACTTTTCTCTCCTGCACCCTTGACTCAGCTACCACAGTGGATCTGCTGTCTCATAAATGTTGTGCCAATTTTATTGCCCCAGCATAGTGATAATCTAAGTGCCACAATCAAGACACACATGCACCGATCAAGACTTGCAACCAATGGCTTTGGCACACGCAAAAAAAAAAAGAAACGAAGGAGGAAGTTGCAAGTTGGATTTGAGGTTGATGTGACGCTGGCCGGTAACTCAATATTTAAGCACTTACACGTTAATTTAGGCACAAATTGAATTAATAAACCATGTTCAACATTGTGTGCGGTCTCCTGTTACCCATACGCCCCCCCCCCCCTGCGCTACATACCCGCGAAAGAGGGCTCCTTTTCATAATTCATTAATTTATGCACGGATCGCCGGCTCAATGAACCACGAAAACAAGCAAAACTGGCCAAGCGAACCCAAAGAGAGAACCACCAAAAATTTGAATTTACAAGCACGTAACGTGGAACCTCCTCACTGCCGACCAGCAACCCCCTCACCCGCCCCCTTCTCTGACGTGATTGGCTTACATTTGGTGCTGCTCTTCCTGGCTTCCTTTCCAGATTTCGTTATTCGTCGCAGCTCGCTTGTAAATTAGAACATGCTAAATGCAGCACCCAAAAAAAAAACTGCAACCCAGCAGGACCCGTGACAACTGGGGCAATAATTGCGGTTGTTGTTGCGCATGTTGTTGCATGTACCTCGCTATAACCTACGGCAAGTGTTGGACTCTTATTTATATATATATATATTTTTTTTTTTGGTTAGTGAAGGTGCGTAAATGTGCTTTTTATTTACACCTTTGGTCAGCCTGCTGCGGGCAGCGTTGCAAGGAATGCGTTTGAAGTAGCCGAAGCCGAAGGAATTTAACAGGCAATCCGATTGTAAATTTGTCCAGGAAGTAGTTTAAAACAAAATCTCATCCATTTGCTATACACTTAATAGGATAATAATATATAAAATATCCAAATAATTAAATAATAAATAAATAAATAAATAATTGGTTTTACGATTAATTAATTTTAAAATGTTTTTTCGAATCTAAGTTCAGCTTTAATCTTGAGCTAAGACCGGGTACAATTCAGTTCAGTTCAGTTCAGAATATCTGAAGTTTGACTGGGCGTTGCTCACCAACCCGAAAACGCTTAAGGACACAACAAAAGCGGAATTGAAAAAAATATCCGCTCTCAAAATCTGGCAAATACTCGATTTTTTATAAATGTAAAGTGCACAAAAGAGTCTCAAATGACTTTGTTCACTTGGCTTTTTGGCGGCCACTTGCCTGTACTTGTTGTTGTTGTTATTGTTGTTGTTACCTTTGACCATTTCCACATCCTTTGGCGCATAACAATGCACCGACTCAACTCGACTCGTGCCATGCCAGCGACTTGCATAAGCGGTTCGAAAAACTCGAAATGTGCATATGATTTATTGTCATTTTGAGCTCGAGAATTTGCAAAAAGGCAAAGGTAATAAATTGTATGATTATTGTGGATTTGGGACCGCCCCAGTTGCCCCACAGCTCCCCTACACCACGCTCCACGCTCCAACTCCACTTTCAACTGTTTGCCACAAAAGAAAGCAGGTACAACAAGAGCAAATAGAGAGAGGCTTCGGGAGGGGGGAGTAGGGGTAGGGGCGTCCAGTTAACTTCATTCGCTCGTGGTGAGGTCAAGGGTTAAAATGTGGGAGTCACGATTCTGTGGGGCTAAGCTATTTTGCTCACTACGCGCTCAGCGGACGCTCGCATGAAATGAAGTTACCAAAAAAAAAAAAAAACCCCAAATGCCCGGTAAGTACCGTTTGATTCATACACACACACACACATACACAGACACATTAGCGTTTTAAATCGACCTCTACAACTCTACTTGCCACAGAGGCCTCAACATCGAAGCTTTATCAATAAATTATTGAGCCATTATTATTATTACAATTTCTTTATAATGTTGGCAGCGTGCGCTGTAAGTTTTTTTTTTTGTATTTTCCAATGTTGTTGTTGTTATTGTTGTTGTTGTAGTTGTTGACCATTAGTGTGCAGTTGCTGGCCGCCAACGGGCCGAGGTTTCAACCTCAGCGACAGCCCCCAACCTCAGCCTCATCATGTGCACAATGGAGAGCAGGTCGCGGTCAATGCGAAGACTCTATGAGGTTGCCTCAGAGACGCCGCCGATGCCGCAGCTGATGCCGCCTGGCTTGGCAGGTTCATGACAAATGCATTAGAGTTTCAAATAATCATTTTCCCGTTGCAAGTTTTTCTCTGCTTTGCCTTTTTTTTTCTTTGTAGATTTTTATTGTTATTTTATGAATATTGTAAATGATTTAATGAGTTTTAATTGAGCTCAAGCAAAAAAAAATAACAAAAATTCGAAAAATTTAATGAGTTTAATTGATAGGAATAGACACAGCTGTAAGCGAGGAGAAAGCCAAATATTTTGTTTACAAACTGGCCTGGAATTTCTTCAAGACGTCCCTTTGTGGCTATCATGTATGTATGTGTGTGTGTGTGGCTGTCAGTAACCGTTGTTAACCGTTGCACCGGTCACTGATAACAGGCGTTCGCCCCGCAAATCAAAGAATTGGCACAATCGTAACTCAGGCTAAATGAATCATGCGCACAGCTTAAGGGTGGAGGGGGAGGGCAGGCCAGAACGCAATCACAGCGCTGCCACAAGTTGACCATTGATCTTTCGGTACCCAACATCCGAGGAGATGCGGGGTAAAAGAAACAACGTGTGGGCCATAATCAAAAACGTGTTGCTGGCTTTTGACATTTTTCTCCTTTATTCTTGTTTTTTTTTTTTGTTGTGCAGCTCGCGTTCGAATGTTTTGCATGTTAACATTTTATTAGTCATAACAACGGCAACAAGAACAACGAGCAGCAACAAAAACAACAACAAGGACAGCAAAACTGCTAAAAGGTAACACAGACAGACAGACGGACAACGGAACAGTGACAGAAACAGCTGCAATCTGCCGCAGTCTTCATTATGAGCTAAAATTCAGTTAAGTCTTTGAAGTTAAGAAATTATCCAGGATCATAACATGCAAATCGTGGCCAGTTTATATAGTTAAAATATGACTAATTCGCCTGTTTTCATGTGAATGCAATTCCCTCCAAAGACATTAACAACAAATGGTAACAAATTAGTTACACTTCTAAGAGTTTAATCATTAAATAATTATATTATATAATTAATTAATTTAATAAAAAGCAATTCCTATTTATATTTCTATATTGTGAAAATTTTAGCATTAAAGGAAAATATTAAATAATAAATTAGTTAAAACTAAAAAAACATTTTATTTATGAAATTGTTTTCCCAAACTGGAAAAATGATTTACAATAAATATTTAAAAGGATAACATAAAAGCTAAAGTTCCATAATGTTTGATCTGTAAATAAATTAATAAATTAATTTAATACAATTCTTTTAAAAAATTATAAAAATGTTTAGAAGTTTAGAAAATTATAGCATTAAATGAAAATATTTAATAACAATTTAGTAAAAACTAAAATAAAATTTATTTATGAAATTGTTTTCCCAAACTGAAAAAATTATTAACATTAAATATTTAAAAGGACATAAAAAAAAGCTAGAGTTCCATAATGTTTGATCTGTAAATAAATTAATAAAATAATTTAATACAATTTATTTATCAAATTATAAAAATGTTTATAAGTCGAACAAAATTTGTTCACTGCTATTTTTGAAACAGCAATTAAACAAATGTGCAAACAAATCTTTTGTTCATTGAAGATAAAAGAATTCAATTATACACTCAATGACTTTGGGCTTGTGCATTATAATTTTGGTTTTATCTATAAACAACTTGTTTTCTTAGAAAAAAAGAAGTTATTTAGTCAATTTCCCACCTCCCCGTTTTGAGACGTTATTCCTAGACAAGTCAGTCAAGATTTTGCATGCGGCAAAAGCTATTTTAATGGACTTGTCAATGGCCAATGCCAGCCATTAATTATATTTAAGCTGATTTCAGTCAAGTGAAAAAGAAAACAAGTAAGAATGCAGCAGTCGAATGAGCTCGACTACGGTACACCCTAAACACAATTGTTAAAAGCTTTGCACAATCCAATAAAAGCATGATTTGAAGTGCTGTCAATTTTTTTGGCCACAGGAACTCAAGAGTAAAAAATAGAGACTTGGCTCAACACAACTGTTGATTCAGATCAAGAATATATATACATTATGGGGGCACATCTGTTGTCTTCTGCCTGTTACATACTGTTGCACAAAACCATTGTACCTTTTTTAACCCACTTTTAATGAGTTCAGGTTGTACAAATAAAATAAAAACGGGACCGTTGACAAATATCCAACATCAACAATAACAAAACACGTCACTCGATTTAACCTGTTGCACATGCGGCGCAACAAACACACCTTATAAACAAATGATCCAATTGTCTTCTGCATGACTTAATAATTTCATGTTGTTTGTCTTATTTCTTTTTCATTTTTTTATTTTTGAACAAATTTTTCAAACGAAACCCTTGGATATCGAAAAATAAAAATATTATGCGTGACGAAATCTTTTTGATGTGGGAAATGTCGCTTTGAGCCCAACCGACAAGTGTGTGTCCAGCAGCAGCAGCAACAACAACAACAACAACAAATAATCTTGGGGAATATGAGACGCAAACGTTGCGCATGTCGCTGGGATTAGCCTGAAAGCATTTTCTCAATTTTGATTTTAATCCTTTTTTGGTTTTTTTTTGTTTTTTTGTTTTTTGTTTCTTGTTCATCTGGCAGCGAATTTCTCGTCTCGAATTTGGTTGGTAAATATTTTTTTAAATGTTGTTTTAGGTTTTTGTTAATTGGCGGCGACATGTGTTGTAGATATGATAGTTTCATGTTGTTGCTCTGGTCACTCAAGTCTGCTTACGTGTGTGTGTGTGCGTGTGTGTGTGTGTAGATTGAGGAAGTTTCTAGCTTGGAGATTTATTTATTGCGGTACAAGATCAAATACCAAAACAACAAATAATTTTTAGAGCTTCAGAGATTTTTTGTTTGGACACATTTTTGAAAAATGGGAGTATGTCGGCTTTGCCTGGAATCGCTTTGAATTAGGAGGCAACGTTGTAGTCCACGGATTTGGTTTTGGGTTGCTCCCCCGTTGATGGCAAGCCGACAAGTGATGGGAAAGTGATCATGGATTTTGGTCATTCTTGGGATTAAAGCCAAATGCATAATTGTGTCACATAGCAAACCCAAAATGGAAAAAACGAGAAGTCAGCTTTCACGCTGACTGGTTCAAAGTTGAGATAATTCCAAAGTACATTCGAAATTAGGGTATCGTTATTGAACCTGTGCCCAAATGCAATAAAAATCAAATAACCGTAAAGCCTGCAAATTTACTACAACGTGCCACAAATTAAAACATCATAAAAATCAAAGGCAGATCCAACGAAAAATAGCAAAATGCCGCTGCAACATCGACAGCGGCAACAGAAGTCGAGCCGCAGCTACAAATTAGACGCCGCCCCCTAAAAAAAAAAAACGGCAACTGACTAACTAACTAACAAAGCAAACCCAGTCAACTAACTAAGCCAACATAACCAATGGTTGTGTCTGTGCCTAATGATGACCTTTTCACTGCGGCACGACAACTTAAGGTCATAAACAATCAAAACTTGCTCCAAAGTGCTTCCAGTCCAGCCCCGAGTCCCAAATGGTGGCAATTGCCGCATCGCCAGCATATCCAGCTCCAGCTCCAGCTCCAGCTCGAGTCCCATCTGTTTGGCTACCAGCCAACGCTAATAGTTAATAATAATTATTATTTCATTTCTGGCAAGCGCAACTCCCACCAGCTGACACCAACTGAAAGCATGGCCAAAAACAATAAGCTTCCAGTCCGAAGCTTTACAATGGTATCAAGGCACACAAACTATTACTAACGTTTAATATGTTTTGGCTAAATAGATTATATTAAAATATAATATGGAATAATAGGAAAATTAAAATATTATTCATATACATGGAAACAATTTCAAGATAGGAAAGTTATTTTTAGTAGAACATTCATTTTAAAATTAATTTTCAACTTGTGCCTTTTACAAAATTCATTTATTTCTATTAACTAAATTGTTTATCAATTTTTAATATTTGTATTGAAGACTATACTAGATACGACTTGGAGCAAAGGAGCTATCTGATATTTAATCGTCTCCAACTATTAATTGCCAAGACAGTTTGTAAATTACAGATTTTTTCCCAGCTTGTTATTTACCTTCAAAAATTTACCTATTTTTTCCTCTCAAATTTAGTAAATAAATAAAAATCTCTTTTACAAAATGTGTGTATTTATTTATTTTTTTGGCATGTATTTAAGGACTTGCATTCCACGGTGCTCTCGAATCGGATGCCAGACAACAACGGTAACATGGCGTGTTTGTTTATTGCGCATGCGCGCCAATCGCACTGCCTGAGATCTGCCGGAGCGGCAGCTGGAGCTGGAGCTGGATCTGTAGTTGGAGCCAGAGAGAAGAACGTCGGCATCGTCGTCAGCATCGGCGTCGGCTCATTACTTTAGCCCACTTAGCTGTGCGGAGCATCGGCAAGTCAGGATCGCTTGCCCTGCGATCACTCCTCCCTCTCCACTCCCACACACCCAACCCAACCCGTCCCTCTCTCTCTCTGTATCTCTCTGCCTCTCTCTCTTTCTCTCGCTTTAGCTCTCACGCGATAGTTATCCTAATGGTTGCGACTTTCGTTTGAGTCTTTGGCGGGCACATCTATCAGTTGAGTTCGGTTTGGTTGAGGAGCTAAACTTGGCTCTGCTCAGTTTAGCTCAGCTGAGTTAAACTCTTTGGGCCGAGTTGAGTTTTAAGTGAGATGTTGGCAATAAAGCTGCAATTTGTTAACTTTCAGTCAGCGGCGCTCATTTAGCTACCTCATTGGCGGCTCTGTTCGCTAGTTGCCACAAGATTCGTGATAGTTGTTGTGGCTGTTGCTGTTGTTGTTGTTGCTGTTGCCGTATGGGACATGAGCAGTTAACTTGTTCTTTTTATTTCTTGTTTTTGTTGCTTTTTAGCTAGGGCTGAACTCATGTCCTGCACACATCGAAGTCAGAAATCTCACACACAAAATGTGGCAGAGGCAAGTAGAAGGTGCCAGAAGGTAAGATTACATTCAAACTATCCATTGTTCTACTTGGCAACAACAACAACAAGATAGCAGCAAGTGCACAGTAGCCAAACTCCATAAACAAATGGCCACAGAACTTGGCAACAACACGAAATGTGGGAAAAATGACGCTGGTGTTGACCACATGGAGGATGCACACACATTAACACCCAACTGAGCGCGGCAAGGATTCTATGCGATTATGACATAAGCTGCACGTTCTGCATACCCATTCTGATATCGATTTATGTGTATATATATATGTGTGTGTGTGTGTCTTCGCATCTGGGAAATTGACACTTTACAACGTACTCCCCATAAACGTGACCCAGCAGCGCATTATTTGCATAAACATCGAGTAAGAATGGCCAAAGTGAAATCTTCTTCAAAGCAAAGAAACTTTTAATACCCTTTCCAATGATAAGAATGTTGAAACTTTGGAGTTATCCAAAAACCAGATGTATAATTTATCTATATACAATTATTTTTTATTAGAAATTTAAATGGAAAAAAGCCTGAGACAATTAAAGAAAATGTGTATAATATCGAAGGAAACTATCAAAAATATTTAATTTAATTTGTTACTTGATATCTGACAAGTTCAAAATACCCATACGCATCTAGCAAAAAAAAAAAAAACCAAGAAAAGATGCGTTATAGCAGCTACCCGAAAAGAGTTTAAGGACGCAGGCACGATCCGAGGCAAGAGAAAAATATATATATAAAAAAAAAAGAGTCAAGAAAAACATTTTTTACAATGCGCAATGCGCAACAACAATAAAAATATGAAGCTACCAACGCGATCGGTTTAAAGTCGTGTAAAGTCAATGTTAATGTCGATGCCAGCCAATGTGGCTATTGTTCCACGCCAAGGAGTCTGCGGACGGGTAGAGTCTGTGGAGTCTGTGGAGTCCGTGGACTCTCTGCTGGCACCACAGTCGCCTCCAAAAATTATTGGCTCTGCGTGCGGAGAAAGTGCACGTTTTGCTTGTTAAAAAGCACGAATTGTAATGAAAACAACCTGTTAATCTAAATATCTCACTCGATTGTTGTTGCACTACTACCATTATTATATATATACAGTCTAGTCGTGTATTGCATCGGGTGTATATGGTAACTAACTCTGCCTACATATTTGCCCAACTTAACTGCCAATATCCAAACAAATGGCAAATGTCTTTTGCCAGATCTTATTAAAATATCATAAATGTGCACGAATCAAGCGTGACGCCTCCGCGGGACGGGTGCTGTGGGCGGGGTTGCCACCAAAGTGCCTCGTTTGGGCCATACACAAAAAAAAGTTAGTTATTTGTACCTGTCAACTTGACCCCCAGCCAAATAGTTTAACGTAATGTTATGAATGAGTGCCTCTTAGTCCATGGCAATAAATGTTTATTTACTTCGAATTTATTGCAATTAGCAGACATCCAAATTACAATTGGGGTAATATCTATTATATTATAATTATTTTATTATAATTATCCATTTTATTATAATTATTTACGGTGACTTTGTGTTTTTACTTACCAATTATTATTATTATTATTTGTTCATTATTCATTATTTTCTCATTATTAATATTTAAATCAATTTTGGTCACATACACAATTTCATCATTTCCTTTTATCTTTTATTCAAAGTGTGACCAGTGAGAGTTAATCTCAAGATCGTTGGCATAAGCAGCTTTGACAATCACCAACACATTCCAATCTCAAAAAAAAATAAACATGGAATTGCGTCAGATTTCTGTAGCAGATCTGCCAGGTGAACATTTTTGGGTGTTTGAGTCATAAATATTTATAGGTCATTCTTTGCACAAATTAAGAACCAATCTGCAAGTTGATGCATTAATGGCTTTTTTCAGTATTTATCGCAACTATTCTACTTAACATTTGTCAACACTGGTTGGCCAATAAAAAACAACGAAATTAATGTGTTTTTTAAAGTGAATTAAGCCAAAAAATGAGGCGACAAAGCAACAGCTAATTGAGACAACTGGATCAGCAGCAAGATGACTCAGAAAACAACGTGATCCACATTCTCACACCAAGACACCTTCTTTTTATACATTTTTTATATATATGTTATTTTTTTCTCCTTCTCATCCAGTGATTAAAGCGCTACCGAAACTCGGCCGCAGTCGCAGGCTGTGCACCCGCCAGTTACCCCCCTTCTGGCCAACGGGCAGCGCAATTATTATTGCCATGTCATAGTTGGAAAGTGAAGTGCCACAGCCACAGCCTGTGGTACAACACTGACTACCAACTATATGTGTATCTGTATGTATATTGCTCTCTTACGGTGGCATTCAAACAATATCGAAATCTCTCTAATGAAGTTGAAGATCGGCCAGCTACTGTCAGCGTTTGTAATTGTGCTGTATGCTGTTTGCTGGTAGAGAAATCATAGCAATTGCAGGGCAGACCATAAACGACCATCTAACACCGCACTTGAGAGCCCGTGCGCCCCAAGCGTTTTCTGTGGCCGGGACTGGAGCTGGAGTTGGAGTTGGAGCTGGTGTTTGTGCCTGTTGCCTGGTGACCAAGCTGTTGCTGTTGGATTTGTGGAGTGCACTTCACAGCGCGAGAATCGCTCGAGTCGCAGCAGGTTGACGGTTGTCTTTAGAAATTTAAATATCAGCTATTTGGGTCCAGAATTTGGAGCAGGTCATTTGGCACAACTGAATGAATGGCAATTAATCATAGAAATTTTGTGGCGCACAAATTGCCTTGCCAAATAATTGCAGAATATTTTTGATAGTTTTTACTTTCAAAAATATGTCGAAAAGGCTGAAAACGTAAATCGCTCATTGCCAGCTGAGATTTATGACTTGATTATTTGCCTATGATGGCCTAAACTGGACCGGCCAATTGGCCAGCGTTTAGGCTCATTTTATTGTTATACTCTACGACTCCATAAAGTATTTGCATACATATACAAAAGTCTATATCTTTAATATGATATTTAGATGGATATTTACTATTTTTTATTGCTATAATAAAGCAGTCTATTAATGACTTTTCCCATTGCTGGCAATAAACATTTATAGATGTTGACAAGTTGGATTTTGTGGCTAGAAATTGGAATTCCCCACAAATTATAGTTAGTAGTTTTTAATGCATTTTTTTAAAGATTTGCATTCAATAAAGAAATAGTAAAATTATAAAAAGATACTTAACCAATTTTGAAACTCATATTTTAATGTAAGAAATTGAAATTTGAATAATCGGATATTTAAAATGTATTCAATCATTCTGAAACTGTATTTAATATTCGTTGCAATGACTTCAAGTTTTTTGCTTGTCTTTTTTTTCTAACTGGCAGTCGAGCAATGGCAACTTTAATTGGACTTATCATAGAGTCTGGACTGTGACTGTGTCTCTAAGTTCGACTCCAACTCTGACTCGCATCAGCGTCGATGCACTTCAGCAGCTTTCTTTTATGGCCGCTTGGTATAATGACTATGTGTGTGATGGAGCTAGAGCTGGAGCTAGAGCTGTAGCTGGAGCTGGAGCTGTAGCTGGTGCTGGAGTTGCAGCTTGAGCTGAAGCTGCTGCTCGATGGATCGCTCGCTTTGAATTTATCACCCACTCAAATGCATTTTTCCATACTGCCGCAAAGTTGAGGTCCACAAGTCGGTTGGAGCCATGTACCTGCCACGGTCAAAGCAATAATTCAATAAATCTATTGCACAAATCCATGCGTTATTGGCAATATGATGATGAGGAGCTCAGTCTGCCTCGATCGACGTTCGACGTTCGATGTTGACTTGGCATTATGCAGAAAACTGTCGGCCAGAACTTGAACTCCAACTTGACTTTGACTAAAGTCCATCAAGTGGAAGTGGAGTTTGGCCTGTGGCCAACCGCAAACTATGCCCGGTTTGTTTTTATTATATTTAGCAGAGAGCATAATAATTCTTGCAGGCCTCAAGTTGATAACGTTTGCCTGGCCAATGATACACGGAACGATGCCAGAGTGCAGTCCCAGCTCCTGCTGGAGGTGGTGGCAGCGGTGGTGGTGGTGGTGTATGTTGTCTGCCTGAAGTGGAGTGCAAGTTCAAGTCGCAGTCGAATGCAAATTTGTTGCAACATATTGGCGTCGCTGAGTTGCTACAGAAGTGCGCATCAAAAACAAAATATCAGTCCAACTTGACTACTCAATTGTTACCCTGTAAATGGCCACAGAATGCATCGACAAAATGATTAAACGATCCAAAATCCAATTGAGGAAAACTTGTGTATAAAAGCTAAAATACGAATCAAATTTCGAATTCTCTAATTTAATTTATAATTATATTAAAATATTTTCCACAACTCATAAGAAACCAAATATGCAATTTATAGGGTAACTGCTGGTCACAACTACCCAATTTGTTTATTTTGTAAATTTTAATATTTTTTTCTTGAACTCAGGCGTAGGCTAGACAGTATTGCCGAATGCTCAAGAAAAAATGAAATATTATTCATGGCTTTGGCAACTTGTTGCAGCCAAGTTTCTGTAGCAAAATCTGCATATGAAAAATTATTATTGTAATCCATTTGGGTTTTTTTTAGAATAGCTCGTCTTGGGTCCGAAAATTATGCAGTATTTTGTTTTTCTCTTCAATTTTTTTTTTATTTTATTTTTTTTTTTTTTTGTTATTTTTGCGATACCGTTCCGCCCCCGAAAGAAAGGCATTGGGAGATTTATGCCTGATGCACAGTTTTGAAGATTTGCCCGCTTTTTGTTCTGATTCTGCGTCGTCCGTTGGCGTTTTGCCGTCTCCGCCCGCCCGGCTGTCTGTCTGTCTGTCCATCCATCTGGTCTGGTCTGGTTGTCTATCTGGTTGTCTGGGGTCGTTGTTGTTCTTGTTGTTGTTGCTTGTGGGGGCTTAGAAAATTTGTACAACATGCGCTCGGTGTTTCCCATAACTCAGCATTGTCTGCCTGCTGTTGTTGTTCCTGGCTGCTCGATGCTCGATGCTTGCTGCTCTTGGCGGCCTTTTGGTGTTGAAATCATTTGTAGTGCAAATTTTGCCCCATTGCCCGCTTGATATATGAGGCAAGTGTGAAAATATATTTGATCAAATAGCTAAGTTTTTGCCAAATTGCCCAAGAGAGAGGTGAGATTTATGGGATTAGAGCTTAGAAAGGAACTTGACAGCGGCTTCCTCAGCCGACCCCCTTCAAGTTTGTCAAACTGAAAATTGATGGAAAAGTCTCAAATTTGTAGCTTATCATCGGTGAAAGTCTTCGAAAGGGATGCATTCTCCAAAGATTAGTCAATTTCGATGAATTCTACATAAATTTTTGTTTCCACTTTATTGATTTGGATGCACAGAATCAAGGTCAAGTCTTTCCATAGTTTTGAAATGTGCCAAGTCAATACAGAGAAACTGGCCTATTGTTCAAAATCTCATTTTTCTTATTGCTTTTGTAGTTGTTTAAAGCCTAACTCAGTTTTTTTACCTCCTTTTTGTTAACTCTCTTTTTGAGACAAGTTCATAAGTGTATTTTTGGGTCTTGATAAAATACGCAAGTTGTGGCTATTTTTGCATATTATGCATTCCATCTGCAAAATAAACACTTTGGTTACATCTTAACCCACTGTCGTGGTTCAATAAATCATCAGCGATCAACGGCTAACACCTACCCAACCCAAATACATGGTTATATAACTGGCCGAAAAACTTCAGGTGAAATTCGCAGTTAGACAACAGAAACTACAATAATATTGCTGCCCGCATCCTCAAGCTAATCCGGCGCCACAAACCACAGAAAAAAAAAGACAGACAAACAGACAGCAAAAATAACAAGAGAGCAGATGCCACAGCATTTGAGAGTCTTCCAATCCAGCTCGAAGAGACCGAACCCGGTCTATATGGCTTGGCTTGTGGCTAATGATGCGACACATTTGCTAATTTCTATTGAAAACCCACTTGCCGCTTGGTTGGACCCTTGGAGTTGTGTATGCGTGTGTGTGCGTGCGCGTGTGTGTGTGAGAGGTGGTAATGATGCCAGGTCAATGAGTGTGAAGACCGCAAAAACAGGTCTCAATCTCCAACTCAAGTGTAGAGAGTTTGCAGATGGTACTGCAAATCATCAATCCGATGGGTTAAATGACAATCCAATCTGCGCTGGGCCACCCGAAGCTTTCTTTTGTGGATGAATGAAATTAAACCGTGTTCAAATTAATTAACGCTCCCACAGATTGCTTGCTGCTCTTCTTTCTTTTTTTTTTTTTTGTGTGTGTGTGTTAATTATGTCGGGATGTGTGGAAAGTGTGCAAAATTTGGCATCGGTGGGTATAGTCTGTCCGTCAATCAGTCAATCGCGCCGTCATTCCAATCACTTTACGTATACATTTCCATTTCCATTTCTATGTCTCAATGTCTATGGCTGATTTATGATTTGCATAAAAAATCATTCACAATTCTTTTGCGGCTTTTATTTGTATTTATTTTTTATTTTTTTCTCGTCTTCTTCTTGTTGTTATTTGTTTGTTTGTTTTTTTTGTACAACTTTTACCTTTTGTTTGAAAGTTTAGCTGACATTTGAACTTTTCACCCACAATTCCATTTGACGCCGTTTGAAAAAATCTTTTAAGGAAATATCGCAACCGTAACCAAAATGGACATTTCTCGACAATTCCTTAAATGCGCACCAAGTGAAATTTGCAGTCCGCTGCACCAACAACAACAGCAACAACAAAGGCTGCGCCTTTGCACGCGCCTCACGTGCAACATTTCAATATACCCTATACGGCTATGGATAAACTGGGTGTATTCCGCCTGATGCGTGTCGCTGCTTAAGTAAATAATGAGCTTATTTCGTGGTCTAAGAAAATTGAGAATAATAACAATAATAAAAAAATTAATAATATAAACTTAAAGAATAAATAAATATTAATAAAATAATAATTAAAATTAATAAATATTCTGTTAACCAAATGGAATGCTTGAGATGCGATAGCTAAACAAAATATAAGTTTGTTCTATCAATAAAAACTACATATTATTAAATATATATATATGATATATAAACCTGATTTATATCACAAATAAAAGTACTCCTTCTCACTCTTATAAATTCCAATATTGTTTCCCAGTCTGATGTGGTTCTACTGGAGAAATTGTCAATCTACTTTGAGCTACTGTTGGCTGCAGGTAACTTAATATGAAATCGTCATCAGAAAAGCTTAAGGTAATACGTTAACAAACTTCCCTCCTTTCCCTCCCGCAGTTTTCTTTCGCTTCTAAGCCACAGGGCTGTGCTGCAGGTAATCGGATAGGCCACAAAAGGCGAAAGTCTCTCGTATAGCATTTTTTCCACCATTAGTTTATTATTGTTATAATTTCTTTATTGTCATTATTATATGCGAGCACTTTTTCAAGCTGCTTCATTTGAGCCAACACATTCGTAATTACCATCATGCCAGCAGACCAAACCAAAAACACACACACACACAGAGAGATACACACATAAAAGCTGGAGTTGAAGCTGCGCAACGTGTTGATTTCCAGGCAACCGCAAATCCACTTGGAGCGGGCCCAACGAGGGGCACTGAGAGCCACTTGAAATTATGCGGCTGTTAGCTACCAGATAACGCTTTTGATTATGACAACGGGGCCATAACGACGAGACGAGTTGAGATGGGCTGCACCAGTAGCAGCAGCAGCAGCAGCAGCCAAGCTTTGGCTTTGGCTTTGGAAAGTGGCAGCTGGTTGAACAACTTGGCCAACTTGCCACGCGGGGGTGCCTGATGCGTGCACAGCTGCTGCTGCTGCTTGTGTTGCTGCTTGCGTTGCTGCTGCATCTGCAAAGACAATCAAATCATTTTTGTTTTTGGCTGCCTGACTCTGATTCACATTCATGTCAAATGGCCAACGGGTGCACAGCAAATGAAATCAGTTTTTTTTATTTTTTTTTTTTAATATCCAAATCCAAGAGTGCTGCCTGCCACTTGGTGGCTCTTTTGACTTTGGCGCGCGCGCGGCATTTGTTATGGTCTCTATTATTGTTTATGATGATGGAGTGCCGCTGTGGACCAGAATTCTATTCACCTTCCTTTTGACGTCGGCCGCCTATTTGTCGTCCACTCTCTGCAGCATTTAGAAATTTCAGTCAACTTCTCCCCGTCTTTGGCCACAGTCAAGTTATGTTGGCCACAAAATGCATAAACAATCGAAAAACCAATTTCAAGTCTCGCACTGACCAAAACCCAAACAAAAAAAAATTAACTTATGTTAAAAATTTTGCCCCCGGTTTACTTTTGGGGTCCTCGTTCCGCATTGTTCTTGATTGTAATTAAAGCCAAATTCTGTATAAATATTTAAGCTATTTGCACAATGTACAGTGATATAAAATATGCCAAAAAATAAAAGTTTATATAAATGATTTTAACTATGCCAATATTTATTTTATTTAAAGGAAAAATCAAAATGATTAATTTTTAAATAATCTGGTTTTGAAGTACAAATCATGTTTGCCTCACTGTGCGGCAACAATCACAAGTATTCAACATATTTTCACAACATCTGAATATCTTTGGGCAAATGAGTACAACTCCGCCCGACAGCTTTGCTAAATGAGAATAAAATTGAAGAGGAAAAAAATGAAAGAAATATAAATAAACATATAAAAAAAAGAGACAATTAAGCTTAAGGAGCATTCGATCGAAGAAAGTTGAGCAGATAAAAAAGAAACTCATAGAAACACCGAGTGACCAGAGGCTGGGCCCTCGGCTGGGAGACACATCAGTTGGTCAGAAGTGATCGGCTGAGCTGAGCTTGGATAATGGACCTTGAATAGTGGCACGCAACAACAAGTGTGTCTGCCCCGCCATGGATCATTTGGCGAGTGTGGGAGGGGCGGGACATTTGAATTGCAAGAGACAAACATTGCGTACACTTTTTTTGACATTTACGGATCATAACAATTTGAATTTACCATTCGCAAATGAGTCCATTTTTGGCCATGGCAATGCCCCAGGGCATCAATTTGGACATGTGCCGTGTGTCCAAACGATTGTTATTTTCGTCTTCTTTTACTAGCAAATATTTTAAGTGGCTTCCAACCGAATTGTGTCTGCCCAGCACTACAGAGCTGAAGAAGTGTATCAAGTGTGGGACGCAGGAGATGGGATGGGAGGGAGATGGGATCTTCTCTGTGCCCATTAGTTCTCACAGCTGCGCTGCCAAGGTGCGTTACATTAATCAAAATTCCTGTTATATTTGTCCAAATGGAAATGAAAATTAACATAAATATGAGAAAGCAGAATGACATTATTTATGTATAAATAAACACGATGCAGACGACAGATCGCTGCATATCCTGTTCCCCATATCCCCTCTCTCTCTCTTCCCACAAACACCCACGAAACGGTTTCACTTCCGATGTAAACAGATTTTCCCATGACCCCGTGTTCTGAAACATCTCTGAAACGGCCTCACCAAGTCGAGTTGTCGAATGTTGATTTGCTCTTGTCAGCATGAATGTTGCCTGGAATGAATGTGCATGGAGCTAGGTAGGTAGATTCCAATTTCCAGCTTGTTTTATGTATGCACGCTCACGTTAGAGACAAACCAGCAGGAGACACAGAGAATGAGAGAGGAAGAGGTCGAAATCCATGTCGATGAACAGGTTCCTTTCCTGCTTTACTTATTTTTTATATATATGATTTTTTGTTGTTTTTTATTTTTTTGGTAATTTGAGCCGTAGGAAATGGAGCAGTCTCGTCCGCGGCATCTTTCTCATATGAATGCCATTTCGAATGTGTCGTTTTTTTATTTTTATTTTTATTTTTTAGTATTATGAGTTCGGTGCACCTAGTTTTTCAGAGCATAAGAAGCGGGCGGTTTAGTCATGAGCTGTGTGGGAGAATCATTTTCTCCAGATACCGTTGAGTTAGGGTCAAGGCTTCTGCGTGGGACCGCCATCCAGGTGGGGAAACTTGAATAGGATAAAATGTTTAACGATATGTAGATTTTAGGATTCTTTTTACAACCAAACTGACACATTTGCTGCATTAGACCGAAATAGGGCTTCAAATTGTAAGTTTTAAGTGAGAAATAAACCTAGTTTTCTTAGTGAGCTTAGTTTTAATTAGTTTGTTTAAAGTTAAGTGTAAGACACTTAAGCGATAATCAGTAATTCCAATTCTTCAAATGTACAATTTAAACTCTTCTTAAGCCTGTCTTTCTCAGCACAGCTTCTTCTGTAACTCAAGCTAAATAAATATATAAAGCTGTGTAGCCAGTAGACAGTGGTAACAACAACAGCTAACAGCTACTAACTACCCACTCGTCTGGTCAAAATGCGCAGGAAAAAATGAAATTATTGTCATAAGCAAATCTTATTGTTCATAGATAAGGCAAAATGTGCAACGCACGAAATACAACAAAAACAGCAACAACTGTTTACAACTCTTGCACTTTTTATATATTTCCTGCATTTCCTTGACAATTTTCGCTAATTTGTATAAGTGTGCAGCAACAACAACAACAACATATAAAGAGTATTTTCAATGCGTCAAGTCGAATACGAAATACTCTGCAGCAACAACTGAAATCATATTCTATTTCAATTCTTGGAGAATTATAAAGAGCAGAAAAAGATTTCTATTATCGCTTTTTGATAAATATTATTAATAGCTTTCAAATAATTATTCACTAATTAGCTAATCAATTGTGACGTCACAAACAGCGCAACAGAGCTGTAAAGCTCGCAGTGATTAAAAGCGAGCACAAGCAGAAAGCAAGTGTTTTCGTGGGGGCAGCGCGCGTCGCTTTGGTTGGCTAAACGAAAAGCTCAAAAGCGCTGAGAGCGATGAGAGATGCGAGAGTGTAAGTGTAATGGGGAGTGCGTGAGCTGAAAGACAACACGATATCATCTTCACTAACACAAACACACACACACAAGCAACAACACACACACTTTGACAACCTGCTTGTCTATGGCGAGTTTGCGGCTTTTCACCCAATGCGACTAAAGCATTGCTGTTTTTGTTGTTGTTGTTGTTATTTCTGCTGCTGCTGTTTCGCCAATTAGTTAGCCGCTTTGGCTGCGTTGCGTGCAATATTGGCAGTGGCTAAGCGAAGCGGGCAGAGGCAGAGGCAGAGGCAAAGCAGACAGCCAAACAAACAAAACTTGGCTCCCAGCCAACAATTGCGCAGGCAAACAGCAGTTAACGCGTTTTATTGTCTTGCCACAACGAAGTGCGCGCAATTGTAACTGTATGTGTGTGTGTGTGTGTGTGTTAGCCATAGCTATGGGGCAACATCATCATGGCGTAGATCATTAGCTATAGATGGAGATGGTGCTATTATTTGCACGTTTTGTGTGAAATGCACTTGGCCAAGGGTTAGAATACTGGGATTGGTTGCCTCGTAGCTGTGGCCGACTCCTTTCTGGACTCCATTATCGATACACATGTAGAGATAAGTTTATTAGCTTAGTAAGAATATGCCAGCCAACTAAATTCTAGAAACGACTTTGAATTAAAGACTTTAACTGTTTAAGCTTGCATTTAAAATAATCATAAAAAAAAGTTACTTTTTAGGCAGCCAAAAACTAGTGCAATTTGGTAATCCAATACAAATAAAAATATCACTTTCCAGATGTTTTGCAATTGCAGCTGGCTCAACTCATGCTTAAACTCTGGAGGTCCCCCTGCCGCAACGCAGCCCCCTCCGCTCTTGGCCTTTGATGTCAACGATGATTTTTGGTCATAATAAAGCAGAAAAAGTCAAAGTTAACAGATTGAGCCTTATGAATATGCAAAGATAAACAACAACAATTGACTACTCGATGATGTGCCCCCTTCCCAACCGTAGAGCCCCCTCTTTCCTACAGTTATTTTGTCTAGTTGCAAAGCCCCCCTCCACTAAATGTTCGGCTGCAGTTTGTCATTTGGTTTTTTGAATTTCAAATTTTTTTAACGAGCCAAAATGAAAACTTTCCAAACAAAAGGCTGCCCATTCAGACACCCTCAAACAAAAAATACACAAAATAAAAATAAAAATAACAAAAACAAGTAAAAGTGCTTGCAGACAGAGCCTAACTGGAAGATATCCTATACACACCTTCGCATTCCAATAATATACACATACACACACAAATTTTATCATTAAAAATTATTATAAAGTCTGATTTATCTTTTCTCCAAAATAGAGATATTCAGACAGACAGACAAGCAAATAATATATATATATATACTTTTTGTGATCTGCCTTATTCTGTCAATACACCCTTTTTGTCAATTTTCGACTCGTGCAGAGTATGCGAGCAAAATAAAATCGATCCAGAGCAGATCCAGCCCAAATGAGGGAGTCACATCGAGCCAGGGAACTTGCCAAAGAGCGACAAAACAAAAATACAACAACAACAACAAAAAAGCAGCCGAATGAAATTTAGCGTAAAAATTGAGATCTTTTGTCTGCGATAAACGTGAGCATTTTGTTTGTCACGACGAAGTGTGCTTTTTTGCGCGATCGCTTCGAAGTTCCAAGCTGGATTTGGAGCTCAACTTGTAGCTGGAGTTGCCCCATTACAATAGCCCCACTCGGTGCTCAATGTAGGGTGCTGTGCCTGGAGTACCAGATAGGGATATGAGTGTCGGAAGGATACTAAACAGTTAGACATGCAAAAAGCTCCTCTACAAATTTATAAAAGACAAAATTTACTAAATAAACTAAATAAAAAAAATAAACAATTTACAATTTACATGTATAGTAATAATTTTGAAAATTAAATTATTTATTAATATCATTAAAAAAAATATATTTATCTCTGATAAAAGTTGCATTTTAATTACTTACCCAATAATTTAAAATAATATCAATTTAAATAGTTGTTTATTCAAATATTAAGTTTAAGGCTTGTTTCAACATAACCGCGATCTTCGTAAGCCAAATCCATGGCCAATGCTCAAAAAAAATTTGCCGATCAAGCGCGAAAATTGGCACATCCAAAACCCGAAATAAAAAAAAAATAAAAAAAAAGTAAATCCCAACTTTGCTGAAAGATGTTTTATTTTCTTTGACAAAAAAGGGAAGCAGGAGCGGAGGGAATGTGGGGCAACAGTAGATGCTGCCACCTTTTGATACCCTCTATTTGGTTGGCCATGTTTTCGAATCTACCAATTTATTGTTGTTGTTGTTTTTTTTGTATTTTTTTTGTTGTTGTTGTAGTCGTTTGCTGCTCCCCGTTTGGCTCGCTTTGTTATCGTCTGAGCGCTGGCACAAAAGACCCTAAATGCGAGTCTATTTTGTTACAATTTAAGACGCTTATTAGAAATCGTTTGCAAATTGTTTGTGCAAGAAAGCAGCACGATCAACCACGTTGCCCCCAAACACCCCCCTTCCTCTACCCCCCCAACAGGTAACCTGAGCGCACAAGGAGAGCTGGTATCGAGGCAATGTGTAGGCAAGGGAGGGCAGTGTCAAGTTTTGTACACCGTCGAAGTCAGGCCACGAAATGCGTGCATATTAATTTCATATATTTACGTCGAGTTTGGCTCAACGATCGCTTCGCTGGCATCTGCACACGTGATCACCCGACTCAAAGACTCGGAGACTTGACTATCCAGACTGGTTGCTGCTGCTGCCGCTGCTGTTGCTGCTGCTGCTGCTGATGATCTAATTTGGCAACAATTGTCGTAGTCGTGGTAGTTTCCACTGCATCGAACGGGCCGCAGGGCTGGGTAGAGGAGCCTAGGGCGGAAGGGGGTCCCAGTTGAAGGCGCAGATCCACACACATGTGGCCGGGCCTAACCTGGTCTCCGCCTGGGCGATCAATTGATCTCGATAATGAGTTTGCTTAGCAGTTAAAAACGCACCCATATTTTATGCCCTAGCCCGGCTGAGTATTTGGGCTTAAGCCGGCACTGCGAACCGTAATCTCATTTCATATTAAATAAGTTTAGACTTCTCATAATAATTAACCTTTTTGAATAAAAAAAATATAAACAACATGAAAATATTTTATATGTGTGTGTATATTTTATAATCTATGTGCGATCTTATAAGATATGGGATATGCCCTAAGCTTCAAGTCTAAACGCTTGATAAGATCAGAATATGATTTTTATTTATGATTTTCAATTAATTTAAAAATATTATTAAAAGAAAACTAAAACTTGAAAACTAAATATAAATATTATAATCCATATTTGTTTGGACTATCTGTTTAATTATATCTATAGCCCGTTGTAGAGTATGAATAGGATCGTCTAGTCCACAACTACTACTCCCAAAACCCATTTGAAATAATGTCGCCCGTGGAGCGTCGCCATTTGATTTCTCTTTCCGCATCGGTGGATCGGGATCGACGTGGATCGTTTGAGATCGCCTATGAACAAAATAAATATCTGCGTATTTGTGTAGATCTTTTTCATTAAAATAGGTTTATGTTTAATAAGACGTTGATGTGGCTCTTTGGCAGCCGGGGCAGATCTATTGAACCGTGTGTGTTGTGTTGTGTTGGATTTGATTTAGTGACTGCCATTTTGTGTATATATACCTGCACGCTACCTCCCTCTCCCATCCCCCCGTGCCCCTCTCTCTCCTTATGGCCAATCACACTCACATTGTACGCTTGAGTACGTGCACTGAAATTTAAATATAATTTATGATCAGCGTTGCATATAAAAAGTTGAATATTTGGGCTCCGGTCTCTGGCAATAAAATGTCGCGATTGGCTGATTGACTTTGTGCGATTCGAGCGATCGATCGTTGCTTTTGTATATATAAGTATATCTATATGTATATATATATAAATATGTAAATATTCAAACTCCGCAACTTACAAAAGACGAGCATGACCCAAAATAGATAAAACGATTGACAACCCATGAAGAAAGCTAATCACGATTATTTCAAATTCAATTCATTGAATTTTTTCGAATCTAATCAGCTTCAATTCCAATCGACAATTTTGTGTTATTCAAATAGGAAAATTTCATCTTATCGGATGTTCCAATTAGAGTACAAATCCTTCAACAAAATAATTGTCGAACTGATTATTTTTCAAGCTAAAAACACTTTGCAAGTTAGATTTCTAAAAAAAAATTCGGATACCCCATAAAAATATGCTCAATTAATTTGTTTGTATGTAAATAAATGTATTTTTTTTTTGTTCATTGTTTTGTATTTTTTGCGGTTTCTGTTTTTGTTTCAAAACCGTGTAATAAATTACTTAAAATTATAAAACATTTTCATATCAAAATATTTGTTCCGCTTCAACTTGGATTAAATCTAAAGTTTTGTATGTATAGAACATTTTCAATGTATATGCGCAAAAGGTTTCAAAAATATATATATATGTATATAGTATATAGTATAAAATATATATGCGTATGTATGTATGTGTAAAAGTACAAACTAGAGCTAGGCTAAAATACTATGCGAAGAGAGATACAAAATATATACGATTTCTTTGTCATATGTACATCTGAATAATTACAGTTTATAGTTTACAGTTTACAGTTAACAGTTGCTAGTTTTACAGTTAAACAGGTTACGGCTTTCTCGGCTTGCTCTTAGAGTCTTTACAGTTAGACGCCGGGGCATAATACATATATGTACAGGACACTTGCAAATACTTTACAATAGTTCGGCTTAGGATTGAGACACACAAAATTTGTAGAATTTTTTAGGATAAATGTAAGTTTGTAAAAAATAAAGAAATTCATTTCCTGAATTTATAAGAAACTCAAATATTTTTTGCAGATTTTTTGTGTTTTTTTTTACTTTTCTCTTGCAAAGAAAATGTTGACTAGAAAATAAAAAATAAAATTAAAAAACTATAAATTAAAAATTCAAATTTTTCACTGGGTGTTTTTTTTTGTGGTGTGTGTGTGTGTCGTGGATTTTGTTGGAGCTGCCGCTTACTCTCGAGCTAGGAACTAATTTTTGGTGGAACATGGCTTGTGTACAACGTCAGAGTTACGCGACGAGATGGGTAGCCTAGGGCTCGGCGTAGCCTCCATAGGATAGCTCAGAGTGGGAGCCAACTGCGCTCGAGCTCGAGCTGGAGCTGGAACTGGAGCCACTGCCTCCGGGACAACCGCCCTCGTTGTGTTTCGTCAGCAGCGACATGCGCGAGAATGTCTTGGAGCAATTGCCGCACGAATATTTCTTAATGTCCGAGTGGGTCTGCAGATGCGCCCGGAGATTGGAGCGATCCGCAAAGGCGCGATGGCAGTGCTGGCAGCTGAAGGGCTTCTCGCCGGTGTGGGTGCGAATGTGGCCCTGGAGCAACCAGGGACGGGAGAACGCCTTGCCACACATGTTGCACTTGCAGGGCAGCGTATGGGTGCGTATGTGCATCTTGAGTGCACCCAGCGACACATAGGTCTTGTCGCAATCCTTGCAGCTGAACGACTTCTTCACTTGGTTGCCCTCGGCAGCGGGACAATGGAACTGTTGATGCTTGGTGAGGCCGGAAAACGTGGAGTAGGATTTCTGGCAGTCGGGACACTGATAACGTGGCGGCGCTGATTTGTCCTTCTTGCTGGGAGATGAGGACGCGGAAATGGAGGAGACGGCAGCGGAGGAAGAGGAAGAAATTGCTGCTCCACTCGATGATGAAACGGAACTATTGCTGTCCTGTGCGGCTGGCTGCTGTTGTTGCTGGTGCTGCTGCAGAGTTGATGCTGCCTGTTTGTGTTTCACGGAGAGATCCTCGGGCACAGAACAACAACTGGACTCGGGGGTCAAACTGCGCATGGAGTAATAGGAGCTCTCCGAATAGGCAGGCGAAATTGGCGCATGCAGCGGCTGATGATGATGATGATGAGCATAGTACGCAGCTGGATATGTCGGATAGGGCAGGAAAGTCTGCGGCGGCTGCTGCTGTTGGTGTAATTGTTGCTGCTGGAGATGGCGAACGCCCAGCTGTGGTCGGTGGATCATCTCGGAGCGCATGGGTGGCGACACTGAACTGGCACGTCCATGCAAATAATGATGTGGTGGCGGCGACAAGGAGCCCAAGGAGTCAGATGGCGAGCTCGGCGAGAGCAGCTCGGCGGGCAGTGGCGCCACAGCTGCGGCTGCAGCGGCTGCAGACAGATGCGGCTGATTGATGGTACGATAGAATTCGGCGGTGTACGGTGACATGTGAAAGTTCCATGGATAGGTGGGTGTCGGCACCACCACGGAGGCGGCTACTGCAGCAGCCGAGGCAGCTGCGGCCACAGCGGCAGCAGCAGCCAATGCAGCGGCTTGCGTCTGCTTGGGATCGGCCTCAATATTCACACAATCCACATCATCCTCATCCTCGTTGACATCCATGTGCTCCGTCTCATCGTCTGTGTGATCCACATCGACGCCTTCGTCCTCGCAACAATCGCTCACATTGATCAGCTCCTCCTCAGAACTGTTGCCGTGGCTGGCAGCAACTGTTGCATCGATTCTTGTTGTTGTTGTCATTGTTGGTTCTGTTTTTATTGGTGTTGTTGTTGTCGCCTCATTGTTGCTGTTGTTCTTTTTGAGGCACAAGTCTTCTGGCTCCGCTTCGAACTGATAGTTGATGGGACGCTTCTTTAAAGGACACTTGCTGTAGTTCTTTTCCACTAGCATATGTTCCACGGTATGCATTTTGTAACTGTTTTTATTATTCTCTTGGTATTTGTATAAATAATATATATATAAAAATATTTATATATATGTGTATATTATTGTCACACGCTAATTCTGAATTGCTGTCTTCACATAAACATCGCGTTGCGCACAAAACTTAACGAACTCAACTTGGGTTTTGCGCCGTCAATTTGATTTTATGAGTGTGTTGTTGTTGCAACGAACGAAAGAGAAGAACTGAAACTAGTCGACGCTGTCAGCGGCTTTTTATAAGCGGCAACGCAGCACAGCGGAGCGCGCAGCCAGAGAGCCAGAGAGCGCGCAGGCAGCCGTTGCGAGAGAGGGTGAGAGCGAGAGCAATTATACCTGCTGCTCTTTTTGAATGCGTGTGCATTTACCTGGCTATCAGGGTGTGCGTGCGTCTGTGAGTGTTGGCTGATAACGTGCTCTGCGGCCAATCGCAGCGGTCCGCGCCAAAACCGGTTCTCACACGCTTTATATATTTTTTATGTACTGCGGAGCGCGTACACTTGCACCAATCACTAACGCCGCCGCAACAACAACAGAGTGCAGCTAAATGCCGTTATGTTTGCAATAGTATGTGTGTGTGTGTGATTATGAAGGCCCCAAGCTGCAGCAGAACGTTGGCGCAGGTAAGAGAGCGAGCTTCGACAAGCGCATTCAGATTAGCGACGAACCAGAAGTGAGCAGCAGCTCTTTATCAACGGCGTCCCACGAGGAGACTTGCTGCAGAAAGAGAGAGAGAGAGGTGAGCGTCAAATTTTAATCGAGTGCAATAAGCAGCAGCAAACAGAGCTTTAAAAGGCTCTTGCGCATTGCCTTTTAATACGATTTAAAATGCGAAACACTTTAAGCACATTTATTTAATACGCATTGGCAAATTCCAAAGCACTCAGCTATTTGTCAAAAAACAGAGCTGACTTCAGTCTCCATTAAACGTTGGCCAGCACTGCTTGCCGTTAATTATCGAATTTAATCGACAAAAAGAGATTAGATTTTTTTTTTATAACTTTGCCTGATGCTAACTCATTAAGACAACCGTTGCAAAAAAAAAACCCCGAATGGTGGATTACCTTTCATCATCATCAGGTGCATCAGGAGTTGACCTGACGCATAAGTAGAGGTGTATAAATGCCAGGTAATTGTAATGGGAACACAGCACGTGTGCAGCGCTGATTTTTAGAACTATTTTTGGATCAGGTAGTTGGTAAAACTTCATTATAAAAAATTTGTCAAAGGAGTACAGTCAGAGAAATTGCAATAAAAAATACGTTTTACATAAATGAATGTATTACTTAAATAAGCAAAATTAAAAATATAAACCTAAAGTAATTAGTATTTCAAAACAATAGATGTAAATTTTTATATAAATAACATAAAGAACACTTATAAATTTTATATAAATAACTGCGCCTAAAAGAGCAAATAAAGAGTTTTTGTCTCTTAAAAAATACACACCACATCTGTGTGCTCTTTTCATGCTGCTTTTGCGTGTTTCATTTTCAATGTGTTTCTGGTGCGCGCTCTCTTGAAGCATTTTCCTCGCTCTTAACTCGTGCTAACACCAGAAACACAGCGACGCATGCCCAGCCAATTGCCACATGTTGATTGAGTCCGACGCAGAAGGGATAAACCATAATTCTAAATTTAGGTGCACACACTAAATCCTTGCTCTGGCCACACGCGTGCGCATGTCGAGCAATTAAAAAAACATGTCGGGATCTCAAGTGGCACCCGCTTTAGGGGCAGCCGCAGCAGCTGTCAAAGCAGCAAGCAAACAAAAAAACAAACAAACAAACAACAAACACTTTTAGTGTTGCCTGAGAGATAAAAAGGTGTTGGTTAGCGATTGGCGCCCAGCGATTGGCCATAAATCAAGCAGCAACATAACCTAAAAACCTAAAAAAAAAACAAACCTTTGCCAATTCCGATGGCTTCTTGGAATCCTGGAGCAGCCCACACAAGCGCACATTTAACTTAATTAGTGCTCTTATCAAATCGTTGTCCCTGTTGCCCACTGCTGTGCAGATTTCTGATTTCCCGAAACCAGGCAGAAGCTGCCAAAGCCAATCCCGATCCGAGGTCTCAGTCCCAATCCCAAATAAAAAAAACCACCAGCATAAATTAATAGATAAACATGTGCAACGTCGACCTGGGCTCGACTAACTGACCACGTACTGTATCAGTGGTGCCACAAAAAAACCTGCTATAAACATGACTTAGCAACTATGATTTATTTTCAAGCGAACAAGCTAACAATAAAAGGCTAAATATAACAAAAAGTTAATAAAAAAATTAATGTTTTAAGCTGCACTATTAAAAGTCAAATAAATCGTTATTAATTTGTCATAGAAAATTGCAAATGATAAAATATATGTATCAATATGAAGTGTTGCTTTTATTGTAAAAATAAATGTAGCTATAAAAAAGCTAAATACTCAACACTGATCTGCAATTTACATGCTTCGAGCCATGAGCCTCAGGTATGCTCTGCTCTGGGTGCGCTCTTTCTTATCTTATCTCGTCGTTGACTGGATTCGAACCTGGAATACCATCTCTCTCTCTCTCGCTCTCTCTCTCTTTATCTATCT
This sequence comes from Drosophila multiciliata, assembly GCA_037043605.1. Classification (NCBI taxonomy): domain Eukaryota; kingdom Metazoa; phylum Arthropoda; class Insecta; order Diptera; family Drosophilidae; genus Drosophila; species Drosophila multiciliata. The sequence continues at coordinate 1,341,475 of JBAMBF010000103.1, read as the reverse complement.
CGCTCATTTTCTGCCGGCCGATAGACTGTTAGGTAAGATTTAATGATCTTGTTAACTAATTTTTTGTGTACGCTCTCCCGTCTGTGGGTTACTCCAGTTCTCGAGCGGAGACCACCCACAGGTGTGGAGTGCCGCCTAGCCGCTGGGCAAGTTAATTAGTTTGCGTTTGCTAAGCCATTAAATCATCCAGTTAACAAGCTTACTCAGGCCTCCACAAAGCCGACGACATTTCCTAGCCCTAATTAATCGTATATTACGAACTATTTACGGATGGAGTGGATTTTTTTGCTTTTATTTCTCGGGTGGCATTTTGTGGCGTTATTTGTGTGGCACAATATCCTGGAAGCTGCAATAAAAACAAATGAACCATTAAAAAACTTTCATTTGCATTTACAGAAAATAAGCGCCGCGGGTGCATATACTCCAGTCCCAGTTCCAGTTCCAGATGCAGTCCCCTTTTTGTTCAGAGAGATCTCCATAAGCCACACGCACTTTCATCGAGTGCGGATCTGCGTGCAGATCCGTTTCAGCAGATCTTTCTGGTAGTCAATAAAAATGCTCGATTGTGATTTTCACTGTGCAATTATTGCCACAGCTTTCAAATGCGGTAGACCCCAAAAAATCTCTCCTTGCTATCCCTTTCGCTCCTGTGTCGCCGAGTCTTGCAGCAAAAGTAATTTTCAATTTTTACTGCCCGAGTCTGAGCATAAAATATAAGGCACAATGCTGCACAATGAGTCGGCGACTGCTGCAAGCCACACACTTGTTAATGCCACACGTTGCCGTTTTGCTCATCCTCATCCTCATCCGCGTCTGGGCCAACAAGTGACGGTGGCTGCTTTTTTGCCTGCGTGTCCTTAAAACGCTTAAATGCAAAAGAAACACGAGTTTTTCATGTATTTCGGAGCAGACAACAAATCTCATTAAAAGGCGTCGCATCTTCGCTTGTCGCCATCGTCTTCAGTTTCGGGACGCCCCGACATGGAACTTGAAACTTGGGACTCCAGCTCCAAAGCCGTCCAAGTTATGTTTGACCCCTTTCGCTCTCGGACTCAGATGCGGTCGCAAAACGCTTCGTATTTAAAATGTCGTTAATAATTTGTTGCTCTGCCGCAGACGTGGCAAGCAGCGCGTCCCAAGTCCCAATCCCTGGCCGCATTTTCTTTCTTCTCTTTTTTAAAGCTTGTCGTAAAAGAGTTTTATGATTTCTGTTTCACTGCCTCAAAATAGGATTAGTACCTTTAGGGCTGTCCACGTTATTGCCTTAGTTTGTTGTAGCAACAAAAACCAAAGCAAAAAAACCTAAAAAAAAAACCCAAAGTTAAAAAAGATTTGCTTAAATATTATCATCTTACACGCTTTCATGGATGGTGTTATTTATATTATACAAAATCCTCTTAAGCAAGTTGCAAGATGCTAAAATATCCACAAAGTTCTCACAGTAAAAAATTGGCTTTCTCCTCAATTAGTGACGCAATTTTGTTCCTTTAATTCAGCCACAAAATAAATTCATTTTTTAACGAAAGGGTTAAGCTATCGATAAATATGGCAAAACTTAACGAAACATGAGCAAAAGCTGACATTTTACAACACTTAAGCGTTGCAATCAAGAATGTTTATTTATGTAAATTTGCTGCTTAAATAAATAGTGCAACATGCAGCATGAATTGTAAATGCAACGCTCGCAGATGCAAATTGCCAGTGGGCAGTGGACAGAAGAAGAAGAAGGAAGAAGTTCTTAAATTGGAGCGCGCTCAAAGATTCTCCCACAGCCCACTGCACTAGTTTCCAAATGCCACAAAATGCCTATTGATGCCGAGCTGACAATAATGTTGTCTGCGCTTCGTTATATGTATGTATTTGTGTGTGTATGTATGTTGCTGCTGCTCCTTGGCCATTGCCATAGCCATTGCCATAGCCAGTGCATTGTCATTGTCATTGTCACCATAACAATTTTGTTGCCTTTTTCTGCATTGGCCAGAGGCGACTCCCGCTGCGTTGTGTATTGTTTGGCCTGGCATTGGCTGCACTTGGGCCGCGCACGCTGAGCAGATTTCCCAGAATTGACACCTTGCCTGCCGTTCTGCCGGTCTGCCCGGCCTGCACTGAATGCCTGCCTGGCTGCCTGCCTGCCTGGAGTCGTTCTGCTTCGCTTGCTCTTGAAGATTTGCTACAGTTTTGTGCGGCGCGCCAAGTTGTCTGCAGCGGCAGGCCGGTGTAATCAGTTTGGGAGACGGGTGAGTGGAATCTGCGGCACATTCATCATTCCTTGCCTGCCATTGAAACAATTGTTGCACGTTTGTGTTGTTTCTTTTTTCGCAGGCCAGGTGTTTGCTATGGAATTTCAATTTGCATAAATTTGGTGCAGATTTGCGTACAATAGGAGAGACGGCGGTCCAGCAGTCCATGTTGTACGTGTATATGGATAAGGAGATGCCTGGCTACACCCACCTTGTGCATAATGATCGATGCACAACTGAATCCCAATGCGTCTCCGCTTCTAATGAAGATGTTGCCTCATCGCATGTGCCAATTTGTCAGTGATATGTATATATGTAATCCACAATTGATAAATATATATATACTATATACAATTTAATTCTTGTACAAATCCTAGCAAACTAGACTGGCAGGCAGTCAGTGTTGGGCCAGCTGCGCGGGCCAGATGTTCTCTTCTTCTGCGGAGGCACACCACCTGATGCCGGAGGCGTGCGAAGGCAACACTAATACACCACCTACTGCTACCGGCTCAAACAAAGGAGGCCGCAAAGGAAAACAATGCGCAGTTTCATTAGAGAAGTGCGCAAAATCGAATGGAAATAGCGCAGCAAGCGGGCAGGAAGGAGGAAAAATGCCTGCTAAGGATGTCTTTTGTTGCAGGATAAAGCAACAGGACGAGCACAATGCTAAACTAAGTTGTATGGCTTTCTAACGATGTCGTCCCGCGGTGCCGAGACCCTGGCTGAAAGGAGTAGCGCACCGTGAGAAACCAACAGGTGTGGTCCAGGTCCAGGTTCGGGTTCAGGTTCAGATTTATAAACCATGTAATATCTTATCTGGAAGGGCTTATCAGACGTCTGTTTAGCACCTGCACAACATCTTGACCAACGCATATAAGCAAATAGCTAGACAAATAAACCCATTTTGTGGTAAATATGCTCGTGTCATCAGAAATCACGATCACAACAACTACTCCAACTGGGAACTCCAGCTTGGACGGGCAGCAGCCGCTGGCAAAAAACAAACAAATTCAGGTGCTAAGCGTGACGTGCGTGTCCAAATGACATTTCATTTATCTTTATGTGGTTATTTTATTATTTTGAAGTCTCGACCCATGGATCGAGTTAATATTTGTCCATAGTTCATGTATTTACCAACAACTTGGCAAACGCTTAACAAGTGTCTTCTGCGGCTTTGTTTGTATTTGCATTTGGACAAAGATTTATGTCGAGACAAGATAATAAAAAATATATATTTTATTTATTTATTATTCTGACTGGTTATATCACAACTTATCCTGTCTACATATTATCTCAGCGATTGCATAAAATATAAAAAATAAAATATAAAATATAAAAATACAATTGGTTAACACATGTCAATATTAATAAAAAAAAAACTCAATTTCTTAAATTTTCTGCCCTAAACTGCTTTAGTAAATTATTTAAAAAAATAAGAAATTATCATAAATTTTTTATGGCTTACAGCCTCAAAGAGAAAAATCACTTGATAGTCACAAATTTTATATATATTATATATCACCTGATATTCTCGATTACATTTAAAATACAAAACTCTCGATTATATTTTCCACTTCTTTGGCTTAATCTGCGCTCTTTTCAGTTCCTTCAATTGGGCTGTACATTTTTTTTTTTTTGGCTTACCCTCATATTGTCAGGCACATGCCAATACAAAAACCGAATTGTTGGCTGCAGGTCGACTTACTTACTGGATCACTCAGTAAATCCCCAAACAAAAGACAACTTGCCAAAAATAAAAAAAAATGAAGAGGTATGTCATAGTTTTGCCTTTGGCACAAGGACAGGTGATGAGCGTCTTTCCACAACGATTCTTTTTTGGGTTCGTCGAATGCCACACAGGACTCTGAAGTCAGCACTGAAACCTGTTCCTAGGACACTGATGCCTATCGCTATTTCAATGCCTATTATTCGCAAAAAACTAAAATGGGAAAAACAAAAAGAAGCGCACACAAAAGCGGGCAGACAGCTGAGAAATCTGTAGAGATGAAGATGCTATTGGAACACATAGCAGAGATGCCTGCCAGCTGCCTGACTGTGGCTCTGCCTAAGGATTTGGGTAGTCGTATCTTATTTTGGCAAGGTGCTTGCCTGGATTGCGTCATGTGCCAGGCAAGGTGGTCTGTGCTCTGCCTTAAAGCGAACTGTCAACATAAATCTTGCTTATATATCTTTCTCTATATATATATATATTTTGTCATAATTCAGTATAAAGAGTGAAATAGAGGGAGAGATCTCCATGGCTTATTATTTTTAATTGATTGGGAGCGGAAGTCGCTGAGCATCGCTCATACTATTCCATACCTATTATTAATTGTCATAAATCTTGATAAAAATAAAAGATCATAAGAGGCCAATTAAAGAGCGGGGCCAAAATGAGCTCAAGCTGCAAAAGCCGAGCCACGCTTAACCCGTGATTAGGCAACGCTTTGATTTTTGATTTCCAGCGTTCGAATTTGTGGCTCGTTTACCTTTCGTCAAATTACATAATTATGGCCAGCCCACAGAAACACAGGGCGGAGAGACAGTCGCTCCGATTTAGCCCTCACACTCACTCACTCACTCACCAAGAGGCTCGAGTCCTGGCCACGCCTCGCACACGTCGCACCTTTTGTTGTGGTGCCCCCGTCATGGCGTGGGTGTGGCACTCCGGCTGGCCAAATAATGAAAGACAATAAAATAAACGCAATCCTTTTTGGGCAGTTGCTGCTGCGAGCCTTTTGTGTGCGCCGACGTCCACTTGACAGTTTAACCAAAATGTAAACCGTTGAAATTAAGTTAAATAGTTTCTTGTTAAAGGAAGAAAAAACAAACCCTTTTCTCGAGTACCGTTTCATTTCTGTTGTTGTTTGTTGTTTGTTGTGCATGTTGCATCTCTTTGGGCAAAGCGCACCTGCCAAATGATTAATCATTTTGTGGCCCGAACCCGTCTGCCTTTAACACCTTTACTCTCCCTCTACCTCTCCCCCTGCCTGTGTGCTTTATGAAGTGCGTTAGTTGCACCCGTCGCCCCGTCAATCCAATGTTGCCTTTCACGAGCTGATTTCTGTTTTTGGTTAAATGCTAAAAGCTCATCAATTATCCGGAATGCATCTGTCGTATTTTGATTTTTTTTTTAATGTGGACGGGGTGGGTCTTGTTGCACGGCGCCAAAGGTCGCACTTTTCTATTTTCATTTTGATGTTAAGTCTCAAATCATGTCCATCAATTTGATGAGTACTCTTATATGGGTGTACCAAGTAGGTGAAATGCCTGTTAAGTCAACCTGAAATCTCGACTGGTTTCCCTTGTGGGCGGTCGCTGATAGAGATCAGCTTCATTTTTATGCCCAACTCTAACTCTTATCTTTAGTAGCACATTTATTTTATTTTAATTACTAGTCATGTTTTACACTAGATTAATGATCTCTGTAATTACCTTAAAACCTAAAAAACTTTTACGTAAGCAGAGAGACTCTAAAAAAACAAGCTTATTTATTAAATATTATTTAATAGACTTGAACTAATTTAATTGCCTGTTGCAAAATTTTGTTAACTTTTATTGTAGTTTTTAAAAATTTTAAATTAATAAAGCAATTCATAATTTATTATGTAGCGAATTACTAGAATTTAAAGAAAATAAGATAAGATAAGAATTCTTTTTCTTCTTCTATAATTTATTATGATTTATAAGAATAATATATTTTATGATATATGATTTATAGTAATAGATATTTCATACAACATATATTTTTTTTTGTAGCGAATTACTAGAATTAAAAAAAAAAAAGATAAAATAAGAATTATTTTTCCTCTTCTATAATTTTTTATGATTTATAATAATAAAATATTTTCTGATATATGATTTATAATAATAGATAAAGATATATTATTATTATTATTATTCACCTACTGTCTACATCTGCATTATTGTAATTGATTTTTCCTTTAATTTCGAACTCTATTCGCAGCAATCTCTCAACAAACAGGACCAATGCATTGTTGTTTCCAGACACCACTCATAAATCCCAAACAGGGACAACAATGTGGATGCACTTTAGGCGCACGCGCAGATGTTTTCAGAGAGTGAAGAAGGCTGCAGGATTTTCATTAGTGTCAGCACTCGTTGCATGCAACTCAGGCGCATTTGAATAAATAAAGTGGAATGTGTGTGCGACTGTGTGTGTGTGTGTGCACAACAAACAAAAAGTGACAGCGCGATGCGTCGGTAGCTGAAAATATATAATTGAAAAGAAGGGAAAGCAGACTTGCGCCGGCGCGTCTATAAATCAACGTTTGAAGGATAATGCATATCCCTGAGTGTTGAGCACTAATTTGAATTGCGTCGTCGCGGCATCTGCCCAAGTGCAGCAGCAACAGGAGCAGGAGCAATAACAAAGCTGCAGCCTCCATTGAGTGGCTGCCAGCCGCATTTTCGCTTGAATGCAATGCGAGAAACGAAGATCCTCTTTTGGATGAGGAGGAGGAGGAGGCACTGCTCGTAATACGAGGTCGTTGCAAGCACCTGGCAGTGATTTGGAAACAAAGCGCGCACAGCTGAACTACTTAGAAGCAGCCGGCGACAATTTTGGAACAGGTTGTCCACACACGAGACGACCTACAACCAAGAAACCAGCTTCAAAGCGCTCATAAAAAAAGCAGCAAAAAACTAACAGCAAAAATTATAATATTAAAATTTTATTACATTAAAGAACAGCCAGAAAAAAAATACACAAGAAAATGTGTGCCTCCCTTTTTTGAATGGCAACGGCGACGGCGACGATGAGGCAAATCAGATCAACCGCTGTCGGCGTGCCTGAACTGGCATGAACCTGCCGCAGCACGAGTGTACCGTTGTGTGGATGTTGTTGCAACATTGCCAACTCAACTGAAGTCGCAACAGCGGTAAGTGCCCCAACCATTAAACTTCAGCTGGTGGCACGAGCTTAATGTTGTCGTTATACATTTTACAGGTTGACGACACACGACAACAGACCCAACTCCGACGACTCCGACTCCGACTCTGCAACTCCAGCTCCAGCTCTGACGCAAACAGTGAAGAAGTGAAGAATTGTGTGCGCTCCTTGCCTGTCTGTGTCCAGGTGGGGGGCGTGCATCCAACACATCCGTGCATCCACAGGCCATGCATGCACTCTTTGTTCTATACCCTGTATTTCAAATGTTTTTAAAGGGTATTCAGTTAGTTGTGCATATTTTGTGTAAAGTTTTGAAGATGGCAGCAGCAAAATTGGCATTGGTTTGCAATTGAACTTGGTCTTTATGTACATATATATATATACCTAATTTCATAGGGTATCTTCCAGTCCATTTTTGTTTCAGCTTTAGTCTCGTTGACTGGCTGGGGGTCCAGTGCCCGACTGCAGCCTAACAGCTATTAACTTTGCCCGCTTTGCCCATTTTGCATATGATGATATTTTTTTCTTATATTTTTTTTTTTATTTTTATTTTTTTGAGTCTTTAGGCCTCTGTGCTCTCTGGGGGTCAACGTGGAGCGCAGGCGCATGCAGGTTATCGGCCGGTTTATGGTGCCATCAAGCAATGCGCGTCATGTTTATAAAGAAATTCTCCACTTTTCATATAATACGAGTAATTTTCATTGGCAGCGTGTCGTCAAAATGTGCATCCATCGCTGCCGTTGGCAACCTGGAATTGTTGGAGCTGTTTTGGACTCTGTGGTGCTAACCTGACGTGGTTCGTTGTTTATGCTTTTATAATGTGTTGCTACTTTTTTTTCCTGCACTGGTAATGAAGGAAATTATGCATAATAATAATACCTATAAAGAAAAGATATTACAACAAAACAGGTGTTAACAAAAAATAATATTTAAGAAATGAAGACAATAAATAATTATTTATTTAGTTATGTAAAAATCTTTATTGATTTATCATTTTAGATTAAGAAAGTGCCTAGAGTTATTCTATATTTTACATAGAATTAATTATATATATATATACATTTGTGCCCTCCATTTAGGGCTTCAAAATAGATCCTGTTACCAATTTGTGCGAACAATAATGTTTTGTCTTCTGAGAAGCAAACGGAAATGCGATGCTGTAAAAATAAATTAAAATTGGAAGAAACAATATAACTATAGGTGTTTTGTCAAGGAGTGTCATCTTCACTTCCGCTGCTCTTGGCAAGGATTTGAACTCAAGCAGAGAAGAAGAAGAAGAATGTCAGTTTGTGTATTGTTTGCAGGTGCTCTGCTCAGGTGTGTGTGCGTGTGTGTGTGTGTATTGCTGTGGCACTTAATAACTATCTGAGGTGAAGCGAAATTGAAACATTACAGAACGCCTATCAGCCATTTCCATAAGCCAAATGAATCGTTTCCTTTCATATTTAAATCTGAGCAGGCGATTGGGGGCAGGCCACAGGCAGCAGGCATCCCATCAAGCTGACGTTTTCAAATGCTGCCACGCCCATTTAAGTGGCGGCGCAAAAAAAAAAACCAGTAGCCAGTCGTATCAAATTCAGCGATGTCCACACGTCCACAAGTATCCACATCCACATTCACATCATCATCATCATCATAATAATAATCAACATTTTAGCCAACAACGTCAGCCTGAATCCGCAATAAACGTTTCACGTCAAGATTGATCATTGCGGCCAGCCCAGTCCCAGACTCATCCATTTCGCCCAATCAGCCACACCCACAAGATGCAACGCTGCCTCGAAAAGACTAGCTGATGTGGCAACAACAATAGCAGCATTTGGAGTGGCACAAAAGTGCTCGAAGCTGATGTACCCTGTGTTTTTAAAATTAATTAAATAAAGCAATAGCTACACGAAAAATTAAAAAAAAAAATCTAAATATATTAAAAATATTCAACAATATTTTAATAAATATTTATAGACGGATTAGTTAAGCCAACTTCGACTCTGTTGGCCAACAAAGTGAGAGATGCTTCTTTTGCGCATGCAGCAAATTACCCATTATGAATCATATAGGGTATACATATATATGTATATGTATATGTATGTATGTGTGTATAATAAACAGCGGCTTTTCTCTGCAAGCTGCTTCCGTTCGGATCGCTGCAAGGTGTGTGGCAGCAACGAAACAGTAGCTGCCTGCCACTGCCACCTAAAAGCGCAACAATTGGCAATTTCGCTTACTGCGCCCAAAACGCAGCTCCGAATCGCACCTAAAGTCATCTGGCAACAGGTACGCAAAGCCAAACAACTGGAGGCGAACCCAGTGTGTGTGTGTGTGTGTGTGTGTGTGACCTGTGCCCGGCTGTCGCTATGCCCCATGTTGCCATCAACTTTCTACAATAACTGCCACATGCTGGGGATCTATGAATGGAGCTGCAGCCACGTCTCAGCGTCTCATTCTCAACTTGCAATCGGAATTGGAATTGGAGTCGACGCTGGCGGTGGTGCTACATCATCGTCAATGTGTTGCAAACGTTTGTGGCACAACGTCAACTTGTTGTGGATTTCGATTTCCTGTGCTGCACAACGTTTTTTTTTTGACGTTTGCTGGGTCACCTTGCCATGCCACACGGGGCATGCGCTTTTGCCAGTATCCGTAATTGCTCTGCAAACAAAAATTTCAATATGATAATATTTATTCGCTGGAATATGCCTACAGTTACCAGACTAACCATTCGTCTGTCCATCTGTCTGTCTGTCTGTCTGCCTGTCCAGTTACGCCCGCGCTCCACGCAACACTTCGTTTGTTGTTGTTTTTGTTGTTGTTGTCTATTTGACACTGCGCAGGCGGCGAGGATGCACTGCAAATAGCGTGTGGGTGGTCGCCCAACTGACTCCGACTCCAACTCCAACTCCAACTCCAAACTCGGTTTGTCTGCCAGTCAGTTTTGGGGGCCTTCAAGTTCGCATTTTTATTTACATTTTCTATCTGCGCTGTTTGTCGATCTGTTTTCTTCTTCTTTCCTGCTGCAACTGCCTCTGCTTCTTCTTCTTCCTCTTCGATTTTATTTTTTATTATCTAGTTGGCATTTTAGTTGAATTGTTAGCTTAGTTTATGTGCTGAGCCAACGATGCTGCTCCTTTGCCAGAGTCATCGTCAACGTCGTCGTCATTCGCCTACTCCTCCTTCCCCTCCTGCTCCATGAAGCTCGCCCGGATTATGCAAGCTGCTCTATTGCAATTGGAATTGCCAATCTGCATTTCTAAATGCCTGACTTGAATATGGCCCGTTAGCATTAGGATTGATGCAGTCACTGACTATTTGCAGCATTATCGTTATTCAAATTTGAGTGCTGCATTTCTGCGGTGCAGTGTTGCAAAACGAAAAAAGCATGCTTTGCTTTTAAATATCGATGATCAATCGTTGATAAAAATGAACTCAATTTTTATGCATTTTTTATTAAGAGGCTTCGATTTATATCGAGTAGTCTTAATAGTAAACAGTTTTTTCCAACTGACAAACAATTGCTACATTAAAAGTGCTTCAACTAGACTCAACTGCAATCCAAATTGTTATTTTCTTAATTTAGATGATTTTTGTACATTCTTCAATTCGAGTTGAGCCAGAAAAAAAACGCACCTTGCATTTTTGGAATAACTTGTGTAAGTAACTCGCAGCAACCCCTATGGAGAAGCGTGCGCAACCCACAAATGCATAAAATAAAAACAATAATTATAAAAAAAGAAAGACAAAAAAAAAGTAGGAAAACATAATTAGGTCAACGCCTTGTGGCAGCAACAGCGACGACTGCAACGGCGGCGGCGGCACGCGTAATGAACCTGTTCGGGAGCAGAGCAACAGTCGGACGAGCGGTGAACATTAGAGACAAAGACAAAGAGCCGTCGGACGGGCTGGCACCTTGACCAGAATTTCTAATAAATTTCTAGCTAGGGGTAACAACAACAACAACAACAACAACAACCAACGTCAAAACATCAGCGAGTTCAGGTAATGCGAGGGTTCTTAATATGCGCCCAAGCACCCTACACGATCGACTGGACTGGACCTTCTGGGCACAGAGAGAGTCAGTGGTGCGCGGAAATGTGCGGGACATGGCAAGAAGCTAGAAGCGATTGGCGACGGGCGACTGTCGCGCGCCGTTGTTTAATATCCGCTTACCCCGACGCGAGTCGAGTGGTTGCCTGGTCGCCTGGTTGCCTGTCCTAGTTAAGCATTCCATCATGTTGCAGTTGCTTTGAATAATTAGTGCCTCGTGCCAGCGACACCGACTGCAGTCTGCAGTCTGCTGCCTGACCAGTGCCGTCCACCACCACCACCACCTTCCTGTCGCATTCCTGTGCACTTTGCATAACATATCCTTCTCCTGCTCCTGTTGCAGATGTGTTGTATTATGTTGTGTTATGTGGGCAGGTTGAGTGCACTGTGCACTGTGCATTGGAGAGGAACAAGTGCCGCTGCCCAAGTGGGCTGTTGCGGTCACTGATCGTGCACTCGACCGGTAAGGATCATGCTGGCATATGTTACCTTCTGCACTTGAAACTTGCCAACGTTAAAGGTGCAGGCGCGTGGCATGGTCTGCAACTTTGCTGCCACAGCCAGCTGCTGAATGAAACTTTAAAGTTGACTCTTCTTTTGCAGATCAATGACTGACACAACCAGCCATCCGATTGTGGTGCCTCTGCAGTCCTATGCCGGCAAGCGTCTCATTATTGAGCATCTCGTTGTGCTCGACAGCAGCGATGATCTCAAACCACATCCAAATTTTGGTGAAATGCCAGTCTCAGCACCCAAATTCATGGACATGAAACGTCCGACGTTCTTGGAAAAGAAATGGATCGAAAGAACGCTGTTTACGTGTTGCTCCATGGAGGGTCTGTCAACAGTGCTCAATGAGGAGCTTGTGGAGGGTTTGTTGGCTGCCGCGGAAACCTTTTTGAAGGACATGATACAGACTGTCCTGGAGTTTAGCGAGGATCGCTCCGGCAACAATCTCTACAACGATCCTCGCTGCGAGTTGCGTCATGATTTGCGCACGACGATGCGGTTCCTCGATGATCTCGAGGAGGCTGATCATGGCTGCTCTGATGACGATACAGCCTTCGGACATCGTCGGTAAGTTCCTCAGCCTGTAGATATTTAAGCTATCTAATTTTTTTTATATATTCCAATTTCAGGCGCTGGGCGAAATTGGAGCGCAATCGCAATCCTTAAATTTCGCTTGATAACGCACTGCGTGTGGAGTCCATCAATAAGGCTGCCCTCATGGCTTTGGGTATCCGGAAGCCACAAAGCGCCTCGACTGGCGTTGGTTTACCAACTATTGCTACAGGCCGGCCCGCAGTTGGAGCTGTAGCTGGATCTGTAGCTGGATCAGCTGCACCGTTGCCGATACGTCAGTTTTTTGTACGCATCAAGCATATGAAAGTCAGGGATGGAGAACGAGAAACGCTTCCACAAATCCAAACTGCTCTACGATGCCTATTTGACCTACAAGTATTAGAGGATTCGGGAGACTTCTCTCCGGTTTGCGCTGGAAACACGCTCGCGTTACGATTTCAATTGCAATTGCCATGTTCCGGCAGTTCAATGAACTTCCTTTCGAACAAATCTTAACAAAAGCCCAAGGAAACAGGTGGTGTGTCCTTTGTTCAATCAGCTGCTGCGACTGCTGCTGCTGCTGCACTTGGCATTTCAATGAAAATTCATTTATTCTATGCATGCACTTTGAACTTTTGTGCACTCGTTGCAGATGGAGACGCAGACGCAGGCGCAGACGCGGTCCGATGGCAATGTCGATGACAATGCGGAGGAGTACTTAAAGGAATATCCGGCCGGCACAGCTAACGCAGACAGGAAGCATATGCGCATGCGCTAGTCGCCAACTGTCGGCATCGTTGCTTTGGAGGAGTAGGAGGAAACGTGATCTTATCGTGCCGCTCATTATGTTAAGTGCTGGCAATAAAATCAAAGCGCGACCGAGGGCGACACAATCTACGCGTCTCCAATTGAACTTCAATTGAAGCCGTGCGCCAGCTCTCCAGCACAATTGGACACTCACGTCTCCTACTCCCCCTCTCCCTCTCTCTCTCGTGGCTGTTGCTCGTGCTGTTGCCATCAAATTGTGGTAGCATTAATTTCATGTAATCGATTGGATAGCTTGGAGTGGGTTGTGAGTGTCCATTGCACATATCTAATTAGGTATGCAGTTGGCAACAGGCACATTTCTAGTCAGCTTAGAAATAGAGCTCGGCTATCAAAAACCCTAAACCAAAAGTCAATTAGCATATTGGAAATTATGGCCAGCAACAAAAATCGTAGAACCTTTGTAGAAACTTGGTTCTAATTTGTTTTAAGATGGGGTTTTACGCAATCAATTATTACTTCTGTTTTGTAGAAATGATTTAGAAAAGGAAATTTGATTTTATTTAAATTAAAATTATTTTCGTGTTATACGACATATATATATAAATATATTCATATTTTTTAAAGATCGTTGAGCAAATACAACATAAAGCTCAAATATAAAAAAAAAACTGCTTTTTTTTTCTTTGCATTGAACTCCAATAATATTTTAGATAATAGGGTCTCTTTGCATACAAGTCCTGGGATAATTAAACAATTACACTGCATTATTTTTATTGGGAATTTTTGAACTAGAATATTATTTGTACACAATACGATGCACTGCATAGAATAATGAAAACTGTACTTTTAATCCAGGGTAAATAGTTCCTTTGGCTAGATAAGCATTCATTTGATGTCTAAACAAATTTCGAGCTCGTCTATTTTTTTTGGGCACACCTGTCGGTAAAGCTACCCACCCCTATGACCCCTAGGAACTAAGCCTACATGTTGCAGCCTTAGCTGTGCTGCAAGGTATCCCTTTTCAAGGACCCTACAGCTGCTTACCCACTTATCGGGCGTTTGTGCCGTCAGGCGTAAACTTGACAGGTAGACAGGAAAGTTCAAGCCATACATAGCACGCCCCCTCCCTCTCCCCTTCCCCCACCCACGCCTGTTGAAACCACCCCAAATGACTGTTAGTGTCACTTGAGTATAGATCACTTTTCCGACCGGAAGGAGGCGACTCGAAAGTATGCAAGGTGTATTTGCATAGTCTCACTCCACGCCAAGCAGGAAGGCGAATGCCGACACACACACACACACACACCCCAAACTGACAACGTTCCGTTAGGGCGCACTCCGTTTACAATATATTTGTATAACATCGGCCAGAACAACAAAGAGTTCTTCTTGTTGTTGGGAAGCGTTGCACCTTTTTTGCATAAGGTCGTCGCCTGTTCCGATTGCCAAAGACTTCATAAAGTGGCAGCTGTGCCAATACCACGATAAAAAAAAAACAGAACTGTAAAGCACCTTTTCATATATTCATGTGTTTATTTGTTGTTTGCCTTGCCCCGGATAAACGTTACGGAAATTATTGTGTATCAATTGCGGCTGCTCTACCATTTTATCACTTAAGTATTTAAACACTTGTGGCCAGATAAGGTGCTCATCAGCCACATGAATACATTATTCCTTTCGATTTGTTTACACATATCTACTCTTTTAGGTATTTACGCAACTAGCTTCAGATATTTGAAAAGGTATTCTAAAGTGGCGCTTTGATATGGGGCAACTTGCTGGGTTGTTAAGTAAAAAGTCACCCAAAAAGGTATAAAAGTGGAGAACTCAGACGATTTTGTGACATAGCAGATTTGGTTGCCTTTGTCGGGAGAAGATTTAGAATCTTTTAAAATATATTATTAACTCAAATTATATTTATATACTCAACTCCTATGTATGAATTAGTCTTCATAGAAGAAGTGTCAAAATGTGGCACATAATTTCTAAATTGTCGCAGTGCATAAAATCTCCCATTTGAATAATAATAAAAAGGCGGTTATCATTCTTAAAGCACATAAATTCATATGTATTTTGTATGATCCACAACACGAAATTAAATTTAATTGGATCATAAGATCTTATTAGATAATACACAAATTCGAACAAATTGTAGAGCTATTTCTTAAAGCTTATTAAATTTACAGATTAAAATAACTTTAGAAACTTTAACTTAGTTAGATTAGTATTCATTAATTTTATTAAATACTACTTAACTCCAAATCTTATTTGCAGTAAAAACGACGAAAACTAATCAAAATTTCCACACGATTTGAACAATAAAAAATAAATAGTGATGCCAAAAGTGCTTAACATTTTTTTTTACATTTACTGCGCCATTAAAAAATTTCGATTAAGTTATATAAAATTCTATAGCTGCTAAATTGTCTATTCGCGCTTAAATTGATTTTTTTTTTTACCACTTTCAATGCTCGTTTTAGTTAGTTAATAAAGTTAAGCTCCTCCCATGGACATGCCAGGTTTCACTTGCTGATGCAATTTGCTTCCTCATAAAACATCAGCTACGTTTCTAATCTGCGCCATATGCTACGCTTGCTCCGATGGTCGTCGACTGGGCGACTGGTCGATGGACACCACTAGGCACTCACAAAGGAGCCATAAAAAACTATCGACACGTAACGATTTGTGCCGCACCAGACACGCTGTTGGTGTTTCTGTTGTTGTTGTTGCTCCGACTGTTGCGTATTACGGCGTCTTACAGCGAAACCAAAATCCGTGCACAGCCCCCAAAGACAATATTTATGGCTTTATTAACTTCAAAACGCAACAGCAACAGCAGCAACAGCGGCAGCCGGCAACAGCGGCAACAAAGTGTTAAAGCCAGGCCAGGGCGATGAAGTTGTGTAAATGAAATTAATCTTCAATAGACACAGGGCAATAAACGAACGGCAGAACGACCCATATATATGATGTACCCCAACCCCTGCCACAACCCCAACCCCAAATATTATTACCAATACCAACCGCTGGCGACTGCCATTAGTCATTAAACAATTTTCCAGTGAAGCATCGGCCACAGCATCACAGCTTCATCCTACAGCTGGAGGCAACTCCAGCGGCAACTGCAACATCGGCTGCTGCGTATTTTGTCAGGTGTCATAAAAACCGAATTTATTGCGCATGCGCAGCCTGATGTTCCTCCATATGAGAAGGCGCATTTTGTTCCAGATTGTGTTTTTCCGCTCTGTATTTTTTTTTTTTTTTTTTATTTTTTTTAATTTTGTTTGCGGCAGGATTGTAAATCATGATGCGTGCGAGTTAAGGTGACAGCACTTTAGGGCAAATAAGCACACACAAAAACCTGAGCAGGTTGCTGGAATTTTAATTAAATGGATCACGAAGTGTGTAAGGAGATTTACATTGACTACATGCATATAAATGTCAAACAGTGAAATGATTACGACTCTATAACTTTTTGCAGTACACTATGAAATTGATGAATAACTTTCATATAAATATGATTTATGTATGATTTATGAAATTCGTCTAATAAGTAGGACACAGAAGGTTGCATTTTCCTGTAAGCCGGAGTTAATCTGGAATTGAGATATATAAACTCAAAACTCGGCTTTCAATTGATTTTGTCTATGACAGCTTTATGATATAGCTAACCAATTCAATCATATCACTCAACAATAAATCGAATAAATATACCAAGTATCATAAAAATATGCTTCTTTTTCATATAGCCAGAATTGTTGTCTGTATTTTTAACGCTTCTGATTCCATTTGAGATATTGTTATACGTGTCTTTAAAATGCATTAATGACGCAGCAATATTCTTGAATATGGACTATCTAAGCCAAGTGGGATAGGTATAAAAATCAACTGCTTTATTTCTTATAACTTATTTAACATTTCCTATCAATCCGTTCATTTCTACAAGTCCATTAAATTCGCTGCAAAGAAATGCCATAAATATTAATAAATTACAAAAGGCCATATCAGATCATATATAGTGCAAAATTCACACGATCTTTGGCAATAATACTCTCGAATATGACTCTCAGCCAAGTTGGGTAAGTATCAAAACCAACTTTATTTATTATCCAACATTTCCAATCAATCCGATAATTTCTACAAGTCAATTCAATACGCTGCAAATTTGAAGTTCTTTCTAACTGCACTCAGAAATGCCATAAATATTAATAAATTACAAAAGGCAATATCAGATCTATATATGAACTGCAAAATTCACACGCTCTCGCCTGCGGGTGTTCTCCGGGACACCGTACAAGAAGGGCACGTAATTTGCCCGGCTCGTTTCGGGCTGTGTTGTGTGCGGTGCACTTGTTCCCACAAATTCCAAGGCATAGGCAATTTCCATGAAGCAAACAACAAGCAAAAATTTCACACTCTTGCATACAAAAGCGATGAGCTAAAAAAAAAGGAGAAAAAAACACAAAACAGCAAAAAAAAAAAATAAAATGGTAAACGAGAAATTTGTACTGTCGAAAATGCCACTGAACTGAGAGTCGGTGAATGAGACCTGCTGGAGGCATGAGAAAAACTGGGTACTCTGAGACAGATCGCAGCCATCAGCATAATCAACAAGATCACGCATCAAACGAGACGACAGCGGCATAAGAATGCAAACATTAAGAGATTTTATGCGAGTTGTTCACATGCCAAAAACAAAAAACAGCAAAACAACAAAAAAAAATCGAGAAGACCGCAGGCAGCAAGCAAACAAACAGGCAAACAGGTACACAGGACGATTATCCTGTCATTCACTTGTTGCGCTCCGAAACCGAAAGAAACAAATCCAACAAAAAAAAAAGGAGAAGAATTAAGCGAAATGTATCACACACACACACACACACCCAGATATATACACACACACAGGTAGTTGGAATATTTCAGTGCCTTAACCCGCAAAAGGGCTGTTCTGCTGCTGCTTCAGTTACACTTCCTGCGCCCTCCTCCTCTGCGTCCATCCAGCCACGTACGTAGTATGTGTTTCGGGATAACGCTGGGATTCTTGGTAGCGTGTGAACCTGTTTCGTCTTCGCGCTAGTTTCAGCTCACAGTTCAACTCATCGATGCTTCTTATTTTCACTTTTTTTTATTTCTTATTTTTTATTTTTAGGTAATTTTTTTAGCATGATTTTATTTTCGGTTCGATGCTAATCTGAAGCTTTGAAATTTTTGGCACAAATCGCCCGTTTTTTTAAATATACAAAAATAAACTGGGTTGTTGCTGTTAGTTTTGTTGTTGTTGTTGTTGTTACTGTTCCTGGCCAAATTTCAGTGCGCATTTCGTGTTTTTCGATAATTTATTACCGTTGCCCAATAAACGAAGCTTTGCTTTTTAGCTTAGTTTTGCTTTTTGTGGGTCGCCGCCAAACTTGAAACAAAAATAAACCAAAAAATCATAATAAAACTTTTTTATTGTCATACTCGCATTTATATTTGTGCGATTAGATTTTCAGCTTTTCTTACCTGCAATTTACATTCGTATTTTTTGTGTTTCATCTTAAAAGAAAAAAAAACTTCATTCGTCACACGCAAAAAAAAAAATTATAGTTCCCACGCATTTTCAGTTCGTGATTATTTATAAAGCAGATCGATCTGAGTTGTAAAACACAAACGAATTTTATTGTTCTTGTTCAGCTTTTAAAAGGGCATATCAATTGAAAGACAAACCGAAGAGTTTTTAAGCTGGCTTAAAAATAACTTTTACTTTTGTTAATTAATTTATAAAGTTTTTAAAAAATAATATTTAATACTTTTTATAGCCTATAGAAAATACAATTTTCACTTGATAATTAATTAAGTGCATTATCGAAATATTTGTATTTTTATAGCAATTAACCTACCTTCGAACGGTTCATAAATATTATTATTGCCCAAATACTTTTCGTTTTTCCAAAGCAAACAAATCTTCCCCATGAACCAAAGCCAAAATTGGTAATTGTGACAGCAAACCACTTGCCACAAATGACATGCAAAGCAGTTGTCATTAAACTTAACGAAAATGAAATTGCTCAAATTGTTGGCCATAAATCAACGCCGGACGAGCGCTGATCAAAACAAACTCGAAATTTTGCGCTCGATTTCACTGCTTAAAAAAAAGAAAAATAAATATACTTCACCTGTTCATTGAGACAATGACTGTGGTTGGTTGGTTTGCTTGGTGACAGGCCGGTCGAAATTCCCTCTGCCCCTTATCGGGCATCGGGCATCGGGCATCGGGCATACAAATACCGTTGACAAGTACAGGCGACTCAATTGCGGCACTTGTTGCACGACACTTGAATGAAAGGAAGAAAACAAAATAAAAATAAACCAAAATCAAAGTAAATGAAATGAAATTAATTTTTGGTCAGTCAGCCAGTGACGACTCGTATATCATTGGAGCACTGGATCATTGGAGCGTAGCGCATCCACAGCATGACGTGACAGAAAATATTGTGATTTTTCACGTAGCGTGTGTTTTTTTTGACTGAAATTTGGAATATACCAGACTTACATATATATCTGTATATATATATATATATTTTTGGAAACTCGCCGCTGCTGTTGTTGTTTTTATGGTTTAATTTATGGCACAAAGTTGACAGGCGCGTCTGCCCACTCAGAGGTTAAACGAGCCCCGACTCTTGTCCATAGCCAGAGCAGACGTGCAGACACAATAAGCGCTAAATGACATGAGCAGAGCCTGTGCTGATGTCGCCGCCACTACTCCTACTCCTGCGACTGCGCCTGCTCCTGTTCCATATGAGTTTGCAGTTTATTGCTTACAAGAGATTTGGTCTGCCTGTCCCTGTCCACGCATTTTGATTTAATCACAGCGGACGCCGCCTTTAAACGCTTGTTTCGGTTTCCTTTTTTAATACACTTCCCAAGTTGAAGATGATATGGGGAACTTCCCACAGATCGCTTTACACCAGAAGTGTTCAAAACTCCCACAATTCAATCCTGTTGCTAAATATTTCAACTCTTAGCTGTCATCAGCAAAGTATGATTTAAAATTTAATTAACAATAAGTCAAATAAATAAGTAGTTATTTAATCAGTGAGTGTATTGGGAGTTCGGCATTCGAGTGGTAAATGTTCTTCCACATTTTATCTTGTTTTGTGTTCGCTGAATGCAAACCATCGCCTTAATTGTGCAGAACGAAAAGCTTGCTCCACTAATTAAACGCCCGAAAAAATAAAACGTACAAAAATTGCATTTCATTTTATTTCATTTCAGTTTGTTTAACAAATTTGCTGACAAGCACGCTGACAGCGTACAACAACAAATAAAAATAAAATAAAAATACAATAAAAATGTACAGAAACGAAAGACTTAAGCAACGAACTTGCGGGCTCACCACTTGACCTCAACGCACAATGCGTTCAAAAATTTTAGCCGCTTTCCCGCCGCCGAAATTAAGCCGCAGTTTCAATTTGCCGAGTGCCACACACAGTGCGAGTTGTGCGAACACACAACAAAAAAAAAATATGTACACAAACCAAAATGATTGCCATGGATATGGTTATAATCGGCGCAGTCTTTCTTCTCAAATGGCAAATCAATGGGGCGCAAAAATGTATGAAAAAAAACAAAAATACAAAACTACAAATAAAAATCGAAACCGAGCAAAAAACACACAAAACTGAAAGTATCGATAAGAGGCTGAATTTTCACTTACTACCTGTTTTGGGTGTTCCAAACAATGGGCAGTCGCTCTATGGATGAAGCAGTAACAATTATGCTCTTTCCAGCTCAAACAAAGGCAGCTCGTGGAATTTTGGATCAGAATTGTTTTTTTTTTTTGTCGCAATGCGTGTGAATTTCATCGGTAGCCAAAACAGTAGGCAAAAGATTCATTTGGATAAGTTGTGCAAACGCCCACACAACAAGTACAATTTGCAGGGGCGGTTTTAAGATGAAAATTGGTGTGTGTGTGTGTGTGTGTGTGTGTGTGTAAACAACACACCACAAATTATGGAATATTTCACAAGAAAAAGAATTCAAAAGATACCCATAGATAAGCGTGGCTAATAAAGTGACAGACGAGATGTTTGCCAAGCAACGACAGGTTGTAATTAATTGAGGTACTTGACTCAAACAGTTCTTAAAGTGGCGCCATCTGCTGGTAGCCAATAAATGTGGCTAAAATAAATATATAAATCGTTAAAAATCGCTATTAATCAAGCAGCTACATTTATAAGCCAAGGCACCTACGACCTATTTAAGTTGCAAGTGATTTAAAAAAAAATATAAAAAAAATATTGGCCAAACCACAATTGCTATATATTATTATGTGGCGCCATCTATCAACAGTTTAGCAAGAGCAGCAGAAGCAGCAGAAGCTCTTAAGACATGTGATGATCACTTGCTGGCTGCACTTCTGGCTGTTCATCAGGTTGCGGCTCCCAGTTTTGAGTCACGTTTCGTGTATCTCTGCTCGCATCTGGGGCAATTAATTTAAACGCACGCTGTAATATCTCATTTTTCGGCCTAAGAGACCAAAAAGAAGCCAGCGAAATTCATAGAAGCCATTGGCCATAAACCATTCAAAATGAGAACAAACGCAAGTTGCTCCAGTAGCCAGCTCCATTGCATGGCTGAAGCTTGAGTGATACGAACTTATATATATATATATATATATATCCACTTGTTACTCCATTTACAAGTTCCATAGAATTATGATTGAGATCGCGGGCCTATCATAAAAACTGAAAAACCAACTTTATTTGGAAATTTAGCTGTAAAATGTAGACCCAAAAAAACAGAAGACTTCAAAATAAAAAAACCTCAAGTGTGTCTGTGTCACAGGGGCAAGTGGCAGGCAGGCAGGCGTTGACGATTCAGTTGAAGAAAACTTGGCGCATAAATCTCGACAACATTTTCATTTCCAAAGTCACGGCACGCCGCCGCCGCCGTCGCCGCCAACGAAATTAGACTAAAAACGTTGACAAGTGTCGTCTGGCCAGTGGCCAAGTTTTCGGACCTGAACTTGGATTTGTGCCTGAACTGCAGCGGAAGTCAATGCCGGCAGCCGCACGCCGGCGGCACCAGCCGCACCTCCCCTCCCCCATGGAATACCAAGAAGTTGCCGCAGCAATCAGACGAAGTTGTCGCCATGTCTCTCCGACTCCAACTCCAACTCCGACTCCGATTCCAATTCCGATTCTTACGTGAAGTCGGTTTCAGTTCGTGCGTCGCCGCCTGTTTGGCTCTTTTGGGGCTTTGGCGCGAGTTTGACTAATTAAAGCGCAGACTTGGGCATTTTTAATTTGTTCGCTTGTAAAATGAAATTAACTTTTTTTTTTTGTTTCTCTCTTTCTTTCTGGGCTCGTCTTCATCTCCAACTTGGACTTCGTGCAGCTTGTTTCCATTTGAACTTTGAAATGGTGCGTGTCGCTTGCAATACTCTTTGCCACGAGGGGAGTACCCTGAGCTGCCCAGAGGATTTGTGATTAATCTTTAATTTTAAGTGTAAATTTGTGTTAACATAATTAGCATCCTTAGATGAAGTCTTCCTATTTGGTATGTTCCTATTGAACAGCAGCAAACAAGCGAAGTCTGTAAGACGTTTGCGAATGACGTCCAAAGTAGAATTGCAAAATTGCAAGCCGGAAAATATGTTATATGTCCCAAGTCACCAATAATAGCCTAGCTCCAAATTAGCTCCACAAGGGTATTTAAAGTTTCAGTGCTGGTTGGCTCATTCAATTGTTTGGTTCTTTTGGCCGTTGAACTGGTCTGGTCGTTGGTGCTTTATGGCCAACAGTTTGTCAATTTGTAATGTCACTGACTTCCAAGAATCGCACGATGTGCGCTGACCTCCATAGAGCTCTCGACGCGCTCTCCATATGCACAGTTGGAGGCAGTTTTTTGTTTTTTTTTTTGTTGGCTTACTGCCTTGGCCAATTGACGGGCCCCACAAGCTACACATTTCACTTTCAGCAACGAGCACAGCAACAATGCTGTCGACATCTTCATCTTTGGCGCATCCAAAAATGGCAGCAATTGTAAATTTTTGGACCAGGTGCGCAGGTGCAGAAGTCATAGGAAAAAACACATGTTAACCAGCCGGATTGGGACCAAGGAACGAGAGGATCTGGTGATTGGGCGAGGGTTGGGTTGAGGGGGATTATTGTTGTTGTTCAGGATGCGGACAGGCCGACTCCATGTGCTGGCGGCCCACGTTGGCGCAAATGTCAGGCTATAAATACCGAATTGGTATTGCAATTGCAATTGGCTAAAATGCGTTTTTGGCCGCTACACATAATGCAAATATGGAAAAAAAAAATGTTATTGTTGTTGTTGTTGCGGTTGCTGTTGCTGTTGCATTTACTGTTGTTATATGTGTGTTGTTGGCAATTGTACAAGTTTCGCAATTGAAATAAAGTTGCACTAAACGCACTCGGAAAGCCTGAAATCGCCAATTGCATTTAAATTTTACATTTACATTTGCATTTCAGTTTGTGTTTCGTTTTAATTTTTTTGTAGTTTTTGGTCATCTTGCGGATGTTGCTCTTTGGTCCATTTTCTGTACTTATTTTGGCTATTTATAGTTTTGGTTTAATATACCCTGTAACTATAGAATATGTACAAAATGGTATCTTAAGTTGTGTAAAATATGACCAAATAATAGGTGTAAAAATATATCTGTCTTTCCAACTTTTTAATCTTTCAGATTTATTTTTAGTTACACACAACTTTTGTTAATTAAGCATAAATCTATTATTTAAATTTTTAAGAGTTGTAAGTCTAATTTAAAAATCTTTCGATTAGTAATTATATTTAATCATTTTTAAGAGTTGTAAATCTAATTTAAAAATATTTCGATTAGTACTTATAATTATGAAAATTCTTTATAAATATATAGTATCTTCGATCCGTCCACTTCCGATGAGAGACCATTCTTTCCTGTTGTTATTATGGCATTTGCATTCAGCTGGTTTGGATGATATTGATGATGTAATTTGGTAATTGTTTTGCTGGCTGGTTGAAAACAATTAACACACTTTTCAATGGGTTATTAATGACATAGGGAAAAAAGTAAGCAGCTTTTGCTGGGTATGAGTCGCAGTGCTCGATAACTCGCTGTACTTTCACCCACAATGGGAAGACAATAGTTTTTGAAAATAAAAGTTTTGGTCATTTGATATGGGGGGAACAATGGACGCATAAACACAAGCGACACGAGACAGGCTCACCTGCAGCGATCTTTGATGTAATAAGCAGTGAAAACTTCAAAACAAATGGATGTGGATATGGAAATGGAAATGTGGTTATAATAAGTGGATTCTGAGTGGCCGCTTTCAAATGTGACTCAAGCTGCAACATGCAGCATGTGCCACCCGTATGTTAGATGGAAATGGAGAAACCTTAGTTATAAGTCATTTTTATTGAACATTTAGCGCAGCTAATCGATTGTGTAATGTAGAAGAATTTGTTGCACAGTTGTTGCCGACACACGTATGCATATATATATATATATATAAATAGCTCATGAGTTGCAGTTAGGCAAGATTTATGTGCAACCTGCGCGGCGTTAATCAATAGATGCGCAACGAATAAATTTCGAATCAATGATGCGATATGTTATGCTGCATACATCATGTGGCATCAATTGGCGCCCCAAAATATAACCAGTTGCAACTTGCCGGGTATTATTTATTTAAAGATAATCTCAGGGTATGCATAATCTGCGATTTGTTAAAAATTATTTATTAACAATTTTGTAAGCCATAAAAATATATATATTTTTTTTTGTCTTACCAATTTTCACAAGCCCTTGCGAACACATTCGTTGACATTTGACATTCCCAACTCTTTGGGCCATAAATTTGAAATGTAGATCACAAATTTCAATTCTTACATCAATATTTTTGGCCCCTGGGGTGCGATCATAACACGTGTAGCTCCATAAATAATGGCATTGTAAAACCCTATCCGGCTACCCGCTTGACTTAACACAACCCCCCCTCATTATTAATATGCAATCGAAATAATTTATTCGTAAAACGCTCAAATTTATTAACACGAAAAAAAAACGCATAAGGCTAAAATGCGAAGAGTACAGCGCCAAGAAATTAAAACTGCCAACGGAAAGAGATGGGCAGAGGGACGGGGGGTTGAGGTAGTCAAAGACCATAACTCACAGCGATGACGGGATGCGGCTGAGGGGGAAAACTATTCCATTTGGCATGCGGAGGGAGGGTGCACAGAGATTTAGCCTCAACACGTGAGCCCCGCATTATATTTATTTATAAATAATAATTATGGGCAACCAAATGGCATCAGTTTTTTGGGGGAAAGTGCAGCTCATAAGTGGAAACATTTGTGTGTGTGTGGAAAGTGATTAGACCTGATGCTGCAGACTGCCACTAAGCCAGGGAGCGGGTGGTAGCGGCTTGGAGGCGGACCGACACATATTGGAAAATCTTATTTCTCAGGACTGTCACCTTTCGCCGACAACACGAAATTGAAATCAGCCAATTGCAATGCAACTGTCAAAGTCTGTTTATTGTTTTCCCAATTGAATTGGTGATATTCATTCTTATTTATGAAATTTAATTCGTATTAGTTTCCCAACTGTGCTGGGAAAAATGCTAATCAGCGTGGGAGGTATGTGTCCGGACTACGTGTGAACCCAATTGGATTGTAGCTCTTCAGGAAACCACATTAATTGATATACCTTCGACAATATTTATCAGTCTGGAAACCAATTCCAAATCCATTGAACTGCAGCTAAATTATGATTTAAAATTTAAATTAGAAAATTGTTTCATTTTTCCTTTTTTTTTTGTAAAATTTTGTAATTTATCAGTCTGAAAAACATTTTAAAGGAGCCCAGCAAAAAAAAATGTTCATATGAAAAAGTGCGTGTCGTGTTTGGGAAAGCCGAAAAGCAACTTGGCCCAAAACGTATTTGGCACTTGGTAAGCGGCGTGACATTTCAATTAAAATGCTAATTTGGTAACGGACATGATTGGCAAAGGGAAGGGGGGGGGGGGGCTCGGGTAGCAAATTGTAGCCAAACATCTTGTTAAAGGCTGGCCAAAATATGTAGGTAAAATGCTGCCGGCAACTATTTAGTAAAGTAAATTACTTTATTAGAGGCAGGCCGTGGGCTTTTAAAAGGCATGCCATGGAGCTCAGTTGGCTTGCAAGTGCATTAATCAAGGCCCCCACACACCAGCACACACACACACACTCTCTTATGTATGTGTGTGTGTGTGTGGAACCCACTCTGTGTACTTAGAGACATGTGTGTACACCACATGCGATTGCACTCACGCCCTGACACTCGTGACTTTTTTAAGTTAATTTATCATATACAAAATTTACTTCGTGTTTCCCTTGCCACATTGCCATGTGTTGCACTTTCTCTCTATGACATTCTTAGCGATTTGGAGAGTGTATCTTTTAGGTTTTTAAAAATAAAATGCTATCATGGCAGGATTGCCAGGCAGCCCTTCTTTTTTCCGCTCATCTGCCACACTTTAATTGTGACACGTGAGGCAACTTGGAAAAAATGGATAACAGTTGCCACAGAAAGGTGATGATTATTCCCAGCTAGTTGCACTTGGCTCCTTCATCTCCCTTTATATCTCTTCGTGTTTGGATGCACTTTCTAGCTGGCTTAGGTGCGCATTGATTTGGGAATAAGAGAAACCACTGTTCCACTGTTGCCATCCAAGTGTGGGCGGTTGCCACAAAACATGTGAGGCAATTAAGTTGGTTATCTTCCCATTTTTTAGCAGTTAATCAGAAAATGCTCAACGCTTTCAACAGCTCATGCGTAATTCATATTACATGTAATCGAGAATGTCTGAAGAAGTTTCAGATTACAAGTCGATGCAATTTAGATACAAAGTTACAAGTAGCTTGGAATCTGAAACCAGAAGTTTCTAAAAAAAAAACTGCTCATTCCCCATATTAATTTTTAAAGAAAAAACTTAATTAAAATTTTTAAAGTAAGTATTAATTAAAGTATATAAATGACTATATTTTTAAATTTTCTACTCTCTTTTTTAGCTATCAAATTAATTAATTTAAAATGTAGAAATTCCGTTAAAAGCAGCGACAAATTAGTCAAAGAAAAAAAATATATCAACAGAATTTGCAATAAAAGCCGGCAACTGCGGCCACCAGTTCAGTTGCTCGTTCCAGAGTTGACAACTTGCAACAATAGCCACAAGTTGCAAATGCAATTGATAAAAAAAAAGAAGAAGCAGAAAACGAAATAAAAGAGCAAATCTCCCCAGCGACAAAGCAAATGAGACCCACTGCGCACTGCGCTGCAGCGATGAGAATCAGTGCCCCAAACCAGCCACAAAGCGCCAGCCAACTTGCAACTTGCAACGAGCAACTGGCAACGGTGACAGGAATGGCAAAAGACGCCAGCGCAGACGCAGGCAAAAGCTGTCCAAGTCGCAGTTGTTGTAGTTGCAAGTTGCAAGTTGAAGTTGAAGCGAGCGCTGTTGCAACATGTCAAAATAAATCAATTGATTGATCTTGTTTTATTTATGTCCAATTCAATTTCGATCAATGAGCAGCGCACACGAATGCAGAATGCCACAGCAGCGGACAACCAAGCGAAATCGAGAACTGAGCAAAGAGAGAGAGAGAGAGAAAAAAAGAGTGAGAGAGAGATAGGGAGAGGGGGGGGGGGGTTAGCAGTGCGTGCTGCTTGTCACTGGCGCTTAAACATTGCCAACTGTCTTTTTTTTTTTACTGGGGTGTTGGCCGGCGGCGCGCGTGCTTTAAATGGCTTTCAGACTTCAAAGAGTTGGCAGTGCCAAGAACTTGCACAAGAATACAGTTAACTTAAGTGCTACGTGGCTTATGGGATAGAATTATGCCCAAAATGTGGGGTCAAATCTGTTTTATTATGTGCCTGAAGTGGAAATCATTTAAATAGGAATGTTGAATAAATGCTTGGCACAGTTTGTTAACACTTCCTGTCTGATAATTCCAGTTAAATTTACTTGTGCAGTTTACAGATCAAAATGCCATATTCTAATAAATAAATATTGCAATAGTTATGTATACAATTAAGTAAAAAATAAAAAAATATACAAACAAATACACACAAATAAGTAAAAAAGAAAAAATGTTGTAGTCAAAGTCTGTCAATTTATTTAATTTAGCGCCATTATAAATTTAAAAAAAAAAATCAATGCTACATACATATACGTATGAACTGTATTATCTTATATTTAATATATATTTTTTTTAGTTGTATCCGCTTAAAATAAAGGCGCCTAAAACTGTGCTATAATCTCAATTTTTATGCCATCGATAAGTAAAAAAAGAGCAAACTACTCCCACAATAGCAAACTTTGCATAATCTACGTAGTAATACTTATAAACATATGCAATTTGAATGGAGTTATTTATAGGAAACAAATGCAACAAATGCCCCCAAAAGAGCTATGAACTCTGCCGAGGCAAAAGGCAAATAAGCGACGCAACTTTTGTCATAATCATGCAAATGTCACCTGCGTTTTTGGGCTGTGGCCAATTGCATATTTTGTGATATTCCGAAAGGTCTATTAAATATGTGCATGCCATGCAAATGCAAATGGATAACCCAAAGAGTTATGGACCATGCCAATACCCAGCAGGTCAGCTTGTACAATTTTGGGGTCCTTTGGGAGTTGAGAAGAGATGCCAAATGGAATTTCCTGTTGGACGTACTGGACGTACTGTGGCACTCGAGCATGACTTCAAATTGTATGGAAAGAGTACTTTAATAGCTATTGTAGGGTAACCATTGAGCCACTGGGGGCTTAGTCGATTCCGGTGCAGGAACACACATAACACAAGGCAATAACAACAATAACAACAATAATCACAATAGCAACAACAACAACAACAACAACCACAATTCCTCAACTGCAAATGCAACTGCATTTTTTTGCATTTCATTCGCAAATCAATAAAAATCAAATAATACACAAACTGTGGGATCAATCACATTTATGCTAATGCAAAACTTACATAATCAACAGCGAATGCGGACGGCACAGGGGGGTGGGCTAAGAGGGGGGTGGTTGCCTGTGGGGTTAGGTGGGTGCATGCCGCTGCCATGACAAATTCAATTCAAATTTTGTTTTGACAAATTTGGCGACGCTTAGATAAGCTTAACACGCAGATTGCAGATATGTCTGAATGAGCATATATATAAATATATATATATATATGTATATATAGATATATATGTGAAGTTTTGCAATTATAAAAGCGGATCTGGCAGCAGCAGAACGGGCACAATGAACGGGGTATCTCGTTTGGTTTTGGTTCTTGCACTTTCACTGCTTTAAAATGCATACCACCTACATTTTGCTGCTCGATTTGCTTTGGGTTTGCCTTTGAGATTGGCTTTGCCTTTGACGGTTCACTGGCCAGAGTGGTGTGTGCTGATGCTGATGTGGATGTGGATGTGGATGCTGATGGCTTAGGGGGCGATGGAATCACCGTTAAACATTCTGCATAAGTAAGGAAATTGTTACGGGAAGACGAGTTACTGATGCGGATGCTCGCTCGCTGGCTGGCTGGCTGGCTGGCTGGCTGGCTGGCTGGCTGCTCCAGAGTCCAGTGGCAGTGGCAGCGCCAGATTCCATTGTTCTACTGCTGAATTGCAAATCGCGCTCATAGTTCACCACAATCGGTTGCAATTTGCCGTTTGTTGGGGCAGGCAGCCCCAGCATCAGCCTGAGCCTGAGCCAGAGCATCTGCTTCTGCTTCTGCTTCTGCATCTGCTTCAGCTCCAGGTTCAATCAACCCTCCGTCCAGTGGTTAGGCCATTGACTTGCCACACACACACGTGGGTGTGTGTGTGTGGACCGTATCGTGGTCACTGTGGCCTTGTCGTTTGCCCAAGTTGAATGTACCGTTGTGTCTTTGAACTCTTCACTCGCTTCGATCTCTCTGCCACATCAATGGCATAACGCAGCAGCGGCAACAGCGCCGTCGCCGTCGCAGTCGCAGTCGCAGTCGCCACGCCAGACACTCAGACGACGCCAATGAATGAGACAACGAACTTGCCGTGAGATGCCGCCCAAAAGAACATCAAATAAAAAAAAATAAAAAATATATATAAAATATACCTGACGCGATCTTCTCACATGCAAATCGCATTTGGATATCGCTGAGTTTGCAATTAACATTACAAATTTGTTTTTGGCTGATTCGACCAAAAAAAAAAAGGAAGAAGCTGCCAATTAGCATCGTGTGGAGCGAAGAATTGATATATGCAAAGAGCGTAGACGCGTCTTGGACTTGAATGAAAGCGATCTCCGATGACAAAATCCTTGATGTCAACGTTCATTGATCTTGCTGCCATTTGCAGATCTCATTTCTCAGAATTTCTGTTGCCAAGTCAAATTCTGTCTGCAGATTTGGGTTGATCTTATGCATCCGATTTGTGTTAACTACTTTTCCAGCTTAAATAATTATAGCCAATATGAAGGCAATATTTACTCCGTTTATAGATTTTTTCTGTAACCCACCAAGAACAGAACTCATCCGAAATGCATTCGGGAGTACAGAAAATCACGTTCCATGTTCATCTCCAATTGTTTGCTGGCTGCTGCCCTTTTGGCGCCTTTGCGGCTGCAGTCCACCCAAATCGCAAACTGAAACTTGTTGCTTGTTGCTGCAGTAGTCCCTGTCTGGTGGTCGATGGAGATCGGCTTGGCTTGGAATGGCCTGCGCATGGGTGATAAATAAATTCAGGTATTAACTTGCCATATATTTTCATTATATGCGACACAGAAAGTCGTGTTTTATTTCAACACAAGTGGATTTTAATAATAAAATGTGTCTAATTTGGTACCCACTCGCATCGAGGAAACCAGGAAACCTGATTGTTCAACACACCTTTACCAGGTGAGATTTGGTCTGGTCTGCGAGTGCCTGCCTGCCCACTGGCCTTTGCTAGGTGTGTGGTGTGTGTGTGTGTGTTGCAACTGCAACTTGTATCCGCATCCTCAGTGGTACGTGCGAGGCGTCAATGCTTCATTTTCACTGTCATCTTAAGTTGATTGCAAGTTACGAGCGTGTTGACAACAACAACAACAAGAACTGTGAATTGTAACGGTAATTGTTGGCTAGCATGCGTGTGTGTGTGTGCGTGTGTGTGTGTGTTATGGGGTTATGTAAAGAGGTTAATGCCTCGCTGAGGTTACGTCTTAGGATCAGTGTGCGGGCGGCTTATTAATCAGAGCTCTGGAAAATTGCACAAGTCGCCGAGGCAAAAGGCATGATTCATGCTTAATTGGAGGCCCCCACTTGAAAACCGGAGTAAATAGCGCAAAACACAGCCGTGCAAATCTCACCCAGTTGTCAATTTCAGAGACAACACATTTCAATCAAACTTTGCTAGGCCATAAATAAACCACCAACTGGACAGAGCCTCCAACTTGCAGTCTCCATATACACTTTTTCAATTTAAAAGTCTTGTGCTTAAA
Organism: Drosophila multiciliata; assembly: GCA_037043605.1. Classification (NCBI taxonomy): domain Eukaryota; kingdom Metazoa; phylum Arthropoda; class Insecta; order Diptera; family Drosophilidae; genus Drosophila; species Drosophila multiciliata. The sequence goes on along the minus strand of JBAMBF010000103.1, from coordinate 1,309,967 downwards.
TTACAGTTGTTGTTGTTGTAATTGTTGTTGTAGTTGTTGTGCACGCCTAACGTTCACATTTTTCAACATGAAATTATGAAGTCTCCATGGCAATTAATACGCATGAGGCAGGCCTGGCCAGGCTCAAACTCTGGCTCAGACTCTGCTCCGACTCTGGCTCAGACTCTAGCTCTAGTTGCAGCTCATGGCTTAATGGCGGGTGCTGTCGTCTCGCATGTCAATTTGATGGCAATTAACTTTGGCCAGCGTTTTGTTTTAATAATAAATTTAATGAGCTGCCAAAAATGGTTGCAAATTTACGTGGCAATTAGGCGGGCAAAGCGACACTTGGCCAACAGATCGTGTGCTCGCTCATTCGTTTGTTTTGGTTTTGGCTTTTGGTCAACGACTGCCGACTGACGACTGACTCTGCTCCATTTTACTAATGAGCCGCGTTTTTACTGTGCTTCGAGGCTTGGCCACAGTGTACACAGCGGCTGCACAGGCATTTCAAGCAGTTGCCATTGGCGCGCTTGGCATGTGGATGTGGTCATTGGATACACCTAGCTTTAAGGTGTGTCGATCTTCACCAAATTTTATATGAAATTGTTTCTTAAATAATTTGAACTATTTTTGCATAGTCTGCAATTTATTCTTTTACATTTTTGATTTATGCAAATTTAATTAATCTCAAAAGCATATTTAGTTCTGGTGGCTCTATTTACAATTGGAATATTTGCCTGTATTCTGTGGATCACACAGCGATCTGTTGAGGCTCAATGAAAAGGACTACATGGACTATATTCAATATCCGTTTGAGTAGTGCATCCCAGTCATATATGGCTGCCAGGCGCTAATCGCCGGCGCCAAATGCATGGGGCAGCTGAACCAGAATGACTCCAGCCAGCTCCGCCTCCAATATCACGGCAGTAATATTGCAAACTGATGAAACAAAATGCGCTAATCTATATTAACACAACTGAGAATATATCCCGAACCAAAATTAAATTGTCAGCTATTTTCATTATTTAACTTTAACATTCAGTTTCAGCCTTTTACCAATATTGTTTCCATATCTAATTATTACTGGGGGTTTCACTTATTATACCAAAAGATAGATAATTCTAATATATACATAATTGACATAACATTTATAATCTGTACAAATTTTATAATAATAATTTTATAATAAGCACGTTAGAAAAAATCATATTCATTTTAACTATCCTAAATAAATGGTAACTGCAACTCCAGCATTTTCCACTAGACAAATCTTATTGGTTCTGTATTTTCATTTTTAGAAACAAGAAGAAGCAATGGAAACTATTTTGGTTTAGGTTGAATCGGGTAGATCGTTTCTTGCCAACATTTTGCTGGAAAAACCAAACTCGACTTTGGTCCGTTTATCTTCAGGATAAACAAACTCAGCAGAAAAAACAAATTATGCCTTTTTTTTTGATTCCGTTGCAGTAATAATTAAAAGCCAATTAAAGCCAAGTTATAATGAAAAGATAACTGTAATTGGATAAGTACAATGTTTTTAATGTTTTATTAAATAAGACTTATACAATAGACAACTTGTTTGGAGTGAAGCTGATTAGACCGATTACAGCCAGGCTCAAAAGGAGCTATCGCTGGTAAAGAGAGGGAGAGAGGAAGAGAATGAATGAATGAGATGAGAATAATGATTACTGTCCAGTGTGAGGATCTATTCGATTACCTACCCCATTTGGGAATGGTATTCAAAACCTGCGCGCAGCTCAGCTTTGGTGATAGTACGCTCCAGTTGCTCGGGCTCTAGATCAAAGTGGCGCATCATAATCCGCCAGTGAAACATGTTGAAATAGCAGTAATCCCCGGACTCTACATTACCATTCCTAACGTAGTTTGGATTACCCGGCTGTAGACGAAGCCAGATGCGCTCGGAAATGTGAAAACGCCAGTCGCGTTCTGCCAGCTCAGCTGCTGCCAACATTTGCATCTTGTCGCCCGGATACAAATAGAAGTAATAGAACAATAGCTCCACTCCCATCTCCTCGATGTTGGGCTCCCGCAACTCCTTACGCTTAGTGCCGCGATAAGATTCCGGCAGTTTGCAGATGAACTCGTCAGGTGCACAGCGTCCGTCCTGCGACATACCATAAAAGCTAGCATGCAAATGGCCCAACCAGCCATTCGAGATCAAATCATGTATGTCGTGACCAAAGAAATGTAACATCCGCTCCGGATTCTGTTGCACAGCATTCAAATTGCGAGCCAATCCCGCCAATCCATAGCAATCCACCATTCTGGTATTTGCTTGGGGCTGCGTGTGCATATTGATCCGAGGCGGTTCGAAGTCAAAGGTCACGCCACCCACCGGCAAACCCATTTGATTGGTATTCAGGCGTGCATAGAGATTGACTTTCTGATCCCTGATTTTGTTCCATGCGCGTTGATTCTCGCCGTCGATGAGGTGCTGCTCATTAAAGATTTTTCTGTTGGCGGTATCGAAGGAACTCGGCACATTGCGGACCGGCCAGAGCAGATCGGTGGTGGCAACAACGTGTGGAAAGGGAACTGACGTATTCCTCCAATCCCCATTTATGTCAGGTGAAGAATCGCCGTTGCTCTCTACTTCCTCAACTTCCTCAACTTCTTTCGAAGCAGTGCTCAAATCACGTTTTTTTGCCTTGATGGCGGGCAAACATGGAAATTCCTCGCGCAGGAAGCTAAACGTCGGAGGGGACTTCACCTTAGCCACATTCGAATATAAATCTTGCATCGGCACCATTTGGTTTAACTGAGAAAAACAAAACGAAAATTTACCAAAAAATTATACAAATTAACTATTTTTCATGCAATTCACACACTTATTAAAATTTAGTTGACAATGTTGCCGGACTGCCCTGAAGTTCGAATAAATGTAATCGATAACTTAAAGCTTCAAAGTTTATCGAAATTGTAAGCAATTTGCTAGTGTGTGCATATGTGGTGTAATTGGGTGTGTGTGTGTGTGTGTGTGGGTGAGGCGGAAATTGCCATAAACCAATTTAAAAGTCGAGTCATAAATTTCGCTAGCTGCCCAGGCGCAAATTCACCTGCAAACAGCCGCCTATTGGCAAGGCAAAGAAACGATCATCAGGTTATGCAAAGAGTTATGAAAAACTGTGCTGAGAGAGGGGGAGAGAAAAAGGGGGAGAACGGGAGAAGTACAAGCCATTAACTTAAAATGACAACAGAACAACATAAATCTCTGGCCAGCCGCTTTGTGGCTACACTTAAAGGCAAATGTCTGGAAATTGACAAAAGGAACGCCGCATGACCATAAACTGAAGCCTGAGCTCAGACTCTCGCTGGAAGCCGAAGTAAAGTGGCGGCGGCGGCGGCGGCGGCACCACCATTGGAGTGGGCGGCGCAGGCGTTGGCATTGTGCGCTAATAGCCCAAGCATCAGGAGAAGCACACTAGTCGCAAAGGAATGGTGCTGCAAGTGGTTCTCTGCCAGGCACTTGGGCAAATTTATGCGAACGAGGTGCGAGCGTCAAATTAACGAACTTGTCTGCGAGCAAAAGAGAGGAAGACACTTTGCCCGGCGGCCATGCGACCGAAGAACAGGGCAGAGCTATCATTCTTAGACTCCATCTCACTGGCTCACTCTCGCTGTCGCTGTTGCTGCCTCTATCTCTGTCTCTGTCTCTCAAATGATTTGGCAAATCAGGTGCACGACGCTACAGCAAATTAAGCACAAATAATATAAAATACAATAATGCTAAATCCATGCCTCAGGGATGAAAAATGATACGCATTAACCAGGACGGACACAGACATAGTGAACAGTTGGAGATGGTGCACGCCACAGAAGGATTATTCAGTTAAATGTCGCCAAAGTTTACAAATATAAATGAAAAATATTGCAATTCCAAGAAACGTAAGTAAACTGTGCGAAAACTGTTAAAAGTTGAGACTTACCGTTTTTTTTCCTTTGTGAGAATAGTTGTAAAGTAATTAAATGAGCTAAAACTGCTTTAAATTACACAAAAATCACAAATTTACACAAAACTTAAACGCTTATTGATCGATCAGTTGTGGCAATTACATTTGCAGCTGGTATCGATACTATTTCGATAATTATTGATATGACGCTGACAAAGGCACGAGTTGTCACCAAAAGCACGACACGACAGGTGGCCATCGCTAGTCAAAGCTAACGAAGATCACGAATTGCAATTTTGGCTTTTGGGGAGACTCGGGCGGGGCGGAGCAGAGCAGAAGCTGCTTAAGCTTGGCCACATAAACTACTATAAATCATACTCATGTTGCGCGCTGGCAAAGACAACGACAACGCCAAGTGTAGTGCAATGTTTTTTTTTTGCGAGTTCCAGATATCGGAGTCCAAGTGCAGGCAGAGAGCCAACGGCAACTTTGTAGTCAGCGACGGGTCAGCAATTGCCGAGCCATTAAATTGCCATTGCCAACAAGTGAAGCGCAAAAGATGGCCGGATCTTGGACATAAGCTCTACCACTACCTGCTGCTGGCCAGTAGGTGTTAGGCCCCGGCGCAATCACTTAAGCTGCTTTTGTAAGAGAGTCACACGAGCTGCACCACAGACTGCCAACCAGCTCCGAAATTACTCGAGTGCTCGTGTTTGCAGAGTGAATGAACTGTTCTAGAGCCGGGCAAACCGAACATTATGGAAATTAGCCCCAGCCCCCAAAGTGACGCCCCATCACCGACACAAATGACCCCAACGCGCATCACTCAACTGCTTGCGTCGTCGTCACTGGAACTGTTGCATCTGCAAGTGGCAGTGGAGTTGTAGCTGTAGCTGGAGTTTAAGCTGGTGCCAGCCTAATGACCAGCATCAGGAGCAACAACCAGCGAGCACTGCACTGCATCCACAGTAGTTTTACAAGGAGTTTGTGGAATTGTGTAGGCCAAACTGCATTTCAGCCTTCTTCAATTCGGCCTGTCTGTCCATCTGTCCATCTCTCTGGCTGTTTTGTCCCGAAACGCTTAAACGGGCCCATTAGTCGTAGCGTCATAATGGTCACAAATGCTTATGAGTTTTTTTTTTTTGTTTTTTTTTTAATATTTTTCACATATGTTTGTAATAGGCATATTTCTCTTGTCGTTGTCGTGGTCTGGGCAGACGTGTGTTCCATGCTCTTTGACTAATTCCGTTGATGGCCTTGCCACGCCTATCATTTGAGTCAACTTAAAAGTCTTTCGAATATGCCACAGGTACCCTGGATTAGGAATCAACTCCTAAACACTTTGTGCCGCAAAACGAGTCATAAAAGTCACGAGTCTATATAAGTTATGGCGCATACTTTGGACGTATTTCATGTAATCTATCTAATTAAATATAAACAAATAATAATAATAATTGTTTAACTTATTTAAAAGAAATTTGCTTTTACTATTAATTTACTCATTGACTTTTTTTTAGTTTATAATTTGCAGATAATTTTTGTCGATTTGTTTTCAAAATGAAATATTATTTTGCTTTATTTAATATTTAAAAATTAATTAATAGATTATACTTATTAACATAGTAATAAACAAATATATTAAATATTCTAACTAATTTTCAAACTGATAAATTCTGCTTAGATTCTTATAAGAATGCACATTGCGAAGGCGAACCACTTGATGTGGCTTCGACAGAAGCAAGTCTATCATTAGAGATTTACTATATTACCACTAGGTTTCATCAATCATTGGCCAAAAGAAAAAATTCTCATAAAATATATGCAATTGCAAGTCAATTGTTGAGGTACTTTAATAATAATGTGGCATTGTCTTCTTCTTGTTATTGTAGGCATTCACCGAATATTCACTGATTTCATAAAATATTACGATAAATGTTGTTTTCAACATTTATAAGCGCAGATTTTCATATTTTATTGCTTATAACCTCAAAGCGACATTAAATGCTGCTGCTTAAAGATACAAAATGCATCGCATAATAAACCCAACACAGAACATGATCCCCCAAAAAAAAAAACACAGACCTGCCCCAGAGCCCGGAGCAATCCCAACGAGAAGCTGAAAAAAATGAACAACAACAAAAAAATGAATTGTCTTCATTTTGTAATTTAATGGTATTTTATTGAATTTTTGATGCGCATGGACAAGGCAACTACCCTGTGTGTGTGTGCATGTGTGTGTGAGTGTGTGGAGTGGCATCCTTGGCTGCTGCCGGGTTTCGAGATCTTCGGCTTGGTCGGGCGGCTGCCTGTTGACATTTAAAATATGGCCGCGTGTCAGAGCGGCTGCCCTACGCCCATTTTTATAGCAGTCAGGTTTACATTTCGATTTCGATTTCAATTTTTTGGCCACTGATCCCCAAAAAAACAAAAAAAAAACATAACCCGAAGCCCGAAACTTTTGCTTTAGCCAAAGCCGAAGCCGGCGTAAATTCAATTTGAAGGTCTACGCAGCGTCTGGATTCCCGAGATGCCAGCAAAATGTGCTTTCACTTGACCCGCAGTGCTGCTGCGTAAATAAATTTTATCGCTCTGTTGACACGTGCGCGTAATATTTCATTAAATTCAAAATACAAAATAATAAAAAATACAAAATAATAAAATATACAAATAAAAAAAAAACACATACATGAAGTTGGTGCTATTTTTTTAAGTCGGAAATCTAAATACTCTATAAGACATATTTTTGCATGATAAAGTCAATTTTTTAAATCTCAGTTCAAATTATTATACACAAAAATTTACAAAATGAATTTTTAACTAATCAAAAGATTAAACGATCTATTTTCAGCTGAGATATATTGAAAAATGTGATACTTCATTAAGGAACTAATTTTTTTTTTATTCCTTAAAGATACTCGTCTCGTTTAAGCCAAATTATAATATTAAAGTGTTCATGGTAAGAGTATAAATATTTGCAATCGGAAAAATTGTTGTGCATAAACAAATCGTCGACCGCATCGTAACTTCGTTTTCAATTTGGCAAGTTTGACACTTGGCTAGTTAGTCAATTGGCCAAGTTTCACAATTGGCCAACGGCCGCTCATTTCAAAAAAGTGTCCAAGTGCCACCTACGTTGCACGCTATTGGAATTGGTTTATGGTGGTAGTTGCAGCAGTTGCAGCAGTTTTTATTATTATTTTGTTGGCTACCTGTCGCTACTTGCCCCATTCACTTGCCGGCAGTGCGTGGCTCCTGCGTCGCCGTATTCCTGCACTGATTGCAAATGTCAAAACCCGATTAACTTGGCCCATTTCCTGGCATGCAATAATAAATAAATAAAACTTACGTGAGTTGCACCTTTAACTTTGCCTAATTAATCAACAAATTGCCTTGTGGCAAATTACGAGTGCAACGCAAATAATTTCAATGCCCCACAGCTATTGGCATTGGCCGTTGATAAATGAAAAAAAGTTAAGAATCTGAGTTAGCCAAACTTTTGAATGTTTTTTTTCTGACTCAGTGTAAAGAGTAAAATATCATTATTTTTTATTTTTTATTTTAAATAAACATATTAAACCAATTACCACAACTAATTATTTCTTTAAAAAAAAAATGAGGCACAAATAAAAAAAGATCGTTTTTGAATGCAATACTTTCCCTATCTCCACATTTATCTTGATTTTCCCCGCATATCAGCGATCATTTTTATATATTGTGATAGAATGTTAATATTTCAGGTTAGCGACATGATTATTATGAGCCCAGTTCATATGTATATAACCAATTAAGTAACTGTAAGCAATGCGAACGCCCAAAGCATATTTATTGAATGCGCTTTTATTGTATTTGTAATTGTTGCAGTTGCAGTTGCATTCGAATTGTGGCCCTTTGCCCTGCGGTCAGTCATAACTTTTCCCATAATCGAATCGGTCGGTTAAGAGTAATGGACCAAAAGGGTTGGACCCAATGGCAACGCCCTCGCCATACTACTGAAAAACTGCCCAAAAACTTTATACAAGTCTACACAAGTTGCGCACATTTTTCATACTTGCCTTCAACTTTGCCACTGCCACTCTGCCACAGCGAGTAGCAAGTAAGCCAAGTACCACAAAAAGAAGATAAGAGCAAAATAAAAAAAAAAGAGCAAGTCAAGGCGCACTTTCAATTAATCAACGAAATTAATTAAGCCCCCCCGATCAGCGATCAGTGACTGCTGACGGTGACCAGTGAGCAGTGACCAGTGTGAGCCGGCAGAGCTGAGCGCTGATCGTTGAGCGCTGAGCGTTGAGGATTGAGGATTGCAACATAATTTTCATTTTGGCACAGCGTGCGTTTGTCGTCGCGTTGTTGTTATCATAGCAGGACGTGGCATCGGCGTCGACGTCAATGCTCGTGTCCAGGTCCATGTCCGCGTCGCCAGCTCAGTTGGTCAGTTGGTCACTGGCCGCATTCAATTAGCACGCATGTAGCGCAACGGTGCGCCGATAATTAAGCCAAAGTCGGAGTCAAATAAAAATAAAAAAAATACGTTGGAGCTGCAATTGGAGCTGGAGCTGAAGCTGAAGCTGCGGCTGTGTGGTAAGGTATGAATTGGAGCCTGGTGACAATTGGCCCCGCACGATTTATGCTTAATGCTGGCAAACCAATTGCGCAACATTTGCCTAATAAATTTAATTTTAATCACGGCACAAAATGCTACACGCTGTGATTAAGTCCGCTCCACGTCGACCATACCAACTACCGTTTTTCCTTAGCCATGATAAGATGCAGTGGAGCCACAAAACCAGCTTAAAGCGTTCTCTGCAACATCATCTGATGAAAGGAGAAAGCCACACAGACTATGTAAATTGTACCTGATATCAAAATGTGAGCATTTGTCATAATTTTTCAGATCTCGAAACTTACTCAAAATCGAGACAATTGAGTAGGCAAACAGCGCAAAATGTTCGATGCTTCTGCTGGCCATTAATAGGTAGAAAATCAATTCTGTTATCAAACTCAGCAATTTCACAACATTTTGTATGGGAAGTAAGTAGTAAAGTCCGACTGGCTGTGTACTGGGAATCATCAAGATCTTGTTTCGATTTGTGTTTTTATTGGACTCACATCAGCAGCGGCAGCCAGCAGCAAAACGCCGGCGATGATATTGATCTGGGAATGGAGAATCCACAGAACAAGCATGCGTGGACAAGAGATTTCCACCGCATATAGTACCACATATATACAGCCGAATCCGAGACAGATCAGATAGTAGGCAAGTATAAAGCAACCTAAGCGAAGGGATATACAAAATAAAAATTTCTTTAATAAAATCTTAGCCATGATTTACAAATATTTTTGAGACTATAATTCAATAATAAATATTTAATGTGACAAACTTTTCAAAACTCAAATTCACCCAAAACACAATGGTTTTTATTTTATTTAATTTTTGTATTTTTTATTATATTTGTACATCAATTGCAATGCTGCAATTAAATAGAAAAATTTTAAATATTTATGAGTAAAATTCAATTAATTGCTTTAGGTAACCAAGTTGCAAGTTCTGAGAAAACTTTGAAACTCAAATGGTTATCAAAACTTTTTCTTTAAATTAAACTCGCTGGCTTTGATTCATACTTCAACTATTCAGATAACCAATCAGTAATTTTATTGATCTGGGACCATCAGAATATGTAGATCTATCTAAATTGAAGTAAAAATTATGTTGCCAAGGGAACGACCAACAAACTCCAATCGACGTCCAATACCGTTGGCACAGGAACTACTTCAGGATATGCTGGACAACGAGGGCTTTGAGTATCAGACGCCACCTGGCTGGGATGAGTTGGAGAACTATAGCTTATCGGCTCAAAATAATGCCGAGCAGTTAAGAACAGGCAAAATTTTACCATATCCTTTGAAGAAAGTAAGAAAACAAACCGAGCAGAATTCTACAGACCCAGAAGGCAATTATAAGAAAAAGAGCAATCCATCAAAATCGTTCCCCAAACATCATTTGGAAGTACTTTTTACAGGCAAGCACTTCAGGCATCCCAGTAGCCAATCAGATGATGAGTCGGGCGACTCCTCCGACTACTTCAGCGAATCCGATATTAAATTAGAGAGTAGTAGGAATGAAACAGATGAACCTGAACTTTACTCAATGGAATCCGCGTATAGCTCGAGTTCTGATAGTGAAATCTCAAAACTTGAGACTGAATTGGATATCTACAATGATATTACTCGATATTGGACTGATTTTTACCAGATCGGAGACATGATTTTCACTTAAATGAAAAGGATTTCGAGAAATAATTTTGAGTTGGTTGTTTCCCAATGATGCAAATGGAATTCTTGGAATGTGCATTGGCAGTGAAAGTGAATTCCCTTTTTTTTAATGGGCATTTTTGGTACACACATGTTCAAAACTATTTAGGCCCACACCATTGACAACAAGAACAACAACACTAATAATAACAACAACAAGTTTTTTCATGTAATGTGTGTGTATGGAAAAATGCTTTTAGTTGAAAGTCTGGCCTAAAAAGCTTTGGTGCTAGTTAGAGAGAGAAAGATATAGAGAGAGAGAAGGAGATGGGGAGTTTACCTTAAAACAAAAGCTGTGTTCAGGCCATAGTTTTCTCTCAGTTAACCATTAATTGTGTGGGATCGATAGCTGGCAGACTGCATTTATCATTTAAGCATTTAAATTTTAAGAAAAGTTCCCAAACATTATTCTTCAGAATAATTAAAGTGGGCTAAGAGCGAGCACTGGACTGGGCCATATCTCTGAGAACATATTTATTTTTTCTCATTTAAAGACACTTTGAATACTTGTAAAAAGTTCAAGTTAAATGAGATTTCTTAAAACACTAACTTTCACAAGTAATAATAATAATAATTTCGGGAATTGATTTTATTTGTTTTCCATCAGCCTGAGAGAGTCAATGTCAGATCAAAGATATTTCTCGACTGTTAATACTATTGGCTATAAAGCACTCATTTTTGTCCCGCATGCACTAAATCCGAGATATACATTCAATGGTTAGGGAACTTGAACATTTTAAGGCTACAACACACATTTGGCCATATATATATTTAAAGTGCAAATTATGGTCCACATATAAATCACCATTAATTTGACAGTAGATTTTACATAACTGCAGCCAACAGGTGAAAGCGAAAAGCGCAGCTGCCTGTGGACATGGACATGGCCACATAAAACCCAGGAGATGCTGGCTCCACTCCAAATGGAGAGTCATGAAGAAAAACTCGCCACTTGCACTCATAAAAATTTACTACCTGACATTGCATGCAAAATCGAATTGTGTGCTAATATTTGGCCGAAAACTGCACAAGAGATCGCCTGGGGGCCAACTTTCCGACATGGATATGGACGTGGATATGGACGTGGATGTGGACGTGGCCATGGAAGTGACGTAGTCACTGGCAACGTGAGTAGTTTTCCCAGAGCCTGCATCAACTTTTGGACAACAATAAAATCATTTTTGCATGTCTAAACTACCAAATGCCATTAAATGCTGGGGCAAAGAGGGAGGTAAGTGTGTTCATTGGAGTAATGTATGTGTGTGTGTGTGTGTGTGTGTGTGTGTTTGGAGTAATGCAAGCAATGGCCAATGTCTGCATTTATCCAATCTCACAAGTGCACACATGATGGACATGCAGCACCAGTGAAATTGTTGTCAAATGGGTAAAAGTTGTCATTAACCCAGCCGTGTCCAGAGCCTGACTAAACCTTTTCCCGCTTTACCTTTAGGGTACTATAAATTTAATAACCTTGCACATGGCCACAGTAATCGAGCCATTAACTTTTGGCTATAGCATATCGTGAATAAGCAATAAACTATATATATATTCGTCTAACAGACTTTTAGCTTGTGATTTATTACACATTAACTGTTTTTTTTATCTATCTATCTGTGTTTAAATATCAAATACATTTATTTTTAATTTTGGAATAAAATTTAAAGGAGTATTTTAAATTATACCAAATGCACCTTGCTTAATAGTTATTTTTTTACCATATGTTAACTAACTTGGCAAATTTAACCTAAATTTAAATAGATATTTATACCTAATAAAATTATTTGTAATTTTAAAATATATAATTTATAAAAGTATTTTAAATTATACCAACTGCACCTTGCTTAATGGTTTTACTTGGCAAGTTTAACCTAAATTTAAATAAATATTTATACCTAATAAAATTATTTTTAATTTTAAAATAATATTTATAAGAGTATTTTTTAATTATACCAAATACACCTTGCTTAATGGTTTTTTCCACATTTTAACTAACTTGGCAAATTTAACCCAAATTTAAATAGATATTTTTATAAGAGTTTTGTTTTGTCCTTATTTGGGCAAGTTTGCATTGATTGATTTATTTGAATAAGAGTTTTGTTTGGCCTTATTTGAGCATGTTTGCATTGATTGTTTTCGGCACAAGCTGCTCTTCCATAGTTGGAACTGGTTAACATGATTATGCAAGGTTAACTTGCAATGGTGGGGAAATGGCCAAGATGAACGCAGTGCAAGCGATCGAATAAGCGTTTATTAAACAATGATTGGAATTTTAAACCTTGCTCTTTAGCTTAATCCAAGTCAAACAAAATGCCAACAAGAAGTTGCCATTGCCGTTGCCGTTGCAGTTGCAGTTGCAGTTGAAGAGTTGCAATTGGGAATTGCAGGCTGCGTAGCTTGTCAAAGACAATTACGCGGACGATCACAATTGAGTGACTGATTGGGGCGGTTAGTTGTGTCGCAAGGAGGGGAGGTGGGGAATAACCGGAGACGTTGAGAAGGTGTCGCGACAAAATGCCACGCCACAAAATGTATATCCTGGAGACGTCGCCAACTGGCGACAATAAAAGTGCAAAGCAATTTGCAGACGCGTCTCTAATTGAGCCCAACGGCTGCCCAATGCCAATGTTGTACACACACACACACACACACACACATACGGGATGCACACGTGTGTGGCACTATGCTAAAATTTATAGGTATTAGCCATGGCTAAGTGTTTGGCCGATAAATGGAGAAAGGTGCTTTGATTTAGTCCAAAAAGGTTTAACTCGCTCGCCTGCCAGGTGACAATCAATTTGTATATTTTCGCTTGAAATTATTTCTTTAATTTTGCACACACATGCAGCGAGCGAGATGGCGAATCTGAACGGGAATGGGGCATGCGTGCAAGCGAGACAACATGCGATTGGAATTTCATTTAGAAAGTTGCACCAATGTTGCAAAAAAAATAAATAAAAAAAAAAAATAAAAAACGAATGCAGAAATTTGCATTTGCCAAACAACAGTCAACAGAGATCAGACTCCATCCAGACTGTTGCGACATTCTTGTTGATGTGGGACGCCTTCACTTTTCACTTGAAGGCTCAAATGGCCTTAACTGGGTCATTTAATAATAAATGTTATTTCATGAGATTATTCTAATTCCGTCAATCAAACGCAAATGCAACTGTGTTTGCTCTCCACCAACCAGTCAGGCTCGTGCTTTATTGATCTTGTTTTTACTATTTTTATCACGTTTTTTCTTGGATAAATTTCTCGATTTTGATCTTTAACTTGTCTTGACAGTCAGACAGTCAGACAGACAGTCAGTCGATGCTGTATGCGTAGATGATTTTTGCCACTCCTTTTGGGCCCCGTTACTGCGTACTACTTCTGATGAAATGCTTTCTACTTTGATTCATTGTCTTTGTGGCTGCTTTGTTTTGGAAATTCAGTTTCTGAAAAACGTTTCGCTTTAATGGCTTTTGATTGATTATCGCGTGCCACGCTCTGTGGGTGCTCCAGCTCCAGCTCTAGCTTCAACTCCAACTCCAGCTCCAACTTCAGCTCCAGCTCCAGCCTCCTCAACCTTAAATCCAGCGTGCTGCATGTGTGCTGTTTGGCCCACGTTTTCTATGATGCTTTTGTGGGTTTTTTATTGAAGTATGCTTAATTAGCTTGATGTGCGCCTGTCCTCCGTCCCTCTGTCCCTCCGTCTGTCTGTTTCTCTCTCCCGACTGCACGTGCTGTGAGTTCCTGGTACATGAGCTGAGTGGGCATAGACACAGCCAAACGATGCATGCAATAAGTTCAGAGTTGAGACATATAACAAGTTTACTTTACAAGACACTATTCCAATAACGCTGCAACGTGATGTGCCCAATGCGAGCATTAAATGTTAGCACTCTATTTTATTTTTTATTTTTATTTTTTTTATTTTTTGTGTGTATTATGATAAGATTTAAGCATTAAAAAAATTAAAAGTCTTATTCTGTCCTTGCTCTGAGCATAAAAATGTCATTTCATAAAGTTCATATATAAAAAACAGCGGTTTCAAAATCTAAGCAAACGAAAAGTTCACTTAAACATTTGAAAACTTATTAACGAATTTTGAATTAACATTTAAAAATTAGATAGTTTTATTGAATGCAGATTAGAAGTCTTTTTAATTACTAGTAAAGCTATTTCAGAATGGTTTTTCTTAACATCAATAATAATGGTATTTGAAAAAATCACTTAAGCATTTGTAAACTTATTAAACTAACTTTGGTTTAACATTTAAAAATTAGATAGTTTTATTGAATATAGATTAGAAGTTAAATATTTAATTATTGCTAATGTATTGCTAAATAATATATATATAGTTAGCCTTTCTATATTTTATATAGCTGATTCTTTCTCTTGAACGTAAAAGAAATAAATTTTTTTTTATTATATATTTATTTTTTGAATTTTGAATGCAGTCTTATTTAAAGTACTTTAAAATTCATTAAAAAAAATCCATACTTTTAACTTTAATATTATGCTAATAACTATGATGTGGATAGAATTGCTAAAGTATTGAAATATTTATAATATAATAATATAATACCAAACTTGGGAGAGTTTAAACAATTTGCAGATATTTATGCACACAAATATATCTCTAGCTGAATCTTCCTCGTAGCTTTCAAAGAAATAATTTTTATTTATTATTATATTTATTATTTAAATTTCGCATGCAGTCTTATTAAATTTACTTCAAAATACACTCAAAAAATGCGTACTACCAAAAACTTGTTCTGCTTCTGTAAATTGCTTTTGTTTCTTGAAAATAGTTTTTTTCTGGCTTATTTATCATTGAAGCTCATTAGACGAAATATGCATGGATTTGCCTGTCCTACGCACTCCTTTTAAGACCTAAAGCAGTAAACATTTTTTTGTTGTTGTTTCAGAATGCTTTGTTGTTATTTTGCTGCCTCATGGAGCATAAAAACTGTTGCATTGTCTCGGACTGTTTTTTTTTGTTTTTTTTTTTTTGAGGCGGGGGAGCCTGCTCGAATGGAGCCTGGAGGCAGCTGGCTTGGCTCCTGGCAATGGCCGATGGTGGGTGATAAATGTTAAGAGGCGCGCGTGTGCAGGCAGCAAGCAGCTTCCATTGAAATTAGTTATTCACGCGGATCGTTTAAGGCAATCCAACACCAAGAGCCAAACAGGCTAACTTGGTGGAGGCGACTCTTGCCAACTGTTTGCAAACTGCTCTTGGCTTGTTGGTCATGGCTTGTCAGTGATGGCTCCGCTGCTGCTGTTCCTGCTTTTGGCTGTGGCTATTGTCGCCGCTTTTGTTTTAATGATCGTGCCTCTTGGTGACTCTCCTGTCTGCAATGTTTTGCCAGCTCATTTACCGCTGCGGCAAACGGGATGACTTTAGTGGCATTGGCTTTGCCACCGTTGCTGCTTATCAGTGCCACATTTTGCATGTAGCAGGCAAACAAAAAAAAAACCAACGTTCAACTTCTTGGGCATTTGTCAAAGTCCCCCCCACATGCACACACACACACACACACACAGATGGAGGGACACTTTACATGTGTCTTTGTGTCTGTCTTTTTTTATGTGTGCTTTTAGCCATTTTATCGTCGCTTTTGGCTACTGCGGCGCTATGAGCCTCTTTTTCTAATGGCTCATTTCCTTGCTGCAGCAGCAGCAACAACAACGGTAATTAACCTGTGCATGTTAATGAACTTCAAACCTGCCCCCAGAGCAACCAACAACAACAACAACAGCAACTGCAAACTGCAAACTTTATGCAGATTTTTGTCTGCCGAAACCAAGTCGAGTCGAGTGGATGCAGTAGTCCGTCGGAGTAGACCGCTTCATGGTTGGCGCTAATGCAAATCTCTGTGTGTGCCCAGGCATTTTGAGCAAAATGAGGTTGTTGTCGTGCCGTTGACAATCTAATTAGAATACAAAACGCTTTTAGCTTTAACTTGCCAACTGGCTGCAAAGTTTCAAGTTCATGGTGTTGACATATGTAGCTGCTACAAGCCGCAACTCCACCTCCAACTTGCAACTCGCAACTCGCAACTTGCAGCAACTACTACTAATGCCTACCTCATCTGGCTGGGTCGATCTGCTAATGGGCTCTTCATGCTAGTGGCTTAATACCTTATTGATATCATATAAGACCAGATCCCATAGAAAACGTTTTGGATTTTAGATTTTGATTTCGACCCGCTTCACTGCCAGTTTTCCAAGCCATTAATGCGATTAGATGGAAAGTGCCATTTTGGTTTCCATTGAGATGCACCGATGAACCCTGACTGACATCGCCGGCACAAACTGTCAAAACCATTGGCATTTATAATGAGTGGAAAGTTGGCAAAATCTTGCCTTAATATTCGATTACTGATCTGCCATTACTTATATGGCTACAACAAACTACAACAACAAAAGAAAAGTTAAACTTTATTAACTGAATTATACAAAATTCACGATTTATTTACGATTATAAAAAAATTTGATTTTTCTTTTAAATTTAATAATAAACTGCGAAAGGTTTGAAATATTTATAATATATTAAAATAATACTAAACTTGGAAGATTTTAAACAATTTGCAGATATCTATGCACCACAAATATATCTCTTATACATATGGATTTGCATATTGATATCCATGTGGAGGATCTTTTGGGGGTATATAGACCAATATTCGATGACCTTTTGAGCTGTGCTTGGAATCGTTGCTCCGCATATCAATTGAATATGTTATTGCCATTTGGGCACAAATTGCAGTCACACACTCATAAGCCGTCAGTGGCAACTGGATTGGCGACCATTGGCATTGCAAGTTGCAACAGTTGCAACAGTTGCAACGGTTGCAAGTTCACTGATTGCATCACATGACCCCATTTTTCGCCACATTTTGCACAAATATTGAGTTGGGCTGCTTATTTGTTGATTGCGATGGAAAGCGTAGCTGTTGTTGTTGGCTTTAGTTTGCTCCCAAACGAACCTGGCTAAGTGGCACACTTGGCGAGCACTGGCAGCACTTGGAAATGCAATTGCAGCAAATTGGCCAAAGCCAAAGAGGAGCAATAACAACAATACATGGACATGGAGGAGCATGAGGAGCGGTTGAGCGAGGTACAATGGGGTCAGTTTAGGGCGATGGCATTGCTGCGATGTTCATGTTGCGCCTTGGCCATGTTCTCTAATGTCAACTCATAATGCGGCAATGGAAAGCGTGGCGATAGACGAGGGGCATAGACAGGGGGGGGTGGTCCGTGGGCAGTCAAAAGGAGCAGCATTGCTGCTGTTTTGGCTGCTGACCCACAAAAGAGGCAACAATATTATTGATGCAGTTACTGATGTTGTTGTTGTTGTTGTTGGTGTCATTGCAACTCGGCTCGACACGAACTTTGCCTGTGGGGCCCCGTTTCAGTCGCGTTGCCAGTCTCAATCTCAATTTGGTCAATTTGCGCGCATTGACCAAGTTATCAGGCTAGCCTGACCAAAAGCCATAACAATTGAATTGAAATGAGACAAAGTCAGCTCTCGACCATATTCCAAATACATTTTAGGGGCGTTCCCACCTGATGTTTCTACCACAGCTCGATGCATAAGCGGATCGTTCCACAAAAAAAACAAAGCAATAAAACGAAAAACAAAAACAAAAAAAACAAACAACAAAAAAAAAACTTTTCACAGTTTTATGTTTGGAAATTGTCGCCGTCCTGTGCTGTCCATGTTGCAGCTCCTTGTAACTGTCAGGGCACCGAAAAACAATCATTAAATTGAAAAAAAAAGAAGAAATAAATAAATAAAATAAGAAAAGGGTACCAAGTGCAAAAGGTTACAGGTACAGCGCCCAGTGAAAAAACAAAAAAAAAAACAAAAGTCAACAAACAAATGAAACAAATGAAATGCAACAAAAAACATTTTCAACAAGCCGTTCCAAAAATGCTCTTCTATTTTTTTTTATAAATAAATCTTTAATTTAATATCTAATTTATAGTTGAAATTTGAATATATATATTTTTTGATAGTAGTTTAATGATTAAATAAAATACACTAATTAAATAATATTATTTCCTTCAGCATTATTTAAATAAGTCTTCCATTTAATATCTAATTTAAAATTTAATTTTGATAATATATTCTGATAGCAGTTTAATGGTTAAATAAAATACACTAATTAAATAATATTATTTCCTTCAGCATTATTTAAATAAGTTTTCCATTTAATATCTAATTTGAAATTTAGTTTTGATGATATATTCTGATAGCAGTTTAATGATTTAATAAAATACTAATTAGATAATATTATTTTCTTCAGTATTATTTAAAAATATTAATATTCGAACCTACTTTAAAAATGCATTTATTTTATTTGTATAAAAATACTAAGTAAAAAATCTGCTACATTTAATTCTTTCATTGAAAAATCTGTGTTTATGCAACCTTTGCCGCAGAGTGGTGTTGGCCATTGTTAAGGGCATTTGCAACTGTACAACCTGGCCAAAAGGAACAGCAACAAATAAATCTGACAAGAGTTGCTGTTTGGAGTCGCTGCTTTGACTTTAGAATGCACCAAAAACCCGCCTGATGATGAAGTGATTTTGGGAGGGGGGGACGCTGCAGCAACGCCAATCGGCAGTCGAGATTTGGATTTTGGGTACTCTTTGGAAGCCCTGGAGCCCTGGCAAGGAGTTGAAGTTGAGGCTGCAAATGCAAGTCGAAGTCAAAGTCGAAGTTGGAGTTGGAGTCACTGCAGCCAGCGACTTCAATGCGCACGCGCTGACTGCCACTTAACGAGCGGTGGGTCCAAAAGGAAGGAAAGCAGCCCAACGTTGCCTACGAGGGCGTTGCAAAGAGTCTCTTTGGCAACAGCAAACACAACAGCAAAAAAGAAGGTGACAAAGTCACGAAATTCTTGTCAATTTTCAACTACAGACCAATTTGTTTGTCTTCCCAGTTTTTCAGTGCGGCAGGCGCAAAAAATAAAGTCCAACTTCGCCGCAACAACAACAACAACAACAACCAAAAAAAACGGAAGAAAAAACTACAAAATCAAATACAAAAAGCAAAAAAAAAAAATAAAAATAAAAACATCGTGACAAATCGGGCTACCAAAATTGGGCGCAAATCGTAAAGCGCAGGAAAAAGCGCAGTTTGTGTCGCCTTTGCCAAGGCTAAGGAAGCCCCCATATCAATAAGTTTTCCCAGCAGCAGCAGCAGCAGCGGCAGATGAGACGCCTCCATATCAACACCTTTCAGCTTCTAACAGTTAAATTGCTTCCCAGGATGGCGCAAATCTTCTCACCGCTCTGATTTTGGTCATGTATAAAGCCAAATGAAATTGTCTGGCACGCTAAGTGTTTTCTTCAGTTCGCGCCTACCTTATATAGCCGATTGATTGCTCCACTAACATAATCCATTCGTGGCTGGCTGGGCCTAAACAGCAACATGCCACATGCAACGTGTTTGTTGCAGCGGCCACATTCTCTCTGATGTTTGCCTGCAACATCAAGCAAAATCATTTGCTCAACATTTTCATTCAGGTCACAACAACAACAACAGCAACTTGCCACAATAAATTTCAATTACTTACCCACATTTTAAGACACTTTTACCGCTAAAAGTATTTACTGTTAATATTGTTATTGCTTTTGTTGTCGATGCTGATGCACAATCATTGTTCAAATTCGCCAACTGACGTGAGACGAAGATGTTAACAGCAAATTGTTGGCCAACGTTTTATGGAATAGCCATGCCAAGATCAATCAACGGATAGTCGATCAAAAATTTGTATTTAACTGATGTATAACAAAAAGGGAATATTTTAGGAAAAATAATATTTATTGGAATTAAATTTAAATTTTTAAATAATGCATTTCAATTTGTTGGCAGGGTATTCCTGCTGTTGCACAGTGTGGAATGCCGGGTGAGTGAAATATTTTTTGGAAAGTCATCGGGCAGCAGCAATAACAAATTTCAGCGATGAAGCTGTAGTGGACAACATGAAAAATCAATCATGTCAGGACCGGAATAAGATGTTGACAAGCGGCGCTCAGATCAAAGCCATCCGAGGCAGCACATTACGAGCGCATTGTCTTTGGGGAAGGCAGCCGTTCCCAGTTGCAACTGCAGCAACTGCAGTCCGATGCCTGAGCCAGTCAACTGAAAAATGCGTAACAATATTTATGTTATAGACGCATTGGGGGGAAGATGACAAATCCAAATCCGTTCGCATAACTAGAGTCAGAGTCAGAGCTCAAAACATTGACGCCATATCACATACTCGACCGCCCAGGCGACCACACCCAGAGTCGGCTCCCACTTGATCCCGGCTAGCGCCTGGCTAGCTGCCAAGCTGCCAACTTGCCAATCGCCCAGCTCCAGTTCCAGCTTCAGCTTCAGCTTCAGTTCCAGTTCCAACAGGCAACAGGCAACAGCGCCACATGTTCGCCATTCGTGTTTGTTGTTTTGATTTACTCTGGCACACGTTTTATTTATAGACGATGTAACTCGCTCCCTCTCCCTCTCGCTCTGGCTCTCACTCGCGCTGCCTGCAACACAGTTGGGCACCCTGTTGCGTCATCTATGCGTCCGGTGGGTGGCTACCCGCCACAGTTGTCCCGCTGTCCAAACGCTGCCGACTCCTTGCCTGCTGTCGCTTTTTAATTTGGCAAATTTATACACACCACGTTGCACGTTGCACAGTAGTTCAAAGTTGTTGTTGCTCTTGTTATTATTGTTGTTTTATTATTGCCCACAATTGGTTTATTATAAACAAGAGCACTTCAAAGAGCTGCTCGATTGTGCAATACCCTGTCTGTAATAGTTTTCCATTAATACTGATGAAAAATATCGCAGTATATGAAATCAGTTAAGAAGATATTTTATCAGTTATAAATATTTTATTAACGTATGCATTACATAAAAGTTGATAATAAATACGTTAAAAATTATGTTATTTAACGTACCGTTCATCGATATTTATGTTAAGTCTCTCATTAATCGATACTTATAATGTTAACTATCAGAACAGTCTTGATTAAACTTTGATTGAGTATTCAACCCTGGTGGCACTCCTCCCTGACGCGGGAAAAGGCTTGCGCATCAACAAAATTGTAGTAAAACGATTCGAATATTTTTAGTTTCTAATTTATTACACAGATACAACTTTGCGCTGAAATTGTAGGGTATACAAAATTATTGTTGATTCATAAAATGGTTTTATTTGCTCATTTCCACTTTCAGGCCACCCACTGCTTTAAATTTCAACAAATTTACACACCAGCCACACACACACACACAGAGACTCACACACAGACACAGTTCGAGGCTCACACACAGCTGCTCAAAGTAACCGCAGCGAATTTGTAAAAAAGCGTTGTAATTTTTCAGCTGCAAAATCCCCAAAGACACACACACAAACACACACACATACACACACTGAAAGTAGCAACAGCGAGAGGAACAACAACCGTCAGCTTAATTAATAGATTTATCGCTATGACTGAATATTATAACAAATTGGTAACGAATTAATCCTTTCAGCCGTGTAAATCGAGCACTAACACACACATACGCACACACACACACACACTTAACAACTGTTAAACATTACTCATACGCAGCAATGCACCAGCAGCATCAAGACCCTGAGGCAGTGAGTCTAATGAGGCAGCCCTCATTCGAGTTGTGTTGCACAGGTCAATAAAAAAGCGTACAAACTGCATTACAGACTGGCCGCGGTTCTGGGGCAGAAGACCTCCAAGTTGCTCAGGTATTGCCAAATATGGTGTTGTGGCCAAAACCATTGTTCCGGCCAGCATCTTCCTTGGCCTAGGCCAAGTTGTGATATTTAAAATTTATGTGCGCTTTTGCCGGTTTTTTTGCTACCAAAATGCCCGGCACAAAACTACAAACAAACAACAAAAAATTGTAGAAAAATAAATAAAAAAATCAAGTAGAGAGGAGTGGGTGACTAGGAGATACTCTATAGATTTTTTGGTTATTGTGATATATATATATATATATGTGAAATTGAATAACATTTGGAGAACTTAAATAGACACAGTAAAATAAATGGTTAAATGTGCTTGGATTGAAACGATTGTAATAATATGCCCCGATTCTATTTTCACAGGGTAGTTATTTAGGAAGGAACCTGTGGGCCTCATAGCTGTGGCCCCGCTTCGTTGGGCTTCGACAGGCAACACATGTTCGGGCTGCGCCTTGGCGTGTGTTTATCTTGGCCAGGCTTTAATGATGATGCTGTTGATGCCGCTGCTGACGTTGACTCTGCGACTCTTCGAACTGCGCAGCTTCTGTGCACATCTCTGTGTGTGTATGTGTGTGTGTGCCACTGAGTGCCCGATGTGCCCAGTGGACTACTGTGTGGAAGCTGTCCAAAACTGATGCCGGCCAAGCTCTCAAACTATGTGGGCTTGATTTAGTGCAACGCTTCCCGACTCTTTGTTACTTATATATGTTGCTCTCGGCCTGATGGTAATAATGATGATGATGAGGCCAAAACGACGAGTTATGACTTGAACTTTGATACTTGAACTTGACGTTCCACAGTGGGTTACTTAAAGACCAACTAAATAGTTTTCCCAAAGGTTTTGTTGCCGCTAAGTTTCACATGGCCAATATATTTTTTTTTTTTTTTTTTTGGTTGGCTTCACTTCTTGGACCTGTCAACTAACGTTATTCAGAAATATGCATGTAATGAATTTATTAACAATTGAATTGGCATTTTATCTATCAAATATTATATTGATTGGGATTCTTGCAGCAAATTCAATATGATATATTAAATATTTTAGCATTTCTTCTGCAGTTATCTAATCAAACTTCAAGTTTTAAGTGTTGGCATTCATTTAATTTACATATTTTTTTCAGTCTATTTAAAGTCTGTCGAAACCTTTCAACTTTTAGCCATTGCTATATAAAATATCTCCTTTCAAATAAACATATCCGGAATTTATTTGCCATCCAGTGCAGCTGTCATAGGGCAAAAGTAAATGCTTTTAATTACCACAAAATCACAATTGCCAACACAAAGTGTGCCAGACTGCGAGATACCCTATTTATATATAACGATACAGATATCAAATAATTTAATTCATTTCATTCCATATAGGATATATATATTATATAGAATTTATAGTCCCAAGCTGACTTCTCAAAAATATTACTGCTTTTCTTTTATAACTTCATTACACCCATTTGGAGTGGATATTTTGTTACAGGGTATATGTAATGGCATCGATAGCTGAGCTGTGCTAAGCTCGCCACAGGAGAACACACACATGACTGCGGCTGACATGCAACTGCCACAGCGGCGACTTGAGGCAGCTAAGAAAAAAAATAAAAGTTGACGCGACGACGCAAGTGAAAATTGCACTTGGAGTTGCATTTGGATTTGCAATGCAAAACAGTTGCACGACAATTTTTGTGGCCAGCAGTGCAGCGGGCGGCACACGCCCTAAACGCCACAAATGAAAACTAATGATTTTCACTTTATGAGGTGGGCAAACCAAACGGAGGCAGGCTGCAAAATGTTGCACGCAAAACTCGCAGCACGGAAGCGAATGTCGATGTGTGTTGTTGCTGTTGTTGCCGTTGTTGTTGCCACTGACTCTGGATAGTTGGTATATGGAGTTGGCATGGAAAATTTGAAATTTAATCGCTTGCAATTAATTTGGCCCAAATGCAGCGACGAGGCGCCCCCACAGACAACAGCTGCGCCCGCTGTGCATTTGCAAAGCCGGGAGAGTCCGATCCGCCTGTCCTGTCCACCTGTACCAGCATCAATGTGTGCGGTCCACGAATATCCCAAGCCGTTCGACATTTGGCAACTGGCCACTGTCGGTGGTCAGGGAAAATTGAAAAATTAACAAGTATGAAAAGTGCAATTAAAGTGGGCCACAATCGGACGGACGGACGCAGTTGTAATTCGAGACAAGAGCTGAAAACTAGGCGAGAGAGGATGACAACAGCCAAGTCAATTCCAAGGCGTTGCCTGCACCTGAGCTCTGTGCTCTGAGCCCCCACAACCAGCCCCAGCCCAGCCTATTGCCACTGGGCGGCTTATTAATCTGCTTTTAATTGCGGTCCACTCTCCTCCAGTTGCCATTTATGTATAGGTACTTGTTTGTGGCACCCCGATTCGGAGGCAATATGCCTTTGCCATTGATTAATGTGCGCCAATTGTGAAATAAATGTGTTGTTGATATTTGCTGGACCAGGCCAGGACCGGGCTGTTCCAGCCCCCAGCCTGAGGGCCCCGTTTTGGTGTTGCAGGTCTCTTTTAGCTTTGGCCAAGTTAATTGAATTATTGGCAGCGGCAAATATTTGGCAGACACACATTCATATATGTTCACAAGTGCACTGTTGGGCAAGTGGGCGTGGCTGCGCTTAAGTGCGGCTTATTAATTGCAGTTTTTGCCCAGATGCACCAACTCTCAAATGGCAGGAGCCACAAAAGAGATAATATAAATAATACGAAATAAGAATGAAATTTTCGGAGCAGAATCCAGCAAAAATCGTTTTCTCAAATTTAGTATTATTTGAGGGAGGTGAAAATCCTTTCAGTTTTGACTGTGGAAAGTTTTGACCGAATGTTGAGAGCAGAATTGTAATACTAAGTTTAAAAGAGCAAACAAATACCTTCAATATATAATTATTCCAAATATGGTTTCGATTTCAAGCCTCGAGTTAATTTGTTATCGATTTGGGAATAGTTGTTCTTTAAATTTACGATATTGCACTCGACCATTCTATTTGGGGCTGTTCAAAGTTGTCTGGCCAATTGTTTGGCCTTGAGCCGTATCAATATGAAGCCATAAACATAAATTTGTGCGCTAATAGGCAAGTGTTGGAATCCTAGAATTGCAATCTGCGGATCAGCTTCTGGTCGATAAGCTATAATAATGAACCCAACAATTACGCAGCAAATTAAAAACAAATAATTTAGCAAGTAAATCGCCGAGCCATAAAAATCACATGCAAATTATAGTGGCTGAGAGACTAGTCTCAAATGCGAGGCAGGCGGGAGCAGCAGCAAGTGAAGCCTGAGAAATTGTTGCAATTTGCCGACGCAGCAGCAGTTCCTGCCACAGTTTTCAACTCCAGCAGCGACGAGCAGCCGCTTGCGGCGCTTTAATAAAGCCCCAATAAAGCCTTAAACAAATGAAGTTATTTAAGACAGTAAAAAAAAAATGGGCAGCATTAAATGAGGAGTTGTAACAAATGGGGGGAAAAGAAAAGGGAAAGTTTGCTGCAGATGTGCGAGGAAAAATCAGTAAAACTAAGCAACGTTTCATCTTCGATAGGATCTTTGTTTTGGCTTTGACTGCAGCCAAAGACAAGTGCCATAAATATTGACCTGCTTCCAGTGCGGCCGCAACTTCAACTTCAACTGCAACTGCAACTTGTTGTCCTGTTTTGCTGTTTGCTGTTTGCGATTCTCTTCTCTCCACTCTTTGTGGCCCTTTTTGCTTTTGCTTTTGCTTGTGCACCTTCCCAGTTCGGAGGCAATTTGTTATTGTTATTGCCGGAGTAGAGCACAATGTTAATTATATGGGCTGCATTGGCTGTAGCTTATTTAAAGCTTTATTTATTAAAGCATTTAATGTAAATTGTTTGTAAATGCCACAGGCTATCATTATATGGCATGCGATATAAGGAAATTATATATATATGCATATAAATCAATTCCACAAGCTCTCCACGCCACGCTCTCCACTCTCTCCACTCTCCACTAATTAATATCAATGTAGAATATGCTCAATTTGAGCTGTGCAAAGTTTATTCAGTCCGAAGATGCAGTCAGGCAGTCAACACCCACGAAGCATTCGAGGATGCTCAGCAAATTGCTTATTTTTTTTATGGACAAAAAATGCAGTTTATGGTGCGCATATTTTATGCGCATAAAGTGGATCATAAAGTAATTAATGCGCTAAAATGCGACATTAAAACGCTGCAGGGCAACCAACAAAAATTTCTTCTTGAGCGTTGCATCTTCGTGGGTTGCCCCAATGCAGCAAAGCGACTGCAATCAATCTTTTTGGGGCAGGCGTGTTTTTCAGGGCGTGTTCTGTGTGCTCTGCGTTGCACCTACGCCTGCCCAGCACTGCTGCAGAACTGCACCCAGTCAGTGTTGCCTTCGTCTTCGTTTTCAGCTTCTTCATCCCATTCTCCATCTCCTTCGTCTTTGTCTCTGCCTTTTCCAGGCAGAAAGTCAAGAAGATTAAGACCCTAACCACATTTTCGAGCTGGAGATCGCATAATAATAATTATGGAGCTTGATATTTTGGCATGCGTAAAAATTCTGGCAACGGTGCTTTCTTCACTGACAGCGACTGACAGACAGCAATTGCCAAATATAATAAATAATTAGCCAGGGCAAATAGGGCGTGCCAGCCGCATAAAGTGACGTGGCATGCATTAAATCAAATATTGGCTGCTGCTTCTAGAGAAAGTGTCTGCGACCCAATTGACCACATAAATATATGCACATATTTAATGTAAGCTCGTACATCTAGTGCTGTAAATTGTTACAGATTAAAAAGCGATTGAGTTCATAAAGCTACATAGTGTTGCACAGTGTGTACATGTGAAGAGAGCGAGCAAAGTGAGAGCGCTGTGAAAAGCTTTCGTAGATAACAGTTCGCTACGAAAAGCTTTCGCTGATAACAGTTCGCAGCGTGAAGAAGAAAATAGTCAGTCAACCTGAAGTACAGAAACAAGCAACAGGTGCACGGAATACGTAGAACAAATTATCAAACATGTCGACAATTGTGCGTAAACTTATCAGTACTGCAAACGCAGCCAAGCCGGTGGCTCCATACAAGTAAGTAAGCAAATCAAGAGCAATTAAGGATCTGGAGCTGTCAAATCATATGTTGTTGTTGCAGTCAAGCTGTTGTTGCCGATCGCACTGTTTATGTGTCCGGTTGTTTGGGCCTGGACAAGTCAACTATGAAACTTGTGCCAGGTGGCGCCACTGAGCAAACAGAGATGGCGCTCACAAATCTGGAGGCGACACTTAAAGCAGCTGATTCGGGCATCGATAAGGTCGTCAAGAACACCGTTTTTCTAAAAGATCTCAACGACTTTGGTGCGGTCAACGAAGTGTACAAACGAGGTAAGCATTCCAATAGCTTTTCTTATTCTTTTTTTGTACAAATGCCGCCGATAAGGCAGCGGCATCTGCTGGCTTATCAGCCGTCATGGCAACACTTCTAATATAATTACTTTCATACGCAAACAACAATCATAAATATTTACGATGCGATTGCGACGATCTGCTCTCTTTGCAGTGTTCAACAAGGATTTCCCTGCACGGAGCTGCTTCCAGGTGGCCAAGCTGCCAATGGATGCCCTCGTCGAGATTGAGTGCATCGCTCTCACTGGTCCCATCAACACTGTAACCTCTGAATAGCCATCAAATGGATCCAAGCTGTGAACTTTAACAACAAGATAAGAAATTTCAAATGGCCAAGGCAAAACTAATAAAACCAAAAAAAATATAGTCCAATTCGATGTTATCAATTATTGTGGAATTGGCCGTGTGACGATTATTTGTTTATTAGTCAAAGATTCGCTTATCTCTTCGCAAATTGAGGCAAATACCAAAAAATGCTATTTCAAAAATGTTCTTAATAGTATAATGCGATTTTTGTGAGCTTGCAACAATTGCTTAAATGTTGCTGCAAACTATTAACAAGCGCCACTTTGTGCACTTGAAAAAGCATTCAGAAAAAAATATATTTGGTATCAGCAAATGTTGTTAATATTGGAAAATATATTTTTTATCTTTATGAATAAAATTATTCAAACATCAATGTTATTAATAACAATTCTATAGGTTTCTGTAACTTTGTGCATTTGAGCCAAGTTTTTCAAGAGAATAAAAGACTAAACTTTGTTTTTTTGAGTGTAGGACAGGCCGCAACTTTGCATTTAAACCTTATATAGTTTGCAATTTGCTGCACCAGCAATTTATCTTTGTTTTGGCCCGTTATTGTTGTTGCTGTTGTTGCTGTGCGCCTTTTGTATTATATTTCATCAAATGTTGTTGCATAAATCATTGGCAACATTCGCCACAACTTTTGGCCATGTTGCTAACGGTAGCCGGTTAGCCAGCCAGCCAGCCAGCTTAGACAAAGCGTTTATTTCACATTCAAATCCAAAAGTTATTCATAATGCCGACAAGTTGTAACTCGTAGTTGTTGCCGCTGTTGTTGTTGCTGTTGTTGTTGTGGTTGTTGCTGCTGCTGCTGCTGTTGGATTATGCATGCTCTATATTGATGCGGCAGCCTTTTAGGCAATGGTAGTTTAAACATACGTACTACCATTTTTGGGACTGAGAGCTCCGTTTTGTTCAGCATTTGTTTTGATTTTTTCATTGAAATTTCAGTGAATTTGTCTGACACTCGACGGCTGCAGTTGCATGATTTATTAACCTTGTTGCACAGACTCTTTAGCATGCACTGGTGTGAATATGAATGCTCTCCCGATGCCGCACGATTATTGCCGACTTATTATTTATTATTATCATGTGGCATATTTTGCTTATATTTGTGCATTCGCTGACTGACTGACTCTATGCGGCGGCAGCAACTGGGCTGGCAACATTTTGTTGCACCCGCAGTGCTGGCAACATTCGTGTTGATATGCATGGCGTGTAATTAATTCGAGGCACATCACAATTTACATGCATGGAAATATTGTAATAAATACGCATAAATTGATGACAATAAACTGCAACAAGTGATGACCCTCTTCTCCCCCTCCACCTCTCCATGCCACCGCTGCGTCCTGGAGGACAGACATTTGACATAAACACCTACGCAGTCGGACGCTTGAAGTGCGGCTAATTAATTTCGACGCACTGCCATCAAATACAGCAACAATAACAAGATGGAGAAGGCGACAGGCTGAACCAAAGGGACGCCAGGCCAGATGAGGCCTGCATGCCACGAAAGGCAACAGCTACAACCAGCAACGAGCCACCAGCAATAACAACAAAAATAACAACTGCAACACCAACGCGGTGAAAGTGCGCATAATTTACACGCACGGGCCAAGGAGACGGACAGACAGGACAGACGGATTTTTGCGAGTTGAATACGGCATAATTTATACACAAATTAAATGCCCAACTTTGTTGTACATTTTTGGCAATTTGCTTATCAGCATTTGTATTGCCAGTGCATATAAAACAAGCCGCATGCGGTGGCAACAAAATATCAACCCAAAGTATCAAATTACAGTGCATCTTCAAGTTGTCATAATTCAAATATGATTCGTTATATGAAACACTGGGCATATAACTAATTAGCCATTGCACAGAGCAAGCTTTCACTTGTCTTGTTTAATAAATGGTAATTTAATTAAAAAAATATGTAAATTTAAATTTTGATTATTTGGCGCGTAACTTTGAGGATGCATACTTTTGGGTGCGCGCGTTAATTAAATATTTTACAAGCCAGTCGATTATTTATAAATTTATCGAATGTTGGAAATCTTGGATTTCTGGTAACATGTAGTCAGTATCTCTTATTAATTCTTTTTTTCAACATTTCAGAATAAAAAGCGTGAATTTCTCTCAGTTCTGCTAAATGAACACAAAATCAACTGCTCAAATATTATTGATAACATAATCTCAATACAGCTCTGCTTGCAATACTTTAGTATGACCAGCCATGCAATTGTTATCGTATATCGGAATGGCAAAATATCTTAGAGCATAACAACATAACAGCCGAATTAGTCAGATGAACTACTTATAATCAATATAAATTGCAATGCATGATAACGCAATAATCAGTTTTTTAATTATCAACAAAACTACGGCGTCAACGGTGAACAAATAAAAGCAATAAATCAGAGAAATTTCGTTAGAAACAAGTGAACACCGCTAAATCTAAAAAGGTACAACACAACAAGAAGCAGCACACACACACAAACAAACAAGCGCACACACACACACAGACGGCAAAAACATACACACATACAAACGCGTTTAGTCTCTTTGCCATGTATAAAAAGTAAAATAGCAAAACCGAAAAAGAAACATCAAATTTTCAACAAAACCCAATCTTATTTAAACGAAAAGCGTACAACTATTCGACTGCATCGCATCGCTTGTGTTTTATTTTGTTTATTACTTGTTGGCAAACTGTAATTAAATTCTTATGAGTTTTTTTTTTAACATTTCTCTTTATGTGCCTTCTCCTGCCTTGCTGTGTGTTTGTGTGCGTGTAACAAAGTTGAATTTCTGAAGCAGTCGAAAAGATCTCCGCGGAGACAATGAAAGTGTCTGAGAGAGTAAAATATACAGGCAGACATGTGTGTCACAAAGAGACGCAGGCTGCGGTCGCTGCCTGCTGACTTGCAGTTGCCTTAATTGCAAAAAAAGCAATAAAATAAATTAAAAATAAAAACCTAAACTGATAACTGGTTTTTTTACTTGTTAGCTAACCGCCGCCCAGAAAGTTTAGTCAACGCAAAGAATTACAATTACAACAATAACAACGCTGCTGACGACGACGACGTAATCGTTTGTTTACAAGAAGAACAACGAGCCGAAAGCAGCGCTGCCGCTGCCGCTCCGGCAGAGAGCGTACCAGCGAGCTGGAAAAGTTGAAGAGGAGCAGAGTCGACAAGGCCAAAAACCAAACATGAACCATCGGGGGAATTCTCAAAAGAAGGAGGGCAAAATGCGCATTCGCGCCTTTCCCGTAAGTTTGCACAAACAACAAATTTGCCGGTCAGAGCATGAGACAGCAATAAGTTGTGAACTGTGATAAGATATAGGATTAGATAAAGATATGTGATCTCTCCCTCTCTGGCACTGGCTCAGCAGGCTGGCAATGCTGTCACTGATTCGCCACAAATCTGTCAGAGTTGAAACTGATTAAAAAAAAATTGATTTATCTCATTTTAGTTTTTAAGTTTGCTCTTAATCTCAACTTTGTTTCGAAAAATTGTTGTATGTTGAAAACACAAATAAAAATAGCATAGTAACGCAGCAGAGCAAAAGGAAAAGCATTGATGACGAGCGCAGTAGACTGTATTTCGACATTTTTGGAACGCTAACGTCACCAAGCGGATGTCAATAAGGCCAACAGGCGGCAGCCGTTCCCGTGCAACACCAGCGGAACGACAACAAGAGCAACAGCAGCAGGCTCTGCCGCCTGATGAGGAGCAGCAGCTGTCAACTTTGCAAACTCCCTTAATTGGGGAGCACCGATATAGTTGGGAGCGTGTACTGGGCTCGCATCGTGGAGCCTGTGGTGCGCGTTTTCCAGGATCATCACACTCAACTCAAATGTACAGATTTGAGCCGAGAATTAGTCGCTTTGGTGCTAATGACGCGCCGCATGCAACGCCGTCTGGTTATAGCCAGCCGATAAATATCAGCAGCCCGTCTCCGTCCCGACCCCTTTATCCACAACAATCAACGTCGTTTCATTCGCGCATTGTCGGTGGCTCGAATAACTTTAATCAGCGCTCTCGCAGCGTACGCAATGTCCACGGCCAGCAGCCGCAGCAGCATCATCATCCACGCCCTCATCATTTAAATGTGCCTCTGAATGTGGGTGCAACACAGCCAGTGCCCCGTTTCAGCACTTGTTCAACGTCGGGCACATCAGCCAATGGAGCCATGTCTGTGGTATCTGGTGCCATGCCAATGAACTTGCGTGAAATCTCACGCAAATACCCATTGTGGCTGCCCGAATTTAAGCTTCGAGCATTTAATGTTAGCTCCTCTAAAAATAAGTTAAATTGATAACTAACTAACCAACCATTACTTTTTCCCTCTTGGTGTGCAGGCCTCCATGGATGAGAAGTATGTGGATGACATTTGGGCCACCTTGAAAAATGCCATACAGGAGATACAAAAGAAGAACAATTCGGGGCTATCCTTTGAGCAATTATATCGCAATGCCTACAATATGGTGCTGCATAAGCATGGCAATCGCCTGTATAATGGACTGAGCAACGTCGTCTCGGAGCATCTGGAGCAGAAGGTGCGACAGGATGTGCTCGAGAGTTTGAACAGCACATTTCTATCCAAACTAAATCAGGCATGGACAGATCATCAGACCTCAATGGTCATGATACGCGACATACTCATGTACATGGACCGTGTCTATGTGCAGCAACGTGGTTTGGATAATGTCTATAATTTGGGCCTTAACTTATTCAGGGATCAGGTAAGTCATCTAGTGCTCTCCACTCCTAGTGGAATCTATAACTTCACAAATGCATTGATATAATGTGTTTGATACAAGAATGTTTTTGCTTTCCTCTATTGTAATCTGGTGCTTTCTGTCATTCTCATTTAGATCGTTCGTTTTCCGGAGATTCAAAAAGCGCTGCGGGATAAACTACTGGGCATGGTTATAGAGGAACGCAGAGGAGAACCGATCAATCACTTGGCAATCAAGAACGCCTGCACGATGCTGATAACACTGGGAATCAATTCGCGAACCGTTTACGAGGAAGACTTTGAGAAGCCGTTTCTTGCGCAGTCGGCACTCTTTTACCGAAACGAATCCCAGAAATTTCTTGAGGAGAACAACGCTGGCGTTTACATCAAGAAAGTGGAGGCGCGCATCACCGAGGAATCGTCACGTGCGACACTATATTTGGACAAGGATACGGAGCCTCGCATTGTGCGAGTCGTTGAAGAGGAGCTTATTAAGAAACACATGCGAACCATCGTCGAAATGGAAAATTCGGGTGTCGTGCATATGATTAAGAACTCCAAAACCGACGACTTAGCATGCACATATAAATTGTTCTCACGCCTCAAGGATGAGGGCCTCAAAGTGATAGCCGATACAATGTCTGCGTATCTGCGCGAACAGGGCAGCATGCTGGTCAAGGAAGAGGAGAATGGCACCACAAATCCCATAACATTTGTGCAAAACCTGCTTGATCTGAAGGATAGATTCGATCAATTTTTGCTCCACTCATTTAGCAATGATCGGCTATTCAAGAATGTCATTTCCGCTGACTTTGAGCACTTTCTTAATCTGAACAACAAATCACCCGAGTATCTGTCGCTATTCATCGATGACAAACTGAAAAAAGGTGGAAAGGGTGTAAGTATTATAACATTTTCTTTCCTTAATTCATTCATTTTGTTATCTATATTATTGATTCTTGCAGATGAGTGAGCTGGAAATTGAAACCATACTGGATAAAACAATGGTCCTCTTCCGATTCCTACTGGAAAAGGATGTTTTCGAGCGCTACTACAAAACGCATTTGGCCAAACGTTTGTTGCTCAACAAATCAGTATCAGATGATTTTGAAAAGAACATGATATCCAAACTAAAGGCAAGTCTGACAAACTAACCAAAATATTAATTAATTCATTAACCGTTTCTTCTGGTTCTGGTTGTAGACTGAATGTGGCTGTCAATTTACATCAAAACTGGAGGGCATGTTCAAGGATATGTCCGTCTCCAATACGATTATGGATGAGTTTAAGAATTATGTAAATAATAATAATTTCTCATTGAGCGGCGTGGAGCTTACGGTGCGCATACTGACCACTGGATTTTGGCCCACACAGGTAGATTTACACACGACTATTTGTCAAATTGATTACTAATGGTGAGCTTTACCCTGTAACCACAGACGGCAACGCCCAATTGCAACATACCCTCGTCGGCGCGCGAAGCCTTTGATGTGTTTAAGAAGTTCTATCTGGATAAGCATTCCGGTCGGCAACTTACGTTACAACCGCAAATGGGTGAGTAATCATCGTTATAATTGTGCTTAGGCGGCACAGCTCCATTTACTTTGTACTAAGAGTATTTGTTATTTAATTTGGAACACAGGAACTGCCTACATAAATGCCGAATTCTATGGCCGCAAAGCGAACGACAGCGACAAGGACAAGGATGGGCCAAGCTCAAGTTCCAATGGCTTCGCAGTGCCTACCACAACGCGCAAACATATATTACAAGTGTCTACCTATCAAGTGAGTAAATAAATTAGATTTCTTGATTTCTATCATTCTTATACACGATCCTATTGTAGATGTGCGTTTTGTTGTTGTACAACAATCGGGATGTGCTAACCTATGATGATATACACCAAGAGACAGATATACCCGAACGCGAGCTAGTGCGCGCACTGCAATCGCTGTCAATGGGTAAGCCCGCACAGCGTTTGCTCGTGCGCAATTCCAAGACGAAAACAAAGGATATTGAGCCTACGGACGAGTTTTATGTGAACGATGCATTTGTCTCCAAATTCCACAGGTGCCACATATAATTGAATTTTCACTTGCAATAATTTAATTTACACATTTCTTGATCACGGCATGCAGGGTGAAGATACAAACTGTTGCTGCCAAGGGCGAATCGGAGCCGGAACGAAAAGAGACGCGCGGCAAAGTGGATGAGGACCGCAAGCATGAAATTGAAGCGGCCATTGTACGCATTATGAAGGCGCGCAAACGCATGGCGGTAAATTATTTAATCTTGCAATTAATATTGACAATAACAACTAATCAATTTCGCTATCTTTCGCAATGTAAACAGCACAATCTTCTTGTATCGGACGTAACGTCGCAGTTGAAGTCACGTTTCTTGCCCTCGCCCGTGTTCATAAAAAAGCGAATCGAAGGCCTTATCGAGCGTGAATATCTGGCGCGAACGCCGGAGGATCGTAAGGTGTACATTTACTTGGCTTAAATGGCATCCACATCCCATCACTCATTTAATCCGTTGGCATCATACTCATCATTTTGCAATCGAAAGCTTGACAGACACGAGCAACTGCCACATCTCCTCTCAAGCCAATACAAATGTTTCCATTTCGGTTAAAAGAAGAAAATGTCCACTTTCCATTCAGCGCCAATGCAACAACAAGAATCCTATTTTTTGACCAAGATGTTACAACAATTATATAATTCAACAGACAAGCGCGAAATTTGTTAGCCTGACACGTTAAAAATTGAACAGTTATTGCTAATCTTTAAATGGCAGAATTCTCCGATCTATCTCCCCAATGCCATTGCTTTCTATAATTTCGACTACTCTATAAATTCGTTGAAACTTTTTATTTTACGCTACTTTTAATTTTTCACAATTTTCTCGGTTTTGAGGCACAAAACATGCGCCACAAGTTAACAATTTAGCAACAATAACAAAATTTATAACAGTAAGTCCACAACACACACACTTACACGCACACACACATCCGTACCCAAACACACATATACACACACTGGATTGAGAAGCGTAAGCGAAGCAAACGTAAGAATTAATGCATAATGCAAAACTTAATTCTAAGCAGCAGTATAAATTTTAGCTAAAATAATAAATTTATAAATGAATAATAAATTTAGTGAGCGTTTCATGTACATTTTTACGTAACTCTCGAGCCGTCGAAGAGCAAAAACAAACCCCAACCATATTAAAAACCACAAGCAAATATTTGAGATTCAAGTGAAAATATACACATTTTTAAATCGATTTTTTAAATACCTAAATTCGCTCATATTCGTGTGCAGGCCTTTAAAACTAATGAAAAACTAAATAAGTGTATGAAAGGGATTTATCTACTATTTGATTGCTGGAACAATGGACCTAAATCCATAATTGTACCAGTTGATATATATTCAACAGATATTTGTTTTTGCACATTTTTGCTTTTTTTAACTTTAGATTATTAAGTAAGGAAGAAATATGAAAATTTACTGCAACATTATGTGAGAGTCCATTTATTAATATAAGCGCATGAATGGAGTCAGAGGAGCAAAACTAAAAAGCGTATTAAAAATTGTACATAAATCTTTTGTTCTTATGTATGGAAAATAATATAAATAAAACGTATATGAGCGTTATAATTTACAGTGTACGTGTTTTATGTGAAAGTTTGAAAAGAGTAACAATAAACAAACAACTTTGTTTTCTTTTCTTTTTTCGGATGGAAAATGGGTCATTTTACATTGTTCTCTTTGTAGGCAACAGTTTGGGGTAGCAAGTGCATGCACCTGGTTGCTGAATTGGCTAAAAACAAAAAACATTGCAACATACTCTTAGGAAAACTCATGCGACGAGCATATGGGCTCCAAATCGGCCTTATCACTGCTGATTTTGAAGAGTGCTTAAGGACCAATTATTTTGAATTGTGTTCTAGGAAACCAAGTACTTGTAAACATTTTACTCGCAGGGCAAACTTTAATGAGCTCAAATCCGAGAATCTTTTCATGCGCAGACTATGTGGATGTAAGGATATGACCAAGATATGCTAAATTTTTGTACTAATCAAGTGTGCATATTCAAGTCGTTTCTTTTATTCAAATCTACTTTATCTTAATTCGTATAGTCCTATCAATGGCCAAGACAAAAATTTACTGAAACTCTTGGAACCAATTTTGAACTTCAAGAAATTATAATGTATTCACATGAACAACTTTTCCTTCAAAAAATTGTTTTATACTGAAGTTTTTCCCGCTTATGAGTACTTAATATACGAATATATTTTATAATTATAAAATAAAATTGGATGTTTTATTTTTGATATATTATTTGTAACGACTAGTTAACGCCTGTGTTCGGCCCCATATTATTGTAAACACACTTATCTTACCAGCAAATAGGTTGGTAAATTATAATTATTTATCAATTAAATTGATAACAAATATTGTACCACCGATTGCACGGCCCACCGGCCGGCGTCACGAAACTGTGCAAATATAAATAAGTTGTTTTGTGATTTGTAAAATAAATATGCTAAGTTCTTGGGCAAACACAGATACTAACACGGAGACGGAGACGCCGATTCCAGATGAGATTCTGATGGCGATCCAGTTCGATTCGATCTGACACACTGATAAGGCCAAGCCCAAGCGCGTGTACATAGCTGTGAGAGAAAGAACAAGAGAGAGGGAGCGAGAGAAAAGTGCTCAATTGGAGCAGCAAATCTTAAAAAAAAACACACGTCAATACTACTTTGTTTTAGATGCTTTGCTAGCAAATACCCTGTAAGCGTTTCAACTAAAGTTGCGTATTTGCAGAACATATATTGGACGTAATTTGAAAGAATGTATATAAATGTTTTGTAATGTTGACCCAAATCGCAATAGGTAACCAAATATTTTGAAAAATATAAAACTTTTTGAGTGATACCCAGTTCAATTTTAGGCAAAGGGTATATGCAAGTGATATTGCCCATATTCGTAACTCTGCAACTCATGTGCTCGTAACTCATAAGTCGTGCACTTCAGACGCACATATTTCTGTGCTCGCTCAGTTGCCGTTCGGTCACCAAGCGCAGCGGGCAGAACGCGGTCGTGGAATTGGAATTGTGGAACACTCGGGAGTGAAAAAGCTGAAATCGTAACCAAAACTGAAGCTGAAAACTGAAAACCGAGACCGTCTCGTGCGTGCGTGTGTGTGTGTATAGCAAAAAAACCAAAACAAGAATATTTATACATATATATGTGAATTTATACATATGTAGAACGCTTATGAAAATAAACAAACCTACGTCAGAAGACTACAAACAAAAGATATGAACGCGCCGCCGACGCTGATTCTGCCGCAGTCACTTTCAACGCCAGCGTCGTTGCCAAGGTTCGCTTTGAACGTTAGACGAATTGAAATCTAATTTTATTTTGTATTTTTCAATTTTTTTTTAACATTAACATTGCTATTACTTGACGATTGTTGTTATGTTTTTGTTTTATGCTTGTTTGTTTTTTTTTTTGTATGTTAACGGTTGCGTGTGTAAAGTTAGTGACCTTAGCAAAGCGTGATTTACAGTAAGGAAAACTGCATTTGGAGTCTCTGAACGAAAACCGATCGAATCCAAGTAGGCCTGTCGCTTTGGGATTATCGGCATTCACTTTATTTTGTAACTCGTCACACAATAGGAAAATCTCTCGGCTTGTATTTTAATTTTTTTTCTGTAAAGATATTTTAATTTTAGTTTGATAGTCTAAGAACTTCCTTGCAATGAACCAACATAGAGGTTTTTGCCTTAATGCAGGAACATTGGGCTTGACTCCGGCCCATTCACAGGCGGAGGAGCAGCAAACACCAGAGAATCATTTGATGAATGAAGTGGAAGTGAAACAGGTCAAGAGGGAGCCAGACACCACTGCAACCAGTGAGCAAAAAGAGGTGTTTAACGAAGAACAGAAACCTGTCCAAATACAGACACAAATTAAGCTGGAACTGAAGTCACCGCCACATGCAACACGCAGCTTAACAAATGCAAATGATGATGCCGCCGGCTGCAGCTGTATGTGCACCGGAACATTTACAGAGCCCCTATCCACGGATAAATTTCTTAATAAACTGACGAAGATCCGCGAGACTTTCGGGGATGAGGGCATGATGACCCTTAAGATAAAAAGCATATTCTTAAAGAGACTCAACGATATCGATGGCATGGATCAACCAGGCAACGGAGATTCGGTAAGCCTAAATATCTGTTTAATATTTGTGGTTTTTTTATTATATTGTTTTTGGAACAGCAGCTGCGTCTGGCGACATATCAGGATTGGGTCGATATGCTGATGCATGTTAACCAAGTTCTCTTGGGCAATATGCCCGCCATGGAGAAGGAGGCCTACAACAATACCGTTAGCTGTTTTCAGTCGGTTCGTGGGGAGCATCATGATGTTCTCGATGAGAATCGCAAGTTACGTAAAGATTTATGTGCCATTATAAAATTGTTGCAAGAGGCCTATCATCGTAACAACTGGAACACGGACGATATAACCCTGGAGACAATGACAGTCGACCAGTTGATGGGCACCCAGGGCGATCAGTGTCGTTCGGAAAGTGAGGTATGTCGGCTATATAGCAAATAAGTGGCTCATTGATAACCAGCTTGTGATCTTCTATGGCGACGAAGATTCTAAAAACAAGAAGATATCAAAACAGTTTACGTTAGTTTCCCGCCCAAAACCGATTTAATGATTGTATTTTCATTGTGTTTCTTGTATTTTGTTGTGATTGAAATAAAGTAGTTTCAAATTAATTTAGACGTTTTTGAAAATCTTTTTTATTATATACGTCAAATATATGTGATTTCAGGTTACCAAATGCATGAAATCGCTTGCCAACGAGATGGCTTCCAAGCATGATGAGGTCTGTAATTTGAAGGCCCAGATGTGTGCCCTGGACGAAGTGGTCCAAACGGCACGACAAAAGATCATCCTAAAGGATAAGTGTATAGCTCAGCTCAATCAACAGGTAAGAAATGTTTTTTTTAGCTTAATCAATTCCTTTTTATATTTAAGAATATAAACATTAAATCTATATTTATAAAACACTGTTGATTTGTCAAAGCTTTCAATTTTACATTTATATTTTTTAAACTATTTTATATAAAATCAATTTTGAAACACCCAAATAAAGTTTTAGTAATTCTGTTTAGTTGACGGAACTGCAAGATTGTCTGTCAAATATGACTCAAGATTCCAACAATAAGGCGAGAATCGTGGATGCACTGGATTATAATGGAGATTTCGATAACATGGACTACACCAGCTGCTTATTCGAAGGCCTCAACGAGAAGGAGGAACAGGCAAGCGCATTGCTGCGCATGCTGAACAGGGAGCTGGCCGAGTTCATCGATCTAATCAGCAAGAATGACTTTGCCGCTATGGAGTCCAGGCGAAAGATACTTTCCTGCTTATTCGACAGAATCGTACGTAGTCGTAAATATTTTTTAGCTTTCTCTACAACTCTCTCTCTCTCTCTAATTCGCTTTCTCAGAACTCAGATCGCGCCGAAACGATTCAGAAGCTGGAGGATTTGAGGTCTCAGCTGCGGAATCTGGACTGCAACTTGAGTGAACTGGATATTCCGTTGGCCTGCAGCACACAGGCCACCGATGATGATATGGATATGCAGCTAATCGATGCACTGCGTCGTCGCTTGTACACCGTCAATGAAGCCAACAAGGAGCTGAACAGCAGACGCCAGCGCACCGAAGGTGCGTATTTAAATTTATCGAGAATTAAGAAATTAATCGCATTCCCAATTTTCCAGTTGAAATTCAGCAGTTGCGTTGCACAAGCGACAACGAGCGTTCCATAAGTCTCAAGAATCAGTTGGTATTGAAGCAGATTGCCGATCTGCTAACCAAGCTGGTAAGTCAATTTTGATAAGTTTTGAAAATGTTATGGAAATTACTTTGAAAGCCCCACAAAACACTGGTTTACCTTTCAAGATAATAAAGCTATTAATTTTTAACTATCTATGTAAAATCGCGATTATTATAGATAGTTAAGCCAATTGCACTGATAAAGATAACAATTAGTCATGTCATCAGGCATAAGTTTAATTTGTGTAACAGTTGTGACTGAAAATTTTAATATCTAATAAATAATTCAATAAAAAACTTCCCTTTAATTTAGGAATGCTCAAATTTAACAGAAGAGGAGATCGATGTCGAAATGTTTACCAATAATCCATATTGTATGGGAATTTTAAAAATCTACGAGAAACAGAAAATACTGGAAAATAATGAGGAACAGAAGATTCAAGAAGTAAGTAAATAAATAAATCATCAAATAATTTATCGTATTTAATGTGTGTTTATGTATGTGTTGATATGTTCCTAAGTAAACCACCAGAATTCTTATCAAAATTCTTTAACAAATGCAGCCCAGCAACAGCGAGTCCAAAGCAACAGAAACCACCACACAACCAGTAACAAACACAACAACAACAACAGCAGCAACAATAACAACAACAACTTTCGACTAGAGCCAAAAGAGTCGTTTGTTCCTCCCCTGCTTAAGCATAGTTTAAGTTAAGTTTAATTGAGCTAAGTTTACACTTGTAAGACAAGAAGAGCTTGAAGTTGGCCAAAAGTAAACTTTAGTCTTAAGTTTTCATCAGCCATTGTAATAAAGAAAGTTCCCGCCAAAATCTAAAGGCAAATGTTACAAAAGGAACACCTAAGTTCACTATTTGTTTACTATATACATATATATATATATATATAGGCATATATACTACTATATATTATATACTTTAATATTATTTATATGGGTGTTCTTTATTTTCTATTTAAGCGCAACACTGAATTTGCCCTACACATGCAAATTGTGGCGCAAACGAGGGCTGCGACGAGTGTTTGCAAAAGTTGCAACAAAGACAGCCACAATATAAATCTTGTTTTGCTAAACTGTGGGTTGTCGGATATCCGCTAGTTTCCGGTTTTTAAGAGCTTTAAATTATATAGCATTGATATGCTAAAAACTGGTATTTAGTTTGAACTTACTTATGCAATCTATTTTTTTTTTTATAGTTTTTATCTAGTAGAGAAATACCACTTCCCTGAGCTAATAGATGGACGAGTTTACTTCCCCGATTATTTTCTTTTGACAAACACGACCCGCTCATGCATTATAGGCATTAAAACTGCATTCCTCCAAGAGAAACCTACTGTTACATATATATATTTATATATATATAGATGTTCTGATATATAATATGCTTCAGTTTCCCGACAGTTCAAGTATATTGCCATTCGAGTCGTTTGATTTATGTATCTATCCATATATTAAAAAAAAAACAAAAAAAAAACAAAGATTACTTGCGAACCTGTCGAAGCGAAAACTTGCTCTTTGTTTACATTGGACAAATACAAATCGCATGGAATTCCAGCGAGTTCAACTGCAATCGGAGTGAACTCTGAGAGGCGGGTTAGCCACTCTTCCCACTTCCCTCTGCCATCTGCAGCTAGGAGCGGAAAATGGGTTTCGTGTTATTTATTTACCCACAATCGACACGCGAGCTGCGAGCACTGATATGCATATCGATGAGCATTACACGGGTAGATGAAGGGGTTTGCGGAGAGTGGGGAGTCATGGGGCTGACTAGCATTAGCCAGGAGTCAGTCAGTCAGTTTCATAGTCAACGTTGCTGTTTATTCGCGTGAAACAAATGAAAGCTGTCGGCGGAACAGAATACCGAATCGGAAATACAGTTGTGGCAATATGAAATCGGCGGATATTATAATAAGCGTTGGTGTTGACAATGTTCCTCTAAATCGAGCTAAACAAACAATTTGCGTGCCTTAATTAGCTGCACTAGCCAAACTGACTCCTGTGGCAACAACAACAACAGCAACACTGTGAAGTGTCTGGGCAATAATATTTGCCAGGTGGCAGGTGGCAACAAAAAGGACGGATTCGTGTGCAATTAACAAAAGTTTATCCAGCCAACTGGCAACAGCCACAAAACTTGGCCAAAAAAAAGTGCAAATTGTTTTCAAGTGGAGTCCACAGCAGACAACAAGCAGCCAAAGTAGCTGTAAATGTGCAAATTACGGTGCCCCAAAAGTGTCGAGTGGGTGGCATGAAAAAAGATCAGTTTGAATCACTTTGTGTGTTTTGCAACGGGGCTTATCACGGAATTTTAATCACACTTAAATCAAATCAAACTCAAACCCAAACTAAATATTTATGTCAGTTTCGAGAAATGCTGAAATCGATATATATTCGCCAGGGAAAACCCAGTCTGCCACAGCAGAACTTTAAGAGTGCTTTAAGTGCAGGCAGACACCATTCCAAATAAAAATAATAATATTTATTTAATAGCTTGCGTTGCAAGTTTATTTTCAAATCCGTGTCAAACAGTCAAAGGCAAAATATAATAATACACATTCAAGCCAGACTAACAACTTGTGTGTATGTGTTTGTGTGGGTGAAAGTGCCAAAGAATTGGAACTTTGAAACCTGAAACTTCGCCACCTTCGCCCGATTCGATTTGCTTTTATTTTCGTGACAAAGTTTTAATAGCGATATTATTGAAATGAAATGAAATGAAATGGTAATGAAGCCAAAATACATGGCATTTATGAATATTTTGAGCGTTGTGTGCAATTTGATATCGACACGAAAGCCCAGAAATCATATTCGACACTGCCAAACAACAGGCAACAGCATAAACAATCTTCATAAATTGACAGCTGAGACAGATATATCAATCAATTGAAGAGTTTCATTGAACCACTAGCAAATAATTGACATGGTAAGCTTGGGGTGTTCCTTGATTTTGTTTGACTAGCGATGCTTTCTGAGTTCTGTTTTGGATTGCAGACAGATATTGGTGCGGACTGTCCGCATCTACAGCAGTTGGAGCACACTCTCCTCCATTGCCAGACCCAGTCGGAGATACTGCAGGCCACACGTGACAACTATCTGAGCATCATTGCGGAGTTTCAGCGGGATCTCGAGGAGCTAACCGAACAAGTGGAGCAACAGCAACAACAACAAAATGAGCAAAATGAGCTTTTAGCTAACGACTCGGAGCAGTGCTGCGAGGAGCCGTCGCGGATCGGCTTCAATAAACTGGAGCAACAAGTTGGGCATTGAATACAATTTACAAAATCCAATAATTTTTATTTTTTTTTTTAATGATTTGGTATCTTGCACAAGGTATTTTAAACATGAAACAATTATTTTATATTTTTTACTGCATTTTTAATTGCTTTTCGTTTGGTGATTCATTTTGATATTCTGATCCCATTGAAAATGGGTAAAAATTGCACAATGGTGTTTTGCAAATGATTGTAAATTTACCAATAAAATAAAAATTATATCGAAGTCGAGATTGCTCGACTACAGCATTCTTACTTGTTATAAGTTTCTTTTTCATATTTGATTGATGATTTTATTTGATCTTTCTATGAATAAGTCTGCAAAGAGGTACTTTAATATTTTATTTTAACTTTTACATATTTTCTTGTAGATTGAATATTTGGAATGCCATGTACATGGACTAGAGAACGCACTGGAAGATCGAGATCAGAGAATTAAAGAGTTGCAATCCACGATTGATGAAAACGCCAATGAAAGCGATCGACTCAAGAACGAAAAATGCACACTGGAGAAAATAAATTGTAAGTTAAAATAAAAATAATAATTATAATAATATTTTATTTAACAATGAAAATCTCTCTGATCGCTGACAGCTGAATTGTCACAAAAAGTGGACAAAATTGCTGATCAACTAAAAGCGAAAGCGGAAGAGCACCAAATCCTGTACAAGAACTATGATGATCTGAACAGCAGCTTCAAAGAGCAGAGCAAGGAACTGAAACGGGCATGCCGCAATGCGCAAAGCCTTAAGGATGGACAAAGTCAAGTGGAAAAAGAGCGGGACAAACTCGAAACGGAGGTGAGTCTATCCAGATTATAGAAAAAATAGCATCGGATATATTTTAACCACGAATGCAGCGCAATCTGCTATGTGTGGAGCTAATTTCACTTAAGGGAAAGGAAGCCGAGAGCACGGGACGAGAGCGAGCACTCAACGAGCAGCTAAATGCCAGCCTGAAAGAAGTGGATCAGGCTCGGTGCATCAACTTGGATATGCGTAATAAATT
Organism: Drosophila multiciliata; assembly: GCA_037043605.1. Lineage (NCBI taxonomy): Eukaryota > Metazoa > Arthropoda > Insecta > Diptera > Drosophilidae > Drosophila > Drosophila multiciliata. Next base: position 1,265,393 of record JBAMBF010000103.1, on the reverse strand, counting down.
CAAAAACGAAAAGTCCCACGACAAGCTCATGCTAGATGGTTTGCTTCAAGCCAACAAGGATATGCGATTGGAAGTTCGAAACGCCCATTGCAAGTGCAAGGAAATGCAGCTCCAACTGAAGTATGTATGCGGAGCAGTTGATCCGATAGCATGTCCCAACAGTTTGAACTCCCCTTCCAAAACTGTAGCAAACTGCAAAACGTAAGCAATCAGAAGCAACTGATTATCGACTCGTTTTGCAAATGGAGAGATGCCCAGTTGAGATCCGACGAGGCAATGCGCCAGAGGTTCAAACGTGATGAGGAGCACATCAAGATGCTAATAGATCATTGCCATGAACAGTTCTTTGAGTACAAGCGCCTATTTACCGATTGCTGCCTGCTCGATACAGAAATGGGACGGGTGAAAAATGGTCACCGTTCCTCGACCAATTACGACCAACCGAGCGCCATTGTTCAAAGGGGGCAGCAGGTGCACGACAAGGTAAGTGCCTACAAAGCTAATGTTGTCTCATCCGCCCTCTCTCACCAACCTCCAATGGATCCCATTAGTTAACAGCCGAAATGAGTCCAAATAAAAATCATTCACATTTTTAATCCGCAGATGACCAATTGCTTGAAGCAGATTTGTGAAATTACGCACCTCCTCATGGAGCAGAACAGAGCGTTTGATGACAGCAAATGCGTGGATCCCAATACTGACCAATCTCCGCAGCGATTGGCTGCCGGCGGCAGCCAGCCAAGTCATCCCACAACAGCCACATCCCAATCGCAGCGGACTTCTTTGGAATAGAACAGAACATCAAAATCCCATTTATATGTGGTTCATTGCCATTTCCATTTCTACTTTCATTTTAGTTGTTTTGGCCAAGAATTGTAAATTTCAAGTTTTAAAATGTAGAAAATTATGTGTGCTTCTGTACAAATTTATGCGCTAAATTTGATTTAAAATATAAAGTAAAGTGTGAAGAATCGAATCATTAATATAAAAAATAAACATGGCATACGTTTATAATCATATTCACTTAATTATTAATCGTATAACATCAATAAGCAATTTCTAAAACTACTCATCTTAATCATATTTACTTAGTTACAATTAATTATCTTTCGTCCAGTTGCTGCAGAAGCTTCTCTCGCTCACTGATCGCTATCAGAGACATCTTGATCTGGGAGCGCTTCTTAACGCTCTCATCGCGTACGACATCCGCTTCTTTGGTCAGAATCTTGATGCGCACCTCACTGAAGTGTATCGCCTCCTGCATGCTCATTTCCAGATACACATCCTTGCCCACATTGACAAGTATTTTGTCCATTTGTTTGACGCGCGCCTGCATGAAAATGTTGTTGCCAATGTTGAGTTGCGATTTGTAGCCATCCGGCATGTGGTCGCCAAAGGTTTCCAGTGTATTCTTTAGTTGTACAAACTCCATGATCTCATCGTTGAACTGATTCAAGTAGTGCTCCAGATGCTTGAGGTCCTCCTTAAGCACATCGTTGATAAATTCCTCAATTTGCGCTATGCGCGCTTTGTGTGCGTTGAATTCCTGCATTGTTTTGGTTTGTGCTTCCCAATTTTTTTTTGTCAAACTAAGCAATGCTAACAGCAACGCACAGCTGTGTTAACATATGGTATAATGTTATTTGCAGTACTCAATAGTTAACAACTGCATATAGCGTTAATTTTCAAAAGCCAATGAAGAGCATTTAAGCCAGCACGCCAAGCCAAGCTGTTCGAACTTCTGTGCAAGCTAATATGCAAATAACAGCTGATTGTATATTCTTTCTGGAAAAAAATGTGGTGGTGTAACGATAAAGCGCAACATGTGAAATGTTAGCATGAATACTATCGATAGGTGTAATGAACTTAGCCTGTGCAACAACCACGCATGCTGGCAGCGCAGTTGCACACTAAATTTGAAAAATTGTTATTATCGCAAGCAGCGGTTGCAAATTTCCCTCGGCTGAGCGACAGATAGACAACTATGCCATCTTGGGGCTAATCTGGGCTTCAGCGATGTCTCCCGCTTATGAATTCCATTTCGGGTTTTATGTAATCATCTGAACTCTTCTCGTGCCGCTGACAGCTGTCGCACGAGGCGAAAAAAGTCAATTGTTTGTGCACGCAATGCCAAAATGTAATAATTTCACATAGTCTTTTGATTTTGGTTTTTATTTATCTTTCTTTGTCTTATTACTTACAACATTGTTGGCGCAAATCAAATTGAAATTTAAAGAAAGCCCCCGCAGGCAACCGTCACAGACACAGACGCCAGTCAAAACACATTTATTTGCATTTTTAATGCATATTTAACCTTTTCATATTGCTTATTTGAACTCTTTTGAATGTTTCCTGAGTTTTTCCTTATCTCACAGTAGGTTTTGATTTTTTCGCTCACATTTAAAGAAACCTTATAAATTTGCCTTGACTTCATTTAATTTGATATTTGTCAATACTACAACAGTTTAAAATTTCAGTAAATATAATTTTAAACAAACATTTTAACATTTTATTTTATATTTTTTTTGCTTTAGTAAAATGAATTTCGCATCGAAGACTAAACTTTTATTGGTTCCCATTACACACAACTGTGCTGGGATTGGGAAAGCACAGAAGATGTGCCCCGGAGTCGGATTCGGTGCGCAGTTGCAGCAGGTGCGTCGTCATGCGCCAATTTGTGGACCGCCGCGCTTTCCAATGTCCGCTGCACGGAAGGTAATCTTGGGCTGGGGATCGACCCTGGCCATGATGATCATTCCGTTTTGGGCACTATTCCAAATACCGCGCTGGTCGGCGATGCGCAATAATCGTCCGTATGGTGATGAGGCTGACGAAGTGCAGCCGGATGAATAATCAATAATATTGCAGATAGGAAGAAAAACCTAAAAACTTTTACAAAACACATAAAAACGGTGACTTCTTAAGACTCTTTTTACTGGGAATACAAACACAAAATGAATCTCTGTGCAACAGCGTGGCATACAAATACACAAACACATAAATATTAATATGTAAAGATTTTATCAAACACAAATAAATTAAATGGTTAAATAATGTTTTCGGTTTCAATTTTAAATAGTTTAATATAAATAAACTTACGGTCAAGTTTACCTCTAAATACCCATAGATGTAATATGTATTCAGAAAGTTAATATAAAAAAGTCCAAAAACTGATTGGGGAAAATGTTGAGGTGGAGATATGGTTTTTTTTTTGTCAGTCAACACAAATATTTGGCTTAAGTCTTTAAGTCGAATACTTTGTTATATCGCCATAAAGTAGATCACAATATGCTAGACATGAAAGCAAAGCCATTTGGCCAATTAGTTAACGGCCAAAACACCTTTTTGGCCAGCTCAGCGGCAATGAAGCAACTGTGCAGCGAGCATTTTCCTTGTCATTTTCCATGTCGCCTGCCACAAATCAAATAAAAAAATAGAAAAGAAAAAACAAACTTGCAGAAAAACAGAAAAACCCCAAAACGAGCTGAAAACAATAACAAACACAAAAAGAGGCTCCAAAATCAAAGTGCCAACTTTCATTAAAAGTATTTTTCGCTCATTGCAAATGCAAGCTGCATTCAATTGTGTATTTTATTTTATTTTTTTTTGGGTTTGTTAGCCTTAGAGTCGTCTCTCTGACCAGGTCCAAGCTAGTCGCCAAGTCGGGTCTTGTCGAATCCTCATGATCTACAACAACGTGACCTTCTTTGCCTTTTGCCTTTTTGGTGGAAAACGGCAAACACGCTCGGCACACACACACACACACACACACACACACACACACACACACACACACACACACACACACACACACAGAAAGAAAAAAAGTAAAAACCCAAAGAAAAGTGAATTTCTTTTAAGCAAATCAACTTGCCGTACAACGCCCCCACCTGCCCCCACCTGCCCCCCCCCTTCCCACTCCTTAGGCAACAACCACAAAATGTGGCAATGTTTACCACCTTTTGCTAGACGCAGATTCGTCGATTTTTCGGTGAAATTTCATGCGCCATTAAACTGGTTCTTACTTGCCTCCTTGCCTGCCACTTGCCACCCTGCCTTGCGGTGCGCTGCAGCGTGTGAATGAGGCAGCAGGCATATGGCAGGCATGTTGCACCTCTTTCGCATACTTGCCATTAACATGCTTAATTTTCATTTATGCCACAGTCTTTGGCAGCTTTTTCTCGGCAGGAAGCCTCGTCTCGTGGGCGTCCCATGTGGCACTCAAGAAATGTGGCGATTGCTCTGCACTTGTTTTTTTATGCCGCACGTTGCGTCAGTTTAGTGTGTCAGAAGCAACCAGCAAGCAGCAGCATGCAGCATGCAGCAGCAAGAAGAAAGTTGCCCAGCTTCCAGCACAAGTCTCCTGCACCTCAGCCTGGCATTGATCCGGTTTTATTTTTAGTGGCGGACAGGTTCGTTGTTCCTTTGGCGCGCATTTTACTTTCTGCGACGGCTGCTTAAATTGTTGTCCACTTTCGGTCGCAATTAATTATGCGACGCTGTGCACTGAAAATGAAAGTGCGCTGCACCAACACAAATCCAAAGATGTCCAATAAGCTAAATCTCTTCTTTTTTTCTGGTAACGTGCCACACACACACGTGCACACACACAAATCTTATGCTGTTCTTGGTGGTCTCCAGTTGAACACCTTGCTTGCAACAGACATCTTTTGCTGCTCCTGCTGCTGATTGTGTTGTGTTCCCATCATTAGGGGAACCTGCTGGCTAAGTAAGAACATTGTCGCAAAGGTCTTCATTATCATCAAACGCGATCGCCGTCCGTGGATGCAACGCAGTCATCGCCAGGCGTCTCATAAAAACTTTTCTTTATGATTCTACAGACCCGCCGCAACCAGTTCCACTGCCCGTGCTCCCTTCTAGGTGGCCACTTGGTGGTTGCTTAGTTTATTACTCGGATTCGCTGGTAACCGCTGCGTTTTGTGCTTCTCGCTGATTTGTTGCCCCATTCAAAAAGGTTCCTCGAATCGCATGGCCAAGGAGCTCTTCTAGTTCCAAGATTAAAATTAAAACTTTTTTATATATAGATTAATTTAAGTTTTGATTGTTAAAAAGTTCAAATAAGTTTTAAGTTAGTACAAATAAAAATAGCAAAAAGAAGAACAGGCTTCATATAAAAATCGGATGATGAAAAGCATTTTTTTTTTTTAAATATAAAACGAGTAATTCTTTTTTTTTTATGTAACATATTTTAGCTATTAATGAAAATATATTTTAATATTGATTTATTTCTGAAATCAATTATATTTTATTACAATCATTAATAATAATAAATTAATAATAATATATTATCTAAACAGTTAAATATTTAATGCGCATGTACCGTTAATCATGAGCTGTTGACGTTTATATTCCCATGCTGCGACACACAGGTCATTGTGGCGACTCCAGCTCCAAGTTGATTTATCTGTCGCTGAGGGGCAACTGCGTCATTTGTTCACATTAAGCTCAATTCGGATGTTTGGCAATAAAAATTAAGCGACAACAAGTAAATTGTAAATTGTAAATTTGTTGGGCCATTTCATTGGATCAGTTAAATAAATAAAAGCAAAAAGCCCACACACGCCCACAAATGGGTTCCCGAGGCTAACGACGTTCGACGATCGTGTCAGCGGTCCATTTGATCTAAAATTTGGGTGCTGGGAAGGAACTGCGCCGATTGGTAAACAATGCGATATGAAAACTGAATCTGTGGCATGTTGGCTTCACATCATCGTGTCTAGGGGAAGGGGAGGGGTGGCGTCTCTTTCTTGAGAGATTTGTTAGCCGTTAACTTTGAGTTTTTAGAGCCTGCGGTCCTCCGAATTGCGCACTCGTTTAGGACTAAAACTGAGCGACTCTTCTAAGTTGGTATTTCTGGTAGGGGGTGGGTTGCGGGGGGGGGGGCCTAGTGGCAATTTGGAGAGTGGCTCAATATCCAGACACAAATTATATTAATGGTCTTTTGTTTAGTGCTCCACTGTGGCTGTGGCATTTTGTCTTTTTGCACGAATCACGTTTTAGAAATTGCACTGCAAATAGTAGCTGGCTACAACCCCCTCGCGATCCCCCCTTTCCCCCTCCCCCACATCCCTTTGGCATACCCTATGAGCAAATGATCCACGTCGTCAACCCATAACCACAAATGTGCCCAACTCGAGTGGAATGGAATGGAATGGCATATCATGGAGTCAACTACGAGAGTCACTTCTCTGCCAGACGACGACGACGACGACGACGACTGAGTCGCTAGCTACTTGGCTTTTTGCGCAAGTTCTCAAAGTTTGGGGCAAGACTTAAGTGCCACTTACTTTTAATATGTTGCCATTGCCCTCCGCCCAAAATGGGTCTCCGCTCGACATCTAGATGGAATGGTTGAAAGCGAAGGCGGGCAGGGTTGGTGGAGAGGGAGGGGGATCGTATACAAATCGCTGGCAAGTTACCTGAAATAATTACATGCACACCAAATTAGAGCGCTGTGTCATGGAGCAGGAATTATTCTGCATTTGACATACTCTGGCGAAAGAGCATTTTGATTAGGCCATCAACTGTGCAACATAATTTGAGCAAAACTTTGGAATACCAGATGGAAGAAAGAGATGAAAGAGTTTAGCAGGAAAGGCCTTCAAAAATTTAATAATATTAGGGGAATAGGATTGGAATAAGTGTTATCAGTCTATCATGGAGGTAAGACAAGTAGCAGGAAGTTCCAAGTAGGTAAATACTTATATATTTATAATATACATACTTTATAAAGGCACAATCAAAATTGCTATTTTTTTTACTACTCTTCCAAATTTTTACTATCCGAATATTTTTAATAAAAATTATAATGGCATCTCAATAATTATTTTTTGCTCTTTAATAGTTTTGTAAGAGCAGAATAGATTATAGAGTAGAACACTTTTTTTGTACATCATAATGATATCACAGTGCACTAAATCCTTATAGAGTATTAAATATTCTCCATACTAAATGGAATTTGTATTCTTTCTATCTTTTTGTGAGCGATTTATTTCCAACTGAGGCACAGCAGAGTTTTTTTTCTGATTACGTTCTGCTTTCACTGGTCATGGCAAATCATCGAATGAGATCGTCTGCACAAAAACTCCACTTGGAGTACTTCTTCCTCAGTGGTGGAGTCGTATCTATGTCTATGTCAAGTGTCTATCTCTGTTTTACTCTGCCTCTCTCGCTCTTCATCTCTCTTGCTCTTTCTCTCCCGTTCAGCTGAGTGCGCCTTCCACTTGGTGCGAATGGCACAATACATTTAAGCCTCTAAAAAATGATACCAAACAAATAATGTGCGTATTGTGAATGTTGCTGTTGTTGCTGTAAATGTTTCCGTAATGAAAATACAAAATTACAATGAAATTCAGATATGACAATTCTGTTTTTTGTTAGGTTTTTTGTGTGTGACACTTCTAGGTTAGCTGGTCTGGTATTTGGTATTTGGTACTTAGTTGCTTGGGTTCAATGTGCGCCAAATGGGCTGAGGCTGCGACTAAGGTCTTTACTCATGGGTGGTCTCAATTGCTCGGCACAAATTTGGAGTAAGCTCCGCTTAGAAGCATTGTGCGAACTATGTTCTACAACCAGGAATCTTTCTATAGTAGTTTCCAAGTTGGATAAATTAGTTCCATTTGTGCATTAATTATGAATTATTCTAAACTTTCCCAGGCCAAGGCCCTGGCGATCATTAGGTCATGTAAAAAATTCTCACAATCCAAATAATAATATGTAATAAAGACAGAGGGAAAAAACATTGATTACCAGATTAAATACAAGAACACGTACGATAATCATAACTTTGCCTGCCCTTTTCACACTTCTTCCACTACAAACGCACAGATACAAACACACATGTACGCACACACACACACACTGAGAGCAATTTTAAAGTGCCTTCGAATGAAATCGCTGCAATCTCAAACGCTTAATTGCATCACGTTTTTAGACCAAGTTGGGCACAGAATTATTACACAATTTGTATTTGTATGCATCTACAGGGCGAAGAGAGAGAGACAGGCAGATAGAGATAATGAGATAGAGAGAGGGAGACACGCAGCGACAACAACAATAGCAAACAAAAGAAGAGTTGAAAAAAGAAATAATGCACATTGGCTGCAATGATTTCCACACGTGAGCGACGAATTGACTAACTGACGGAATGTCAGATCAAAGACAGACAGCAACAAAGAGATGCTTCTTCTTGCACGTATGGAGACTTTTCGATGCTCTCTTTCCACAGCACGATTAATCGATAGCCGATACTTATCGTTGCCACACTGTTAATTGCAAATTTGTAAACATTTTAATATTGCTTAGTTACTTTTGCTGCTTGCGGCTTTTTATGCAATCCGCCGTTGCAAGTGGCACGCGCAACGAAGCGTTGCATCTTTTGCAAGTCTCGCTGGCACAAAACTCTGACCAAATTTGGTCGTTAGATGGCTCAGCTAACGTTTGACACAGAAAGACTTGCCAACTCCAATTGGAGCTCATTTGTTGTAGAATCAAACAAAATGTTTGCATTTTGTTGCAGCCACCCCCTACCCGCCCCCGCGACAAAACGGATGCACATTTCCGGTGCGCCGACGTTGCATGACAACAATGCAAACGCACATATATAGCAATACATACACATTCACTGGCCCCGCCTACAATTGACCAAGCGTCTGGGCAACTGCTGCTGCTGCCGCTGCCACTGCTGTTGCCGTTGCTGTTGCTGCCACCCGCGCGACAAAATCTAATTGACCAAAAATACAACGCTTGGCTGAGCTCTAGAACAACAGCAATTCCAGAATGATGTTAACAGTCAACTCCATAAAGTGGAGACCCACAGACTTTTGGATGAACTAACCCGAGAAATGATTATAAATAATATAAGCAGGATATTTATTTTAATTGTTTAATTTTAATGTTTTAAAAGTTAAATATGTTTAATATATAAATATGTTAAAGTGCTTAGTTTAAAACTAACCTGAAGTCAAATCCCGACGAGTTTTCAAATGTATCTTTGGATATATTAAACCTTAAAATTTAAAGAAATCGAATTTGCGTTAATTTGATGTTCTCATTTCTCATTCGCTCTAAATTTCAATCATTTCCTTTCAATTTCATTTTATAAAAATTATTATATTCTTCATTAATAGAATTCCTTAGAGTAATATATAATTCTAATCATAATCTTGTACTACTCTTAAAAGTACTAAAAAAAAAATCACATTAAATATTTAATTTCTGTTTGTTTACTTGCTTATTTTCTAATCTTCATCTCAACATATAGATTTTTATAGATTTAAGCACCTTATTTCCCCATCAGTTTCTTCTCGAACAACTTCAATCACCATTCGTATATATTATATTTTTTTTATAGTGTATTCATATGTCACTCCATCCATTCATAGTCTGGCTCATTTATTTTTTAGTGATTTTTGTTGTGTGCATATTTTTGACTTTGGCTGGTTGAACTTACGAGTACACATATAGTTTATATATATATATATCGGTGCACAATGATTCATCCACGTCAAGTCGAAGTCCAAGCTCCACTCACAGTTGGCAAAGAACAAAGGCGTCTTTTTTTTTTATTTTTTGGTGTGGTTTCCTCAATTGTGGGTTGAACTTCGCCAACGGCGGTGGTTGAACTCGGCTATTCAATTGATGGCTACCGATTTGACATTGGCTTGGCCAACAAAAAAAAGGCAATTTCAATGCAATATTCATTAGTTAATTCATTAGCGATGTGGCACATAAAAAACACAGATGTAATAATATAAAAAACAACTGTTAGCTTGCAACTGAGGACACACTTTTTATGGCCATATTGGCAGCCTGATTACGTCGCCAACAGGCTATTGGATACGGGCAACAAGGCTATAAACTGCAGTCAGCAGTCAACAGTTGTTGCCAATTAATATAAAAAGAAGTAATCTGCATATGGCTAAAGTTTTATTAAGGCTCAAGAAACAAGTCATTAAATGTTGCGCAGGCCAAGCAGATGCTGTAATAATATTGTATGCAAATCTTTCAGCTACCACATATAAAGTTTCAATTTACGGCTCATATATCATAACTTGGTCAACAGCATCACCAGCAGCAGCAGCAAGCGGGTGTGTGTACTTATGGCTTATTAAATCGTAAAACTGCAAACATTTCACGGGCTAAAAATTTCACAACTGATTGAAGATTGTAAAAGAAGAAAACAGTTATTAATTAAGAGGCTAAAACGTGATTAAAAATGCATTTCATCGAAATACCAATAAAATGTTGGCAAATATAAATCGCTAAAATTACGCATGTATCGAGTGACCACTGTAGTTGTAGGCAGTAAACTAAACTAATTAAAATATTGTTATTATTATTAGATTTTTCTTTCTTCTTTTTATAACACTAAGAAGAATGATGGCAGCCATTAAGGAAGATGTAATTGCGGCATATTTCATGGCTCAACGGAGCATTTCCGCCAACGACAGAGATTCGTAAGATTCGTTAGTAATTGTTGTTATCGTAGTCGAGATTCAGTCAACAACTAATGTTTACCTAGTTTATGACCCTGTGTGCAAAAGTGATTCCAATAATATGTTGGCCAAAGGCAAAGCAGCGCAGAGCAATTCGACACGACTTGACCTTAACATAATTGCCTCAAATTGCACCTGAAGTTCAGGTGGTAGGCATGTGAAATCTGTGTTTATGTTGCTTGCCGTTGCCAAAAAAAAAAGAAAAGAAAACACATATTCCAATAAGAAGCGTTATACTTTGCTTATCAGTCGTCGCAAACACACAGCGAAAAACCGGAATCAAAATAAAAACGCAAAGAGAGGGAGAGAGAGTAAGCCAGAGTGCGGTCTTTTGCCAGCCGCTCTGGCACTGTTAAATGTGAAAGAGCACGAGAGAGCTGCTGTTAACTTACTTTATTGGACAATAAGAAGCTAACATCATATATTTGCAATTAAATTAATTTCATCAAAATATCTTAGAGATACACCTTCTAAGCACTTAATTATTCACATATCAAACATTAAATTAATCTTCCATCATTGGATTTCAATACATTTGATGACTGGCAGAAAAAAGCTGTGCTTAGCGGGAAAATAACAGAAGTGACAGCACTGGTGGTGTTAAGCCGACTCATGTTACGTTTTACAGATGTCAAATTGTTGCTCAGCTAACAGCTGTTATTTAGTGAATAGCATTCGTGAAGATCGGACGTGTGTGCGCGCTTCTTGTAAGACGGCAAAACAAAATAAATCGTAATAAGAAGAAAATAAATCACAAGCGGTTGATAAAGTGTGTAATATTATCTTTCGCCTGTGCATTTAACATTTGATTTGACGTCTAGACAAGCGAACAACCAACAACAAGCAATAAATAAATAAACCAAGTATATATAAAAAAAATTTAATTTGATTTGTGTTCTAATCAAAGCGCGCGCGTGATTTTGTTTAGCACTAAAGGGGAAAAAAAGAGAGAACGAAACGAAACTCTCCACAATCCCCAAACCAAGCAAGCACCGAGCAAGTGTTAAATGCAAGTGGCGAAGGCGCTCAGAAGAGGATAGCAAATGAGGATGAGCGCGCAAGCCAATTGCAAATAACGGCAAAGCGACAAGTGCACAAAACGTGACGACCAAAAAAAATAAAAGAGCAAAGCAAAGCAAAGAAAAAAAATATAAATTATTCCCTCTTGTTGTGTGTTTAGTGTTTCTTGTTAGAATTAAGAGCAAATATATGTCAATGTAAATGTGAGTGTGTGAAAATCGTAATAAAAATAAACAGTAATAACAACTACAACAAAAAGTGACAACGACAAATTGTTCAAATGTCATGTTGAATTCCAAATAAACAATATACAATACATTTTTTTTATATGTGGAGACGCACAGTTACAGTTTTTTGGTTTGTTGCTTGAAAAACCGACAACCAACAGGAACAACAACTACCAACACGAAAAAGAAGAAGTGCAGCAAGGATGACGGAACTTCATTTGGACAACAGTCAACAGACAGGCGACGCTGACGTCGACGTCGACCCCACTGTTGTCAAGGCCATAACAACTACACCCAAGGCCACAACGGCCAAGCGTCGCCAGTTTGCCGGTGATGGGGAGGCCGAGGAGGGTTTTCTCTCCACCTCGCCGGATAGCGCCAATGGGGATGCACACGCACACACACACTCGCACACACAAACACATGAATCGCAACAGCAGAAGAGCAGCGGCGTCGGCGTCGGCGTTGTCATCGCTGCAGAGACGCCAAAAAGCGCTCCACAACTGCTGTTGCAAGCGTTTCATCAGTGCAACAGTGCGGATCAGTGTGTGTCCTTGAACAATATACTGGACTGCTTCAAAGCGCCCGTCTCCGAGGATCAGGCCTGGGCGCTCATCTATCAGTTCACAGCGCTCTATCACAGAGTCGCCGCCCAGGCGCTGCACTGCCCCAGTGGCGATTACGAGTCGCAGCTGCCCACGCATTTTGAGCTGCACATGCATCGCGACGGCAGCGTTCACTTCTCCGGCAAGCAGCAACAGGAGCAGTTGCAATCGGCGGAGGAGCAGGAACAGGTGCCGCCGTTGTCGCCGCGCGATGACAGCGCCAGCACCAGCGGCGACAGCAGCGTCGTCATTAATCGAGGTGAGTGTGAAATGCTTCATTCGCCTTTAGCTTAACCCTAGCCAGAGATTGTCCCTCTTTTAGAGCAGGTAACAAGTTGATTTAACAAGGGATTTATTTATTTATGGCAAGATCAGATTTACTTCCACTATTTGGGCATAAAAGAATTTGGCCTTTTCTTTGCAAACAACTTTACTGCAACATATAAATTTTATTTAACACACATTTCAATTGCAAATTATTAAAAATTGCAAAAATTATTGATTTTTTCGCTGCAGCTAAAATGTTAAAATGAAAAAATACAGCTCTTTGTCTTTAGTTATTGGTATTTATATTTATATATTTTAGTATATAAAAAAATTAGAAAAATTGTGATTTCATTTACTGATCTCACAGTGGTTGTAGTAATCCATATTTAAGCAGACTAATTTAATAGAACTTAAAAAAAATATATTTTTAGGCTAGTATTTTATGATTTTCCCATAGACTTGTATTTAATAAAGGTATTTTGAATACCATTTTAAGGGCAGAAAAATAAACTGAAACATGCAAGTTTTGTACTATGAAAATGTGTTGCTTAGCTTGTTAGTTGGTCAGTTGTTTAGTTGTTGTTGTTGTTGTTGTTTTTGTTGAGGGGCCGGAAAACCGGTTGAGTTTGGCCAAGAGAGGGTCGCTTGTCGAATGGTTTTCGGCAAACGCTTTCATTTTCACTTAATAAGCGACAGTTAACTTCTTTCTTTCTTTCTTTCTTTGTTGCCTGTCTTGGCTGACTTGCCTGTCTTCATTTCTTCTTCTTCTACTTATTGAGGGGGGGACTTTGATGTGCGTTTCCGTTTGGCAAGCGAAACAATCCATCTTGGCATTGGCATCGCTGTTGCCGTTGCTGTTGCTATCGTCCACTTTCCAAACAAACAACCCACACAGCAACCAGCTCTCTGATGACCTGCGCTTTAAGTTATGCACCCAAGCCGCATTGATTAAGGTCTTTCTTGCCCCTCTCCGTCTCCCCCTCTCTGTTTCTTTTTCCGATTGCGTGTATCTTGGGAAAGTGTAAACTGTGACTCCCCCCCTGTGGGGAGAGGCCATTGCTTGCCATATAGCATCCATACCTTATCGAGCATATTTTCTCGCATAAAGCGCATCCACTTGCCTACGCTACACTGAAAAAAAACATGCGTTGAAATTGAGTTCATAGCATAGTTCTGAAATACCAAAATGTACAATTTGTAAATTATAATTTGGAAATGTTTCATAAAAAATTATACATTTTCGATCGTATTTTTTCGAGTGTAGAAACTTGATTTTATATTTTATGTTTCTTGCCTTGTAATTGATGAGGGTCGCTCATTGGTAAGATTTCCAGATTTTTTTGTTTTGTGGCTTCATTTGTGTTGTTGATTTTGTTGTTGCCACAGAACGTGTCTGACTGTGGGATATTGTTGTGGCATCCACAACTACTAATTGTTTAATCATTGGTAGAGCTGTCAAAATACAGGTTGCCGTAATCTATGAGCTTTTAGATAAGATGCGTTAATTTGAAATTGAGTGTGTTTGTGAGTTTTTTTAAGATCTTCTCGTTTCTGATCCGACATTCTTTTGCTACCCTTCTCACGGGTGGCATCCACAAGTCGTTGCAGCAACTTTCCGTCTGGGACAACCTCGTATTTGGTATCAGCTGCATTCTACTGCCTTTTCTTGATGCATTCAAATGGATGTTGAGATATGACTCGTTGTGACACGACCAAAAATAGCTGAAGCTCTCGGCTTCTCAGCTCTCTATTTGGCCAAAAGCGATGGCCAGTTTAGACATAGGGTTAATTAGTGGCTTGATTCCAGCGCCAATTAACCGAGTGCGAAGGAAGCTATAAACTTAATATGGGGTATTAATTATTAATTAAAAATTATGCTGTAATTGGTCTTTAAACGTTTCCGCATACCTTAAGAAACGTAGCCCTTTGGAATGCCTTTGGGCTTTACAAAAATGAATATCTCGAAATTATCATTTTTAATTTATATTGAATATAATCTCTTTTAAAAAGACCATCTATTTTTAAACATTTAAAGTTTTTTTAAAATTGAAATTAAGCTATTTTCCACTTAAAGTTAAACGTCTACTAAACTGTTGTATAACCAGATAAATGGCATCTTATCGCTAAGCCAGTTGTTTTTTTTTTGTTTTTTTGTTAGCCTTGTCTTAACTTTCTTCGGGGCAAACAGAAGACACCTTGTAACACTTTAATTACCACTAATTTAGCAGATTTAGCCAGCAGCAGCACAAAACTGAGAGAGATAGAAACCAAGTGGAAGATATGAAAATCATTGCTCGAGGTTTAACTTGATCTTGATCCATGTCTGATCCGTCAGTTAGCAAAAATATTCGCGCTGCTTTTTTCTAACATTTCGTTATGCTTTATTTTGGGCGAATTTCTGCAAACAATAATAAATGTATCGAGCTGTTTCCCCTCCCCGCCCAAGTCTGGTCGAATAAAATTGTTTTGTGTTTTAGTTGGCTGTTGAATGTTGCTGCTGTAAATTTCTGACAACCGCGTCGCTTGGCACAGCAAATCATTGATTGTGTTTTTTGAACTTCTAACGCAACCCCCAAAGCAGCCCCACCAACAAACACGGCGGCACTGTGTGCTCAGGTGGTGCTGACTAATAATAGTCAAGTGCATCCATATCGAACGACGTCGACGGCGCCGTCAAGTCGCCGCGACCGCTGGCGCCTCGATTAGGCGTGCAGCATTTGCAGCGGCAGGCAAACAGACGACAACAGTCGACGTGAGGCAACAAGTCTGGCGCCAAATCATTTTTGGCGCTCGATTCTGTCAACACACAAACTCGCCATTACGTTTTTCGCCAGGCGCTCAGCAAAGTGAGCAACACAGCAAAAGGCGCCCAGCCCAAGCCACCCACTCGCAAAGAGTGAAGGTCACGGCACATGCGCCGTTCTCTTGCACCCCCGTGTCAAATGTTGTCGTAGGTTCTCACTTCTTGCTATCTCCCTTTTGCCCCAATGCCTCTCTTTCTATCAGCTGTTGCCTGTTTTCATTGCTTTCGTTCAGTTTCCGCCAATGCATCCAGTTTAATGCAACTCTTCCGCTCAGCGACCAAGCCAAATAGTGTTCCAGTTGAGAGCGCTCCACTTGCAGATACTATGTAAATTTTATTTAATTTGTTTTTAGTTTTTTTGTTGGTTGCTTTTTAGTTTGGTAACCTAATTATATAATTTATATAAGTTTTTAACTGTGTTTTTATTTTTATATATATTTGGATATGTTTTGGATTCCGTGCGAGGGAGAAATTAGCCATCCAATCGAATAATTGAAGTGCATTTAAGTTATTAAAAAAAATCACAAACTTGGTTAGTTAAAAACACATCTTCTTATATACCCTTTCGCAACTTAACAGTTACGAGGTATATTAAATAGTTAAAAAGAAAGATTCAACAGCATTCTAACAAATTGTATCCATTAAATAGAGTTTCACCCAACAACAGACAACACAAAAACAAAATATATATTTATATATTTACAATGCCAGAAGAAAGCAGGTTACATTTGGACTTCTTCTTTGGCTCAATAATTTAAGAAAAAAAAATTCCCTTACTCATTATTTGGGGCTTGTGCAGCCAGTCCGAAAGCTAGAAAAATTACAAACGTCAACAGATTTGTAAATTGTTGCTGGAAAGCGAAATAAAGTGGAAAAATACGTACATCGACTGCTCCTCGGACACAGCTTGTCTGGGGCATTGAATGATAGGTCTGATGGGTGATGATATTTCATTTTCATGTCTATGACTTTCTTGTTTTCACTAAAAAATAAAAAAAAAAATTAAAGCAGAAACCATGCTGCATTGCCAGCTGGTCGCTCAACTGGTTTAATGTTTAAATAATTACACTAAAAATTACAAAAAACATTAACTAGAAGGCAACAAAGCTAAATTATAACGAAACTTTGCCCCAATACAGTAGCATCAAAGTTATGTTTTTTTTTTGTGTTTTTGTATCTCGAAATGTGCTTACAGCATTGCGGCTAATACGGCTGCTAGCAGTGTTCCAGAGACCGACAAAAAAAGGGTTAACAAATGAGAAACAACATGCATTAACAAGACTATTCATTTGCAGCTTAATAAGCCAAATATTTTTTATACTCGGTTTTTTTCCGGAAATTATGTAGTAGTTGTGGATTAATATAGAATTATATAGGGAACATGTAGAATAGCGTTATTTGATGAGCAATTAAAATAATTTAACAAAATGTGTCGTTTTTTTCGGGTATTTTATAGGAATATAAATATAAATAAAACACAATCGAATTAATGGTTAAATTGAGTTTTCTTGGCATTTTTTTTTATATTCTCTAATTACAAGTTATTTCACAATTGCATGTTGGCTAATCAGTTCACATATTTTTAAGCAAAGTTATCCAATTTCGAGTAGTATCACATTTGGCAAGTGTTGTAATTTATCAGCTTTGGTTTTCCTAGAAATTGTTTGACACATGTAAACCGAATATATAAGAGACTTTTATCAGATTAGTTGGCTATGATCAAAGACGGGTCATTTGGCAGCACAACAAAACCCACATTAAATGCATTTTTGTTATGAACTTGTAATAATTTATGTTGTTGTCGTGACTGGTCGCCGTTGGACCTCACCTCAAGCATTTTCCACGTGATTTTTTGTGGAATCAACCAAAAAAAAAAAAAAACACGACAACAACATCAATTTTTGACTGCTTTGTCGATGTTGCGTTTGCCGCTCTAGTTTGAAAACGGCCAAAAATTAATATAATAATAATTTTGTAGCTTTTTGTCATAATGACATAAGCGCAACGCACGACAACCGCTGAACCTGAACCAAATTTGTCGCTCCACGTGCTCCACTTATGTGGAAAAGACCCGAAGCCACACACAGGTTTTTTTTTTGTGTTATATATTTTTGTGTCTTTTGTATTTCTGTTAATTTATTTCTGGCGTCGCCAAACTTGTCCACCTGTGCCACAAAAAAAAAATGCACCAACTGCATTTGGAAACTCTTGTTTTGCTTTCAAATACATGTGGAATTTGAGTGCAGTTTGTTATGTGATTTTGAAAGTGCGTCCCGCACATAAATCATATTATAATCCAAATATTGTCTCGAAACGGTATTTCTAAGCTCTATTATTCGATGACACTTGTTGCATGTGTTTGTGTATGTGTGTGTGTGAGAGTGTGGGGCCTCCACGAACTGCTTTCAAGTGGCAGCTTCGCGACCCTGAAAGCACACTTTTTCAAGATGACCCATTCAGCCAAGGCTTGCTCAAGCATTTTGCTAGCTTATAATTTTAAAAATAAATTTTGATGCAATCGAATTGAAGAAATGGCAATCTTATCGTTTCGCAAGTCTTCCGGCTGTATTAATTACTTAGCAAGTGGGTCATTTTTATACACTTCAGACTTTAGCAGGCTTATTATGGATTTAAAGTGTGGTTCGCTTATCTTCTGGTGTCCTTAATGATATCACTATTATTGTAGACTAATTTAATTAGTTGCGTCGCGACTTGGTTATAAATATTCGTTTAGTATTATTGCATTTGTTAATCGTTTGCAAGCTCTAATTAATGGTAGTTAAAGGGTCTTCTCAGCTATAATAGTAATAATTTTATAAGCTGGCAATTATACACAACTTAACAATTATTTAGCAATCCTTTTGGCAACCTTCACACAATAATATATATATTTTTTTTTATTTTGTAAGCTTTAAAATTACACACAATTCATTTTTTTCCAAAGTGTTGCTTGATGACAGACTCCTTACAGCATCCAGAATTTCCTATCCTCTTAATATAATTATTATTATATTTTTGTTGCTATTAAAATAATAACCATTTTTGGCATACCTTTGCGGTGAAGTTTCCCAACTAAACCCCACACAATTTACCCACACACACACACAAACCACAATTGCCATTCACAAAGCGAATCGGTTGGCCATTGGCCCATTTTCGGTGCGACTACAGTGAGTCTGGTGCAGACCAACAATTCCCCATCCCAGAAAAAAAAACGTAGAAAAAATGACTTACCCAATCAAGTTGTAATCAATGTGAATAGCATTCCAAAAACCACAAGACCGCTACCATTCTTCAGCTCTAGGCTCTATTGTGGATTGCATAATCAGTGGACAATCGCACAAGAGGTGTCTCCTGTCCAAAGATTTGCTTGAGCTTTAAATGGCCAAAACGTCACGTTTGCTTTCATCTTTTGTGAAAAGCAAAATAAACAAATCTTTGACGGGTGGTCAATTCCCAAATTAAATTAGACAAATAGACAAAGCAGATTCGTAAATTTGTGAATTTGTAAAATCTGTCAGCTATATAAATTCGCTCAAGAAATTTAAATGTATATATACATTTTTTTTGTAAACAGCAGCTGCTGCAACAATAACAACAGGTTACTCAGTTATGTTGTTGTTGTTGTTTATGTTGCTGTTGTTGTTGCTGTGTTGTTTTTTTTTCTTGAGACGCGCGTCGCTGTCTTTGAGAAATGTGAAAGATGAAAGCGTAAATGCTGATTAAAGATTGTTTCTTTATATAAATATGTATGCAAACACACACACACACACACATGCATACACACACAGCATAACTCGTATATTGTGCATATAAATTTATATTGTAATTTCAGCTCAAAGTGAAAGAGGCAGCAGCAGCAGCTCTGTCAGCCACTCAGCCAGTCGTTCAGTTGGTCGCTTAGTCAGTAAGTCAGCCACCTCTGATAACAGATACTTACCGATCAGCAGCCACCGACGCGGCCCGCGTCTAATTTCACAGTCATCAACACATTGAGCCATTTTTCGCCTTCCCCTCCGCTCTCCTCTCTCTCATCCATTGAAAGAAAGCGAGAGTCTCAGTTACACATTTTGCATGGCGCCTGCGCAGCTAACCAATTTACAACAGCGCCCCACCTGCAACACGCCCCTTCATCCTCACTCGCATATTTGTCAATATCATGCATTTATGCTAAATTGCTACAATCTTGAAATATCAGGAAAAATATTCGCAAAATGCTTTTCGCTTTATATTAATATATCCGCTTCTAAAATGCTTTTAATTTGAGTGATATTTTTTATATTTCCCAAACAAATTAAGATAATCCCAAAGTATTTGGAGACATTTGGCTCTTATGAGACCTGTTTCCTCTGTCCAACTGGACTGAAGCAGATGTCTTTGTTCATTGGCTGTTGTAATTTTAAAAATAGTGTATCAATTATTACTTTCGCATACTTTAAGTCTTTTATAAAATTCCAACATATCTAATAATTCTATTAAATTTACACAACTGTTCGAATTGTTAGCTGAAATTAGTTTAATGACCACCGTAAATGCCTCCCCGCCTGCGATTAAGTTAATTACTAAACTATCCATCATTTCCTCATGATTAACTATCCGACTACACAACAGCAACTGCAGCGAATCGTTTAAGATTATTAATTAATTTATAATTGAAAGTAAATGCCGGCATGCGGTTAATTGTAAGTAAGGCAGAGCTTAAAGGTCAATCCCATATGAATTTCGGTGAATTTTGAGTTATTTTCCCTCCCCAGCGGATTTTGATTAATAAAGCCGTGTTGTAATGCAAATTACCGTTTATTAGTAATTATTAAAACCGACAACAACAATTAGAAAATTAATTTAAAGTCCAACTGAATTAGCATAGGTGTCAATTATCAGGGTCTGAAGTATTTGTTTGCTACTTTTGTTGATTCGCTTAGAAACAAATAATAAAATTAAATAATGATTATTATCTTTTAAAAGGCGTCGACGTTTTGGCTCTTTTGACACTCCGCTTTCAGCAGCTTTTTGTTGGCCACAAGAAAGAAAAAATATTAGCAAAAATGAGACAAAATATTTGCGTATTGTGCGCTGAGATTATTTATCAATTTCTAAACACAGCGTGGGTAAAAAGATTAGTCGTTATTTATTTATTTATCTTTTTAACCAAGTTTTCGAAAATACATGTTTATTTATTATATATAAATAATTTTCGTAGTAAGAAAATGATGTTGACTCTTGCACATGACTTTCATGACATTAGAAAGTAAATTGCCATGAGGCCAGTTGGTTAAACAGCAGCAACTAAAACAGAAACAAAAAAAACTGGCTAAAAGCAAAGGCAACAACGTGCATAAAACTTTATTACAAAAATGAGCGAACAAAAAAAGCTAAAAAGATAAGCATTGAAATGTTTTATACTTTTCTATTGAACTTTTAAGGTGTGGGTGGAGCGGAAGGTGTGGAAAGGGAACGGGAGCTCGCCAAAGGGGCCACAATTGAAAGCCCGCAGCAGCAGCAAAAAAAACCCTTTTTTTATATTAACTACCTATTATTGTAATAATTATTAATAGGTTTTGGCAGGTGGCTTGAGGAAAGTATCAGCCACTCTCACAAAATGTGTACTCAGTGGTGCATTTTCTTTATGCAACTAAATTGTCTTTCGCTTTGTCCAAACAACCACTTTTCCGCAATCTAATCTTATCACTCAGCTGGCTAATGTGTGTGCAAAGGTCAAGACAAATTAGTAATGAAAGATATCAAATGAAAGACCATAAGATACTCTATAAAGATACTCTATAAAGTTATGGAACATAAATATAAATATAAAAGAATGGAACATAAATATACAGTTGTCAATAGAAGGCTGCATTATAACGAGTAATACTTAGAAACTTTTACGATGACAATCAATTTTGTTCATAAAAAGATAATGTCCGAACAGCAACCAGATAAAAATTGTATAAATGTGGGACTCACACTTGATGACCAATTAGAGTTTAATAATTCGACGCTTTTATGAGTCATCATCGATAAGAATTGTTTATAAACAAGCAAGCAAAAAAACGACACACCAAAATTTGAATTATTAAGGTGGAGGAAGTGCTAAATTTGTTGATCCAATTTATGATACAAAATTTCTTTCTTTTCGCTTTTGAAACATTCACAAATTATGGTTATAAGATTATCTGGCAACAGCTGCCAGAAGTAAAGAAAGATTTGCCCAAAATGAACTCTGAAAGTGTGTTGAAGTCTCAATTACCTTCTTGTCAGCAGTAGCTCACTTGAAGGCTAAGCCCCTTAATTCCAACCAGGCGCTACTGAAGATTAGAGAAATAAACTCAACTCTTTAGCCGCGCTAATCCATCATAAAACCCAACGTACCGATAATTTACGATATCGTTAATAATTTCGCCGGCTTGCTATAATTCTTCACACATGGCCCTGACTAATGCGTTTAGACGCTATGAACTTTCAAATCCTAACGCCCAAAAATTCCGCAAACAATGATCCGTTGATCATGTGTTCCCAGGCCCCAGCACAGAGCAGACCAAATTGTAACGGCTGCCTCATAAATCACCAATTAATAAATTTGAATGTACGCAAATTTCGACAGTTGAGAAACGGCTAAACATCTTTTATTTATTACACAAAAAAAAAAATATATCAAATAGAATAAAATACAATAAATAAGAAAAAGTTTGAAATTCTTTGCTAAATGTCAATTAATTATAAAGTGGCATCCACAGAAATGCCAAGCATAATATTTTTTTTTGATATAATTATAAAGTCGGGGCATGTTCCGTGCATCCATGGAATTTTTATGTGCTCTAACTCGGGAGTCGGCTGCTGTTTCTGCTGCTTCTTCTGCTTCTGCTCTGGCTCTGACTGGGCCTTCTGACCCTGCCTACCGTAAAATAATTTTGTGTTAACTCATTTCCTGCGAAAATGATGGACAACGGACCACAAAGTCCAAAACATTATGATATCATGCTGAGCTCATCTTTTGAACATTTAAAAAAAAAACGCCTTCCCCCTTAAAAAAAAAACCGACTCTACAAAGTTTTCTCACTTTCTGGTCCTAAGCCATAAATAGTGTTGTAGGTTCAAAGTTGTGTGCACAACCATAGTTCACACTGCTAAAGTTAATGGCGTTAAATTACCAGAACTAACGCGACATGCATCATTTGCTATCCACTTAAATATCTTCTTTTTTTTAATTTACTTCCATTACACACAGAGTAAGAGAAATGTTTTTTACATTTAGGCGACAATTTCACCAGTATCCTAAGCCTGGAAAATAATGCCGGCTCTTTTCTAAATAGATTTATTTGCCAAAAATATATATATGTTTTTTATTGTAAATAAGATTGATCAATTAAAGAAGATCTTTAACGAAATAAATATTGAAATGTTCGAATTCAAATATTTACATATATATTTCAATGTGTCGACATTTACAATATTGTTATCTCTTACAAATGGATCTACAAACTTATTTTGACATCGATAAGCGAACTTTGTGGGACTTGTTTGATCTTGTGAGTTATTTATTGCATGTTTTGGGCGTACCAATTACAAATGGCAGCAATTCACAAATGTCAGTCACGCTTAATAAACTTTAAACGGAATTGGCGAGCCATAGAGTTCGTCCGGTCTGTGGTCAGTCTGAGGCTTGTCTCGCTCTGTACCCAAAAGCCGGCCGGTCAGCGCCAGCGCCAGCAGCAGCAGCAGCAACCAAACCAAACCCAACCCAACCAACCGGAGCACCTTGGACAGTCAATCGCTGATTCAACTAAATTTGTGCAGGTTTTTTTTTTTTCAAAAAATTGCATTTAATTGTTAAGCAAAATGCCGAGCACGTTATGGATCGAGTTATAGCAGATATACTTATAAATTAATGTTGCATATGAGTTTACAATTGACGCTGGCTCATTGACAATTCGTATACCCTGCAACCATCAAGTGAGCATTGAATGGGTATCTTAAATTTGTTTAAATTATGGAAGTAAACACAAATAATTTTGGGCATCGTAAATATTTGGCAACTCTATATTTAAATTGTAGTAGTAAAAACAAATATGATATTTTAAATGTGAGCATTAAAGGGAACTTTAATCTAGTTATTTATTTATTATTTTTAACTGAGGTTATTTTAGTTTAAATTGAAATTTATCTAAGATTACTTTAGACTAGGACAAGGAGTATTTTGCGAGTTTATAAATCTTGAGTAGACCGTTAAGTAACACATGTGTTTCCGTTAAACTGCTGTTGCTAATGTCAGGTGCCCCACCCCAAACCCACCAGATAACCCAAAACTCACCCGATCACACACACGCCCCCTTATCCCCCTAACCCCCGTATCCCCCCTCCACGATCCATCCAAGACACCATTACACCCCAAACCGCAAGTCAGCAGCAGAAGGTATGTCCGTCCGTCCGTCTATTTGCACAACATGTTTATGATTGCTGAACCCGTTTCAAGTTGTATGTTGTTATTTCTGCCACAATATTTGCCCGCTTGGGTTTGGCCATCAAGCACGGAAGTGCAAAGCGCACCAAAACACAGACAGATACGGGTGGGAGAGAGGAGAGAGGGGAAAGAAAGACGGACGGAATTCAAACAGTTTGCATATTTAAACAAGAAATCAACTGCAATTGGAAAGGTAAACAATTTTTTTTGCTTAATCGCAATTTGATTGTTACGTTTATCGATTCATTTATTTATTAATTATTTTGAGAAAAAAAAACACTGTTACTGTACATAACTTTATTATATGTCATTTAATGGCCACAGTTTTTTATGGCCTTTATCAGTTGTAACCGATTTCAATAATACAATTAAATTAATGGTTATTTTTTTTTTTTTTTTTTTATTTTCTGTTTCTTTCACAGCCTTTGACAACAACAATCAGCACACACCGCTTGTCTCTTCGCATAGAAAGGTAAGTTTTTGCCGCTATTTTGGTATTTCATTTTGCCTTTTATCGCTCGTTAAAAGTTTCAAATCTTTTCGAACCACCAAAACTGCACACAATTTGACTTTCGAAGTGCTCACCGATTACAGATTAGAATTATGGCTCGTTAAAACTGTCCAAATGAGCTTTATTTACATCTCAGTGGGCAGTAAAATGTCGTCATTATTGTGTGTGTGTGTGTGTGTTTTTTCACCGGTTCCGGTTCGTGTTTTAATTAAGTTTGAATGATTTATGGTAATGTCAGATCGTTCTTCAAATGACTGAGACATGTGTGATAATCGATTGATTAGATTAGCGCGGCTTATTTGAAATTTAAATACAACTCAATCAGATGAGCTAATTTTAGCACCTTGACTGGTTACCATATATAAGAATTATAGTTACGAGAAAAATGCTGGAAAATTCTAAATAGTTCTTGTTTAATATCAGTATATTCTAAATTATGTGCTGCATATTTTCCCCCTAGTTTTTCATATTTAATTGACTGTTTCTAATTATATATGACAATACTTTTTCTACACAACATTTTATATTTTCACAGAAGTAATCATATTCATGGTTACCTAGTTCTAATAGGCCCCAATGTACACACACACACACACACACACACACAGATTTACACACGAACTCATTTAATACTCATAATTACAAGAACTTTGAGTTACCTTAAGAATGCGCACGTTTTCTCACATGATATAAGACAATGGAATTGCCTTATGCTAAACAGGGAGAATAGCGAACGACCTCCATTGAGTAGACTGCATATTTCTCACACACACACACAAACACACATAGGCACACACAGATAGGCACACCCATAACAGCAACAGCAATACTTAATTGAAAACCAGCAACAACAATAACAACAACAACAACAACAACAACATCAAACTGAGCTTACTAAAAGATACATTAAAATGAAGGCGTAGAGAAACTTGCGCTTCCAAGTTACGAACTTTGCCAGGCAGCGACGGCTTTGTCTGTTGTAAATGCAACCACTCCTGGTGTGGCTGTTGCTGTTGCTGTTGCAGTTGCGCGTTGTTTTAATTACCTACCAATTCATGGCTGCCCCTAAAAACAACAACAATAACAACAACATCTACTAACGATCATCATGTGAATTCTCTACGCCTGCGCATTTCCTCAGCGCGTCTGTTTGGGGCCTATGCTGGGAACCAAGCAAGCCAAATGCATTCTTCGTCGGCTCTCAAAAACACTTTCGCACCTCGGCCAGATAAAAGGGTGCTTTGGGGAACGGATCGGAACGGAACGGAGTGGGTCCGGCCGTAGCATCTCTCGAAATTACCGTAAAATTGTTGGCTTTGCAACGTCAGCAACAAAAACAATATCAGAAGCAGCAGCAACTGCAACACTTTCACACATTATGCCTTGGCAGATGTGGTTAGTCTTGTTGTAGCTCATTTTGTTTTATGGCCTGTTAAAATTTCTGGCTTTTTTTTCTAGTGTTTTGTCACGCTATGTGAAAAGCCTTTAGTAGTCAATAGTTTGATGGTAGAACTATGTGGGAATTATACCGCTAGCCTACTTTATTGCCGGAACTATAGACAAGACTTTTGAAAGTGGCTTAAAAAAGTGCATATGAACAAAATATATATTTAAGATGACTTCAATTGAATTCCTAAGACTTGAAATACTTAATAACTAATTGCTTACAAAAATTGTATATTTGAGAAACTCTTCAATCGATTGTGTTACTTTTTAGTTAGACTTTTGCATTTCTTATTCAACACATTTGAACACAAGCCGAGGGGGTAAGAATTGTGTGCCCCGTGTGGCCACAACAAGCTAAATTGAAAAATATTTGTACAATTATCATAAATTTTTGTTTTAGTGGGGTGGCTATCCCCCAGCAATAAATGGGCGTCCAAAAAAAACAGAAGACACAAAACACAAAAATAAAAAAAAGCAACTGCAATGCGCAAATTTGCATTATTTTGTCAGACAGACAGTTTGGTTTGGGATCGGTACGAATTTAGTAACAGCAATTGAAATTGAGTGGAAACACATTTGTGGAGGGCAATCCAAGCTTCATGATTTAACTAACGTTAGTTATTTTTTTGGTTTTTGTTGTTGTTTTTTGAGTGGCAGCGTGTGCAGTGACATTTTGCTCTAAACTGCACTTAGGCATGTTTGACCTTTGCCTGGGCTTTGGGCCAGAAAGCGCGCCTGTCTCAGATGCATGACTTAAGTACTCGTTGCTCGTTTGTGCTGCTTATGCAATCGAATAACGACAAAATGACAAAATCGACTAAGGAGCACACCAAATGCGGAACCTATGCAACAACTTAAAAATACACATATCATGTGACTCCACTCATTATGATGATGATGATGACGACGATGCTGATGATGATGATGATAATAATGGTCGGGACAGCCAGTGGTAATGGTTTTGACGGCATTACAGACAGCTGATAGATATGCAAAAAGAGATATGCACTTTTGCATGGCCATAATACTTAGTTGCTAATAATTTATTGGCAGCCTACTAACCGCAAAAGTCTTCATCATTTAAGGCCGCTTTTAAACTTGCCTTCGAGTCGTCTCCTTTGGTTTTCCGGATTGGCTCGTGATCAGCTAACTAACTGTTGCGCCCCGCCTCACCGCCTCTGCAACTTGACTGACTGACTAACTGACTGACTGTCGGACTGCCTGCCTGCCTGCCTGACAGCTTGTTTTTTAGTTTGATATGTGGAAGCTGTTACCAGGAAGTTGCCTCTTGCGGTTACCAACCAACCAGAAAACCAGCAGCCAGCCAGCCAGACAGCACCTAAGGTCGCCCCAAATGTCGTAGATCCGTGTTGCACTCATTGGGTGGGTGTCTCTGAAGGAAAGCTGAATTGCAAATGAAAATAGTCTGATTTTCACTGTCGAAAACTGTATAACCAGCAAATCTAATTTTCACTTAACATTAAAAGTGGCCCGGTTAGAAAGGTGTAAATTGTGCCATAGCTAAGATTAATCGACTAATCTTGAGGAAATGAGCTACTTCCGGAGGAACATAACCAGTTTCATTGGACGGCAGATGCCCAGAATTTAAGTTTTCACCGGTCTTAGGGCTCTGACAGTGTCAGAGGAAGTTCAGTTAATTGAGTTTCTATAATTGTTTGGCCCATTTCTTTGATCGACGAAGCCAGGTCAAAGCGAGTTTTGGCAGATAGCAAATGAGGAGCAGCAAATTTGTATTCAACTTTTTTTATATTTGAAGTTAACTGAGGCAACTGTTTTTTTTTCACAATGTTCCACACTTAATTATTAACTTTTAATAATGCCAGCAAGGGCAAAGGGCAAGGGGCATATAGCTATATATGTATGTATGCATATATGTATTTGATGGATGCGCCTCAGCACGCTCGAGTGCCTGCGGAAACCTTCGAAAATTGAAGCAGAGAATCACAAAAATAAAGGGCTTGTCTTTAGGGTCTGTAATGCATTGCCTTAAATGGCATTTCTAGCTCGTAATTTCTGCTATTTGTAGTTCAATTTATAATCAACCAATAAAGCATTGCATTGACTGACAGACAGATAGATCAGCGGGTAGTGTGGGGGGGGAAGTTTTGTGTAATTGGTTTATAGGTTTTGAGTTTTGAGTTTTCAGTTTGTTGGGGTGCGGCCCCTTTTGGTAAACTTATGACCCGCAGCGGCGACAGTTGGGCATTTGAGAGTGGCGGGAAGCCGGCAACAAAATAGGATTAGTTTTCTATACACACATTTGACAGCTCTTTTTTAAATTGGGCTAGGCATGTGTTGGCTAAAGATGCCCAAACTTGGGCAGGGCACAACAATTAAAAGAGTGAAAAAAAACGTAAGATTAAAAATTATGTAATTAAAATGCTGACCATATCCGGAAGATTGTAATTTTTATCTAATTGATAAATTGAGTTCAAGCAACTGGGCACCCGGAAATCCCACAATAATTGGCATATTTTGTCATAAAATTACAAATAACTTGAAAATTAGTTATTACTGTAATTAACATTAAAGTACTGTTTAAAATGCAACCCAAATGAGACAATTTGTAAATAATTTAATAGTTTTTAATTATACAAAACTTGTTCTATGTTTACTAATTGCTGCCACACCGTGAAAAAAAAAACATCTAATTACGTGCTATAAAAAAGTAAAGTTCCAGTAATAACCAAATGATTTAATCAACAATACTTAATCCCAGACATTTCAACACTCAACTCATTACAACCAAGTTAAGTGTCATGTGTGTGTGTGTGTGTGTGTAAGTCTCGTGTTTAATTTTCATATCTATAATACAGATAAGACAAAAAATGACAAAAAAAAATAGCCATGGCCCAAATTGTCTCTTAGCTTGAAAACTTGTAGCACAGTGTAGTCTATGAATAATTGTTGATGTTGAAATATAACTATTTTAATTTCAAAATCATTTTCTATTTCACATTTTCCACTATTTGTCGCTGATAATTATTATTTTTAAAACGGTTAAAAATGCACTTGTTAAAAGTGTTTTTCTGTAAAATACTTCCACTTTAAACTTATTAATATAAACACTGCTTTATTAAGAGGTATTACAAAACTAATACACTTTATTAGAGGAATCAGTTGCCACAAACTTGTTACATTAACGAAGCGTTTCTTTGCCGGTCAATTAAGCATTGCAATTATTGACCAGACATTCAATTCTAACAAAACAAATTTCAAGGTTTTCCTCTGTGAGGCGACAGCAAAGCTGCTGCCACAAATATTAACACAGCTCAAACGATGTGTGTATTAATTATTTGCAGTAAATATTATTATGCCATTTAATTGAAATACTTTTGCTCAGGTGTGGAGATGATGATGATTATGATGATGATGATGATAATGATGATGTTGTTGCTGTTTGTGTGGGTCGTGTGGGTTGTGACTCATTTAAAGTGTTTGCGCTTTTGCAGCTGTGTGTTGCAATAACAGCTTCTTTCTTCCCCACTCTCTATTCCTCTTCCTCTCTTTCTCTTTCTCTATCTATTTCGTATTGTTCTGGCAAAAAAAAAAAAAAAGCCATAGCGCTTTTTTTTTGGAGCGTGAACAGCTGGAAAAGTCATACCTGTTCCATTTGCTGGCCCGCCCGTACTTTGTACTTTTATGGGTTCGTCGGTACCTTATGCTGCTGCTGCCACAAGCAACAATGTTGCAAGTGGTAACGGCTGCTGTCTGTTTGCCTGCCTCAAAACAATGGCTCCACTTGGCCAAAACAACAACTACAACTACAACAACAAAGCGACTTTGGCTTAGACCAGACTCTGACTGCGACTTGGTTGAGTGCCTTCGCCGTTTATTTTATGCTCCGACTGTCTTTGGATCTAGCTCTAGGTCTGAATTTATCTGCAGCTCTGGCTGTGGCTCTGACTGTGGCTTTGGCTCTGGCTCTTTGGCTGTGACCACGCTCTGTGTTATTGCTACGCATTTATAATAAGCGGAACATGGCACAGTGGGCGACTTCCTGTCATACGCAACAGGAAAGCAACAATGAAACTAAACGAATTCGTTTGAATTCTTTCAAAACTTCCTTGTACTTAAAATTGACTTTCAGCTAAAGATAATTAAGATTTAAGAATTTATAAAGTTCACATTTCCTCAAAAAAAGCAAAGTGTTCCAACCGACAATCGCTGGTTACTGAATACAAATTGGTAATTGAAAAGATTAAAAATTAGTAATTTTTTTTCCATCCAATTTGAAGGCCGGAAAAAAACTCTGAGATTATCATTTAAATAAATCAAAATTAAAATATTAATTTAACCAAATAGAAATAACACTTGTCCCACTGTGCGTGAGCGTTTAGTCTGCAGCTGTTGCTGGCGGCGCATCGGCGCAGTGGCAACCATTGCGCATTGTTCTATGGAATCAATCAATGGGTTTGGCAGGCGCAGCACCAGAAATGCCAGAAACGAAGACGTCCATCGTCGATGACGATGACAACGCGCACGACGTCAACATAAAAGTGTCGATCAACTAAACGCTGTCGGCCCTGTCTGGATGACTGCCTGGCTGGCAGGGAAAGGCAGAGCTATTATAAGCATGACTTAGGCATGGCCAGCCAAGAGGCAAGTTCATGGCTCGCTGAAGCGACGACATTGTCTTCTGCTCTCTTGGGCACATGGTGCCGATTCTTAAAGCAATTGTACATCCAGCTGAATGTAATTGCATGCGTCGTGACTTACACCCCGACTCCACCGACTCCAGTTTCTATCATCCCGTGTGCCGTCCCCAATTCCAACGCCGTGTGCGGTGCCTGCCCCGAGTCCAATGACCGTCAAAGCAATTCAATTTTTTCGGGGCGCCTAAACAAACACTTTTCGTATTATTGAATGCATGTCAGTCTTTGAGTGTTTGACAATTGCTGCTGCAGTTGCTGTGCCTCCTCGCTTGACCGTTAGGCAAACATGGCCAAAAAAAGAAGAAGAAAAAAATCCAAGAAAGCCCATTTTAGTTTGGAGTGCTTGTGCACTTGAAATTAGAATAAAAAGCATTGAATTTGGCTATCCACAAACGATGAGAACCGATTGCGCTCACAATGAAGCTATAATTCTTATGGCGATGGCAAGCCGTGCAACAGACTCTCGCTTACTTGCCACATGCGAGTGCGAGTGCGAGTGCGACGTGATAAAGGACTCATTAAAGCATCACTTGAATGGGCTGGTCTAGCAGCCTCCAATTCGTAGTTGCAAGTCAAACGCTTGAGACACACACACACACACGCACACACTCGCACACACATCAGTTGGCTTTTTCAATTGCTTTGCCACTTTAAAGGCCTCACAAACACTCAAAAGCGAACCAGTCTTTTAATACGCTTACCAAATTTTTGGCTGCATTAACTTGGCAACTATCTTTGCAGCAAATTGGCCTAAACAATTCAGAAGATGTTCTATCAAATAATTATTTAAAAAATTACTCTATTTTAACAAATAATTATTTCGCATAAAAATTTAATACAAATCGAAAATAATATGAAAATCATGCATAAATATAAAATAATATTTTTTGGTTTTATAAACTTATTTTGTAGAGGAAACTATATTTAAAGATACTCGATTAATCGATATATCTCACATAATTTCCTAACTAGTTTCCAGAGTGTATTCACTTCTGAGTATTACCGCTTGCTGCACTTCTATTTATTTTGGCTGGAAGGCTTATCTAACGTTGCATATAGATTCAGCAAAATGGAAAGAAGACGCAAACAAGTTGCCTGACTTGCAACGAGTAACAGTTACTTTTTCTCTATGCACACATATAAATACATATTGTGTGTTGCTGCCGCGCTGTGCTTGTTGCATTACAGAAAAACGGCAAGCGGCAAGCAGCCTGAGCTCCCAGAGCTGCCGCCCAGTTTGGCCATCATCATGGGAACTGGGAAGACGCTTTGGCTAGCTGGCTGGAGTAGCTAACTGGTTGTCCAGTCACGAGCTGTGTGCTGTGCGCACACTCAAAGACTTCCCGACTTACCATTCTATTCTATTTCTTGATGCCGGGCCTGACCCAAACAGCCGTCAATTCATAAGCGCAGCTAACACTTTTACCCGCTCCCCTCAACCCCCCCGCACTCCACTCGACTTATTTAGTGGTATTACGTTTTGCGCGAGTCGTCGCAAGTCGCGAGGCCCACTCCCCATTTATTATTATTATTATATTTTGAGTCATGTGCGAGTATTTCAATTTGGTGGATGCTTTGGGGGTACACTGTTGGCCGGCCTGTAATACGTACGGTACTTGAGCCAATTACCCAATTAAACGCCAGCGTTTTGTGCTATCTCATTGCCGCCATCGCCTTCTCAGCCCCCGTTTGTACATGTTAGATGCCCAAATATTGATATCTGTGTAGTTTGTACAGTTTTCTTGCAGATTGTATGTGTGTGTGTGGCTGTGTGTGTGTGTGTGTGTGTGTGTAAGTATGGCATGGCCCATGGCTATTTCTTTTGATTTGAGTCATGTTCTAGAGGCGTGCACAATTAGCGTTTTGTGTTCGGTTCGGTTCCGTTATAGCCTGGCCAAGCACAATGCGCCCAGGGATTATGTCTTCGGAGTCGCGTCGGTCAAACTATGAAACTTGTTTGCCGATTATTATCGATTGGGGTTTGGTCTGTTTTTCTTTTTATTTCTTTTTCTTCCTACATTGCCGATCTCGATCTGTTGTCTCACTCTTTCTCCCCCTCTCTCCCTCTCTCTCTCTCCTCTCTTTATATATATATATATCTATTTAATGTCTGTGCTAAGTGCTATTTGGCGGTGTGGCTTCTCCATTGGTGGCCTACACTTGAGTTTTGTTTAGGCCTTAACCCATTCGAGCCACGAATTCTGTATGGGTTGGGCAAATGAGTTGCGAGTTGCTTAAAAATAAACAAAATTTATAATAATTAAACAACATTATTTTATACCTATGCAATAAAAATTAAATATTTGTACTTTTCTAAAAATTGTGCAGTCACATTTTAGCCATGCAGCTATACAACTTGACTTGACTTTATGGTGATTTTTAACTGTCTGGTTTTAAGGTTTCTGGTCTTTTAAGTTATCTTTTGCAACAAAAAAAAAAAAGGAAACAGACAGTGGCCAGCAACAACGCCACATGGGACCAGTCTTTGAACAGTAGAGCTGACAAAACCAACCAGTGGTTTTTCTTTTGTCGCTATCAGGATTCACATTTTATGCAATTGTTTCCATAGAAAGAATGTCATGTCTAAATACACACAGCAGCAGCAGCAGCAACAACAGCAGCAGAAGCAACATCAGCAATATCTGCCACCAACCAGCAGCCAACTAGCTTTCAACTTGACTTGGACTCGAACTTGTAGTCGGTTGGTGTACAGGTCTCTGCTCTGCTCTGCTCCGCTCTGATCTGGTGTGCTCAGCTCTGCTGTGCTGTGTTGTCTATCTAGCCAGTCGTGATCAATGTTGGCCCATGCGGAGCAGACTAGACCAGGGCAAACAGCTAAGCATGTTTATTTATCGTAAGTGCTTGCCTCACAGATACCCTATAAATTTCGACTCAACTACTGAGAGTAGTTTATTCATTGCTACTCTTGAAAAATTTATTTAATATTATTAAAATAATAAATGTTGCTCCTTATTGTTCATATTTTAAAGTTCTTAAAAACGGTTCGTCGATAAAATTTACTCTTTTTCCATCACTACTGTTTGGCTTAGAGATACCCCTTATTTACAATCTCTACTACTGATAGTTGATTAATATATTCACTTCGACTAATTATTATACTATTTATAAAAGAAATAATCGCAGATTACTCACATATTTAAATGATGCTTCAAAATTTTCATAATTTTATTTTATTTTTATATTTCTCAAAAACTGTGACTAGATAAAATTGATTATTTGATGTGCTGCTAAATTTTATGTCTTTTTCGACATTTCTGCCTGACAAACATTGATTAAAGCTAAGAAAATGTTTAGTGTTTTAAAGATTTGTGATCTACAAGAACTGCTTATAGTTTTGCAATTACTTTGAGTGCAAATACATAGTTATAAATCTTAAGAATTTCAAAGGTTTATTTTAGTCGAAGTTTCTCCACAAGACCCATTTCCTTTGCGATGGTGACCACTGTGAATGCCATCCTGGCAAACTGTAAAATTAATTAAATAAATTAATATTGCGACATTATTTGAAATAATTTTTATTTATTGCCTTACGTCAATAATTGTTTTCAAGGAAACTGGTAAAATTCCGCCGGCTACAAAGTGAATCCCCAGTTGAGATTGGTGCAGAAAGTAGATGAGTGTTGAATTATAACGCTTCCCAGCATCGATATAGTTCGAGTAAAATATGGCCAAGGTCAATTTGTAGCAGTCATCCTTGATAAATTCGGAGATATAGCCAAAGGGAAATGTCTGGCTTAGCAAGATAATCATAAATATTAATGTGGGCCAACAAGTCCAAAATGTTGAAAAGAACATTAAATTAATCAACGCCACGCCCAGGCCCAATCCTATTACCAACAGCTGAGCGAAAAATGTGCGAGAAATGACCGGGCGAAATAGATAGTAATATCTGAGAACAAAGTAATACTTTCAGTAAGATTGTAAAAATTTAGTTTTATTGAACTTACTGGAGCAGAAGCTTGTGATCCTTGACACAATTAACCAAATCCTCGTAGTTTTGATTTTCCGTTTTATCGGGATCTGTACGCAATTTATTAACGCGATTTGACAACAACTTAAACTGAGTTCTTACAATCAGGCCAAATATAACCACATAGATATCGGTAATTAGTGCTGCATAAATTGTGCACGATGACACAAAGTACTCAAAGGCGGCCACAATCCAGAAGTTTCGCGTGCTTTTACTAGAGTCCAGAACTGGATTGTAGTACGCCCAGGGTAAGTTGCCACTGAGCACTGCAGACAAACTCGAATATGTTCCAAATATAAAGTAGCCAAACAGAAACCTAAGAAACACCCGATTGCAGCGGGCAGCACAGCGATGTACCTCAATGCGTTCCCCATTTGTGACGCAACTTTTGTCCATCATATCAAATATTTCCTTGGCCTTTTGGAAACGCCACCGATTGGTTAATATTACGAATATCCTATACTCCAGAGTATACACATTGAAAACAGGTTGGGTTGAAGTCAATAATGCACCTGCCGTATAGCTACTAAAATTAAGCAAAAATCCCAAAGTAATTCCCGTTGGTGTATATAGTAGCGTTGTTGTGAGGCTCAATGCCATCCAACATAGATAGAGCCAGTAAAATCGAGATCCTCTTTCCGGCGGCATATAACCCATAAATTTCATGTGTCTGTCGTAATACGTGAAGGCATCGCGACAAACCATAAGGTTTCCCAATTTTGGCTCCCTTAAGTATTTAAAAATCATTCTTAGATTGGCTTATTTGAAATCTGTACTTGTTGGAATCTGAACTGTAACTGCGAATTTGAATTAAGCGATTAGCCATTTATATAAGCTAATCGTGGGAACTCTCGAATTGCAAATCCCCATGTATATAATTTCTTTTTTTCGCCAGATGCCTCAATTCTCAACGAGAACTAAAAGAAATGGCATTTTTAATAACAGAAGACTATAATTTTTTTCGTATTGCAGTCTTTTGTTTTGCCCATAAATTAAAAAAATGTCCACAACACGAACCAATGAGCTTTACTCAGAACACGCCTCAAACAACTAGCAATTATATCTAGTTACATTTAATCCGGAAAAGGCAATAATTTTATAATACCCTTTATACCCCATTACATAAGTAGAGGGTATCGAAATGCGGCGACAATGTAAAGCAGCAGCAAATGCAGCGAAACGTTGAAATGTTGACAAGGCGCTCGGCGACAACGATTAAAATCTCTTGGGATCCCAAAAGAACGCGCTGAACGACGGGCCAAGAGAAACTGGCAACACAGAGACAGACGCTCGTATTTGTGCATAGATGTTGCAAAACACAAACATGGTCTACTCGCATTTGCGGCACTGCAAACTGCAACTGCAACTGCAACTGGATATATATATTTTGTTCGCTGCCTTCTCGATTTTGTTTTGTTTCGTTTCCTTTTTATTATTTTTATTTTTTGTAAATTACAATGCAATTTTATGCCACACAAAGGTTCCTACCAGTTGGCCATTAAGCACTTTACATTCAATGTGGCAAGATCAAAGTGGGCGCGATTTATGGACGCAGATACAAAGATACGCAACAGAGAGAGCCTAGCTTCGTTGAGGGACGCGGCGGGGCAGCCAAATTTGGTTAGTAGAGATGGGCTTATGCAAGTGACAATAAAAAATCAGCAAAAAGAATAAGAATTGTAAGATGAATTAACGATTATTATTTTAAATGGGTTTTTTTTTTAAAATTATTTTTATTTAAATTCTAATTTATCAAAAATCATTTACATCATTTTAAATAGAACAGTTTCCTATTTCAAATGATTTTTCTATTTAAAATAATCTTTTGTTTATATTATAATAACGATATATATTGTTGGAAATAATGATATAATATCGAATTGTTCGTGTTTTACTTAGATCGATCACGGATCCATCTCTAGTGGCTTCGGCGGTTAATGTCGCCAGTTGCGCCGCGCCTCAGCAGGTTATACAATTTTAGATTTGCGCTTTTCCAGTTTGGCAGCGTCAAGTCTGCCAGTCTCAGGCTCAATGAGTTTGCATGTTTGACCCAAAAACGCCAGCCCAGAGATAGACTGAGAGACTGAGTGAGAGAGAGAGAGGGGGGAGATGTGTATAGAGAAATAGAGTTTGCAAGAATTATGA
Source organism: Drosophila multiciliata (assembly GCA_037043605.1). Classification (NCBI taxonomy): domain Eukaryota; kingdom Metazoa; phylum Arthropoda; class Insecta; order Diptera; family Drosophilidae; genus Drosophila; species Drosophila multiciliata. The sequence continues at coordinate 1,228,730 of JBAMBF010000103.1, read as the reverse complement.
ATTTTAAATGCAGGCAGTGGTGCTAGTTTGGGCCGTATGTCATATAACCGCGACAAGTACAGGTTCTCAGCTTATCAGCCTGGTGAAAGTGAATGTGAATGAATATAAATGTGTGAATGCCAGTGTGAATGAGCCCGTGGCCTTTTTGTCCGGCGATCTGTAGCTGTAACTGCTGTATTTCGAATACAAATATTTGCACATTTTTACCGCACACGCCTGCAATTAGCCAGGCACCATACAATGGCGCACCCACTCGATAACACACCGTCCCCCCCTCTAAGGCACTCTCTGGGCACTCTCCAGTTATTTCTGTCTCTTCTCTTTTAAGTATTTGTCTATGCTTTGCTTTGCACCTTACTGTGCATGTTTTGTCTCTTCTTCATTTTCCTTTGCCATTGCTTTTCTTGTTATTTTTTTTTTTAGCATCGACGTGCGAACTGGGTTAATTTTCTATATACAACATATTTATCTATATACATACAAATATATATATTTATAACTACTTGAATATTACAAGTCTAAAATTATTGTTTGTGGGGAAGCAACAAAAAAAAAAAAAAACAAAAATTCGCACGATTTGCGACTCGCTTGCCAAACAGCTCTGCAATGTCTACAACAATAATAATTTCACATTATTTTCTTTATGAATGAAGTGAGTTTTGAGCGAGTCGCGGCTCGCTTTCAGCTGGCAGCCAATCTCTGAAAATGATATAGACGGGGTGCTTAAGACTGAGACGGAGACAGCTGATGAGCAGCTACAATTGAGATAAGTCGGCAACGCAAAGACATTGAAATCGAGCAGAGATTTTGTTGTTTTACGAGTCAGTTCGTAAAATCTGTCAACCTGGCAACAGTAAAGCTAGCGATAAGAATCTGTGAGATAACCATGAAGGAAAAAAAACACTGATAGATTTCATTTGAAACTTAATTTCACATTACTTTGTTGCGTTATTAAATCAATAATTAGTGCGCAACTCAGACAATTGTGTCTGACACACATAAACATAGGAAATTTTAAACTAATATTCAGTTTTACCTAACCTACCCTAAAATTCACACAGACTTAGAACAATATTTGTAGAAAATTCCTGGTTTCAACTCACACAATCGATTAAAGTTTCGCGCTTCGTAGGGCATTTCATTTTCTATGGGGGAATTGTATCCACATAATGTAAAAAGATTGCTTTGAGTCATCTGACCTACCCTAATAATATGTGAAAACCCTTCTCACAATATTATTATTATTATGAAGTCAGCCCCTGTGGGAGACATTTCAGCTATTTACACGCCCTGCTTGCGTTACTATTCATAACAGCCACGCCCCTTTGCTAATTTGTGTAAGCTGAATCGGCAGATATGGTTTTAGTTTTGGCTGCTTGTTTATGATTTTAAGCTAAAAGAAACTAAGCTAAAAATAAATGGCAAAGCACAGTCAAAGCCAAAGAATCACCACAACAGCAACAAACCGAACTAAAAAGTGAACATGGAGGTTAGCCGAAAGGTTAAACTGACAAGATTGACAAGCGGCACGCCAAATGGCGGTGACGACAACACGAACGGGAGGGCTTCACAATAAGAGCAGAGCCGGATTTTCCGTATTTGAGACCGCTCTCAGAGACCTCTCCTCTGCACCCCACTCCACTCCACATGGGGGTGTGTGTTGGGAACCTTTTTGGCCGCTTTGTTGGCCAAATAAATGTTGGATCTGTGGCAACTGGCTCAACTCAGCCTAATAATTGCCGCGTTGCATGTTTGCGCTTTGGATTTCAACTTTGATATTATTGAAACGGAGCACTACTTAAAGTGTGGTGAGAACACGAACTCTTTTTTTTTTTTAGGGTGTGTTTACTCGCTCTATTTAAAAGATATGCAAAACTAGCAAGGCAAAAAAAAAAAAAAATAGAAGAAAATTCCCCCTTTGGTATTTGACTTGGCAACTGGCAAAAAGTCTTTGCCACAATACACATGTTACCAGTCCTCCAGCATTTGTTGTTGTTGTTATCTACTTGGCTAATTGCATGAGAAACTTCACAGGCCCACCTTACCATGCCCCATACCAGGCCCCTCCTTAGAAGTTTCTCAGGGTCGTTATATAGTACACCATATCTAATTAGAGCCTGGCTAAAAAGCCATTACGGGCCTGTCACCACATTTCACTGCCAGCTGCCAGCAGTTTGCTTGGAGATCTGTGATCCTTTAGCACTCACAAAAGTTAAATTTAAATGTTATTGATTGTCGATTTCCTCACATAATAATCATTAGGGGAAAACAGAAAGACTTTTTCGCAGTGTAAATAAAACACTGTTTTGCTTATTCAGTATGGAAAAATAGGGTATTCAAACTTCAGCATAAAGTTAATAGTTATTTTTCCCCACATTATTTATGTGTTGTCACTGCTGTTTTTTCTTGGCTTGCGAGTGATGTAACCACTTGATGATGTTGGCTGCCGGCCGGTAGACGACCCGCAATCCCCCCCGCCCAACCCCCTTGATATGCCCTCGTCCTGAACATAAGCCGCAAATGTTGAGAGCTGTTAGCTGCCATCATCATTTACCACATGCCACATGTGTCAAGCAGAAGAAAATGCCACAGTAAGCCAACAGTGGGCAGAGTCAGGCAGCATCGAACGCGCAGCTGTCACAATGTTTTATCATTTAATTTTCATAATAATAACGAAATCAAGTGGAACAATGGCAACTGCCGTAGACCTAGACGACCTGCTTTATAATCTCCCCCGGAGAAAGAGTTAGACGGTGCAGCGGGGAGGGGGGATTTCAGACTGTTTTGTGTGGGCGATCAGCTTTGGTGATCGAGTTTTGGTGTAATGCTGAAGATCTTTTTTTTCTGTTTTTTTTTTTATTCGCTGTTGGCTAAAAATAACGCAATCTGGCATCAGCTGCAAATTATTATTTAACGGCTATTTTAACACTTTTGGCAAGTGGTTTTGCTTCTTTTTTTTATTTTTTGGACGTTGGCCCAAGCAAACTCCATAGAGAAAGTGAAACAATAGCAACTGTAGCAAACAAACAAACAATAACAATAACAACATCAGCTGCCACTGCACTTGGGCGTTTGATGTTGTCATCGTTGTTGTCTTGTTGGTTTTGAAGTTTAAGTTGGAGTTGTTGAAGCTGCCGCCTGAACTTCAGCAGCAGGCAACAAATTTAGCGCCCAAACAACAACAACAACAGCACATTCAACAATTAGTGTTTATTTGCAATGCATTGTTGTTTCAGTTTCTACGAAGCGTCAACTTCAACTCCAATTAGAGTGTCAGTTTAATGAACTGACAAGCAAAAACTACCTCCGGGGGTAACCAAGAGAGGCACGACGAATCCGTTGATCATAGTAACCCTAACCGATAGTAAGAGATAGAGAGTTGGACCCCATGCAGTTTATACAATTTTTTTTATGATTTGTTGATCAGGGTATTTTATCCTTAACCTCTGAACTAACTTCAGTTGATTTTTTTTGAGTGCAATAAAAGATGTTTTTCTTTAAATAAACAACGATTGGCTTAGCGTTTCGCATTTCAGGCCTTGGGCAAACCGATAGCCGTAATTTTGTCTAAACATAAACTATACTTTTAATTATATTGTGTACAATTATACTAACAATACTTTTTTTTTATTTAAATTACAGATTATGAGCGAACTGGCTGAAGTTGTTTATGCTGCATTGGATTACAATTTTGTTGATGAGGAATGCCAAATGTCGCAGGAACTTGAAACTCTTTTTCACTTCATGACAGCAGATGGTAAGCTAAATAAATATTTTAATTTATAAATGTTGTTTGAAAAACTCTGAATTTTGAGAGGATTTTTTTTTTAATTTTTAAAAGAATTGCATTAAAGACCAAAGCATTATCAAAGCTAAATAGTTGAATCACCAAGTATGCGACAATAACAAGATAAGTTTAACAAGAATTTGAAAAAAAAAATTCTGAGTTTAAATCGGTTATTTCCATAAACATAACTTGTATCAAGCAAGGGTTCAGTAACGCCTCAATCAGTTCCAAAGTCTTCAAATGAATCAGTTTGACATATATATATATATCTGTATTCAGTGTGATTTACTTGAAATAAATAACATAACATTGTGAAAATCTGAGCTGCGCTTGGATTAAACAATTCGTCACACTTTAAATAACTCGTTAAATGATATTTGATTTATCTTAATGTGGTTTTTGTTACAGAAAACGACGATGACTGCATCGACGAGGGCATCGAGGAGGGCGACAAGCGCTGGGACGATGAGACGGAGGAGGAGCGCAACAATACCAAAGAATTGGAGCATGTAATCGAGGTAAGAAAAATATCAACTTTTGACATTTCGACATTTTGGCAGGCAGGCAGCTGATAAATTGTCGCAACACGAATGCAAATTGATTCAAATCAAAGTTTTGCCAGTTGAGCTGCACTTTTGGCGCTATGAGTCAGTTCCTATTAGACAAATACCCTGTGAAAAAGCAGTTAAGCAGAAGTAGACAACTCAGACTTTAAATTGAGTTCAAATTTAATGCGCTATTTTTAAATAAATTTTTAGTATTTCATATTCGAAATAATTAAATGAAATTGCTATTTTCTTTAAATTGCCTTTATTTAAATTAGAGGGAATTTTGATAATAGTGCACTTTGAGGCAAATAGGGGTGCGCCGTCTTTGGGGTAACCTTTTGACCAGGCTTTGACTGCTCCATTTGGCATATATAAACATGTATGCAAATATACGAGAGATGGTTATGCAGTTGGTGGCAGTGTGGGAAAACTTGTTTGGCGCACGTTGCAAGAGCAACAGCAACAGCAGTTGCACAAACAGTTAACCAAGTGAGGCGCACTCTCAGATACTTGTTGCCCGTTTATATGTGTATCTGCGTCTCTATCTGTATCTGTATCTGTATATGTATTACTATAGCTATAGCTGTATCTATATCGCGGCTAACCGCAAAACAACAAGCGCTCTGTTGGCCAGCTCAATTGCCCGGGTTCTAGATTATCATTAACCAGGCCCGACAACACCAGGCCAGACCAGACCAGACCCAACCAGACCAGACCAGATCGCAACTAGGCAGCAATTTGAACATTGCGGCAGTGCTGGCAGATATTAAATAACCGAATAACCATCAAGTTGTGGCCATTTCGTAATAGGAAATCGCTCTGCACTTGATTTCACAGCTAAATGCGTTGTAGGAATTCACGTTCCGCTGCATCCGCAACCAAGTCGCAAGTCGCAAGTCCAATCCATAACCAAAAGATCACGATCATTTGGCAATTTGGCATTGAGGCGTGTGATAAACAGCATTGCATCGCTGATTGAGCCACCGGCTATCATAATAGACCTGGCTCAATGTTCCAACCCAATGCGCATTTGCTCATCTCATGCATCGATTGCAGCAGAGGCAGCGGCGCCACCTGCCGCCGGTGTGTTCTTCCCTCTCTAATGAGCCACTTTATGGAATTGACACATTACAGTCCGTCCGGCAACATGGGGCCAGGGGAAATCACAGAGGCGGGAAAACCCGCTTCAGTGGCATGCTATATTTTCCACTTGCCTGACTTTTCTGACACATTTGCGCCAGTTGCAGCTGACCAAATGAACAACTGCCAAGTACATCGGGCTTAAATTATCATATGTACATCAGCAGTAAACAGCAGGGTTTATCGATAGCAAAATAGTTGCTATCCCAGCTGGATAGGTGATTAGAAAACTAGAAAACTGCATCTTCTGAAAGTTTGCCAAGCAATCATAACTAGATGAATAAATAGAAAGAAAGGCGGAAGAACAAGTTAAAATGTAGACAAGTTAAAGCTGTTGGCCAATGGAATCGATTTCAGAAAGACCGACAGATAATTAGTTAGATTTGTAGATATCTTAACTAATTGAGATAACTAAATATATTATATCATGACTGTCAATTTTGTATGATTATTAATTGCTACTTTCATATTTCAATTACAGACCTGCAGAAATCATATAAAACCCGCATTACCAGAGAACCATTACAAAGCCGTTTGTCGCGCCTTGGTAACGGAGACAATTGAGCTGCGCACATTTCTACAGCAAGTCCTAAACAAAGGTAAGGGTTATATCTACCTATATCTACAAAAAAATATCTAAAATAAATACAATTTCTATTTTAGATACAGCAAAATTAATTAAGGCATCAGAATCATCTCAAAGCACACAAAATGAGCTGGCGAAGCTGGGCTTCAACGACTGGGTAAGTCAAGTTTTCAATATAATATAATATGTTATGCAATCATATATTACAAAAAAAAAAACCCACTAATGGTCTTTAAAGAGGGAATTGGGATTAACTGTTTTTGGCTGATGTTTTGGCGCACCTCTTCCAAATCCACCAGAAGGCACCCATCATCATTATCATTAATATTATCATAGCAGATCACGCGTGGTCTTTCGGCATTTTTTTTACTTGGGGGTTCGCCTTCCGCCTCAACTTTAACGGGGCCAAGTAAAAGAGAAAAAAAATAACATTTAAGAAAATAAAAAAAAAAGTGAAACATTTCACGAAATTCACTTTTATTTTTAATAATCGACTGGCAGCGGTTTCACATCTGCCATTATCCTAATGAGATCAACCGTGTGACTGTGATATATATATCACATTAGCGATTATATATATATCTCGATTCATCTTTTAGTGTGTGACCTTTAAATAAAAAATTAAAATAACAAATGAAAAGAAAAAAAAAATCGAGGCCGTCTAAGGAATTCGCTTGTGGTTGCCATTTGGAACTCCAAACTTATTCAGACACACACGTAAATTGGTCAAACACGCAAACCAAAAAACAACAATCAAAAAAATGTATGAAAAATCGGACAATTTGCGCTGTGTTTTTGTAGGTTGAATAGCCAATGTTTTTTTGCTTCTCTGAGGTCGCCAAATTTCCATATGAACTGAACTGAAGAATTAGTTAACTGACTTTTAAGTCGTTGAAAAATGTCGTGCAGAAAAAGTACAAAAAATTATATATAAACAATATGCGGTTACAATAATATTTGTATTCTATTAAAACACCAGATTTGAATACCTATGCTGAGCTACAGCGTATCCAATGTCCCAATATGCTCCAACCTTGGGCACACGCCCCACGCCTCAATATTTTGCATGCTGAAAAAACAGGAAAGAAAAACCGCAAAAAAATGCTTCGTGCGCGCAACACGCTATACGCCTAAAATATTATCATATATCATAAATAAAATCACTTCTAACCCATACCCGTATCACCACTATTTTCGTAATTAAATAATCCAAATTTGCATTGTTTGAAAAGCGTTGATTAAAAACCATAAAAATAATATAATAAAAAACAGGCGCAGTTCAATTCGGCTATTAATTCCCAAGACTTGTTTTGATAATATGTTTATATATAATATTTATTTCCATTCATAGACCCAATTAAATGTTAATTGTAAATTTATATATTTATATATTATATTTATATATTTGTATACGATATATATAAATCTCGTATATATAAATCTATAGTACGTAATTCTTAGCAATTGTAAAGTTTGATTAAAAAAACAGACTGTTATCAGGCAGAGCAAGTGACTTGGCTGACTTACGGTTTGTACCCATTGATTGATAAGATTTGCACCTATATTTAGTATCTCCAGTTGTCACCTGTCTATTTTTTTTTTTTTTTTTTTGATATATGCCAAGTTTTTTAATTTGGTTGTGGTTTAATTTGGGTTTTTTCTCTTTTTTTTTGTTTGAACTGCTGCAACTCAGCGTTTTATCAAATTCTCGGAAACCCAACAGCCTTCAGAATGTCACACAATGAACAGTTTCACTACCCACTCTCCCTCCCCTCCCCTTGGGCACCCTCTGTGCGTTCAGACCGGAACAACGAACCCACGCAATGTGCCGACTCCAAGATACTGTTTCGGATCTGTTTGGCTCTGTTTGATTTGTTGTTGGTCTGATTTTGAAAAGAGTTTTATGCTGGAATTGCTGAAATTCATTTGTGTGTTTCTCGATTATTTTTATTGTTGTTGGTAAACTTCATGGTTTGTTGAACTTTTTGTGTAGTTGCCAGAGCTGCTTGAATGTGGTAACCCAACTCTGCTGCTCAATTCTTGTTAGCTGGCATTGTTTTCTTTGGGCAGCGACTCTGTGTTATTGGGTTAGGAATGCGTTGATAGCACGTTTGGCTTAAAGATTATAATTAATTAAATATAAAGCATACGGTAAACTCTATTTCAAGCTGAAAGCAGACAATATATTTTATTAGAAATAATAATTCGTTGGCTAAGCAAATTTAAAATCTGCTGAAATACTTGTTAAGCCAAAATATTTTTAGATGAAAACTTTACCAAAACAAAAAGATTTTAAAGCACCTTAACATTTATTATTGAAATAGTACAATCAAATATATAAAATATTTTCCAAGTAGCAACAATTTGACAGCGTTCTGCTTCAAACACTTAAACCTAAAAAAAAAATCCGTTTTTTTCTGGTGCGTATTTTAGCTATCTCTTTCACCTGTTAGGCGATGCTATCGAGCATATCAACATAAACTGCATTTTCCTAGACACAGCCCTACATCTGTTTCGCTCTGCTGCATACAATGATAATGATAATGATAATCATCATCATCATCATTATCGTCAAAGAGTTGGTTTTTTTTATGCTAATATTTGTTGATGATGCTGCTGAAAACAGGCAAACCAAAAAAATTTGAATTTGGCAAGCGATACGCACATATGCGATATTTCATGCAACATGGCAGGTTAACAACAAACAATAAACTGTTGCAAGCGCTTCCGGAAGCTGCTGCTACATGTTGCCCATGATGCGCTGCTGATGCTGATGTTTGCTATTTGCAATTTGTTATTGTTGTTGCATTTATTGAAGCGCAACAGCTACAACACTGCTGAATGCAGCATTTGTCGACGGTTGCTTGTTGTTTTTTTTTTGTCTGTAGTTTTTTTGTCTGTTGTCTTGTGTCTTGTGTCGATTATGCGATTGTGTCAAAGAAAAACAATCGTCGCCGCTGTGGGTGAAAATTAGCAGCACTGCCTGCCCGCCCCTTTTGCTTATGCATATTTTGCATGTTTAATGAGCTGCCTCGAAAATTTATAGCCGCAAATTGATGCAGCCGTTGACAGGAACAGGAAAGTGACGACGACGATACCGTTGTGAAAAGTGAAATGCGATTCACTGTTGCATCTAGTTTAAGTAGTTATTCACCCCCCTCTCTCTTCATCCATCTCCCCTCTTCCTCTTACCATTGTGTGCTGAATTCGCTTCCTGTCATCGCACATATTACTCATACGCACTGTTAACCCGCCAAATGCAATTGCCACAACTATCAAATGGGGTGTGTGTCTGTGTGTGTGCTGCATTTAATGAGCAGCGATTGGTCTTGAATCACTTGACTTGATCACAGCGTGTCTAAATTATGGCTAAATTAATTAATAATTTATTCATTCGCATTCGGCGGAAAAAGTGAAAAGCAGCCAAGACAACCAAGTAGCTGAGACCCGCTGTGCGCTGCTGATTAAAGTGAGCGGCGATTGCAATTTCCTAACCTAAACCTCTTCTTCTGTCTGTCTCTATCTGTCTCTCTCTCTCTCTCTATCTCTCTCTCTCTCTCTCGCTATATCCCTCTTACTTTCTGGCTAACTAGCATGAACTGGAACTGTGGAGAACGCTGCAAGTACGTTTCACAGACTGACTCCAATATGCAGAAATCATTCATTTCGTTGCATGTCTAAAATGAGTTTCGAATTCTACTTAAATTTTATGAACAATTTCAGTCGATTATTTGAGAGTTGTGGTTTCAGTTGTGATTTGCACTTTGACTCTTACTGTAAAATCATTACTAATCTGTTTATTACTAAATGGTTTTCTCTCTCCCTCATTGCAGGCAGGCTTCTGGGTGCAGGTAATCGATGAGCTGCGTCGCGGAGTGCGGCTGAAGAAGCGAAACTACGAGCGGACGCCCATCGAGTACGAACTGACGCCCTACGAGATACTTATGGGTGATATACGCGCCAAGTAAGTGAAACCCAATCGAAGATACTGAAATCCATTACCAGATACACTGATAAAGTTGAATAATTGGCCTATAAACAAATCGGCAAACGGCAAATGAAAGTAGCAAAAATTTTAACCAACTTCGCAAAGGGGTATCCAAATCAAAATCAAAATCCAAACTTCAACTTCAACCACAGCACAGACAACAACTAATCAAGAAACTGACAAAATAACAAAAATTTCTCTTTCTTCTTCTTTTCGTTTGACCGCAGAAAGTACCAGTTGCGCAAGGTGATGGTGAATGGTGATATACCGCCGCGTGTCAAGAAGGATGCCCATGCGATGATCTTGGAGTTCATCAGGTCACGGCCGCCATTAAAGAAGGTGTGTGCTGCGTTCCCAATTCCCATGCCCACTTAAAAAAAAAAAACCCAAAACGAATACCCAACAACTCTATTGACTGTTATTTGCCATTATTTATTACTACTTTTTATTACAAATATTTATTACTTTTTGTTGTTGTTGTGTTTGTAGGCCTCGGAACGTCAGTTGGGTCCACCACTCAAGTGTACGCCTTCACCCAGGGAGCAGCTTATGGAGTCCATCCGTCAGGGCAAGGAGCTGAAGCAAACACCGATGCCAGAAGAGCCTCCGCTAAGGGAAAAATGTAAGTGCAAATTCCGTTTAAATTTATCACACAATTAATTATAATTAAAGCTAACAAACAGAATTCAAAAACTGAGAATCTATAAGAAACTAAATTTGGGATTTAAGCAACATTATCAAGAGATTTGGCCACTTTTTTAGGTTTTAAATAATCGTTTTCAATTAAAAGAGAGAAACTCATTTTAGCTTAAGTATGACTTTAACCTGTAAATTTCTAAGTTTAAATAAATTAATATCCGGATTCCGAAAGAAAGTATGACAAAAGATTAGAAGTCAGCTCAAGTTTTTCAAATGAAATATTTACTTTCTTGTTTATATTATTTTTTGGAAATCGAAATCTTCATCACAGAAATGTTCTTATGAACGATTAACCACTGTAAATTTGTCCAAACAAATTTCGCTGCTTTTGATCAAAGAGCGCCTTTTCACCAAACTTGGTGGGTGTGTTTGCCATTTTCGCTTGTGTTGTCATCAACATTTCTCAAAATCTTAAACGCCAACCGATCATAAATTGTTGTCTTACACATGTTGTGGTTATTCTGTCTATGTATCTGTCTGCCTGCCTACCTGCCTGCCTGTCTGTCTGCCTCGTCTTTAAAAAAAAAAAGATAGAAAAACTTGTTAGCCACGAAAAGTTTTCACTGCACTTGTCGGCGATGTCCCATTGTCCGCCCCTGTCTAACTCTATTCCCTCCTTTCTTCAACTGTCTCTGTCTCTGTCTGCCTGTCTCTCTGTCTGTTTGTGTTTGTGCTTGGCCAATTGCCGTTGCTGGCATGCGCATGCCAGCATAGATCAAAAACGGCCACATTTTCCAATCGCCTCTGCTGAAGGAAGCGTGCAAAATTGTGACACACAAAGATAGCGCGACGAAGAAGAAGAGATGAAGAAGCAGCAGTGCAGCGGTAGCAGCCGGCACAACACGACAACCTCAAAGACGATGACAACAACAGCAATAACAACAACAACAGCAACCACAACAACGATGACAACGGCAAATGATTATGATGACAACGACTCTGCACCGGCGCTTTATTTGTTTGTCTGCTTTGAGCTTTGTTTGTTTGTTTGGCTCTGCGATCCGCTGTATTCGTTTGTTTCTTCACAAGGCAGACACATAGACAGATAGTCAGATAAACAGCCAGTCAGCGTTCGACGTGCACAAGCGCGTTTTGTAGCTGCTCAAATCGAGTTGTGTGCGAACTGAGCAAACCATTTGCATAGCATATCCAAATGCGCAGCCATCAAAATTTAGGTTTTCCTGTGCCCGCCTAAAAGCATGCAGCAATTGTTGTTAGACTCCAATTTTTTAGGGGTGTTTATAGTAAGTAAACTAAACGAACATAGTTGAATTTTTTGCTACTAATCAAGTTAATAAATAAAGTTAATATTTCAAGTATCGCTCTTATAAATAAGAATCGAGTCTGTTACGTAGTATTTTGAGTCTATCTTAGTCCATCTCTTAATCCTCACAGGGTATGCAGATATAAAAGAAATCATTTAATATTCAAGCAAGGTTCTCTTGGCGCTCCTAAACGCTGATAATAAAGCTCTAATGACGCATAAAAATATATTTCAATTACCGTTAGCAGTAATGGCCGCTTAAAAATAGATTCAAAGTTTGCTAAGGCGCTCATTCAATTTAATTAGCAAATTGAAAACTTTCATAATATTCTATCGAACAGCTTTTCGCATTCATCTTCATTTGTGCTCTTTGTGTGTGTCTCCCTTAAAGTGCATACGTCATCAAAGGCAGGCTGCACTTCGTTACTAATGACGTAACAACGGCAAGCAAGAATATAGCGGCTTGACGCCTTTAAATGTTAAATGTCAAAACAAAACAAAGCCTGTGCTTGCTCTTTTTCTCTCTTCGTGTAATCCGTGACACTCGCTCTCTCTTCTCTTCTCTGTCTTTGTTTGACGCATGCGCTTAGCACATAAAGCTTTTTGAGCTTGAGCAAATGCGTGACTGAGACACCGTCGACAGTTTCGTGTTAAGCTTCTGCGGTGTCGCTACGGTGTTGTTGTGGGCTGGCTGTTGACAGCGGGCGACGCGTGGCGCGACTGAAAATGAAAACGGCCTGATTAATATGTTTAAATAAAATCTGCCCGACGCAAGAGTAGTGAAAACGCACAGTGCTGCCAAACTTCCGACAGCTACTAACTCCGTCAATTAATCAGACAGATGATGCACAGACACACACACACGCACACCCTCACAAAACGGAGCAACAACAACTGTCAGCCCTGCTCTAGTGGGGTGGTTGGTTGCCTGTCGGATCGATAGCCCGAATGCAACCGTGCATGAGTGAAAAAGGAAATTTCAAGCAAATCTAAGAGAGAGAGTGAGTGAGAGAAGAGTAGAAGGAGAAGGAGCAGGAGGAAGACCAACAAAAGTGATTCTCAAGTGTTCTGTTTGTGTGTGTGTGCAAAGTGAAACTGGAGCAACAACTCCGATAGAGCCAGGCAACAGCCTAAAGCAGCAGCAGCAGAACGGAGAGGGGGGCGGAAGTGTTGCAAGTGTTGCACACGGCATGCAATGCAGAGTTGAAGCCAACAACTTTCTTAGCCAACACAATAAACACTCGCTCACTGCACAAATGGATGCCAAACAAACGACGCCCAGTGCCAAGCGCTCTACGGCAGCCGCCGTTTTCAAATCGCATCACATTGTACGCAACGCGGATATCGTTGATGTTGCCAGCGATGCGTCGCTCTATTGCGGCACAGAAACGGAAACTGACACAATTGCAACACACTCCCAATCGCAGTCGCAATCGCAAACGCAATCTCAAACGCAGTCGCGTTCACCGTCGCAGTTCCAGTTGCATTCACAGCCACAGCCAACGCCACGTGCTGCACCGCGTGCTCCATCGGCAACCGCTGTCAATCCGCCAACACCCAAGCCGCGTCAGGCTGTCAGGCCATCAAAAGGTAGCAGCATTATTTTGACCTGGTTTCAATTTTGGCACAGTTGAATAGAAAAAGGGGGTGGGGGAGTTGGAGTTGCTTTCGAGGTTATGTTGTGCATTTAAGGAACAACACACTCAAGTCGAGGCTATTAAAGCTGCTTGCAACAAGCAATTAACAACAGTTATTAGAAGTTCTGGGTTCTATGAACTGAAAACTACTTATCTAAAATCTAACTTAAAATAGGGACATATGAGTATACATCCTGGCAAATCCTCCTGCCTATTGGTGTTGCCTTGTCATTTAGCTAGGATCTGGATTAATGTTTAGATTTTGTGATCGGAGCAGATGGTCTTTCTTGATTATCAACCGTTTTTTCAAGTGTTTCCTTTCTGCATAAAAGAAATACGCTCCTCATCCAGTCATGTGCAAAAATTAAGTTTTTACCAGCATACCGTGTGATACACAGTAATCGCAAAAGACCCATTGACCCCACATGGAGCTGCTCGTATCAAGAAACATGCTCTTTGGTTAATTCCCCAAGCATTTTTACGAGCATTGCACAAGCGGAAGAAAAAACGCTTCACGAGTAGAACCATTAAATGCGTTAACTTAACGGTTTCTTAAATGCCACTTAAAAAAAAAAAAAATATATATATATATATATAAACAAAACCGACAGTAAGATGACAAGTAAAAACAGCCGGAGACATTGTCTAATTGCCAAACCAGTGTCGGACTTGAGTGGGAAAGTGGCGCAGAGTCATCGGCTTGTGCAACTTGTGCAACTTGTCGCATGTAATCTAATCAAAATAGCTCACAATGGGAAAGAAGGAGACCCATTTTCTCACATGCCATCAATTCACTTTTGCCTTTGGATCTGAGAGTTACGTGTCGGCTTCTGCTTTTGTCTTTTGCAGTGCTTCCAAATTCAACAAACGCAACGTTATCACGATCCCGGCAGCGACTCATCAAAGTGGATTTCTCAAAGTTGCAGGTAAGTTGTCAAACATGCTGCGACGCATGCAACAAATAGTTATACAATTTTAAACATCGCACAGGACGACGAGCATATCTTCGATGAATCCAGCATCAGCAGCAGCACAGCATCCACAGCAGCGGCAAATCTTGCCGAGCTGCATCGCTACTCACAGCCCAAGATGCCGCCATATCCAATGGGTGGCTATATACTGGCCAGCCAGGCGAGACACGATTCTCCGGTTAATGCGATGCTAATGCGACCGAGACGCACAAGTAAGTATCGATGATGATATAAGACGATATAGTACGATATGCGATATATATATGTATATATATATATATGTAAAGTGCACAAGGTATGAAGGAACAAGTTCTCGGAAACCCAAGAATTATGATTTTCAATTGCGATTTTTCGTTGTAACCAGACACTTTGACAAAATCAAGCAATATGCATAAAATTCTTAAATTTTATAACTTTTATTTAAAGTTATTTTTTTATTATTATAAACTTATTGCATTTTATATATTTTAAACATGGAGCAATACAATTCAAGGTCTAAAATTGACAACATTTAATTTGAGGACAGATAAAGTGAAACCCTGAACTAAGTTAAAATAAAATAACAAATTTCTTATTTGGATTGAGACATCTCAATTATGGCACATAATTTGCTTGTTCATGGTTCATAATGATCCACTATTAAAACTATTCGCTGTTATTTAAGTTGATTTAGTTGTGACCTCTTTAAATTTCTCAATGGTTAAAGATAATAAAAACAACAGTTTTTTCATCCGAATTTTAGTTGAGTAATCTGCTCTATTATATATTGGCCCAATTTGAAACAAACTCTAATTGAAATTAATAATCTTTCGTACCTTCGTACTTTGTGGCACACCTTTAATTTACTATATTTATGCTTTATTATATATTTGACGCGGTTTTTGTTTATTTTAATTTTAATTTACAACATTTTTATTTCTTACTTTTTCCACCCTTTTCCCTAAAACAAAAACCAAACACAACACACAAAAAACTTACTTTTGCGAAGGTATTTGATCATTTTGTTGATTAATTAAGTTATTTTTATGATTTTGATAACAAAATCAAATGTATTATATTTTGCCAAACGCACTAAGAACAAATGAGAACCGACTTGGAAAATATATAGAAGATATATATATAAATATATATATATATATGCTTGGTTGGTTTGGAAGACAGTTGGTGTGGGAGCATTCTGATGACAATTGATGCTGGTTATGGATATGTACACACAGACACACAACCGCACACACACACACACACACATACACACAAACACACACAACAACAAGATGAAAATAATCTCGAAATATTTGTTATATACAATAAACATCGAAAGACAAAATAAAATAAATCAAATAAAAATCAGATATTTTTAATGTAAACAATTATTTTGCATGACAAATTTTATTTTAAAAAATATGCAAACTAACATTTTGGCTTAACAAGCAATGTGAAATTTAAATTTATATATAATTATACTTTCCATTTTCAATTTGGAAAATACCAACAAAATTCGCATAAAAATCAATAACACAAAAAAAAAAACACTTTGCACTTGCTGCCTAAAACTATGCAATGGGTTTTTTTTGTTTGGTTTGCTGGGCAGAGGAGCAGCCGCCACAGCCGCAACAGCAGCAACAGCAGCAGCAAGAGCAAAAACAGCAGCCGCAGCAGCAAGCACAAGTTTGTACACAGGACGATTATCACAGATACTTCGATAATGCCTTGGAATGTAAATATGCGAGCAAACTTCAGATTTACTTCTCGTTCCTAGCTGCTTCTGCATGCATTGTCCACATTCGATTCGATCCATTCCAAGCTGAAACCATTACCAAAATGCATAAACTAATCATAAACCTAAAAATAAGTTACTTCATATAAATATTGAACTATCTAAAAAATATGTGCACTATTTGAGATTTTAATGTTCACTTTTAAATAACTCTAAAATCAAGTTTTTTAATAATATCATGTCTAACTCTACACCAAGTAAAAAACATGCATATTAAAAACTCTTTTCATTATCTGTGATAAAAATCCTCTAAAAACTTGTAATATCATAAATCAATTTCAGTTGAAATCAGTTTTAAATCAATTTTCGCTTAACATTTAAACGCAGTGTTCATCAGCTTTAAGACTAAATAGTAGTGCACATATAATAAATATATTTCTGAAGATTAAACCTAAGCATAAACATATAACCACATACAACATTGTCTCAAGAGTCTCCTCGACCCTCGTCCACTTCGCCCCGCTTGCTTGCTGTACAAATTGTGAATGCGTCGTTTTCTTTTCCGTTTCCTGTTTCTCGCTTTTTCTTCTCGCTGTCGCTTGCTCTACTTTTCCCCCTCTATCCATATACACATATATAATGCATACGCAATGTTGACTGACCTTCAGTGGCGCATTATAAGTAATGACTTCGCTCATCCTCATCTTTTTTTCTCCTACAGCCTATGACCTGGCCACCCAGTGCGAATCGAGACGCGCCTCGCTGCGTCGCCACACCATCGTTGGCTGTCAGAGCAACCTGGATGAGACGCACTCCATGCCACCCACTCGCCCCGAGTCTCGTCAGTCGAATGACGTCAGCAGCGCATCCAAGGAGGTAGCGTAAAATCTGTTTGACCTTTTTGACGCATACATTAACCTTTTTGTTGTCTGTTCGGTTTTTTCTTACCTGTTCAGCATTTGAAGCAGACACCCGATGCGCCACAGTCGCTGGAACACCAGCAGCAGCATCAGCAGCAACAGCAGCGAGGTGAAATGTCGGGAACTGGAGCTGGTGAGCCGGCGTCGCATTCAACATCCTCGCTTGGCCCATGGAACAAGTCCTTTATGGATAAACAGACCTGGATGGAACGTGGTGATGATCGTCTGTCTGTCACACTGGCGGAGATCGTCCACATACGTTCCGTCATGACGAAGGCCGAGCTGGAGAGCCTGCCCATGGATGTGCGCGTCAAGGAGGATGTTGAAAAGCGTCGTGTCTGCTTCCTGTGCCTCCGCACACGCTTCTCCTTCTTCGGTCCCTATGGCATCCAGTGCAAGCTCTGCCAACGCACTGTCTGCACCAAATGCTACACCAAGATGCGCATACCCTCAGAGCATTTTCGCAATGTGCCCCTGGTGCTGATCTCACCCTCGCTGCTGTCCAGTCCGGCCAGCTCGAGCACACCATCGCCATCGCATCATGCTGCCCACCATTCTGCGCACTCCTCATCAACGGGCAACATCATGGACGATCAGTTCCCCAAGTCGCTGATAGAGCGCCTACTTCGTTCCGAGTCAGACCGCAAGGTGAGTCCAAACAGTAAACAAGTGGAATTTGTGCTACTCCCAATTGAGAATATTAATATTAAGTTCAAGATAAATCTCTCAATCCTGACAAAATTATGATACCCTCAGCGGCGAGGTAAAATAATGAGTCCATTTCTATATATATAAATCTTGATGGTAGCTGTTACTTATTATATTGATTCTACTCGTCACAGACTCGCAGCACAGTGGGCAGCGCGCCCTCATCGCCCAAGCACCAAAGATCAAACATGAGCACGCCGGGCATCAGTGTTGGCCCCGGCTCAGCGGCCGGCGCTGCTGCTGCTGCAACTGGACAGGCTGTGGAGGCGCTGCACGATCAGGCATCCATGTCCGCTTCCTACTCGGCGGCGATGCGACCGTCTGGTGTGCAACAGTACCAGCAGAAGCATCAGCAGCACTACAACAACGTCATGTCGCGCAGCATGGAGGGACCACGCAGTCTTCCCGTGCAGAGTCCGGCCTATCGGCCGCTCTCCAACAACAGCACACTGGAGCGCAAGTAAGCGAAACGCTCGTCAATCAATTTCAGCCCAAACATTTACTAATCCTCACATCTCTCTCACTCTTGTAGATCCCGTTTCTCGCGCGGCTTTGCGCTATTCTCGTCGGGCAGCCATTTGGCACAAACGCAACAGGATCAGAAGGAGAATCTGCGCGGCGAACAGGTGACCGTCTGCAACGATTGCCAGGGCCTGGTCAACGAGATCACCAGTTCGGTAAAGCAAAAGCGCAGCTCGGCCCGCAATCGGACGATACAGAATCTCACGCTGGATCTGACGCCTGTCTGGAAATAAACTAAAAGAAACAAAACCAGAAAACAGGCAGCCTGCAAAACTTAAAAAACAAAATATATGTATAAATATGAAAATCATGCATATTTTGGATGGACTGTTGTATACATAAGATTGAAGAGTAGATACAGAGGCAGGCGGCGAAATAGAGAGAACTGGCTAAAACGAGCGCCTGTAAAAACGTTGTAAATCGTTAGCCTAGTGATAAGTAAAACAAAAAAAAAACTTAGCAGAAAACAAAAGATATAAAAACAAAAGCAACGCTGTAAATTTCTTCTTCCGAGTCGAGACTAGCTTGAGCGCGCACCCCACCATAAGAATACAAAATTCGTATATGAATACTAAACGGATACTACAGATACACATATACACACTCATATATATATATGTATACATATAGGTAATCCGTTCGATATGCGTTAAGCTGTACGATGTCGTTGTTTGTAATTGTTTCATTGATGTATAAATGTTGATTAAGTCTCGTATAACTCGTATATCTACGTATGACGAACCTAAACAAAAACACCCGAACAATACAATATACAATATAATACAACTCAAAAATATTACTACATTAGCAGATATAATTATATATATATATATATATAGTTTATGATAATTATTCAAATCCAAAGCACTCCACAGCTTATGCCCTCGATTTCGCATGAGCCTCAACGATTGAATCCTTAAGTTGCTAATATACAAAATTATGATTATTATGAAGAAAACAAATGTTGTGAATTATGTGCTTGCACAGATCTGTATCGTTTTTGTTTCGTTTTTCCATGCGGAAAACTCGAAAAGTTCGTATTGTTTTTTTTTGTTTTGTTTTTTGTTTCTTTCATTTAAGTATCCCGACTCCCTAAAACTGATTTATACTATTCTCATATTCGATACAAAACTATCTATAAATAATTATAAATTGTGACTAGCTTAAATCTAAATATAATTTTACACCTAATTGCAATTATAAAATAGTTACATTTCAAGAAGAAGAAAAAACAAATTTTGAAAATTTTATGTTTCTTTTTTGCGTATTGTAATTTGTAAATGCATTTAATATTTGTAATTTATGAAGTTTATATTAGTTTTTATTGTTTTTAAGTTGAATTATATGTATGTATATTGATATTGCGAATCATTTAACAACAACAAAAAACACACACACACAAAAATAAAAACTACTAAATGAATATATATTTTCTTTCATAAACGTTTATATTTTAAATGCAGGTTATTTATTCTTGTAAATTAAAATGTGTATTAAATGTACATATTAAAGAGTTACGAAACTATTTTCTTTGAGAATACATTTCAGCTCAGTTTCATCCTTGAAGTGGCTTATGCTGAAGAAAAACATATTACTTGAATTGATTATTAAATTTCTCTTTTATTTGGTCCGGCGATGATGTTGCTCTACTATACAATCATATTTGTACCAGTTGTTGGTACGACTAAAATGAATTTAGCATTGTTTATTACAAACTGTTGTTTTTTTTTGTAATTTCTTTAAGCAAAGAAAACCAATAAATGTTCAGTAAATAAAATAAATAAGAGTTACTCTCCTATTATGTAAACTATACAAATTTCTCACGAGACATTTGGATCTCTGACTTATGCTTAATGTTACTGGAAATCAATCTAGTAATTTAGTAGCAATTGGATGTCACAAAATCGATTTGCTTAAAGCTAAAAACTAGAACTAACATTTTTTATTTGCATATCATATGGAGTCTAGCAACGATTAGGAAGCCACACTACTCGGAGCGCTGCTTCTTGTTGTGGCTCCGATTGTCGTGTCCGCCATGACGCTTGCGTCCAAAACGCTTGTTGTTCTTGCCACGTGAGAAGTCGCGGCGCTTCTTCATGAATTCGATGGCCTTGTCTAGGAACTCTTTTTCCTCCTCATCGTTGGCCTTTCGCAGGGTAAGGGAGACTTCATCGTTGAACTTAAGCTGTAAAACAGAAAGGAGTCAGTAACGGAAAGATGGCAGTAGTGAGTGTGATTGCGATGGATTACCTTGGCATCCTCCACTTTGGCAATGTATTTCTCGGCGGCATCCGCCTCTGTGAGACGAACAGAGCCCTTAGTGTCGCCCTTGTTGAACTCAATGTAGGCAATATCGAAATCTTTAACCTTTTCGAAGGCTTCGCGTATCTCCTCGCGTGTAACGGTATCGGGAGCACCCTCGAACACAACAATCGCATTCTTGGGCAGATCAATTTCTGGCTCAACTTTAGCCTCCTTCTTGAGTTTGCGTTTCTCGTTCTTCTTCTGGTATTCTTCCTGTTTCTCTTTCAAATAATCAACTTGCCACTTGCGCAGCAGTTCGCGCTCCTTGTAGACAATCTTGTCCTTGGCAAGGAATTCCTTTGCCTGATCCTTCTTCTCGAACGTGACGAAAATGCTGCCCTTGAATTTGTACGACTTGGTGGGTTTGTCATAATGTTTACGCATCGTTACATTAACCACCTTTTCGTAGGCGCTAACAAAATCGAGAATTTCGGTCATTTGCGAATCCAATGGGAAGCCCTTCGCGTAGGCGGTGCGCTCCTGAATCTCCTTGCGGCGGTCCTCATTGTGTTCGGGTATGGGCCGTTCGGTGTGACGACGCAAGCTCTGCTTGTCCTCGCTGATCTCCACCAGACCCTCGCCCGACTTATTTAGTGCATTGACGATCTTGTCGAAGTCTGTGGTGAGCGCTGCCAAACGTTTAAATGTGACCAGCACGGAGAGCGGTACCCAGCCTCCCTCGTTATTTGTGATCTGTTCGCTGAGGAACTTGTCGCGATGCAGATTGGCATCGCCGAAATAGTACTCCACTTGCCGAATGATTGAGCGGTCCTCTTTGCTGTTCTCCTCGGCTGCGGGTGCCACTGATTCTTCTTCTTCTGGTTTTTCGGCATCTCCATTTTTGCCGGCAGCGTCGGAATCTTCAACCTTTTCCGCCTGTTTCACATCGGCAATAACTTCAGCACTTGTAGTTTCTGCAACATCAGCCATTATAATATTCTATTCGTTTAATTCACTTTTCTTATTTTGAGAGAAAAAAAATAAACTGAAATGTGCTGCAATGCTAAACACGTGTGCGTCGGGCGGCAATTGAGTTGTCAAACAATCGATGGCACACGTTTCGATAGAAACGTTATCGAAAAAAAATGTTAATATTCTGTTAACCAAAAAGGGTGAATTGCACCATTTAAAAATTATATTTAAGAACATTTTAATTTTTATTGCGTTTGGCATTAAGTATCAAAATTCATTAAATATTATTATTAAATATTATCTATTATTTGGCCTTAGCGGCTACTTCTTACATTATAGTCACAAAAAATAATTTAGTTCTTAGCGTATTTAAGATTTAGTTTTCGCATTGCAATGCGTTCCTTCGATTCCAATTTAAGGCGCATTAAACGTTCGTTGGAATCGATCTCAAAGAGTCTCACCTCCAATTCCCTTTCGCGTAATCGAAGCTTTACTAATTTGTAGTCGTGCTCGGACGTTGCCTTGTCTAGTGGATACATTTTCTCAGGATCGGCGACCATCATATATTCGTCCGGTTTCTCAACTTCAGTTGACGTAGGAGCAGTTGAGGAAACAGTACCATCATTATGCTCCTTTCCGATGTTATCGGCGACGCTGTTTGCTCTGTCAAACTGCGATGGCATGACTGCAGCTGTATGTGGAGCATATTCTTCGTCTGGATTGCTAGAAGTAAGGTCAGCTGGAGCGTATTCATCGCCTGGATTGTTAGAAGTAAGCTCAGCTGTATGCGAAGCGTATTCTTCGCCTGGATTGCTAGAAGTAAGCTTATCCGACTGAGAACTCATTGCTTGATTAGCAATGATTAACTCTTCTTTGATTATCAATGGCACAAGTCGTATTTCGTCAGGGGCGTCGGCATCAGTTGATGTGGGCAATGGAACAATAGGTTGGTTTGAGGTTGTCCCGCTTTCGGACATGATGTCAGACTCCATTGCCTCACCAGAGTCCGTTGTATTTGGACTAACCGTCATGTTGCTGATTTTTGCAATTATCATGCTGTTTCGACGCTTGAAGACGATGTTCTTAAAGATATCATGCAACTGTCTGTAATAGGGACTAATTCTCTGTACGTCTTTCAGGGGAAACTCACGTCTAATAGAAATCAGACCTCTAGCCTTTCGGTATCCTCTCAGCATGGAGTTAACCTTACAGCGCAACACCTTAAAATTTGCAGTCATTGCCAGTTCTCGGTGCATCGCCTTGTAGTAGGTAACGCCGTTGGGGTGCTGGAACGGATGGTGTCGAATATATTCGAAAATCTTTTCGCAGTCCTCCGGATTCCACTTTCGACGAATTTTTGATGGTTTAGAGAGTGCCATGTTAACGCCAGCAAAGTCAACCACAGAATGAATAGCTCAAGGATGCAGTAACTTCTTTTATAATTTGGGCAATTTACCTATGTGATATGCATTCAGGTAGAGGATTAGTTTATTGTATAAGCCTTTTTGCAACATGAAAAAACAAACATAGAGTTTACCTGATAATTTAAGGTTCCATATTCACTTACAACAAGCACAACATTTATGAATTCCCCGCTATACATTTTCCCCTGTGAGTTTACCTGACATGTATGATTTTTTATGCCATATTCACTTACAACAAGCACAACATTTATGATTTCCCCGCTATTACTTGAAGGTTTATGTCTATGATTTATTATGCCATATGCACTTACCAGAAACAAGTCATGTATGATTTCTGTTTTTTTTTTGGGAAAGTGAGGTGTGAAGAAGCGATTGAGTTTTGCAGCACTGGAAGTCAAAATAAGTCGAATTCCATCGCAATTGCATTTAGATAGATTTGACCAAAATACTGTAATTACCGGCACTTTTCGGTGTTGTTCCCAGTTTTATTAATCCTTAATTTATGTATACAAATATGTTCTGCTAGTTTGAATATTAGAATGGTGTGTTGATTTATTAATTAGTGTTTCCGATCGAGTTCAAAATGCAATGCAAGAAATATCGATATACATAAAATCGAATCGATGCGCTTGTAAAAAGATTATATATTTATTGCAAATTTTAATTATAACGAATTAGATTTCCTCGACGAGACGGAAGCGCTGATGCTGCGTCTCTGGAATAACATTAAAAAACTTCTTATAAATAGTTTGATCCTGTCGGCCGGCATAGTTGCGCTGAATCCAGGTGTGATCCCAGTTCGGATCGATGGGTTCACAGCTGACGATAACTCTGCCATGCTCCATGGCAAACAAAGTGCCATTGCGTCCAAAGCCAACCTAAAAAAGCGGTTTCTTTCACTCGAAGTTTAACAACGAATATTGCTTATCACTTACATTCAGACCGGGATGAAAGCGTGTCGTAAGCTGCGTGGCCAAAATGGTGCCATGGGAAACGTAGTGCCCGTCAAGAACTCGCCATCCTCGATGCTTTGGACGTGGATGTCCCTTTTTGTTGCGCGTGCTGCCGCCGGTTTTCTTGCTGGCGTTACGTATCGTTGCTAACCGAAGCATGAAAGATGTCAAGTTATTTGATTTGCGTAAGTTAATCAGGTAACTTACTTAGCAGTGGTTGGTCAGCTTTTAGGCACTGTAAGGATAGTTTTTGCATTATATTAAAAGACATTTTTATTTGTTTTGCCTTCCGATCAACTGTTTATGCAACTGAGCACCAGTGTGACCACACTTTGTTATCGGGCCAATGCTTTCAAATCGAAATACCGCCACAATGAATCTGTTGTAAGTAAGCGGTAAATAATAATTATCGCTCAACAGTAGCAGATGTGAATTATATGCCGGCTTCGTTTATTCAAAAGTAATGGAGACAATAGGAGAAGTGCAGGCACCACCAGGACAGATGAACAACACTGCACTTCGACATAAGATACGAGAGTATGCACGACAGCAGCGAAAAGATTTGCGCACGAATACAACAGATGCTCTGCGCTTTGGTTTGGGGCAAATCAAGAATGAAATTGTTGAGTTGGAAAATCTCGGAATCAAAGATGTCCAGGGGATGGCGGGTCGAATTAAGCGGCGAAAACATGCCGATACCAAGGACATGTATCGTCTGAGCCACGCCTTTTTGCAGGGCAATGATAATATTAACGCTTTTGCTGAGGTTCAAGGTGGAACCCAAGTGCTAATTAAAGAGCTAACTGGTAAGCCAAATCCAGTAGAACACAATCCGAATTGTTTTATTGAATGTCCTTTCAATTCAGGTACCCATACGCAACGTCAGATTGAAGCAGCCGAATGCTTGTGTAACTTTTCCCTTGGCGATGCGCATATCTGTGAGAAGATTACCACTATGGCGGGCAGTTACCTGGTGACCCTGTTGAATAGTCAAGAGCCACGCTTGAAGCGAAGCTGCCTCTGGACATTGGCCAACATTATAGCTACCTGCAGCAAGTCCGCTAAAACATTGCTTCAAATGCAATTGGCAACCAAATTATGGAAAATGTACACAACACCATCAAGCGACATCGACGCCTATCAGGAGGATGCCGGCATTTGCTTGTATTTAATTGCAAATCATGCTTCGTCTTCCATTACCACTGAGGATCGAATTCACATTGCCAAGCATCTGCAAATGAAGCAACCAACCGAGCCCGCTGCCGACTACTATATGTTTATCGTATTTCAGTTTGAAGTTGTTCGGCTGCATCACGATTTGTGCTCGCCACATTTTCAGCATTTGTTAAATTACTTCCAGGCCAATCTGAAGACGAATCTCAGCACATCTGCCAGCAAGTTGCACGCCGTTTATGGACTGCGTGTGCTTGCCAACATGTTTGCCATTCGTCCATTAATTGACAGATTAGACTTGCAGGCAAATCAATTTGTGAACACATTAAACCAACTGTTTGCCTTACAAGACGCCGGTCTAACCATGGATCTGATGCAACTACTAAAGAATATAGTTGATGCTCAACCAATGGATAACACTCTTCTGCTGGAACAGATTTGCGTCTACGCTTCGCCAGTCGCAGTCAATAAAAATTAAAATTTTAATTTGTAATAAGCATCTACTCAGCTTGTTTCAAGTATTTTCGAGACACTGTTTAATCATGTATTAAATTTTAATTTAATATTGATTGCGTTGGAAAACATCCCCAACATAAGATTTGATTAAATAAATACAAAAAGGATTTGTAAATACTTCTGATATTGCCGAAGGGCGCTACATTGGGTACATTGAAGACAAGTAAAACCAAATTAAATATTATGTCAAATTACATATATAAAAAATGCACGGGACGAATACAATCAATTTTAAATCAAAGTTTCTCACTTAAATACTATATGGAATAAATAATATAAAATAGATTAAATTAAATATCGTCTTCAAATAGGGCGATTATGCGACGCCGTTGAGCGTCGTCGTCTTTGGCATTGTTGACATTGCGTTGTTCATTGTGATGAAGACCGTTGTGAACCTCCAGTTCGCTAACGGAGTCGAATATCAAGTTGCATTGGCTGCAACGTGCTGCCGACAAAGGCAACTGAGTGCCACTTGTGGCTGTGACTAGGACAGGCGATTGCGACTGTGACTGCTGATGGGGTGTGACAACGGCACGTTGCAATTTCTCTAGGAATGTGGCACGGGCCCGCTCCTCATGCACCAGCGGTGCATTAGTAGCAGCTGAGCATCTTATGGGTATGGGCTTCTTTACCATCGGGTTGGGCGTATTCTGTGAGTTGCGACTCTCAGAGCGCTCGATGGCATACAATACATTGTTCTCAACAGTTATTGGAGTGTTGGTGCCATTATTAAATGTAAGCAGGCCATTGCCAAAGAGTGTACTGTCATCGAGGGAGGATGCAATGCTATCCCAGCGATTTCGTGATTTTGCTGCGCTTTCAGGAGTTGGCTCCAGAGTTTTTTCAGTACTGCTATTGGTTATTTTAACCTGGTTCAGTTTATCGGCCAACTGGGTGTCTATTGAATGTTCCTGCAACCAGGTGCAGGTCTTGTGCAACGCAAAGATCATGCGTCTGATGAACTCGTGTGGTGATATCATTTTCTGACGCTTGATCTCCAGCAACTTGTTTAACTCGGCCACAAAACTGAAAAACTGATGTTCCACACAATTGTCCAAATGCAATTGATGCGAATCCTCGTGCATATAGCGTTTAAAGCAGGCCGGACATTTGCGCTCCTTCCACATGGGTTCAGGTATGTTGACCTTAATGTCCTTTAACTGAGCCTGCTCCATGGGATCATCCTCCTCGAAATTCGTTTCACTGTAGTTATAGCAGTTCTTGTCCTTGCGCGACAATGCATTCTCCTCATTGTCATCGCTAGAGCTGGCAGCCGCGTAGTCCTCGTCCTCGCCAGTGCCATTACCGCTGCCACTGCCAGCGCTGGTCGATGGCAATTCCACTCTGGAAGGTCCCTGTTGAAATGATATGGTTATATAGTAATATTTATTACATATTATATTTAATATCGTTTGTTAAAAAAGAAGCAAGTAGGAATGTCCTAGTTGTGACTGCACACTTGCACATAATAACAATTATAAAGTTTTATTACATTTTAAATTTTCTTAAAATGCCTTTCCACACTCAGATGTCAAGTGAGGGAAGTTTTATTTTTCACGCCATAGTTGCAAATATGCCATCTATAGCTTATATAAATAATAATACTACTTAAAATGTGTAAATTTGGTAAAACAACAATTGAAAAAGTGAAAAAGGAGATAAAAATTAAAGAAATTATCATTATATTGATGCTGTAGCTGGTAGGTTTCATTATTTTAAATTTTTACTTTACTTTAATTATGTTTAACATTATTTCACTAATCGCATTTTATCATTGCACAACAGTCAAATAAGAAAATTGCATTGCTTGCATTTTTAATCTATATGAAAACGAGTAAGAAAATATATGCCTTTGTTATTGATATACCTGTATCGTATTTCGATGCCTATCATATACAGCATTTGGGTAGCGTGATGGTCGATCGTGTTTGCCGCATTGCCGGGGCGCAAACTGATTCAGTAGTTTCTTGTGCACTTTGTCCGTTCTGTCAAGTTTTTTAGCGCTGTTGTTGTTCAGCAGAAGATTGTGCACCGGTCGCTGCTCTACATAGCTCAGCTGTTCGGCCGTGAAGAGTGCGGCTTCCTTATCCCCTTCCTGGTTATTATTGATTGATTTCTGTTGGTACAGCCCGATCAGCTTCAGGCTTAGTGCATTTTTTATGCACTGTTCACGGAATGTTACGGCGTGTTTCAAGTACGATATGCACAAAGCACAAATGTACGAGGGCAGTCCGTCATCTGTAGAGTTCTATAAATACGGGGAATTAAATGTTTGAATAGGCTTCAATGCAAAAAATACTTACCTTTAGTCCCGAAGTCTCTTCGAGCAATACATTAATTGGCTTTTGATAGTTGAGAAACTCATTTGTCGAGCCGTGCAAGTATGTGGGTATTTTGGCAAATATGTTGTAGTCTGCGGGGCTGCTACAAATGCGACAAATATTTCCCCACGTCGTCATTGTCCCTTAAATTATGTACAACAAAAAATGGCAAATATCAAAGTGAATCCCTTTTTATATATACTAATTGTTGTTTTTTAGGAAATGAAGAAATGAACGTTTTAAGGCTGCATTTCAGCAAATGGAAAAGTGGGCTCTAGTTTACCTGATATTTTATGATGTATAGCTATGATTTCTTATGCCATATTGACTTACAAAAAGCACAACATTTACAATTTTTCCGCTGCAGCAAATATTATGGAAAAGTGGGTTGTCAAGAAACAATTAAGAGTTTTGCAGCACTGCTACTCGATAGAAGTTGAATCCCATCGCAGTTGCATTTAGATAGATTTAAACAAAGTACGGTTATTATCGGCACTTTTCATTATTGTTTCCAGTTTTATTAATTCTCAATTTGTGTATACAAATATTATCTGCTAGTTTGAATATTAGAACTTTGTGTTTATTAATTAAGTAGTTCTGGCGGTCAAGTTTAAAATCTAGGCAAGAAATATCGATATACATGAAATCGAATCGATGCGCTTGTAGAACGATTAGATATTTTTTTGTTGCTAATTTTCATTATAACAAATTAAGTTTCCTCGATAAGACGAAAACGCTATTGCTGTATCTTGGAAATAACATTGAAAGTTATTTTTATCAATGCCAATTTTGCATCAAAAGTTGTAAATGCTTTTTTTCAGCAAGTCGAGAAATTTAAGCTATAAGGGCTTGTTTCATAAAACGGGAGAAATTCAAACTGTAATATTTTCGCCAATAGTTCGAATTTCTTTCGAAATTTTTTTTTATCGTTTTTGAACACTACCCCAACCAATCTAAGTTTGCAGCTCCTTAAAACTATAAAATATTAATATAATATATATAATAATTAATATTTCGTTTATATCAAAATACTTTTAAAAACGAAAAAAGTTACTTTTCACAAAAAAAAAACATGTATGCGAATTCTTTTTTTATAGCACTTATGAATTTGTGTAGCTTACTAGCTATAATTGCGTCGCCGGTTCGTTGTAACTGGCAAAGTGTTTCCGGGGAAAATATAAACAAAAAATGTTATAGCGAATAAGTATGGAAGAATACGAAGCACAGGTAAGCTGGCTTTTAAATAATGCTTCGATAAGTCTTAGTAAAACTGTCCACTCATTTTTAGTTACTGGTCGTTGAGCAGGCGCTGCTTGTTACCACCGATGAGCAGCAGCGCGAGGAGTTAAGCGCACTACGAAGTAACTTGGAGGAGCTCCTCGAGCTGACCAGATCCAGTGAAACAGAAGCTATCAATAGCATCAGCACGGCACAGACTACTGACGACCTCGATGACGAGCTAAAGCGTTTTCAAAGCGAGTTAAATGACCTAAAGGAGCAGGAACAGGAAATTGCAGATACTAGAGATGACAAGCAACAATTGAAAGAATTACGTGCTAAGTACAATGCCCTTTTGGGTGAAAAGTGTTCAGCACCGCACGAGCATAGCTGGGGTTCACTTAGCTATCATAATGCGCTCATATGTGGCGTTGACGATGAGTTAATAATAGACGGCAATGGTATTCTGGATGTACGACTCCGTGTGCTCTTCACAAATCCCACACATCGCGAGATGCTGCCTTGTAACTACTACTTGGAGGGTGAATGTCGATTCGACGAAATTCGATGTCGCTTCTCGCATGGCGCCCTCGTTCCAGGCGCATCTATAAGAGAGTACAATGCACCCGATTTTCATAGGCTAGCACGCAATTGCCCGGTGCTGGCTAAATTGCATGACCGCCTGTGGCATCGTGGTCGTGTGCTGTGTGTTAATTTTGTCGAACAGCAGTGTCGCGTGCGTTTGGATGGTCAGGAGCACAAGGAACGCGAACGAGACTTTCCCTTTGAGGAGCTCTTTCCGCTAATCGCCGACGAAGATGATGAGCTGTCTAGCGGTAGCAGCGAATCCCATAGCACTGAGGACAGTGATGCAGCAAACGATTCCGATATGGATGATTTGGAGGCAGCTCGTCAGGCACGCATGGTTGAGCTCAGCTTGTTTACGTTCAAGCCTACCGAAAAACTAGGTGCCTGGGAGCAGTATACCCGAGTAGGTATTCAAATTCTAATTAACCATTCAGCTTTGTCTAATGTATTAAATTTCAGGGCATTGGCTCCAAACTGATGGCCAATATGGGTTACATACATGGCACAGGCCTTGGCTCAGATGGTCGTGGCATTGTTACACCAGTGAGTGCGCAAATACTTCCACAGGGCCGTTCGCTCGACGCCTGCATGGAGCTGCGTGAGGCGGCCAATGGCGACAAGGATTACTTCAGTGTCGAACGCAAGCTGAAGCGTGCCCAACGTCGCCAGCAGGCAGTGAATGAAAAGGCCTACGCACGCGAATCCAAACGCACAGATGTTTTTGCCTTTCTTAACGGAAATGTATTGAGCCAGGGTCAGAACTCCAGCAAGGCGAAAAAGACCAGCAATCTGCAGCAGCACTCAAATAAAACCCTTAATGTGGAAACGGTGCGCATTGCAGATGACATACGACGAAAGCAGCGAGACATTGCCAAGGTGCAAGAATCGCTGGCGCGGAATGCAACTGATGCACATCTGCAGAAGCGATTGAATGGGCAGCTGCAAGCACATCAACAGGAGCTGGCCACAATGCAGGCACAGGAGAGCAGCCTCAGCAAGGAGCAACAAACCCGTAAGAGCAAAAATAAAATGTTTGAATTCTAAATTTTAAGTTGTTTTTAAGTTGAGATATCCATCTAATATCAAAAAGCCGTCGAAGTTGTGGTATTTCAGACAAATCCTTAATTACAAATCGTATTAATTTAGGACCACTTCTTAATACACTTGTTTTTTTTCATATTTACTTATCCGCGAGCGTTTTAAAACTTGCATTTAATTGCACTTAACTAGTTAATAATCTCTCTAAAATATTACATTTAAATAGTACTTAATGTTGCCAAGGGCGCCGTCAGTACGGCTGTCATATATTGCTCTAGTAGCGCCTGGGCCAGATGTGAGCCGTGCTCTACGGCCAGCGCGTAAGCGGTCTCTCCGTTCTCATTGGTTGCACTAAAGTCCAGATCCCTGGCGAGCAGCTCGTTGCAGGTATGCGGATGATTGCCAGCAGCTGCATACATAAGCGCAGTATTGCCCACAATGTCCATATGTGTGACGCTAGCACCGTGATCCGAAAGGAAACGAACTATTTCGTTGTGTCCGCCGGCGGCTGCTAGTAGCAACGGACTAACCATATCCGGTGCCAGGCTGTTAACATTGGCGCCTGTCGCCACAAGCAATTGGGCCGGTATCAGCTGGCCGTAGGAAGCGGCCCAGTGAAGTGGTGTGAATCCGTGCGAGTCCTTGAAATCTATGTGCGGCTGTCGCTGCATTTCAGCCTTTATTTGTTCCTCAGTGATTTCACCCTGACCGGCGCGCTCATGAAATGAGAGCGACACCTCCACGGGACAAAAGGTAGCCTCCGTGTTCCCGCGCTGCAGATTCGTGAGAACAGTGGACTGTGGTCGATATGGCAAAAAAGCGCTCTTCCGCTTGGTGGAGTTGGCATCCAGCAATATGCTTGACCCGTGCAACGTCGACGAAGTGGGCGCATGCATGTTGGCCGGCCTTGCGGGCTCATCATCCTCAGAGTTCGCGCTGCTCTGCAGTTTGTTTACAGGCGCAACCATCTGTTATTTCACGTCGAGTTTATTGATTAATATGACTTTAAACAGATTGTTGATTACTTTCTTGCCGAAGTAATTTCCAGCTGTTTTGCGTTAAGTGGCTGATCTCTCAGCTGATTGGGTCGTTGGCATTAGTAAATTCGTTTTGATTTATTTTAGCTTAAGCTAAAATTGTTGTAAACAAATTTACAAAGGCGACAAAACAGCGAGAAAACATATAAACATTCAAACACACACAAGTTATTTGTATTCACACCTCCACCAGGGATGAGCGAAATTTGGTATATTACTTATCGATAACTAAAATACCGAACTGGTAAAAAATGTTTTTTGCTTGTTTTTTTTTATTAGGAATTTTTAATTATGTAAATATATTTAACTGATTTATTAACACTGACTTGGCACATGTGTGTATGCAAGCTGGTTTCATAACAGGTTTAGTTCTGTTGCATGAAAAAAAATCCAGCCGCGCACCTGTTGTTCTCTGGTTTCTCAGTGCAAGCCTGCGTTTCGGGCCTTATTTTGCCCCTTTAGCACTGAGCAAATTTGTGTGCAATTAAATTGCGTCGAAGTTTGGACCTACAAACAACCAACACACAGCAATATTACAAGCAACGATATGGGTAACAATGCTAGTGCCAAGGCCGATGGCGAGAGCAGTGAACCTCCACTGGATGGTGGGAAACACCATAAGCACCATCAGCAACAACACAAATCCAGCATACAATCACAATCGTCGAACGGCAACAACAACGGCAGCGACGCTATTGCCGTCAGCTGCAGCAGCGCCAGCGGCAGCAACAACAGTCTCAAAGTGCAGTCACAAACGCAAACAATGACCAGGTCAGCGTCGGGCGCAGATGTGACCGAGAAGTACTTCACACAGCTAGTGCCCGTTGAGCGATTAGCTGAAATATTAAAGGAACAGACGAGTGCCAAGTTTGGCATTAACGGCATTGTCTCGGATATTTTTGTGGTGAGCAAGCAATCGAGTTAATTAGCTGATAACAGTTTTTATATCACAATTCTTTACTTTCACACACTTGCGCACAGTCTCAAGTGTTTCCACAATACACTGACTTGGGTAACCGTCTATTCAAATTGATGCACGTGAACTCGAAGGCAACCACAAAGCATTTGGGCACCGTTGCATTTCGCCAGCAATGCGAACGATTTCTGGGCATCATGGACGATGGAAAGGTCCTGGAGAGCTACATTAAGATGTTTGCGGTGGACGATAATCCCGATTTCATAGATAAGACGGGCGTCACACGCCTACTTCACATCTGCTACACGATTGCCATGCAACACTCGGGGAACGCAGTGCTTTGTCCATCTATAAATCGAACATTCGGCTCGGTAACCAAGTCGATATTCTTTAGCCACGACAGCCTCACTTTGGGATTCGTTTGCCGCTGGTTCGAGCAGAATCTAATACGTCTTGTCCTGCTGGTGCACAAATACTGTGTGCACACGTTGTCCACAGCATATCGCGGCCTAGAGCAACAGTCACAGTCCTGCGGCATTGAGCTGCAAACGCCTGTGCTGGAGCAGCGCAATCCATTCGCTTCCAGCAGCGATGCAACGGATCACAGTGCGCTCCCAAGTCACATTGAATCGCTGATGCCACTCTCACAGGCCTGGCTTTTGGCTGGCGCCCTGCCGCCACTGTATTCAAAGCCTCAGACGATTGCGCCGCCAAATAGCGGCAGCAACAACAGCACCGCCTCGACAGCTGTACAGATATTCAAGGAGAAATTGTCGATGATGCCATCACACTGGACACTTCTGTACGATTCCAACGAGCATGGTGTGGGTGCTAATAGGTTTTTGCATCATGTTCTTGGGTATCGCGGTCCCACACTGGTTCTGCTTCACACCAAGGATGAGCAGACCTATTGCGTTGCAGCGCCCAGCGAATGGAAGGAGACACATTTATTTGTCGGCGCCGAAGGCAGCTGTGTCATTCAGCTTTTGCCCAAGTAAATTATAGACTTTTCTAAAAGCCTTATTTCCCTGCCCCAATGACGTTTTTAAACATTTTTGGAAGCGACAGTAAAAAAAATAATTTTTAAATTCAAGGCGACAACCTTTTTTCAACGGCTTCAAGTTTTTATGATTTATGTGCGCCTTGATCAATAATGTGTTTTATATCTTTGCAGATTTGTGATACTGGAGAAGAAGCCCAACATTTTGTACCTTAATACGAGTATACGTGGATATCCAAAAGGATTGCGAGCGGGCGCTGATCCCCGAAAGCCCATTTTAGCGGTAGATGAACATTTTGAGAATGTAGACTGCAAGGGCATCGCTGCGAGCCTCATGTCTATTGAGGTATAAAACGCATTCAATTTCGTTGTTAATATTGTATATTTCTTGCTATATTTATAATGTGCAATAAGCCTTAGTCAACATGGTATATAATATATTTTAATGTGGTATAAAAATTCATAGACATATCCCATGTATATATTACATATATGTATATGGCATAGTTTCCAGTCTAAGCATTTTAAAAACAACACTTTCAAGCTGCTGTCAACGAGCTAAAAGCTTAAGCTTGGCCTTACGACCAGACTTAACAGTAGAGCGCGAAAGTGTGTGTACATTTAAATCAAGTCTACATTTCTCCTTATCCAAAAACAAAACAAATATGGAAAAACAACAGAATATTACCAACAACAATAACAATGCACTTGTCTTTCAGGTTTGGGGCTGTGGCGATAAATCGTCACGCGAAGTGCAATTGGATATTAAAAAATGGCAAATTAAGGAAGCCGAACGTCAACGCACAGTCAAATTAACCGCCGCGGATTGGATGGATCATCCGGATCGATATCTTCTCGAGTTAGGAGGCAGGCAAAACTACAACAATTAATAGTTGCTTTTGTTTAAATTGCGTGTTTTGATTCGAAAGCAATTGGTGTGTGCCTTTCATTCGAGAACGCGGTGAAAATACCTTAAAAAGAGAATGTTCATACTTAGAATTCATTCGTTCACGCGCATCACGATACGAATTAACCCTGGACTGAATTTCTTTGTATTTTGATGTTATTCGATTAACGAATTTTGTTTTATGTTTTTTTATAACGGCTTATTGGAATGATTTGATTGATATTTGTACGTATTGTTTGTAATGCCATTTTAATTTATATTCGATTATGTTTTTGCCTGTACTTAAAACATTTTGTCCTTGTCCACCTGTTCTGTGGTTTTTCTTTTCACTAATCGTCGTTCGCTGCTCTTGCAAATAAATGTGTCAGGTAACTTATTCTTTATTATAATTCTGTTGCTATTCGTTTTAATCTGAGAATGCAAGTATTAAGAAAAAGACATACAAATTATGGATATAATAAAACATAATAAACATAATCAAATGTTGCAAAATAACACTTTAAATCTTTCTTATGACTCGGTGCTGATTTGCTAAAAGAAACTGATTAAGTAATTTAATGTAGCTTATCAGCAAAACACTTCAAAAGGTTGATACGAATATGTCTACAATGACTAACAATATTTATATTTTATCTGCTCAAATGAGTATGATAAAAAATAGTGTCTCGCACTTTTATGGGTCGTTAACAAAAATGATAAATAGACTAAGGGATATTTTCTGCTTGACCAATAGGTTTCCTAACAGGTTTATCTATTTTACAAGATCGCTTAAATACGCGCATCCCATAAACTTCATCAGTTAAAATTGGCCCAAGTCTATTTCCAGGACCGACAGCAATCTCAATAGAAGTTAGACTGATTTTTAAAATATGGTCTTGAGTAGTAATGCCTATATAAGTTATAGATTAATTAAGCTTGAAACCAAGGCATATTAAAATGATATAAATAAGTTTTCTCTGCAAACATCTTTGGTAAATAAGTGTATATATAAAAAGTAAATATAGGTATACAAAAATGAATAAATGTATACCGTAATATAATAAAGATAATAAAAAATATAATAATAAAAAAAAAACATTTCTCGAGTACAATCCGTACTTTTCCTATTAGCAGGCACACGTTCAAGCATTCTCTAAGGTGCAAATAATATACAAATAAAATTTTGAAACTTGTGCAATATTTAAGAGGAAATACTAAATTGCAATTTCAAATAATAAAAACAGAAAAAATACATCATTTAAAAAATTGTTTGCATAATTATATTATTGAGAATAACATTAGGTAATACAATATATAATAAGTTACGCCCTTTTCTGACGGGCAGTCACTTCATTCACTTCATTCACAATTATTTGCTTTAAGGGTTTGTATCAAATTATCTACTATGCAATATACCAGTCCGATTAAGATTACGGAGAACAGTTCATAACTAGCCTAACGAATGTACAATCTACTGACAGTCACAAAGCAAATGTGTATAAATATGCATATGGTTTTCCTAGATTTTATTATTGCCTATTTGAATTTTAAGTTCAAAGTATAAAACATTTGGAGCCTAATCTACAAATGTGTGCAACGAAATTAACTGTTGCTTTTATTCAAGATTCGCTGGAATTTCATGAATCCTGCTATGTTCACTCAAAACTAAGGCCACGTAATTAAAATGTACCCAATTAGAATGGGCTGGCAAAACAGTTTGCTGCAATGTGAGTATTAATGCTAATTTTGTAGCACACTAAAGAAATCAAATAAAATATTTTAGTAATTTCGAAAGAAACTTAATAAATATGAATATATAAAAAAAAGCATAAATATCGTTGCGTCAATAATTAATGGGTCTAGGTGATGTATTCTCTGTCGCGACGACGTCGCGTTGTAGAAGCGACAACCACAACGGGCATCTGTTCAACATTCTCTGCGTTCCCTAAATCATCATTATCTTCATCGTCATCATCTTCATCCTCATCATCGTCCGCGTCGTCGTCATCGTCGTCTTCGTCATCGTCTTCGTCATTGTCATTGTCATCATCACCGCCCGTTGAGTTTGACCACTCGGATGCAGTCTGATTGCTGCACGTGGCGCTAAATTTTAAACTACTCGACATGCCAAATGAAACAGACAGCGATGCGCTCAGCGATGAGGCATTTAAATTTTGGCTAACTTCTACATCGTCTCCATCCTCCAGCACATCGATGTGCTGCTGCTGATAGCGATGTCATCTGCCCGCGCCCAACAGTAGCGCATGGTCGTCGTTTGACTCGGGTATCGGTGCAGCAGCGGATGCAGCAGCACGTGCCTGCAAAAAACTGCTGCCGGTCGCTTGTGGCGGACCAACACCGCCAAGAAAGTGCTGCTGATCCCTTTCGCGAAGATGCTGATTCGGATCACGTTGACGCGTTGACAGTTTCAAATTAGTGGCTGGTAAGTGTAGTTGTTGTTGTTGGTAATTGTTGCTATTGATATTATCACCAGCCGCAACGGCGCCGGCTATGGGAAATTTAGATGTGGAATGAGTTTGGTGTTCAGCTAGTGTAGATAGTTGCCCAATTGCATTAACGGGCACAATTAAACGGTTCGTAGTTGTGGCACCATATGTGGTGTTGCTGTTACCTGAATGTGTGGCGCTGTCCCCAGGCGTCGCCTGTTCCGGTCGTTTGCCAATTAAGTACTCAGATTCGCTGCTCGAGCGACGTGGACCACGTACCAGCGGCTGATATGTATTGCGACCCTGAAAGCGACGACTTATCGAGCTGCTGACCACACCCAAATGTTCCGACACATCCTCCTGCATGTCGGAGATATCCATCATGGAGAGAAAGGCACGGCACCAGTTTTGATTCGGATTATTCCAGTACTGCGGTGAATTAATGTGGAATGGATGATGCGGGAAGCTGTAAATGTGCGCAATGGCCGCAATAAACATCTCAATGCATATGAGAAAGTTCTAAAATTAAACAGAATTTGATTAAATTTAAAAGAGTAAATATATACAATTCAAGTACTCACCTGCAGAACGGATGCTAGATTGTCATCGCCCACATCGCCAATAATATGCCCAATGATTTTATAGTACACCAGAGCGTTAAGCAGCACTCCTTGGCTTTAAAATAAATAAGAAATATGTCATCAATTTGCTCGATTATTTATAAAACAATTAACACTTACAAAAACGAAAAGAACACAACAGCTTTGATGCACAGAAATTTGGGTATAGGCTTCATGGGCTTCAAGTCCTCCTTATTGGCACGATAGAAAAGCACAAGGCAGTACATGGCCACAAACTGTGAAATGTTGTTAATCACCACAATGTAGGGAAACGCCACATTCCCCGCAAACTCGCCCTCGCCATAAACGCCGCACAACTCGCAAATGCTGTTTGAATAAGTACGTACAAATTATTTCACAGATAACAATATCATTTAGTTTTAGGAGCTAAGTGCACTGAAACAACTGATTATAAAATGCTTACAGCGTGTCAGAGAAAATTAACTAAACCGAAACCGAAATCAAGCAGCTTGTTTTAAGCTACCGCTAATGAACTAAGCTATACTCACACCGAGATGAACGCGGTAATGGGTCGCACCACCGTGTATTGCAAAATGCCGTGCTTGCAATTATGAATGAACTCCCTGCCCATGACCCAGGGACGCATGCAGCAGAGTGGAAAGAAATGATGCACCTGCGGCTTGTACGTCATCGTTGCCTCCAGATCCATGCTTATATTCAAATAGTTTAACAAGTAAACCATGAAATTATAGATCACATATGCCTCGTAGCACTCTCGCAGCGAGTCCACGTAAATGGAATGCTTGGGAAGCAGTAAACCAATCCACTGTAATGAAATTGAAATTGTAAATATTTTATATTATAATGGATATCATTTTAAAATTTCTAATAATACCAAATAAAAATGTTTGGATTTTGTAATTTGTAGTTTGACTAATGAATGAGATCGAATATCAATCAATTTAGTTTGAATGGTTTCGCAAGCCACACACAACCACAGTTTCCATTGACCCACTTACCGCATTTAACGCATAGATAGGCACCATCCACAAAATGCGAATGATGTGCTTCTGAAGGATAGGCCTTGTGAAATGGATAACATGTTGGATGATATGCCAAATGGAAATGGGAACAGCAGAGAGCACAAAGAGGCCCCCAATCAGAATAAGTTGATCGTTCTGCTTGAAGCCATCCTTCACCGAGTTGACAATCAGCAGGGGTACAACAATAATTGCGAATATCACATAGGCAATAATCAGCAGGGGACGTATCCAGATCCGCCAATCCTCGCAGAAACGCCGTATATCCAGGCGGCACATCCTACACATATATTTAAAGTAATTGAGCTTGCGTTCGGTTTTTGTGTGGAAATGTTTGCGAGTTTCGCTTTCGTCACAATGCCAAAGCCGCAAAGCAATATAGCAGCAGCAACCGAAACGACGTCGTCGTCGTTGTTGATATCGTTGTTGTTTTTGTTATTGTTGTTGTTGCTGGTTCCGCCGCCCCGTTATTGTTGGCTGTTGCGTTTCTTTTGGTGCTACGTTTGTGGTTCTCTTTGAGCTTTTACATGACACGGCTTTTGCACCCACGCACGGTTTGCAAATGTTTTGCGTACATTTTGGCTGGGTTTGTTTGCGAAACAAACACACAACAAAAACAATTTAGGCCAATGCAAACTAAATTTGTTAATTTTCGAGTTTCTGCTGTGTAGCGATAAATCCGTAGATAAGGGGAATATTGTAACTGTGTGGCAATGCCAAAAACTGTCCAGTGCTGCAAGTCGCTAGGGCACTTGCTCAATTATGCAACACTATCAAGTGCATGGTTGTATTTGCAACTATCTACGCTTATTTCCCGCACCCATAACAGCTCTGTAATAATTTCCCATGTGCTAACATTTAAATATGAATATTAATATTGTGGATTATTATTGTGTTTATTTTAATTACAATGATCGAATTACATTATGAATGTCCCATTTAGATCAAAAATCAATAAAAGCTATTAAACATATATGGTGTCCTTTAAGTTGCTGCTGCGATGTAAAAACAATATTGCATCGATCTGGCTTTGGCTGCCAGTGAGCATAAATCGCTTGTTATAATCATAAATCTGTTCTCGCAAAGTTTTCTTGAAATTTAGGTTGACGACACCAGGTACACCCTGATATAGCGTTGCCAAGTCGCGCAGTGTGCCATAGATGTGACCCATTTTGTTCCACCATTCTATTGGCGATTCGTCCAGCTGCACAATCACCTCGTTACGATAACGCTTGAGATCCGTTTCAACCGTGCTGTCGGCATCTCGCTTTGGTGGACCTGGTATTTCTACAACATCAAATAGCAGTTCCAGTTCTAAACAAATTCAATTACAAATTAATACAACTACTAAGCAGCAACTGCAACTGTATGGGCATTTATTATTAGAGGTGAACTCACTTGACTTCTTAGCGATATGAGATGTCGCAGCTCCTGCTGATGCCGAGCCACTGCCCGATTTGACATTAGGTTCTGTTTTTATGTTCACTGTTGGTGTGCTGGATACTGAGGCAGTGGCTGCCACCTCCGTTGATTCTCCACTCTGGCTGTCCGTGCTCAGGACGCCTCCAAAAGTCTTGTTGTATTTCTGTGTCAGTATACGGACACAGTTGTCCAGGTTTTCAATGGTGGTCAGTCGATGGAATCGGGGATCGAGCAGCGCCGTGCTGGTCAGCGTATCATTGGCAATAATCTGGGACTGCAAGACACCCGCAATAGTGCGCTTAATGTTCATCATGAGCGGCTCATCCTGATCGGCAATGCCCAGTTTTTTGATCAGTATCTTTGATGTGATCGGGGATAGCATGCTGCACAATGGGATATCCTCGCCACGCAAAGTATCCAGCGCAATCTAATTGCGCAAGTGCAGTCAGCTTATTTACAATCAATTTACTTAGTCAGTTTAAGTCAATTAACTTACCACCAGAGCACTGAGAGCTTCGGTCACCGTTTTGGCTGTGAGCACCAATTGATCCATATCCTCGGACCACGATATGGATTCAGCAAAGAATTTAAGCAACTCATACAAAGTCCATGGGAAATGCTCACTATATGGTGGCAGGTCAGAAGACACCTTGGAGCTTATCTCAGCCGAATGGCGCTGTATAATATCCTTGATTTGTTCCAGGGCTGAGGCCACCTCCTCCAGTTCGAAAACATGTCGTAGACACTTGTCAATTACAGACACATAGCAGAGCACAATGGGTATATCTGTTGGGTGGTTTAATTGGATGAAGAAAGATAATGGAAATGATATGAACAACTTTATAATATGAATATTACAGTGAGCAAGCGTAAGTAAACAAATAGCTCTAATTAAAGTAAGACCTAATTACATATAAAGTTAGAATTGTACTTATAATTAAATTGAACTTACTCTTCTCCTTTAGGAAGGATTGTAGCAGATCTTCCTCATCATCGTAATTAACAATTGCCATTGTGCAATTGGGCAAAAAGAAATCGGTGAGCAGTTCATCGAATGAGACGTAATCCGTATACTCGATGGTGTCATACAAGATGCTGCGCAAGCACTGCGATTCTTCACTCAAATAATTATGACAGATGCTGAGGAAGCGACGCTGCTCTACATTGACCCACAGCTCGAATGCTAAGGAGTAGGGCTTGTCGCTAGTAAACTCGCGCGTGAAATCGCACATTTCCAAGAACTTGGATGCATGTTGTTCGGTGATCAGCCCCTCAATCTTCTGGGGCATGGGCAGCGAAGCCAGATTGCCCATAGAGAGACGTATAAACTCGCTGATGCCCTGATCATACAATGTTTCCACATTGCGCAGATCACGCACAACAATATCGGCCAAGGCCTCCGGCAGATTGCCTATGTAGCTTCGCACTCCTTGCACGCTACCCGATCCGTCCTCATGCTTAATGTTGGCCCGCGTATAGTGCATGGTGCCCGCCGATGGAGGTAGCATTTTGCGCTTACGGCTACACTTAAGGTCACGTGGCTCGATGCTAATGGAGCGATCCTCCTCCTCGACCAGAGTATCGGCATCGTCATAGGTGAGTGGCACCATCGATTCGTACAGCATGGTCTGCGATGCGGGATCATCTTCGGCCTCCACAGCAGCAGCGGCAGAAGCAGCCTCATCAATTTCTTCATCCTCATCGTTGTCATTGTCGTTGTCGTGGCTGCGATTGTTAATGAACTCCAATTTAACTCGACGCGAGGAGACGTTGCGCTTGGACAACGGTGGATGGTTGAGGTTGCGAGGCGTTTTACGTGGCGGAACTTGTATATCGTTCTCCTGGCAGAGGGCCTTGAATAGCTCTTTGTGGCGATGTTGGAGATGCGCACGCAAATTGGTCGTGTTGCCGTGATTGGTCAACACTTTGTGGCATTTAATGCAGACAACACTTTGCTTGGTAATTACCTCATCATCATCGTTCGATGGAAAGCCAAAATAGCGCCAATATACGCTTTTCATTTTCGGCGAATACAGCTTGGAAAAATTTAGTTGCGAGACATCTTCGTATTTGGCTTCGACAACCATTTGAGAACCGACACTGGCGTTCATTTTGCAGTTTGTACAGTCTTGTGTATTTTATTATTATTATTGTTATTGGTTTTTTTTTTGGATGTTTATTGATATCTGATTACCGATGCCAGCACATAAATAAGCGCGCAATTTCTCGATTATAGATAGTCAGTTCAATAGTCAATAGTTTTTTATCTGTATCAGAAAGTACAGTTCAGAGTTGCCACGCGACAGAGTAGTCAATCGATAAGGCAAATGCATATAATTCGTATTTCGTATTACAAATGCGCAGAAGATATGATCATTTATTTATTTTTTAGGATTGGGCAAATAATTATCGGATAACGTTTGACATTTATTTGGCGTCGTGCGGCTCTTAATTGTAAGCTGTGAAAATTTCTGTTAACACTGATTGCATCACCAATCGATAGCTGGGGAAATTTAAGCGACAGCATGGGAAATTTCTGGAGGGAATTTTTATATTGCTGTATGCCTATGGCATGAAGTTGGCTGCGATTTCCTTTTTGATTCGTTCTTGGGTAGCAAAAGGTGTGTGAATTTTTACAACGCATCGAAAATAATGAATTTAAATAAACAGTGGTCAACAAAATATTCCATATGATGGCCCAAAATGTGTAGAGTCTGGAGAACTATCAGTTGCTATGAAAACATGAATAAAAACAAGCTTTACTTAAGCGTAAAAGATGCAAATAAGCGCCAGCCACGTGGTGTACTCTGGTCGCTATTTGGTTAAAATGTAAA
Source organism: Drosophila multiciliata (assembly GCA_037043605.1). Taxonomy (NCBI): domain Eukaryota; kingdom Metazoa; phylum Arthropoda; class Insecta; order Diptera; family Drosophilidae; genus Drosophila; species Drosophila multiciliata. The sequence goes on along the minus strand of JBAMBF010000103.1, from coordinate 1,185,633 downwards.
TTATTAACTTTCATGCATAAGTTTATTAATGTGTATGTGTGTGTATGTGTTTTCGATTGCAGCTAATCTAAACCGCCAAGATGGGTAAGGGAAATAATATGATTCCAAACCAGCATTACCACAAGTGGTGGCAGCGGCATGTGCGCACCTGGTTCAACCAGCCGGCGCGTAAGGTCCGCAGGCACGAGAATCGTGTCAAGAAAGCCAAGGCTGTCTTCCCTCGTCCCGCTAGCGGTCCCCTGCGTCCAGTTGTGCGTTGCCCCACCATCCGCTACCACACAAAATTGCGTACCGGTCGAGGTTTCACCATCGAGGAACTGAAGGTGCGTCTCTTCATACTTTTGTTGATATTATTCAAATGATAAACATTTCTTTATTCTTAGGGTGCTGGTCTGAGCAGTGCTTTCGCCAAGACCATTGGCATCGCTATCGATCGCCGTCGCAAGAACAAGTCACTGGAGTCGCGTCAGCGTAACATTCAGCGCCTTAAGGAATACAGAAGCAAATTGATTCTGTTCCCCATCAATGAAAAGAAGATCCGCAAGGGCGAATCTACTGTTGAGGAATGCAAGTTGGCCACACAGCTTAAGGGACGCGTTATGCCTCTGAAGAAGGAACAGCCGGTTGTTGAGTTCCGTGAGGTCACACAGGACGAGAAGAAGTTCAAGGCGTTCGCTACTCTGCGCAAGGTGCGATAACTTTATTAAAGATGCTTGACTTGATTGTCCATTAATCATCATTTCATTTCATTTGCAGGCACGTACTGATGCTCGTTTGGTGGGCATTCGCGCTAAGCGCGCCAAGGAGGCAGCTGAGAGCGAGGAGGGCGCCAAGGCCGATACCAAGAAGGCCAAGAAGTAAACAGCAACTCTAGACCATGATAATTCTGTCTACAATTAACAACAACAAGAATAAAGTTTTAGTTTTTTTTCATAAACATGAACAGTTTTGCAGTTTTCAATCACGTAACAAATAATACGAATTTTTAAGCACCGCTGTTTTCCGAATTAAGGAGAAAAACACATAAATGTTGTATACTCTCCTTAGTCACAAACAGCTGCTCTGCAATGTCAATTGGAACGTGTTCAGCACAATGTGCAGGCACCGTCGGCAATCTATTTTTGGGGAGCAACATTCGCTAAGCTGATGGCCGGTAATAATAAGCCGTTCTTTCCTCAACCGAACAATGAGCTCTGTTTGGAACGAGAAGCTGATTTACTTGTGCAGTTGTTGATTGCCTGCCCTCTGCCGCTTGCCTCGGTGCACTCACACAAAACCATTACATTGCCACAATTTCTTGTGTGATGGCCGCTTTCTTTATTATATTGTTATAAGCAGATGATTCTTAGCGTCACAACAACAAGAAATATATCACATTTTATATAAACAAGGATGTTACACACATAATATTGTGAAATTAGGCATTCATCTGAAATCTTAAATTAAAATTTTAAAAAATATTTATTTAACAATTGTAAAATGTAATCTGAAACAAGCCAATTGTTTTTCGAATCCTAACTAAAAATAAAGGAATGTATAATACAATTTTAAATTGGAAGCCTAATATTGTTGTATGTAGTAGCCGCATTTAAGATGAATGTCATCAGCTCTAAGAAGACTACAGTGTACTCGACTGGAAGATACCCTGTGCAGGTATAGAGATATACAGATATGAATTGATGTATTAACTTAAAAATAGAGTAAAATTCCTGTTCTCGCTAAGCAGTCTATTCAGCTTTTTTTTAGGATTGGAGATATCACATTAAAAGAACGTATTTGCTGTTTATAAAATTCAATATTACTGTTTATGTTAACTGATGCCTGTAAGCCTATAAATTGTATATAATGATAAAAACGTTTTTCTAAATTATTTTAGCAAAGTTAATATCTCCACACATTTTAAGAATTGAAATGCAAAAAATTATTGTCTATTACGATTGTGGTATTTAATAAAAATATAGGTAAATAAACTATGATTGGAAATATTGCTATACAAATCTTACAGAACCCAAATAACTAATCACAATTTATAAATTGGAGTTCACTTTTTCATAACATAACCAACATAATTACCAGGTGCAATTCCAACATATGTATGACCATAATTCATCGAGAAATTATAATCAACTGCAGAAGATTAACGACTGCGACATTTAAAGAGAATATTCGAACATTGAGTGCGACATATGCAAAAGGAAAACTTTTGTTTCTCCTGTAAAGAATAAAGGGTTGCTGCATTTGCTTGCTGCCCAAAACCAACAGCGACCCAATTCAATTATCGGGATGCGGATGCTTTGCCGGCAACCCGCACCTTAAATCTTGTTTATGCATTTCAATGATTTTTATTTGATTTAACCTTGTTTTCGGCACTGTCGCCTGCTTCGTCGCAAATGCATTCAAATTTTTATTATTGAAATTTATGAGCGCAAAAGTGATTTTCCTGTCCTAGATTTTTTTTCTTTTTTTTTTTGTGGTCGTTATGCTGGTGGCTTAGGGTGTCGTCGGGGGTTGTCGGAAGCGGTAAACAAGCGAACTGAACGAGCGACCCAACAAAACACGCCTGACACCAAACGTAATTGGCAATTGTTTTTCCGTAGTTGTGTGTGGTTGCACCTTTTTTGGTGGTGCCCAACATCTTTTTTTTTGCAACATGTGCGCAACACCCAAATGCTCAGATGCAGATCACAGTTTCTTTTACTCTTTCTGGGTTCTCATTTGAATGTGAGTGACAAAGTGAGAAAGTTACTTTCATTTAGAAAAAATAATAAAAATAATGTTTTAGCTGGAAATTGAAAAAAAGGTTGCATTTTACTTTATTAAACTTTAAATGCAAAATCAATTTGGCATTGCATATAAATGCTTTTAATCGTCACATGGCGACCAACCCTGAGTACCCCTTCCACTGCCCGGTTATAGCCTGTGGGCTAATCTGCATATGTGCGAATTGTTCAAGCACATTTATATATGTATGTGTGTATTCGAGTGTCTGCACCATAAACGCAATCAGTGCTTAATGATCCATGCAGCAATTGGATTAGTGCGTGCCTCACAGGCAAATGCAACATCAGCAGCAGCAGCAGAAACAGAGACATACCAGATTCAGGAGCAACAGGAGCAGGAGCAGATTTCCAGCCAGAGACATGGGCTTGCCTTGGTCTCTGTAGGCATCCTCTCTTCACGATTTGCATTTGAAAGATGCATAGCTTAAGCTGCTGTCGAGTCGATGGAAAACATTTGCACATTCATATTATTTATGTGGATAGCTTAATTTAACATAACTTGTGTGACAAGTCTGTTCCACAAGCCAACTGTATTTTTGTACATCGAGTATTTTGCTAATTTTATATGTATGTCTCAGGCAATGAAAATAATTCATTTACGAATTTTAAGCGTTTTTTTTTTAAAGAATAAATATACATATAAAAATAATAAGAAATGTTCAAATTGCGTATCGCAGATTATTCTGCAAAAGAATTTCAATAAATGTGTTGAATAAATACAAAAATAATCTTGATTTAAACACTTCTTCTTTTAAAATGCAATTAAGCCAAGTAAAAAGTTGTCTGCTGTTATTCTGCTACAAGTTTAAGTACAGAATTATTTATTTGTGTATTAGTAAGTTAATCTTATAAAACATTAGGCTGCTTATTCAAATAAAATAGTCTAGCAAAATCTTTAGTTAAAATGCATTACTCATTATATAAAATCTATAAAAAAAAGTCTCTCCTATATATCATGATGTACATAAAAAATCCAACCCTCAGTTCTACCCCCTAATAAAATGCTTATTATTTTTCCATAAAAAATCACCCAAAACAGTGGAAAAAAACAAAACATATTAATCAAATATGCAAATAAGCAGAAGGCACAAATTGAATAACACTTACGTGGACCACAACAATTTGTTTGAAATGCGCAATTTATGACACTCCCTCCCCACCGAACCCTAGTAAAGCGCCATTTAAGTCCTTCACGCATCATCTATCAAATATTGGCATACCATAAAAAATGGCCCATGCAAATACGAGTCTAAGGACCCCCTTGTAATAACACCTAGCTGGTTGAGAGTGCGCCTGCTGTTGCTGTTTTCCTTTCGCTTTTTTTTAGTGCCAATCAAAAGGCAACAACTGCCGTCGATTATGAGATCAATGCCAAGGGGGCACTGCTCGAAACAGATGAGGGGTAAGGGGAACAGCGGGTCTAGCAAAACAAATCGTAAAAAACGCAAATTGCAAAAGCGAATCGAACAAATGAGCGCGAAATATTCAAATTGTATTAGCTCGAACACAATAGAATCGATAATTTTTGCATATGCAAAATATAATTGGCGAAAAATATGCAAATGAGTTTGATGCATGCTGCGGGCTGGGAAAATTGAAAAGGGAAAAACTGAGAGACGCCTTGGCGTGAAATTGTAAATTGAAATAGAATGGAGAACTTATAATAATAATTGTTATGTTACCTACGGCAAGTTGAGTATCCTTGCGGTGTTGACGTGCCAATGTCCTGGACCGCCTCCATTTTCGGCGAGTAGACAAAATCAATTTGCATATGTAGGCGTGCCACAAACAACAACAATAATAATGCCGACCACAGTTTGGGGCATTGTGCCAGAAAATTAGAAAATGTTGCCAGTCGCTGCACTTAGCCCGGCTACGGAGTTTGAGATAATTAATGTGGCAGCATTCGAAAGGACCTTCCGTGTGCGTGTGTGGCTGTGGGTGTTGGTGTGGGTGTTGGGTGTATCTGTAGGTGTTTTGTTCGTGTGCCTAAAGCAAAAGCATTTCCATGTATTTGATAGGCAATTTCATGTGGACGACAATTTTGCATGAACGATAATACTATGAAAGAAACATAGATTGATAGATTGACTTGCATGAATATGTATGTGTTATAAGTTTTACTGTTTTCACATTTAATTAATTATAATTATTTATTTTACGTAATAAAGTATTTACTTAAATAAGTATGTGTAATGAAACTAAAGATTAATTGTCAAAATTTTGAACCAATTGATAAATGTAAATGTAACAAAATAAGAATATCCCCGTCAAAGTATTTCAAGTAGTACAGTTGATAGCAAAATGCTATCACATTTAACTCAAAACCACAATGAGGCCAATTTTCCAACAGAACTGTAAACCGCAGCCAATTGAGAAACAGTTGAGGCAAAACAATTACACAACTGTCCAAAAGCAAAAGCAAAAGAAAGTCCCAACTGAGCGGAGTTTATCGCATAATCAACAGTAGACAACAGATTTAAATTTTATACTAAAAAACACATGTTCGAAAATTGCCAAGAGACCACAGGAAACCACCAAAAACACCAGACCCACCCAGACGAACCCAACAAGTGAAACATTTGAATGCGGTCGGCTTTAAAATCAAGTGTCTGTGTGTAATGCGATATTTAAATTTTATACAAAACGCGCATAAAAAAATCGTTATATAATTTGGGATGAGGGCTAGTGGCAATATGGGCGGGTTGGGTGGTTGTCCAAACCTGTTAATGTGAATACAATAGAGCTACTTGAAGCTGTTCCCCTCGCGCTAGCCAAACGATCATTTAATCACGCCGTGGGCCGTTAAACCACCCTTCAACCCCCAGACGAAAAAAAGGTCGCCTGACTTTCAATTAATCAAATTATCGCGAAGAGGGTTTAGGGCTGAGGGAGGGAGAGCGCTGCTGGCACTCGAAAAATTACAGCCGGGCAAACATTTGTCCACTTTTTTGGTTTTTTTTTTTGCTTTTGCAATCTGTACAGGTCAAACTTTTCGAACTGGCAACGTTTATTTTTAGTTTTTTGATTGTTGTCATTTGTCGCGCGCTCTGAGGAAACATCAATAAATTGTCAAAAGCTGTCAAAATTTTTAATGACTGTGTGACGCCTAATAACTGAAAATCGATTTGTTCGAGGCTCGCATTTTGTAATATCGGTTTGCAATTTTCAATTTTCAATTCTCCTTTTTTATGATACTGTAACATTTTTATGAATTGCTCGCCAATAAATTCACCAATCCCTGCGGTTGATGAGTTTCCATTTTCAGAACAATTAGACACTCAAAAAATAGTGAACATGTGGGCACTTCAAAAATTAATCATTTTCTCTGAATAACAGTGACATATTCCTAAATTAAATTTAAAATTCAACTTTAAATTCGTTGTATATAAAGAAGAAATTTAAGTTTATATTTATTGGAAATATTTTATTTTCTTTAACGTTTATTATAATTTACAATTAGAATGGATATTAATTTGGAAACCCTCTTGGAAGATGGAATGTAACCTTTTTCTCTTTTATATTTTGTAGACATGAAAGTAATTTATATGTTATCGTTTATTTATATACATCAGTAATTCAGATATTATATGATTCATATATGATAATTTTTCAAAGTTTTTTTTGAATAGATTCTTATATTTAAAATAATAGCAATCAAATTCTTAAGGTACACCATTCAGATGACTTTATAGCCTTGAAGTTATTGTTGAAGCACTGTATCAATATATTTCTTCTTTCTACATATAATTGTACTATGCCAATTTATATAAATTCTATCGGTTTCTGCCAGATATCTTGACAAACATTCTAGAGAGCAAATCACTGCAAGTTTTCAGGAAACAAACAGGATTTACGCCCAATGAATAAAATGAAAAGAAGCTGCTTTAAAAGCCCCGAAATTGACCAGTTCCCACGAAATGCTTAAAGTTCAGCTCTTTTAAAGAAGAAACCGCAGCAATCGACACTTCTACACCTGTGCTCGATGATGAACCAACCGCAAACGGAGTTCCGCCCAACAATTCTGTGAATCTGAAATCCACCCCATTTGCGAGTTTTTACTATAAAAAAACAACTCTAAAACTGATATGCATGATTAAGTGCAAGTTGTGTTAACCCTTTTCGTCCCGATTTTGTTTGGGATATCATTAAAGAAAAACATTTTGCATCACGATAGCAAAAAAAATAAACCGGAACGTGGCAATGACAACGGGACAAGTCAATGGTTGTATAACATGCATAAATTATCGTAACTGTAACAGTCGCACATATTTCACTTCATTAACGGCCAACACCCCTTTTGGCGAGCGAGTACCCTTAACCCTTTCTGGACAGTGTCGGGAACGAGAGCAATGGCATATGCAAATAATGCCGCATCATTAGTGCGTGTACAATCCGAAACAAAATCTAAATCGGCATCACAATCAAAATCAGAAACAGAAATAGAATCAGAATCAGTTTCAGTGCAAGTGCAGTGCACATGGAAAGGGTTGCGGTTGCTGAGTTTGGAGCACGTGTCTAGCTCCGACCGAAACATTTTTGGGCTGCGCTCTAAAAACTGAATTTGAACCTGCGACCTCATCACGGTCATGTGGTTTTTTAGTTTTCTCTGTTTCCACATGTTGTTGTTCTCAGCGATTAGTAAGCTATGAATATGGAAAATTTGTTTTTAGCCATTTGTCTGCTGTGGTTTGGCTGGGTCAAAAGGGTTGACAGCCGAATGAGTGCCAAAAGTCCGAGAGTTGTTTGAATGTATAAAGTGTTTTTAGCTTTAGTTTTTATATCTATATGAAAGACTCATGTTTCTGTTACGCCATCAACTATGTTAGTCCAAAAGGCAACATAAATCTCTTTCCACAGCAAGTCAGCTTTTATATTATACATATACTTTAAGTCTAAACTTATAATCAACTCACATCAGTTCTCTCTACGCGGAAATCTATTTTATTAACTTTGTTCAGCCTCAAAGTTCCAGCATATCATATGTTTAACGCCTCCTGCAATCGTGTTCGGTTCTGGTCGGTTTTTTCCCACACACAGAGACGGCAAATTAAGCCACAACAAATTTGACCTTGTTAAGTTTTGCACAAACACCGGCAAAACCAAAAATAAAAACAAAATAAAAAGGGAGAAAACCCAAGGAGGCTGAGATATTCCCAGCATTGTTTTATGGTCAGCTCGCATTGCCGAGCGTCGACAAGGCAGTTACCTACCTCAGTTTGGTAGGTGATCAATGAGCGGTGCCGGCACCGAGCATCCACCATATCCAGCATTCAGCATCCAGCTTTAAGAATCGCGAGGCAGCGGACAGGTATCCACATTTAATCCACTCATAAGTCACGCCGTCGTTTTGTATCCACACAAAAGTTGAACTGTGTGTCTGTTTCTGTGAGAAGCAAAGGAGGTGTTCCAAATTAGCTGGCACTGCCATGAAAGCAAGTTGGAAATTTATTTTAAGTTACGCAAAAGTTGAAAAGCGATAAAACAATATAAATGCATTTTGTAGAAGAGTTTCGTTTATTACCATTGCATTTTGTTTTAGTATTGAATTATTCATGTTAGCTTTAAGCTTTAAAATAATGTTGGCAAAAGGCAAAGGAGTAAATTATATGTTATAACTATTTGTTAACATAAACTGGGAGAAGTGTTAATCTGTGTACATCAATAACTTTCAATTAACGTGTTAGACAACCGCTGCTAACGTTGGGGCTTTCTCGTTACATAATCTGCCAAGCAACAAAGGCAACAAACACAGCAACAAACACAGCAATAACAACCGCAACCTACAATAAAGAAGATCTTTTGGACGCCGACAAGTGCAAAAGCGACAACAGCAACAACAAAAGCACTGGCAGTGCTAAAAAAAAAGCAAAGCACAGCAACAACAACAACAACAACAATAACAAAAGGAAGAACAGCACATATAGGCAAAGGTAAAGGAATCCCAACTACTCCAGCACGACGATCGCCTTCACCTTCGGCCAGGGCAGACATATGCATACAAGACGGAGATGATGATGATGATGATGATGCGACGATGTGATTGAAACAAAACATCTTATTATTACCTACGAACGACCGACAGACCAACCGACCGACCGGCAGAAAGAACGACCCCGTGCGACCTCGATGTGGACCTGGGACATGGACCACTCTCTGACACTGGACACAACAAGCAAAAACAAAAATAACAACAACAACAAAAAGAGCGTGCAAAAGCAAATTCCCACGCTCAGAGGCTGCCTTTTGTCGACATCGTTGTCGTTGTCGTTCGTCCCCATATAAGGCGCAATCTGGGAAACGTCCTTACCGCCCCATCCAAAGATTGTGCAAAAACTGAGCTGAGTGCCAAAAAAAAAAAGAGAAAAAAATATCTGTGCCTTTCTTGCAACGCCCTCAAACAAAAGTTTTTGGTTAATACTTTTCGTTTTGTAGGTAGGTCTCAGAAGTTTGGTGATTGATTTCACTTTGGACTTTTGGTCACGGCTCTTGCGCATCATTTCTTGACTTTCACAGCTCATTGGGCTCACAATGTCGCTCACACGTTGCCATATCCAGACATGCATCCAGACACACACATCCGCATATCCATATACATGCACATTAATGTACGGAGTGGCCTACAGACAGGTTCAAAATCGACAGGTATCAAGTGATGAGCGTTAATAATTGTAGTATTTAATGGTGCTTAATATGTGATACGTTGTAATTTACTAGGGGTAGTCATGCCAAAGATCAAGTTTCCATATTATAAATAAAAACAAAAATTATTTAGGAAAATGAGCTGCAAAACTTGTACTGCTTTTTATTTATATTTTATTTCTATTCGTCATAACAATTTAGTAAAAAATTATAATTATATTAAACTTTTAACTAACATAATAAAATATAAAATAAATACTAAGAATTCGCATATATATAAATTCTTTTATATATTTTAAATTTGGCTTTATGTCTTGTTAAAGCACTCGTTGGAATCACCCTAAGCTTGTCTTGCTCTTTCCGTTGATTAATATATATATTATAATAATTTTATTAATGTACCGTAAAATCAAAGACCATAATACTTATATTCAATGAAAACTGAGACGCACTCAACTCATCGGAAACCAGCATCCAGCAGATGCTTGAGCAGCCTGGGAGTTTAAGTTTGAGTCCAGGTCGGGTTTTTTTTGTCTGCCCGTGAAATCAGTGTTATTGATCATAGCTGCATAATCAAGTTACCGATGCTTTTCATTATGTTGCCAGTTGCCGCAAAAAGCATCCACCACCACCAAATATCACAAGTATGCTCGAGATCAACTGCAACATTATTATCTGCACAAACGTCATCATCATGTTCAGCAGGAATAACATTTATGTGTTGTGTTGACCAACAGGTTGCCTGCTTCGGCTTCTGTATTCAACTTCACCGCACTGTTGAGGGTTGCTTACTCAACACAGACAATGTTGCGTTGGTGGTGTGGGCAGTTGCCCAAGCAGCTGGTGCTGGTGGTGGTGTGTTGGTGGTGGTGGTAGTTTAAGTGGTGGAGATGGTGTTTCATGTTGAGTTGAGTTTTCAGCTTCAACTTGTTCGGCATTCGGTCGCAATTCGCACTTGTGAACGGTTGTGTTTACGCGTCGAATCCAAAATAAAAAAAATCTGCAAAACGGTTAAGAGTTCAAATAAACAAACGACGTTGCAGTCAGTTGTCATTTGCCAGTTGCCAGTTGCAATTGAAATCAATTGAATGCAATTTGCGAGTGCAAAGTTTATCCAGTGAGCTAAACAAAATGTTTGCCTAAGACAATTTCATTAATTAATTTGTCGCGTGTATCGTTAAGTGTCTTTCGTTCGTGTAATCAGCACCAAAATCCAAGTCGCTTCTTCCATCAACTCTAATCGAAAACATAAACAAAAGCGCTTTACTATGGCCGACGAGAGTCTGCACACAATGCCACTGGAGCACAATATAGACTATCACATTGTCACATTGTTCGAGCGCTTGGAGGCGATGCGCAAAGATTCACACGGCAATGCCATCAACAATCGGCTCTCCAGCACCCTGCAGGTGCCCAAGCGCAGCATGCAGGCCGAGATACGAACACTGGAGTTTTGGAGGTGGGCAAATAGCTTCTAAAGCGTCAACACATTAGAATTTGTACCACGTTCCACGGCTACTCTATAGTCATAGTCGTTGTTATTATCTTAGACTTGCCTTTTGTTTGCCTTGTTTATTGTTTATTGTTTTTTGTTCTTTTTTTTTATGTTAGTTGTAGTCAGTAGCTGTATTTAACTTTTGTGACTCTGTGCATTATGTAGACACGGCCGCTTGAATATTGCTTAACTAAGCGAAATTTAAGTGCTTTGTGTTTGTCTTTGCCAGATACTTTGAGGACTTCTCTTTGAGTTCGCAAATACTTATTCAAAACTTTCGAGCAACACTTTAATTGCCACAGCATTTATGTAGATTAAACAGTCTATAATAGTTAACGTAAATGAAAATAATTTAAAACATAATATTTCTAATTCATTATAGCACTTTAGTTAATCACTTTTTTATTTCTATTTATACTTTTATTTATATATATATTTAATTTCCAACGTTTTCACAAATGAAAAGTAGTAGTAATTTTGATTACAGAAATAGTTTGTTTTTTATAATAATACGGTGTGCTTAAAGACTAGATAAAGTAAAAAAAAAAATTTTTTTATTGGAAGTGACTAATTAAATTTCAACAGAAAATCATTTGTATAGTCACTTCGAATTATATTTGAGAACTATCATAGTTATTATTTTAAAATAGTTTTTCCCCTTCATTAAGGTTTTGTATGTCCGAGAACAGACTCCTTTATTGTAAAATTAATGATGTGCAAAACGTAAACTTTAACAAATTGAATCTGTAAATCTCATTAAAGTGTTGTCGGACGCAGTTTAAATAAGTTTTTTGTTCGTCTGCATTATATTTTCATATTTGAAATGGAAAACAAAAGTTTGCATTTAATGGCCTGCGTGTCCAGGACAATAGCACAAAATGTTCGAGCATAAAGTAATATTAGCAGTTGGAGGAGTTTGGGAATAGTCGTTTGTACCAATTAAGCGCCATCAGAATGCAAAAGTTAAACAAGAAATTTTATGGAAATTCATAAATGTAAAGTAAGAAGGGCGTGGCGGGGGAAGGGGGCAAAGCAACCAAATTGCAGCTGGTCCTCATCGGACGCTGATGTTGTTTGTCTTCAGTTGCAGTTTTGTTTGATTTTTCGTTATCGCTAAAAAGCGGCAACGGCGAAGTTCGTTTGTATTTTATGCTTTACTGTCTGCTGATGTTGTTGTTGTTGTTGCTGTTGTTGCTGTCCAGCGACGACGACCTCAGGCAATCGGCACACCAAAGTCAGCAGCTGCTGCCCCTTTGGGTTTGTATCTGTGACTGTGACTGCGACTGTGGGTTCTATCTGCGTTCCCCTTCGTGTTGTGCCTCTGTGTGTGCTTAATTGTCATGCAGCAAAGGCGCTGAACAAGGCTGACATTGTGTGCAATTTGTAAGCGCAACATAATTTCTGGCATATATTTACTTTAATCATATGAAATGACATGCCCCAAACTGAAGTATGCATCCCTCCGTCAGCTACACACGCCTCCAACTCACCCATCATCTGTGTCTTCTCTCTTTGCAGATCCATCATCAGCGAGTGCTTAGCCTCGTTCCTGTATGTGTTCATCGTTTGTGGCGCTGCAGCGGGCGCCGGTGTGGGTGCCAGTGTCTCCTCCGTGCTGCTGGCCACATCTCTTGCCTCCGGCCTGGCAATGGCAACGCTAACGCAGTGTTTTCTGCATATATCGGGTAAGTCGAAATAAAGAAAAAAAAAAACGAAAAGAAAAACAAATGAAAACAAACAGACAGGCGACAAGTGTTGCATGTTTTTCTTTTTGTTGCGGCTGCGTTGTTGTTGTTGTTGTTGGCGACACAAGCTTCACGCGCGTGGGAATTTTGCTGCCACCAAACAAGAGCAGCCGCAGCAGCAGAGGCCGAGGCAGCAGTCGGCACAAGAACCCCATTTCACATGCCACACATATATTTTTCGTTTGGTTTCTTCTTTTCTTAAATAATTTTCAAAAAGCCAACGCACTGCGGTTGTCGTCCACCACTCCTGCTCCTCCCACTCCCACTTCCAGTGCGACACCCCTTACAGTACCCCCACCCCTCGGTCATGTTGCACTCGTATTTTTCCTCCTCTTATCTTTACGGGCCGCACTTGTAGTGGCGTCGACTCTGGCCCCTGTCTGTTATGTTGTTTTTCCGTGTTCTGCACAAACTTCCTTGTATATTTGTTCATCTGCGTTGACATTCAAGGCAATTAAATGTTTCCACAAAAACACCATATATGTTTGTAAATTATGTTGGGGGAAGAGTCCTCCCCTTGAGAACATGTGTTCTTGATTTGCCTTAAAGTTGCGTTACTTTTTAGTATCTTTTCCTCTGTTTCACAGCCAATTGGCTGGGCATTAAGTTATGATGTCAACTCATCCAGCTCTCCAACCCCACAAAACAAATACTTTTTCCACGAAAGTGTCAAAATCTTATTTAACGGGTCTCAAGCAGCGAGTTCATTAATTATACACTGCGCACAATTGAGGTGTAACAAGATTTAAAGAAATTATCTCTGTCAACACTTCTTTTGACTTATAGCTCAAAACTTGACTTAATTTCTAGCTGTTTTCTCAACTTGAGCTTGTTAATATTTCACATTTAAGTCTTAAGTATTCTGCGTATTAAATATTTACTGATTAATCCAATTATTTGCATTTTCTCTGTTGCTCCACAGGCGCACACATCAATCCGGCAGTTACTTTGGCCTGTTGTGTGGTGCGCAGCATCTCTCCAATCCGGGCCGCCATGTACATGACCGCCCAGTGTGGCGGAGGCATCGCTGGCGCCGCCTTGCTCTACGGGTAAGTCAATACATATACAATTTAAGTAATTCTGTGAATATACATTAATCTGAGCCATAAGCTGATTAATAGCTAAATTTACAGTGGGAAAAACTGACAGATTCGACAAAAATGCTTAAGTTAAAAGACATCGAAATTCTGAGTTGACTAGTTTGCATAGAAATTTAATAACTTTAATTGAAGGCTTTTGTCTTCTAAGTGAGAGACCTTTTTTATATTATCTTCTACACTAAGGATAAATAATTGTTAGTTTCAGGCAAATGCTTTTAAAAAAAAAAGCATTAACAGAATACTTATATAAATACTTATTTTTTAAACTTAGAATTGGTCGTAGCAGAATATCTTAACACTCAGATACCACCATTGTAACTTCTATATTTTATGATTAATTCTTGATTTTTCAAGCTAATTAGATTTAGATTTATCAGCTAAACTGCTACTGCTGCACATCTCAGAGTATTCTTAGCTGACTGTGCATTGTGATTATTATTGTAATTGTTACGACAAAAATCACAGCAGCTTCCAAGTATTTTTAATGACCGGAAAGTGTTGCAACAAAGACCTCTCCTTAAGCAGCTTCAATTCTACGAATGGAAATTGAATTGAGTGCAACATGCATTTCGATTTAGGGGCAACTTTTAATTATCGTTGACTGGGCAAATTTTGCTAATGGAAATTTGCATGGTCAGAGATTTGGGTTTCATACACCGCCCGTTGCTGGAGGGCCAAACAGCATTTGAATTAAGTTTCAACGAGGTGCTCAATGTCACTCAGACCACTAACAACTGATGCGATGACTGTACAAGGACACTTTGCCCAAAAACCATTTACAGGAAATACAAAGTTCATGTGCAAAATCAGGGAAGCAAACTAGAGAAATGTATAAATAGGATATGCAGGTAAGCGTTGTGTCCTCTGCACACACACACGCACACACTCACATGCAGACACCATTACGCACACGCACCTGCATAGGACGCAGGTAGAGATCTGAGCACAGCTAGGAGATTTTTACTACGTCTGCCCACGTTTTATAAAATAGTGAAAACATCTGCCGCTGCCAACGTGATTTCCAATTTTTTTTTTTTGTAAATGCGCTGCTGTGAGGACCGGATTCCTTTGTCGAGGCCATCGCCATGTGCTGCCTAGATACACACACAGACACACACAAATTCATATACATAATTGTGCGAGGATACGCACAAATCTTTCTTCGAGCCTGTCAGCGTCTTTTATGCCTAGATAACAGCGCAAACTCGACGCAGGATATGCGTGTGGAATATCACTCTTTGTCTTCGAGTAGGGGAAACGACCAAAAAAAAAGAAAGAAAGAAAAAACAAATACAAAACAATGCAGTAAAATGTCTACTTTGTCGCTCTGCCTCAACTGCTGCTCCTTCCAGCGACTGCGCAGCATTTTTCAAACAAATTTCGCTCCAATTTTTCTCCTTTTTGGACAGTTAATGCGCCTGTGCAGCTTGCCAGCTCTCTCCAGCTCTTTTCCTATCTATTTATCTCTCTCCCTCTCTCTCTCCCACTGTCTATGTCTGTCTGTCTGTTCAACATCTGTTTTGCTGTTGATTTTTACCCCTGGCTCCTTTTTATTTTTTTTTATATTTTTAAGTGCGTTGGCATCTTTACTTTCTACAGTCGACAGTCGGAGCAATCCGAGTAGCCGCTGCAACCGTAACATGTTTCAGCTGCCACTCCGATCAGGTTCGTTTCTTTTTTTTCCTTTTTTTGTTGTTCAGTTTTAGTAAAGGGTCCCAGCGAGTTCAAATTGGGTTTTAGCTTGAAACATATGTTTCCAAAAGTCACTGCAACGTTTAAGTATGCGTGTGTTTAAGTCTGTGTGTGTGTGTGTGTGTGTTGATTAATTGGTTAAGATTTTGTGGTTTCGGCTGGTTATTAGAATTGGGTTCGACTGTCAGTTTGATTTACGCTTAGCCCAGATTGATGCCAGAGTTAATGAAACATAAGCTTAAAATTCAGCTGACAAGATTGTGGTTTTTAAGTGATCGGAATTTCTATTGGCTATAGTATAGAAACTTAAATTTGATAAATTGTTGTCATACTGTCCCCATCAACTCTTATTTCTGTAAGAATGTGCGATTCCTTGTCGAGCTGTGGATTTCTATTTCCCACGACCTTATGATTTAGCTGGAAGACACAATCTGCTTTATCCAGTTTAGTTAGATGATTTTGTAGTCAAGTTGACTCACCAATTACAGC
Organism: Drosophila multiciliata; assembly: GCA_037043605.1. Lineage (NCBI taxonomy): Eukaryota > Metazoa > Arthropoda > Insecta > Diptera > Drosophilidae > Drosophila > Drosophila multiciliata. Next base: position 1,169,690 of record JBAMBF010000103.1, on the reverse strand, counting down.
AAATATTAATAATTAGTTTGAATAAACAATTTATGTATTTTCTATTGTGTCATTGTACTACTATAGAAACAAATACTTGTACATATAGTTAGTTAGTCGATCAAGCTGAAATCTCATACTTATATAACAGATATACATTTATGTACATACTTTTATACTGTTCTTCTCGATCTTATTGATTTCTATGCTACTCCAACAGGATACGTTGTTTAAGTTTAAGTTAATCTTTTTCATTTTGAATTGAAATAAGTATTTAAGTCTGCATGTAGACATAAGTACTCTTGTACCGCTCGTACAGTCATCCCCCGCATACACGCACTTCACACTGTCATATTTCAATTGTCGCTACCCTAATTGCCAGGCGCATGTGTCGCATGTGCCCCAGAATGTTGCCAAGACACAAATGCTGAAGCTAAAAACGCACTTGAAGCCTGCTCGCTTTATTATTTTTAATTTTGTTCTTATTTTGTTTTTGTTGTTTTTTTTGTACTTAAAAAGTGGTATGACAGGCCCGCAGCATATTTTAAGTATCGATATCCGGCTGTATGATATTTTAAGATTCCCGTTTGCCTCGTGATTGTTATGCCAGTTGAGTTCTGTGGATTTTCAATGAGGATTGAGAGTACAGTAGCTGGCCTGTGGCCGTTGAACGTGCGCCAAGCACGTTCCACAAAAATGCCAAAGCAGCCTTTATTTAGTTTTTTTCTTTTTTATTCTGAAAATGATGAAAGATAAAAATCAGGTAGAAGCCGAAAGCAAAAGCGCATAATTAACATTGGCATTGGTTCTTCTTCTGCTTTGTTCAACTCCGTTTCTGGCGTCTTTTGTCGTCGTTGCGCCTGCGCAGGATGCGTCGGAAACTTGAAATCAAACACGTGTCGCCGGCGCTGCTCTTCGCTCTTCGATCTGGTTGGTCAGCCAGCAGAGGCCAGAGGCAGCTGCAATAAGCAACGGAACAACATAAACGAGCCCAGGTCAGCAGGCAACACGCACCTGCCGCCCAAAATTACAGTAGTGCCACAGCAAGAGATACATACGAAAACAGGATTTTCAAGTTGAAAATTTGAATTTTAAATGACACAAAAAAACAACAACAAACAAACAACACCGAAACAGAGAGGCGACACTGGAATGAGGTCCAAATCGTGGTTGATGCCTTGCATTCAGTTTGTTGCACCTCCTGTTGATTTGTATCTAGCAATGGCAATGCATTTCCTGTATTTGCATTGGACAGTTGCAAGGAGCACAAAGCGGGCAACGAAATCCAAATAGAAATCCAAATCGAAAGCCAAATCGAAATCGAAATCAATTCGTGTCACATAGGCAATTGAATTAGGGAATCGATGCACATTGCGTTGATTTCGTTTGATGTCGCTTCGGGCTTATCGCCTGCAACATGAAAATGGCATCCTGTTGGCGCTTCCGGTCGTTGCTCTTTCCTCCAACTCCAACTCCAGCTAAGCACAGCTGGTCCACTTATAAAACGATGCATGTGTATGTGTGTGTGTGTGTATGTGTTTATCTGACACTCACCTCGAGGACATAACACTGTGGCAGCTTGTTTCATTCCTAAACATGCCACAAGAAACAAAATATTTGGCAATGCATATTTTGAAATTGGAATTTCAACACAAATATTTGTATGAATTTTATAATTAATTGCTTTGTGGCAGAGTCAATAATAAATTTTGTCTGATATTTGAATATAAATTAGGCATTTTAATTGCCACGCAGCATGATTTTAACGTGTTTGTTTCGTATATTTATGTTGCATCGAAAAAGAAGCTCCAATTTCATTTCATATCATTGAATTGTGCACAAACTAAATTGAATTAAATTCAGCTGTTATTAACTTAGTTTCATATATTATAAATTGCCATGTGGATTGTGTGCAATCAGAATCAAAAATATCTGCTAAGAGTTTCGGTGCCAATGCTAGCATTCCCAGTTGCCTCGAGCGATTCACACGCATCCACATGACCAGAAAACCAAAACCCCAAAGGACCACCAAGCAGCCGAGCGTGTTGCACATAGCACATATCGCCGCACTTTCCATGCGGATGTGGCGGCAACAAATGGGCAAGGAAATATATGTGTGTGTTGCCTCTCATATTAAACAGGGGCACAGTTCAAGTTGGCTGTTTGTTGCAATACATATATTATTCTTTCATTCCATTTTCTCTTGTTTTTTTTTGTTGAAATTTTCATTCTGTTTGCCTTTATCATGCGCCAACAATTTTGGCCAGAATTGGTAGCTGCAAAGATTAACGGCAAACAAACTTGTGCCAACATTTTGCCATTTCCCGCTACTTAACTGAAAGTAGTTGTGTGTGTGTGTGTGTGTTTATCAGTTGCTTAAAATTAACACTATGTGCTAAGAAAACAAGTAAAACTCAAACTGAAAATAACACAAAATATTAAGTGAAGCCGAATTGCTTTACTCAGCGCTTCAAAATTTAATCAGTGTGCAATGAAGTGAAAAGTTGTTTGGGTCAGCCAAATTATATATTATATTTGCCAAGTCGCACACATTATCATACACTCGAAAAAATAAGGTCAGGGTTAAAGCAAGTATATTTGAGGTTTATTATTACAATTTTAAAGATTTCATAAATTCTACAATTTTAGATAGTTTCTATGCCCATATAATCAACCAAAGTTTTTTTTTTTTTTGGTAGTGTAGAGGTGTTAAATAGTTGAGCATACAAACGTATTTCCTTTTTCAAATTCTTGAGCTTTTCACATTTCCCATAGTCTACTTTATTGGCACAACTGGTATTTGCGGCAACTGCGGCAAAGCTGCTGCTTATTGCCGTTAAGCTGGCAAGGATATTGCCCCAGCTTGTGCACCTGATGATGGCCACAACTTCTGGCTTGTCCTTGTCACTCACTAACTCAACCACATTGAGTGAGTACTCGCTGCAGTTGTATTTGCCCAAGTGCTCTTAAGTGCATTGCAAAAGCATTTATTTTTCGGATTTTCAATGGTCCAGTGTCGATGTGCAATTGGCGTTGTGGCGTGCCTCAGTTGCACGTTTATTGAGAGCTTACCAAATATTTACCCAACACCACTTATATATGTGAATGCAAATAGATTAACGAACATCTCTGTGTACTCTGTGTATTTGGATTGTTTTCATATTGCATTCAATAAACCCAGTTTAATAGCAAACGTGCCTCATTAGAAAGTGTCGGCTTAATTTCAATTACAACTCGCACAACTGCACTAAATTGACATTAACTGAAAGTCGGTAAACTCATTAGCCTTATCACATAAAATCAAATGGTTTATAAATCATAACTCGAAGTTGAAAAACTTTCTTTAGGCAGTTGAAACTTTGGCAATCTAAATTATGTTGTTTTACTTCCTTTACCCATATGTGTAGATACATCTAATTATGTTGAGTGGCAACTTTAGGTTTATGGCCTGGTTTTGTTTATGGAAAGTGGTAGTATAAATTGCAAATGGGTGCAAAACTTTTCTGACAATCTGCTGTACATTAATCAATGGAAATTTATTTCTCTCTCTAGTGTCACCGTGCCGGGCTATCAGGGTAATCTGCAAGCGGCAATCTCGCACAGCGCCGCATTAGCCGCCTGGGAACGGTTCGGCGTGGAATTCATCCTGACATTTGTTGTGGTGCTCTGCTATTTCGTATCGACCGATGCCATTAAGAAGTTCATGGGCAATTCGGCGTTCGCCATCGGTGCGGCATACAGCGCCTGTTGCTTTGTGTCGGTAAGTTTGACATTGATAATGATGCTTAAGGAATGCTTCAACGCAAAATCTCAAGACCCGACTCCCGACTCTCGAGACTAAATAAATGACAAAAACAAAACAAAAGAAAAAACGCACCTGCCGTGTATGGTGCAAAAATCACACCGAGACAATCGCTGGTTAACGTTAAGCCTTCCAGCAGCTCCCAGGTAGTCAACAAAGGGACCGAGAAATTGGCGGAGAGATAATTAATTTAGCACAAGTCATGGCCGCTCCATGCTCATAGCATGAGCCCAGGGCCAGCCAAGAAATTAAAAGCAAATATTTAGCCAGTCTGTTTAGTCGGACAATAAAAATGATATTTATATGGATTGGCATGGCGATCATTTTTGAACATCGCAATCAAAAAAACAATTTAAGTCAATTTATTGATTAAATTGCTAATCTTTAATAATAAATTCTTACAATATTTAATGCAGATCGTGAGAAACATATTATAAATGAAAATATTTTTGTAACATCTCAAAATAAATATGAACAAAATAAAAATGCCAAAAAAGATAAAAATCTAAATTTGCTAAAATAAATTTTAAGTGTGAATCGTTCAGTTAATCGATAGATATGTATATATCATGAAACATAAGTTTTTATGCCCTAAATGGGTAAAAAGAATATAAAATAGAAAGCATTACGAAAGTATTTCTTGATTCTTACTCTATAATATATTGTTTTTAACAATATGATTTTTTGTTTAATTGCAGATGCCCTATCTGAATCCGGCACGCTCATTGGGTCCTTCGTTTGTGCTTAACAAATGGGATAATCATTGGGTTTACTGGTTCGGGCCGCTCGTTGGTGGCATGGCTTCTGGCCTGGTTTACGAGTACATATTCAGCTCACGGCGCAGCGTGCGACACGGCAAGGGCAGCAGTGACAACGACTCAAGCTCCATTCACTCCGAGGATGAGCTCAACTACGACATGGACATCGAGAAGCCGAACAAGTACCAACAGTCACAGGGCACCTATCCGCGTGGCCAATCGAATGGAGGCGCTGCAACAGCAGCTCAACATGCCAACGCCGCCAACATGGCCCAGATGGGTGTTGTGGGCGCTGCTGCGGGCAACTACTGCCAGAATCTATACACTGCACCGCCACTCTCCTCCAAGTATGACCAGCAGCAGCAGCAGCAGCAGGAGCCACTCTATGGCGGCACTCGTTCACTTTACTGCCGTTCCCCAACTTTGACCCGGAGCAGCTTGAATCGCTCACAGTCTGTTTACGCCAAGAGCAACACGGCTATTAATCGTGACATTGTGCCGCGTCCGGGTCCATTGGTGCCAGCACAGAGTCTTTACCCCATGCGCACACAACAGCAACACCAGCAGCAACAGCAGCAACAACATCAGCAACAACAACAACAACAACAGCAGCAGCAGCAGCAACAACAACAGCAACAGGCAGTAACAGCAGCCCAATCCTCGCATTTACAAAACCAAAATGTGCAAAATCAAATGCAGCAGCGAACTGAAAGCATTTATGGAATGCGAGGTTCAATTCGAGGACAGCAGCAGCCACTGCAGCAGCAACAGCAGCAGCAGCAACAACAGGCAACGGTTACAATGCAACAGCAACAATTGCAGGGGGCACCGCAGCTTTTGTCGGAGGCACAGTCGCAACCACAGGGCTTCCAGCCAGTCTATGGATCACGCAACAATCCCACACCACTCGACGGCAATCACAAGTTCGAGCGGCGCGATCAGCTCTATGGCATGACTGGACCAACAAGGAATCGCGGCCAGTCGGCCCAGTCCGATGATAGTTCGTATGGGTCGTATCATGGCTCGGCAGTCACGCCGCCAGCACGTCATCCCAGTGTGGAGCCATCGCCGCCGCCACCACCAATGCTGATGTATGCACCACCACCGCAACCAAATGCGGCACATCCACAGCCCATACGCACGCAATCCGAGCGTAAGGTAAGTGCACCCGTTGTTGTCTCACAGCCGGCTGCCTGTGCCGTCACTTATACCACATCCCAGGTGCCCACAACGGTCACAACAGCAGCACAGCAACAGCAGCAACAACAACAACAACAGCAGCAGCAGCAACAACAACAGCAGCAGCAGCAGATGATGATGCAACAACAGCAGCAACAGGCTCAGGCCCATCAGCAACATTATGCCATGCTGCCGTTGCGGCCCAACTGAAAGCGGCTCTCTTGGGGCCCCGTAACGACGCCGCCGCCAACAATACACGCTGCCCTCGCCATCCATCCCACGGGCACCATGACCCTGCACAGCTGCAGCCTAGCCAAGCAGAGCAGTTTATTTTAGTGTAGTCAGGGCCATCCAAAGCATCCTAGCAATTAGTTGAACCTACTTCAATTACAAACAGTTTTCATTTCTATATTCAAGCTATCAAATACGCATCCACATAAGTACTATATATATATATATATAGTATATATATATACTAGCCTAGAGATAACAGACGAAACATAGCCACAATGTATTATTAATATGCGAAAAGTAAGTTGGAACTCACACCTAGCAGCAGACAACACTAAGACACAACCATAACCATAAGTAAAGTTAGGAACTTATATATATATATATATATATTCCCCATCCTATCTAACATGAACTCCATAATATTTCATAATCAGAATTCAGTAATATCAACGATTGCAAATAAATAAAAATCATAGATACATAATAAATAAAATAACTCAATACTAAATAGAAATCTTACGCTATCTCATAAATCTAAAATATCTATGCAGTTTCGAATTTTTAATATTTTTATTAAAATCCTTTTTTTTTTAGTTTGTTATCCCTTTTGTTGGGAATTTTTGTAGCACATATTTTTGAAGAGATTATAATTTTTAAGCCAACTTTTATATCAGTTCTTTTTGTGCAAGTTTATTTCAATTCAGCAAATACAGTTATAAATAAAATAACAATTTTAACTGATTTAATTATACCAATACATATTATAATTAGTTTGACATATGTTCAATTTTTTAGTTGCTCCTATTTTTCATGAATATTCTTTTAACTTTGTATTCGAATTAAGATAAAAATTAATATAATGTGTAAATATTTGCAATTAATTACGTAGCTTAAATGTTATACGAATAACTGATGCGGAAATGTAACAATATTTATGTAAATGTTAGGCTATTAAACATAAAATAAAAAACTATAGGTAAAATATAAATATATATATACGTATGAAATCAATCAATGCTTTGTATTATGTGTAAGCAATATAATGTATTTAAAGCATTGCAAAAAAAAAAAACAAAAACAAAGATATATAAAATACAAAAATTGTTCAATAACCTAGAAAAAAACATGATTTTCTAATTCCATTTGATTAATTAAAAATATATATGGGATGGTATTTGGGTGTGACCTGCTGTGACCACAAAGGCAAAGAAGTCGATGGCAGAATAAGTATAAATACCTGGGAAATATGTCCTAAATTAATTTCCCATCAAGTCAGCCGCTTTTAGTGCTGTGCAATTATGCAAAGTGCAAAATGAGTGCTGAAAAATTGCGTATTCTTAACACATCAAAAGCGCGTTCTTTTATATTTTCTGACATTGGTAAACCGAAATAATTATTGAATAATGCAAAGGTGCGTTTACTACTGTAAAAAGAAGGGCGACGTGTCCCCAAAGCAAATGTGCACCAAAATCAGCATTGCATCGCCAACGCCAACAACAATAAACCGACGCTTTCAAGTCATTCTCGTGGTGGATAGGGAACTCCAGTGGATTTTAAGTATATTCCATTTTACATTGGTTTGTAGGCATTTTGATCGACTTAATGGACTTTACTCCACCAAAAAGATTGGTTCGAAAACTGGTCTTGCGATCCAGCTGGCAAAGTTTCTGCATATAGCCAAGGAAAAATACAAATTATCGGATTACGATGCCTGCGAACTGTTAAAAGCCTTTGATTACGATTTATCGACTGCGAATCGTCATCTTGGCGACATTAAATGTCCGTCTAAAATGGAGCTGGATATCGATTCGCCTTGGCGACTGATCGACCCCTCAATATGTGAGATGTCCCGCTTGGAAAGCTTTGCAAAGATCGGCACCTATCATCGGCATGTCAGTGACCTATTGACCACGCTCATGAACATGGACGACGATATGCTCCTGTACTTAAACCGCTATGTGCGCATGCAGCGAGCCTTCTTCCTGGGAGAACCGATTTTTGTGTGCTGCATCGTAGCTGATGACAATGAACAGATATCCGGCGTGCATCAAATAAATTTCTGATATAAACTGAGTTCTCGTACATAAAAACTACTTGCTCACCACTAAATCTCACTTGACCAACTTTACTAAATATAAATAAAAAGTTAAGTATTTTACATTTAAGATCTTTAAGTAAAGCTTGCCTTGTATCAGTTATTATTCACATTTTGTATTGTATCTCAAATCAGCATTTTCTTCTCATGCTTCATTTATAAATAACAGAAATACAGCTTTTGAAAAAAATGTATTAAATTTCTTAAGCTAGATTTTACACATGTTCAAAACTGTCAGAATCTTGAATACAAGAATAACATAAAATAAGAAATGAAACATCTGAAATACACATCATGTTAAACAAGTAAATAAATACATTGAATCATATCATATCGAATGAATGCGCAGCCCATTTAAGAAACTCAAAAAAGTTTTGCTTAAATATTAAATATCGCTTTCCATCCAATCTTCATCCAATAGCTTGCCCTTCGAATATGTTGCTGTTTTTTTCCTGGTACCGATAACGCTGATAGCGCTTCCAATGGCTTGTTGGCTTGTTGCGTATCGTAGAACAGCCAGTGGCTATGCTGTTGCGCATACAATGAATTCAGCACATTGCCCTGATGGAGGAGCTGATATTGCGGCACTTGCTCAAAAACCAGCTCAATTTTTCAGTCTGTTGCCAACGGACCTTAAGCCGAATAGCATTCCCATGTTTTTAACTTGAGAGAAAAAAAAAAATTTGTTTTAATTAGTTTGTTTCTTATTAACTTGCCAATGTTCCATTTTATTTACCTTATCTGCCACCTGAATATTATTCACAGTTTGCCTAATTGTATTTGGCTGCAATGCAGCAGGCTCTGGAATCAAAGCTTGATGCTTTTGTGGTCCCTTATCAGCATTGCAAGCTCCATTTGGTGACACCAAATTGGTTGTACTTCTGTTCAGCCTGCAGAATATTGGTCTCATATTGGGTAATCTTATGCTTCCCCAATGGTTCTTGAAGAGTAGCTGAAGATTGGCAATCGCTTTTCACCTTTTTACTATTTTCTGCAATAAGTTTCAGCGCACAAAAATTTTTCTTCATCTTTTTGTCCTTTTCTTCATTTCTTATTGGCTTCCTGAACAACTCCAAATTGCGTCGTCTTATTTGTGTTGCTGTTGTAGGATTGCGGGGAGAAGAGCTTTTCCACGAGTACCATAAAAATCGTAGAGCAGCAACTAGAAACAATATTTGGAACAATAAACTCGAACAGATTTTTGTCATTGAGAACTTTAGCACTTTTTCCCGAGCCTAGCTCCGGGCGTCCACATTTTGAGTCCGCCAAATACTTGGCTGCATCCACAAAAGTGTCACCATGCTGAGCAGACTTGATCAGCTGTTGGCCAATGTTGTGCTGCTTATCATGTTGGTTCAGACTCTTAAACTCTAGCAACTGTGCCTCCAGCAACCGCTGGTCAAGCAAGCGAACTGCCCTTTTGGACCATTCAGTGGCGTTATTGGGCGCTACATGGGTCACACCACTCCACTGAAACGGATGTGCCTTTGACGAAGGCTGGGCGGCAGCAGCCACACACCCTTGGGCATGTGATGGTGAAACCATAAACCATACCAGATACTCGGAGTTCTGGCCAACAATACGCAAAAGTTTGCGCCACCACACGATGACATGCTGATCCGGGACGTAGGACTCCCGCTGGTTGTCGACGTGACAATGCGGCGACAGTTGCGGCTCCATGCGGTTAACCAATGCACCGCCAGTCGCCAGCCGATGCCATGTTGAGTAGCAAAACAGATGCGGATTCACATAGCACGTTATCAAGATTCCCTTCTCCGGGTTAATGGCCAGCACATGGTCCGTATCCTCCAGTTGGTCTTTAAGTAAGTAAGTAAAGTAAGTAAAATGATAACCTTTGCAAATAAAATCATATTAATGGTCAAAAGCTTAAAGTTCACATAATTTTCCAGAGCGCCGGCGAGAATCATTCGTGTGGAAATTTCTGTGATTTCCACGCAAGAGAAACTTTTTTTACAACCGCAAAATAAAGTAAAATACAAAAAAAAGAAAATAAATGGGGCAAGTTCAGTTCGAGACCAAGCCAGCTTTAATTTGTTCAACTTCTGCACAATAACAATTGCTGTGCAATTGTTGTTGCTGCTCTTTGCTGGGGTGCTCAAAGCCGCAACTGGCGCAATCCTTGGCTGAGGTCCTTGTGCTTATTTCTGCTCCTCTTTGGATGGATGCAAGACCCTCATCGACAGTTGGCAAACAGAAATTTTTGTTGAATTAACACTTTTGCTGCCGTTTTCCGTTAGGCAAATGTTATCAATGGGCAACACTTAACTCATTGCAAATAAGGCTGAGACACAAGGCCATTATTAGACCACTAACTATGCGAAATCACAAATCATAATCAAAACAAAAGAGACGACATTCTCTGTGAAAGAGAAGAAGAAGACGAAGCGGGCGGTGAAACAAAACACTTTCTCTATTTATCCCTCTCTATCCCGATCTCTTATCACCCTCTCTGCATATCGGCGCGCTCTCTTGTTGTTGCTCAGTCTCCGTGTCAGCTGATGGACGCTGCACAGACTCTCAGATAATCGCGATAAGCTGCTGAGAGCAAAGTTCACTCACTGCATGATGTGCTGACAAAAATGAAAAATTTCATAGTTTACCACACAAAAAACCACTAAACTGTGCAGTAGCACAAAAAATATGCAAATAAGCCAACTTACAGTCACTCCCTTATATGTTGACAATATAAGAGGATGACAGATCAATCAAATGTTGGCTATTCAAGCACATAAACCAAAACTAATTGGCTTAGCGTGAAATTGCTACTGAAAACAATGAAAATGCTTCTGCTTACCTTGGCTGCATTTGGCGCTGTTACAGGCAGGCATCTTTATTTACATTTTCGCGAGTTTCCGTTAAGTTGATGGAAAGCTTTAAATAAAAAAAAAGTATTAATTAAAATTTAACAAACTACAATTTGTACTTAGCCTTAACACACCTATTACCAATTGCAAATCACACAACGAGGTCGGACGAAAAACTGTCATTACTTCTTGATACGTGAGTTATTTTTGCTCACGCGCCCATCTCTAGTGAAACTGTCAACTGTTGAAATTAAGCGACGCGAGAAATGTAAACAAAACTTATAACGGCGTCTTAATAGTGATTTATCAGAGCTGTATGAATATTTGTGCTCTGCTTATAAGGATTAGAACTTTTAAATAAATTTTATATTTTTATATTCAGCACTCACCAAAGTATCGCAATTTTAAAACTCATATAAAATTTAAATTATGAGATCAAAATATTTTATTTTATTTTAAGATAAAACGCAAGCAGAGCACATGATATACCCACTCAACTCACGATCCGAGCGAAAAGCGCAGCTACAATCAACTGACTTAGATATTTTTCATTGATCGCCAAAATTCAACCAAGCACACACGCACTTGCATGAGTAAGTGCATATTTACACATGTATATAATAAGTCGGTTAGTGTGGCAGTGAGTGTACGCGCTTGTGTATGTGTTGGCTAATATTTCTTTTAAGAACCGTTTCCAACACACATAAATACATATTTATACATATACAGTTGCGGTCAAAATATTAGCAATACTGCACTTTCTATGCATTTAATAAATAAAAGAAAGATATTAATTTTATTGTGTTACAATCGAATCATCTGCAATGTTACTGATAAATTTAATAATAAATTTAAAAATTAAATTTTCCTAATTTTCTATAAAGTCAATAAGCTATACAGTTTTTATTTATTGAAGCACTTAGGAAGAGAAATCCAAAGCACTTCTAACACCATTTACATAGTAAATATATTGGCATATTTGTTTGGTCCTCTTTAATTTTAAATAAACAAATCAAAAAACTTTTTATGGCGTATTTCCAGAACTGTATGCTGTAAATATAAATGCTATCAATATAAACCCTTCACTTCAGACCAATTAAATGCATATGTATATTTCATGTACATATTTAAGCCCTATAAATCATTGCAATCTGTGCGTACAAGTTCCCCTCTCCAATCCCTTTGCCCGGCTAATTTCAACTCAAAGTGCGAACAATTTATTTGCTCTCAAAAAAGTTGCGACTTTTGCCATAGAAAACTGCACAATTTCACCCTTTTTACCCTCCTGCCAGCAACTTTCACTCTTCCGTTTTTTTATTTCCTTTTTTTTGTTTTTATTTGCGAGTCCTATAAAAAATGTTTGCCACTGGGTCGTCGTGGGCAACCCCTATATCCTTGTGTGGATTTTACTCCTTTTTTTATTTGATTGTTTCATATTTATGAGGATTATGGTTTAGTGCTGAATGCGTCCGTCGTCTTGCCAAGTGCCTGCTACGTGTGGTAATTTATTTTGCGGTTAAGGACTCCTTTTTTTATTGTTGTTGTTGTGATGGATGCTGCGGCTTGGGCCTAAGTGAAAGTTCTACTTCGCATTGTTTGCGAAATTTGTGAAGGAGCAGGAAGATCGCATGCCAAAGATAAACATAGCAATAATGTGGATGAGAGGTCACTGCAGAGAGGCCAGTGGGCAGAGGGCAGGACCCAGAGTTCAGCTCCTAACTGACTCAATTGAATTGTGGCATTTGCGATGCGCTTTGCGCTTGCCAAACGTTTATTTAAACAAATCAGGCCGCCGATGGGTTAAAAGCCATTGAAAGCAAAAGGGGTTGTAATCTGATGGGTGTGGTTAGTTGGTTTGCGGTGGGGGGTGGGGGGTGGGGGAATGTGATGTGTTTGCTGACTTGGCACGCATATTTGTTTATTTTGCAAATCTGTGGATGGTCTTTTGCGAAATGGAACAGTCGATTCTTTTATTTCTTTTTTGGCATACTCATACGCTGCTTTAAATAAATACTTGTTCGCTTTAAAAATTTCTTATAGCAATTATATTTAAATCTATAAGAAATAGAATAGAATTTATAGAATGTTTGATAATTGTGTTACAAAATCAGCTAGTTATACTTTGCTCTCAAATTATAGCTATCATTAAGTAATGTACATATGCTAAATTTTTCCAGTGAACTCTATTTATAGCATATCAAGTCATGCCTAACTAAAATTAAATTTCCCCAATTGGTCGCTTATTTTTAAATTTAACGTGCTTCGTCAATCATTCGATAATATGTTATCGAGAGTGAACAACTATAAATGGCTCAGCTTGAACATTTTGCGATAGTCCACTACCAATGTATTCATTTTGGAGCGGTTTGCGGTCTTTATTTTTGGAGAACTAAAAGAAAATACCCAAACTTTCGAACAATTTAAAAACTCTTTACCAAACCATCAATTACTCTTGCTTATTATATTTAAACAAGCAACAACATATTTAATAATGGCGGCGAACAATTTGTAATGTTATTAATGTAATGTTTTTTTTAGTAAATGCTAACATTTTATAAAAATACCAACTTGTTTGTATGAAAATGCCTAATTAATCGATATGCACGCGCATCACATGTCGGTCGCCATTTTTGTTTTCGATAATTTTATATTTTTTTTATCGACATACACAAAGCGCATCACACACATAGAGTCGAAAAAAGAAAAAAATAATCAGGCTGCGAACGAAAAATTAAGAAAATTTATTCAGCGCTCCTACGACGAGTTTCTGCTACAGCAAATAAACCAGTCTTTCGTGTGCGTCGTCCAAATAACAGCAGCAAAATAACTAAGTTCAACATACGCCTTGATAATATCATGTCGAAAAATAAAAAATTGTCGCTATCGAGCGACCCGACAGAGAAATTTATCTACAAGCCAAAGGATTTAATATGGTAAGATTACTTGCTGCTATCTCACACAAAAACACAAAATGTACAGTGCCTCAAATTACCAATAAGCAGCAAACACTGCCTGTGCATCTTGAATTACACTGTGTGGCACGAAAAAATAATTTAAAACATACATAACCTCAATTGTCGCTCCGTTGGGCAAACGACAAGTTATTCCCTCAAAAAAATTAAGAAAAAAAAAAAATTGCATTTAAGCAATTGGTGCATAAATTGATAAAATAAAATCCATGAAATACAGTAATGCTCCAGAGCGACTTTGTTTTCGTTGTTTGTTGCGGCGTCGACGTCGCCGTCGCTGCGTTGGCGCTTTTTTTGCGCGCGCGCCTAATATCATCATTTTCATTGCTAATATAAACTATGAAAATATAAAGTAAATGCATACAACTTAGCTAAAAACGCCAATAATTTATTATATTTCAGGGCTAAAATGAAGGGCTTCACACCGTGGCCGGGAATGGTAAGCAAAATGTTTGTGTGTCTTTTAGTGCTGCTGTTGCTGCTGCTACCGACGGCGACGCTGCTGCTGCTGCCGCTGCCGTGTTTGTTTTCGACTGTACTTTTTCATGCAGTCGAGCTACAGAACAAGCAGAGCAGAGCAGCGGCGTCGAACGTGCGCTGCTGCCTCTGTTGCCGTAGACTTCATAACGCACTTGTACGCTTCTCGGATATTTGCGTGTGTGTGTGTTGTTTTTGTTGCTGCTGTAGCGTTGCTATCAACAAATACTACTTTCTGATTGTTACCTCTAAAAAATGCAGCTTTCTTTTATGTGTACAGCTAAAAAAAATTAGAGAACGATATAAAAATGGTGTCTGAACTTTGAAATTTGTGTGCAAGAATGTGTACGTGAGTGATCAAAGGGGCATATCAGTTAGATGGGAGCAGCATGTGTTTATAATTACTTTACATGTTGTTTACAGATTGTGGAGCCACCTCTCGATCTGCTCAGCCAGCAGCGACGCGCAAACACGAAGTGCGTCTTCTTCTTTGGCACGCGCAATTTGTAAGTAGCTGAAATGCGAATTATAAGAAAGCATAAATTACTTTATGTGAACAAATATATATATATATATATTTATATGTGTGCAGCGCTTGGATTGAAGAGCCCAACATTAAGCCTTTTGAGGGTCCGTGGAAGGATGAGATGGCGAAAGTTAGCAAACCGGCTGCGTTCAGGCATGCGATGGCTGATATTGATAAATATGTGGAAAATCCTGCAGAGATTGACAGTCAAATCGATGAGAGCTGCGGCATGGCGAATCATGCCACCGAGGCAGACTTTGACAAGATTCGCGATGGCCTCGACAGCGATGAGGCGACACCCGATGGCAACAATGGCATCGTGCCTCATGTCGTTGGCAGTCCGGATGAGTCGGATATGCCGCCCGCTGCTGTTGAAAACAATGCAAAAGCCACAAGGTCACCAGCTGCAACGGCGACAGCGACAACGACGACGACATCAACGCCCAAGATGCAGACGAAACGCACACCCAAAGCAAAATCCAGCGCAGCTGTCGCAGTCAACAGCAAACAGGCGCACAAAGCGTTATCGGCGAAATCGGCAGCCGCCCAGAAGCGACGCATCTCGGCACACCAGACGCCCACTGGTAGTTCAAGCGCCAAGCGCGGCCGACGCGCTGCCTCGGGCGATATGATACGCTATGACAGTCCAGAAGGGGGCGATTACGATGGCGCCAGCTCATCCTCGTTCGTTGTACGGACGCGAATCGATCCAGAGACCTTCTTGAGCCCGCCGTCGAAGCGTACGCCCAACGCAATTGCGCTGCTAAATCGACCGGTTGTCACACGCCCAGAGACAAAGGCCGTTGATATGAAGACACGTACGAACACACTTGTCGATCGCTCCATTGAGCCCTCCGATCTGACATTTGGTTTTCTCGGTCTCGGCATGATGGGTTCGACCATTGTCAAGGACCTAATTTATACGGGACACAAGATTGTGGTCTGGAACCGCACCATTGATAAGGTGACTACATTTAAATATTATTTTATATTGCTTTGTAATTTAAAGATTGTTCTCGCTCTGTGTGTGTGTGTTTAGTGTCAACCTTTTGTGGAGGCAGGCGCTGAGGTTAAGGACACGCCAATGGACGTGGTAGAAGCAGCAGACATCATATTTTGCTGTGTATCAGATCCAAAAGGTGCCAGAGACGTAAGTTTTAATTCTATTGAAAGAGGCTCTCTCACTCAATTTCGAATTTAGTTTCTTGATGTGGACGACTTGTCAAAATATATTTTCTTCTGTTTAATACGCTCGTTTCGTTTTGTGTGCAGCTCGTCTTTGGCAACTGTGGTGTCCTGCAGCTGAAGGATTTGCGAAACAAGGCGTATGTGGAAATGTCGACAGTTGATCCAGACTCATCGCTGGATATTGGACTGGCCATCAAGGAGTGTAATGGTCGCTATTTGGAGGCACAGATCCACGGCACACGACAAGAGGCAGCCGAAGGCATGCTGATCTTATTGGCCGGCGGTGATCGATCAGTCTTTGAGGAGTGCCATTCCTGCTTCAAGACTATTGCCAAGAACACCTTTTTTCTGGGCAGTAAGTTTATACTGCTAATAAATAACAATTGCTTCCTTTCTCATCGTATACTAAAATTTCTTTCATTGTTCGTATCTAGCAGATATTGGCAACGCCTGTAAGGTGAACCTCATTTTGCAAACTATTCAGGGCGTCAGTCTCGTCGGTCTGGCAGAGGCGTTAGCATTGGGTATGTACTTTTAACTCTCGTTTATAAAATGTATCTAAAAATTTCAATGATTTGTTTACAGCTGATCGTTTTTCCATTTCGTTGAACGACATCATAGATATATTCGACTTAACTTCTATGAAATCACCTTTGCTGCTGGCTAAGGGAAAAGGTAAGTCTAACAAATTCCAAATTCGAATTAAGGAGCAGTTTTACATATCTGTGTGAACAGCTTAGTAGATAAAGATTAGTTAAATATATTTATTTATTTTTCAAATATATTTCTATTGATTAATTGTATTATGCTTGTTTGCAGAAATGGCCAAGGGCGATTTTAATCCGCAGCAACCGTTATGTCATATGCAGAGGGATTTGCGTCTGGTGCTCAACATGGCTGAGAATTTGGATCAGTCAATGCCGGTGACGAGCATCACAAATGAGGTGTTCAAGCATACAAAACGGTTGGGGTACAGCGAGCACGATTCGAGTGCTGTATTCGTAAGATCCAGATTTTAACATTTAGTTAACACAGCTACCATTTAAACTAACTTTATCATTTAGTTTAAAGCGTACACACACACAGAAACACACATATACATTAAAAACTGACACACATACAGATCGAGACGCGTCGACGGCAATAACCACAATACACATGTAGGCAATGGATTTTTATCAATATTCGTGCACAAACGAGAATTAATAGAATCCCATTCTGGACACATTTTTGTTGTTATTGCAACATGAATTCTAATCCATTCATATCTCTACCCCCTCCTTCCCTCCCCACATGTCATATCCAAATGCCTCCTTATATTCGCTACCCAACATCCACGCACTTCCCTCACACCCATTTTACCGCAATCGCAAACAAAACTAGGGTAACTTCTATGCAGATCTAAGGCCAAACTTCAAGCCCCTCAAGATATTGGTGAACGTATCGACGAAATGTCGTTTGGAGAGGCCTTCGCCATGCTTGAGGCGGACACGCTGGGCCAGCGCTTAGGATGAGAGAGATGTGATTGATTGAGTGAGAGAGGAGGAAGAATATATGAGGAGAGCAGAGAAAACTTGACAGAACTTGATTGATGTCTATTGACGAACAGAGAAAAGATCGCTTATGATCAAAAAGGGGCGCATGTAAAATTCTAGATATATATTTATATATTAATTGAGAAGAAAAAAGTGTAGAAAAAGCGAGTCACTTCAATTACTCCTTGTGCGTGCAAATATAATACAATTTGATAAATGTTGTTTTAAAATTCTTTTATAATTATTGTTTTCAATTATATTCGGCCTAGTTATTAGCTGACGCCAAGCCGCCAGTACTAGACGCAATCCGGTCCACTCGAGAAGATCAGTTCATTTGCAATAAGAGAGCAGGTCGTAAATAAAAGTCTGTAATTTTGTTAAAATCAAATGGGGTGGAAAAAACAAAACGACTACTTTTCTCAAACGAGCTGATGTTATTGTGTATAATATGTTGCATCCCAAATATAAGTGTATCAAATATACATACTACAAACATGTATTTAAAGATATATATATATATATATATATATATATTCACAATATGTATAAATATATATATATACATATATATATATATATATATATATATATCTATTTATACATATTGTGAAACAATTGCAACATTTGACAAACTTTGATTTCGAGAAGAGCAATTGGCTTTTTGGCTGCATCTTCGATTTGATTTTAAAGCAAGCAAATATAATTCTTACATTTTTTTACAATTAGTTTACTTAAATTGCACATAAAGCCTAGTTCCCCTACTGCCCTATGCAAGAACTGCAATATCAACCACCATTTAGTAGTTTTCATTGTTCGAAATCATTAAAACAAGCAAACAAACAACAAGACACACAACTGAAACCGAAATAAGAACATTACAGAAAATTATAAAAAAAAGAAAACAAAAAAAAATTAGTGTAAACTTTTAGAGCCAAGAGAGTTTCGAGGGATCTATATTAATAATAATAAGAATAAATATATACGTGTATATGTATGTGAATATATACATATATATAAATAAATAAATATATTTTACTTATTATTTAGTCTGTATTTTGTTGTAAAACAAAGAATAATAAAAAAATCTTAATTCTTAACTATAATCTAATCTATCTTAAATTTCATTCGGATTTACCAGCTTTTTTCCATTTCACTATTATTTTTATTAATATTACAGAACTGAGAAAGCAATGCTTTTGTTGATCAAACATCATTTGCTAAGTTATTTCCAGGCGAAAGGGAAGTTGTTCTGGTATTCTTAGAGCAAGTGAAATAAATTTCAGTTTATAGAATTTCAGCACGTAGCACAATCATGCAGCGCATAAGGATTCTGGAATTGTTCGTGCTGTTGCTGCACGCTTGGATCGCCAGTGGTCAGGATGAAAATGAACTCTTTCTGGCAAATATGATGATCTATTGCAACTTTGAGGTCACACACGGAAAGGAAACAGCAGTGATGGTCACTTTAGCCAAATATCCAAATCATCCAGTTGTGCTGCATCTCAGCACATCAAATTATTTGCTGATGTATCAGGAAATCGGCATAGGATCTACACCGATGAGTCCCACATTTATAAAAAGCGACCGAATCAGCGACGAGTTGCACCGCCACAATATACCTGAAGAACAGCCGGTGCCTTATGAAAGCGGCTTCTTTGTGGTGATAATGGCAACTTTCTGGGAGGCGGGCTACACTAGACTGACTCTGCAAGGCAGAGCGCCGGGCAAAAGTGGCATTGATCCCGTTAACAAATCCATCAAATTAAACGTCATAACGCCACCGAACTGTATGCCAGAAATAGTTACACAGCAATGCTCAAATCCCAAGAATCCATTAGTTGTGAGCGTGAGGCGAACAATTATTTTAAGTGCGAGCATTGTAAGATCGTGCGATATTAATAAGACAATTCTGACTTGGACTATTATGGATTTGATGGGAAAAAGTGAGTTCAAGTTACTGTTTGTACATCATCAGTTTTCGTTAGTTTGATCAATGTGTCTGTTCCAGCTGTGCTGAAAACCTATAAGGACCAACGGAAATTGTTTCCCTTGAAGCGTTACTCTATACATTATACAACGAAATTCGAGATGTGGCGCAATCTTTACATGATTCTTGTTGAGGGCGAGCACAATGGCTTGACATATGCGGCACGCTGCTATGTGAAGGTGAACCCGGAGCATTTACAGGCAGTGATTAGTGGAGGCACTGAAAAAAACTTGAAATACAATTCCGATGTAATTATAGATGGTAGGAGTAGTCGCGATTACTCCAAACCACGAGGACAAAAGCAATTTAGGTATTACAATTGGGAATTCCACTCAAAGGACGATCCAGATAATTTATTTGTCCAGAATGCCATCACTTCTAAAGGTAATGACAAAAACCAAAGTAATAATTATAGATAAATTTGTTATTTATTCGCAAGGATTTTTTTAGTTAATTTAATAATTTAATTTAAATTTAATAATTGAGCAAAAAATTGTCACATTTAATATATTTTATATTATTATTATAGTTTTAAAACTATTTCTCTTAATTCCAGCTGCGATACTCACCATTCCTGGCTATCATTTCAAGCTACACAAAAAATATGTGTTCTCGTTGACTCTGAGGGCCGATGATGATCCAAATAAAACTTCAGTCGCATTCCAGACCATCACCATTGTGAGCTACGGCACCTTGCATATTGAGATAAAATGCTTGTCGAATTGCGGCTTGGGCCAGTACAATGCCAACAAGAAGGTGCTGCTGATGGCCAAATGCTTTGACTGCCACACTCTGCAAGATGTGAAGTATGCGTGGTATGTGATGGGTCAGCTTACGCTGAACACAAAGGAATTGGTGACACAAATAAACACGGCGAAATCTGTGGCGAACATTCGGCTGGATGTGCGCTCAGCCGATGGACGCATCGGTAGTCAGCAGATGATTCTTCGCCAGAATGTGGCACCCAAGCAAGGCAAATGTTCAATTAAGCCCACTGAAGGTGTAGAGGCTCAAACCCAATTCAATGTGTGCTGCCAGAAATTTCGGACACACAATGGGCCACTTGTGTACTTGATATATGCACATCGGGTGTTGTTGACTGAATGCCATAATTGTGCATGCACCATCCATCTGCAAAAGGATGTGCAAACCGTTAATGTCTTCATCTGCGATCATTCGCTCACGTGCAGCAGGAGTCAGGTGCCGGTAACGGTTACTCCACTCGCCAACGTGACACTAAGCACACCAGACGAGGTCCAGAAGTATCTAAAAACGTCACCGCACAATATCCATCAGCTGGCGATCACTGGCAACATGAAGCGGCTTCTGGCGTACATTCATTCTGTGGCTACACGCATCGTCAGCCCCGAGATGGGCAATATTTTGATGAACGCCTTGGAGGAAGCACATCCATATACGATAGCTTCACTGGGCAAATTGGCAAATTTAACGAAAACATTGGCTGTCCAGTTAACGCCCATTGATCCTCAAGGTGAAAAGATTTTGGTGCGTTCTCTAACAAAACTAAATGAGATATTTATGAAAATTCACGTAAACGAAATGGAAAGATCACTCGTCGAGGAGCCGTATTTGAATGTAACGATGTCCTGTGTCCTCGTCTACGACATGATGACGAGCTTGAACAAGCAGTTACCACGGCCTCCGCAAGAGATCTACAATTCTTACAATCAGGCTGCCAATTTTGACAATCTGAATCAGCATGAAGTTGACCGGCTCCTGCAACGGATCAATAATTACAAAAATGCGGATAGCAAACAGCGTTCCCTCAACTGGCTGAACTCAATGTGGCAAACGGAACGGCTCCATCGCTTCCTGATTATGGCCCGCAGACATGGCATTGAACCGGATGAGCCAAATGGTTTAGAAGTTGGCGTTGCCCTCGATATCCGTTGCTTTAAAGTAGAGCCGGATCGCACGTATGTGACCAAGACTAGGGATAGGATGCATTCCGTTTATACGAAGCCCGAGTTGCTCCAAGAGGTAATGGAACCGGGCACTGATTCGATTTGCATTAAAGTCATCTCGACCATACGTGAGCTGGGCTGGTGGTATCCGGAAGACAAACAGCCTAGCGCTGTGCTCCTCTCGGTGCGCATCTACTTTCCAGAGGACAAGTTTAAGCATGAGATTCATTTGGCTCACAGCGAATTGAGCTTCAATACAGTCGTTAGCAAGTACAGGCCAGCCCAGGATTATCCGGAAGTCTCAAGTAAGCAAAACTATAATTAATATTATCTATTTTTATACCAATATAAATCAATTTTCATTATTGGATCAAATTTAATAATATTAACAATATAATAAATATTATACATTTTTTTTTTCCATTGTAGGAAATGCTCACAGCGACGGACGAATCTGGGTGGACGATGATGATGATGACGATGATGTTTATGACGAGGATTCTGCTGACACTGGCAAATATGTGAATTTCCAGAAGCACGAACAGCTCCAGACGATGCAGGATGTGCGCGTTTATCGCACCAATCTTGATGAGCATTCCATGTTGGTGGTGCGCTTCCAGCACACAACCCATCGACTGCGAGCGCTGCTCGTTTTGGATGAGACACCGCTGATGATCAGTGAGGCGATTAGGCAGCATGGCTGCGTTGTGCCGGCGGATTCAAGGAATTCAACGCTGCTGATGCGCAACAATTGCCTCGACTGGCATCGTGTCTATCTGGCGGTGCAGGTCGACAGTGAATACATCCATGACGACTATGGTTCTACGCCAATTCCTGGCGGACCGGCTTTTTACTCGTTTGCCTTCCAGATGCGCAGCTGTGACTATTGGATGTATTCGCTGGGCGAGGAGATGGAGCACTGGTCGCACACCCGTTGCCTGCCCGGACTGGAGTTTCCGCTCAAGGATTCCATGTACTGCACATGCACAGTGCTGGGCACCTACACCAGCTATGTGTTCCATGTGCCTGCCATTGTTGTGCCTACCAATTATAACATGGTCATCAGCACCAATTGGCCATTTGTCGCCATATTTTTCCTTGCGATACTCCTCTTGATACTGTGGCTGATTGCACTCTACATCTTTCGCAATGGGCGATCCTGCAAAACGGTCGTATGCGACATGACCGGATTGGAGGATAATGCCCATCGGGAAGTGCACGATCTGTTGGTGTTCATTAAGACTGGTGGACGCATCAATGCGTTGACAACGGCCACCGTACGCATCATCTTTCAGACAACGCAGCGAACGGAGTTGCAGTTCACGCTGATGCAGGACCCGGAACACCCCAAGCTGACTCGCAACTCCACCTATATTTTGTGGCTGCGCACCCGTGACATACGCATCCCCACCCGCATCGCCGTCTCCCAGGACAGTGGGGGACGCTATCCGACCTGGTTCTTGCGACGCATTGAGCTTATGGATCTGCAGACGGAGGTCACACAGGTCTTCATCGTGCATCGCTGGGTGCGTCAGAAGATCATATTTCTCAGCTCGGCGGTGTTGATTCGAGTCGGCGACGATAATGCCGTAGAGAGTAGGCGGCATCGTTTCTCCTCTGAATTTGAGCGGCAGTGGATCAACTGGGGTCTGTGGCAGCCGCTGACAGGCAAATGGAGGGATAGCGCCGTCCACGACAATCTGACGCGTGCCGAGCGCGTTGCCATCTTTATGACCAAAATAATGGTCACATATTGCATCTGTGCCTGCCTGCTGGGACGCACCACGCCCAACACTGTCTACGAGGATCGCAAGAGTCTGGTGGAATACGAAACCTTGGTCCCCATGTTCATTTACAGTTGCGTTCTTACCAATTTCGTTCACTTTCTGCTCGAGCATCTAATTCTTAGGAAATGTAAATTTAGTCAATTTTAGTATTTCGTTTTTTTTGTTAAGCTAAATTGTAAGTTTCAAGATTTGTGTTAATTTTTTGTGTGTATTATGTTATTTATGCTACATTTATGTATTTTAATTAATAAATTTTCTAACTGACAACTAAATCGAAACTTTGTGATTTAGACTTTTGTTTTTCGATATGCGTAACGTTCTTAATTTATTTTATTTAGTTATTATTATTATGTCAACCAAAAAAAATTAATTAAAAATATAATTCCAATTAAAAAAATAAAGAATTTTTATAAGATTTCTTTATACTTTGTTATTCATACACATTTGTACTATGTCTGTATAAATTAAATTATATTCCAATTGACAAGGTATTTTAGTTTAAAAATCAAGTGTTTTCAATGGATTTCGTATTTTTAAATCTTATACTTTATCTTTACTGCATTTTAAAATAGATTTAGAATGTGAAATAATCGACTGAGCAAATATCGTATTTATTTATAAAAACAAATTTTCAATTGAAAATTGGTTCGTTGGCATCATTAGTTATCAGTTTAGCAAATCTGTGCAGCTTACTAGCCTAATAAAATATTCCTATGCTCATCTTAGTATTTTTGTCGGTATTTTTTGGTCCATTTTATATTTACTTTATACTATTTGAGTCTTCCTCTTGCCGTGCTCTTGTGAGTTCGTCGTGCGTGTGTGGCAAATCAAATCAGAATACTCACAATTAATTAATAAAATATCCTCAAATTGTATCCGACTTGACTGGAAAATGTCGGAAAAGAAACGAACACGTCGCCGTAAAGATGTAAGTCCCTGCCACTATGAACCCTCTAAGATCTCAGTGTGCGTCGCAAAAACAAAATTATCGCGACAAGCAAAGATGTGTGCATGTGTGTGTGACTTACACAGTCCAACTGGCGTGTTTGTTTTCATTTTGCTTTCCATAGACCGAAATATTAAATGAATCGCATAAAAAATGTTAATTTAAACTGAATTAAGGCCATTTCAAACCATTCAAAAAGGTTGCAGCTTAATTTTGATGTAAAATGTGCTGACATGCGGCCTGTCGGCATTAGCATTTTGTGATTCCTTATGTATGTGTGTGTATATGCGTGCACTGACTGCTGGCCCCCTGCATGCATGCACCTTTCAGCTATTATTAACTTATAATTGCTGTGTATCCACCTACCCCACTTCAAGTCGAAGATCGCATAATCAAACAGCTGTGATTGCTGTGAGAGCTTGTAATGTTTGAGCAGATCTGGCAACGTAGTGTATCAAGTGAAAGTTAGCGTTGAAACATCCAGTGTTGTTTAAGGTGAGCAAATGTTTGCAGGTATGCGTGCTTTGTTAGCATGCTCTCGCTCTGTAAAACTCTGCAAAAGCTGAAGCTGCTGCTTCAAGAGTGTGATCGCTTATTCGCTCACTCTTTCTCTCTCTCTCTTGCTCGATCTTAGGTGCACCGAGTTATCAGCGGTTAAGTTTGTATTCTGTTGTGGCGTTTGCGCTTGGCTCAATGATGTTGTTGTTTGGGAAAGTTTCAACGAAATAAGTACAAAGCAATATACATATAAACACCTATACTAGTATAGAGATTGATGTGTGCGTAGATCGTGAGCCATGTGTGTATCGAATCAGCACTCGTTTGACCAGGCAACTGCCAACTGCCTGTTTACTGTTACAGCTCATATTTAATACTTTCTAGACTCGCTTAGGGAACGCAACACGTCACAGCTCGGAAAAACAAAAATCTCAAGAATAATACTTGCTGCTGCTCTCTTTTTTTTTGGCATTGCTTATGCGTTCTATTTCCCTTAATAAACCACACATATTGCAAGTGCAACATTTTCTACAAAAATGAGAGATGACGATAGGGAACAAGCTGAGATTGAGGCGGAAGAAGAACAGGAAATCTTCGACGACGGCACGGTATAATTGTTATAATTATTATTATTATTGTTGAATATGTATAAATCTGTGCATATGCTAATCGATCCGCGTTGTGACGAAATACGAAATTGATGTCGTGGCCTAAATCCGTTGGCTGAAAGTAAAGCTAAAAGAAAAAGTTGCTTTACGCTTTTATTTTTTTTTCGAACTCGTTAAATTTATGTAAATATGTACTTAATTATAATTAGAATTGCTTTAAGCATTTTCTTTATTTAAATAATATAATTATAATAATTTGCCTATTTTATTTTAGGAATACACCGAACCTGGAGAACAGAAAGTTGAGAAGCCATCGAAGGATGAAAAGAACGTTGCTAAATGGCTAAAAAAGAATGTGAAGACAAAGAAGACAAAGTTTCTGAGTCACGTTGTCGAGTACTTCACCTCGAGCAAAGCGATCGATGCTCTGCTGAAGTCCAAATTCGCCCAGGGCGATGATGCATTGTTCACCACACGGGAGCAGGTCATGATGTTCTTGGACATTATGTTGGAGCATAAGTTTTTCCATCGCGCCAAAAAAGTGCCCGTTACGCTAGACGAGGTGCGTGGCAAGCTTGAGAAGAAGTCTGAATCGAGCAAAGGGCAGGACAAGGAAAAGGACAAAACGGACGCAAGCGGCAAGGGAAATGCAAAGGCGTCCTCATCGTCAGACAAAAAGGATACGGATTTGGAAGCAGATGGAGACGCAGCACAAGCCGGTAGTGCCGCGGCCGTTGATAAGAAGGAAAAGAAGAAACGTAAAATTCGACTGGACATGCATCCCGAGCAAATATTCGTTGATGGGTCCGAGGCATATGTGTGGATCTTTGATCCCATTCCACTGCACTACTGGATCATTGGATTCACTTTGCTGTTAGGCGCAATTGGCATTTGCTTGTTCCCATTGTGGCCGCCACAGTTGCGCCAAGGCGTTTACTATTTGTCCATCGCAGCAGCGGGCTTCCTCGTCTTTATATTAACTCTGACCATTATTCGTCTGATTGTGTTTACTATCGTTTGGGCCTTGACCGGCGGCAAACTGCATTTCTGGATCTTTCCGAATCTGACTGAAGACGTTGGCTTTTTTGCCTCCTTCTGGCCACTGTATGAGGTAAGTGTACAAAATGCGTCTCCAAGTTGCTCAACTAATTAACTTAATTTTATAGAGCAATTATGTTGCTGATGCATCTGCATCCACATCTGGCTCTAAGTCCGACAAGAAATCCAAGTCAAAATCAAAGAAAAAGGACAAGGACAGTGATGGTGAAGAGGATACGGCTGTCGATGTTGATGGTGACGCTGATGGTGATGCTGATGGTGACGCTTATGGTGATGCGGACGCGGATTCGTTGCCACTGGAACCCGAGAAAATTGAGCTAATCAAAGAGCACGATGCCGACATGGAAGTACGCAAACGTCGCAAAGTTGGCGCCGACGAGTACGACGAGGATGATGATGAGGCGGCTGATGGTGAGGGAGCGGAGACTTCACCGCCGCAAGTGGATGCAGTGGCGCAAGCCAAGGATACCAAAGCTGGGTAAGCAGGACGCTTATTTGATTTTTGAAGCGAACGAATCTCGTTATTCAAATCATTGCTCGAATTTGAACGTATGATTGGCCTTGAGTTTGTTGTTAACATGCAATTCAAGTCGGCTTAACTTTAGATGTTACTTGTGTACATTTCTGTTCCTTAATAAATTATATATTGTATGATTTCAATATGTATTAAGTTTTATTACTCATAAGTTCGTTTTGCGAATTTTTGTTTGTTATTTTTTGAATTTCATCTAATTCTCTTAAAGCATGTAATTCATTCATAACTCACTCAATTGGTAGTTGGTGCTCAAGCTTATGAACAAATGTGGTTGGCCAACATTTGCTTAACTTAGGGTTAACATATAACTTGGTATGGTCACAGGAATATATTAAAAAGCAAATTGGTAAAGAACAATAACTACATACATAACAATTAATTTAAATTGCGGCTTTTTTTTGTCAGTTAGTTTTAATAAATTTAACTGTGAGCAAAAGGATTTCCACATAAAAAATGTAAATTGATCAGTTTTGAATATATAATGTTTAATATTTTTAAAAATAGGAATAAAATTATTAGTCAATTAATTGAGAACATAGAGTAAAATGATTTTGTGCCAACTTGTACATATTTGTATTTATGTGTATCAAACTCATATCGCATGGCGAGCATTGTGAAATTGGGTCACAACATTTCCAACCAATTCCTTGTATCATATCCATTCCATTTGCCATTGAAACTCATTCAAGCAGCTCGATTGCAGTCTGTTCTGATTACTTGATTTTGAGCTTCTTCGTAGAGTGTGGATATCAAATATCAATATTAACCCATTTGCTGAGTAAGTTTTACAATTTGTTATTGTTTCACACAATTACACAATTACACACACAAACCCACACTCACACAACCACACATACGCACACACCTCATAAATCTTTCACAATTTTTGGTAAAAAGTTGCCTTTATTTTTCTTATAAAATTTACATTGTTTACATTATGGTCTGTTTTGGTTGTGAGACTGTTGACTGTTGTTTTAAATCTAAAAACGATCTCTTTTTGCAGCACGCCACGCAACTCGGAATCGGATTCGGAGAGCTCGAGCAAAGATTACGAAATAATTAGTTCAAGTGAAGTGCAAAACGTTGCTGGCAACTGAGTGGCGAAATAAAATAAAAAACAACAACATTAACTCAAAAAACAAAAATTTAAACTTAATGTATTTAAATAAACACAAAATCCATTTCTAGCTAATTGATAAGACTAACTAACGAGAACAAAAATAATTCAGGTTGATTCCAAACAGATAAATTATGTGCCGGGCTTTTCCGCACATTACGCAAAAGTCCACAAATAGTAAATCAGCTTTATTTATATTTTGAATCTGATAACGATTTAAATTTTTGATATAGTGCCTGATACATAACATTGCCTACCATAATGCATATATATTGAAATAGAAAATATGACAAGAAGCATTTCGCGTAATACAGCTGCAGTTGGTTTTGTGTTTTTTTCTTTCTTTATTTGTTTTCTGCTTAATAATGGCAAATGAGTTCTCAAATTGTTTTTACTTTAAATATTTTACATTTTATAGGATTTTGCGTGCAGCTCAGTGTTTGTTTTTTTTAATTGAGTGCAAGCAACGAATGCTATTGATAATAATGCTTATGATGTGCATGATTATGATTATGATTATACATATGCAAATATACTTATGAATAAAATATACACTTACAATATATTTAATGTACGATCATTTATTTTAATATGTAATTAATACAAAAATAGCATTGAAATTAGTAGTGTATAAACCTAAATATTAAATAAAATAAAGCTAGGCAATTCTGATATGAGAAATAATAAACACACCGCTCGTTTCAATTACAATAGACTTTGTTTATAACGAAATTAAGATATAAAAAATATATATATATATATATATGTACTGCCTATAACTCGTCTTTAAAATGTTGCTCGATATGATATTGACCTAGAAAATAATTCAACAAATACCAGGCGTAGCGTGGAAAGACCAAACCAAACACCACAACGACTCCGGCTAACTGGTAAATTGAAGAAAATTGTTTAATAAGAAAAAAATCATTTTCAATATCCAACGTTTACGCACCAAAATCAGGCAATATGCCAACCAATATATTACCCAGAAAGTTATGCTGGCACAGCCACTAAGCAAGGCAAGTGAAGGATTTCGATAATGTATTTTAGTGGGTACTGCCGACTTCACTATTCCCACTGGTTTGCACATTTTCTAAAAAATAAAACAAAGAATTGCTTCAACTAAAATTAATTTAATGAAATCATCTTAACTGTTTTGAAAATGTTTTCAAAAATATATTTGTTTACTTTAATTGGAAAAAACACTAAAATTATTGGAAACTTGTGTTAAGTTTTTAAAAGAAATTATCAGGGAACCCTATTAAATAATTAAATTAATATATATGCAATAAATAATTAAAATTTGGAATTTTTTGTTAAGTTGTGTTTGTAGTTCGTACGTTGAATAATCATTGCTTGTAAATAATACTTCTAAAGCGAACATTTCTATAATCCATTTGTCATCCATTTACCCATGCTAAATTTCTTGATTGTGGACTTGGATATTACTTCTATGTATCTATTTGAGAATGATAACGTTGGCTAATTTAAATTTAGCAGCCTAATAGGCTTCGTCATCATTTCAATGATTTTCTGTTGCACCACCTCATTTTCTATCCAGTCATTGTTCTTGCCACTTCTACGACTCCTTAGGGTTTTCTTCTTCTTAGCATTGCATCCTTGTGGAATGCTTTCAATAATCATACTTTCATCGCTGGACTGCAGCGGCTTGTATTTCATATGCCGCTTTCTGTGCTTGAATGGAAGAGATGGCCAAGCTGGAAGATTGAATTTTGTCGACTTACGCCTTTTCTGTTCTATGATTTTACCACTTATAGATGATTCTTCAGTTAGCTGAGAAGTTGTGTACTGTGAAATAAATGATTCACAGTTTGCCGACAC
Source organism: Drosophila multiciliata (assembly GCA_037043605.1). Classification (NCBI taxonomy): domain Eukaryota; kingdom Metazoa; phylum Arthropoda; class Insecta; order Diptera; family Drosophilidae; genus Drosophila; species Drosophila multiciliata. The sequence goes on along the minus strand of JBAMBF010000103.1, from coordinate 1,139,819 downwards.
TGAGTCGTGATTATCTTCAACCTTTAGAGAATCAAATATTTCGTTAACTTGTATATCTGGAGTTTTAAGCTCAAATTTGTCTAACGGTTCTTTTGTAATAGCCGGGTTTACAATATGTCTTATAATCTGTCCTTTGCAAGTCGCGTTTTTGGTGTATGAGACCATTTTTGGTAGAATTAACTCACTGCATGCATATTGAACTCGTTCAAAGTATTTCGTTTTCTGACATCCAAATTGCCGCTGATCATCTAAAATGATTGTATTTTTTGAAGGATGCACTTCTACTGTTTCTTTGGAAATTTTAACCTTCGGAGTTGAGTTTCCGAAACATGATTCAAAAATTGTTGAACTAGAAGCGGATTGTTTCCGATCGGAATCAAGTTTGACAATTGTTTCGACATTATTTCTGAGTTCATCCGATTTGATGATGCCAATATTTGATGTGTTTTGCCTACATTCTGAATTACCTTTTGGGCCCAAATTCGTTGTGTTTTTGGGTATAATTAAATTTGAATCAGCAGATTTATAGTAAATACAGCTAGACTTATGGATTCCATTTCGATTGATTGTTGAGGTATCTTTTGACAAGAAATTTTGCTTTCGCTTACGCAAGCCACATTTTTGGCAGAACTGACTATTTGGATTTGTTATTGGCTTTGGACTTTTCATGGTGCCATAGTCCAATTTCTGTGCACCTTTCAAGGGATTCAGTACATCGCCTGATTTGCACGAGACTGGTACAAATAAATCACGGATTATAGACCACATTTTTTGCCTGCTTGGCATATGCCCTGTCGATTTGACTACATCCCCCCGTTCCCGTTGAGCACGATGTTTGCGGCATTGTATATTCCCGTCTTTGGAGCAACGCTTAAAATACTTTGCATCACCTGCTGATTTATTTTTAGAATTTAAAGGTAATTCAATTGACATGTCATTAGAATGATTAGGTTCGATCCTTGGTTCTCCTTCAACGTTTTTCGTCGGAGTCTTGTCTTGTCTGTCGCCGGCTTCGGTAATGTGTAAATTGTCTAATTGTTGAGCGATTTCATTGACGAATTCACCGGGTTCGATCTGTTTGGCCATTGGGGTTAGCTCAGTCAATTCGTCTATTGGATTCATTGCAATTTCCGTACACAACATTTTATCCATATCCTCAATGGCCAGCAGATCGTCATAGGCGGGTACCTCTCCGCCCCGACTGCAGACCGACTCTGGTCGGGTATTGGATTTAAAGCTGCTGCTGCTCGAAGTGCTGCTGGATGCACTGCTTTCCGAAAGACTTGATTTTGCCACCGGCTGCAATGGAGCGCTCACAGTAGCATCCTGATGACCTGCCAGCGGCGCCGTGGGCTCTTCAAAGGATGACGATGTGGAGCTGCTGCTGCTTATTGGTTCCAACCTGAAGGTGGAGTGCTTTATGGTTGGCAAATAAGGCCCCTGCTTCAAGAGCGACAAGTTAGACTGGTGCAGAAAAAGCCAGGCGCTGTCCACAACCAGCGCATCCTCCGATGGTCCATCGTAGCTATCAAACGGTTCGAACTGACTGGCTGCATCACTGACATGATTTTCTTTGGAAGTCAAGCCGCCGCCTTTGGTTTGCACTACCTCCTGCTTTGTTAGAATCTCGGAGAGCGGCGGCAGCGGACCGCTGAAGTGTCGACGCAGTGGTGGTCCAAAGTTGTTGCTTTGCCGCTTGGAGATGGCGCCACCTGCCGGATTTGTTATGGGATGGTTGAGTGGGACAAGTTTACTGTTAAAGAGGTGGTCATATATCATGGGCAGATGCTGGCGCAGATGCAGCGGTCGATCGTTCACCTCCTGTGGCAGCTTTGACATATTATCACTGGATAGATGCCACAAGGATTCGGTGGTTTTCTGAGCTGGTGTCGATGGCAGCGTTTTTGCTACCTTCGCCTCTATTTCCAGCATGTCTTCTTTGACTGCTGAGTGATCACTCTCATCATTGCTTTTGGGCTGCATCCCCTGCGGCTTTCGATAATGTCCAATGCGACCCACATAGACTTTATTGCTGCTGCATTTGAGTTTCGACACGGATTTGAGTACTGGCTTCTTGGCATTCCTGGCCACTGTGACCCGCACTAGGCCCGGCTGCGCCTTTTCCTCCTCGGCGCGTCGTTGCCTCCTCAGCCTTTCCTGACGTCGCTCCGCTGCCTTCTCCTCCTCATCGCTGGAGGAGCTGGAGCAGGTGCGTGGCCTACGACGTCGTCCACACACATCGCACCAAAGACTTGAATCCGAATCCATGTGCAGCATTGAGCGTGGCAGTTTCGCGCAGAGACACCACATCGGCGTTGTTCCGCAAACGGACATTTTCTTCAGATACAGCGAGTAAAGTTCGTAGAAGCGAAACATTTGCGGAATCAATTTGAGCAAACAATTTGACGATTTTATTTTATTTTGGTGCGTTTAAAGAACTCCAGAAATTAAATGACTGCTAGCTGTATTCGTAAACGTGCAGGTTTTGATTGAAGCAGTTTACTGTCTTTTGTTTTGGGGAAATAAATTTTTCTAAATGCAAAGCCAACTGTGTTGCCCATACAAAAATTTGAGTCCAGTGGTGCAAGGCAAGTGTTTTGAATTTTTGTGTACTTAACTTGGTATGAATGCTCAAACAATACGTGATTTTTCCCCTCTTAGAAATTAATGAAAGCACAAAAATTTATTTAAAGTTTTTTTCCCCCTTTACTTAAATGATTTTTCGAAATACTAATTCCTTTTCAAGTTTGTATGATTGTATTTTATTCAATTTAAAACACACTCACTTTACTTTTTTTGTTGTGAAGTCGCTGCAACTCTAAAAGGGCGCAGATTAATGAAAAATTTAATTTTGTTTTATTCGAAATCACACCATTTAATTCTCAGGACACAAACACGTTATTCGGACGACATTTTTGGTTGCACTGATTTTAATTAATTGCCTTACTGTCCTAAGGACACATAAGCTCACCCACATTTATAAAAATATGTTTATACAAATATATATATATATGTATAAACCAGTTGCATGTTTAGCTAAGTGTTTTGTCATGTTAGACATGTATTTAATTCACAAGCTAAAAACTGAGAATAATATTATAAACTTTTAGTTCAAAATAATTTACTGAGAATACTTTGATTTATTATTATAAATTATTATGCTGGATGTAAACTTACTTTTATTAAATTTAAACATCTTAAATCGAAATATGCTAACTATTTTAAATTGAACATTATTTGAAGATATTCACTATTTGTTCTTACCTTAATTATTTGTTCTTTGTTCATTATCTTTTATCCAAATTCTAAAAATGATTGTGTTTTAAATTAGCTCGAACTACAATTTGAAATCTCTAATCTTCAATAAATTCGGCTGATTAATGCAATTTATGCAGCAAATACATTTAACAAAATGGCAGAATTTGTGCAATTCTAATTCGATTTCGCTAGCCAATCCTTCGATTGTTCGCCTGGCTCCAAATCCTTAATTTGACTTGCAGCCCGTCGAGAGTCAAAGAACGCATTAAAAGCGCATTGGCCTCCGACATTGTGTGAAACGTTGTTGTGCATTTCCGGCTCATTTGAGAGCAAAAGGCGTTGCACAGTTTCGGGCGTCCAACGGCGAATTTATATACGAATCCGAGTCTGTACCCAAATCAAGCATAACTATAAATTATAAATCCAAGTCGTTATACGACCACTGTGCACGTTCGTGCGTTCATTTTGAATTGCAAGTCAGCTATTGAGAATTTATGCGATTTATTGCCCATAAAAATACTCTCTTTTTTTTTTTTTAAATAATATATGTATGGGTCATATTAGTTGTGCACCGACTATGAACCAATCATATTGGCGCCTAATCGTGCACTGTTTTAAAATGTATATATATATATATATATATATACATATTGGAATATCTTTAACTACTGATATTGCTAGAGAAGGGGGGATAGTTTGTGCTGCGAAATAATTTTGTTACTGGCGCTGGTATTTTAATGCATTTTCACTGAAATACTTTTCACGTTCCTCTGCAGCAATTTTTACTTCGCCCTTGCATTTTTTAGTTGGTTTCCTTTACTGTGCTTTTATTTATTTATTTATTTTTCTGGTTGGTAGGTATTCGCTTTACTTGTTGTCGTGGCTTTTACTTGGCTTTTATTGCATTTGACCAGCATTTAAAACGCAAATGGACAGCAGTAATTTAATGTGTGCCAGCAATTGGGGACACGCACACACACAAAAGAGGCGTGGTCTTGGCACGGCAATGAATTTTCCTCAAAAAGGCAGGAGTCAATCAAAAAATGGTTAAAGAACTTTTAAAGCTATCGCTTGAAGCTGCAATTCTTTTGCGGGACTGACTTTTCCAAAAATAAAATTGTATTGTTTTCGGTGGTCTCCACAATCAGTTGAGACAGCTTTAGATGCACATCCCAAGGATTAGAATGAATTTTAATTGAAATTAAACATTTTCGCCATTTTAAATAAACACAATTTCCGCTATGGTTTAGCGCATTTTTCATATAAGTACACTAGGAAAAATTAGCTATCTACAATCAAATAACACACATGAAAATTAAAATAAAACAATGAAATAAATAAAAAATTATCAATCGTTTTCTTTTAATAGTTTTAATAATAGATATGTTATTAACATTAAGCATGTCTTAATTTAGCTTCTGTGAAATAGAAAATAGATACAAAAAATTCTATAAAGGGTAAAAAAATCCTTTACGTATTTCGAAGAAAATACTTATAAACAATTGATAGAAAATAGCTTTTTTTTTAAAGTGTACACCTCTTTTAGAGTTTGGTATGTATTTATTTGGGATACCCGCAGGGATAGGGGTGTGGTCTAGCACTTTTTTCTGCCTCGCTAGCTGGCTGAAGTCTGCTCCAGCTCAATCCTGGTTTGAGTGTGGCTGCTACGTGACTTGTGTGAATGTTGTGTGTGTGTGTGTGTGTGTGTGTGTGTGCGTGTGTGTGTCCGGGCATGTGGCTCATGCATCAGAAAGCATGTGTGCAACATGTGCAACGCACCAGCTGCTTACTTATTTAACACTATTTGTACATTTCATAATTCAAGATGCTACCTGGGAGCTGCACTGGGGGAAATGTTGCTTTGGCAGCGAATGTTGCTGCCACGCATGCGTAGCCGTCACGCCCTGGGGCGGCTAGGTGTGTTGAATGTTTCTTCTTTAATAGAATTTTATATGCAGCCTCTGCTGTTTTTCGCTCTGGCTCCGAATGTCATTCAAAGTTTGTTACGTTAAGTGGAAATTGTTGTCAGATATATTGAAATGGTGCAACTGCTCTGACTCGAGTCTCTTGGGCGATGTGACAACCTTGAAAAGCACTCAACAAATAATGCCACATTCACACACATCCACACACACTTTAATTTTATGTAAACAAAAGAGTTTTTGCATTTGTCCTTTGTTAATAGTTAGGAAGTTGGGGTTTTTAGTGCGGAGTTAACAGGTTGTTCACCATTCAATGTAATTTACCCCATTTTGTACCTTCGATAGTCTTCGCCTAGTGCTGATTCGATAAATGCTGATAACGAATACATTTGCCCTGAATCCATTGAAGATTATTAATATAAATATATATAACAGGCAGAGAAAACCAATTCCGACCTCATAAAGTTTATATATTCTTGATCATGATCATCCGCAGAGTCCATTAAACAATTTGTCTCTGTCTTGCTGTCCGCAAACAGATCTCAGAGACTATATAATCTAGATCCAACATACTTGGAATATAGAATCTCGTATATCGAGCGCAAATAAAGTTTGTTTTCCCGAAAACCAAAACGTATAGAATTCAAATTGATGTATACTATAAGCTCACATATTATTGATAAGCAGTAAATAATATTCCCCCAAACTGGAGCCTATAATGAAGCTCAGGGTTTCCTAGTTGGTTTACGACTACAGCATTCTTATTTGTTTTTCGTGAATTTTTTATTTCTTTACAGCAAAATATAATTGAGAAAGCAAAAAATAGTCATCCCAAAATTTTTGAGCAAAGAAGTCTATTATTTTTGTGTTGTTTTAATATTTTGAATTTAGACGTTTTATTTATTCATTTTTTAAGCTGCCTGTGGAGTAAATATTATATAAAGGCTTCATGATTGTACACAAGTGCTCCTTATAGACTACGTTTAATGCTGTTTTGGCCTTTTTTATGGACCGATGGTTTGCTGGTTTGGCCATTCAAGTGCTGAGGCTTTGTTGGTTGGCCAGCAACTTCCGCTTTCATAAAAGTGCTTCTAAAGGTAATTGTTTAAAAATATATTTCATTTTATTATGGCGCAATGCTGCACAGTTACTCACCCCCAACATGCACACACACAGACACACATACACACACGCACAGCCTGTCTGTCTACTCATGTGTGTATGTATCTGTGTGTCATGTATACTTCTGCAGTTCCACCAAAATAACCAGCAAAATTTGCTGCTGTTGCGGTTTATTTTGTGTTGCAAAATATGCAGAGGCATTCTGCCCAAACAACCTGCACTCCAACATGCCCTGTTTGTTGTGCACACCCTGTACATAGTCGCATCTTTCCCACTCCCCCTTTGCCGCTTAGAACGCTCACTTGCAGTGAACGTTGAGCTTGACTTTTTGTTGGCTGCGCCTGGAATTTTGAGATTGTTGGGTGGCTTGTTATTTTAGCCAAAAGCTGTTAAATTGCACAAAACAAAACAGAAAGACAACGGGGAGTCAGTCTGCGTGTGTGGATGTGTGTGTGTGTGTGTGTGTGTGTGTGTGTGTGTGTATTTTAAGAGGTGGCTGCAATGTGCATTTAGCTCTGGCAGTCGACTGAACATGTGCGAAATAACTGACAACAACAACTCCCTCTGAAATCCCATGTACATTAGGCCATAAATATTAGAGTCAGTGTCAAAAGAAATATGTGTTGCAAATACTTCTCAAATAACTGCGTGGGTCTCAAAAGCTACTTAACGAAAGATTCTCCTTGGCTTAAGTGTTAAATTTTTAGCGGGAACCGGTGTGTTCTGCATTTTATATGTTTTAGTTTAGGTTCAAGTAAATCTTGCATATTTTAATAAGTTATGTGGTAAATTTAGTGGAGAAATTATTCAAGCTTGGCATATATTTAATATTTAATATTTAATTATTATTTTAATTTTGTGTCGAAACTCTTGCCTTAAATTTATAAAATAGGCATCAATAATAACAACGAATTTAATATAGAAATATTAGTAAATTAGAATTTGTGATATGCCCAAAACTTAAAATTTACGTACCTCAACTATGAAGAAAGTTCGTAGACTTTTCACATTTTTGAGTTATGGCCTTTCTTTTTTTAGCTAGCAGCTTTATCTGTATTTTTTATGGTATAGTTTTTTCATAGCTTTCGCCAAAGTTTTTAAGAATATCCATTTTTAATGTAGCCAAGAAAAATAATTAAAATATCTTTATAAGTTGAACACTCATATAAAATACTTTAATCAAAAGGATGAAAGTAAATATAAGAGAAAAACGATTTTTTTTCCAGCCCACTTTAAAAAAGTCTTTCAATGGCAGTGGCTCAAAGGCTGCTTTGTGTGTGTGTGTGTGTGTATAAAAAGTTTGCCGCCTTTGCGAAAAAAAAGTCTCTCATTAAATATTGCACGGAAAGCGCTGCTTTTGATGTGTTAAGAAATTGTGCAGCGGCAGATTGGCATTGAACTATGCGGCGAATAAGCAATATTTTTTTGACTGCACAAAGTTTTTGGGGCACAAGAGCTGTTTGCATTCTATCCGACTTCCTGGCTTGGAGTTAGCTTTACTTTTTGGCTACTCAAAGTATCGGACCGTGCTTATTTGTTATAAAAGTTCGGAGCAGGTCGAGGTACCAAGCTACAGATTTTGCTTAACGTCCATGAAAAGCTGCTCAAGCACAGACCTTTTCACTGCTGCCAAGTGGCAAGTTAAGGCCATGCAAAAAGGCGTGCGTCCTGGCCTCGACTCAAATTCCAGCCAGGCACTAGATTATTTTCTTTGTTTGTTTGTGCGTCGGTGTTTGTATATGATTACCACTACTTATGTACCAGGAAGCTGTTGGCTTCCTCAACGGAAATGCTGATTTCGAATAGAATGTGTTACTTTTTTTTTTTGTCCATCCTAAGCTGCATTCTCTTTTGCCATTTTTGTACGACTCTTTGTTATTGTAGTTTCTGTTGTTGCTTGCCAAACGGGGGCGCTGGCAGAGTAGGTGATACCTCATAATAGAGCAGGGGGATTGGATCTGAGAATCTGTTTTCAATTGTCGGTGGGTGGACGCTCTTTCCTGAGGTATACACAGTGTAACTGGTCTATTGTTTTGCAAGCTAAAACGTCAACAAATAAGCGTTTTGTTACTCGTCTGTGTTGGATTAGTATATATCTGTATGTGTTGGATTATGGTGTCTTAAAGAGAAAACATACTTATTCTATTTAGCAAACAAGATGGAGGAAAAGAATATTATCTACCAATAAATGCTCCAACAACTATTGAAAGAAAATATAGAAATAATTTACAATACAATCCATTTTTCTATTGTTAATTTTCTTGGGTATTACCAGAATGAATGAAAAATGTATTTATTTTTAAATTAAATTTAATAGTAGTTGCGAGGGATAAATAGCTTGCCTAAATTACGCCTTATAAAGTTGGCTTCTATTAGTATTTATTCATATATCGAATGACTAGCTAAAAAATGCTCTTGTGTTAAATTCCAGTAATTTAATATACTTTCGTAATTGTGTTTTCAATTGTGTCACAGAATATTTCACATAAGTCAACAACAGAGCTGTAAACACCTGCCAAACTGACACCATTTGGACTACCTTAAAGAATCGTTGGCAATATAGGTAAAAATATATGAAACGGCCACTGGAAGTTGTACCTTGTCAACACATTTTAGCCTGCTTTACGGGCTGTTGTGCAGCTCCCTCGTGTAATGTGGCCTTTGATCTGGATATTATATATTGGAAAGTGCTCAATCTCTAGCGCCATAAATCATGTGCAACAACTTTTGCCAGCTAAAAAGAATTTAAGAAATCGCTGCTTAAGTAAAATCCATAAAGTGCTGCTTGAAATAAATACGAAATAAATTTAAACGGGACAATTATGTGCTCGAGTTTTTAGCATAATTAAAGCTGAAGTAAAATAAAATAAAGGGGGGAAAAAATTAAAATGAAAATATGAAAATGTTTTGCAGCAAAAAAATATAAAAATGTTATGCAATGTAAAATAATTTCGCTTATTACAACACGCTGTGGCAACGTTGGTGGCGTTGGCGTCGACACCAAAGACAAAGCCCGACTGTGGCTGGCCACCGTAATCACACCCAGACCGAGACTAGCTCACCTGTCCGTGCTGACAGTTTGCTTAACCCGCATCCCAACTCTCCCACCCAGTCGGGCATTTAATCTCGGCAACATTTCCTTTTTGGCTGGGAGCTTGTGGTGCGACATTTCCTTCCAGTGGCCAGCGACCAACGAGCAGCCATAGCGAGTTGTCCCCTTGGACTGCGACAGCCCTTTGCCGTTGTCGAAAACAAAAATTAGCCGTGCAGCAAAATGGCCAAAGGAAGTGGCAAGTAACTACCTGGCTGCAGTCGCAAGCACCAACAACTGCCACTACCACTACCACGTCTCTCAATCTACCCATCTAGCACTTCCTACCCATAACCCGCTATCTGCTACCTTTTACCATCTACCATGCAGTAAAAATTCGCTAATGCGCAGCTAATTAAGTTCAAAGCCTGGCTGCGGGCCTCGTTGCTGTTGCCTTGGTTGGTTGCTCTGCAGCTGTCTCTTGCAGCTGGCAGCTTGGTAACAATTTTAGCCAAGTTGAAAAAGGCGCTTCTGTACTAAATTACAATGCTAATTTTACCACTTATGTATATTAATAATTTTATTTTATGAAAGAGCGGTCATTGGCCGTGTTACAAAAAAAAAAATTCAACTCATTCATAATTTAAATAATGTTTACAAATATTTTCTAATCAAATGATTGAAAAGTCTTAATTAACTGTTAAGCTGTTGTTAATGTTGGGCAGTTAAAATGTTGCTGTTGTTGTAAATGCAACAAGTAATCATAAAAAGTTGAAATATTTACTGGGTGTTATACGACCCTGTAAATTACAACTTTACGCATCTGGGGTAACATTTAATTTATGTGTAGCCTGTTTTAGGCACCATTAAAAATGCAAAAATACATAATTTGCTTGCCACAACCGCTGCTGCAGAGTGGACTTCACTTCATCAGGCACATTAGAAAAGTTATGCCACAATTTTTATTTTATTTTATTTTTTATTTTTTCCTTCTATGCGACAACGCCTAATTTATATGCAGACTGAATTTTTTGTGTTTTCAGCTTCATACTACAATCATATACAAATTGCCCGCTGGGCGTGTGGCGCTTTGGACTGCGCTGTGTGCGTTGATTAAATACTTTTGTCAGTGGTTCTTAAGTGACACTTAATGAGTGCAGTTTGGGACTGGCAATTTAGTGGGCGCGGTTAGCTTGTGCACAGCAAGAACTAACTAACTAAAAACTAGAAAGTTCTTTCTGCAATCAACTGAAATAAAATGAGACTCGCTCCATTGCGTCTCTGGGCAGGCGTACTTACAGTTTGGAAACAACAACACACAGTTAAGAAACCACAATTACACAAAACCCATATATTTATACCCTGAACCAATTAAAAATGGGTAGAAAGGGTGTGATAATATTGTGCAGAAGAAGACAGTAGGCTGGGGACTTTATAAAAAATTATCAAGTTTATTTCATTTCATAGATAACTGTTTCCGTTTCGGGAATTCCGGCATGAATCGATTTTCGATAACAATAAAAGCTACAATTAATGCTAATCAATTGCAAACACAAGAGTAAAGTCCCAAAAGTAATCTCATATTGGTCTCATGATTAACAGCCGACGCAAGCATTTTCTGTAAATGCAAACTACGTTCAGGGTCTATCGTAGTCGAGCTCACTCGAGTACAACATTCTAGCTTGTTGTAGTTTGCAGCTGTTGATAAAAGTGTCCTCTTAACAGCCGTCTGGTGGCGATTGCAATTGCAATTGCTCTGTTCTCTTGTGGCATTGCCGCATTGTCGTTTGTCTGATGAGTTTTTAAGCACAAACAATAACAACGCACAAATGCAACAAATGCAACAACTACAACAAGTGATATCCTCGAATCATGCCACAGTTGCACAGCTATTCATTCGAGTCTGTGGCCAGTTTAGTTGCGTAACTGAATTTGGTTCCATTTGCAATGCAAATGTTTTGGAATTTGTCCGACTGGTCTTATAATTTCAGCTAATTCCTAATTGGCATTTGTTTGCTGTATTTGTCAACTTTGTATATTGTATTTAATATGCTACATGCATACAGAATTCAGTTAAATGAAAATTGGAAATTGTTGCAAATTTAGCTTGAGCTTAAAATTTTAATACATTTTCTATGAATTTAAGCTTATTGTAATCTCTTTACTAACATTAATTTTAATATTTAAGTAAATAAACTATGAAAACATTGTATAAATTATGTGGCTCTTTCATAAATAGAGGCTCGATATTTTATGTATTAGTTATTTGTATAGTTGTATATTTTGAATATATAATTATAACAAAATGATTAACATAAGTGGTAAAGTCTCATATAGTAAAAATATATTTAATAAAATAATGTACATTTTATGTACAATATATAATTACATTTCTATAATGAAATTACAAATTATATATATATTGTAAAACCATTTTCGACATATCGAAATCAAACAGTCTGAACTGATTAAATGGGCAGAAAAATGTGGCCAGATAAAGGGCTAATGCGAAATGGACAAAACATGATTAAAAAGCCGCTTAGCGTCAAAATGTTCATTAACCGCTGTGTGTGGTTGCAGGGATAAATAAATGGATGTGAGCGAGGATGTTGTAGCAGCGATGACATGTGAATATTTTGTGCCACACACTGCCGTTACTCATTAATTTAAAATTGAGTAACAACAACAGCAAGCTGTTGCAATGTTATTGCGGCTGCCACACGCGACACGTGTGTGAAATGGCTGTGACACTATATTGAGCCCTTTGAGCGCCGACTGACAGACAGCGATTGCCGCAGATGCCGTTGATGCCGCTGATTGTTCAATCCAAACAGCTCCTGGTGGAAACTTATGCATTAAATCACTAAAGCGTATGACAGGATTATGCTTACGGCCTTACATAAATCATATCCGACTCTATGGCAACTCCATGCACGAGGCTCGCCTCGCTCGCAATCCTTGCGCTGCATAATTCTGCTGGAACGCACAGTGTCGAAAAAGTCGACTAAATGGTTTTAAAGACTAACAAAATGTTATATTAATTTTAGTGTTTTTCTTTTTTATTTTGTTTATGTACGGAACGACCACTTTAGAGCTCGCCTAATGACAAGCTAAAACTTTTTGGGTGCATTGTCAACATTTGGTTAACTTTAAAATAATATGAAAAAAAAACCGGGACCCTAGCATATCCTCAGGCGCGTGCATTGTTGCCAGTGTTGCAAGCGCAGCACAAAAATGGCAGATAATCGCCAGCTAATACAATGAATGACCGCCCCCGGATGCGGATCCATTCGTATTGCCATTAAATTCAATTACATGACAATAACGTGGCGCTTATGGCGCTGCGGTCCACAAAAATTGAATATAAAAATAAAGCTGATGCTGATAAAAACTGCAAGCCAAAGCTAAACTAAAGCTCCTGTGCCGCGTGCATAACTGAATGACCCCCACACAGAGAGTGAGTGAGAGGAAGGGTGGCGAGGAAGGGTGGCAAGTGTGCCACCAACTATCAGCGAGAAATTATGATTAGGTTTTGGTAAAGTTTTCGACGCAGTCAGCAGCCACTTGAAAGCTGCCACAATACACACTTTGCGGCGCCATTGCTATTCAAGCGTGGACAAGTCAAAGCATGCGGCATGCAGCATGCAGCATGCAACGTACTCACTTCGTAACAATAGAGTCTAAATTCTGCAACGTTGGCATTTCACTCTTCAGTCGAATGGTCCGCGGCACATTGTGTGGGCTGCTTTGTGTAATCGCTTCATAATGCGCCCCAAAATTATGATAATTTTCTCTTTTCAATGCAGCAGCTTTTTGGCTGACAAGTTGTGAAATTTGGCTGCGACATTTACAAAAAAAAAAATAAAATGTCATTGTGAGTGCTTTGTCTGTTCGCTGTTTTCAAGTGCATTTTGAAATTACGTTCAAAAACAAGAAATTAAATTTTACCAATATTTACCAATATTTGCACAATTATATTTATTGTAAACCTTGGTTATTTAAATAATTGTGATCTAAATTTGTTGCCACTTTAAAGCCGGCAATTTTTTATTATGCTTGAAGCAAGCGGGGAAGAATTCACATATTATATATATAAATATTTACATTTTTCCGTCATAGTTTTTATTATTTTGAGCACAACGGCTTTCTAAATTTCAATACCGTTATTAATATACATTTTTCGTAGGTGACTTCAAAAAAAGAAACAAAAATTGCTGCTGAAAAAATGTAGAGCTTATTTTGCGCATTCCATTTGGTACAACGATTTCCTCTGGCCATAATCAGTTTTTCTAAACATTTATTTGAAAGTATTTACATAATATTACGATTGTCATTTGAGTCAGCAATTTGCATAAATATTTTTGTAAGTGTGTGGCCAAAAGTACGACATAAATGTTATTGTTCCCGGAACGGATGCACCAGGAGCAAGTAAATTGTGAACAAAAAGGCAATTTGTCACAATCACAATTATTACACACACAAAATGACAGACATTTGAAAACCAAGCAGCTGGAAAACAAGCCAAGACAGCTGCAGGGCCTACTATATGGGGGTTTGGGTGTGAGGTTTCTGTTCCGACAAGTGTAACGATGATGCAGCAAACATTCTCCAAATATATATATATAAATATGTATATATATAGGTATGTATGCAGGATAGGAAAGGACACCTGAACACGTTGTTCTGCCACATTTTGTCATAATTTTTAGTTAATTTCAAAAGTGCAAATCATCGATGCCTGGCAACGGGCTCACTCTCAGTAATGGCTCTTGTTCTTGTACGTTCTGGTCCTGGTCCTGCTTCCTGGTGTTGGTGTTGGACGAGTGTCAGCTTTTTGACAAATTTTGGCATCATTGCTCATTGGATGCACGCTCGTTCAAACTATGCAATATTTTAAGGGCCGTTCCGTGTAGAATTTCCATTTTGTTACTGCTAGCATATTCCAATTTTTTGCCACCGGGCATCCGTTGTGGTCCTTAATGCTTACGGACATGTTTTCTCTTTGGTTGGCTTGCAGCAAGTTATTTGTGCTTCTTTTTGGGCATGAAAAAACATAGTTCAGTTTTAGTCCTTTGGAGTTGAGTGCACATATTTTTCAGAGTTTTATCAAGTGATGTTCCCTTATGGATGTTTTACAGGATGTGGAAAATGTGGTTTTGATTGAAGTTCTGTTATCGATATTGGTATCGTAGTTGCTCAACAGGACGACTGCTTTAACAACTTCTCTTAGTCAAATTATTCGTATTTTACTCCTCATTTTGTTATTTAATTAAATTAGATTTATCTGTAAAAGGTTACTCTATAGATAGGCAAAACATCTTTATATATTTTTTTTTATATATATTATTTATTCACATTTCATTTATAATTAGTATTTAATTTAAATGTGTATAATTACTTTGTGAGCCGTGTTTAATAGAACTATATTGTTGTCGGTTTTAGTTGGAAAATAAAAGACCTAAAATAAAAGACCTAAAACCTAAAAAAAAATATATTTAAGCTCGCAATGAGTAAGTTGTTGAAATGCGACGAAAGCTTTAATTGATTAAGCTTTTAACATTGTTGTTGTGTTGCCGTTGACCAAAGCCGGTTTTGGTAAGATGTCATGATGCATTTTGCATAAAGTTTTTAACACAATTTGCTCGTTGGATGCGATGGGGCAACGAAAAGGCAATGACAACAACACAAACTGGTCGATCGGCGCAGCACATTTAAAAAGTATTTTCCACAAGCTCAAAGCGAACAGTTGGCTTCGAGACGGTGACGCGTGCGCACAACGAACGGAACGGAACGGTAAATAGTGCTGCTTGCAACTGAAACGAGCAGAATTGAAACGGTGTAAAGTGCCAGCAATGTGAAAATATGATTAAATATTGTACAATTGTTTCATATGAATGAGCATTCTAATTAAACGAATTCCTTCAACATACTTGTGTATTTAAAATTGAAAAAAACTTCTCTGTGTCCACAGGTACAGCTGATAATAATTACAAAATGGCGGCTATGAAAATTTGCATATTTGCGCTGCTTGTGGGTAAGTGGAAAACACTTAATTGCATATGCCAATTAGTGCAATGGCATCAGACATCAACATAATGAACAATAATATTCAAATATTCGTTTGGAATCGCCATCAATTTGCCTTAAATCGAGTACCAGCTGAAACTTTAGAGCGGCAAATGCATATTAATAACTGTGAAAACATTTTACCTCATTATTCAACTGCAAAATTGAACTGTCGACAACAGAATTTCAGCAATATGATTGCTTTTCATGTTTGTGTTCATTTTCGGGTTATTTATTTAATTGTATAGACATATGTAGACAGCATATAAATGTATATGTTACAATTTACTTGTTTTAATTCATATTCAACTAATGTCGCTGTTGCAGTCGCTGTTTAACAGTTTCCACAGATGAAAATTCAGGCATTTTAGTAACCAAATGCGTGGTGTGGCAGCTCATTAAATATTGGTTGCCGCCCATAATGGCCAAATATATCTGTGCAACGGCAACACACATTTAAAATTTTATTTTGTTAATTGTCTTGTTTAACTGATATTTAAGCAATTGTTGCGTGTATGGGTGTTAAACATATTTTGTAATTATGTTAAAATGACCATGAAAATTATTGGCAATTGTTTGCGCGCCACTCAAATTAAATGTGCGAATAATTTGGCGAATGTGGAAATATTTTTGTAAAATTACTGGCAAATTTTGTGTGCAGAATGTCAATTAGCTGATTAAATTAGAATAACGTGCCAATAATAATAAAAATAAAAATGTATGCACCACAATTACATACAATTTTTATAAAACATATATTGATATTACTGTATTAGCATATTTTTATATTTTTACAACTTATATCAATTTTTAAAAAATAATATAAGCCTTTTGAACTTAGTCTAGACAATTTGAATACGCTCCATTAATTTGCCTAACAGTTGAGTGAGCGACTTGAAAAAGTGCTTGCAACTTGTTTATTTTTAATCTTTTTAATGTTCAATGAACTTAACACGCATGTTCGACGCACATTTATTTCTGCGACGACAGCCACAACACCCACAAAAACTTGCTGACTCGAATTGAATTCGACGAAAGCGTACAAAAACTTTGGTTATTTTTTTTGGTGAAATTTCAACACGGTGACAGGCAAAGGCACTCAATTAATCTAGTTTAACCGGACTGGTCGGAGAGCTGTATTCTATGCCAAACTTGTTGACAAACTGTCAGATCGACGGTTGAGTCACGTAAAATACTCAAACCGCACAGCCAACAGCTAACCGTTTCTGCATTTGCCACGACAAAAAAAAAACGAAATGCAAAGCTACATTTGAAAAGCAAACTAAAGGCTTAAAGTATATAAATTGGAGATAGCTGAAAAAAAGCTAAATAAAGTCGCCTAGTTGCTGATAAATTTGATGGCATCTGAACAGCGCAAAAGAGTATAGCCAAAATCAACTACGAAAGTCAAAGCGACATTTCTGCTTATGTGTTTTAGTTTTATTTTGTTTTTTCTTTTTGACCAAGTTGTCCACGAAACGTGTTTCAATGACAAACCGCAGCAGCAGAGCCAACAACAGCAAAAGCAACAACTTGTTTCTTGTTGCCTGACACTTTACGCACTAATTGCTCTGTGGAATTGTTTCTTTATTAACGTTTAATCGAATGTCAGACAGCCGCACCCACATCAGCCCCCTTGCCGCAGAAAGCCACTTGTCGACATTGTTGTGTGTTGAAATTGAATTGAATTCGCCATTTCTTGCAATTGTGTGTGTGAGTGTTTTTTTTGCGCCATGTTGCTGATTAAAGTGGTTTACCTTGGAGTGCATATTGTTGTTCATTCTGTCGGAAGTGCATGACTGACTCTGCATTGCTCTTGATTGAACTGTGTGAACCAGTCGCAAGTGAACCAGTCGCACCCATGGACTGCCTTGGCTTTGTATCTGCTTGTAGTGGAAAACAGCTGATGGCACTGTGGAAACAGCTGTTCTTGTGAATATTGCTTGAACACGCTGAGGTGTTCAGCGCAACTTTCACTTTTAAGGTCACACGTTCAATTTGCTAATGCGGCAATCCAGTCCGGCCATAGTCAGTAAGGCATAATCAGTCGACATATATTAAGTTGGTATAACTGGTTTTGAGCGTCTGAAAATGAAACAAATATAAATAATTAACGCGTACACTTAACAAAATTATGGATGCAGTAACCAGCCGGCATTTAAAAAAAATATACCTAATTTTTACATGAATATATTTAAATTATTAAAATGTGTAAATGTTGAGGATGCATCATTCATTAAATAACTTTGGAGGCTAATCTTCATTGTGTTCAAATTCAATGACACAGATTAAACAATAATAGCAAAGTTATGCAGAAAATCAATTCATGACAAAAAATATGTAAGAAAAAACGTTAAATGTAAATTACATAAACAATGGAAATTATGAATATTCAAATTCAATTATTCTAGTTAAATATAATATTTATCGTAATAAAAATGAACTGATATTAAATAATTTTAATTAAGCATTAAGCACTAATTTAGTACATTTTCTCTCTCTTTATTTACTTTATGAATTTTACAACTAATAATTTGTAAATATTTTCTTTTTTTTTGCACAGGGACAACCCTGGCTCAGCGCAGCAATTTCCGTGTTGGAGCTGGTCATCCGCCATCCCAACGCCATTTGCCACCAAGGACACGTGATCCCGTCCAGGAGGCGGCAGTGGAACCCAAACGGAAACAGGCACAGTCAGCATTAAAGTACGAGGCCACCGAAGAGTGCCCGGAACCAAATGGCTTCTATCCGGATGGCAAACAGTGCGACAAATACTATGCGTGCCTGTAAGTTCCACAGCAAATGTACATGAATATTAAATTATCATATTTAATGTTTAAGTTTGATAAGTAATATTTATTAAATCACGTCTTCATCAAATCATGTATATTGATTTGTTTATACACAGTAAATAGCTATCTAGCCTTGGCAGCAGGCAGCTGATTGGAACATCCAGTTGAAAACACCTAGGGGATTTGCTTTGCTTCCTGTGGCCAATGATGCGTATAAACGCGCTGTGCTTATCTTTCGCACCATTGGGTTCCCAAGTGAGCGTAATCAATAATTCAGCCGTTCTACGAAAGTGTTAAAATATGACTGAATCCAGTTGATGTGTTGGCACTTTTGGGATATATTCAAATTATTGGTGTATTTGCAATGGCTTAAATATAATTGGCACTGAGATACTCTGTTGCTGTGGCTGAGTTACCTTATAAAAGTATATTTGCATTTTTATTTGTTTAGTTAACTGGATTTAACTTGATTGGTTTATTTAATTACAGGGATGGTGTGCCGACGGAAAGGCTGTGTGCGGACGGAATGGTCTTCAATGATTACACACCCATCGAGGAAAAATGTGATTTGCCTTATAACATTGATTGCACCAAGCGCTCCAAGCTGCGTGAGTATAAACCAGAATTCTGGTTTTTTGTATTTTTTTTTTTATAAATATTTTCAGTATGCAGACCGTGTTGTTTAGGGGCAAAAGCGTTGAGGAATCCCACGCTTTGTGCCATATTTAAACCTGGCCAAAATCAGCCCAATAAACGCGAACCGTGTCCGCACTTATTTGCTCGTTATTCGTTCTGCTGTTTTAAAAATTCAAGAGAAAAAAATACATGAAAACCAGAGTTATTTAATATGCAAACGGCATAGCCTCGGAGGTGGTTAACCCAAATTGTTGTCGTCGATAGGCCTTTGTGGTCTTGGTTGGAGTTAGAGTTGGGCTTTGTTTTGGTGCTTCAGTTTTATTTTATCTATTTCTTGGTAGACTTGTTTTATTTGTGATTTTATTAGTTCATTTTGTCACGCTCCATATGACTTAATGTGCACCCGACACGTGGTCTCCAACTGCTCCGGTATCTTCCGCATGACAGCTGAAAAATTGACGTCAGTCGTAAAGCTAATTTGCATAATACTGCAATCTAAGAAAAGAGGCTTAAATTTTAATGCATTTCCAATTTTCAATTTTCAATTGTCCAATTAGTGCTCTCTTCCTTAAACTCCATTAAATTCTCATTAAATATTCAAATATTATTTGCCATGATATTTGGCTCAATTAAAACTGGTTTTCTCTTCCAATATTTGTCTATTGTCTTTAAGTCCAGTTAATATTCTAACTTTTTTTGTGTCAGGCACTTTACATAATCTATTTTAGTCTAAGCAAGAGTCCAGCATTGTAATTCTTAAATACTTCTTTGCATATATATATGCACTCTGCTGGCCATTTTATAGTACTTTGCACTGTTGCCAAACTGTTGTGGCAATAAACTTCTCCTCTAGAGAATAAAAAAGTCCTGGCGTGGAATGTGCCTGGCACACTGCAAACTGGACTAAGAAATAAACCACAAGCGACGACTCCTAGAAGCTGGAGCAGTTTTTAAATAAAGTACAACAACAACTGAAAAATAATTTAAATATTAAACAAAGAGATTTTAACTTTATGTACTTTGGATATAGAAATCAGTTATTCTAAATATAAATTTAATTTAACAGATAATTAGAGATACCAAATACTATTTATATACATTTTATGGAGTTTTTCCTATTATTTCCTGTTAATTAATTTAGGAGCTAAATTCTAAATAAAAAAAAATAAAAAATTCTGAATATCGAACATAGGCAGGTCTTCCATTAAAGAGCAATATTTAAGTGCATATTGTGATTAATTATTAAATTCCCTTTATTTAAATTAAATGTCCACAGAAACTCCACAACCATCGCAGCACTGTCCACGGAAGAACGGGTACTTTGGCCATGAGAAGCCAGGCATTTGTGACAAGTTTTACTTCTGCGTCGATGGACAATTCAACATGATAACGTGTCCTGTTGGCCTGGTCTTCAATCCCAAGACTGGCATCTGTACGTGGCCCGATGAGGTCGGCGTCACTGGCTGCAAGTCGGAGGACATCTTCGAGTTTGCGTGCCCCAAGGTGAACGAGAGCATTGCCGTCACACATCCACGCTATGCGGATCCCGACGACTGTCAGTTCTTCTATGTGTGTGTAAATGGCGATCTGCCCCGTCGCAATGGCTGCAAACTTGGCCAGGTGTTCGACGATGATAACAAAATGTGCAACTGGGCACGCTTTGTGCCGGATTGGTAAGTTTGATAAGCGCACAAAATTCAAATCCTTATTGAAATTGCTATTTTAAATTTATTTTTAGTGCTGACTGGTATAAGGATCGCTTCAGTGATGCCGAGCTCTATGATCTGGAGAATCCCAAGCCAAAGTCAACGACCACCAAACGGCCAGCTCGAGTGCGTGGCGCCTCCAGACGTAGGCCGCAGTCGAAGGTGGTCAAAGAGGAGGAGCCCGAGGAGGAGTAGAAGGCGGGGATAGCTGGCCAAAGTGTCGACTGTTTAGTTTTAAGTTTGTCATTCCTGATTACGAATAAAACAGACCTTTAAACCTGCATTCCTTCCAAGTTGGCATCTTATTGTTGAAGGCCTTTTCTGCATATGTATAAATTTAATTGTTAAGGTTGTTCTACATTTGCTGTATATATGTGATAAGCGTATTTAACAAATTGTATACATATTCTTTATCTATCATTTATTGTTTATTAGCCATGCAACAATGCCAAGAAATACGTTCAAGTCTCTTGCCTTTCTTGCCAACGTTTAGGTCAACAACAAAAAACCCATATGGGTTGAGATTCTTTGAACACAATACTAGCTGTTGCCAGAATAACACAATTTGAATGCGCATCCAGACGACAACATGGAGGATTCCATTTTTGAAAAGGGTCTTCCCCCTTTCTGCCATACTTTTTCAAAACAAAATCATTGCATTTATATTTCTCTCTATCTCGCTCGAGCATAAATTCAATTTGCCATTGAGCGTGCACAAAAGTATGCAACAGACTAGCAACAGCTCGACACTCATAGATTCACACACTCACACACACACACACACACGCACATAGACACATACACGTTCTTGGACATGTGTATGACGCTTGGCAGATAAAACGTATCGAATTGCATTGTGAAAACTGTGAACAGTTGAGATTCGAGATTTAGAGAAGCCATTACCAGGACGGATAAGAGGAGGGTGTGCGGCTGTTTATGGCTGGGAGGCGGTGGGAGGCGATGGCGGCGGTGAACTCGTAAATTGTATTGCTTAAGTGGCAAACGTAAAATCTCCGACAGCGATAAGATATTTCACTTGGCTTTTGCCAAGGCATTTGTTTACGCATTGCATTGAAAGACAATTGGCCAATGCCAAGATAAGAGGATAAATTGTTGTCAATAAAAGCATATTGAATTTGAGTTAATTCGATCAAAGCAACCAGTTGAACGCTTTCCGATTTAAAGAAAATTTCTTTATAGGAGAAATATCTTTACACTCTGAATTATTTACTTATTTGAATTTGGGCTTCTGTTCACAGGAGTATTTAGTGGCCTAATTAATTGAGTACCATCAATGAATAAATATTTAACTTGAAGTTCAGATTGAAATTGTTGGTAATTTTATTTTGAGCGTATATTATATATATTCAAATACGTCTGCCAAATGTTATTAATCCTTGAGTTCAATCGATATTTCATAAGGCCTTTAAAAGGTCTATAGCTGAAGGACTCCCAAACATTATTAATTGTTTACTCTATAAATCCCGAGACATATGCTAGACAAGCAGACTAACTTGGAAACTCGTAAACAAAACTATTTTGGAAAACAAATCAATGTAAGCCGACAAATCTAGAAGTTCTTCAAGTTGGCAATTTCTGATAGATAGGCTTGTTCTGTTTTATTGCCTCGTTAGCAATATGTATATAAGACAACACAATCAGTTGCTTAACTTAACACCTAACTTTATATTTACCCACGTACAAAACCAAACAAATTTAACCCAACCATCAAAGCGTGCCATTGTCCAACCATGGATAAAGGCCTCAACTGGAGCAGTGCGTGTTTTGTGTGTGTTTGGTGTTAATCAACAACTCAATTCAGCTGAACTCAACTCGACTCAAATTGAGACAACTTCACCCAAAGGCGACTTATGATGCCGTTCCTGGCGCACGACCACGTCCGGCACATTGGGGTCAGGTCAGCCTTTTAGCCCGTTGGCTTCTAATTAATCAAGTAATTCTGACTGCCAGCAGTCGCCAAGCTGAACGAACTGGCGTCATGCTGTCAATAATTTGGACCGACCTGTGACACGCTCAACATTGCCTACTCATCCATTTCTTGTCCATGTCGGAGCACCTGCTGCTGCGGTGCCATCTAAAAGGCATTTCATCGAACTCAGCGCCTACTTAATCAACTGTAACATGGACATGTCCGAGCACGCCTGTCACCTGGCAGATTACGCCGGGGCACTCCCTCCTTCCCAAGTCGCTGCCTGCTTGGACTAGAGTTGTGCGGGCCAGCCCGCCACAAATAACTTAAACAAAATTAAAGCTCAACCAGAAAAAAATGCACGACATTAAAATTTAAAATTGTTATATTTTATGTTTGAAATTTAATTATTTATTTGATCATATTTACTCATCTAATTGAGATCTATGCTCTGTATTTTTGTAGTTTATTTTTTAAGACTACTATTAACAAAGTATATCAAATATAATATAGTTCTATGTTTAATATATATAATTTTTTCTTTTGCCTCAAGCATTACATTCAAGTGAGTTCTGAAAGTGATAAGAACTTATAATAAATACTTTAATAAAACAAATCAATAATTTTTTTTTTTTAATTTAACTTTGCCAGAATATAAATTTTGTAGTCGCACGGAGTTGGCTTAAGATCACTACCATGTCGCGAAATAAACACCCAAATTAAGCAACTCTTGTTTACACACTAGAAAATGGAACGTGAACACACACAGATAGAGAGAGAGAGAGACAGAGAGGTATATATATAAAAAGAGATAGAGAGAGAAGCCCTTTGGTGCTCGTATTAAATGTCCAGTTTGACACAAACAAGTGTTTACATAATGACAACAACAATTTGCGTAATTATCGCAGTCAACAGCATCGCAGTTTAAATAGTTGTCTGCTCCCAACTGGTCCCGAGTCCTTATTAAGCGTTACTAGGCAACCTCTTAAATGACGTCACATGTTTTCTTCTCTTTCGACAAAAGTAGTGAAATGGCTTATTGAAAATTTGTGCAATAATAGAGACTTGAATATAATATTTGGAAAATAATAATAGAAAATGTTTGCTTCATTTTATTGATAAGTGCATCTGTTACTCGAATATAGAAACACATCGATTTCTCAATGCAATGTCTTAAAACTAAAGGGTATTTATACAGCTGGGTTCAGGGTATATGGTAGTCGAGTTCACACGCCTATAGTATTCTTTCTTATTTTCTGTTTTTGTAACCTTGATAGTTTGGTGGCGTGAGTTGGCTAATTGATGATGATGACCAAAGTGGGGGTTGCCTTCAGATCAGCTTGACAAAAAAGTTAAGCTTTTGGTGATGTGCAATACTTTTTAGTTGATGGGTGTAAAGCAAACCAGAGTGGAACTTTTTCTTTTGAAAGTTTGTGTTTAAGATAAACGATATCTTAATAAGTTGGTCAATCTATCGTACTAACACGCATTTAACAGCGATTTATCTCACATTCTAATTTAATATTTTATGCATCATGTTTTCTTCCTAAGGAAAAAACACTTAAAGGATATTAGTGTACGTGTTCGTGTTGCAAAAATAGAAAGTATAGAACATTATTTTATATTGAAGTAAATTATATTTTCCATTCCGCTTTTATCTGTTTATAAATTCGAGAGTTAAGAATCCTAGCTTAACCCAAATTTAATACATTGCTTTTTTTTGTGTAGGAGTCTTGGCGCTAAAGCGGCATCTTGGACATGATGCCGCTGCTGGTTATGTCTGCTTACTGAGTAATGTGGGCACAAAAACATGAAGACTAACAAAAAAATAAAAAATTCAAGAAAAGAATATGCCAATGCCTTATGCTGGACAAGAGTTGATTGTTTGCTCCTTGGGCTATTTGCTTTCTTGATGAAATAATTAAATGTCATTCATTGAGGTCCTTTTGCCGTTTATGCTCGGCCCGCCGCTGCTGTGCAGCATCTGCTGCCAGTGTTCCTCCTTTGCCACGGATTCTGTGCCACGGAGTCTGTGGCATAAGTCTGTGCCTCTGATTCAGACGCGGTCTTTCGTAATTGTTGACCACTTGCGCATTTCCTTTTTGTGAATTTGCTTCTGTAACTAATTTGTGCAGACGCCTTGGGGCGGTGTCCTTGCCCCCACAACACTTTGATTTTAGCGTTGACGCCCACAGCCACCCACAATTTCTTCAGAAAGTTCATTAAACTTTTGTCAGGGCAACAAATACCGCTAGCTAATTAAGTGCTGCACACTTTCGGGCTGCCCAAGTTTAATAAACTGTCTTCAACTTTGTCACACCTGACAGATCTCGTCGCCATGCGCCCAATTTGCATATTCATAAGCCCAAAACTGGCCACAGTTGGACTTGAAATACGTTTGAATCATTTCACAGCCACTTTGTTGGCAAAGTTATGGCGTCTTAGCAATTTTATGATTGAATGGCAGACGAGTGAAAAGTTTGTTAGTTTTTTTTTTTTTTGTGATAAGTTGCTTTAATGAAAATTTTTACTGAAAGGTTATTATGATTGTTGGACTGCTATGAGTACAAATGAAATTAAAAATATCATTTATATTTAAATTATAGTGATAAGTATACAAATGTTTGTTTGTGTTGTACACATTGCCAGCCAGCAATTTTCACAATGGTCAAAATAGTGTTCTACCATATGTAAGCCCAAATGTTACCAGTTAAAAAAAAAAAATAATTGCCTCGTCTATTATAACCCAATCAATTTAAATTTTGTAATAAGTATACTATATTTTTTACATTCGAAGCTGAAAGTAAAAATGTTCACATTAAAATAACTTTATATTTAATTAAATATATATTTAATATTTATTTGAATGCTGGAATTCAAGCTTTAAATTTGACGAATTTTTATAAAATCATAGAGCTGTTTTTCTGGCTCCAATGCACAATAATATTTAAATATATTTATGATTATGAGTTATAAGTAGTTAAAGTCAGTGTAAAGAATGATTTAAATAACTGCCAAGCCAGTGTCAAAATTTTGGTCTTTGCATTACTCAAAAGGGTGAACAAAATGCCAACCTAAAACTGTCCAAAAGTTATGAATTTGGCATGGTACACGCACACACACACACACATACACACACACTGACACAATAAGGCTAAGGCAATTGCATTACAATTAAAGTGCAGGCAATTTGCAGTGGTACAGTTACCGCACCAGAAATTAGTTGCTCGATGCTTGCTCGCCTTAGATAAATCACATAAATTTATTATGATGATGGCATAAATCATGGGGCCCATATATAAAATTGCTGTAGAGTTTTGTTATTATTTTTTTATTCTCGGTTGGGCATTGTTTTCGTTCTCTAAATGCCGCAAAATATGCAATGCAAGCAGGCAGTGGACAACCCAAACCCAGAACCTGCACCAGGACACCAGGAATCAGGAGAGTTCCCCTCTGTCAACGCTTGCCCAGATCTAAAATGCACCGCTGCGTCGCAATTTTCGGACAGCTGTGGCCATATACGAAATTCACACTGTCCCCCAAAAAACAAACGGCAAGCCAGACCCCTTTGGGGCTTTGCTCAAAAATCACTAAAAATTTGTTGTTGTTGCATGAAAATTATTTTCTTGTTTTTGCGCCAGGCAGCAACTAGCAACTAGCAACTAGCAGGCATCCCTGAATACTGCAGTAGTTGCTTTTGTGCTGTCGGTTTCGCAATTTGCTTTAAGTGCCTTGTTTTCGTTATACCCTGCACTAAATCAAGGGACAGGGATTTTCAATTTACAATAATTACTTTATGTCTGTCAAATGCATTTTCACTAATCAGCTATAGCTAAAGTATTTAAGTGTTAAGGTCTCTATTATTTTGAGTATGGTTGCAAATTAAATGTAGATGGAAAAGTCTTAAAATGCACATAAATCACGTTATATGTTCATTTCTTTAATAAATTATTTTAGCTGATTATTTTATTTAATCTAAATGCTGTGTAATTCGTGTGAAAGTTTTTGACAACATTAAATATAGGATATATAAATTTGTGCACGGTATCTCCCCTTTTCTAACACTTTAGTTATCTAATTCTCTGGTTTTTGTGCGGTTGTTGTGGGGTCTGTCATTATTCATTGTCCGTCATGTTCATAATTTTCATGTTAATATTGCCCTTGGGCCATAATGCAGCAACGAAATTAACTCCGCTGTGCTTTGTCTACTGCCAATGTGAATACCGCAGAAACAGAAATCATTTTCCACGCAATTAGCATTCGGAACAGTTTATCGCGAAGCGTTGGCGATTTCTGCCCATCCGATTATGTATTTATTATAGTTGTGCACACTACTGTGATCATTATCATAATCAGATAGAACGCAATGACATATTGCTAAATTTTGGATACCTAATAGTGCTTAACGAAACTTGATACACTTAATACAAAATATTTGTTTAGATAATTAGATTCGGAAATATTTCTGAAGCAGAGGCAAAAAAACGCTTGAGTAAAATTTGGAATGTATGGCCTTGCTTTTCAACCAAATAAAATATGTTACATATGTGTTAAAGTGTTTGATTTAATTTGAAATAAATTTCACACGTTCTAAAGATCTTTCATACAAGTAAAATTTGGCACATCTTATACGATATATTCTTTTTTTATTTTTTGCTAATGGAAGCATTTAAAAATCAATGGCGCCAATGAGTTTTGCGTGCCATATTTGTTGGCAATTTTGCACAATAATTCACTTACAACAAATCAGCTAATGTGCGGTTCATAAAGAATATTTAATAAAAGCTAATCTGGGGTGTCATCACTCAAAATTCGTTGATTTTACTGATTTGCGTTTGCTGAGCTGAAAATTGAAATTTTGCAGATAATACATTTCCGACATTATTTATTCTGCTATTGAATGACGACACATTGCAAATATATATGTGCTTGAGTTTTTATGTATATATATGTAGATGCCCCAATGCCAAATGAAATTAATCGATATGTGGTTGGAGAAAAGGAAGGTTTTTAATGCTATTGTTAAATTGTGGTATTGTCTTGCAGAGCTTATTGTAAAATAAATAAGACTTATCGCATTTGAATGAAAACATATAGATAAAAATATAAATTTAGGGCTATGAATTGATTTTATACCAACTGAATTATCATTAATATTGAATATAATTTTCAATAGCCCACTTCAATGGATTTTCTGTATTAACGAATATTTAGTATTCATCATACATATTTGTATATAAATGCGCACATTTTAGTCCTAGCTTATTACTTAAATTTAAAGCAAATGTTAAAATGGTATATTTTATATATATTTTATCAATTTATATACACAATGCATTTTTTAATTAGAATATAAAAGTGATTTTGAGAACAAAGCTCTTTTCTGAATTTCTAATGCCATCAGCAAATAGAATTCGAGGCTCGAGTATTGGCGCAGAAAGTGCGTTGGGAATGGAGGCGCCACTTGAAGTTGATTTGACTTTCTCCACTTGCGTCAAGTTGAGCATCAGTTGGTGTGCTCAACTCCTTAATGCCTACAGATTTACATATGTCTATACATATGTACAGTGAAATCCGTGCTCCAGGTCGATGTGAAAGTGGCACCTGCAGCTTGGCAGCGACTTGGTGTGACTTCACTTGACAACGCTGCATATTTGAGGGCGTCTAAGTGCTGGGAAAAGTGGGAAACGCGTCGTCTGACACATCATGAATGCTGTTTTGGCTTCCCCTTATTGTTTTAAGCGTCAACAAGAAGAGTCACATCAAATTCAATATGCAGAACAACATGAAGTGGGAGCATTGATTGTGTTTGCCCCTGGCAGACAGCAGCCACGCCCAGGCTGGAGCTGAAGAGGCGCATTTTAACAATGCCGTTGACATTCCAAGTGCATAGACGAGATTCGAGGGCGGTGAGGTGGTGTGTGAGGACTACACCATACTTCTTGCTAATGCCTAAAAATGTGTAGAGCTCTTGAACCTGGATGCCACTCGAGGGCCGGCGTCGACATCCTGTGCTGCAGTTGCAGCTGCATCAGCCCCAGCGCCAGCATCAGGGACCATTTTACAGACAAATTGTTAAACAATAGCAGTTTAGGACAGACACCCAATCGACTGTCAGTCAAGTGGAAATCACTGCACTTTTGAATTTTCAAATATTGACTACTCTGCATATTGATTGGGTTTTGTTTTTGGCGTTAATACTGACTGGATTTAAGGATTTAATTCTGTGCCGGCTGCAGCTACGGCTGCTACAGCTGCTCTTGTTCAGCACCCCAGCTGCTTGTCATCTACACCTCATCATCAACTTGTTGACGTTTTAAAAGCTGCTCACAGGCCCCCGCGTCGGCTACGTGATACGGGATATGAGGGATGTGAAGGACTGGGCCATATCAAGGGAGTTCAAGCCGCACGCTGTTTTATGGTTATGCAAAATATTTTATGCGTTGCGCGTTGACATTGTTTGACATTGTAAAAATTGCTTTTAATTAAAATGCTTGGTGCAGAGATATCCTCTCACGCCATATCTTAGCAGCCCAACACCAACTGGAGTATCAACAATGAGTAAAAAGCAGCATATCCAAATTTACGTATTTTTATACTTACTCAAGGTTAAGCGGCTTTAAACCCTTTGCAGGGGGTATTTTAAATGCAGCTTGCAACGCATTGAGGCAGATACTTGAGATCTCATCGAGTATAAAAACTATATATATATATATATTTATTTTTTTTGCATATCAATTTTGACTAAGTTGAGATGAGTTCTTCAATCAGCAACTTTTTGATTTGACGTTCTTAAGGAAGACACCTCAGACCTCAATAGGTATATGTAAATAAAATAGATCCATATGATATAGCTAATATCCGAACGAACTGTAAAAGGTTTATACTTTTTCTTATTATGTGATTCATAAACATTTCAAGCAAGCTTATAATTTTTAAATAAGTAAATCTCAAAACAAAAAGCATATGTTGAGTCACAATCAACTTCAGTTCTAAATAAATAAAAGCTTTTAAACATAAATACTTGTAAACATGTCTTTCCTTTAATTGACATTAGAGTGTCGAAAATATGTTATTATTTTTTTGGGGGGGGATGTACTTAGTTAATCCTCTTATCTCAACTGTGGCAATTTAGCTGTATGTCGTTAGGCATCAATCTCAAGTTCAATGGTAATAAATTCAATTCTATAGTGAGCTAGATCGAATTCAATACGAAATCCGCTTAGCAACCCTATAATTAGCCCTCGCAGAGTGTGGGTGCCAGTTGGATTCAAACTGACAGCCACAAAAACTCGTCATCGTCATCGTCATCGATGGTCGACGCTCGGCTTCACAATTTCGTATTTATTTTTTCTTCTCTTTATTGGTCTCGATTTGATTGCATAATCTTAGAGGCTTAGTTGGCTGTGGCAGGCGACAAACACAAAAATGTACCTAGAGCAATACAGACTGACACACACACACACACATACATAGGTTTCTGTATCATTTGAATTAAAGCTGCCAAAATCGTGTTGGGCACTCAATATCCAATTTTGTGGGTCCACTTTGTTGTCGCCATTTGATTCTAATCGTTTCATTATTCAACAAATTATTAATTTCATTGTTTGTGTCTAGGAAAAAATAGAATTTGTAGCCGCATTTATATATATATGTATATAAATATCTATTCTTTTTTTAAACAAAATTCGGATAGTTAATTTACATTTATTTTCTATATAAAATATTTTCTATAGATTTAAAGTAAAATAAATTTCACACATATATGTAAAACTGTTGATATGGACTTTCCTGATAAGGCTTAGTGAAAAAATACTTGGAAAATTTTAACTATTTTTTGTAGAGCTCATTCAGCCTAAAGCAATTAAATATTCTTTTGAAAAATATAGTTTTTTTCAAACACATTTGAAAAGTGCTTCGTTGGCATTTTCGTTGTTTTGTTCTGATATTTGGACAGCTGGTAAACAAAATGTATTATTTATGATTTTTGCTTTTTATTTGTGTGTAATACTTTATTTTTATAACAAACTGTTTGTCATGACCAAAAACGGGCTAAGCCAATAGAGCTAAATGTCATTTAAAAAATGGAATGTTTAGTCTGATTGCTAAAGTGCATAGTTGGCATATAAACTATTTTCATGTATTTATCATTGTGTTTTATTGCTCACAAGTCAGTCTTATAATTCTATTTCAGATAGTTAGTTATTAATTAAATTTGTAATTAATTTTGGTGAATGTGTATCTTAAATTTAACAACCTGCTTAAGTTCTTCTGCTATTGATATTCGAAATGCTTCCCAAATTGAATTGAATTCATAAAAACTCTAAAGTCCTGCTTCTCCTACTGCATCCTCTCCACTCATCGGCTTTTCCAGAGTTGTGCTGTGTATTTTCTATTTTCATGACTTAAGTGCTTAACTGCGTAGCCAAAGAGTAGATGAATAACTATGTTGTTCCTTAACACAACCGCAGTCCCAATCCCAATCTTCAACCCAAACTCATTCGTTCTTTTCCTCCTACACTTGGTTTGCTAAGCGACTATTTTGATGGATTATTTCGATCGACATATTGGCGACAAACAAATCTGTTAGGGGTTGGGGTTTGGGGGATTGGCAGGTACGTCAACTCATTCATTATACAGAATGTTTGCCATTTATGCGATTCGTCTCAGCTCGTTTGTCTTTGCCAGCTGACTGGCGACTAGCTGACTTTCAATTATGCCGCTCTGCGGTCGGACTATAAATACTTCATACAATGTGAATGCGGAAAGGTGTTTATGGTTTGATTTTGATTTGCTTGTGAATGCAAAATATTGATTGATATCTCTGAGCAGGTATTCACGCCTTCTAACTAATTGGCTTAAATTACCAAACATCAGGAATTGGCACAGTTCCTGTTTGATGGCATGCAGTTTAAAGTCAAGTTCAAAAGCTTAGAGACTTGACAGCATTTCCATTTCAATGCCTTTTCTGAGTGTGTGTGTGTGTGTGAGTGTGTGGTTTCTTTTTTGTGTGAACTGACTGTGGAACTGCCTTTGAATGTGTGTGTGTGTCTTATTATTTTGTGCAACTACCACACACTTTTTACCTTTTTACGCCACTTGCTGGGATTTTCTATATCTCGTTGAATTCAAAGAATCTACATCTCTCCCTCTCTCTCTCTTTCTCTCTCTATCTCTTGCTCAATCACTCTGTCTCTGCTCTCAGTCTCGGTCTCGGTTTCCGTCTCTGTTTCTGTCCCGATGGGTCCTTTGGCATACACACGTTGCTCATTTCGCTGGCTAAAAATGCATTTCCTATCAACTGTGAAAAGGAAATGATGTGATGCTCTCGAGCTTTAACGTGCAATCAATCATTGCTGCCATCCTCGTATCTCTGCTATTTTTACAGACCGACACATTTCACACACTACCAACACACCCACTCGCACACCCTTTTCCTGCAGTTCTTGCTTGATCTTTTTTCAATTTCCATTTCCCTGCTGTGCGCCTTTTACCCGTTTTGGACGAGTTGTCAAAGTCATTGAAAACGAGCTTATTAACCCAGGCAAATAGTATTTAGTATTTGTCAGTTGTCAAAGTGTCTGCCTTGCTACTCTTCTGGATTACATTTTCAGTGCACTATTCACATTCCTCGTTGATTCGTTGTATTTCCGTTGCCGCAATTTCCGCTGCCATCTGCATGCACTCAATGCAAAATGCGTGGCAGAAGTCATTAATGGAAGCTTCCATGTCACAGAAGTAAATAAAAGTATAAGAAATCATTTTATTTACTTACCATGTAACTGAAATTACGAAAAAATGTAATATGGATAATTCAAGTGCGCTGAACTCATATAATTAACTATATTTTACTTTAACTAAGTAGATTAAAACTCATTTAAATTTTTGAGTGTGCTACTTTGATTACCATTTGACGTTAAATTAAATCAAAAGTGAATACGAATAATTATTATTATTATTATTATTTAACATATTCCTGCTTTAAATAGAGAATAAAATTATTGGCATTCTTTCTTGTTTTGATATCGACGGAGCAAGGGAGAAAAGCTTTGTTGTCTTTTATATTATCATTTTGCAGTCTTTTATGGGTTGGCAATTATTTATATGATCGATTGCAAAATGAAATTGAATTTTAAATTTCAAATTTGTTGATAAAATCTTTCAGACCATTTTTCTTAAACAATAAAAATCATTTCATCACACGTAGCTTGAGTTCAAGTTCAAGCCTTCCACAGTACCACATGTACACATGGATATGCATATTTATGCCATCCATCTTATCATCCATTTACTCTTACATATTTTTGCAGGCAGTGGTTGAATCCGCCTGCCTACGCATCTGTATGTTCATTGGGAGCTACGTGTCTGGGAGACGTAATTGGCATTTAATGCTCATGCAAAATAGAATGCGTTAACCTCCGTTGTTGAACATGAAATTCAGTTATAAACGCTTTACGCACTTTTAATTTAAGTAAGTTGAATGGAAAAGCAGTGTTCGATAGAATAATAGGCTCGACAATTCCTTGAATTTGTTTGCCCCCTAATTACATTAATTTAACCCAAGAAATGAGTTGACATTTTTTCATCTATTTTTATTTTTTGTGTGCCCTTTTCGAGTTCACTTGTAGCAAGAGAAACCTTTTTGTGGTCAACCTTCAATCTTTTGTGTTGAATGAATTAGATTTTTAATGAACATTGCACTCAATTAAGTTCGAATATTGTGCGATAATTGTTAAGACCAAACGAAGGTAACATCCGCTGTCCACTGGAAGCAGTCTTTGGTTCTTTTTAAATTCCTTAAAAAAGTCGAATAAAAATATAAAAAATGGTCTTTATAATTAAATTAATTAAAATATTTAGGTTAAATTTAATACTTTAATTTTTTTAAATTTGTAGAGTCTGTCGTTTTATATATCGAAGGAATTTGTTAAATAATTACAATCTGATATAAAAAATATCTGATTAATCAATTATCAATTAATACAATTAAAATTAATTACAATAATATTGCACAACACCAGAAGAAAAAAAAATCCGCTGATCATTGGTATTGAATTATATTTTATTTATAATAATAATAAGTCATTGAACAATTATTTAAATAATGCCTTAAACCTGTGCAACTACAAGTTTGGATTAATCTTGAGCTGACTTAAAGATATTTATGGCATCGATTGCGCCACGTCTGGCATATTCAAAGTGAAGACACAGACAATGCAACAATTAACAAGTAAGTAAACATGCTAGCATGTGGAGCATGGACACAAAAACCAAAATGGAACAATTACATTCCC
Source organism: Drosophila multiciliata (assembly GCA_037043605.1). NCBI lineage: Eukaryota > Metazoa > Arthropoda > Insecta > Diptera > Drosophilidae > Drosophila > Drosophila multiciliata. The sequence goes on along the minus strand of JBAMBF010000103.1, from coordinate 1,106,062 downwards.
TAAAAAAAAAAAACTAAAATTGAAAACGAAACCGAAACTGAAACCGAAAATGAAACTCATGCAGCAAATGAGGCAAATGTGGCTGACATACAAACGGGGGCCGAAAAAAAAGAGTTGAAGGTGTTGACAGAGGGAGCAGATGGTGACAAATCACCTAACGGCAAGAGCAAGAGTCGAGGCGTGCCGAGGGGCGAGGCAACTGCCAGCTCTGTGCTGTGGAGGAGGGCGCGGTCGATGGCTGTTGGGCTGTTGGCGCAGTTCCTCAACAGTAGAGAATGGCCTGACAGCCAAAAATGCCGTAAACTTTGAATTTCAAGTGCAAAAAAAAAGGTAAGAAATACTGATAAAAAAAAGTGATGTAAGCCAAGCAAGCTGAAGGATGATTGAATGGAGAATTGGCACAGGGAGAGGGGGCTGCAGGCGCTGTAATCCGTAGTAAGCATTGTTGGCCATTATAGGCTTAATTAAATAATGCTAGTCAATAGGCCTACAAGGAAGCGCCGATAGCGTTGAACTTGAAATAATCGAATTCAAAGCAAACACACTATAAAAAAAAAGCGAAACCAGTTTGCTTTGCAATTGTCAAATTGTCAACTGAGATACGTTTGTATCTTTTGTGTGCCGCTGTACCTATGACCGGTTTTGGCTTATTGTCATCGTGTGTGGGTGCAACTGGACAAAGTCGTCTGTCGCCGATGGGCCGACTGCCAATTCTAGGCACAAGTCCGCACCATATAAAGTGACATGCGCGCCGTCCAAACCACATCATTAAGCCAACGTCGCTCACAGCGCCAACTGTCGAAGTCGACAACCGAAGGATAAATACCAAAATAAAACGCGACGGTCCAAAATACCATTCTGAACAAGTGTGTTTGTGTATCTGAATCCGAATCCGAATCTGTGTTTGTGTCGTGTCGTGAAAAGCAAAGCAGCCAAGTTAACTACAAAATGGCCAGCAAAGTAAGTAAAGAGCAAATATGGGCAGAGACTGCAGCTAGAAGGATATAAAGAAACTTATTCTGATCAAAATATATATATAAATATATTTACATATTTTTATATATGTTAAAACTGCATTTTATTATATTTAAATCTATTCAGTCTGATTTGATATTGAGCCGCTGGTTCGCTGAGGATCAGTATGTGATCCTTCAATTAAACATGTATTTCTTATAGGTTTTTTTTTTTATTTTTTTTTTTTTATGAAAGCGAAAAATGTTGAGTGTAGAATCTTTACATTTTTATAATCTTTGTATTATTAATGTTTTTTTTTATTTACAAAACGGGAGTCACATAAGAAAGAATTATTAAAAAATTAAAAATATTCAACTTAAAACACATTTAAGCTCATAGCAGAAAAGTTTTAAAATGGCTTAATTAATTAATTAATAAAGAGGCTAATTTTATTTTAATTATTATCTACAAATAATAAATAACAAGTACTATCACAATTTAATTTATTATAATGCTTATTTCTACTAGTTGATATCTCAAATGTTATTAGAATCAAAATTTGGTTGTTTGATCGCTTGTCAAGAATATATTTTTAATTTTAGCATTAATTTTCTTGGATAATCTAATATTGACAACTTCCCATTTATTGTTATCATTCCCAGTTTTTGATTGCTCTCTCGCTAATGGCGCTAACTGGCTGCTGTTTGGGCGGCTTTGCTGGCTCCTATTCCGGCTACCATCCCGGCTATGCCACTTACCATGCAGCTCCGACTGTTTTCCATGCGGCGCCTGCTGCAGTTTACCACCAGGCTGCTCCAGTGTACACCAAGACCTATGCTCAGCCCCTCGTTCAGCAAGTGGCTCCTGTTGCTCCAGTTGTGCAAACCTATGCAGCTCCCGCTACTGTCGCTGTTGCACCCGTTGTAAAAACTGTGACGCCAGTTGTCAAGCAGGTGGAGCTGGAGTCTTCTCCCCGCTATGAGTTCTCGTATGGTGTGCACGATTCCCTCACTGGCGATGTCAAGAGCCAGATTGAGAGCCGCGACGGCGGCAATGTGGTTGGCTCCTACAGCGTTCTTGATGCTGATGGCTATAAGCGCACCGTTACCTACACAGCCGATGACATTAATGGTTTCAATGCGGTCGTGCATCGCGAACCCGTTCTGGCTGCCCGTGCTGCCGTTGCTCCAGTTGCTGCTATTGCTCCCATTGCTCAAGTTGCTCCAGTTGCAAGTCTGCCCGCACCCATCTACTATCCACAACAGCAATATCTGCAGCCACAACAACAACTGTTCCAGCCTCAGCAGCAGGAACCAATTATTGCAGACCAGGAGACCGAAGTTGTGGAAGCGCCACAGCAACCCGATCAGGAACCGGCGTCCATTGATTACTCTGAGCAGCAGCAGCAGCAGGAGCAGCAACTGGAGCAGCAGCAACAACAGGCTTACCCACAGGATCAGCAGTACCCACCTTTTCCATCGGCTTCACCTGGACCTGTCGACGAAGCGGACTCCGATGTGGTTGAGGCACGCTCCGTCCAGGAGCCGAGCAGCACCACAGCCGCACCTGCAACTACAACTGCCGTTAACGAGGAGAGCTTAGAGCAGGACAAGAAGTCTGCCTAAATTGTGATCCATTGAAACTCTTGATTATTGCCCACATTTTGTTGAGATTAAAAACTTTTTATGCGTAAATTCCATTAATGAAAATCAATGTGTTTCATTTAAAGCCAAAATTAATGTTAACTTCAGTTTCAGAAATCTTTTTATCAATAGAGGAGTAATATTGATTGCTATGGCTTATTGGTTTTATTCCGATTGAATAGGATTTTTGCAAATATCAATTAACAAAGAAGTGCTATTTTTGAAAATAATATTTGTTATTTTTCGAAAACAAACAGCAAGCCATGCGAAAGTTGGTCAAAAAGAAATGAAAATAAACTGTAGTCAAAATTTATCGACAAATGTTTTATACATAACTGTGAAATAAAACAATTTTAATACCGAAGTTTGCTCCACATTGTCGATAAATCGCAGCACGCGATAAATATTTAAAACACAGCACACATAAATTGACAAAAACATATAACTTATTTTCATTGTATATCTATAATGTATATACAAATGCTTTAAATTATTAAAGCATTTCATTTCAGATATTAAGAGTCAATACAAAGATTTTAGGTGTTAGAAAGAAGAAGGAGGATCAGATGTACAAGCGTCCCAACATTAACGATGATGATCTAACATCACCGTTCAAAGAGCTGAATGGGCAGTCTCCGGTGCAGTTGTCCGTAGACGAGATTGTGGCCGCCATGAACAGTGAGGATGCTGATCGTCAGTTTGTCGGCATGCAGCAGGCACGCAAAATGCTTAGTCGTGATCGTAATCCACCCATTGATTTGATGATTGGCCATGGCATTGTGCCAATATGCATACGCTTCCTGCAAAATACCAGCAAGTAAGTTAATGCTAATCCCTGATCCTAATTCCCTCTTATAATAATATGTCTGTGTTAGCGATATGCTGCAGTTCGAGGCCGCATGGGCTTTGACCAACATTGCGTCGGGCACATCGCAGCAGACGAGCTGCATCATCGAAGAGAATGCAGTGCCACATTTTGTAGCCCTTCTGCAGTCCAAGCACATCAAATTAGCCGAACAGGCCGTTTGGGCGCTGGGCAACATTGCCGGCGATGGGGCAGCAGCACGAGACATTGTTATCCAAAACAATGTCATTGATGGCATTTTGCGTCTGATTAACAATGATACGCCCCTGTCGTTTCTGCGCAACATTGTGTGGCTAATGTCTAATTTTTGCCGCAACAAGAATCCGTCGCCACCGTTTGATCAGGTGAAGCGCCTGCTGCCAGTGCTGTCCCAATTGCTGCTCACCCAGGATATACAGGTGCTGGCCAAAGCGTGCTGGGCGTTGTCCTACGTGACGGACGATGACAATCACAAAATCCATGCCGTTGTGGAGACGGAAGCAGTGCCACGCCTCGTAAATCTACTGCAAACCGATGAGCCAAGCATTATTGTGCCGGCATTGCGCAGTGTTGGCAACATTGTAACTGGCACGGATCAACAGGTTTAATAGTGTTGAATAATTTAAGTATCGCCGACCAAGCTAACCAATTCCCATATACAGACCGATGTGGTTATTGCCGCTGGTGGCTTGCCAAAGCTTGGCCTTTTGCTGCACCACACCAATGGCAACATAGTGAAGGAGGCTGCCTGGACTGTGAGCAACATTACGGCCGGCAATCAGACACAGATTCAGGCCGTTATAGATGCTGGGCTATTTGAGCCGATACGCCATGTGCTTGAGAAGGGCGATTTCAATGCACAAAAGGAGGCTGCATGGGCAGTGACGAATGCAACCACCTCGGGTAGTTCCGAGCAGATTGTCGATCTTATTGAGAAGCATAAGATATTAAAGCCGTTCATCGACTTGCTGGATGCGAAGGATACGGGCACCATCAAAGTGGTGCAAAAGGGTCTATGCAATCTATTCACACAAACCGAGAAGCTCGGCGGCACTGCAAATCTATGTCTGATGGTCGAGGAGCTAGGTGGCCTCGATAAACTGGAGGCGCTGCAGCAGCACGAAAACGAGGAGGTCTACAAGAAGGCATTTACCATAATAGAAACCTACTTCAGCAATGGCGACGACGAGGCTGAGCAGCAGCTAGCGCCACAGGAGGTTAATGGCGCTCTCTTTTTCGGATAATTTGTATTTAGGCTCTATATATGTATTTATTTTTTTGAACCAATTGCTTGTCATGTAGCAAACAGAACCCAGAAACACTTCAAAACACGGCACTAAACACTGTGTCCTCGTCCTTTTACTCATACGTTGTAATTAAATGCATTGATATTAATTCATTTGAAGCTTTTAACAGAAAATTGTGAAGGTTAAATAGGAGTCAAACTTTAAATTTAAGAAAATTAAAAATTGCATGTGCCTAAACTAAACTGAAAATTTAAAAATTGAAGAAATGCAGTTTGTGTATTTATAAACTTAATAAATATAAACTAAAATGCCATCTCTAAATTCCATTAATGAAAATCAATGTGTTTCATTTAAAGCCAAAATTCATGTTAACTTCGGTTTTATTCCGATTGAATAGGATTTTTGCAAATATCAAATAACAGAGAAGTGCTATTTTTGAAAATAATATTTGTTATTTTTCGAAAACAAACAGCAAGCCATGCGAAAGTTGGTCAAAAAGAAATTAAAATAAACTGTAGTCAAAATTTATCGACAAATTTCTTATACAAAACTGTGAAATAAAACAATTTTAATACCGAAGTTTGCTCCACATTGTCGATAATTCGCAGCACGCGATAAATATTTAAAACAGCACACTTAAATGAAACATTCGAATTGATAAGCTGGCTTTGCAGATTCCGCTCAGTTGCATGGTAAGTGTCTGCGCTGCAAACGTGTGGATTGTATTTCAAGCTGGCCGCTCAAACAAAAATAGCGCCATCTACCACATGATCGCCCAGTGACGCCGGCTGATATGTGGCCTGATTTGGGCTTAACAAAATAAATGATAAATAATAAATATATTATTTATTAATAAAAGTAATTATTATTCTGCTAGTAAAATACTTATATTAATTGCGAGAAAATCAACAAAATTGAGTTATTAGTTAGTGTCTCTGTACTTTAATGAGTAAATATCGTAAACTGTAGATTTTCCGATAGTATCGATACCACTGAAGCAATTGCAGACAAGTCGAGCATCTTGTTCAAATTAAACGGAACTTTTTTGCGCAAAGCATGCATTGTAATAAAAGTCACAGCTATATTGTGTATTACATCTGAAAAACTCTCACAGTCTTGATCCGATTTTAATAGTGTTAACACGCCAGGAAATTTGGTGCTCCAAATTTTTAGTTTTCAAATAAAGTGTAAAATTTGTTGTTAAAAATTTGTCTAGCTAAATTATTAGCACACTATTCAGAAAATCATATTCAAATAAAAAATACATACACATAAAATAGGTAAGTTCAGCCAAAGAAAAATGTGCGATATGCAGAAGCAAGGTAAATGGCAAAATGCAGCCGCAGCTGTTGTTGCTGGTTTGGCCTTGTAAAGCCGGCTCTGCGCGCGGGAAAAAGAATAGGTCGTCAGGCACAAAGAAATTCAACAAGTGTGCGCACACAAACGCACTTTTGCGTGCGTATGCGCATGTGTGTGTGTGTGTGCAATTTATTTTCTAATATTTTCCATCCAACAGTTTTTAGTACAGCTGTTCAGTGAAGAGTTTCAGGATGAGCAAGTCGGAGGCAAGCGCTCGTCAGGGCCACTACAAGGCCAACACTCTGAATACGCAGGCAAGTGACAACTTCTTTTTTATTCCTTTTCGCACTTAACCTCAAAATTCTGTTTTTTTTTTGGCGGCTAGGATTCGCGCATGCGTCGCCATGAGGTTACCATCGAGCTGCGAAAATCTAAGAAGGAGGATCAGATGTTCAAGCGTCGCAACATTAACGATGATGATCTAACATCACCGCTCAAAGAGCTGAATGGGCAGTCTCCGGTGCAGTTGTCCGTAGACGAGATTGTGGCCGCCATGAACAGTGAGGATGCTGATCGTCAGTTTGTCGGCATGCAGCAGGCACGCAAAATGCTTAGTCGTGAACGTAATCCACCCATTGATTTGATGATTGGCCATGGCATTGTGCCAATATGCATACGCTTCCTGCAAAATACCAGCAAGTAAGTTAATGCTAATCCCTGATCCTAATTCCCTCTTATAATAATATGTCTGTGTTAGCGATATGCTGCAGTTCGAGGCCGCATGGGCTTTGACCAACATTGCGTCGGGCACATCGCAGCAGACGAGCTGCGTCATCGAAGAGAATGCAGTGCCACATTTTGTAGCCCTTCTGCAGTCCAAGCACATAAATTTAGCCGAACAGGCCGTTTGGGCGCTGGGCAACATTGCCGGCGATGGGGCAGCAGCACGAGACATTGTTATCCAAAACAATGTCATTGATGGCATTTTGCGTCTGATTAACAATGATACGCCCCTGTCGTTTCTGCGCAACATTGTGTGGCTAATGTCTAATTTGTGCCGCAACAAGAATCCGTCGCCACCGTTTGATCAGGTGAAGCGCCTGCTGCCAGTGCTGTCCCAATTGCTGCTCACCCAGGACATACAGGTGCTGGCCGATGCGTGCTGGGCGTTGTCCTACGTGACGGACGATGACAATCACAAAATCCAGGCCGTTGTGGAGACGGAAGCAGTGCCACGCCTCGTAAATCTACTGCAAACCGATGAGCCAAGCATTATTGTGCCGGCATTGCGCAGTGTTGGCAACATTGTAACTGGCACGGATCAACAGGTTTAATAGTGTTGAATAATTTAAGTATCGCCGACCAAGCTAACCAATTCCCATTTACAGACCGATGTGGTTATTGCCGCTGGTGGCTTGCCAAAGCTTGGCCTTTTGCTGCACCACACCAAGGGCAACATAGTGAAGGAGGCTGCCTGGACTGTGAGCAACATTACGGCCGGCAATCAGACACAGATTCAGGCCGTTATAGATGCTGGGCTATTTCAGCCGATACGCCATGTGCTTGAGAAGGGCGATTTCAAGGCACAAAAGGAGGCTGCATGGGCAGTGACCAATGCAACCACCTCGGGTAGTTCCGAGCAGATTGTTGATCTTATTGAGAAGCATAAGATATTAAAGCCGTTCATCGACTTGCTGGATGCGAAGGATACGCGCACCATCAAAGTGGTGCAAACAGGTCTATGCAATTTATTCACACTAGCCGAGAAGCTCGGCGGCACTGAAAATCTATGTCTGATGGTCGAGGAGCTGGGTGGCCTCGATAAGCTGGAGGCGCTGCAGCAGCACGAAAACGAGGAGGTCTACAAGAAGGCATTTACCATAATAGAAACCTACTTCAGCAATGGCGACGACGAGGCCGAGCAGCAGCTAGCGCCACAGGAGGTTAATGGCGCTCTCGAGTTTAATGCCGCACAGCCCGAGGCGCCCGAAGGCGGTTTTAACTTCTAGGAAAAAAGAACTCAACCAAAACAGCCCACACAAACACACACACACCCACACAAGTTTTAACACGCACACATATATCATTTTTTGTGCCTTATGCGACCGCGCCAACACTTTCACTCAATTAGTGTGTAGCCAATGCCTTCCCCTATACGCGTATATTTAACATTTGATACGGTGCACATTTCCACATTGTCCCGCAGCAATATGGCCATGAAAACGCATCCGTGGCTCATTCCCCCCTACTACAAAAAAAAAAAATGCCAGGGCCCAGCTGTGCTGGTTTAAGACACTGAAATTTTAGTTCATCGGATGCAGCCTGTTTGCGTTCGCATGGCTATTTACTTAGTGTGCTAATGGCGAAAAAAACCCCTCGCCCTTTCTTTTTCGGATAATTTGTATTTAGGCGCTATATATGTATTTATTTTTTTGAACCAATTGCTTGTCATGTAGCAAACAGAACCCAGAAACACTTCAAAACACGGCACTAAACACTGTGTCCTCGTCCTTTTACTCATACGTTGTAATTAAATGCATTTATATAAATTCATTTGAAGCTTTTAACAGAAAATTGTGAATTGTGAAGAAATAGGAGTCAAACTTTAAATCTAAGAAAAATTAAAAATTGCATGTGCTTAAACTGAACTGAAAATTTAAAAATTGAAGAAATAATGCAGTTTGTGTATGTATTAAATTAATGAACATAAACTAAAATGTCATCTCTACTGTTGAGCAGAGGTCTCTTGAGTTAAAGCCCCAATGTATAACGACCCAAATGCGCCAGATTAGATAAGCTGATTAAACAATAGAACTATGAAAACAAAGCACTCACTAGATGACTCAATTCAATCAAGCATCGCATCGCATCGCAGCAGCCGCAGAAGCAGCAGCCTCCCAATCAGCGACAATTCTAGTGGTTCAGCGCCAAAACAACGCATTATGGCCTGGCCCCAGCAGAGAGGCGAGCGCTGCCAGCATCATTTTGTGCAGTTCTCCGTTGGCGTCGCGTCCGCATCGAAATTATAAAAATAGATTAAAATTTTAGCGTTGATGAAAAAAAAACAAAAAAAATAGAATTTGCAGAAAATTCGAACTTAGCCAGAGCTTTCCGTTTCCGACTCCCTTGTCCAAGTGTCGTCATCAATGAGCAGAGCGTCAGGCGAACTTAATTAGATTCTTTCATCGTCTAAGAGCAAATACGGTTTTAGTTCCATTCTGTGCGAAGCTGCGTGCGGGCGTCGATTCGCTTAGCTTTTCCCTTTTTGTTTGTTTTGCCATACGCTTTATACATTTTCTTGTTAATTTATTTCGTATTTCGTTGTGTGCATTGCCAAGTGGCCAGAAAATTTAATAGGTACATATAAAAAAAATAATGATGGAAGAGAGTGATAAGAAAACTAAAATTTAATCAACTACTATAGTGATCATAGAAAACAAAATAAAGAATATAATAATTAAATACATAAATAACAATAATAATGGATTTGTTAATCATTGTAAAACATACCCAAAAATTTTAATAAATCAAAGAAAATTCGATATTAAATTTAACATATTCTGCATTACCCAATATATAGTAATACAAATAAATACAAAAAAAAAAAAACTAAAATAATACTAAAAATCTATTAGAATGACTAAAATTATTATAGAGTGAAATTGTACATACAAAATTTGCTCTCATTTCTGTGCGTGTTTAGTGAAAATCTCCAACACATGTTGCTCTTAATACACAATTGAGATGATTACCGTTGATGATAATGATGATCACTAGGAAAATGATTCTGTGACCTCATCGCTTAGCCATTGAAAATCTAGTGAGCATTTACCATCTGCCACTTGCTTAAGCGTCAGTAGTAAACATGCTCCAAATTTTGCCAAATTCAAATAACAATATACATTTGTACGTGCTTGGAAAACACTAACACATTTGACAAATTCATGATGTAATTAAAATCCGAAAAGAAAACACAAAAATTGGCACACCCAAAATAAACAATAAACATTTAAGAGCTGAGTGCGCCGAGTAGCGCTACTTATAAAGTCAGCCAAATGTGCTGCTAAAGAATGGAAAACTCTTATAATACCCTCTATACAGATTTATATAAAAAATACATAAATCCAAAACAATATGAGTAGTTTAATGAAATGAATTAATTTATTTATATTGTAAACTCTTTAACATTAGTCATTTTGATTCAACTTTTGTTTTCTTAGTCAAACTCTGTGCATTCTAAAGACTGTATTCAGTGTTTTTATGTTTTTATGAAGCTGAGCACGCGAACTATAAATGCGAGAAATTCTACATACGCGTCAGATTAAAAGTTGCCGAAATATATATATATATATATATATATGTATTTATATATGTGTGTATGCTTGTTTATCAGAGCAATGTCAAAAAGTTTTTTCGTTTTGGGCTGTTGTGTATTTGGTTGGCTAACCGAGAATAGTGTCAAGTTTTTGTGTTTGCTGTCCATTGTCTTGGTTCATTGTTTTTCACTTTATTTTATTTTTTTTTTGTGCATCTCTTGCTATAATGTCATAAGGTACCCTGTGTGCTTCCTAATAAAATAAAAAGGGTAAAAAAGATATGAGCAGAATAAGCAAATTCTGACTATATAATGGGCATATAAAGAGAATGGTCATACTGGTTCTTCTGAATAAGTAAACCATACTATTAAAAAACATACAGTACAGGGTATTTATTAGCCGCGCATAATCGAGTAAATCACTCTTAGTTATGCTTATGCCCTTTTAATTGTCTGTAAATGTTTTTATGAATGAATACGAATGTATTATAGTACAGGGTATTTGTAAGTTGTGCACTTTAGAACGGAGCAATTTTTATTTGATGTTGGTTGCTTCCCAGTGAAGAGGAATAAATTAAAATACATTGTTTTTCTAGCTGTTTTGAGGCTATGGCCAAACTTTTGGGCAATTGAAAAGAAAATTTAATAGATATCATGACATCCAATGCCTACGGAAACTCTCTGCGCATTAAAATAAATAAAATATCTGCAAATATATATAAAAGTAGAGGCTAGAAAACATACGTTTGCAGCTTAATAATATTTTTGGTGTGTACAATGCATATTGTTGTGTACTTTTAGCTAATTTTATATCTATGTGTCTTATATCTAAAAGCACACGATCACGTTGAGATCTCAAAGTTTGATCTGAATGCTATCAAGTAAATCTGAATTTTTTAAAGATCTTTGTCTGCACACATGTGTTTTGCATTAAACTTGAAGGGCATTTTGATTTGTGCTACTAGTCTAATGAAACAATGTACATCTGGTCATTTCTAACGTAAATTAATTGAATTTTGCATATATGTTCATATCATTAAAATTAAGCACTCATATAAAGTTAGTACATTCTAAATTTATGAAATTCATTTTTGATCTATGTACCAGAAAAGATATTTTGATCAGCTTTGAGATTGTCTACGAGACAAAAATGGTTTTTGTTTACAAAGTACGTTTTATGTATGTAAGGGATAAGAATTTTTGTTTATTATATATATCTTTATTATAAACAAGTTGCCTCATCTTTAAACTGAGAATCGTTTAAAGTGCACACAAAATTCTACATTTTATTATACCCTAAAATGATTAATAGTCCTCCAGCAGTCTAATAGAAAAATCTTAAGAACAACCGCTAAAAGCTGTTTTTTTTTTTACCTCCCCAAAGTCAACCCCTGTTGCTCAAACAGTATGAGTGCTGCACCCATTCCCACAGCACCTGGAGTGCCACAAGAAATCAATCTTGGAGCCGAAATTTTTCACAATATTGCAACCGCAGCCGCTGATGAAAATGTAATTATATCGCCGCTACTGCTGGAGGCGAGTCTGGCGCTGCTCTATCTGGGCTCCGATGGTGCTACAGCCGCGGAGCTGGAGAAGCATTTGAAGCTGAAGCAACGCTTCGCCAGCAATGCCAAAATGGCCAATTTCTATGCCGCTGAGCTAACCGCAGCAACCGCCGATCAAAATACACTCATCCAGCTGCAGAATCGCCTGCTGCTACAGGCCAGCGTTGGCACACACATTGCGGATGACTTCCAGAAGATTGCCCAAACGTATTTCCATGCGACGGCCGAGTGCCTCGACTTGCAGCAGTCGGAGAAGCTGAGCCGCTACATAAGCGATAATATCTTGGCCAGCACTGGCGGCGGCAACTGGGGCCAGTCACTCCCATCCAATGGCAGCGACGCGTCGCAGCTGCTACTCCTGCTCGCTGCGCGGCTACAAAGCAAATGGTTTTTGCCATTTAGCGCGTATCGCACAGGTTTATACGAATTCCACAGCCACGCCTCGGAGGCACCAAAACAGGTGCCGATGCTCTTCGACGAGGACATGTTTGTGAAGTACACTGAGCTGCGGGAGCTGAACGCCCGCGCCATTGAATTGCCCTATGAGCATACCGATGAGCTGGCCATGCTCCTAATCCTGCCCAACAAGCGCGATGCATCGGCATTGGCAGAGCTGGAAACTCAACTGCGCACCGTGGATCTGGGCGCACTGCAGCAGCGCATGCAAATGGAGAGCGTTCAGGTGCTGGTGCCCAAGTTTAGCATGGACTTTGAGTGCAGCTTACGACAGGCGCTAAAACAGGTGAGTCAACAGGTGTTCACAGTTTTTTAATGAGCAAAAAAAAAACAGATCGGAATGCTAAAAATAATGTTTAATATATGCACATTCTAATTGTTTTAAAGACATTAAAATTACATATATATGTATATATATATGAGTCAAAATATCATAACTTTCAACCGACTCCATTTAGCAAACTTATTTTAATTTAAAGTAATGTTCTGACAAACGGATTAAAATGTTCAACAAAAAAATATTTACTAAATTGCGTTCAGTTCCGTTTTTCAAAATAAATTAGGAGTTTTCAAACTTGTCACAATTTGTGTGGACTTTATTCGTTTCAATAAAGTTCCACTGCACCTGCGGTATTCCTTTTCGTATCCAATGTAACATTTTGCCAAGTGTGCAGAAGCAGAAAGTATTTTTGGACAGCTCAACAATTTCACTGCATACTTTTGCGGTCACCAAAGTATTGCTGTGGCAACCAGGAAGCATTTGTGGCATTTGTGAGCAGCACAAAAGTCAGCAACAATAATGTTTTTGTGCCACAACATAAAAGTGTGTCGCATATTTTTATAATTTCTTGCGTTTAAAACTATGCAACGAACTTTATTTTTTTATTTTTATGTGCTTCTGGCCAAATACATTCTGTTAATTTAAATTTCGGCGACGTGGGGAATACTGATTAGAAATTAGAAATTAGTTGTACAGCTGAGTGACTTAATTAACGTTTTTTGTAAATTATAAATACTTATTGTTATAAATATTATTTTGCATTTTTAGCTGGGTTTTACGGAGATTTTCGGTTCCTTAGCTAACTTCAAGCATTTGCATTCAGCCGCTAACCTGCCCATTGGCGATGTTCTCCAAAAGCTGCGGATTGACTTAAACGAATCCGGATCAGGTTCCGAGTCGCCTCAGCCGGCAGGAGGTGAGTTAATTAGAAAAGAAATGCCAAAACCCCGCTAATTGATATTAAATATTTATTTTAGGCTATAAGCCGATTGTGATTAGCAATTCCTCACGGCAAAAGTTCTTCCGTGCGGATCATCCATTTTTCTTTGCCATACGCGGGGAGTACGTGACCCACTTTATGGGGCATGTGGTTAGCTTTTAGCGGAGAAGAGTCATCGAGATTTATATAATATATGCCATACTAATAATAATCTATTAATAATTTGCCATAAAATCACAAATCATCATCGATGCAATAAAAACAACACATAATAAAAATAAAATTCTTTTCCTTTTTTTGAGAGATTTTTTATAACAAGAGTCTTGAGTTTATTCAAAGATATATGTATGTGTATGTATAATTTGTTTGTTGCAGAAATAGTTCTGTTATATTCTTTAGTTTTACAATTATTGTATTTGGTAGAGATTTTTTCGTTTTACATTGTAATTATGCATTAATTTTGTTTGTTTTTTGTTTTGTTTAGGTCTAGAAAGAAATGGAATCAAAAACTTAAACACACTCTTCTTTTCGGTGTGCTCACATTGAATTAACCTAAGGTTAATATATATATATATATATATATATATAGTTACGTTTCGCGTCTGTTTGATCTTATTTGTAAATCTAGCTAAAAAATTTTGTTTAGTTTAAATTCTTTCATTTGATTTAGATGAGTTGAAGTTCGATCTGAAATAGCCATGCAGTTTGAATGATGTCCAAAAATCACTTTACTGAGTTGCCATATTTGTTTTGATGGAATCTTAACTAAATGTTGCAACAGATAAACTGCATATTCACAAGTGGACTATTGGTATTTACAGAACACATAGATAAATATTTAACAAAAAACATTGTGAAACTTTAAACATACAACTTTTCACAATAAATCCATCTAAATTGCAACATTGAATTTGTTGAATATTGCATGTTATATTTTAACAAGTAATTATTTACAGGATGAGGAGTCATATTATTTCTTTGGGGATATAAATATGTACATTATTCTGTTTTTTTTTTATGCACCATCAAATGCCGAAGCATCGGACAGTGATACCCTTACTAAATGCCACTGCTTATAATTAGGAATCCAAAGTATTGAATACTCTAGTTGTCTAGTTAACTCGGGGTCCTTACAACTTGCTGCTCTGCTGGGAGTCTTCGCACTTCTTGCTGATCACAGCAGGTGGTGGTGGTGGTGGTTGTGCTGATGCCGTCGCCGTTGTATCCACATCGATGCCGCCCCGATTGAGCAAATAGTCCAGATCGTGAGTGATGCGATCCAGGGTTGCATTATTCCTGCTGTCAACTCCGTCACTCTGCGTCGGCGGCGTACCAGGGTTCGTTGTGGCTGCCGTGGTTGTGGTGGATACAACAGCAGCCACCATTGTGGGCAACAGTGGATCGAAGGTGGTGCGTGAGGTTGGCTCCATGATGGTCACACGCTTCTGCGTCTTGGGCGTTGGCAACGTGGCACTCGAACGGACACCACCAGTCAACGCACCACTCAGATTGCCGCTAATGGTGGGTGGTGGTGGCAGCCGGGGTCCCTGTGGGAGGCTCAGCACCAGCGGACTGGGCACAAAGTCCACATACGGATTATGCTGCAGCGGCACATAGTGGGGCGTGCCAGCATGGCTAGTGGTGCGTATGCCAATGATGCTGTCTATAAGTTGTCTGTGGTTAGCCAGTGGCTCATTTACAATGCAACAGCAGCACTCGGGACTTGTGTCAACCAAGTGCCGCTTGGTCACTTACCTGCCGCTAGACCCTGCAGTATGTCCAGTGTCTCAACGCCGACAAACTCGTCATAATGTGTGGCTGCCTGTGGATGGTGCAGCATGCGCCTGCCCAGACTGCCGGTCAAGCCACCCATCGTGTACGCATCGTAGGCATAGCCCAGGGCACTGGCTGCCTCCGCATTGCCGCCGCTGAGCATTGCACAGCAGCGTGTGGCTGGCGAGGCTGCCACAGTCAGCGGCAACTGTTGATGTTGATGTGAATGTGAATGTGGATGCGGATGTCCACTTAGTAGTGTTTCTGCTGTGCTGACAACGGCAGCCTGGCATCGCGGCGCCGTCGAGATGATTGTCAACGGCAGCTGCACTCCCCCACCGACTCCGACTCCTGCTCCGCCTCCTGTTCCAGTTGTCGCTGACAGTTCGAGTCCTTGCTTCTGTTGTAGCGGTGCTGTCCCCGCCGAGTTTACCCCAGCTGCCCCAGCTCCTGCTCCTGCCCCAGTTGCTGCTACTGCTGATGTTGCCATGCATTCGCTCTCCTTCTCCTTGTCATGATTGGTATAGACTGCAAGCGATGGTTAATGGAGTGAGAGTTGCAGCTACAAGCTTCCTCGACTTTCCCCTCATCTGCCCACCCCAAATACTTACAACTCAGTGGACTATTGATGCTGGCCGTCGTCGTGGTGCAGTAGTTCTCATCCAGACTAGTTTTGCTCGTGTTGAATTTGTTCTGCTTCAGCGAGCTGCTCTGACTGCTGCCGTTGCTACTCAGGAAGGGTGGTCCGCGCAGCTGGCTCTCGGCCTTAATCACAAAACAGAAGAGTATGCCAAAGCCCTGAAATTAACGTCGGAAGAAAATAGATATAATAAGATGAATACTTGATGACCTTGAAGACTTATGCCTGATGTTTTATATTATTTTTTAGTCTTCACGCAGCATAAAAAATATGTTATAAACTAGGCTGATATGATATTAATATATAGTTGTATTAATAAATTATATTAATCAAGAATTAATAAAGAACTTAAAACTCTGTAAAAGCATTAATCAATTGAGAAAAGTAAATTATAAGCACAGAATAACAGCCAATAAATATGGATATATTTTTTAAAAATCTTAAATATTATTAAAATTTAGTCTGCCTTATATTTCTGCTTTCCATATTATAGAGTGAAGAGTCCTTACTTTCAGCCACTGATTGCTGATTTTCCCATATTTTATTTACCGCTGAGCAGCAGAGTTCTTTGATGGGAAAAAGTCCAACGTGCAATTAAAAGTCCATTACAAGTTACCTAATGCGAAATATGTATTTATTTTGGCTAAGACTGAAATAAAGCGAACTCAGCCTTTTTAAATAAATTGTATTTCGATTTAGTTGACAATTGACAGAAGTGTTCAGCACACACGAGTTCAAATAGTTATCCCCAAAGTATAATCTTAAATGCTGAATCAATTCTTAAAACAGAATTTAATGCAGTTTTTAAATCTTTACAACCAGAAAGAAATAAAGAAAGTAAAAAATTAAAATAAATATAAAAAAGATTGAGCATATCGACGATATTTCCTATCCCTAAATATCACTTTTGTTGTAAAGTTTATATCAACTGTAGAAATTTAAAAAATGCCGCGAGAATATGTCACCTTTAATGATTTTATGAGTCTGCCTTTGCTTTATTACCACACGATTGGAGTGGATCCATTTGAATCGACGGGCAGCAAGGCGACTTCGCATCGCTGGCTCTATGCCATCTTTCTGTTCCAAGTGTTTAATCTAATTTTTGTGATTGTCCTGGAGGTGACTTTTGTGTACGTCTCGTTTAGGAATAGCGAGAACTTTGTGGAATCCTGCATGTTAATTGGCTACATTGGTTATGGTGTCGTGGGCGAGCTGAAGATGATAACCGTCTGGTGGCAGAAGACCAAGTTGACAGCATTAGTGCGTGAAATGGAGTTAATATTTCCATCATCCACAGCTGAGGATCAACGCAAATATCAAGTTGAACACTATCTGAAACTTTGTCGTATGTTTACCAAGAGTTTTACTGCGTTCTACCTGGTGCTCGTGGCTATCTACAATTTCTTCATTATCGGCCAGTATGTCATACAACGATTCATTATGAAGCTGCCAGGTGCACAAATGTCCATGCCCTATTCCCAAACATCGCCATGGAGTGTGGACAACAGCCTGGGCTTCTGTGTGATGTACACTCTCCAAGTAGTGGCTGGATACACGAGCACAGCTGCCCATATTTCCAGTGATATTCTCATTTACGCAGTGGTCATTCAGGCCGTGATGCACTATGACTTTCTGTCAAAGGAGCTGGTTGAGGTGGACATCCAAGCAGGTCGTGTGGCCAACGGCTATGCCAAGGATCTCAAATTGTTGCAGAACATAATCGCCTATCACAATAAACTACTGGGGTAAGTTGGGCATAATCTATATATATATCTATTAACTGTTGATATCCCAATGTTCTCCTAGACTAACCGATGTCATCAATAAGGTCTTTGGTGTCCCGCTGCTCTTGAACTTTTTGGCTTCTTCGCTGATTGTCTGCTTTGTGGGCTTTCAGATGACACTTGGCCTGAGCACAGAGCAAGTCTGCAAGCTGGCATTCATCTTTGTGGCCCAAATTTTAGAAATCTATCTCATGTGCTATTTCAGCGACATGCTTATCACTGCAGTACGTATATATAATATAATAATAATATCAGAAAAGTCTTATGACTAGTATTTAATAGAGCGGCAGCTTGGCAGCCTCCGTCTATCAGATGAATTGGATTGAGGCAGATCCGCGCTATAAGAAAATGCTTATTATTATAGCAATAAGGACTCAGAGACCGGTGTGTTTGAAGGCAACTGTATTCTTGGATATTTCGATGCCGACTATGACTATGGTTAGTTATTTCTTTGCTAAATATAATATTTCTTATTGTGTCATGTATTTCACTTTTTAACCTTTCAGTTCTTGGAAATGAGCTACAGATTCTTTTGTATGATTCGTACTATGTATCAGTAAATCGAGAATTGCTAACTGAAGCTGATGTTTGCTATTTAAAAGTTTCTCAATAGCAGAAAAATATACTTACACAAATTATACACAATCACCTTAAGTATATTTTCTATGATGTTTTAGGCAGATAATATCATAGAGCGACACATTAAATTGTTATTCACCAAATAAATTAAATATATATTTTGCACGCAATCGTTTTAGAATGAAGTCTTTTATTATTCTTTAAGCGATGCATTTCTGAGTAATTTGAGAAATTTAATTTTTCTATTATTAAGTTTCAGCATTTGCAAAAGATAAAAATTCTTATGAGCATGTTTCCTACCAAATAAAATAAAGTATTTAATATTCAAAAATCTAATTGCTTTCCATCAGCAAATATTTGAAATGAAGGTATGAAAATATGCACAGAGTACTTTGAATAACCGACAGCCACCCTCACAAATGAATTACATTATATTTAAATGTTGCCTTCGACAGCTGCAATTTTTCAGATATCCTTCATATTGGTCACATTCATAAATCAAAAGGCAATTGAGTAATTTTCTCAAATGACTTTATTTGCAAAACTTGAACCCATAACGACAACAATATTTAACTGCATAAATCATGCAAGAACCTAAACCGCAATCAAATTCTACGTTGCAATAAAGCTATAAAACTGCAATGAAAACCACTTTGTGTGATTTTCCTCTAAGCAAACTATGCGGTTTTAAGGGAATATTCGATTGGAATTGGACACATACTGGCAGGGTATTATAATTTGTTTACTAAGTTTAAATCTTATCTCAAGGAGACATATTTTGCTACTATCAAAAGCAATAGCATCTAATAAGAAAAAACATTGCTTTTAGTAAAGAATTATTTTGAGAGGAAGCTTGTAATGCGTTGAATAAAACATCCTTACTTTTTAAGGTATATATATTATTTTTAATTTGTAAAAGGGGAAACACATAAATAAAAAAGTATTACAAATATAAATAGTATGTCGTATTGAAGGAAACGTTTTTGACCCCTTTAAGTATATATAATATCTTGTAGTTTTGATCATAATTAAGATATATGCTGGCTTTTAAGGGTACATAATGTTCGTTATGCCTAAGAAAGCAGTTCCTTCATTATAATTTTTATACTCAAGCAGTGCAGAAAAGTGCAGCTACATATCTTATTTTGCGGTTTTGTGAGAATGCCAAGTAATATACTGGGGCATATAAGTATGCCGCATTTAGGCTCAATAAGTTTCAGTTGAAAACTTGAATTGAGTAGCATTGGTCAACAATTTACCTATTTTGAGATGCAAAAAGGATACGTAACTTTCAATGACTTTTTGAGTCTGCCTCTGGTTTTCTATCACATAATCGGCGTGGATCCCTACGAGTCGCCCGACTCCAAGGCAAATCACAATCGTTGGCTACATTTAATCTTTCTGCTCAATATTGCCAATATAAGCTTTAATATCGGCTTGGAATGGGTGCTCATAGTGGAATATTACAAGAGTGGGGACAAAATTTTGGATCTTTGCATGATTATTTGCTATCTGAGCTTTATCACTACCAGTCAACTAAAGGTTATCAGTATTTGGAGAAAGAAATACGAGCTGAATGAATTGGTGACCGAAATGGAGGCAATCTTCCCATCGAAAATCCGCGAGCAGCAGGAGAAGTATCAAGTTGACTACTATTTCGAACGTATCCGATATCTTATGCGGGGCTTCAGTTTTTTTTATACTTTTGTCGTTACCACATATTGTTTTTTCAACATTGTTCGTTATCAAATACAGCGCTGGATACTCCACAGTCCCGATCCCGATAAGACACTGCCCTTTTACCCAACATGCCCTTGGAATTGCACCGACAACTGGAGCTACTATCTGATATATATTCTGCAGATATTGTGTGGCCTTATGGCCACATTTGGGGACATCGCTGCAGATCTCTCCATCTATGCGTTTGGCACGCAATTCGTCATGCACTTTAAGTACCTCTCAAAGAGTCTGGCAGAGTTCCAGGTGCAAGCCGGCCATGTGGAGAATGGCTATGCAAAGGATATAAACCAGTTGAAGAGTTTGATTATTTATCACAACAAGTTATTTAGGTAAGTTGTAGTTATATAATTATTTCGTTTTAGTTCACTTTTCCTTTTGCAGACTTTTGGATATTATGAACACTGTGTTTGGAAGGCCGTTGCTTTTAAATTTTGTCACCTCCTCAATCTTGGTGTGCATTGTGGGCTTTCAGATGACCCTTGGAGTGAGTGCGGGTTACACTATAAAATTGGTTATGTTCCTGACTTCGTCCTTATTGGAAATCTATCTAATTTGCTACTTCAGTGACTTGCTAATTGTGTCGGTGTGTATTGGTAATCGTTTCATAGATCCTTTGATGATTTTTGTTTTCCATTAACCTGGCTTGCAGAGCACAGACGTGTCTGCAGGTGCTTACGAGATGAATTGGCCACATGCCGATCTGCGATTCAATAAAATGCTCATTTTGATTGCTCAACGCGCTCAAAAACCAGTTTGCTTAAAGGCCACTGAATACTTACATATCTCAATGGAGACAATGGCGATGGTGAGTTAATCTCGACTTAAATATCCACTGGTAATTACCAATTTATGTTTTCCTATGTAGTTCTTGAAAATGACTTATAGATTATTCGCCGTAATACGCACCATGTATCAATAAAGAATTAATACATTTCGGGTGGACAACCATTATTAAAAGATTTTCATAACAAAAAAACTAAAATTTAATCTATATTTATGATTTTATATAATCAATGCACCATTGCTCTTAATAAATACAAATCAAGCACACAAAAATTAATTGTAGCAACTAATGAAATAATTTCAAATGTATTAACTACAAAATATACACCTTTAAAATAAATAAATATATTTTGTGCACTAAATAAGCTTAACTGCTGAGAATATTGATTATTGGGAGGGAAAATTCATTAGAAAAAAAGGTAAAAATACATAGAAATCCAGAATTCACATGAAATGTGCACTTGAAGTACATAATTAGTATCTCGAATGTTTAATGTTTCATTTGTGTATGTATTAAATTAAGATGTTCTTGAATTGATGCCAGGGCATCTTTCTTGACAAATGTATAGTGTCCAGTTTTGGTTTCACAGGGAAATTAATTACATAATTAGCAGACTCTTCCAATTTACCCAGTGCTATCCCCCATTAAGGAGTTCCAAGACGTGCGTGTGTCTGCCCTTCAAATGCTCATATAAATAATTAAAATAGATCCACTGCCTAGTCTGAACAAAGTATATTCTATATGCCAATCGATGGCCATATTAATAGCCTTAGGCCACAAAAGCAGCCAAGATGTGTGTGGCATGTGGCAACGTCGACTACTTTGAGCGTGATGTTTTGTGCATTCCCAGAATCGGTTGAATCTAATGCGAATGTGTAAGTTAGAAAAACAAAAAAATGTAATGCTATTATGGGACTAGTTACTTAATCTGGCAGAAGGTAAAAGTAAGGAAAAATAGCTAAATAAGATAAACAGTAGCATCTTAATTATCAATTAATATCTTAGTGGAAATAAGGTGGAATTAAACGAAATAATTGGCTTTAAGAGTTACGAAAATGTTCGAATAGATCTAATAAAAAATTGACTAGCGCATTCTATCTCCGATGAGTCGTAATATATATAAATCAAAGTTAATATAATAACTAATTATAGAAATTCTAAATTGTATAGATGATGATTATTATTGGATATTATTCTATTATTATTATTAAATTGGGGGTTCTGTACTGCGATCTATTGTGCCCCCTTCTGAGTTTATAGCTCCTGCATCAACCCCAGTTCCCGCACGAATGCCAGAATCTTTGATGGGTTCAGGGTTGCTATTTCATTGACACTCATCAAATGCATCCCTAGGATGCTGCATCTTTTCCTGGATAAGGCAATAAATTCTATTAAGATGTGAGTTCCTCCTTTGACTTTCTTGTTATGTTATGTTTTATACCATAAAATAAAAATATCAATACCAGCGTATAAAAATAATCTCAATAGCATAATGAACTTAAAGAAACTTATTATGTAATTAAAATAGCTGGTTGGCACAGAAGGAGCCATCAAGTGAGTACTTTGAAAAAGCACTTTTTATAGTTTACACAATAAATCAAATTGCAAAATAAAAAAAAGAAAAGAAAAATGCAAAACCAAAGCAAACGAAGCAGAAAGAAGCTTGGCAAGGTAGTCAAGGAGTAAGTCAGTCAGTGAGTGGGTTAGTGGTTGGGCCAGTGAGTCAGTGAGTGGATACCGATGTCAAGTGCAAAGTAAACACAAACAACAAAAAAAAAAGGCTTCTTTAGCCACCTTGAGACGAGGGCGACCTCAGAACAGGCTGGTGAAACTTATTGCAACGAGTGAAAGTGGTTTCGGAGGCAGAAAAGAGGCGTGGTATGTTGCTGATGGCTTCTTGCTAATGTTACTGTTGCTCTTGCTGTTGCTCTAAAAGTCTCAGTTGATTTTGCATGCATAATTTGTGTGGCAAGTGTAAAAATATGCACTCTTTGCACTTTGATGAAATATGCACGCCAAATAAGACGAAACACTAAGTAAACCAGCATAAAACCCAAACAGAAAGTGAAACAAACAAAAAAAAAACAAAAACAGAAGAATGTTATTTGCATAAAATGTGGAGCCACAGGGGAGCAGTTTCTTAATAGTTTTGTTGACAAGTTGCCAAAGACGCCCACTTTGAGCTCGAACAACTCAATCAACATAAAATCAGCAAATGCCATCAAATTTGCACATCAAATCGAGCATTCGTCCCGTTGTCCGCACTCAGCAGCTGAATTATATCTAAATTGGCTGACGACTTTGTATGGCATATGATATATATATGGGCACTTGACTCTGGACTTACCAATAATATGCACGATATGCCAAACGGATATGCCCACCAAGTATCCGGCGTGGAATTAACGAAGACTATGAAGCATCCATCGCTGCAGAGTTTTATGAGGAGCAAACCGCCTGCCCGATAAAGTAATCCAAGTCTGTGGAACAGAAAGATGAGAGATGGTTTATAAGAGGGAGACAGATAGATAGATAGAGAGAGAGAGAGAGAGCGAGAGCTACAGAGGAAATTAAAAGCACTTTCTTTGGTACGCGAATTGATTTTATGGCTGACGTTTTTCTGGCCGCAATAATTTTCTATATTCAGCTTAGACAGTAAAAGGGAAATTAAATTCTTGGAGTGGACCACTTTTAAGCTGTGTCAGTCAGACGGAATACAGAATACAGAATACATTTCGATTTGTTGCTCTTCTCCATCTATATATTTGCACTTAACGGAATGCAATCTCTATTTATCTATGTGCAACTCACCGCCGGCGCAGCGCCACATTGAATTTATCCAGCGGATGCGCGTGCACATTTCGATTCTTGTGCCACAGCCACAAAAGTTTCTTCATTAAAATGACAAACAGCACAAAAAAGAGCAGAACGAAAAGCAAATCAATGCAAACGAACAGGATGAAACTCAGCGAAGGCGTCGTCGACGTCGACGTCCCACCCAAGCCGGATGTGAATGCCGCTGCCTCGGCATGTCCAGATGCAGAGGCGGAGGCGGAGGCGGAGGCACGACGATTCCAACCGCCAGCCGGCTGCTGTTCCTGTTGTTGTTGTTGCGGCCAATTCAATGCCGCAGCTGTCACAGCAGCCAAGTTCGAGGACGAGCTACTATTGCTGCTGCTGTCTGTGATTGATGACGCTGATGCGGCCACATTATTGCTGCTGCTCATTGATGATGTTTGAGTTAGGGCCGGTTGCCGCCTGGCCGTTGCATTGCCCAGCAGTGCCTCCGATTCGAGCAGTAAATTATCGCCATTGAGCAGCGTGTGCGTTGCATAGTAGACACCAGCATCGTACTCTGTGGACTCCATCTCATCCGTTTCGCTGCCACTGCTGGGGCTGCTTGAATCCAACGGCAGTCGGGTGGTTAGCAACTCTAGCCACCAGTGACGCGGCCACTTGCCAATGATGCTACAGATTAGAGGCGCAGCAATCGCAAACAGCAGCGGCAGCAGCCAACTAATGCCAATGGCTCCGCGTATACCCGCTGAGCCGCTCTGAAGGGCCAAGGAGCGGGCGCTGCTGCAGTTGTTGGAGCTGTTGGGCGGCGGTGGATTCCGTCTACCCCTTCCGCCGCTCATCGCGGCTGTCCTCTCTGGGGACTGCGCTGTGATTTGCGTAATGTTGTTTAGACTTTCGCGGCGTTTGTTCGGCTTGGTTGGTGTGGCAGGCTTGGCAGCGATTTGCAGATACTTCTTCGGCACCAGTTCTGTGTGTACCACCAAGGCAACGGCAATCAGAGTGGAGATGCCCAGCAGAAGTAGCGATGCCAACGTGCTGCTGATTATGGCATGCCAGTTCTGCAAAGACAGGAAATTATGGAGCACATTAATAACACGCCACTAAGTGGGACATTGGCGGCCACTCCGCTGCATCATCATTATTTTTAATTAAATATAAAAAAAAAGTTGAAGTCACATCACAGCAACGCCAACAGCACCCAGCATACAATTTACGACCAAGTAAATATTTTTCATATTTCTCCTCGTTTTTTATGTATTTCGCAGCTATTTACTTGGATTTCGCATGCTTTGTCGGTGCGCCATAAAGATGACATCAAAATGTTGACGCGTGCCTGAAGCATAAATTATTTCATTGCACTCCTTGTCAGTGACTGGACATTACTTATTAAAAAGTTATAAAACTTTCCTGTGCATTACAACGCAGGACACACAACTTTATTATGTGGCTTCTGCCTTTTATAGGCAGCGTAAATTGAATCTGTGTATTTGAGTTGCATTGAAATATAGAACTTGTAATGTAGACGACAGGCTACTAGCAACTTAGTAATAAGACTGGAAAATAATATCTGTACAAAGTTATCGATAATGACAGACTTCCATGGTGTGACTGCCAACATCAAGAAGAAGAAGAAGCAAGATATATGAATTAATGTTGAGGCAACAATATTTTTAATGAAAAATTATCATTAGAAATGTTTAAGCACTTGAACTGCTTTAGAACTGCTTTAACACTGCTTAGTTACTGCTTGCTTAACGAAATTGTATATTGTGTGAGGCACAATTAGCGCAGTTTGAAAACTTGAATTTTATACCTCTGAAAAGGGTTTGGTGGTTTTCTGCCCATTTATGTATCCGGCAGATGGGAGCATCTGCGACCCCATAAGGTATATATAATATATATATTGAACAGGAGCAACAGCCGAGTTGATATATAGCCTATAATAGCTAAAGACTTTTAATTTGGAGAATATGTTCTCATATACCCGGCGCAGATCAAGATTGCTTAACCTTGTTTAATTAAAAAAAACTTGCCAATTAAACTATATAATATATTTAACAGCTTTCTTCAGGTTATAGTCCAGCTCACTCTTCTGCACCACTCTTACTTGTTTGTGTAAAGCTAAGTGTAATTAATTCATAACTGGAAGCCACAAGGAGATTTAATTGAATTTGGCTTAACTTGTGGTATGATATCATTACCATTAACAAAATTAAAAGTTAATGCACTTCAGTATTGTGGAATGGGTTCATAAAAGCAACAGCTCAACGCTGTTGCACAAACGAGTGCATTACGGATCATGTGCGAGATTAGTTGCGTTCTCAATTCACACGTTAATTTAATTGACTGTTTGCCGCGTTTAAGGGTAATCATTTTTGAAGATTTATCATTGATATTGTCTGTCGTCTTGTCGATTAAATTTTTGTTAATACCTAGTATCGTTTGCCGTCCTAATTATACTCTTGTAGGGGGTATTCGAATTTTGTCTTGACATAGAGACGCCTTCAAACCTCTAAAGCATAATCTAGCCAAGTTTATCTACTCATTTATTGTACAAGTTGTATTCGCTGTACTTGAAATATTATTTGGTTCAACTTGTTATATATCTTATTTTTTTGCTGTGATTACCCAGGAGTCGGCAACCGACCGAATCGGACTATAACTTAAAGATACATTAACATGAAGCATGATGTTAACCAAGATTTTGTGCTTATAAAATGGATTTGAGTTAATTTTGCCTGTTGCGGCAAAGAAACACCACATAACGAAAAAAAACACAACCTGATTAAATATGCGATTCCATATGCACGTTGTTTTTAAGAGCAAAAGTGAAGTGAAGTGGTTTCTGTAAAACAAGACGTTGTGGCTTTAATATTCCTGCCACACTTCATTACATTATCAGCATTTTACTTTGTTCTTAATGCATATATATATATATACAGGTAAGGAAAGAACTTGGCATTCGGTTGCTTCTTTTCAGCTCAGTTGCTCTTGGCTTCTTTGGGGTCAGCGATGCGTTGGATTGAAGGAGATGGAGAAAAACAAATTTGTTAACTTTTTAATTTTCAATTCTCAACGCGAATATTTTGCGGTGTCGGTTTGTTTTTCGCGAAATTATGAGTTAAGTGCGCTTAAAAGCTTTTGCCTTTCATATGACTTTCTCTATCCTTCTCTCTCTCTCTCTCTCTCTCTCTCTCTGTCTCTTTCGTACTGACTGCCCATCTCTGTCGTTTGTCGTACAAAATATATATATTTTTTCTTATATCATTTATTATGCGTTTTTAACTGCTGCCGAAATTGTATTTATTTAAAACCACAAATACATACGGAATAAGAATAATGAATTTTTTTAATATAATTTACAGTGGTTTATTGTGTGGGCGGTGGGCGTGTCAGCCTGCGGCTCATGGCTTCCTCTTAGCTGTGACTGTGACTGTGACTGCGACACATGTTTTCAACAATACAATTTCCATATGTCTGCGGTGTGTCGTGCCCCTGTTGCCGTGTGGTTATACCCTGTGCTCATCAACAAATAGCCAGAAGAGTCTGATGATGCAGATACTTATGAGAAGCAGATTGAAGCATCCTTGAACCATTAAGTCTAAGTATTCTTGATCAGCGTGACAAGACTAGACGAACTCAGAGACTTTAAGATCTTTACGAGAAATTGTAAATAAAAGTGGACAGAATTAGTTTATTGATTGTAATCGATAACTTCCCTGCTTCCTTAATATTAATAGTAATCGACTATCGATAGCGAAATACGCGACAAGTTTTAAGAAAAGCCAGGAATATATCTTGAGATCATATTGATCAACTGCACAAATTTAAACGAGCAGTTTCAGAAATCGTATGTTCATATTAAACAAAGCACACAGCGAAAACCTGTCCGAGTATATTTCTTAATATGTTAGGGTATTTTCTGGACAAGTTCTCTCTGTCTCTCCTGACTTGGCCTTGCTTACTTATTTCCCTTATATGTGTTTCAGAAAACAGTGTGAGGCATGTCATGGTTCTGGCGGTTTCAATTTTGGTGTGACTTCAAGCCGAGAAAATCGCATCTTTGTGATTTGTGGAATAAATTTGGACATGGCACATAATTTTTTTTTTGCTACATAAATTTTTATACTTTTGTATATTTATATAAACGCATGCGCAGCGGTAAAGAGCTTATATTGTTTGAGTACATCCTTACTTAAAATTTAACAGTACTTATAAAACATATTAGTAGATTGAAACTATCGAATAAGCATCTCTGCGACTTGAGTTATTCAAAACGCTTGCTTTCGAAATAAAAGACAATCGGAGATGAACTGAAATGGCAAATGAGAGTTTTCCGATAGTGCACAAATAAATAGCAATCCAGTGCGCATCCAATGAAGGATTTCGCCAAAAGGACAGTGCAAAAGGACAGGCAAATTTTGAAACTGGATTTGATGTCGCTCCATGATGCAGAAAAGGGAATGCAGGAGACACAAGAGGATGCCCATGGCACACTCAAACGCTTCGAGGAGCGCCAGGCATCCGATCTCGAGTACAAGGCGACAATTGAACAGCTCGCTGAGCTTGAGGCGCCACCTGAGCAGAGACTAATGAACAGAATATGCAAATTTTAACAACACTTGTCTATGGAATTTCAAACTAGTTCAAGCAAGAATTTCAACGTTAAGGATCTTTTGGAACCGAATGAAACCGTTTCAGACGAGTATTTGGGTGTTGACAAACAAATCGGATGCGTTAAGAAAAACAACACCAACAATGACAAGGACAACGACGACAGCATGGAAAATAATTTGCCCTCCCCTTTGAGCCAACACAATGGAAACTTTGTTTTCTTGAGCAAAGCGAAAGATGAACAAATATGTTCATATCATTTCAACAATTTGGCCTTGGCGTAGTTTGGCTGATTGTCCAAAAACTTTGAGTTTTCCTTTGAGTTTGTCTCTGTTTTCTTTGTTTCCTCTGCCCGATTCCAATGTCAACTTTTGTGAAATTCCCGCGACTCGGTTCCTTTTGCATTTTCAATTGCTTAAACCTTTTTCATTTGTTGTTTGGTTTATTTTTTTATTTTTTCGCGTTTTATTTGTTTTTCATTCATTTATCGTGCTTCAGTTTCTACAGAGGCCCAGCTTATTACTAATTCAAAAATCCTGCTAGAAGCTTACTGGAGTTATTTTCTTAACGAAACTGGTGCTTTTTTTGCATTGCAGCTTCTCAAGACCCAAGAGATTATGATGCTCAAATTTTTATATTTTGTTTATACGCGAATTTTACGCTTTATATTTGAACAGATTGCCAGATTCTTTTGGGATTTTAAGCATTTTCGGTTGCACGGTACTTGAACCGATCTCCCGCATTTTATATGCTATCATCTTGGTATCCTCTTAGCCTGCCTTAGCCCTGGGACTGGGCAAATTGAAAATTTGGGCATATATTAATATTAATATGAACTTTAACGATTTCACTCTCGGGAGAGCTTGACTCCGTGCTGTTGACTTTTAATTTCCTCTTCTCGCAATTACTGGGAGACTGCGCCGGCAACAGGTGGGTGTGCAAACGGGATTTGTATTTCATAAATTTTTTGCAACCTCTGCCAGCCATTTTATAGCCCTGTTGCCATAGCAAACTGTAAATTATAATATTCGCAAATCCTGGCTCAGTTTATTTGCTTAGGCGCCAAGTTAATTTGTTGTGGTGATGATGATGCTGATGATTATTATTTAAATTGCGACTTCTACAGATTACTTTCAATATATATTTCGGGCATTAAAAGTTGGCTAATATTCATGCTTGAACGTTTACGAAAATTGGTAATTATTGTTTCGTTCCCCAGGTGAAAGGATGATTGTTACTAAAGGGTCTAGACAGGTAGGTTTTGTGTTTAAGAAGGGGCTGAATTTTAATTATAATTACCAGAGCAATATTCAATTTTTTGTTAAACAAAGTATGTATTTTGAGCAAAATTTAAATTAACTGCAAAGGAAATTCCACGAATATTTTGCAAATTGTATTTTTTTAACGTTTTTGGTTTTTTGCCAATTTTTTGGTTTTTTTCTGATGGTTTCTTTTGTTTGCTTGTTGCCTCAATTTATTTATATGTTTGCTTTAATGTAATTAAATGTTACGTTTTTTTGAGTTTATTGTGGCGGTTCGCGATTGTTCATTTTTGTGTGTGTGTCTGTTGGTGTGTGTGTAGATGTGTGTATGAGAAATGGAGGTGGTTTTGAAAATACACAATTTACTTTAAAGAGCGCCGCAGAAAAGTATGCAAATCAATTTAATTTAAGTTATTTTAATCTGTTCTGAGCATCCCCACTTTAAAAAAATTCAAATCGTTTTCCGCTTACTCAGTAATTATTTATAAATCTATTTTATATTATAATGCCCTGCATCAATTAAATATAAATATGTACAAATTTTTGTTTTTATTGTTAACTAGATAATTATGAGATTTATTAGTTCAAGCATAAAGTATTATTTTATTTACTCACCGTTGGTAGCATTTTCAGGAAACCCAGCAAGTAGATGAGCATCACACTTGATGTGGAAATGCAGAACTGCATCTTGAGGAAGGTCACGGCACACTTGCGATTGCACCAGATGGGCAACAAGATGAGGAAAGCAGAACAGCTTTGGAGGAGGCAGCAGGCGCAGCTGACGATCACAAAGATTGGCCGCTGTGAGGCATGCGACTGTGTCGACTGCAACGAGGCGAGGGGCAAAGAAATGTGGAAAACTTAATAAATATTTGTCGTAAATTAGCTTAATATTAAAAAACTGCATCGGGCTAAGGCCAGAAAATAAAAATTATGTGTTGAGCTAATGACGAGCAAAAGAAGCGAAAATAACTTTTTAAATAAATAGGAATACAAAAGGACATTTTCAAAAAATTCTTAAATATTTAATTTAAAATTTTTAGCTTCATCCTACACTACTCACATGAAGCTGCCGCTTGGTGAGCATAACCACATAGGTGCCGGAAAGTGGGCAAACGCAACGAGTTATGTTTTCCATGAGGTGCTTTGTGATGCAGAGATCCGAGCGCCAAGTCGAGTCAAAGGAAGCCTTGTAGTCATGACTGTAAAAATTAAATTTAAAGTCAAAATTGACAGTAAATTAACGCTGTCATTAAACTTACCCACAGATGGCTACCCAATCACCAGATTTGGGCACACTTTCGTGCTGAAAGATGATCTCCACATGGCCAGCCTCAAAGGACAAATCGAGAGGCTCTCGAAAGTTGTCATTCGAGCGGTTCGATTGAAACAACCAGGTCTGTATGATGCGTGAGGCGAGCACATAGTCCGAGTCCTTGGGATCGCTGTAAATAACGAAATAATTTAAATTATAATCGGCTCATCTTTATTAAAGATTCGCTTGCATGTTTTCAAATCATAAATCTACTTTGTAATATATTTTCTGTTTTTAATAATATAATATGTATTAACAGCTGGCACTATTCATTCTGCGATTACAAATATTTAATCTCATCAACGCACCCAAGGACGAATTGTCCTTTATGTTTATTATGGTTCTCGCACATACAGGATATAAAAAAAACATAAGCACACACACACATTTATGTGGAGTATTATAACATTGACAACAATTCTAGTGGTATTTAATTTTTAGCTTTAACAACAAGATTGTATTTTGTATTTGCTGCATTCTGAATGTTGAATATTTGCATTTTATTTACAATATTTGAGAAGTACATTGTTGTTGGCACTCTTGCAACAGCTGTAATGCGCTTATGATACAAGGAATTTGCTGTCAATGATACTGTGGCATGCAGCATTGGCAACAGTTGGCATTACACACACACACACACACTTCTCAAGGACTTGGCTTGAGATTTAAATATGCATAGAAATTAAACTTGTGCTCTGCTGCAAGAGACGGAAATAGGAAATACATTTTCGCAAGTGTTTCATAATTTATAGCTAAACTACTCAAAGATGTCCTACATTATCCATAACTAGACTGCACAACAATAATCTTAGTTATTATTATTATTATTATTACTGCATTTCAATTTGAGCACTCACCTGCCACGCGTGTAGTAAGTTTTTGGCAGAAAACTTTTCAGATTCTTGTAGGAGATCACAGAAGCGAATATTGTCGAGTTGGCCATGATATGCAACAGACGTGGTGACAGTCCAATGTCCATATAAAGTTGATCAGAAAATAAGTCGTCGCTAAATAGGAAAAGTGCACACAAAAGATTTAATCACGGCAAGAATAGTTCACAAACTTAATTAGCCTAATAAGACACTTGAAGGATTTACACTTCAGCTCTGTCCAGAGCTGGTATAAAGTCCTCCAAGCTGTATGCATTTCGTATTTTTTTATTATATTTTTTTTATTTATGTTTGCTTATTCCTCCGTTAAAAGCAAATGCAAAAATGTTCAACCTTGACAGGGTATATTAATCAAGCGGGCTTAAAGTGAAGTTTACGTTGCGCTTGGGTAAGAAAATTTGCACTTTAGCCTTACTTTTAATTATGATATTATGCAAAGCACTTGACTTATACAAGGCAGAACTCTAGAATATCAAACTAAAGTTCTCTTGAAGTACTTATATTAATGCAGAAAGAAAAATATTATAATCAACTTAATGCAGATATTGGCTCTAATAACTTTTTAACAAACTTTATTTTTCCATATGCTTACTAAAATCAAAGAAAACGAGCAAAATCAACTTAAGTAAATATAGTTGCAGAAGAAATTACTTAGAATTCGGGTTGTCGTAATAGCATTTTCAAAAAGTTCAAATTTCAATTACAACAAAAACCGATTTAGAAAAAATTAAGGAATTGAAATAAAGTTAGAAGTTCGATACGATGAATGCAACATGAAGAAATTGAGCAGCAATTGGCTTCGACTCGCTTGTCAACTCACCCATAAATGCGTAAATTGAAAGGCAAAGTTTTCACAGAGGTCATATAAATGCGCAGTGAATTCAGGCGATCCAGCGACAATGTATCCTCATCGACTGTCAAAATACTTGCGGCACCAGCACCAGCCGTCCCTGCACCACCACTGGCGTCTCCAATGCTCATGCCACCGACTCGATTGGCCTGCAATTTACCCGCAGCGTCGCCAATTGCGTTGCCTGCCTCGCCAATTTCATTTCCATTTCCATTACCTCTGCCACTGCTGTCGCTGTTGCTGCCTCTGACTCTGCCGCTGCTGCTGCTGCCTCTGTCCTGTGCGGTCAAAGTTGTCGAACTGTCAGCAGCTGTTGCCGAGGATGTCGCCTGCTTGCCACTGCCACTGTTGCCTGTCGATGTGGCCAATTGCGAGGCCGCAATTGTCTCGCGGTTCAGCGCCGCAGATTGCGTTAAAAGTTGCAACTTTTTAATTTGCTGCATAAATCAAACATTTTGACACATTAATTTTATGAATTGAAATCAAAATTAAAGCTTTGAAGTCTAAGAGGCTGAAGGTCAGGCCATGACCGTCAACAGGTCTGTTGCCCAGGCAACTCCCTCCAAAGCCAGTTTTGTTTGTTTTTTCCTCAACTGTGATTTATTATTACACTTTGAGCAAATCAATATTTGATATGTTTCAAGAAATCTGAGTCCTTCCCACAATTACCAGCTTATTGGCATCGAGAGGTGGCCAATTGACTTGACATTTATATAATATAATTCACTGAAAGCTGCCAAAATAAACTAGACTTTTGAAAGGCAGCTTCTTAATTATGATTTTATTTAGAATGGGACAAAATCTCCAAGTTTAATAACCATTTGTACAACAACATATATACAAATATTATAAATTTTAATGCTTCCCGTTGCTATAGGTTACTTTTATATTTAAGAATTAGTAATTTCTATAATGTATTTAGAAAAGCATTTGTGTTTTTTAGAATAATTATTCATTAATTGTATTTTTTTCATTCAAAAGTCATGGTTCCAACAATTGCGTCAACTTATTGCACACAAATCGATGCAAAAATAAATATGAAGAGTTGGCCAAACTCAGTCGGTTCATGTTGGCAACAATAACAATATGAAATAAGTCAATGAACCTACATGAAACTGTTGTCGATTGGGGTTAAGAGGGGTAGTACGCAAACTGGAAATGGGGATAGGGAACGGGGTGGGTAGTGCAGTATTAGTGGGGTAATACGCTGACCCAATAAGCTTAAGCAGCAGCTAAGCGGCCAACGAACCAAACTTGTAATGCAAACTCCATTAAAGTGCAGTTTTCCTTGATAGTTTTTTTTTGGGATTTGATTTATATATATATTTATATAAATATGATTTATTTTTTATAAATATTTTTTTCTGCTGTCATGACGCAATTTCCTGTGCAAATCAAGAATTACAATGGGCCGACAAACAGAATTGGAACTGGACATAAGCATAAATAAATTTTCTAGTGCATTTGCAGTCGAGAGCAAAAAACAAGTTCAATTGGAAAAGTTTGCTGTTCCAAGTTTTGTGGCCATAAAAAATGAAAAATGCTGCAAATAATACAGAAACATCAGCAGCAACATCAGTCAAGCATAATGCGATACTTACATATGTCATGCCCATGTTTCCATGCAAATTGTGGCATTTGTGTGATTTCGATTAAAGACAAAGCTCTACAAAAAGTATGCTACAAAAAAAAATTGCTCAAAAAAGTTTGAAATTCCGACCTGGCCACGTTTAACAGTTTACCGGCAAATCACTGGGGCGTTCAACAATGTGGGCGTGGCCGTTTGGCCTTAAATGCTGCACATGTTTCAGAGTGTGCGTGTGTGCGTATGTGTGTGTGTGCGCGTGTGTGTGAAACTTTTTTGCTGACTTAAAAGTTTGCCTGTGACTTTAGAGCACGTTCATTTCACTGACTTTACTTTGCTAAGTGATTTGTCGTGAACTTTACAAATTTGATTTTTGAATAGCCCATATCTGCAGTCTTGGCATCCCAGCTAAAGTTTCTTGGTCAAGTTTGACAGTGTGTGGAATTAAACAGGAGCGGATTAGCAGCAAAAAAACAAATATAAATTAAAAAAAGACATATAAAAAAAAATGAATTTTCTAAATAAATGTGTTAAAAAGTGAAATCCATTGCATCTGCCAACCTGATAATGACTTGTTTTGTAGTTTTGTTAAGTCCGGCCCTGGAAATCATAGTAAATAGGTATTTGAAACTAGGTCATTTAACTTTATTTGCCATTTGTATTGCCCGGTCCATAATAAGGCAATAGGCATTGAAAGTTGCCCCACTGATTTTAATAAACTTTTACATTCTAATATTGAAATGCAGCTGCACTTTTATGCCAAAACTTTTTCAATTGCAATATCCACAAGAGCGGAAAATGAATACAGACCAAAATTAATGTTAATCAGCAAGAATGAAATGAAAACTTGATTAAGCAAATTAATATTTCTGCACATTTCCAATGACATTTTGTGCTGTCAAAATAATTCAATTCGAACATGATTAATTTGACATATAAAGTTCATTTCATTCACAAAATGCGAAATATTTGCTCACATTATGTAAGCATTATTACATTGTACATTTTTGTAATTATTAATGTAATCAATGTTTAAAATAATATATTCCGTGAAAATCTTGTTATAAAAATTGCATTGATCAGTGAGCAATTATTGCACATAATAATTAAACCAGCATCAAATAAAAAAAAAAATACCTGTGAAGTTAAATTAAATCTAGAGCAAACATATCTTTCAGTTGTGTAATGTGTAATGAAGCTGACTAATTAAAAACATGTCTATATGCTTTGAAATATTAAATTCACTTGCCGAACATATAAAAAATTTCTGATTATTGAAATAAGATTCCAGCCAGCGTTTTTCTGATCGTTTCGCTCTTCGCTTTTGCTAATTAAAAGTTAATGCATTAAAACATTACTTCGTACCTCAAAGTTTCTGCTCAGTCAATAAAAACGATGCCAACTATTTGGAAAGTTGAGAGAAGTTGGAATGCTGGCATTTAATCGACCCAATTATGATGGAAAGTTTTCCTTTACTTATTAAAACGCGCCGTCAGCTAATAAAAATTTAAAATAAAAATATTCGGCGAACTCTCTCTGGCTCATATGGCGCATTATATTGAAATGCCATAACTCAACCAAACTCCTGGGGAAACAAAATTAATATCGGCACATTATAAACTTTCACAACTTGTCGTCTCATCGCCTCATCGTCTCTGAAGACAAATAAGACAACTGTTCAATAAAAGCTTGCTTGATTTTCGGGCTTGCCTCCTCTCCAAGGGATGAATTTTTAAATGGGTAATACTGGAAATGAGCAGATACCAAATATATTATGCAGTAAAGCCAACTCCTGGCACGCTTGAGGTCCTTGACATTGAGACTGTTGTTACTATTACAGGAGGCTTTGCTTTTATGGTGAAGGAATACAGCAACAGCTGCAATCAACACTCACATAAATTTGCATACCAATATTTAAGTGTGATGCATGTGGCATACAACTCCTTTCAGCCGCCTTCGGCTGCTTCTGCCGTTGCCTTAATGCCTCACTTCGCGAAAGCAAAGTGTGCTCGAGGAATAAAACATGAGCCTCTGCCAACCGTAGGTCCTCCCTCCCCGCTCCGCAACTCACTTAAAAGCTGAAATAAGTTGGGTGTGAAACGAAAAACTACAGACGGATCTGATAATGGAAAATGGCCAAACAAACCATAACAAATACTCATACTTTTAAACTACGGCACAAGCTCATAAGTAACTTCCGACATTGTCTGTGGCTGGCCATAAGGACATCCTATGTTATGGTGGTTATTTTGCGGTCCACTCAGGTGTCAGTTGCCCCACCGAGCAAATTCATTAACCGCACCATAAGTGCTCAGCTTGATGGCCGATAATTAGCAGCAACTTGGGGTCAAATTAAATAGACTGTTTTGCGGCTCATTGTTTCATTAGAGAAGTAAATAATATATAGATACAACTCAACGTACTGAGTGAGGAATATTGGCTCATCAGTCAATAATTGTAATATCCGATAAATTTCTCAGATTTTTTTATTAGAGTTCTGATTGCTGAAAAATAGCTTTAGATATTTGCTTTATTATTAGTCTTATATAATATAAACTCTGCATTTAGCCACTATTTCCTCGAATATGTGTAACTATGCACATATTCAGCTAACTATCTGAATGCCAAATATGCTCCATTTACCAATGAGGAACAGGCCAATAAACAAATTGGCCTTTTAGCCCGTGCCCATTGGAAAAAAAGCCCTCAAATTCATAGATTTTGCAGAAGGTATTCATTACCAGCAAACATGAACATCAATTCTGTGGCTGGTTTAGTAGTCCGCACACACTCGCTGTGGAAATGTGTGGTTGTAGACAAATGTAAACTGCGGCCCAATGACAAACCAACTACAAGCTAAATAAAAGTAGAACCAGCAACAACAACAACAATAACAGCAACCACACTTTGTATGCAGTCCAATTTAGAGACTGGTATGTGAGTGTGTGTGTGTGTGTGAGTAGTGTGTGTAATAAATCTGGAAAGAGCCGCAAAACCAGTCTGGCAAATATTGAATATGGCTGTGGGTTATAAATTATGGCACCCGAACGCACGACTGCCTCCTTTCGAATAATTTATGCGCGAATGCAGCCAAAGTGGCAGCTCACAAATTTGAGGGCATATATATATATATATATGTATATACACATATATATGTATAGAGATAGAGTAGTACATAATGGAGAGAAAACCATAAAGAGCTGCTTTGCTTACCTGTTGACTGTTAAGCGATTGCGCATTCTGCATGACTTTATCTAGAATGCGCAGTATTATCTCGGCAGCCATTTCACGCTCCAATTGTGTGCCTTTCAGCTGCAAATAGGTGTCGAGCTGCAAAATAGGCAAAGGAATACTACACCATCAGACAAGTGCCCCCAAATCGTTGCAAACGAAAAAGAGAACAAACAAACAAACAACAAGAAAAAAAAGTAAATAAAAAATAAAACAGTGCGGAAGTAAAAGAAAAATACGGCCAACGGAAAGTCTTCGCAGCCATTCGTTAGTCGGGAAAATTTGTGTGCGCATTAAAATGAAAAATTGTTGCCGTGCGGCCCAGTAAAGTTTTCTTTGACTATAGTTGGCTCCGAAAATTGTGTGAAAAATTGCAAGGCAAGTTCACTCGCTCAGTTTCTCAATTTCTCAGTTGCTCAGTTGCTCAGTTTCTCAGTTGTTCATTCGCCACTTTTTGCATTCGTTTGCCTGTACAAATAGTTTGGCAAGCTTGTTTGCGGACTCTTTGGTCCTGTTACTCAAGTGGAGTCGGCGATGGATCTTCAGGTCCAGGTAGTTTGTAACACCATTGAGCAGTTTGCGCTCGTCTGCGTCGAGGCTTAAATGGGTTCAAGAGTTTTACGGCGTGTCCCAAGAAGCTAGACTAGTTGTCTAAATTAAATTTTGAGCATAAGGAAGCACTAAAAAACTTTTGTTTCTTTATAATATTTTGCAAATTTTACAAATTGACGATAAATCAAATAAATTCATAAGAATGGGAAAACTTAACGCAAGAGGAAATAAGTTTAAAGTAACATTTTGTCTATGAAGAGCAACATTTTGTTATTTGCTTATTTACAAAAATAATTCTCCATAAAAAATTAATTAATTATTCTTTTTTTTAGTATTCTTAAAAAAACATTAAAAAAAAATTAAAAATTATTTTAAATTAGTGTGTAGTTGATGTGAATTTACATATTTTAAATAATAAACAATCTTTATATTATTATAAATATCTTTAGGAATAGCTCACCTCGTGCAGCATGTCTATGAGGAAGCTCGCTTCGCCCGGCAGAAAGCTGTGGCGTCGCTGGAGCGTGTACTCAAAGCAAGCCTTCAGGATGTTCGACGAGTTGGTCTGCTGAAAGCCTGCACTGAGTGCCCGGAATCTGTTGTAGATGAGCAACAGTTCATCGCGCACACAGCTCGAGAAGTCGGGCAGCAGCCAGCTGGAGTTGCCCGCATCCCGCTGCTCGCAGATGCGTCGCGAGTGACCCTCAAAGCCACGGGGGCAGTCAGTGATGATGGGTGAGCCGGGTGCACTGGTGGGCCAGTGAACGCCATAGCTGGACTCGGATGTGCACACATGAATGGCGTTGCGTTCGATGACATTGATGTACACACTCTTGGAGACTGGACGCACACTGTTGGACACGAGGCAGGCATACTCAGCTGACTTTTGAATGTTGTTGATTTTCAGTATGCTGCCATCCGGATAGAGATCCTCCCACATGGCCATCGCAGCATCCGACTGGAAGAGCACCCCATTCCGCGTCCAACTATAGCCCAGCTGGGCATATCGCTTGATGTCATCGTTGCCCGGCGAGAGGCAGCGCACTCGCAGCGAATCCCCTCGCTGCAGCGTCACACTTGCCGGATCCACGCGCAGACGTGGCGGCGACTTAATGTGGATGTGCAGTGAGCGACACTGCTCCACACCCCAGTCGGTAACCTGTAAACATAGACCAGAAGATTGCCTTGTCAGGTGATGCTTATTTGGCTTTACAAAATTATGCCATGCCAACTGATACAGGTCGCAGAATGCCCAAGGCTTTCTGGCTCAGAGCCACAACAACAACAACCGCAGACTGCGTCCAGCTCAGACGTACGTAATCCCCAGGGACAAGAAGTACTCGACCTGAAGATATTCACTTAAATGTATAAACTGGTAATAGAATTTATTTCTGAGTATTTTACTGATAATACTTAAAAGGACCGACAAAAAGGTATACTTTCTAAATTCGACACTAACTGTATGTTTTTAATTTATTTAATATTTAATTTAATAATACTCAAAGTCATTTTGCTAACACATAATTAAATAATAAAATATATTTATCTCGAGTTATTCACTTAACATTTTATAGAATTTAAACGCTAAGCAGAAAGCTGTTTGTTTGGATCATGTTGCACAATATTTGACTTGTTAGATATGATTGACTATATATATATAGAAAGACTAGACAACTTTATTATACCCTGTTTACTCAGTGAGTGGGGAATATAACAACAGAACTGTTTGTAGAAGCAGCCAGACAGGCAGATAGACAGACAATTGGCTGGTTGACAGTGTCAACAATTGTTGCCAGCTGCTGCTTGAAGCATTTACTAGAATCTAATATACTCATCTCATTCTCTCTCTCGCTCTCTCTCTTTCTCTCTCTCTCTCACACACAGTGTGTCCTTTGCTGTGTTAGGCTGTTAAAACTGCTGATTGGAAATGACTTTGGCTGAGTGCGCGGGACGTGTTTGTGTGCAAAGTGGAATCAAAGCCTTTAAGGCGCTTTGAAGTAGGGATTACACGTTGCTGTGGCTACTTAAAGCTGCAGCTTCATGTGGCACCAAAATGTTGTGCAACTAGTCGTAGAGTAGTTTACTGCGAAACTTAGTTGTTTGTAAAAAGTCGCACCATGGGAATGCCTGGCGAGCGCAGGGATTCAAGCCTGAGGACAACGGCGAGCATTAAGATAATCTTGATAACAATGATTATTATACTGATGATGATGATGATGATGATGATGAAGATGTTGATGATGTTGTATGTGCAGTCAGTCAGTCGTGAGGTAAACTTCCGTTTTAAATTTATAAAAAGCAGACAAACTAACGAGCAACGACGTCATGATCACACCTCGGGGTCTTCATTCCCTGCATGTGGCATGGCATGTGGCAAGCATTGAAGCTGCCTTGGATGGGTTGTGTGGGTGTGCGTGGGAGAGTGTGTGTGTGTGTATTTGGCATGT
The DNA here is from genome assembly GCA_037043605.1 of Drosophila multiciliata. Classification (NCBI taxonomy): domain Eukaryota; kingdom Metazoa; phylum Arthropoda; class Insecta; order Diptera; family Drosophilidae; genus Drosophila; species Drosophila multiciliata. Next base: position 1,065,674 of record JBAMBF010000103.1, on the reverse strand, counting down.
CTGCTGCTGAGCAAAACTTTGTTGTTTGTAGACAGAAACTTTGGCATAACCAAAATCAAAGATTTTGCAGTTTTTATGGCATTTGCACTTTTTTTTTTTTGCTTTGAGACTAATTTTAAATTTGCGGCCGTAGGCGATTACAAATGCGTTGGCATTGTTTTATGACTGTGCCACGTCCACAAATCCTGGCCAGCCACAAAATCCAATTGGCAATTAATTCATTTAGCAGTCACCCAACCCAGCAAAGCATTTTTATGGCCAAATGTGATTTTACGGTCCCCAGAGTGAAGCTCAAAGTTGCGACTCATTAACAGGCAAAGTCGTTAAGCAGCACATTGTACGAGCACGGTTAATGTCATTTGGTCTCCCATAGAACCCTCTCATTCCTCCCGCCAATATCCACATCTAGTCTCTCTAGTCTTGGTCTCAATTTCTATCTAGTCAATAAAATTTGTGGCTGCTCTACAAAATGGTTCAAGAGCAACACTCAGGCCACAAAAAATTTGCAATGTTAATGACGCTGACGGTTCAAAATATCTGTCTTTTATAGTCAACTAGATAAAAGTCTCTTTACGATCTGAGAAGTGCATGGTCGAAATGAATTGTCAATTTAATATATTCTACATCTATTTTCTCTATTTTTCGATTTACTAACAACTGCAGTCTGTTTCACATCTGCAATTGCAACTTTCGAGCAAATAAAATAACATTCTCTTTATATGGCCACTTATTGTCAAGTATGTCGTGAGTATCACATTCGAATCTAGTTTCATATTTTTAGTATTTTATCTATTTTTATTTTACATTTTGTACTAATCAGTGTTATTTTTAAATCATTGTTAAAAACAAGTAACTTGTGCGGCATAAGGATATGTTGTGTTTGGAAAATGTGCACTTGGGATGTCTATCTATTTACATTTTACATTTTACATTTTACATCTAATAAATTAAAACTAGAACCATTTGAACAATTTATGAATTTGCCCCAAAATCGATATATATTTTTATATTTTGCGTTAAATTTTAGACAAATAAAAGCCTAATCAATTCAGCTCCCTGGAGCTAATGAAGTAATTGGGACTTAATATCAATAAATAACTAATCATTTCGCTTATAGTCCCACGAGCATATTGCCATGTGTGTGTGTGTGTGTGTGTGTGTGTGTGTGTGTGTCAATGACATGAATATGAAGTCCCCAACGACTTATTGACAGGCCCTGCCACAAATTATTGAGTTGGCTCACAAACACGGCGAACCTTGAGGCAACTGTTAGCGTAAAGGCTTTATTCCTTTCAGTTTTAAGTCAACATCAGCCACAAGACGGCAACAATCAACCATTGGGGATTGTGCATTAGGCAAGTCCACAGAGGAAAAAATAGAAAATGCGAAAACAGTATGTTTCTGAGGGGGAAATCCTTCGAGCTGCTAAAGAACCGTTGAGAGAAGGGGCGAGTGCAATCCAGCGCCAACGCCCGCACTTGGCTTTGATCTGATGGCATCATTATGTGGACCACACAGCGACAGTAATAAGTGAGAGTCACAAGGCACTCCAAGGGCACAAAGCAGCAGTCAAGCTAAAAAGTGTTGGGGTGTAGCCAGCCAGCCAGAGCCCCATCGAATACCCCGAGCGAATCCTCTCGGGGTGCTTGGACAAGTCATTAAATACAATTGGCGCCGGGCTTTAAGAAAATGTTCGCTCGTTAACTCTAAACTCGACTCGATGTGGCGCAACAGCTGCTGCTGCTCCTTGTGGCCTTAAACAAACAATATGTGTGGCACACAACTGAAATTGCAGCTTCAACTATTTGCAATCTAGGAAAAATAATGCAGCTTAAAGGAAAAGACATGCACAGGTATGAAATTGTCGCAGAATACCACTAAAAAGCATCATTTCAATTTTAATTATTTTATAAAAATAAATTCTCGTATTAAATTTTTAATATTCTTTGAACGAACTAAAAAATTTAATTTGAAAACGACTAATGATATTTAATCTACTATTCCTCAAACCTGGTGCTTTTTTGTTTATTTATGTATTTAATATTACCTAATTCAGTTTGTTTTTTGCTGTGCACTTGAATTAGATAAATTTGTTTTTTTTTAAGCATATTGGAAGATTAAGTCTGATAACAAAGACTACTTCAGTTAAGTGTGTGTCATGGCAGGAATGGCATTCGTAAGTCCCTTTAAAATTACGACTTAATTTCCTTGGTAAAATGTTGGTTAATCTTTTTCATTTCGTGTTGTTGTTAATTCACTTTTTATTGCCTGACAGCTTTTGGCTTTTGGCTAAGTAATAAATTAAATTGCCATGCGTTAGGCTGCCATATCAACAAAAACTCGGTTTGTCAGGCATCGGGGGGGAATGGGGAATCCAAACCATTCAAATCCTATCTAAAATGGCACGGATTTATTTTTAAACATTCCCCTCTTTCTGTTCGTTCCGGAGTTTTTCCATTGGGCGGAAAAGTGGCTTTAATTAGCGAAAGTGAAAAGCGCACAATGTGGGAACATAAAAAGAATTAAATAATACACAAATAAGAAAGAAATAATTTTGATTATAATTTATGTAGATTTTTGCGTGCTTTTGAGAATTTCAACAGTTTAATATTTTGCGGATTAGACGCACAAATGCATCCTAGTAAATATCCGGGTCTTTTTCGGGTTTAGTAGCACTTACTAAGTCTTCCAGCCCATTAAACCTATAATGTTGCGGCAAGTCAGTAACCATTTTTGTTTATGGCTTGCCAAATAATAGATTACGCAAATGGCTTGTAAATAATATTGACATGTAATACAACAATATCAAACCAGGAGCAGGAAGAACCCATAGGACCTTCATAGTACAAAGTATGTTTATGACTTTGACGAGGGAAATTGTTTGCGTCATGAAGTAAGTTATAAATAATTGGGTAATTCAATTAATAGGGTTAGCTACAGCTACAGCTTCAGGTGCTTATAAATCAAATCAAATCGCAAACACACAGATTCCGATACTTCGTATATATAACTCAATATTATGTTATGTAATTTTTGGTTATTTTCATTTACCTTACAACTGTAGACACCCTCATCGATGCGACTCGCTTTGGTTACGCCCAAAATGGCCGTGTAGACATCTTTTGTTTCCGGTGGCAGCACAGTCGTCCATATTTCTCTGCAAAGAGCATCGAAATGTCAGAGTTAGTATTTTCTATATATTTATATCGCAATTGTAGTCAAACTGACAAAGTCTGTTGTTTGGCTGCTTTCGCTTTTGCATTTATTTTCACACCCAATACACCCACAACATTATTCAGCAAATGAATTGGAGCGAATGCAGCTTCCCCGCTAATTGACCCACTAACAGCTGCTCACCTATCACTGCGGGGCTTCAAATGAACCCAGTAGCTATGTGTGTGTAGTTGTGTGTGTGTGTGTGTGTAGTTGTGTTTATGTGAAAAATCATTGCAAATGTGAAAACAATCGCGGATGCTGCAGTTCGAAGTCAATTAGCAGGCAGCATGAGTCGCTCTGAAATGCTTTTAAAAATGTTGTTGAAATACCTAGAAGAGGATTTGGGTATATGAGTAACTAGGTCAAAACACTAGTTGGCTGCCCACTCTGTTTGACTGCCTTCCGGCCAGACATAATTAAAACATGTACATGTTCTTTTTATACCCTAAACCCATTACAACTGGTTAAAAGGGTATAATAGATTTTTGTAAATGTATGTAACAGGCTGAACGAAGCTTCTCCGACTCCATATAATATATATATTATTGATCATGATCGACAACCGAGTTGATATAGCCAGGTCCATATCTGATTGTATGAATACGCGGATATCTCAGAGACTATAAGGATTGAGGCTTAAAATTTGAAATATGGATTTTCTTATACACGCACAGATCGAGTTTGCTTTATTTTTATCGATAACCGATACATAAAACAGCTTATTTCAGGGTATTTCGTAGTCGAGCTCACTCGACTACAAGTCTCTTATTTGTTTGAGTTAGTAAAAGTGCGCAATTCGATTCAGTGCAGTCATTTTCTTTTTTTAGGAAAAGTAAGTTGGTCATTATATGGATTTTTTTGTTGAGTGAGATAAAGTATATATATATTTATTCTATATATGTAGGTAGATATATACTAATTGCATACAATCGAATCTATAATTTAATAAATAACTGTGTTCAGGGTATGTCATATTCAAACTCAGTCGACTACATTATTCTTGCTTGTTTTGCTTTGAACTGTGCACTTATTTTCAAATGGCGGTTAATTAAAAAAAAAATATGACTAAAGAGTAATTATCGAGACACACAATTGAGAGATACTTGCAACATTGAATGGATTAAAGCATAAGATAAAATTAAGTAAATCAATGAACAAATGTACGAACCATATTCTGAACCTGTGAGTAATACAGATGGTGCCATTTCATCCCTTATTTGCCTAGGGCTATAGTTGATTTTTATAGTATTCATTGTACCATTAAATCGAAATTTAAGTTAAATTAACTTTTAACATCAAATGTCACAAATAAGTCTAAAAATATTGTGTTACATTTAACAAAAGATTATTGACATATTATTTAATAGTCTTTGATTCAACAAAATGTCACAGCTTAATGCGTTCAGTGTTTAACATTTAAATTGACTATTTTGATATTATTTCAGATTTTATGTATTTATGTCATTTTGTGTCTGTCAGTCACAACTTTCGCCAGATTTACTACTTTATTTGTTTTTTTATGACACATTTTGCTGATGGTGTGCAATAAATAAAACTGTTATGATGACTATTTTATTATTACTAATGAATTGGAATATTTTTAATTTAGGGCATGTAATCCAATAATCTTTTTCAACCTTAATTAAAAAAATAATAATTCAATAGTTTTTACTTAAGAATCTACAAATTTGATTCAATTTTAATTGAATAAATAAATTTGGAAGTGTAGAAAGCCAAATAGAAAACATTTGATTGTCCAAAACATATGTTTTCAGTTATTAGCTTCATCTATATTATTCAATTGGTTTTAAATGAAAAAACAATTAGCCTTTTAGTAGTCAAATAAGAGTTGCTGTCATTATTATTTGATAAGATTGCAAATAGGGCAAATAACTCAAATATTCGGAGACTATTAAGCGTGCTTTTACACTGTCTGTACATTTTAGTGGTTACCTGAACGCTGTTTGCTCCAAAGCGGTTACTTAGCCAACAAGCTGGCCGAGGAAATGGGTAAAGTGAACACCAAGTCCTGCTCCAAGCCAAATGTGAAGCTGGTGGCAAAACCAAACTGAGCTGTGCTGAGTTCTTGGCAGGATGCGGCGCATCCTGGCGCATCCTGTCAGTTGGCCGTGCTCGAACGCTAGCTTAGTGAGTGCATTCCACTAATAACTTTTGCGCATGGATAACCATAAACCACAGCCGGGCCTTAACAGAGTGCGTCAAGCAATTTGGCCAGCTGCTGCGGCCAAAACTACGCTTGCAATAGCTAAAAGTGGGTGGTGGACAGAGCACTTAGCCCACAATTTGCTAATGGGTAACGGTGAAAGATTTCGCCAGCATACAGTGACTGTTCCAGCTACGCACCTTCAAAATCAATTAAATGCCAACGGAAGTAATAACATTCTCTGCAGGAAGTGCGTAACGCTTAAATGCAGCACTGCCAGCAACCGCAAAAACAGCAAAACTCATTCCTCGTTTACGGCAAATGAGCAACAGCAGCAACACCAGCAACACCAACAACACCAGCATCCAGCCAACGACCATCCAAGAAACAGACATCCAAACAACAGCAGCTCCAACAACAAGCACCCAACACAATGACTATGACGCACAGGATGCCTCCTCAAAGCTGGTTACTCCTCGTCTAATACAATTACATACTAAACTACTAAGCAAATACCCACACACCACACCACACACACACACACACACTCACGTATATGGGGCATGAGCACAAAGATAAAATGAACAACCCAAGCAGCCACAACAGAATCCATCCGCACCAATAGAGATGAGCACGTGAAAAGCAGCACAACACCAGTTGGAATTCGATTAAATCGATGTGTGCTTTGTAAATACAATAAGGATTACATTTATAAGAAATATCTAATAATGTTATTGTATTGATCTGCTATTTATTTATAAGAAGAAAACCTGAATAATAGTAATGATTTTTTTTAATATGATATCTGTGCAGCAAAAAAAATAAACATTCATCGTTATACATTTTTTATGTATTTTTTCATACATTTTTTAATACATCCCATTTAATTTTTCTTATATATATTTTTTTTATACAGTCAATAATTATAATTTCACTAATTGAATTAATCAGTTGATTTTTAAATAAGCAACTCGCATCAGGTTTGCGTTGCAAAAATTACACAGACCCTTCTCTAGTAATATCAGCATTTGTAGGGTTCTTACTGAGCTGCTCGATTGTGTTTGTAATCTTGTAGCTCGTGTGGAAGAGGCAGATGCAACGATAACTGCAGTGGCATGTGTGCACAAGAGTGTGCATTAGGTGGCAAGTGTGTGGGGCAATGTGTGCACGTACAGTTTCAGCCACATGTGTCGTTGTTGGCATGCAGGCTCGCTTTGATTCTTATATTAGTGTGCCTTTACTTGAAAGCTGCTGTGATTTTTGGACTCTGAACGAAACGATCCATAAAATGGCTTTAACCATAAAGCTAACTGAATCATCACAATTTTCAAAAGTGAATGCCAATTGTGTGGTCGTAAATGAAAATGAGGCAGCTCGATTTGACAGACATGAATCGTTGTGCATTTTTCTTTCTTTTTTTTTAGCACAAAATATAATTATTAAAAGAACAAAAATATAATTTACAACACTGCTGTGTTACCCTTGAGAGTCGTAAATTTAAACACAGAGCTGTCATTTGGTGTTCCCAGACAGTAAAACTTTAACGTTTTCTCGTATTTTTAGTTGGTGTGTTGAATTTATTGGTTTTCATATGATTTGCTCAACGTTTTCGCTCGACTTTGATTGAAAAATGTGATGTGTAATAAAATAAACCACACACACACATGCACAGACACACACATACATATACACATACAAAACATTTTCCGAAAAGAACAACATACATGAAAAATCAGCTTGTTGGAACGAGTAAATATGCATAAATAACAAACATATGTTAAAACCCAGATCCATAAAAATCAAAGAGACGAACAGTCAACAATAGCTCAGAGCTATCTTTGGGCTCGTTTCTCCTCTTGTCATATGGATGAATGGAAGCAAATAGCAACATCACGGATTATGTTTTTATATGACCAACACCGCAAAAGCCTTTGGGCTTCAGTATACAAATCCAGCGCTTTTATGAGTTCATAAAATTGGCCTATAGGTGTTTGCTCTCACAGTATTTATTTTTATTTTTTCTATTTTTCGCGGAATACTCAAAAAGTATTGTGGGAAATTGAAATTGTGAACTTACTTTTCAGCTGAAGATTTTATGCAACGCTCGTAAATATGAATAAGTTGATATATATATATATATGTATATATAAATATCTATGTTACTGCCTTTAAGCTGCTGGAGCCCATAATCGTAACTTGATTAGAAATACGATAGAAGGTCGCCTTAACAATTTAAGAGCTAAACAAATACGCACAGCATTTGACTGTTCGTCCTGTGTGTGTCCAAGAGCCATATAAAAACTTTATTAAACGCAACTACACATAAAAATAAAACGATGACAAAGTACGCGACGCGTTTTCAGTTTCGGTTCCAGTTGGTTGTCCTGCTGTGTGAATGCGTCGTTGGCATTTTTTTCTTCTCTGTTTTTTTTTTTGCTCTTCTAGGCTTTGACTTGGGCTGAGCACAATTCACTTCAAGTTGTAACGAATTTCATTACAATCGTAACGAGAAAACGTGTCTCAACAACTAAATTGCAAATGCCAAAGCAGAGGCAAAAATTGCACATAACTGTGCGAAATCCATGGCCAAAGGCTTGATTGGCTTTTTACAGAGGCGCAGCAGCTTTAACTGCTGCTGTTCAACAACATCGACTTAACAGCTGGCTGTTAAGCATATGCTGCTCTGTCAACTGAGAATCGCTGTCAATTCGAGTTGCTGTTTCCTTCCAAAAAAAAAAAAAAAAAAACGCCCCACAAATTTTTGCTGGATTGTCGTCCCCCAGTTGGTCTCCATTTATGAACAAATTCTCATATTATTTGCCCCTTGGCATATTGCTGTCGTATTATGATTGTATATACGTATCTATTCTCATATACATATATATATATATTGTGTTATTGTTATCATGTCGGAATAGCACTTTTTGTTTAGGTCAAACCTGCGGCAGCATTTCCTTTTTTTTTTTGCTGACAAACAGCTGCCTTTCCGACTCTGCCATTTTATTGAAATGTGTGTATAGGGACTGGCGGGGTAAAGGCACTTTTTGTCTACAGAAGGATCTAGGTGTTAGTGAATTTTATTCAAATTTGACACTAATGAAATGGCACGTGACAGGCTTGTCCAAAGACATCGACAGCATCGAAACAAATACATATTTATTTTATATATTTGCAGTTCATAAAGGAAAAAGTTCACACTAAATTGGAGAATACCTGCTAGAAAGGGAATAAAAGCCTAAAGCTAAAAATAAATATATATAATATAAATAAAAAATAAGAAGTGAAAGTATTGAATACGGATTTAAAATTGAATTTGATGAAAAGCATGCCCAACTAGTTTTCTTTAGGAAGTCTGTCCAATTAGTAAGTATTTCTTGAGCTCGATTTGGTGTGCTTATGATAAAGTCCTTTATTGGCATTAAATAAGTTTCAAGAGCAAAGTCACAAAAAACCTTAAGACTAATGCTAATATAGTTAAAGATTCTAGGAGCCATATTTGATAACGCTTATAACAATTTCACTAGGTGTTAACAAGAAAGTAATGAACAATTTGACTATTTTCTGGGATGGAGTTGAGACTCCATCATTGAAGGTGCACGATTGTGTGGGTGAAGCATTGGCCTTGCCACGAATGCTCTCTGCGTCTGCTACTATTTCAACTTCCTTTTGATTTAGCTTCTTTCAAGCTGAACGACCGACTCTGACGGGCTACACGCTGTGCAGGAGGCGCTTCTTCCACTTGCGGAGTGGACGCCAGGCACGCGCAACCGCCAGACGTCGCCAGCTTCATTTGTCCGTCGCTGTGCCAGCAGTCTCTGCCGTGCCACCATCTGGGGATGATGCGTTGGCCGCCGCCGCTTCCTCAATGGCTTTGGCCGCACTGGGATCCGCAATGCTGCCAAAATAATTGCCCGTGGACTCAATCTCCACCACACGCTCAACGTCATCCAGTTTGGGTGGTGCTGGCACCGTCACCATCAGTATGCCATCCGCCGAGAATGTGGCACGCGCCTGTGTTGCATCATAGTGACGTGGCAGCTTGTAGCAGCGCGTAAACTCACGCGTGATGCACAACGGTCCCTGGTTGGCCCGCTCGTCTGACTGCTTGCCCTCGACGCAGATGGTGTCGCTGTTCTTGGCCTTAACCGTCAGCTCGGGCAGCTGGAAGTGATGCACGTCCAGCACCACCTTAAAGGTGCCGCGTCCCAGCGAATCGGGCTCTGTGCCCGTCTCGATGACCACTCGGCCTACCAAACAGGAGCCGTGACACCAGGCGCTGTCATCCACCCGCAGATGGAACTCTCGGGCGCATACGTCCATCTCGTGGGAGAGATAGTAGCGACGCTGTCGACATTTCGGCTCACCCGCCGACCAATGCCTGCCCGGCGGAAAGTGATAATGTGCACCGCCGTGGCCGTGCTCGTGCTCGTGCTCCCAGTCCCAGTCCCAGTGTATGGGCATGGTTATGGTTTTGATTCGTTTTTGTGTCCTGTTGTATGGTGATGATGTGCGATGTGATTCGTTGCACACGGAGCAAACGCGTTGCTTTTTGGCTAGTAACGCCAAAAAAACCGTTGTCCTCGGCTATCTTCCACCCTGCTCGACTCTTACTAACTAACTAACCAACTGACTAACTAACTGGCCCTGGCTAACTTAACTTACTGCACGGACCCACTCCTCGAGTGAGTATATGCTAAGTTATTCAAGACAAATTCGATTCGATTCTGGCCTGCGCCAGGCAGCAACTGCGCCAAGTCGCTTGTGAAATCATTTCAGTGCCTCGCATAAATATTTCAAGACTCCTGCAGTGGTCCCTCACTCACTCCGCCCGCCTCCCCCTCCCAGCAAGGGACGCATAAATACCGCCCAACAATGGCACAAAAGTAGAGCGACCCGTTAGTCGAATTGTTTGATCAATATATTTATTTTTTTGTTACTATCAAGCGCAACGGTTGCAGCTATTTTTGCCAACAAAAAAAGGCGCCAATGAGCTGGAAACAAGTTACCCGACAAGCCAAAAACAGTTATGCGATAATGCCCCAATAACATTATGAAGCAGCAACGCCAACAGCACCAGCAACGACAACGACAACTACAACGACTTTATGCAACTAATTGTGGCATTGTCGCTGGACTCCAATGCGAACACAGGCATCGGTTCTATATACGCATTCTGGCAAATGAAACTAATGAAAATCGTGACCCCCATTTTGCACGTCTCACATATAAGAATGAATTTGACACATACATGGCATGGATGTTCATGTGGAACAAATACAGGGTGTTGCATTCTAACTTATTTTTCAATAGCAATATTAATAATAAAGCTTATAACACATCTGCTGATAACTTAATAATTAAATTGGAAAAGTTTTAAATGTATTTAAATATATAAATTTATTAACATGAATATTAATTTTTAATTGGAAACTAAGTATTGATACTATGTTAATTTTTTTAATTCTGATAACAAAATGGATAAATAATCTTGCCTGACTTTATTTTATTTTATATTAACCAGACAGGAAGAGTATCAAATTGAAGTAGTTTTTGATTTCATACTCACAACAGAACCATTAAATCTCAAGCAAAATAACAGCTGGCCAGAGAAAGATTAAAAACAGTGTTTTTTTGTTCATTTCTATTGTTCTAAATTGTGCAAGTTTATTCGAGTGATTACTCGGAAACCCTGTATGCGAGATACACAAGAAAATATAGCAGATTCGGGTACAAGAAACAACAAACAAGAACACATTGAGTAGCATTGTCCTAGACAACGCTGGTGTTGTCAAGACATTTGCCATTGCATTATTGTTGATATTGTTGCTGGTCCCGGGTTGAGCCAATTTGTAAAATAACGAAATACATATTTATATGTATATATCTATATATATATATATACTTTATGCTGCTTATGTCATACTGGGGGTCAGACAGTGTTGCAGCTTGGCTGGTGAAATTGAATTTCTTTTGCCAGCCATTCAGTTTGACAAATTTTTAGCAAACGAGCCAAAAGTGACTACAGCTTGACACAACAAAATGGCAAAATGTTGTGTTCTCAAATGAAACTGGAGAGATTTTTAACAGATTGGCTGCAAAGTGACAAGTGAAAAGAAGGAAGTCCCAAGTTTGAAATTGCGCTGACAGGTTTCTTACAAAGTATTTACTAAAACAAAAGATCTTTCAGCAAGCGATTTAATAATAATCCAATTTATTTTAAGTTAATTAAAAGTGTCGAAGCAAAGACAAACTCTGCCAACTGAGTGAAAAGCAACGAGTCAAAAGAAATACTGGATTAGATTTTAAATAGCCTCTTTATTAAAGATTTTTGATTTTTTTTATGTAAGCAATGGTTTGCAATTTAATAAAATCATGCAAAATTCACAGCTGGCTTCCATTTTAAAATTTAATACAATATTTATGATGTTTTATTAAGTAAATTTGTTTGATTGAATTGCGCTCTTGGATTTTGAAATTAAAACGAAGAAGGCAAAGACTACAAGTTATTCATAAGTACATCAAAGAAATCATCTCGAATATGTTAATTTTCAAGCCAAAATGCAAATGACGATCTGTTTTGGTAAATTTCCTTAGCTTTTTTTTGTATTTTTCCCGCACGTGTTTGAGAAATTAACATGTGTCTGGGATAAGATTACCAGTCAAGTTGTATTGCAATTTGGATTCAGTTTGATGCGGTTTCCAAAGCGATGCACAATTGAAAACAACTTCTCGGATTCAGTTAATGTTCAGTGCACAGGAAAAAGGACAATAATTCTATTATGGAGCCATTCAATTGAAAAGCCAGCAAAGTCGAAGATTGTGTAATTTTAAGTGAAAGCAATTCGATTAAGGCTTAAATAAGTGAGTGTTAAGCGGAATTAATTTCCCATTATATTGCCCTTAAATATGTTAATTTTATTTATTAAAACAATTATTTAACTGCGACTGAGCAGTTTATTTGTAAAATATATCGATTGGGAATTATTTGTTAAATGCCATGGGCTAACACTCTTGAGTTATAACTAATATAGGTGAAACTTTCCTCCCCACTTTCTCTCTCCTCAGTTGGCTTGTGGAGAGACGCACAAGCTAAGGGCCAAGACAATTAGAGGCAAAATTAATGACCCTAAAACGGTGTCTACCTCAGATTATTCAACATACAAATGTGAACAGACTCAGTGTGTGTGTGTGTGTGTGATGGGAGAGTGGGAGAGAGGGGGTAATAGAATGGTAGGGTGTTGTGCAAGCTAATTAAAGTGTCGGCCTTGACTAAGTTGTGATAGCTTAGGGATGCGTTAACGATGTGATTGGAAAGTAATTGCATTAATTACCCAAAACACAAGCTGAAACTGAAGCTGTATTGTCGATTGAACCCCTCTTAACTGGGTCAGAACTTGGCAGTTAACGTCTTGTCTTACAGCCATTTTAACTGTTTACAGCTGGAATTGGAGTACCATTTAGCAGGTGTATGCAAAAAAGCTGTGTGTGAGAAACTGAGATAATAAATAACCCATTTTATATTGCTCTAAGCTTTTAAGCTGTGGGCTTTGAACTGACCCATCAGGCGAGTGAAATCAAGCATTAAAAATTCACTTACTTCCGGTTATTTTAGTACGCAAAGTGAAGCCCAGCTACTAACGATGGGAACGGGAACCAGGATGTAGATGTGGTCGTCAAGTGACCCAATGCTTAGTCGCTTGTGAAATGCGAAGTTAGTAAATGTCCAAATGAATGACTTCACTTGACTTTAGTTAAAATATTTACACATATTTTGCACCCACTCGTCGAATGTGTGTTTTTGTGGCTTTCCCTACAACAGCCATTTTTTACACATCAATGCGTTTCACTCGTCCCACGATGAGGAACACAAAAAACACACATAATTCACTGCATACCATGTTCTACTACTATAATCTAAAGTTTGGGGAACTCGCATCAATTTATTAAAATTTGTTCATCAAAATATGTATAATTTGTAATATTCCATTCAGATAAAAATGAGTAAAATCAATTTCCTTATTAAACTTAAGCTAAATCTGCAATGCATATGAAATTGGAAATTAGAATATTGCTGTAATCCGATTTGTATATAGTAGTTGTCATAGTAATATATTTACACCCAATTAAAAAATATAATAGGATTGATTATTATCCATGGAAACTTGTTTTCTTTAAGCATGAAAATATGCTCTTTTCTGTTGTTGCCACAACTGCCAACATGCATTAATTTGGCACTATAGTTCTCAATGGTTGTGCAACAAAGATGAACATCGAGCTTTGAGGGGCCCATGTTGCCCCTGGAAATTGTCAAGGCTCTATGGCCCTTTAGTTGCGGCTGAACCTAAGCCTGAGCAGAGGCCCCAATAGTCGAGCAGTCGTCCAAGTAACAACCCCTCGTTAGTTACGGCCATATGCTTTTTATATAACATGTATAGTGAGGAAGACAAGGATAAAGATTGGGGGAAGGGAGCATCATTTGGGTTTGTTTGTAGTGGTGGTCGTATACCTACTGTGTGTATGCCAGACAGATGTGTTCTGTCCTTTCATTTCGGGGGGGTTTATGATCAATCATTCGCCTTGGCTGACTGCGGTTAGGATGGTCCATCCACCAGAACCTGGTTAGCTGCTGCGACGCATCCCGTCGCTGACAAATCTTTATCTGTGCCCTGACTTATTTATCCTTTTTGCCCGTTTCATTTTTATATTTTTTTCCAGGGCTTTTTATGTCATGTTTATTGATGTGTAAAAGTCATAAAGTCAAATTGAACACTTGTGCTGGCAAAAACCAACAACCATCCCACACCATCACTCTAAAAATATATCGATCAACCCTCGGCGCAGACTGTTATTACAGTTTCAATTTTTTTTTCGCTCCCAACATTTTATATTTTATTTGATTTTAACAAAAAATGCAGAGCAAGCAATTTGTGAGTTGGATTATGCTCTACACGCAAAGAAAACATATACATAGTTTCATTATAAGACAGCTGCAGGGTATATTTCAGTCGGATATTCGCATTAAGTTTCCAGTTTATTGGCTGTATTTGTTTTTTACTCTTAGTTTTCTATTTGATTGGTCAACTGTGATAGAAAGCTGTGAATGGGACAGGGTTTTAAGATTAAGATTGAACATACCTCGTTGCCTTTGTGGCGTTTACAGCGGCGCCATCTTTGAACCACTGGAAGTGCATGCGTGATGAGCCCTGGGCGGTGCAGGATATGATAAATTCGCTCTCCTCGCGTACAGCTGCCTGCGGTTGATTGACGCTCAGATCCTGCAACGAAAGCGAACCACACACACACAGTTTCAGTGAGACCACAATGCGTACACTAATTAGACGGACGCATTGAAGGCGGACGATTATTGGTCTGTTCCGGTCCCACGGCGCCTGTCAAGCGACACAAATGCTGCGCTGTGTCGTTTGGCAGTGCCGGTGAGGTTTCCGGGTTGTCGGTTATGTTAATGCAACCTAATTACAGGCTGTGGCGGTCAGGTCTCCTGACGGCCGTCTGATGGGGCCAATTGTTCATACGCTTGCCACAATTAATAAATAATTATGTTCACTGTTTGCCAGCCAAGTGGCTAGTGGCAAGTGGAAAATTCCCCATTGTTGACATGTTTATGCATATATTTATTTACATTGCACTTGCACACTCATTTGTTGTAGTTGTTGTTGCTTCTTCCTTTGTTATTGCATTTAATTATTTGTATTGTTCTTACTGAACCTGTGACTGCCACACGTATGTGGCAACAGTAAATAAATTAATGTTTTATTTATAGCGAAAATACAAATGCAGAGACACTTTCACGGATGAAATGTTTGCATTTCTAGACAGACATTTTTTTTTATTGTTAATAAATACAACGGGGAGCAAAGATCAATAATGGAATGATTGAATTGATTGATTGAACACGCACAGCATAAGTCATTTATGCCTTTCAAAAGTGTCAAAGTGCAAATTTATTGACATTTCATGAAGTGAATATTGAAATAGTTGCATGTGCAAATAGAGTCCGTTTTGCACTGATTGAGGATGTATATAAAATCGCTTATTTGACTTTTCTCATTAAATTTTCTTAAATTAAATCCCTTAAATTTAATTTGTAGTTTTCTCGCTTTTATATATTATTATTCAAAATCTTTAAATTTAACTACTCACCAACATATTTAGCGGTGGGTTCTCGTCAAAATGATGAAAATTTGAGACAAGTGTAAAGTTTCCAATACGTCCACGTTCCACCATTCGAGTGATGGCCTCCCGAATGCGCTGTGAATCACCTTTGATGCCAAAGAAATGAAATGTTATATCCAATCGATCTGTGGTATTGGATATTAATTCCAGATCGCTTATTTTTGTTATATTGAAGTTGCGCAAGACGCGTGTCAACTGCAAATGAATGATTGAATAGAAATGATACTTAAGTAATGTTATCATAAATTGCATTGATTTATAAGCATTTTTTTTCTAAAAATACAAAACACATTTAGGAGTCCATTATGGCCAATTGACAACATATCGATTTCTGAGCCAATGGCATTTATGTTTATTACCCAACTAGCATTGCTTCTTACCCAAACTTGGGGAAGCTTATGGGATATGGTTTGGTTTAGTTTTGCAGTCAGCTCGAAAGCTTCCGTAAATCATTCGAAATTAATGATAATATATTCAAGTAAATGGCAATAATGAAAATTGCGCAGAAGCTTAAAAAAAAAAGTGATAAACGGCAAAAGGTAATAAGTTGCTGCCATACAATTTGTGAGCTAATAAAAACTTGAAAGGAGATACCCTAATTTTTGTAGAATTCCAATTTGAGGCATTTGCTCAATTTAAAGTCACCCATTTCTATTATTTGTCTATTGCTTATAAGCCATAAAGATAGGTTTGAAGGCCAAATATTTTCAATCACAATTAATTTGAGTTCAAACTTAAATAATCATTCATCAATTTGTTGCTTCTTGAAGAATATTATATTTAGAAGCTCAAAAGGTGCTTTTCTACGCTTGGGAGCACATTGAGTGCATTTCATGAACATTTTCTTTGGCTCTTCGCTTATCTAGCCAACTAAAGGTGAAAAGTTTTTCCTTTTTCCCGTTGCAATTGGCTATGAAATGCAATTTTGCCTTTGCCTAACGAAAGTTTTCCTCATTTTTTCCAACAATGCACCACCGTGTGTCATATTGTGGGGCAAGAGTGGGTTTATTGTGCTGTGGCAGTGTCTACCCTATCCCTATTCAAATGATTATGTATTATGTTAAAGTCCTTTGCTCCGGCTGGTCGTTGGTTCCGTTCCGAGGGTCATTGCTCTCTGGCCACAAGTTTTTAAAAACTTGTGAAGTGTGTGGCAGCAACACAGAACCATAGGACCGCAACTGTCTACTTAAATATTAATATTATTGAGCTATCTACTGTTCATGGTGCAGGCCATTGGAGTCAACGAAATCCAACATACTTTTTTTTTTGCTGAGGCAACCGCGCTGTACGCTGTAAAATTTTTCCAAATATTTGCAGACACTAGGATGGGATAAGAGTTGTGGTTGCACACGTTCGTTGTAAGCTGGTAACTGTCACTAGAAGTACTATTAACTTGGCAAGTTAAGGCCAATATGGTAACGCTTCATTTGCCACGAGAGCAGCATAAAGCGGACGACCAAAAAGCTGAAACCAGCACAAATGCAATTTGAGACATTTTCACTGGGTAAAATGTGAAAATGTTCCACGAACAGAGGCAAGCACAAAACCTACCTAAAAATGAAGAAAAATGCGATGGGAAAAGAAAATGCAAAAGGAAAAAATAAAAAAATAGTTTAGAAGGCAAAACTTGAAAGAGTTTTAGTTATTTTAACGTTAAACTTTAAATTAGGATAATGTTAATTTTAATCCATTTCGTGGTCTTCAAAGAAGAAAAATTTATGTTCGTTATTTTATCTTCTAATGTGAAGTATTTATTAAAAAATATGTTATGCGCCAGAATTAAATATTAATTGAGAAAAAGAGTTGCTTAAAAATATTTATAAGCATTAAAAGCCAACTAAAAATATATTCTTGTTTTTAATGCACAAAAATTACTTTTACGGCTGGCTTTATTGAATGTTTGAGAAGGCGTATAGCTTAAAGTTTAAATCTGAGCATAGGGTATCTTCCAGCAGATCAATATCTACTGCATTTGTGTTATAAAAATATATCTGCAACTGTTATAAAAAGACAACTGGCAACAGTGGAGCTCCCTTAAGTATTTTAGCACAATATAAGAGCTCCATGTGCTCTAAACAGTTGCAGCTCTAATGTGCAAGCACACACACACACACACACACACTAAAGTCTCATGTTGCACTGCGAAAGTCAGCAATTAGCACTTTTAATTAACACAACATTAAAGCATTTCAAAATGTGGCAGAAAAAGCAGAAAATTTTTAAGACACTGCAGCAGGAGACCAGCCATGAAATCAAAGCTGACAACATGAGCAAAATTGCCTTTTGGAAGTTGACTTCAAGGTTGTTGCACAGTCAGCCGACAGTGGTAGAGAGGGTGATGAAGGAGGAGGAAGTGGAAGTGGAGAAACTTATACTATGAAAGACGTGGCGGCAATCAGCCATTTATTGGTAGTTATTACAATATTTAGGTTCACGCCTTCGAAACGTGCTCAGCATGCCGCTGCTGCACTTGAATTGTGCTTCACTTTAGCTTTTAATTATTTATTATTATTATTATTAGTATTAGTACTTTTTGTTGTTGTGCACTTTGTAATTATATGGCACAAGTGCATAAGTAATGCAATTTTGTTGCTCTAATTAGTGCTCAACTTTCGCTCAGCCTTAGCGGGTGGCATGATCAAATTAGCTGCCACCGTGCCACATTGTTCGACAGCGCACAAATATCAACAATACTGTGAAAAAAAGGAATTGTAGCATTTAAGTGTTAAGTAAAGCCCGAAACGTTGCCGAGTATCCACTTCAGCTGCGCCCGTCAACGTTGTCGACGCCATGCAACTTCACTTTACGTAAATATATAGTTACGAATTAATTTAAAAAGTGCGAAAAAAAATAATTAACATGGTTCTAGTGGAGAGAGCTCGACGAGCAGATATCCTGTATTTAAATCACTATCTAAATTCACTTCAAAACCAAACACAGAATGAAAATAGATTAAAATGATATTTCTTAAAAATCTAAAGCTTTATTATAATCAGTTATTGATCTATGAAACTGAGTTATTTATAAAAATAAATAATTAATCTGCAAACAGTATTTAAACACTGATATTCAAAATTTGAAGTCGCTGAGAACCGTTTGTTCATACATACAGAACAAGGGTATATAGACTCGGCTGTCGAATCTGATCAGGAGATAATTACTTCTGTCCTTTGCATACAGTTTCTCAACTTGATTATAGCCTTTTTAACCATTTTGTACAGTTTCAGGGTATAGAAAGAAAAGCGGAAAAGAAAACACCAAAACCGTGGGTAAGAAAATAAATATTTTCGGTTAATATAAAAGAATTTCGCGTTTGCAATGTCCTCTTTCCCCGTTATATATTTTTTTTATAAATATTGTTTTTTAATAAATAAGTTAAAACTGGCAAGGGATGGGCAGAAAATGTGCAACAGTCAATGTGCTGCAAAGTGGCGTTGAAAGTTCAGAGAAGCGTGCAGTGCGACGGGTTTGATGGGGGAAATCGGGGGAACAGACTGATCCTGTTGGACTCCTCTGCTCTGCTGTCATACGGGCAGAACGTCTGTTTGCGCCTGTTGGGAAAAATTGTTCAAGCAAAAGCACGAAAACCAAAATAAGCACATTGTTCGCTCAAAACTTTCAACAACGGCTGGCAAGTTGAGCTGATGCTCTTATTAAACTGCTGCTTTCAATATAAAATGGCAATCAGCTTTAAATAGCTCCTGCTCTGATTTATTTCAACTTGCCCATTGAGATTTATATTATATCTCAACCAAGCTGAGTCTTTTTTTATTAAAATTATTTATTTTTTAATATAATTTACTATTTTTAACTTGTATTTTAAATGTGATTTTTAAACTTGATTTTAAACATTTATATGTCTTTGTAGTTTCTCAGTAGCATTTGCATGATACTAAAACATTTAAATCGCATTTAATTTTTAATAAAATACTTTATAGAGCTTTAAAAGTATTAAACGCGAATTTTCTTTAAGGGATTATGTCTTCTTTGACTTATTACTGGCCTAAAAGTTGAATCTATCACAGTTCAGTTGCTTATCTGGTTTTGTTTGCATCCTGCACACAAACAGGTCCTGGCAGCTTATGTCTTTAATCCTAGACTGGGACACAGCTTGACTACTACCAACTTCTTGCCAGCTGCCATTATTCGTATCATTTTTATCTCAACTCTGGGCTAATGGCGTTTTAATTTCAATATCTGACAGAGTGGAGAGAGTAGCCTGGTGGCTGGAAAATCAGTCGCCATGAGATTAACGTATGTGTGCACAGCAAAAGCAGCATATTTTATGATAAAGGAATATTTGCAATGGAAATACCGCAAGTGAAATAATTAAGACAAGAAAAGTATAAAAAGTATAATTAAAAAGCGTAGCACATTTAAATTAAGCTACAACTGAAAAGAGTGCAACAGCCACCAGATGGCAACGTCTGCAACGGAATACAGGCAACAACTACAAAAAAATGTTGCAAGACATTTGAAGCCAACTTTGTTTCGGATCTGGCAAGTGACAAAATTTTTTTGGTCATTACCTAGCTGCAAACTTGCCACCTAATAGGGCTTAACTGCAGAAAGTTGAAAGTTTAGAGTCGTCAACGCAGACTAACTTTCCCGAGGGTCCTTTAATTAGTCAAGCTGAAAGTTTCTTGTTGTTTCCAAAACTTGTAATTCCATTGCGGAATCCAAAGAAAAGCGATTTTTAGGTAAGATGTAATTAGGGAATCGTGAAAAGGCCAGCCATAAATGTAAGTATAAAGTAAATGAAACTTAATGTTGTTAGATTTAAAGAGAGCAAATGAATTTCTATTTGACTTTTGAGTATTTGCAACTTTATGACTAACCCTCGCTTGCAATGACCTCAAGAAATCAGCTTGCATTTTGACTTTGACAATTTGGCTTCTTTCGGAGCTTGCCAAGTTTTTGTGCTGCTGACTACATTTAGGCGTCGTATCTAAAAAGGCGTCTTTTATGCTAATGTACTCGGCCTGACTGTAACTATCCAGTACACACATACTCTCCCTCTCTTTCCCTCTCTCTCTCTCTCTCTCTCTCTCGCTCTCTTTATCTGTGTATTGCCACCTTTTCCGAGCTAAAGCACACAATTTGTAAACTAAAATGGCCACTTGTCTATCTTGCTTTTAGCCATTCACAGTTTCGTTGCTTGCCACAACTGAAAGCAGCCAAGGGGAAGCAGCAGCAGCAACAGCAGCAGCATCTAAAGAGGCTTGGAATAAGGGGCATATCATCCCGAAAATGCCGGGCGTTGTCTTCCTAATCGTCGTGCCAACGGCGAATTTTGAACGGGAGTTGATTAACGGTAAGTGGGAAAAGCGCTAAATTGAATAAGCGCTGAGAGCTAATTAAATAGAAAGTTACAAATTTGTTTGCCGCACTCGTCGAACAAGCTGCAACATATACCATGCCTACTAGTGCAGAACATGTCCAACACCCTGCAGCCTCCTCGACACCTCCTTTGCCCACGACCAAGGTACACATGGTCTTCTTCATGTGGTGGTGCTTAGGCGCGTAATTATGTTGTTTAGTGGCGTTATTAATTACTTTATGACATCGTAAAAGTATAGAACTGCTGCTAACGGCACCTAAAAGCATGCCTCGGAAGTTGCCCACAACACACAACACACACACACACACACATACGTGCTATTTACTTTTTTCCTCGACCCTTTAAAGAGGTTTACACGCCAACATTTTGCTGTCTAAAAATTGAATATTAAATTTTAATTAGCGAGAATGAGAGGGGTTAAGTGTTAACATGTGGAATGGAGGCGCAACACGGAGCTGCGGCATGTTTATTTACTGGCAACAGGGAAGTGTAAACATCAAGTTCCCATGCAAATTAGGAGTTAAAGTTTAGCTGGCATTCGGGGGCAGCTCCTGGGAATGGGCCTGAGTGGAAGTGTGGCAAAGCGGTCGTGTTCAAACAAAAGATGTGAAACTTAATCAAATTTGAACATCAAGTTCATTTTCTTTTCTTTTTTAAGGTTAAGTTATTAGAATATACGATTGCGAACTTAATTTAGCACATTTTTTAATGTAATTTAAGGAAGTTGCTCAACACAATTTCTTTTAATTCATAAAACTTAGCAAATTTAATTGAGTTAAAGAAAAATGCACAATTGATAAAAATCTATGAAAGCAGAATAAATATTGTCAAACATATGAAAATGAAGGATTAATTAAATTCTTATACTTTTATTTTAAATGTTAAATAAATTAAAATACCATACGAAAAAGCATATCAATTCTTGTCAAAACTTTAACAATCAAGTGTCATTAGGACCACTGGGACATCAGGATAATTTATCATAATCAAACACAAAAATGCCAACAATAAAAACCTATCAAGAACCATTATTTATAAAACAGTAAAAAAAAACTTAAATAACATTAGTTTATTTGGTTCTATCTGTCGATGTGCGGTGCATTTGTTGTTTGTTTCGATTATTAATCAAATATTTATTTAAAAACAACGCCCCAGAAATAAAAGTGGGACAAAGTCAGAGCCATCAATAGGCATCATCATTAATTTTGTTTGTCACCATATTGAGGTTTTTGCTGATGATGACAATGAAGCTGATGAGTGAGAGAGGGGAACAGGTGGGAGGAGGGTTTGGCAACTGCTGCAGGGCGTGAACAAAGTTGCGCATAGTAAAAGTAAAATAAATGACTTTTTCTAGTGCAAAAGTAGGCAATGAACATGCGTTGACAACAGCTTAAGAAGTGCAAAACCAACTTTCAGGCACAAAAAAACCAGAAACAAGTTAAACAAAATGCCAAAGTACCATCGAACATAGAAAAATAGAAAAATAAACCAAGAACTTGACGTGTAGATTTTTGATACTTGTGCCAAGTCATTGAGCAATAGGCCGAGGTGTCTGGCATAAATCACGGAGCTCATTGCCATGCCAAAGCCAAAGTATTTCCCAAATTTGCAAAGTCTTCAAGTTCAGCATGGAGAAAGAAAGAGAAAGAAAGAGAGAGAGAGAGGGAGAGAGTGGCGAGTTGGCCCTGAAATGTTCTTGGCAACTTATAGCAAAAATTGATGCTGTGCCCTGTCCTAAGCTTATTTGAGCCTTATTTTGGCATTTGTCAATGCTTTGAGACTTATACAGCATTTCGATATCTGTCACCCCCCACTTTCATTCCAACCTATAATAAATTGAGATCCCTTGTGTGGTTTTTATGTAGGCTTTGATTTGATTTTATTTGCTTAGCTCAAGTGGTGTTTAGGCCCACATGGCAATCTGAAGTTTCTTAATTAATTGCAGCACCCAACAAAGCTCAGGCAAACAGAAACAAATATTAAATTATTAAATGCGAAAATGTTGTTGCATAAATTATTTAATTAACGGCGGCTGTTTGTGAATTCCAGCCATCAATTTAATTATCGCAGTTTATTGCGCTATGTACACGTACTGTGGTCAAATACATTTTAAATAAGGCTTAATTCTTAGCCACTCGGGCGGAAAGTAAATATTTACAAAATGCTGAGTTGAATGACATACCAAATTTCGTTAATTAGAAACCAAATCGTACAATTATGCGGAATTGCATAAATTATGCCTAATTTAAATGGCTGCTGAGCAGACAATTAAATAATTAAAAACATTTAAAAATGTATTTTTGGGTACTTTAAAATTCACAATTTAAATTTACACATTAAATAGATTGTTACCACAAATTGCCAAACTCACTTAGAAATATAATTAGAAAAAATCATTATTAAGACAGACGGTTGTAAAATAATCATATTAAACAGTTGACGGCTTTAAATTTATAAAATTGATTTAATTTAAAAAATAAATTTAGTTAAGAAAATGTTCCTTTTGAATACTAAGTTGATCTTTGTTATTACAAATTACATGTATTATTAATTCAACTATTATTTTAAGGTATTTCTACATATTTGTTTAGCTTTTAAGGTAAATGTTACTTTTCTCACTCATTGAACAAATTGTTGTTTTTCCATTTTGTGTGGCATTTGTTAAACAAACAACTTATCCATAATCATAAATTGTTTATTTTTGTATACAAATGATTCTATCACTTTATTATTTACTCGCAGGCACTTCAAATCATGCTTTATCTGAGTCGGTTGGTGGGGCGGTGGCTGTTGGCCATGCCCATCACCCAGTGAACAGTGGTAATAATAATCTGAACATCAATCTTCCGGAAAATAACAACGCAATACTGCGACTCGAAGTTGAGTTACGTGACAAGAATGTCCCCAAGTATCGACGCGGCGGTCGGGGGGGCACTGGGACTGGTCGTGGTGCTGCCGCCGGACGTGGTGCTGCAACGGCGGCGGCCAAGAGGGCATTGTCAGGCGAAGGAACAGCTGGCACCGGTGGAGGCACAACAACTGTGCCACTGGACAGGCGAAATTTAGTGGTGCCGCTTGAAAAGGTGAGTCCATTGGGCAGACTGAGAAGCGACTTCACAGTGAAAAGTGTCCCTCGTAACACTTAAAGTTGACTGTTGTTGTGTGTCTGTGTCCTGGATGCACTTAACCAGAAGAAACGTGACTGAAGCACACTGCATGCTTAAGGGGTGCGCGGAGTGCGGAAAAGGGTGTCAAAAAGGGGGGGGGGGGGCTTAACAATGTAAAATGCCAACTGAATTGTCTATGTGTGCGGTTGAGTGGTTGAGTGGTTGACCAATCGCAGAGCTCAGCTCATGCGATGATTTTGATGAATGAAGGTCAGCAGCTGGCGGTTGGCAGTGACAACTGAGTCCCAGGCAAATAATCAGCAAGATAAGGCAAGATGGCAACTAAAGATTGATGAATGCCGCTTTAAAGGCGGCATTAAGACACCGATGGGGATTTTGGACTGTAACCGGCACTCGACTGGAGGGCAATCCAATCAGATGCATAGATTAAGTCCAAGCTATTGTTTATTGAGATCCATTCGCCTGGCTGTTATTGTTATTGTTGTTTCATTTTGCTTGCCAGGTACTTGAGGAGTTACTTGTTAAGCTTGAAATTGAGCACGTTACTTGGACGACAAGCAAAAAAGGTTATTTCCATCACGTCGTTTTCCCGCTGCAAGCCGGCGACGCCTGCGAGACAACACTCCACTGTCTAACGGAGCTGGGTATTGGCACTAAATTGAATTCCAGTGTCAGGTAAGTTGAGACATTGAAGGGCACCACCAAACGGCAAACGGCAAACGTGCCGGGCAAGCAAACAAGTCGCCACTTTATGCAACAGCTGCTCTGGCTGACTCTCTTCCTCCTCCATGTCCCTCTCTCACTCTCATTCTCTCCTTCTCTCTGCCACTACTCGGTTAGTTTTTAATAAAAAATTCAGCGTAGCTTCAGCTCAACAGTTGTAGTTGTTAAGGTCTTAAGGGCTTGGCTAACTCGTCCAAGCAACTTCATATTTTGATTGGGTGAAGTGAAAAGCTACAAATAATGCTGTATCTATAGCTGAAGGCTGGTCTCAAATCGGATTGTGTTTCACAGAAACGGGTTAAAAATGGGGGGATTTTTTATCAAGTGTAATTGCAGTGGGCGGTAAAAGAGTAATAAAAAAGTGCAAAGTGCAAACAATGATGAAGTTGAAATTGAAATAGAGTTGGAATAAGAGTTTCAGTGTTAAGTACCTAAAAGCTGTGAAATGTTAAGTCAATCTAGTTAAAAGTGGATAGTATTGACATATCTATATATCTATATATAGAGTCAAAATGTCGAGTATAAGTATAATTAAAATAAATAATAGCAGTCGTAAGTATAAGTATAATTAAAATAAATATCAGCAGTCATTTTCCATATGGCTCAGTTCGTAACTTAGTTTAAGAAATCATATTTAAATTTGTAATACAATTAGTACAGAATTTTTAACTTAATTTACCGAATCATATTTAAATTGTTAATAATATGAGTAGAGAATTTATATATTTAAATATATATAAACAGTTGCAAATATAATATATTCCATGCTTTAAACGTTGTATTTATAAGTGTGCTAAACAGTTTTCATTCTGTATAAGCAACAGCAACCGTGCTAATTGAAAATATCCGGCAAGTTGCAACACCCCACCCCACCCCACTTCACCTTATATACTGGAACTGAATTAAGCAACAGAGCTGGCTAGGAATTAAGCAAAAACAATCAAGTGTCTTAAGTAGCCCTACGAAATAAATGAAAGATGAACAGGCAAAGAACAAAAGACGCTAGCAAGCAAGTTGGCAACAGTAGTGAAGGAGTGGCAGAGGGGGAGAGGAGCAGGTGTGATAATCATTTAATAGCATTAAGCAGGTGCATTAAAATGCAGTCAAAGGTGTGACCAGCTGTTAAGGGGCGGACAGAGGCCAAATGAGCTTAAGCAGTAAGGGTAGCTCAGCTCTGAAGTGCATCTGTTTACCCTGGAACAAATGGCAGTTCAGAGGGCGGACCTGGTTTCGACGGGTAAAGTAATATTTAAGCTGTTGAATGTGCACAGAATGCAATTAAGTTTCAAAGCGACGAGGACAGAGAAGCTACAAAAGATACACCAATTCCCCTTGGAGCAGCTGTGGCCTGTAGCCAGCAACTTGTAGCCTGAAGTAGCTCCAGGATTAAGCAGAAGATGCAGCTAGCATTTCACAGCTGTCAGATTGATAAGCAGGGAGACAGGGGAGACAGGGAGAAATGAGCCAAGACATTTCAGTCAAGCCAGTCGACTAAGTGCACAATGCAACCAGCAATGTGAACATGACTTGTCTCAACTGAAATATGTATTTTCATATTCAAAAGTGTTGTTTTTTTTTATTATCGTTTTTTGGTTTTGTTTTACAGCGTTTTACCTTGCAGCGTTAGCTACGATGCCATCACAGATGCATCCAACTTGCAGGATGACTACTGGTACGTAAATATGAACATCAGGATGAAAATATGAGCATGAATTTGATTATGTTTTTAATTTGAACACCATTGTTTCAGACTGCGAATTGTGTGTTTTTCATGGCTTTTGAGTTGACTGTTTATATAATTAATTTCACTAAAATTCATCTGTAATTTCATTAATTTTTCACATTTGTTCAATAATCAAAAATGATGAAATTTAAATATGAAAGCAATTGATTTTCAACGAATTTGTGCAGTGCATATTAATAATTATTTTCGTTCGTGCACATTTCAGCTAATTATTATTTTCATTGGTGGTGAAGTGGCATGAATATGATAAGCAACTAATTAAAATTGTATTATAATCAGTTAAGATTTGGAATCAGCTTAAATGCTATTAAAATATGCAAAATTAAGAAAATATTTTGAATTAAAAGAAACTTATATATAAAATAATAATAATATGGTTCATCTGTAGATAACTTTAACTTTAACTTTCTAATTTTAATTTTGAAATATCTTGATTTTTATTAAAACGCAATTTATATCATAATAAAATTATATATCAACTGATTTTGAGCTCAGCTTAAGATTTTTCTCTATTTGAAGGGTTTTTTTATGTGCAGCCCTAGAAAAGGATAAAATGCAATAAATGTAATCAAAAGAAGAAGAAGAGAGTTGCGAATAAAAATGGCATTTAGAGAAATGCACAGATGTGCATTGCTGCCACATTAGATACATGCCACAAACAGCATGCCACATGCCATTGCATTTTATGTTTGTGTAATTGTGTTTATTTATTTCACCCATAGCAGCGACGATGCGGATGAGGCTTCCAGGTGGAACAATTTTGTGGAATCAATTAAATCCAAACTGACCGTTAAGCAGGTTGTGGACGGTGTTCGAGCTGGTGGTGCCTTGTCCTTTGACTATCTGCTGCTAATTGTAACCGCCGAGTAAGTACAGCGCCAGATTGTTATCATTGCTTGGATTGGTAATGGGTGTGGGTATGTGCGCAATCTGTGGATGTCTTGCAGCTCTCTGGCCGCACTTGGCCTGGTCGAGAATAATTCACCGAATATTGTTGCGGCCATGTTGGTTTCACCATTGATGGGGCCCGTTATGTCGATTACATTCGGCGCAATTATCTCGGACAGAGAGCTAATGGTAAGTGGTGCAGCAGCTGCTGCTGCTGCTGCGATATTTCTGCTATTTCAGCTATTGCTGCTTTTGCTGCTTTTGCTGCATTTGCTCCTGTGTCTGCGGTTGGCCAAAACAATTTCGATTCGCTTTTGTGTGCATGGGAATCATCAAATTGTGCAGTTCTCTAGCAGAGAGCATGGTGCAAACATTGCAATCAACTGCACACAAAAAAGCAGCCCGAGTCAAAAACTGAATGCAGTTTCGGCTGAACAATCCCATTTGGCCGCACACTCCTGCGTTTTGTGGCGTGATTTATGTATGGGAATGTGACAGATGAAAATAATAAAAATGCTATTTTACTAAAAATTGTTGTGCGAGTCAGTCGTTGGCGCACTTCGATTGTCCTCTGCCCGCTATCAGCTTTTCTATGGAATTGAAAGCATCGACTCCCCAAAGAACTTCAGTCAAATGCAAAGCGATAGTTTTTATGCGAATTTGTTAGATGTTTTCAACACTTTTGTATATGGAAATTGTTGGAGCTGTTGTGAATTCTTTGCTGACAGTTCGATGATGTGCGAGTAAATGTATTTTCGCCACTTTTCGCAAAATTGTCAACGAAGTAATAGCTTTACACAAATGCCATACAAAGGCAGTGTGTGAGAATTTTTGTTTGGGCAATAAAATTTCTATGAACCTCTGAATTTACTCATTATTGAATTGCTGACTGTCGTTGAGTGAATATTTAAATAAATTCTAAAGATTTAAAAAAGGAGTGAAAATTTGAAGGTTTATTCAATAATCTGAGTTTCTTGAATATATTATTTGATATGTTCCTCAAGGCACAAAGGAATAATGTGAAATTATTCTATTATTATTTGCATTATAAATTTTTGCAAATTTGTATTTTTTTTGTTCAAAAGTAATATTTTTACTGTGTGCAGCCCTGAGGCTTTGCTCTTTGAACAGTCTTCGTAAATTATAACACAACTTCCTGTTTTCTGTCAGCGGTCTTGGAAATCGTCTTCGCCTGTTGACCAGTAAAGCAAACCCAAACAGGAAGAGTGGGCAGAAACAAACTTAAGCTTCTTAAATTAAAAGAGAGAACCACTCAGCGAATTATCCAAACTTGACGCAAATAAAACTTAACGTCAACTGCAGCATTTTCTTTTACTACTGTTGCTATTCCACTTCCTGTTGCCGCAATTTCTCAGCTTTTATTGCCATAATTTTGAACAGCAGGTAGGCCAAAACATTCTATGGTGGAGATAAGATTTTGTTGTTTGGCAAAGTATTTTACGAGTGAGTTTTACTTTGTAAATTTCGCCGGTGCGCTTTATCATAAACTCATTCACAACATGTCAGACATCATAATTGAAAGTAAATAGAAACTGCCGAAATACAAAAAGAATCTACAAAAATACAAACAACTTTTGCTACCACTTTTACTGAGTGCGAGTCGGACTCAGAACAACTAGTTCAGTATCTGAGGTAGCCCTAGGGTGCAACTTGGTGTCTGCTGACACAATTTTACAGATTGTGCACACACAAACACACACACACTTATATACTCCCACACACTCACAGAGCGAGAGCACATATCTTGTTATGTGCGGTGTACTTCAATTAAATTTTAATTGAAATGAATATACGAGAACATTTTTGTCAGCTTTTTGTGAAGTAGCAGCGTAATCTATGCCACAGTTTGTTGTAGTTGGGTTTTAGCCTGAGAAAAATAAATGTGCCACATTTTCTTAAGTTAAAAGTGATTCTAGTCCAGTGTTTGCAGCATTTAAAGTAAATTTAAAAAAAGTAATTTAATTTAATCTTCCAAATTTCATATTTCTATAATAAATACTATCAGTGCAGCAAATTAGATGGCAGCAGAGATTGGGAAACATAGACTCAGTAAATATTTGAAAAGTATTTTGATGAAAATTGCGAAAATTGTTATTTCGCACAAAATGCAAATTATTCAAACAGATGCAGCTGCAGATAAAAATTTATAAAAAATTGCAAAATTAAAAAAAAAATCAATGAATGTGCAATAAACATAAAGTTACAAAATGAAAACTAAATGGTTTGTTTATATACATCAATATTTATGGCACCATTTGTCAAAAATCGTTTAATGTTATTGAAATTCAATTTTTTCAACAGCTGCAGGCAACACAGCCAACACACACACACATGAAATCAGCACTGCGTTGAATGTCTGTTTTTTAATATTTGCACTCCATTTAAACTTGATGCAATTGGTTTCCACATTAATCATACGCCCGGCAGCCATTTCCCCCCTCTTTTACACACGTACCTGCAAGTGCAAAGAACAGGAAAAAAGCAAAAACAAATAAAAAACACAAAACATTAGCTTGACGCAACTTATCTTTACAGTTTATTTTAATGTCAGCTGGCAAATCGCTGTGCGAGTCTCTTTAAACTGCATTTAACGCCGTTCATTTCAAAGTTTTTTAGCGCATTCAACTTAAACAGTTGTCAAGATGTTTGTTACGGACAAGTTGTCCTCGATGCGCTGCATTTTAATCTTGGGTTGAGGTTGGACTCTAAGACGACAACGACGACGAGGAGGACATCAGCTGGCTGGCATTAAAACATTTTAGATTTGTGTGCAGCTGCCAAAAACAGTTTACGCTGTGTGGTTTGCAAATTTGGGTTAACATGTCACTCGCTTCTTGTTCTTGTTCCAGCTACTCCCTCTCCCTCTCTCTCTCTCTCTCTTTTTCTATTTCACACTCTCTCTCTCACGTTTAACTTTCCGTTTTGACTGGAAAATATGTTAAATTATCGCTAAAAGTGTCGCTGACTGACGTCACTTGGCATTCAACATATATATCTATATCTAGCTCTCCTTTTCTATATTATTGTATATATCTGACTCACTCCCTTTTTTGCATCTGAGTCGTTTGCAACCACAATGCACAATGCTGCAAGGAGTAGTCAAAATTGTAGAAGTATTCAAATTTTTAATCAGCACCAACTGTTTTACTGACTTGGATCGATTACATATTCTAAACTTTGGATATTATTATTGCTTTAAACGAAAACACTTTGCTTGCAATAAACGTTTCTAAATCTGTTTAATAAACATTCTCTAACTTTAATTTGATTAAAATAATAATTATATCTAATAAGAGAATCGAATTAAAATCAATGTTGCACTTTTCCTGCACGTCTTTATTCAGCGCAATTAATTTATTCTGGCAGATTAAATTAAAGTTCAGTAAATTTAAAGCATTTATCATTTAATTTAAATCACTTTAAAGCAATAAAATGCAACATAAACATCTCAGCAATTTCCTTTAAAACATATCTTTAAAATTGAATTTAGAGCTACAGGTTTCAGCATTTTAGTAATTGAAAAATATATTCTTGTGCTCTGAAGTCAATTGTGTATTTTGTATGTGGGCGAAATTCAATGTTTCTTTTCTATATATCTTGTTCTTTAAACTGAAGCATTGGAATAAGTGAAGAACTTTTCCAGCTGAACAAATAAGCAAATTCAATGAGTTCGACAATTTTTTGTAAGTGTTTACGTTACGTGAAATACAAATAGAAATATTTTGGATTGTGGGTTTTTGCTCTGTTGTATTTGCAGGTAGATTACATTTTATCTCGCAGCTGGGAATAATTATTTCTCAATGTATCTTTACAGCGCGTAGGCTTCTTAAGCTTGAGCCTGGGCATGCTGATCTCATGCGCTTTCGGTTTTTTTTTCGGCCTAATCCTTGGCACCACCGAAATGCCTTGGGGCCAAAACTCAGATTGGCCCACGGAGGAGATGCGCGGCAGGTAAGCTGAGTTCATTTAATTTGAAAAACAAACATTATTTTTTTCTCGGAAAAGATTTCCCATTTTTGTCATAATTTTTTACTTTAATTAGGATGATATTAATATCGGTTTGATATTTGATAAGTTATCAAACTAAGTAAATATCAGGAAAATTGCAGGGTTGTGTAAGCGATATACTCTAAAATAAATTAAGCTAAGCTAATAGAAATAAAAATATTGTAATACAAAAATGTAAATATTTAATGCAACCGTTGAAAAGTTCATTACTAATTGATGGGATTACCAAATGCTAATTTTAGGCTTCAGTGTGGCTATCTAACTAATGACAGCTCTTTTAGAACTTTGAGCTTACAAGCACTTTAAAGTGTTGAAAACGTTGAATATTAAAAGGATGAATATAAAGTTAAATTTGGTTTTTAGACAGGCTTAGCTATTGGGCTGCTGGGAATAGGAAGATAGACTTTGTAGGGCCTCGGTTTGGAGACAAGGCAAATCCATTAAGAATGTTAATTACGCGTCAACTCATGCAAATGTTCAAGTTAGCTGCTACTTTAAGTCAGCTGGGAATCTATGAGCGAAAACGTAATAAATTACTTGCAAATAATTCAACTAATCTGATCCGCTCGTCCGAAATGTGAGGCGTGTGCTCATTAGGCAAACACTCTTTGGGCTGCCCGCACTCCTCAACATCCCCGCCTCTCTTCTTCTTCTGTTTTTCCTTTTGAGATACTCAGACAGAGACTCTGTGGCACAGACTCCAGGCAAGTACACACTAGTATATGAGCCACACATTTATTATGCCATCGTTTTTTGCCAGCATGCCAGGCAAAACATGGAGTTGCCACGCGCAGCCTGCGTAAATCTCTTGCACCAGTGGGCCAAGTAGGCTTATGGCCTAAACAGTCTCGTCCCCCCCTGTGCAATAAATAAAGCTCAGACGAATTTCGCCGGAAGCTGTGCGTAATGAATGTGTGTCGGCAATTGTGTTAATTGCGCAAAATAAATTGTTAAAATAATAATACAAAAGAAGAGTAAAGGCCCAACAATAGACAGACTAAAGAGACAGGGAAAAAAAATGATAGTCAGTGTTGCCAAACCTAACACAGCAAAATGAACAACTCAACATGGCCAGAACACAATGGCAACACAAATGTGCAAATACACATCATAATAATGTAAGCCGAAAGCTTGGTTTCTGCCTCTGATTGCGTGATTACCAAAGCCAGCATGCTCCACATACATATATAAATGCATATATATATATGTATCTCAATCATCGCATGTGTTGGGAATGGACATCATTCTGCAGGATAACCAAAAACCGCTTCGATCGCTGCTTCTATGTGCGAGAGTAATTGTGGCACGTTGCGCGTGAAAATAGCTTTGTCACTGCCCAGTAAATTAGGTACATTTGTTTGCCAAATCATCAACTGGCGACAGCCGGCAAAAGAAAAATACAGTATATTAATATTGGCTTAGATATATGATTACTGATTACATTAACTCGAATGCTCTTTTCTCATACTTTTAGCATGTCAAAGCTCATTGCTCAATTCTCATTGCAATCTCAATGCAAAAACATTGCAAAAATGTACAAAATTTTCTATCTGCTCAATTGAGCAAAAACTTAAGAGCAAAAATGAAATATATATAAAAAAAAATAATTTAATTTTCCTTCGATATAATTTTCATACATGTCCTAAGTTAAAAAAAAATAATAAAATGGATGTGCAGTGATATTTGACACTTGCGACATAATAATTTCGAATAAGGTAACATTTTCCAACTTTATTAAAGCCCATAGCTAAACAATAAAATAATAATAATAAATATATATATAATATGTAATCAATTAAGCATCTTTCTATTAAGTGTACTATATAATCCATTGGCAATTACAAAAATTAATTATTCTTAAAAAGTGTTATATTTCATTTGAGCCACATTTCTAAGAATATTTTAATTCCAGATGTAGCTCTTCTTACCAAAGTTCAGACAGTTGACATTTGAAATCCCAGACTTTGCCAGATGCAAATTAGCAGAAAATAATTAGTGTCAATTTTCCCGAGTTCAGCTGCTGTGTGTAAATGTCATTTATAATTGTTTTGCTACTCTTATAATATTAAATACCATATTTATTTGTGGTACATAAATTGCTATAAAATGCTTTGGATTGTTTAGTAGACTAATAGAAAAACTTGAGCGAAAAACATGCTTGAAATTATTAGATTTTATCCCTTACAAAAGGAAAGCACTTTGATAATGTATGTGTTTTGAGTTGCCTGACACAGTTAACATTATGCATTCGCTAATTTATGGGTCTGGCTCCAAGTTCAACAATAATTGAGCGTAAATTGTGGCAATGCATAAAGTTGTTGCGTGATAAAAAATGAAATGTATAATTTTCTGTGAAAGTCATAGGTACAAATTTTAGACACCGCGCGGTGTAACCAAAGTCAAGCGCCATTAATCAAGCCAAAGTTGGGTTGGAGTAACCAAAAAAAACGGGAGGCCCAAATGAGGTGCATGAATCAAATAGCAGCACAATGAAAAGTTTGCCAAACATTTTTTACAACGAAGTGATTCCTGGAGCGGCGACAAGGTCGCTTGCCGGAAGTGATAACAAAAAGCCGCTGACACTTGACAAATTTGCGAGTTGCAAAAACACCGCCAAAGGAAACAAAACCAGAAAAAAAGAACAACAAAAAGTGAAATCCGAATAGCGACGCCACCTGGCGGAGTGTCCAGCTGACAGAGCAGCGAGGCAGCATCAAAGATAACTGTTTCTATATAGCTAAAGTTGGCCCGCATTATTAGCGTCAAATGTAACTACATTTTTCGGGATTCGTTTCGCTCCGGTCGCACGCTGTTGGCATTTGTCATTTGTCCGCTGTTTGCGATTTTAATTAATTTTTGTTCTTTTCTTTGTGTAGCAATCTCCATTTTCAATAATTTCTATTTGCAATTTACAGGGGCAATGTGCGTGCCCTGTGGATGGGCGTACTCTGGGCCCTAACATCTGGCACCGGCGTTGCCGTAGCCCTGCTCCAAGGCTCGGCGGGACCGCTGATTGGTGTCGCCATATCAGCATCCCTGCTGCCGCCCGTCGTAAATTGCGTGAGTAAAACCAAAATTCTTTCTTTATATACATTTTATATATTTATGAGCAAATAGGCATTTGCTTCATTTAAAAATGTTCGCTTGATTAAACTTCTGAATTAACGAATCTAGAAAGCTTATGTAACCAAACTTATTTTATATTGATATTCTTTATCGATATAGCTATTTCCAGCTGTCTATTTGTCTAAAGTAAATCTTAAAACCGATGAATTTTTTGCATAAATTGTTCCCTTCGGTGGTATTAAAATGTTTAATAAAATTGCAAGAATATTTACTATGATAAGATAAACATTTTATTGAGGTTTATTTAAATTTTATCCACTTTATATACCCCTGACACAAATATTATACAATTTTTGTTAATTTTAAAAGGCATTTAACATCTCTGACTACTCCTTACTTATAGACAAAAAAAAATTATTCAGTTTTGAAGCAATTATTTATATTTATATCTGCCATTATTTACTGTTAAATGCCTTTATAATTATATATTTTTGAATGCCATTTTGCAGCATTAGAAGAGGCTTGAATGGAAATTGGAGCAAATGTTTGTCTGCTTGGATTAGGAAAAAAACTTCGAAAGCAAACTGACCAAAGCCATGCAACATTGCTGAGAGTGAAAGTTGTGTGGCCTGAACATAAATTAGGCCAAAATACAATTTGCTGATTAATCTGAAGTGTAGGCCACAATAACTTTTGGTCATAAATCCATCCGTCCGATTGCGCCTAGCCTGTAACTTGGCTATGACTCCGGCTCTGGTTTTGTCTGAGTTGGAGGACCAAATGGTTGTGCC
The DNA here is from genome assembly GCA_037043605.1 of Drosophila multiciliata. NCBI lineage: Eukaryota > Metazoa > Arthropoda > Insecta > Diptera > Drosophilidae > Drosophila > Drosophila multiciliata. The sequence continues at coordinate 1,030,390 of JBAMBF010000103.1, read as the reverse complement.
TAGTTTTGTGGCACTTAACCGCAATGAGTGCATAAATTTTGACCCAATTTTCAAGTGCGAATTGCGCTGTGGGCCACAAGCAAGCGGATGTTGCGTAAAATGATTAAGCAAACTAAGAGATGGAGAGAGAGGGAGAGGGGAGAGAAGGGAAATAAATGCATGCAAAAACTTGCACTGCGGAAAAGGCAGGCTGACAGGCGAAACAAACAAAACTCCCAAACGAGAGCAGCAAAAACAACAGTTTTCTCTGACATTTATCAATTCTGACAGAAAGACAATGCCAAACGGGCGGCGGACAGCAGCGGGCAGCGAGCCGTGGACAAAGGCGACGGGGTGGCAGAGTGGCAGTGGGTAAGTCAGAATGACAAAATGATGCAAGAGAGCAAATTATGGAAACGTCCACTGGGCTCTTGGGCTGCCTGCTCTCTGCTCTGTTCCTGCCTGAGCCTGGGCTCTCGGCCTGGCACTTGGGCAACTGCATGTGCTGAAACAAAGGAGCTGAGATCGCTTAATCATGGTCGAGCATGTGTGCCAGCCAGCCATCCAGCCAAGTTTTGTCTCATACTCAGCTTTATAGCTTTGTTTGGTATTCCTTTTCTGCTTTTTGTCTTATATGAGCTGCATAAATCAGAGACACACACAACACACTCTTTCAGAGTTCCGCACGTTTTTATACTAAAATCTGCTAACTGCATCGCCGTAAACAGCGTGCCACAATTAATTGCATGCCGCCTGCATGCATGACTAATTACATTTATATTCTATGCACATTATTCATACGCACCGTTGCCGCTGACAAATATTTTAATAAATTGCAGCAATTAATTAGATTAAAAACTTTATGTATTTTTATAATTGTCTAATGTATTTGACATATTTGTCTATTTGCAATAACCGCGCGCCTCTTAAATAGAATTCTAAATGAATAATGGCAATTTTATATTCTTTCTAAATTGACTTTTAATGGACTTTATTAAAGCTACATTTTCTTTGAGTTCACATTATTTGTCATCCCACACTTTCAATTCGAACTAACAATAAGTCAGCGAAAATTGCCATAAATATAACAAAAAATAGCCCAGCATAAGATGCCGAAATCACATACGATAGCAAAAAAAAAAAACACACACACACACAAATACACACGCAGATATCCTTTTGCAGGCGGCACACTTGTTTCCGGACTGTGTGTTCCATGCGCTGAGTCATTATAATTTATAAGAGCAAAGCACATGGGGCAAAAAATTGAAAAAAAAAGGCACAGAGCAGACAATGCGAGAATGAAGTTTTATCTATGCCCCCAATGTATATATGTGTGTGTGACTGTGTGTGTGTGTGTGCTTGTGGGTGTGTGTATTGGATGAGATTTATAACAATTCAAGGCCGGGATCACTACTTGATATGCTAAGAGCAGCGCTCTTGCCGGTTTCAATTTCAATTTGGCAATGCGCACGCGACGACCTTATGACCTCGAAAATCCACGCTTTCTTTTGTCCTCTTCTTCCACTTCAATATACACAGTCATTGTGGGCTGGCCAACACAAATGGCCAATAAGTATGTGGCACATACACTTTACTTAACACGCATGTGCTGATTTAATTTTACAGGGTCTATTTTGGTCACTCGCCTGCATTTGGCTCATCTATCCGGAGAAGCGAATACCACACTTGAGAAATGAGGCAATGAACTCGACTAGCGATTATCCGTTCCTCTATACGGACTATTTGCCCACTGAGTTCCTGATCAATGGCATTGTCTCCGCCTGCCTGACAATTGTCAATGTGATTTGCATATTTATCACAGCAATTATAGTGCTGAAAATCAAGGAGGTATCGGCTCCATATACGGCCAGTCCGGATCTAAAGCGGTAAGTGAATAAAGTTGCCTACGGCAAAAAAATAGAGATTTCACTGGCACATTCAGTGCATGCCACAGCAACAACAACAACAACAAGAACGATATGTGGCAGCAATAAAATCAGCTCCAGTCTGTGTTATGCACCGAAGTGTGCTTAATGGGAGAACACTTGCCTTTTAGCTTATCATTTCCGTTATGTGCGCTTGTTATATGACCAGTCGACCATTTGCAAACGTAATTAATAACAGCAGCCGCAGCAACAAAAATAGTCATTTATTTGTCTCTGTCTCTGTCTCTGTCTGTGTCTCTGTCTCTGTCTCTTTCTCTCTCTCTCTCTCTGCTTAAACATGAATATGATAAGCTGAATTATGTTTTAAGTGCTTAACAGATTCCCAACACATGAAATCACATTGCATTAAAGTCAATGTTTTCAGTGAAACTTTAAAGCGCTGTTAAAGCAAGCAGTGCGCCTCGCATTAACATAGATTAACCACCAATTGGCAAGTGTCCGTTAACATACGACTGAAAATCAAAGCAGCGTTAACAGTCCCTGTTAAAACCAGAATATCAAATGAAATCTTCTTAACAAGAAATAATTTAATACTTTTGTCTTTGTCTCATTCAATAACATTTGTCATATTATATTAGCCATAAGCCGGAGGGTGACAAATCGCATGATTAAATGGCATATTTGGTGCATTCCATATTAAACATTACTCATACGTCGAGTGGCGCACATTGGCTAAATGAAAATTAATGAGTTTTATTGCTGTTGCTCTGCTCTTATAAATTGCCATCTAAGTCGCAGAGACGCCACTGACTTGATCTCACGCCCTGTTATCGCCCGGATCTGGTAGTCTGTGCGCATTAATGCCATCAGCCACTTGGTGGCTGGCAAATGTCTGGTCGGCTATGTGGCCTTCAATCTCATAAAGTGACGCATTAAATTGCTTGAAGCGCACACAAAACAATTCTTTTCCTCTAAAGCTTTGTCAACACTTGACGACATAAACTGCTCGCTGAATTTCTGTTACAGTCTGCACAATTTTTCGTATTAAGGCAAGCGCACGCTCGGTCACCCACCAAACCACCCCGGCTATACCCTGTATAGCCACATAAAAGGATAAAGAGCTTACATTAACAATATACTTAAAAGGAAGTACAAAATTAAATAAATAATTAAAGAAGTTCCTTGGAAGCAAATATCGATAAGTCAACAAGATTATTATAGATTCAGTTCTGTAAGGGATAAATATATACAGGGTATCGTTCAGCTGAGCACTTCCACTATAGCATTATTATCCTGTTGTCTGTATGCATTTAAGTGTTGTTTATGCAATATTTGTGTTTGCTTTTCTGCATACAACCGCTTTTCGCTTGAGTGCAACGAACGCGCTGCTCAAATAAATGCCTGAGAATGGGCAGCGGATTCATATGGCTGCGGGGCCATGCCAGCCCGCCGGATCCGGCAATATGCATTAAACTCATGATTTATATTATTCGTTTGGCGACATAATGTGGTTGTTTCGTGGCTTGTTATTTCTGAATACTTGTTTTTTTTAATGGTTTGGCTGTCAGCTGGACATTGCAACTTTCTCATTGTCGCATTAAAAATCTGATCTCATCTCCATTATTAATTTATCTACATATTTATCAATCATCTGTCACACAGAGCGGATTTTTTATTTTTTAAGAAAATTAATTTTTTTAGCACATTTAACAATAATTTTTGTTGTTTGGATTTAATTTAAATAACTTTGGAAAATTTGCCTGCAGCTTCTGGGAAACAGATCTTCGTACGGTGAGAAAAACGAATCGCTCCACAATGCGTCATCGACAAGGAACACATCGGGGCGGTGGAGCGGGTGGAGGTGGGGGCACTGATAAACTTATGAGGTGAGTGCTGTGGGGGGAAAAATGCGATGCTGGAAAGGCCAATTGTCGAACTCGTTTATATTTACGATTTTCCAATTGTTGTTTATTGTTGTTGCGGTAATTGAGCGCATGTGTGACACCGAACATGAATAAGATTGTGTGGGTGAGTGTGTGTGAAAGTGTGTGTGTGTGTATGATGGAGGGGGTGTGAGTACGTCTGTACATGACATACCCCGGGGCCAACGCAATTTTCTCTGTTTTTTCGGTGGAACTGGAAGGAGATGTTTCAAAACAATTTCGTGAGGTAAATAACAAATGTATTTATACTTTTGGAGTCCCGTCCTCCCCTCCTCTTTTCCACATTTTGTTGCGTCAAGGATATAAATAATTGAGATGGCGGCAATAAAATTGGCCAGCATACAATAAATATATTTATCACATAATTGAAATCATTGCTAGAAATTTATGGCACTTTTGTGCAAAAGATATTTAAGTTCATTAAATTTGCATATTTATAAAAGAAGTTAAAAAAAAGACAGGTTTGCAAGGCGTTAAGTATACAATGAATCCGTATTAATATATTACATTAAATAACAGAACAGAAATCCAAACACCTCTTTTATGAACTGGAGCGTGTTTTGTGTAGGTTCACGTAAAAAAAATTACCATAAAAACAATATGAATATAACCCTTGAATGTGGCATGTGGCAAATTAGTTAGCAGCTGCTGGCGTTTTTAATTTAACGCTCAGTAAACGCTATGTTTATTCAAACTAAAGCATAAAAAAATGTTACAAATTCTTCACACAAAAGCGCATTGAGGAATTTTTACAAAAGTTTCTCATTTTCACACCAAATGCACATTTGCAGAAGACTATTGTAGATGCTCTTGCTGGCAGCTTATTAAAAATTTATTAATAATACTTCTGAGTAAAATAAAAATATAAAAAATCTCGCTGGTTTTCTTGGAAAAGATATTCAGTCGGAAAACAATTGAAAAATTGTGTTATATTATTAAAGTAAACTAAATTGATTTGCAATTTATGCTGGGGTTAACTAAAGTGACTTTTGACATTTTAATTTTTTAACTGTTGCATAGATTAAGCAAATTTTTAATAACTTATATTAACTCTGCAGTGGGGCAAACTACAAGGGATTGGATGAGGCACGTAGTGCCAAAATGGATACAGCCCTGGAGCGGGCTCTCGCCCAGGCAGAGAATGATGCAACATTCCAGAAGGTCAAACGGATGAGCTACTCAAGCAATGCAGTTGGTGAGGTAAGTCCTGTGATATTAAATACCTTTTTGCCAGCAGTTGTCTAACGTCAAGGATCCTTTTGAGTCTGCTTCCACTCAAAAGTAAATTTAATTTTCGAATACTCAAAGGATGCTCGAGGTAAAAAAAACTGCTTGCAAGAACTAACAGTCCACATTTGATAAGAATTCTCTTTCCAAACTTAAGATTTGGTGTTTTCCAACAGACCCATAAAAACATAAAGAAAACAAACAGAACAATTAGAAAGAATAACAATAAACGTCCGCTTATCGCATTTGTCAAGTGGTCATAAGCACACAAATGGGCCAAGACAGCATTTAAGCTAAATGAGCAGCAATTACGAGTGTTTAGAGAAGGGAACGGAGAACAATCCTCACAAAGAACTGACCTCAATCATTAGTTGATAAGCGCGGCAGTGGTTGAAAAGTAAGAGCTAGTCGCGAGAAACAAGGACAGGCAAAAGCTGGCAGCCCAGACACACATACACCCAAGGACACACACACACAAATCAACACCCACACACAACACCCACACGTCGGATAATCAAGTACGCGTTCATAAATCAATGGGTGGCACAGTGTGAATGGAAAAGGTCAGCAGCAGTTTCGCTCTTGTCGCGAGGGAGAAACTGGAGAGGAGACTCCATGTTTATAGCTAAGCATCGTTTAAGATTTATGGTGGAACCCAGATGAAGCCATCGCTGTTGGCCAAAACAAATGCTGGGAAACAATTGCAATGTGGCCATCCACGAAGAAAGTCAGAGTATTGGAAAGAAAAAAAACAACAACATCAAAATGTGTTTTTCATTCTCTCCTCACAAAATGCACTGCAGTTTTTTCCTACACATCTTTTTTTTCGGTTCATGTGAAGATTGAATTTGAGAGGAGCAGCTTGAAAATTGACTGACAATTGATGCGTTATGCGAAGTTGAAGAAAGAGTTTTGTATTTTCTTGCACAGCACGTTCCAACTAATGAAGATTAAGTTTAAAATACTTTCTGGTGTTTAATAAATATATAAAATATATAAGCAGAATAAATAAACGCGAGTGTAGTAAATTATCAGAGAGTCCATATCCCCTCCCGGAATGAAGTGATAAGAACTTTTGCAATTTCCTGTTAACCAAAAAGATAAATGCCTCAATTAAAAGTTACTGTGTAGCGGAAAGTCAGCCAAGCATGAATTGCCACAAATCAACTTTTACATTAATTCATTTTGGAATGATGAAAGCCGAGTTGTAGAATGAGATTCAGACTGAGAAGACACTTGAACGAGTGACAGACGAGACATGCTCCAAATATTTAAGCCGTTGGCGGAGTACAGAGTGCACAACAAACTTGATAAGTTGCCAGAGAGGGGAGGAGGGAGGGGGGTTTCGATGCGCCTAGATGCCGAACGGCTTGTAATCCATTTAAAGTGAGCCGCGGTCACTAAAACTCAATTAACCCCGTTTGTCGAAGCACAAGGCAATTGAAAACGACAGAGATAGCAACCACAGCAGCAGACAAGAGACAGAGAGAGAGAGAGAGATAGAGAAATAAAAATAGAGAAAGAGAGAGAAATCAAGGCAAAAGATTAAAAACGGAAATGGCCGGCCATTGAGTGGGCTGAGCGGAAAGAGCCCTAAATGTGTGTGAGTAGTGAGTGCTCCGTGTGGTCTGGTTGTGTATGAGTGGGAAGGCGTTTTTGCAGCATTTTTCACTTAAAACCGCATTGATACTCAATTACCAGTGAATGGGTTGCCAGGTTACCGGGTTTGCAGGCCTCTCCGGTTGCTATTCGAACTTGAGCGGCAGACCAGAGGCGTGGGCAACGCGCACAGCACACAAAGCAAATGTCGGATGTTGAGCACAGGAAAGCGGAAGCACTTTGCAACGGAAATGAAACATCAATTAAAGTCGCGCCCTGCTCCACGCGAGAAGCGCTTCCAGCTTTGTCAGCTGAGCCCCTTTCCCACCACCACCAACATTAAAAACAAAAAAAAACAAACCAAATATATATTGCTTTTCGTTTGCCATTGTTAATCCTTGCGGTACTCGGCTACCACTGCGACCACCAGCGAAACGGGAATGGGTACCCAGATTGTGTTATCCCTTTGGGCCCCTCGCGTCGTAAGTTGTAAGTCTCTGCAAAAGGCGCATTTTTCGTTAGTTTACGGCTTTATTGTATTGTAAAGCGGCATGTTTCACTTGGCCGCACTGCGGCACGATGAGGACGAGCCAGGACGAGAAAAATATCTGCATTGAATATTTTGCTTCAATTAAAATATTAAATCCCTGCTCAGTTAAAAGCCTCCAACTGGAATTCATGTGAGAACATATCGAATTAAATGCAAATGCTCAGAATTAAATTGTTAAATTAAATTACCTTTACAAGATTTTAATTGTTACTTGTCGAAATTATTTTAAGTTATATATTTTTGAAATTTATGCTTTTATAACTGCGCAATTTAGTAGCTTCTATAAACTAATTTAAAACACAGAATTTTGTATCTTATTTTATCATACAAAGTAGACTAATTAAAAGGAATACCAAAATAATGCAAAATTTTGTCAATTTTGTATGATATACCTTGACATAATATTGATAATCTGCCAACATCTTTTCATTTTGTGTAAATTTGTAAGGCATATTTTTCCGCATTAAAAAAGTATGACTCTAAAAAAGAGTACTAATAAAACAGTGTTTCCAGAGTAGACAATTCTAGTAATAATAACACAACACTAAAAAAATGTTTAAAAACCTAAAACAAAGTCTGCAATTGTTTTGTGATTATAATCATTTTATTTAAATTTCAATAGAGAAATCTCAACCACTTTTTAATTATCAATTCTGCTGAATGTCGTTTTGGCTGTCTCACATCTTTTCTAGCTACCGGAACGCCTGGCCGAAATTGCTGGCCTCAATGCCCGCCATGGGGAGGCAGCGATGCGCTCAAAGCCGAGCAGCTTGGCAGGGAGCCGCATGAACTCCATACCCGAGGCGCAATTGAATGTCGACCTGAAGGTCTTAGATAAACTGGTGAGCAGCTTGTTGGAGCAGCATGCGGCAGGCGCCGGTGGCAACAAAAGCTCCACTTTTAATTTGGAGTCTGGCAATCGCACGTCACTTAGTGGACAGCATAAGGCGCCAAAGAAACTGAATCGCTGGAGCCGCCTTTCGCGCTCGGTGAATAGCTTTAAGCGTGGCGACGTTGGTGGCAGAGACTATGCGAGTGGCAACTTTACCCAGCTGCAGGATCGCAGCGAGGCGCAACCGTCGCTCAATCAGCACACGCCCAATATGCCCACCATCATGGAGAGCAGTGCTGGCAGCACATCGCCCAACAATGCCCAACAGATGACACACAATCCGTGGACTGCCTCATTGGAGCGTACGCCCAGAGCAGTTCGGAACATGTTGCACAACATAGGTCAGGCAGCAAATACAGCACCTCCGGCACCGGAGGATCAACTTAACTTGACCAAAAACTATGTTGGCTAATTAAACATTTCATTTACGTATTCTATTTGTGAATATATTTGAGCATGAATAATTAAATGTTGGCGAGTCACCAGGTCGTATGTGGAATGTTCAGATATATTTGGATTTATTTTGGTTTGCATATTATAAATGTTAAAGTAATTTAGTTGAACTTAATATAATAATTATGACACAATTTAAATAAATTCTAGAAAACCATTGCATATTTTTTAAACAATAAATTTATTAAGATTATAAATATTCAATGAGTTTCAACTGTCAATAATATATCAAATATATATTCTTAAATTGAGTACAGCCTAAGCTATTTATAAGTCAGACTTCATTAATTTAATTTATTATTGTTATCAAGTTTATTCAATTTAGCACCACAGAATTTAAATTAATCCTGACCGCTCAAGAGGCAAGTGTCGGACAAGGACAGCTTTGCAGCCCCTAAATGTCAACTGTCTGGCAGTTACAGTTAATAATTTTTTGGTGGAGCAATAGGGGGATGGGGGATGGCGGATGGGGAGAGCTGCACTCAACGTTAACTGATGATGATTTCTGTGTTGATGTTTGCAGCCTGTCATCATCTGAGATACGAGCCGAGTGGCCCAGACCGCATGGAGTAACCACCAAGGAGGAGCTAGCACTGAGTGTTGATGCTGTTGCTGAAGGCAAATAGGGGAGGCAATAATGAAGGAGGCAGTTTGAAGTTGTCTGCCAGTTGCGGTTGTCACCCAATAATGATGTCAGGCCTGGCGAATTGTAATTCAGTGGCAAATAAATGGCCAAATAAAAAGTGTCTGCCATTTAGTGAAAAGTAGCCGCTAATTAAAGTGCTGTCTTAAATGGAGACGAACATTAATTTAATCCGTTTAAACCTATCCTTGCCTTTTCGATGATATAGTTAAGCATCAAGAAGATGAGGAAGCCTGGTAGAATGTGCTCATGTGAGTCACGTAAGCAGGTATTTGGGTATTTTGTTGAGAGAAATGGAGGTAATTTGGCCTGCAAAGTGCTGCATTCAAAAACACGTTAAGTACATATGAAGTAGCCTAATTCAATTCTTGGAGTGCTCTCCATTATATGTGTGTGTGTGTGTGTTTAAGTGTATTTGAATGTAACACACTCACCTGTCGCTCCATGACGCCAGCCAACTGTTCGCGCTCCGAATTGCGATAGTATCCGGTGAGATTGGCACCCAGACGCATGGTCACCTCGTAGCGTGTCTTGCCAGTACGTGCCGCATTTCGATTGCTTCTCACGTTGAAATAGCCGGAACTGAAACCCAAATGGCCACCGTTGTTGCTGTCGAATTCGCATGCACGATGGCAATTACTTGCACTGGCATTTCCAATGCATCCTGCATTTAAAGGATAATAAAAAATTAATGACATGTAAAGTGAACATAGGTGCAAAAAATAAAATGTTAGATCGCACCTCGATTCACTTATATATATATATATATATATATATATATATATATATATATTTATAGCAGATTAAGGAAGACCCACTGAACTGCACTATCATAGTCAGAAACAAAGCTTTAAAGGTTTCTAACCCACTGTGTTGAGGTTGGGAAAAATGCAATTACGGACATTACAGCGCACGAAAAATGTTTGAAATGTTTGCGTCAAGTGCCAAACACACGCAACGAGGATGACCAACATTCACACGCGGACAGGATAACCCAGTTTCATCCTGTTTTGCTTAGTTTCGTGACAGAAACATTTGCTGTGCATTTGCCACCTGACCCCCGCTGAGCTTGAAAAGTGAATGTCAAATTCGATGACATTGTCTTTTAGAGGAAACGTTGCCAGCGAAGCATTTATATCATGGCTTGGACATCTATTCCAATGAGAGCCAAATTAACAAACAGCTCAGAAAAAAATCACTTTTTGTGACATAAATATGTTAGTATTTTTCAGTAAATGTTTAACTGCCTCTGTAAGAGAATTAACTAATTTTACCAAACATAACAATTTGTATTTAATTGTTTTATTTATTAAAATAAATTTTATTAATTGTTTTATTTATTAAAATAAATTTTATAAAAGAAATTACGAAATCTAATTTGCCAAAGCTTATTTAATTGTTTCATGACAACTTTTCTCCATCTTTTAATATTCTGATCATTTGCGCGCTTGCAACAGTTGCAGTTGCAACAATGCATTTGCAACAAGAAAAAAATACGTTATTTGCGTGGCATGGCACCTGGCAACGACCTGCATACAATTGTCCGTTAAATGGTGCGACAAAGTCGCCTCTCCTTCCTCCAGCACTCACTCCTTATCCCCTTTCCACCACCCGCACTTATCTTTTGCTGCAGCCTGGCACAGTGCAATTTAAATGCATTATTATTTGCTTAATTAAATATTTTCCCCGGTGTCTCTTTTTTTATTTTTTCCTTTCACTCTCTTTCTGTCTCTTGTCTCTGTTTCCCTCTCTCTCTCTTTACTCCTGTTTTTTAATAAATAATAAAACCTTTTTTTTTATCGATTACACATACTCAATTTAAAATCGATTGTTACTTTTGATTAAGCTTTAGTTGCTCTTTGGGAGTTTACTTACCCTGCGTTGACTCGATTATTTCGGGAATCTCACATCTGGTGCCTTTGTAGCCCGTTGTACAGTGGCAGGTTATTGCCGCATCGCCAATGTGCCTGAAATTGCAATAAATTCAGCTAATTATTTGGCACTCTAGTTGCAATTGATGTTGCCTCATTTCATTACTAATTATTCGAGCTAGTTTTTTTTGTTTCACATATTATGTGCCATTTTTAACCACTTTTTTAAATATTGGCTTATCTTTTATAAAATTGTTATTAGAGAAAACATTTACGCAGATGTTTAAAAATTTATTGTTTGCTATTATTAAATAATAAAACACTTTACTATACATTTGTGGCACACTTTTAATACGCAGCTGTCCAAATTCCTCAAATTTATTCTCTCTTTAAATACAATTTATTTTAAGTGCCAACAACTTTGGAATTCCAAATACATCGAAGTACAAAGTACAAAAATTAAAAGAAATAAAGATCTTTTTAATTTTGAAAAATTAAAAGAAATAAAGATCTATTTAATTTTGAAAATTTAAAAGTGAAAGAATAAATCTTTATTTTATTAAAGCAAAATTTCTGCTTTAAGATGAACAAAATGAGAGCTTGAACATATTTTGCGATGACTGTACTTACTTGCATGTGCCACCATTTTGGCAAATATTTGTGTGTGCATCCGAGCAGAGCGGACCATGCCCACAATCGGTGCCACTGAAGCCGGCGAAACAGGCGCAACCATAAGAGCTGCAATGAGATATGGTTGCAAGATGCGAATGTGTTGCATTATTGTTTGTTTTTCTATGCATTTTATTTAGCTTAAGCTAGGCAAACGTCGACTTTCGAGAAGTGGCACAGATAAGCTGTCAGGACATGCCTCACAGATAGGCAGTGGCGCAGTTGTCAGCGCAGGATTCACAGCTGCTTATCTCGCAGCTTGCGGCTCGGCACAAAATTGAGACTTGTCAGTTGCTAAGCCAAACAAGTTTTACTATGTATTCATTCTTCGTCATTTTCATGTATGTGTGTATGTAGAAAATTTAAGTTTTTTCTTAATTTATTTTTGGTACGTGCCAACGCGAATATTGTGAGAAAGCTCATTTAATGCTATCAGAGTTTCAGCATCAACATCATTAGAGCTAAATGCTAAGGTCACACACTTAACCCGAGGCAATAATTTGAAAAACTTGGCGTCAAGGATACGTCACAGCCATAGAAAATTAAAAAAAAAAAAAAAAAAAAGAGAAAATACGGCTGGAAATAGTCAACGTCACCCGGGCAACCTTGAAAGAGCTTTGTAACACTTGTTTGGTTCAATTACGAGTAATTACGCAAACAGGCCGAGAAGTCCTTAAGCCACCCCACATTTGCTCATTAAAGTAGACAGTTTGAGACAGAACATAAGCCGAAGGGTGTTTGCCATTCAATGTTATTCTAATAAGCAAAAATAATTGTGCCCACTTGAATGTGAAAAGGAATGTTAAAAATTTCAAGTGTTTTTCATTGAACAATTTAAATTGAATGTGTGTACATAATTTCAAGTCGTATTTGGGGCTCCAGCGCCATTTAACAAGCCAACAATATTTGGATTATTTAATTCTCTCACATCAATTTCAATTTACAATTAAATTCGATCTGAGTAGCCAGGACAAAACGGCTGCAAATTGCGTTTCAGCATTTCAAATCACAGATATTAATTTCCGCTAACAAAATATTCCGGTTGACAATTTAATTTGGGTACGCAGTTTAGCCAAAGCTCAAAACAAACAAATGAAACATAAACAAAAAGGTCGCCATTTGTTAGTTAAATAATTGCACATCCCACGCCATTTGATTTACATTCTCTGTGACCAGGAGACGGATGTTTGCCCCTCGCTCCTCGCTCCCCTTTTGAGCGCTAACAATGGCGGTTGTTGCGTCGTTGACACATGTCAACAGAAATTAATTTATAGAAACATTTTCAAATTATTTCGATGAAGCGGCATTTTACATTTGGTATATTAGAATGTGCTAAATACGAGTAAAACAACATGTTTTGTTCTAGTCAATCTTTCTCATTAAGCAGACGCAAAAAATGTACAAAATTAATTAATAAAAAAAATTCAAGTTGAAATTCAGATAAATTTAAGAACTCTCTGCTGAAAAATACGCAAAGTATTATTTTTCCCCATCTGAAAGCAAGCTTTAAGACACTTTTTACGGATCAACTTTATCCATTTTATTTATACGCTCTACTTCACTCACTTCCATTCTTCCCAAAAGTATTATTATTATTATTATATTTGCAAATTAACAGTCAATATTTTACTTGTTTCGATGTCCAGGGCTGGTGGCTATCAAAGCACAATAAAGGCCAAACTAATTGATCGGCTTTTAGGGCTATTGGCCATACACATTAGCTGATAGCCGATAGCCCGGCACATATGGTGATATTGAATGCAGATTAAGTATGCGGCATGTTAGCCACAAGGCATTAAAGACGTAGAAGGGAAAAAGTTTCGCCTACGCCTATAAGATTAACGCAAAAAATCAAAACGTGCCCAGGGGTACGACAAATGTAAAGAAAAAACAAGAAAAAAAACACAACTAAAGTGCGACAAGAAAACTTTTCCCTTCACATTCCTTTGCTTTTGTAAAACTTTCTCTTGAAGTTCTTGTAATGCTTCCAGGATTTCTTGGGTTTTAATGGGAATTCTTGATGTGTGCTGGGGCATTGCAGACATAAGATAAAATTTGGATTAGAGGTCGTTGCTCGCCGGAATAATCATTTTGAAGCGTTACTTCGTCCACGTGCCTGCTTGTTTTAGCCATAAATTAAAAGCACATTTCGTTGCTATTGACCACAAAGCCAAGCTGTGGTTAAATTCGAACTACTGTAAGCAAATGCTTTTGTTGCCTTTAGCCATATATCATACATTCCTCTGGGCATGTATACATGTATGGCACGGAAATGCCTATATATATATATAAAACATATATTGACCTACTGCTGTTCGACTTCTTCTTCTTTTAGGAGAAGAAGAAGCTCCTAATTATGTATCTTAAGTATATAAGCAATTGTGCCTTTGTCTAGCGGAAATTAATTGCCTCTGTGTTTGAGCATCTGTGGCACACACGCATATAAAACGCGTGCAAAACCATCCTTGTTGCGCCGCCTGTGACGGAAACGCTTGCCCAAATAAATGCCACATGGCCGTGCAACGCAGACTGTTGCCTACAAAAAAAAAAGAATCAAATCAAAAGAGTTACCAAACAAATGCAGCTGCCATTAATGAATTCGACTTTTAATTACACTAAATATATATTTTCAGTTCGACATTAAATTTATTAAAATTAATTCTTTTCATATTGACAAAATTAATATGCTTATTCAATTTATTATTCCTTTTTAGTGCATTTATAAATCTACCGTCACAAATTGTGCTGGGAGAGTGTATACCACAGAAGATCATTAAATAAAACCTATCTCTGTATTTTATTTCCATTTTTTTTTTACGAATCGTTGAAAATCACCTGCAGCTGTTTTTCAGTGTGCACTATTTGCCTGCATATTTCACGATTATTTTTGTCATTTTTTTGAGGATTTAAATCTTCTTTTTTTCCACCAAGCAGAAATGTTGGCACAAATTTACATATTCGTTTTATTTTTACATATTATTGTTCCTCTTATTCATACAAAGCCAGAGTATGGAGCGAAACAAGTGTGCAAATAATTTATTGTGAGTAATGTGTGGCAAATTGAATGCATTGCAGCTTAAGGGGCACTCAAAGAAAATACACACGTTGCAATATTCTGATGGGAGCTGCAGTTGATGGTTCTTTTGGATTTCTTGTAGCTATTATTTCAGTTTTCTTTATTTATTCGCAGAGCCTTTTTAAATTCATTTAAATTTCCATTTCTGTTCAACAATTAAAGCTGTGTGCCAAAAGCTGATGCATTTTTATTTTATGGACTGCTACTCGAAAAATGCTGACAGTTAAGAGCAGAGTGCAGACAGCAGGACTGCTTGCAGAAAGGACTAATAATTTCTATGAGACACATTAAGTGTGTGTCTGTGTGTGTGTGAGTGTGCGTGTCTGTTCATGTCTGCCAATGGATGCCATGAATATGTCATACCCGCAACAGCAGCCAAGATCCAACAGCGAGCTGCACTTACAAGCAACCGACAGAAAGCAGAAGACAGAAAAGCACACAAAATTTTATTTTCAATCGTACACTGTAAAATTAATTCAACAAAGTTTTTATAATAATAACAATTTTTATTTGTTCTTACAAGTTTGCATTTTTCTAAGAAGTTCTTGAAAGTTCAGCGTATATTTTATTCAATTTATTATTGAAATTTTTTTTCATATTTCATACATTTCATACAATATTTATTGGTGAGTATTTTGTAGCAGTGCTGGTCGCTTGGGTTAATTGAGAAACTGTCTAACATTTTTGGAAGTCTTCTTGACACAACGCCAAAAAGCATGCCAGTGCCAAGAGTCATGCAAAATATGAAAAGAGGCGAATAATATCTCAAATGGCTAGAAACGCAGAGAAAATCATATCCGAGCCAATAAATATGTATGTATGGCAATTGAATTTTTAAAATATGTATATATATATATTTATTGGCTGAATTGTTTTAATCAGTATATATTGAATTGAAGCAGTAGCAGTAGCAATTACAAATATCAAATAAATCATAAATATTTTACACAACAGAATTGAGTATTTCCAAAACCCTGATAACTGCGAACAGTCGTTAAAATTTCAATTTTAATACATTTTAAAAATCAATAAAAAATAAAAACATTAGCGCCTCCGAGTAAAGCAGAGTACTAACTGCCAAGTGGTTTTCTAGTAAAATACAATGGAAATGCCAAAATGGCAAATGGCAAATTACAAACAAATTGAGTTTTTCGCGTGCGTTTTTCAATGGGTGTTCCTGGAGTGTGTGTATGTGTGTGTGTAAGAGTGTTTTGAGTGCCGACCGACAAATAAAATTTTAGCAGCAAAAAATTGGGCAAAAGAAGAAAAATGTTGGTTGTTATTTGTTCCCTTACCTATTCAGCTAATGCAATCAAATTAAATGCCATTAAATTTGATGGGTGCCTCTGAGTGGACGTGTGTGTTTGAAGGGTTAGACCAGAGTGCGGCGAGTGTGTAAAATGTAGCTGATTGTAACAATTGCCTTACGGCTGTTTTTTTTATGGCCAGACAATCGTAAAAAAAATGCTGTTAAAAGTAGCATATTACCATTTGCATTTTTATGATTTTATCTATTGTCTGTGGAAATTAATTTCCAAATATAACGAAAGCGAAAATTAAATTGCATAAATACAAATAAATTTGAAGTGAGTTTGACAGCTGGACAGAGAGGGAGTGACACAGAGAGAAAGAGAGAATATGTGAGAAATATAATAATAGCCAACTATATTTGCATAGTTTCCTTCTGAGAAGCAAGCGTTGACAAATATTTTTTGAGTAAAGGCAAAAGTCAAGTTAAGCCACATATTGTACAGGAAAATTAAAGGTAAAACTGACTCGAAATAGTTGCAAAAAGGGAAAACTTTTAATTGAGCAGAGAGAGAAAGAGAGAGAGAAAGTATGTGTGTGTGTGTGAAAGAGAGGATTGAAGGCTGACATTCATTCAGATGATGTGACAAAGACAGGTCAAAATTTTGGCCAAACAAAACTTAATTGCAATATGCAAGCACCCGTCCTGACCCTCACCCCAATCCCAATCCCAATCCCTAGTAGCTGCCTGCACAGACACTCTCGACGACTTTGGATGGATGACAATGTTTGACATGGCAAACAATATACGCACTCTTTCCCACTCACTCACCCCGGCAGATGCGATGCGAATGACACTGACACAGTTCGCAGACACGGGGCGGTCCTGTGGCTTGGCTGGGATGCGAGCACGGTTGGCGGATGTCAACCAACTCATTGCACTTGCAACGCCCCCTACATTGTGCTTTTACTATTATGTTGCAAGTATTTGGCCCACCCCTGCCCGTCTCTGGCACTCTGTTGACTCTACTCGTACTGAACCTGTTCTCATTTAACGCTGTCGGTTTGTTTGCTTAACTTACAGCAACAGCAGCTGCAGCGACTGCGTTGCCTTTTGCTATGAAATACGTAAAATAAAATAACTTCAAAATGTTGCACATTGATTGCCGCAAGCGGGCCGCAACGCCCTCCTCCTCATCCTCATGTGCCACATGTGAACGAGGCATTTTTCCAGTTAACCTCGCTGTTGTCCTGCCGCACTGATTGTCGTCCGGGTCACTTATGGCTGACTATGGGGGATGGACGTGAACAATTTGTTTTTTATTTTATGCAGTGAAAGCACTCCTTAGATCTGTACAATTATATAAAAACGAAACTGATCCTGCTGTCTGTTCCTTGGTGTAGTTATTTATTTATTTGATAAATATGCAGCCTTCTGTCTTCTGTATTTTATAACCTTTCACAATTATATTGATAGCAGAACATCCTCTAAATCCGACTAGCCTTGTCCAAGTTCTTCCAGTCTTAATTGGAAAAGAGCACCACGACTGCCTTAATAAGGCAGGCTGCAGAAACCCAAGGCGACAATCTCTCTCCAATTCGTGCCAGTCTCCAAAGGGTGCACCTCCAACCGGTCGAGTTGCCATACAAAATGTTGGGAATCATGGGTCGCAAATAGGCGCAGGTGCAGGTCAGCAACAGGATAACCGAAAGTAAGCTTTGGAAATTGAATAGTGCACACATTTTCTTTTTATAGTTTGCTGCTTTGTTAAAAAAAAATATATATTTGATTCGTTGAACTATTGGAAGCCTACTAACTTTATTGAAAATTATTGCTTAAACTGCTACGATTGCTAAAGATTTTACGTAGGTATTCCAAATCACAATATCAATATGATAAATTCCCCCACAGCTTTCGCTACTCACATATACGAACAGTTTAACATTAATTTAATTGAGTACAATTTTCTTTTCAATTAACAAACAGCGTTTTATAAATATTTTGGTAGTCATTCATTAACAGGCCTTTGCCAATTAATGCCTCTTATTTAATTCAACTTTTGGCTAACGCAACCTCGAGAAAAAAAGAGGGTGAAAAGCGAGAAACTTTTTCAATTAACAATTTCCTCTTAAAAATAAATTGGTACGAACCGGAAAAATGGGGTGTCATGTGAAATGAGGGAAACAAAAAAAACCGACGAAATATTTACGAAATATTTAAACATAAATTGTTTTCAGCTGTATCGAACTTTTGCGGTATTCAACTCCAAAAATCCACACATGTGTTGTGGGTGTGTGCGCAATGGAGAATTCCAACACATAAATGCGCTGAGAGGTTTATGAATCCAACAAAAATTTGTTCGTTGCTATTGTGCTCGTTTTTTTTTTTTATATAAAGTTATTTTTTATTTTTCAGAAGAAAAAGCAGTAACTACGAAATTAAAAGTCAGCACCAAACTGCCATCCTGTTGCCGGGCCAATTGTTTTTGACTTATTGTTGACTGTTCTTTGGAAAGTTTTTGTGGTGCTTTGGTGCCAAAACCCGATAGCACTAGATGACCCTGCGAACCATGGACAAACATTCAAATTCACAAACATTGAATATATTATGCAAACTTTATTAGCAATACAATAAAGTTTGTTGCCGAGCACTTGTAATGAGTTGGCAAAAAGGCAATGGCTAAGTGAAAAAGTCAGCACAGCATTGCAAATGCAAAGCAGCTGCGGCATTTTCATTTAAACGAATTTTTTAATATTAAATATGTTAAACTTTTCATTTAGATGAATTTCTAATATTCAATATGTTAAACTTATGAATTTATTATCATGCATTAATAATTTGTGCTAAGTATAATTGTAATTTGCATAACTATCGAAGCTTTGCATAGTTATAATTATTTGAAATAGTTTGCAATATTGGAATTTGGAAAGAATGCACGGAACAATATAAAGCTAGTTCAGCTTAAATTCCTCAATATTCTAACTGAAATAAGCTATTTTGCTATTCTTACCTTAGTTGGCATCAGATCACATCCTAAGGGTAAAGGTCTCAAATGAAAAATACTGAAAGAGTATTTAGAATTTAGGATCCTTGCTCTGCTGTCTCTCTTATATACGACTGTTATGGGAGCACTCATTAATTTTGAAGACAACCAGACATGAAAATTAAACAGTTTCCTATACGTTCCATTCCCTTCTTTCCCTTCTTTCCCACTTTGAGATATATTCGTATATTCCACTTATTAACTTTTTCCACACAGAGTCAAACGATTTCTACGCCGCTTGTCTGCACAAGGCAAATTAATAAACAAACAAAACTGTAAAACGGGAAAAGGGAAAAGATTGTCAAGTATACGCAATGTTTGAAGCACCCCACGAGGAAGTGCTCTTATCTGCCATTTGACATTTTAAAATGTTGTGTATTTGAGCATATTTGCGCAACAAGAACGAGGCACATACAAATGCAATGAGAAATTGTGTGGCAAGAATGATGCGGCAGAGAGAAAAAGAGAAGAAGAGAGAAAGAGAATGAAAATGCGAATAAGAATGAGAATGTGAAAGTGGAAGTGGAACATTCAGCTTTGACTGGGGGCTGTCAGCTGACAACAAACATGTTGCTCGCATTTGGCTGACAGACGGGAGATGTGTGGCATAAACTATAAACAGCGAAGACAGCGCCAACTTCAGCCACATTTCGAGCCTTGCAGCAGATAGGGGCAGTCTGAGGCTGCGACTGCTGAGCAACATTTCTGTTTGTGTTTCCTGACAACACGTACCCGAAAGCCAAGTTGGTGGCTCATGTGTCTCTGATTGTTAATAAAGGCAGCATCTCGTGCCACTCGTGCCACCTGAGCTGTGTTTGATTGGTGGCGGGGGCAGGGTCAACTTTCCACAGCTGAATATCGGAAGCTGTCACTTTCATATTTAATTTCTTGGCAACACATTTCGCTTTCGCTTTCGTTTTGACATTAATATTAATATTCAATTAGCCAGGCCAACACGCACCCCCCGGTCCGTCCAATTAATGTTAATTATGCTAAGTAGAAGACGCCACTTGGAAGTTTTCTGGAAATTTGCTGACAAGTTTTTATTTTTGTTTTATGTGTGCTTCTTTTGAAAATTGTGCCAGGCTCATAAATCCTGACACTTGACCCAGTCCCCAAAAGTATTAAATTGATTTGACTGTTTTTTTTTTTTTTGGTCCTTGAACTCCTCTCAGCGTCTTCAAAATCATTTGTTCTACTACATAAATGGTGGCAATTGTGTTGCGTGCTAATTGCCATTAAATTGCCGAATTCTTAAGCGCTCAAATTCAAATTAACATAGCTATTGAAAAAGTTCTTCAATTCGCCCCAACCCCCTCGCTTCTGTTTATTATGCTAATTGAGTGTCATGCTTCCGGCTTTTGACATTTCGCCTACGCCTATTTTGGGTACAAGTTGATGCTGGCACTTTGTAATTTAATAAGGGATCTAATAATATATGCTATTAATAAAGAAACCTGAAGTACATTCTTAAATAATATATTTTTTTTATTACTTTTTTTTTAGATCTCAAATAATTATTTTATAATGCATTAGTCTTCTATATTACAATGCATAATATAAAATATAATATTGTGCTTCGTCTACATCAATAACTTATCCAATTTGATGTTATGTATTTTTGTATTCCTTAAGAATGTTAACAATTATTATGTAAGATAACTCTCTGCCTCTCTCTTGTTTACTACACGAAAATAATAAATAAATTTAAATTTAATTCTTTCGACATGTATTTTATATTTTAATAATATTTAAAAGGAATTACTGAGAAATCAATATGGTTGAAAAATTCAACCCTTTCACATATGATTAATTTTTTATGAAATATTATTATTATATTTAAAATAATATTTTCCTATGAAATAATTTGAAATTTAAATTTTAAAAGTTGTTTGATATTTTATACATTCTACTAATAAATTTAGTTTTTGTTTTCTTTACGAAAGCTGCTTTCGTGTTGCTTGTTTTTGTTTTGATAAAGGTTTCAATAGTTTTATGAGTGGTTTGAGTGTGCTCCTATTCTGGATCACACTTGTCATTCGTTTAACCTTCACAAACGTTGGCAAAGTGTTATTGCTTTTAGCCAACTAGACGCCCATTAGCGTTGCTGCCGCTCGCATGTGCCGCCATTTATAAGTAATTTCTGAGTGCTGTAAACGTGGCAATGGGCACGCAGTGGTGCTGGGAACTGAGAGCTGAATTGCTGCACCTGCGTCCGGTTGCCACGCATATTTAAGAGGTATGCCAAAACTTTTGCGCCACTCTCCCCTCCTCCGCCCTCTATGTGGCTGCCTCTCACGACCTTTCAAAAGGGAACACAGCTCAGCTGCTGCCCCAGCGTGTCGACTGCTGATAATTTCAGAATTGAGCTTCCCTTTCGCTTCAGTTCCGGTCAATGCAAATAAACTGGGCCAATGGCAACCGGCAGACGCAGTCCGGAAACCGGCATTCGCAATTGGTAGCTGCCGACAATCGCGCACAGAATCACGGGTATCAAGTATGCAAAATGTTTACACATCAATCTTAACCCGTCTTTTGGCCGTAGTGTTTGATGCGGCGGCCGTTTCAGTAGCTGGCTCAAATGCCTTTGCTGTTGGCAAATACGTGGTATTACTGATTTGGGACCATCAGCGTTTTGCTCGCTGCCTAAACCAAGTGGGAGCCATACATTTTGCAATGTTCCAGTGGCTGGTTCTGTTGCCAAACAACTTTCATTTCGTTGTGCTTCGCTTGTCGTTCCCCAGAGTACAACCGAAACCCCAAACAATAAGGGGCAAAAGGCATTGCCAACACAATAAAAAATATAAAAAATATTTATATATATATAAAAAGTTTGCATACGCCAAAAGTCAATTGAAAGGCAGCAACAGCAGCAGCAGCCACGTAGCAACAGCATCACATGATGCACTGTACTGTTTCCCCTAGCTCTTGGCACTTCACCTTAGCACTTCACCAAACTGGGGTAGATCCTTATGAACAACCTCTGCAATTGAGCTTGACACACATGCGAATTTGTGTAGAACGGGGCCTTTGCTTGGAGTGGGTTCAGGGGGAGAGAGAGAGGCGCTGCCTGCTTGGCTTGATTGATTGATGAAATATTTTGGGGCCAGAGCAGAGCTGAAAACGACAACAAAAGGTTGAAGTCGTTACCATTGTTAACACATAGTTTGTCAGCCAGAAAGTGTTGCATAAAAGTTGAAATTTTTGCAACCGCTTTATGAAACTATTGAATTGCTACCCAGAAAACTGCACAATATTACCAAGAATTGATAGCTAACGGTTAAAGTTTACTACTAAGTTTAATCAAAGTCAAAAGAGATATCTTGAGATATATATATCTTTGTATATCTCTCCAAGACTTTGGCTCCACTCAAATTGGCAATAAACAATTTAATGCACCCATTAATTTATTTATAGACTTTGCTGAAATATTCCAACATTTATTTTTTATTATATTTTTGGGGGTATATTTTTAAATCAATAATGGACTAGAATTTGTTTTCATAAATCTCTAAATATTTCTATAGTCTAAATAAAAATAAATGAAAAGCATTATCAATTTAATATAATTTAATTTCATTTTCCAAGTAAAAGATACTTATACAAAAAACTGAGGAAGCGGACGAAAACACTTAATAATAAATTAATGATTCCATATAGCTTATATTCCAATATATCTATAAAAAAATTATGTGATATCCACTCACCTATAATCCGCACTGGCAAAGCAATCGCCAAGGAAGCGGCACTGCAAAGTGTTGCACTGCGTCGTCTTCACCTCGTGGGTCACCTCGTATGTGATATTGAAGCCGTAGACGTCGAGCAGACGGTCCAAGGCGCGCAAGTGTGTGCCATCCAGCGTGGACATGGTGAAGCGAATCTCCAGATACTGGCTGTTGAACTGCATCCAGGTGACCTGCGTCACGTCGTCCTCATTGAGGGCGAAGACGCGATGGGCGGGCACCTTGAAGTCATCCGAGTAGTACATGTACTCGGTGAACTTGAGCCCGCCCAGCACATACAGCTGCGTCAGATAGACCACAATCGAGATGTTTGCCTGAGCCGTTGATGGCAGCTCGGATGCATCGATTATCCAAACACATTCGATGGGCGTGGCAAAGCGATGTGGAAAATTCGGTGTTTGAATTAGGCCATAACGTGAATTGAGCAGTCCACCGCAGCCCGATGAGGAGGAACTGGAACTGGGACTAGAGCTGGAGCTAGAGCCGGTTGCATGCTCGCCAATGGCAAATGCATTTAGGGAAAAATTATGCTTGGCCGCTGGAAAGGGCGGCGGAGGTGGCAGCGGCACCGCTGGCAGCGAGAATTTCTGATCCGCATGGCTCTCGCGCCGATGGCGAGCATGTTGCTGTTGTTGTTGTTGACTTTCTAACAATGTTGCCACTGGCAACAGCAGCATGAACAGCAGCAATATCGTTGAAAACAATCTGACTGTTGTCAGCAGCGACATTTGAGACTTGTTTCTTTTGTTATCAATTCTCTCGCGCTTTTACTGGGATTCCTTCACCTGGCTGCTGGCTGCTGTCTGGGTGCCTTATCATTTGGCCAATGACGATCGGCATTGAGCACGTTCACTAATCGCACTAGCTCCGTCACAGCCACACATTGGCTTTAGGCACACTGTAAAACAGAGAAATGGAGAGAGAGTGAGAGAGAGTTAGAGCGATAACGAGATGAAAGATAGCACAAAAAAAAAAAAGAGAGATAAAAAATTTCTGAGATGAAGTGAAATTTTTAGCACAAAAACCTTTCTGACAGCTGTCGTTTGCATTTGAATAACTGCCACTGTCGTTTTATCTGATTTTACTAACTAACCCCACTCAGCCCCGCGATACCTAGCACACACACAGGCACACTCACACACACATGGCGCCTTGCATTTCCACACACTAGAAAATGGTAAACTGTCAGCGTGAAAAAGCAATTTGGAAATCCACTAAAAATGGAGAGCAGCGACACGCATCAATCATGGCTGCCGTGGAGCGTGCCATGCTCATAAAACAAAGGCCCGAAATGCAAAGGGCCATTCTCTGAGCGCCTTTCTTTTTCAACATTCAAATTGTTTTCCCATATTTTCTCTTTCCTTTTTTTTTAAACCATTTTCCAGTAGCAGACCCTCCTCAAGTCTAACTGTCGGTGCTCTTGTTACGCCTGCATTTTCCTGGTGCTCATACTCAACGTCAAATTGGAAGAGCTCTTCAATTGTTTGACTTCTGTTGTTTTAGTGGGGTTTTTGCGTCGCATTTGCTTCTAAACTACAAAAGCCTCTGCCGAAAGCCTGGTCAAAAAGCAAGCATTCAAATGCATAGGTATATATATATGTGGCTATAATAGAAGTCAAGCCAAGCTAAATCACTTCTTATGTCAATATTTATCAGATATGTCACTTACCACATGATTAAATATTGAAACTTAAGATACGAAACACGATATGAACATTAATTATGAACTTATCAAACCAAATTTATCGGCTTAAATAGCCGCAGGCAGATAGTGTACTTTAAATCATATCATAATTAACTATGGCACTTTACAAATATTTGAGCTTTGAATAATAAATTTATTTACTAACTTTAGAATAACATGTTTTGCATTCCTTATGTTGCAACAACGTAAAATACGTAATGCTAATCAAATCTGAAGTAGATGGAAGAGAAATAAATTCCCAGAGTGCAGCCAATCATTTCGAGTAGATCAATCCAATAACTTAATTAAAGAAAACATTTAATGCAAAATATATAAGCTTCGAATTTCTGCACTCTATGTAAAATATCATTTATTTTGCCTAGACAATCAAATCATATTCAAACAAATTAACATAAAATTGCTACAAAATTATATTCAGCATATGGCATAAAGTAAACAAAACAAATCAGCTGCAACAATAAATTGAACAAGAAGATACGCAAATTAATTGTAAATAACAAAAATAGCAGCCACAAATCATGTAGAACTTGAATGTCATTAGAAAATGATATGAACAATTAGTTAATAATTTATTATTGACAGAATTAAGCTGTGTCATTGTGCAATCAGCACAGAAGGTTGGGCAATAATGTGAATTGCAACAAAGCTAAATAAATAATGAGCTTTTGCCGTTGAGATAGCTCATTTTATCACATTAATTATGTTATCTTTACCTAATTTATTTGTACTATTTGTTCAAGCCGTATTTACTTTAAATATGTCTATAACAATTTACTAATGCCATCTTAAAGAAAAGTTAAGTAACTAACTTTCAAATGGATTGCTAACTTATCTGCATATAAGAAACATAAAATAAACAACAAATGGTAAAAGTATTTTAGCAATCACGAATTCGTTAAGAAACAAGATTTCACAGTAGAAGCCTCGATATACCTATCTGTGTATAAATTTAGATTCTCGATGAAAATCCCTGTTTTTTTTTTTTAGCAAGATATGCATAAGTTTCACTTGTCGCCTTAAATAGGGGGCCGGATGTGTTACGCACACGTCGCATTTGGCTTTAACGCAACGTGAGAGAGTTGGCCAAAAAGAGGTGTCTAAACTTTGTCGGCTGCTGCTGCTGATGTTGCTGATGTTGCTGTTGTTGTTGTTGATGCTGATGCTGATGCTGCGTGTGCTAACAAGTTTAATCAAATGACAATGTCGTAACACGTGCATACATTTGAGCCCCCCCCCAAAGAGGTCGCTTGGCTTTTTTGGCTGAGACAACAGCCTGGCATTCGCACATCCTGGCATCCATGCAAAGCCGTAGTCCTTCAACCCCGAATTGCTTCCATCCCCCGCCTACTTAAGCTGCTTTCCCCTCTCTGCGTGGTGTGCGTGAGAGTTCGCGTTTTTACTTGAAAATTACTTCAGTTACGCTTTTTAAGCATAATGAATAATTTTTCGGGTTTTGACATGCGTATATCGCACGAGCAAAAAGTTAATTTACCTGCGCAGCCATATATAAAGTCTCAGGAGAGTTTTATAAAGTTATTGCCCAAGCTTAGGGCTTAGATATAGACCAACTTGTACTCTTTGTAAGGCTCTAGATTAAATGCAACATTATAAAATCTTTTGTTACACTTTGAACTCTTAATTATGATTGTTCACATATCATATTTCTTTTTAAATAAGTATGCAAAGCCGTTTGCAGTTCATTAAAATGCAGCTATTTTATTTTATTATAAAACTTTGCATACTTTTGGGCAGCTACACACAAAGAAATTCCAAAAAAAAAAACGTTTTGACAAAGCTTGATCATTTCTGCTAATTAGCCAGGTGAATAAACAAAAAAACAAGTCTATGAAATATTTCTGTCAATTTCTTACATATTTATGATGAACAGTAAATTATTACTCGGCCTGGCTTACTTGATATATCTCTTAAAATTTTATAGCTCAACAGAAACATCATAAAAATATGCACAAATTTATGGTAAATTCTTTATTTATGAGACAAATGTACAAATGTAAATATTTAACAAAATGAGTGACAGCTCCTACAGAAAGATGATTTAAACTTATTCTATGATGGATTTTCAATAAGAAGATTAAATATAAGAAATGAATTTAAAAAAGAAAATACGTATGCATTTTTCCATTATAAATATTTATCTAATTACTTAATTTGAATTGTTTTTAATTCAGCTTATGATTTTAATTTTATTTTTAATTTTAAAGCTGTACTGTGTTTTTGGGCTACATTAAATAAATTGCAATCTATAAATACATCTGAATTTCTCAAAAAAAAAAAAAATAATTTACAATAAAAGGAAGAATTTTATTATTGACACTATCTTTTTTATATCGGGTAGAATCCATTTTGGAGCAACAAAATATATAATTTAAAAAAGGAAAAATCATATGGAAAATTAATTTACGTCAAAACGGTGACGCGTTCTCTTGCACCTGATAATGGGACGGGCGTTTAGCGCCGCTTTGGAGGGCGGGAGGGGAGCACTTCAAACTGAACTCAGATACCGATAAAGAACCCGGGGTTCTAGTTCCAACCCGCTGCTCAGCTGGCGTTGACAGCGACCGACGGCAGTGGTGTTTACCGTCGACGAGTCGAGCAAATTGCCAATTTAAATTGGCCGCGTTAAATTAGTCGAGTTATCAGCCTCCACGGCGGCAGGTGTACGGCGTACGGAGTACGGGTAATGAGTGTGAATGCGAAACGAATCGAAACGGAACGGGCCATAAAAGTGGAATTTGTGGTTTTGTGTGTTTTGTAAATGTTGTTATTGCTGTTATAGTTTGCATTCTTAAAGAATTGAAGCGACAATTGCAACGTGCTGAATTAAGCAAAATACGTAAATGATTAATTTCGAACGGAAATTATTGCATTATAATCATATTAATATTGGTGTGACTTCCTCCCTGACACATGGGTTGTGTGTGTGTGTGGTTGTAGTGGCATGACCATGAGCGATTGCCGTGTCCGTTTCAAGTGGTTTACTCAAAACTGAATGGAATAAATTCGACAAGTGTGAACCGAGAAATAATGTATATACATATATAAATTTATATATATATATATATGTAAAAGTGTGACTATTTGTGTGTTACGAGTGCATGACTTATCGGTGTCCATGAAATTATAGAGTAAATTCGATAAGAAGTTGTTTCTATTGGCCATGTCGCACAGTCGCTGCCAGAACTCTGATCTGTGCTGTCAAATGTCGTTGTTGCTGTTGTTGCCATTAAATTCCACGTATTTAACTAACTACAAAAAAAAAAGAGCAACGTGCAAATCAATCACTTTCCGCCCGATATGGATATCTAATCAAAAGAAATAAGCCTTATAACTGTTGTTTTTTTTTTTTTTTTTTGCTTTAAATCAAAAATCAAGTGTTTTATATTAAATTCAATCCAAAAATCAAATCAAATCAGCATTCAAATCTCAAATACATATGTTTTCCAGATTATCGAAAAAAAATAAAGTTTCTGCCAATCATAGACTTTTGCTATTTAAACCACAAATAATGAGGTCAAGTAAAAAAAAAATAACAATTTATACTAACAACAAAATGTTGTGAGAAATGCAAGGGTAAACCTGAGAAAATCAAGCAACACAGCAAAACCAACAACATAAACAGCAACAACAGCAACAACAACAAAAAGTGAAAAACATTCCGCTGATAACTGCAAAACGAAATGTCAATAAAATAATATAAATGACGGACTCGTGACTTTTGTGGATATCTTGTCGATGTTGTTGTTGTGGTTGGCAAGAAGAGTGAAACACAAGTTGTGGCTAAAACAAGAGGAACGAATCGAAAGACAATAATAAAAACAACTGCATAATTTTTACTGTTTTCGATTTGCAATATACAATTGTTGTGTTCTCCCGCTGTTATCTGTAGATGTCGTGTAATAGGAAACTGATAAAAACCGATATCATACAATACAATACATAAGTAGCAAGTTGTATGCATAAGGTTATTGTTCAAGATATATATATGTGTACTTGCAACATGAGACAGCCAGTTGCTGCAATCAAGACAAAACTTGGCCGAGTGCCATGCAGTTGGCCAGAACGTCTGCTACGCTGATAAGATACTACAGCGAATAAGCCACTATTGGAAAATGCCAAGCGGTCTTTATGCTCGGGCCCCAAAGCTATTGGCCAAACAATGAAATCTCCCCGCATAAATAGAAAACAATTAGGCATTTCAAACGATAAGAGATATACGATAAAAACAAAGAAAAAAAATTAAAATTCACTTGCAGAGTGACTCATCAGCGTTTGGAGTGGAATGGCAAAGGGGGTAAAAAGGTTCCGGGCTGGGGAGTGCCGGCTAATTAGCCCATCCATTTGGCGATGCATGAAATTTGTGAACTTTACAACTTTTGTCTATACCCAAGCATATATATATATCTGATGAAAAGCAAATTTTCTGTTAACTTTTCTGCATGCCCCAAATGAACCAGATAAGCCTTTGTGTGCTCGACATAACTGCTTGAAACTTGTCAGCGGCGATTGAAGGATTACCCCTATATTCCCCACTCACCAGTTTGGTTTTGTGGAACTTAAAACTAGTTTTGTATACGGGCAAAGAATCAACAAAGTTTAGCATTGAAATTGAAGCATTTTCCGTGTAACAAGAGCTAATAAAAAGTATTATTTTTGAATATAGCACACAGAAAAATTATAAGTTAAATGAATCTGTTCATTTAACTAACACTTCAAGTAAAATTATATATAGCAAAAATCGGGAAATGTGTGTAATGAATATGGCAGCAGATCTAATTTCATTTTGTGCTCTGTGCCTAAATGTACACAATACAAATAAAGAACAAAAACAGCTCCACTAAAGGAAATCAATATTTATTTACATGTTTCAGCCGTAAAAGCGCAACAAATCAAATAGGCCGCCATAAATCTAATCAATTTAAAAAGATATATATATGTGTAGCAGCACTTATATAGATATATAAACACATACATTTATATACATATTTATATATATGTACGTATATAGTTTGAATAAATGACCAAGGCACTGGCCCTGCAGATAACGCGCAAAGTACTCGATGACAGAGTACTAAAATCGCATACGTATTCAAATTGGGCCAATTCGGAATTGGAATTGGGTGCTAAAAATAAACGATAAACAGCGATTTACAACAATTGCAGCCGAATAAACAAATTTACAGCGGCAATTAAATGCGCGGCCATAAATCACGATTCGGGCAATGGTTATTAAAAGCGGTTTAGATTCTGTTAACGGCTCAGCACTGCATGGCTCTGGTATATTCGCAGGGAACAATCATTATTGCAATAATAATAATAATAATAATAATAGAAACTGTAACATTAATAACAATAACACCAACAGAAGCAACATAAAATGTGTGATAAATATGCTAAATTAATAGCTGGCAGCTAAGCGCAACAACCAACAATCGGACAGTAAACGTTGCCCCAAACTCTGAACTATTGAACTATCCAACGAACTTTGCGCCACAACGTGTGAGGTTCCACACACCACCCCCGGCACCACCCCCTGCCATTAAACGCAAACATGGCCTGCTTTCCGCGCCTCTTTCATCATCGGAGTAAAAACAAATTTACGCCTGCCCAAGATGAGAACAGAGACACGATACTCAACACACAAGATAGCCCAGTGGTGAGTTGTTACAGAACACACAGAAAACACACACACACTCACACACACACACACACACCACACACATACATTACTTTTGTACGCCGATAAGCAGCACTGATAAGTTAATCAAGTGCTTAATTAAGTTAGACGCGGGGGCAGCGTGCAAATCTCACAACAAATGGCTCCAAGCAGAAACAACCAAAAACAAAAGTTAAAAAAAAAAAACACGTGTGCCACAAAAAGCTTATCAACCTTATCAACGTTTGTGCCGCTTGTGACGTGCACTTTTCACAGACTTATCACAAAAAAACAAAGTGGAAATTTCATTAAGGCACCGCAAATAAGATACACTCATAAATCTATCTACTAACTACAAATTTACTTCTAACAGTTTTTAGTAATTAAATTAATTATATATATTAAATAAGTAATTATTTATTTTATTTACAAATAATAACTACATTCAACTAAATAAATTGTTTGGGGTATTAAATGCAGAATAAATAGAAATATGAATATTTGATGAATCAGAATTTAATGATGTATAGTTTAAGGGTATACAAATAATGCATATAAATAAATAAATAGGCATAACTATCAAGACTGGGCAATAAATATAATCAGCATAAATTATGTGCTATTATCTATATAAGCCATTTAAAACTCAATAGCTGGTAGCAATATTTATCAACGGCTCAAACCATATCTCTAATAATCATAAGTATATAGTATGATTTTACAGTTGAGAGCTTGGTGATTGGCATATATATATATGACGAGTTAGTTTGTTTGTTTGTCACCATATGTTAAATACAAATGCCAATGAAATTATTATTATCAAGAAATGCTGATTTACATCCACTTTCAATGCGATTGGATTTATCAAATTATCAGTGGCAATGACAAAATCTCCGCTGAAATGTCGTTTGAGTATTTGCAACATCCGCACTTCCTGGGATTGGCAGCCAAGCAGACATTAAATATTAAAAGATATGAAAATAGCTGAGGGAATGAGAACGTAGAAAAACCGAGCAGATTACACATAAATATGCACAATCCGTAGATGAGCAGCAATTTATATGGCCAGCTCTAGCTACTGTCTGCAGAAGATGGAACTGATGCCTGCTAGGATGATTGCCTGCGACGAGATGACAACGTGATAGAGATCCAAGCAACCAGCACGGATGGGGCACATCCATTCCTGCTCCCAAATAACTCTGCGTACAGTTCAAAGTCAATGTTGCCACACAAACAACGCCCCAGGGGGCAATCAATGCAATACGTTTGACATTCCCAACGATACGTTTCCATATAAATACAGTAAAACATGCTATGTGATGGACACATTTCGTTTTTGCTTTTTGATGTACTCCTTCAAGTTTTCATATGCCCACCCACAAATTTACATCCGCATACCAAAACGCATTGGAAATATCCAATTCGAGTCATTCGCAGATTCGAGCAGACCGATTGCTCCGATCCACATTAACATCTACCTCGACTTTTGGCTGTTCCGTTTCGGGAAACGGGAAACCTGTCAAAATGTTTAAGGCTGATTAACATATCAAAGCGGCAAAGACAACAACGAGACCTGCATATTGACATGTGTTTACTTGTGCGGATTCCCGGCAAACGTAGGATGTTATCACAAAAAATTTAAATAACAACGACAACATTGACACATTTTGACTCTTTCCCAATTGGCTTGAATATCTTATTGGCCACATGCCTGTCTGCCAATTGAGAGATAAGACAACCTGTCATTTAGCAGGTGGCGATAAAAAGGGGCGTTAAAGTGTACTAAAAAATCATTTAATATCAATTGTAAGTCATCAGTAAAAGCCACTAATTATTGGCTTTTACTGAATTCAAATTATCCAAAAAAAAGAAAGATTAATAGCCGAAAATTAAAGTCAATATTAAGCCTGTTTGCATTAGAAAATATTTTAATTTGATCTCATAAATATTTGATTAAATCAGTTATTTTTAGCTTAATAATTATTAGCTAATAAATAACTAATTTTAGCAAAGAAGTGAAACAAATTTATATTTAATAACTAATTATCTTTATTTGAAAAATTGTTTTATTATTCTTACTATTTTAAATAGGAGCAATAATCATTATTCGAATTTATTTCAAGTGTATAGAAGTGCGTCATGTGCAGCATGTGGATAACTTTATGAGCAAGTTTACTTTAGATATATATTTGTATTTATTTGTATGCACATCTGTACTTATGTCTTTATAGAATTGTCATCCAATGGCTTACCGCACTTTTTCCAAAAGGGGCTGAAATGTATTTTATTTATATTTTTTTAAAATAAATTAAGCCACATTCCTAATTAAATTCTTACTGAGGTTTTTTACGTTTCTTTCGATTTTCTATCGGTAACCATTAAAAATTACAATGTACCCATAGCCAACTACTACTCCAACTCCAATTCCTTCCGGTGCCCTTTAACCCCTCCCCGATGGCATGTCTATATACAAGCAACATTTCATTATTTGTTTTGCACAACGCAGGAGTAAATAAAAGCTGGAAAGCAAAGAAACCAGAGCAGATAAAATTGTGGGCCAAGTTGCAGTAAGATATCAAAATGTGTCTGGCAAAAGTCAATATAAGGAAATTAAAAACGTATTTAAAACTCGGTGTCTCATTCGAATAGCAACTGTGCAAATAACTCAACACATTTCGAATTGTCTAAGCTAAGAAAAACTTGAAACTCTTAAAGAAATATTCTTTATACTTCTCAGCAATATTTATGCATATGTCAAGCAGGCAGCTCAACTTACATTAATCCCATCATCAAGACCAAAATCCGCAGCTGTCATATTATCAAAAGTGTGGCAAAGCCCGTCGCACAGTCAGTTGACGACACTTCGCGAGTCGGATTCAAAACAAAAAAAAAAAATTACAATTTTGTGTGTGTGCAATGTGAAAAGCAAAAATCTTTTGCCACAAATAAAAACAAATTTATGAGATTCACAGATACAATGCCAGCGCACAATGGGCATTTGTTGGCCTTGTTTATTGAGGCTTACTGGCTGGATAAACTGGCAACTGTAGGAAACATTTAACTGCACGGCTCACCGTATTTATCAGCAGTGTCAGCAGCAGATTGATTTCAAAGCTAACGGACACACACACACACAGACACACACACACACACATATACACTCACACACTCCCTAAATCACGCACAACACAGAGCAAACAGTCAGCAGTCAGACAAGAAAATCAACTGGAATTATTTGCTTACTTTCACAGATTGTTTCGTTTTTCATATATTTTTTCCTTTTGTATCTTATTTTTGCTATTGCTTCTTTTTTTTGTTGCAATTGTTGTTCTTTTGGCTGTCAAATTTTTATATATTTTCCGTTTGTGAGCAGACCTGTTGATACTTGACTCGCTTAACCTTTCCACACTGACTGAAATTAAATTATGTTCGACATTTATTTCACCAGTTGTTGTTTTCATGTCTTTTGCACATTTCGGCGGTTATCTGCTGACACTTAAAAGTATTTTATCTATATATATATATTCTTTTTGCGTCAACAAATCATAATTCATAATGGAACATTTTAAATACAATTTGTGCTTTGGCTTCTCATTAATCAATGTTCGTTTCAGAAAATTGAACTCTACATTCGACGCGAGGAGAAGCAACTTTACTCACCCATCGTCACGCCCAGTGCGAGTGAGGTAAGTCTTTAATTTTTAATTGATTGTTAACATGTTGTAGAGCACATTCCTGGCACAAAACTCACGGGTCCGGCGGCCATCCAAACCGTATATTTATTTCTCTCTGATTGTCTTTGTCCAACTCGATTAATATTAGTACACATTTTTTCTTATACTTTCAAACGAAATGATGCAAACAACCAAACAAAACACTTGTAAATATGTACATAATACAACAACAACAACAACAACAACACAAACAATGCCAATGGACCCACACATGCACCCCGCACCCCCTTGTTTGTCTTTGTAAATGTTTGGACACTCGTCCCGTCCACATGTGCCTTCCTCCCCGCGGCCCATTAGGCTCAACTGCAGCGCCTAAAACAACAGCCCTCCAGCTCCTCCTCCGCCCAAGTACTGCAGGTTGTGGCCGAAAATGGTTTCAGCTCTGCTCGAGCTGATGCCAGTCCTGACCATAGCCAGCATGAGGACCAAATTCCTCAACCTCAAAAGCAACAGCCAAGGAAGTTTCGCTCGCACAAGAGCCGGCTTCAGGCCGAGGAAAGAGAGAGGGACAAGGATGGTTTGGGGAAGGAGAAGACTGCAACAGTCGGCGGTGCTGCAATTAATGTCACACGTACCAATTCCAAATTAAAGCCCGTCAAAGAGCGTAGACCAACGGCCCTCCCTACCGAGGCGCCCCGAGTGAATGGCAACCAATGTGATGAGGAGGACGATAAGGAAACGGTGCAGCAGGAGTTGGAGGTCGATGTTGTGGATGGCAAGTCAAAACTCAAAGTGAATGTGAACGGCATAATTGATGACAGTGCTGACAATGAGGCAGGCAGTATTCCATCTATAGGAACGCCCCCGACATTCACACCAACATCAACATCAACAGGAGCAGGAACACCAACAGCAGCCGAGTCAAATGTAAAATTTTTCATTGGTCATACACAGGAACTAAATACCGATGATGACACTTTGTCCCGGCCCAGCAACGATGATAACAACAATAAAAAGCACCACAACAACCTGACAAATGGAACATTGGCACCAAACCAACAAGCACACGAATTTGTACAACAACCCACAGAGTCAACAGCAACAACAACAACACCAACAACAACAATGCCAAAGGCACCCGCAAAGAGCTGCAGCAATGTGTCACTCAATTATCTAAGGAGATCCAAGAGCACCATTGCCATCGAGTCGACCACCACTGGACAGCGTCGGCGTGTGTCAACCATGCCCGATATTAACATACCAACGCCGCCACCCTTGCCACTGGAGCTACTGAAACCCCCGACACCGCTGCACCTACGAAAGAAACACAGTTCCGAGCCACAAGCACCACCAGAGCAGCCTCCAGCTGGAAACAGTCAAGTATGTAAAAAAGATGAACAGCTGAATTTTGGTTAGAACTTTAGCCATATTTGTGGCGAGTGCCTTTAATGGGTCAATATTATGAAAGTTACTTTTAAATTCCCAATAAATTCACAGAACCACTTAAAACTTTCTGCCCCCAACAAAATAATTAGCAGCACCTTTGTGCAAGGCAAAACATTATGTTGATGGTCTGGGCGTGGCAGCAATTAAGTACTAATTATTTATTAAATAATTTGCTCTCAGCAACCAAACTAACTAACAAAAATGTACAAAATAAAAGCAAAAGCTGAGCAAAAGTATGTTGCATGTAGCAACTAGTTGCTGTGGGGCAAACTTTTCGACATGCTGCTAATTACAAGTGAAATGTTAATTGTTAGGCAACCGACATGAACTCTAACTTGTTGGCCAACAGGAGCAGAACCTGGCCACAGATAACACTGTTGCTCACCATTACCATTTATCTGCTACATGCTTTTGCTGCAGCTACTTTCATTTTTCGGTGTTTTACTACCCCGTCCGACAACGTGGCTGAAAGCCCTTGATATTTACCTCTATCGTAGTCCCTCGTCTACATCTCTGCCAAAACTGCCCCACTGCTGAGTAAGCGAATTTTGCTGAACAAGTTTTGGCTGATGTGGCGACTTCGAAGATGGCAGGCATCCTTATTTATTATACGACTTTGCCCCGTTCTCCTTCGAGCCGCCTACGTGCCACGACTGTGGCGACGATAGTTTGTCCTCCGGAAATGCTTATAATGGCTGCGATTCCACTGTGTAAATGGAGGTAAATATTTAATGGATAGCCTCCGTTAAACCTCGCGGGTAAACAATCCGTTTCATGTACATGCTCGACTGCATCATTGTCGCTTGAAAAGTCTTTAATGCGCAACTCGAGTAGGGAAAATGCTCCAACTAGTGGCTCAAATTATTATTTATTTAATGTACTCAATTAAAAAAATAAAATAGAAATATTCAGATTAAAAATAAATAGATTAGCATTTATAATTAAAATGTATAAATAAAAAATTATATAATATTTGTTGCTTTGATTGTAGAAACCAAGAGATAAAAACAATCAGATACAAAAATGTTAAAGGAAAAAAACTGTTTGGGAAAATTGTTAGAATCTGGAAGAGGAGCAACTTTTAATGTCAAATGTCAACATATAAACCACAAAACTTAGTTGACCATTAAAAGCATAAAGTGGGAGTCAAGAATAAACAAACAACTAAATTTCTTTCTTTTTATTTGTTTAATTTTGTGTGGAATCGTCTGAAATCAACCGCATCACTTAGGATGAAATGGCCAAGTTGGAGAACAGCGAGCGGAGCAGCAGGAGTCTGCGAAGGAGCAGCAGCAGCAGCTCTGCCACAAAAACACATCGTGTGGAAGGTGGCCTCATCTATATGCGACCAAATTTGCCCGTGCAGCAGAACATTGAAATCGAATTTAATGCAAAGGACGAAGCGTAAGTTGAGTAAACATCTCTTTGCCAGATTGGCTACACTTATAAATGCCACTAATTCTTTTGTTGGGTAACCCATCCGTAGTACACGCAATCTCATACTCAATGCCATTGAACACAATGATTTCCTCAATAATCTAATGGACAAGGAGCGCAAGGATATGGTCATCAATGCAATGGCGCCTGCCAGCTACAAAAAGAACAGTTACATCATCAACGAGCACGACGAGGGCTCCGAGTTCTTTGTCTCCGCCGAGGGTTACTATGACGTGATACAGGCGGACAAGCATGTGGGCAACTTTGGGCCAGGCACAGTCTTTGGCGAACTGGCCATACTCTACAATGCCCCACGCAAAGCCACAATTAAAGGTAAGCGATAACCCTTTCTTTCTTACAGTGTATCAGAAAATTGTAATATTTTATTGATAGCTGCAACGGATGCGCGCGTTTGGAAGATTGCTCGGGAAACATTTCGAGCCATCATGCTAATCTCTGGCTCCCGGGAACGGGAGGAGAACTTGCAGTTCCTTCGCTCGGCTCCATTTCTACAGGAGCTGGAAGAGAGTCTGCTCACCAAAGTGGTCGATCTACTACAGCGGGTAAATTATAAACTTGAATTTTATTTAAATTATTAAAAAGTGAAAGAAGATTTCAACAGGAACAATTTGCCATTTAACGAAGATTATTTTTCGATAGCCAAAAGTCATATTCCTGAACAATAAAAATGACTGTTGGCTAACTATTAAAACTTAGGATTTGGCCAACACAAATAGGTCATTCGTAAACTAACCATAAAACCTTAAATATTAAATTCTCTTTAAAAATAATTATTTTTCCTACAGAAATTCTACGAGACAGGCAGCTGCATTGTGCGCGAGGGGGAGCTGGGGCATGAGTTCTTCATTATACGTGGCGGTACAGTAACCATCAAAAAGAAGGACGATGCAAGCCAGGAGCAAATAGTGGCGAAACGAAAGCGTGGCGACTATTTCGGAGAGCAGGCGCTGCTGAATGCCGATGTGCGTCAGGCCAGCGTCTATGCGGATGCCCCTGGCACCGAGGTGCTCAAGCTGGAGAGAGAGTGAGTGTGCAGCACAGCCAAATATGGAAGATCTTTATATATGTATCCAACTCTCTCGCAGAGCATTCATCAGCTACCTGGGCACCATAAGGCAGCTGCGCGAGAAGCCGGAGGAGCTGGCCACCGAGAATGGGCGATCGAGCAATAAGAGCGCCGAGTTCGACAATGAGCATGCACACATTGCCATATCGGATTTGAAAAAGGTGGCAACCCTGGGCTCTGGCGCCTTCGGTCGCGTCGATCTGGTCACACACGGCACCCAGACATTCGCGCTGAAGATCATCAAAAAGATCGAGGTGATCAAACAGGACCAAATCGAGCACGTCTACAATGAGAAAAATGTGATGATCAAATGTCGAGCGTCTCCTTTCATAGTGCAGTGAGTAGATTTGAATGAAATCCCGTGAAATGAATAATTGCATTGATTGTTCCGATTTTGACCAGGCTATATCGCACTTATCGAAATGAGAAGTACGTCTACTTTCTGATGGAGGCGTGTATGGGCGGGGATGTGTGGACTGTGATGTCGAAGCGACAGTATTTCGATGATAAGACTGCCAAGTTTATAGCTGGCTGTGTTGTGGAAGCCTTTGATTTTCTCCATGCGCACAGCTTCATCTACAGGGACCTCAAGCCCGAGAATCTAATGCTAACCAGTGATGGCTACTGCAAGCTGGTAAGCAAATAAAAAGGATAAGGAATAATAGTCCTTCAATCCTTAATCCTTCTCGGAAATCAATCTTAGACTCTTCCGGATGTGGCATTTTGGGATTGGAGAAGTTTCATTTTATCTCTTTTTTTGTAAATATTTCATTATCAATTTCCTTTCTTCAGGTGGACTTTGGATTTGCCAAGTATGTGCGTCCCAATGAGAAGACAAACACATTTGCCGGCACACCCGAATATGTGGCGCCCGAAATCATTTTGGATCGTGGTCATGATCGATCCGTGGACTATTGGGCATTGGGCATACTGGTGTACGAGCTGCTGGTGGGCAAAACACCATTTCGGGGCGTCAATCAAATCAAGATCTATCAGAACATCCTCAGTGGCATCGATGTGATACACATGCCCTCACGCATACCCAAGTCCGCCCAGCATCTGATCCGGCATCTGTGCAAGCAGCTGCCCGCCGAGCGTCTGGGCTACCAGCGGAAGGGCATTGCGGACATCAAGCGGCACAGCTGGTTCGACAATCTGGATTGGATGCGACTGCGGCAGAAGCAGTTGCCGTCGCCCATCAAGCGTTGCCTGAAGAGCTGGACAGACCTGCAATACTTTATGCCACTCGGCGTTAACGATGACTATGAGCCGCCCGAGGAGCTCAGCGGCTGGGACAAGGACTTCTAGTTGTCCGCCGAGGAAATGCCTATTATTATTGTTGTTATTATTATTATTATTATTAGAATTTTACTGCAGATATTTTGTACATAAATGAATAGTTTTTAATTATTTAGCTACTGAGTAGTTTAGAGGCAAATATTTGTCATAAATTGTAAATAAATTGATATTACAATTGTTTAAAGTCAAAATTGGGAGATTTAGCTATGCACTACATTTATTTCCCTCTCACTCTCTACTCCCCGTTCTTCCCCCGTCTATCTGTATCTGTGCATCAGCTTATTTGTTTACGCTATTTCAATTAGAAGCGCAAACTTGTTGTTGTTGTTGTTATCGAGTTGTCAAAGCACAGCGACACTCACTACACACACCTCACACACACACACACACACACACACACACACCACACCCACAGAAAGGTGGTCGAGTAACAAGAATAAAAAAACATTTTCAATTAGGCGCTCTCAGCGAATATTTCACTTGGCTCGTAGCGAATCTTTGCAAAGATTGCACACAAAATTCTCACAGTTACAATTCATTTGCATACTGTACACACATGTGTGTGTGAGTGTGTGCACAACTAGTGCCACAGTTAGTAACTGTTGCATAACGCACTGTGTCTGTGGACAGATTCAACCATGTCCAATTGTGTGGCAACTCGAGTTTGTGCTACTGTCATCATTATCTTACTGAAGTCTTTATTATGTCCACATGTCGTTGACATTCATTTGCATCTTACAAATGTACATGCAACATAATTGCACTGTGTGGCAGCCAGCATATGCTGCATATGAAAATGACACAAACTACATTATTGTTTTTGAATACAACATTATTGCAAATTGCATCTGCCAGCGAACAAAAGGAAGCTGGCTTCCCCCCTGCGGCTGCTGCTGCTGCTGCTGCTCCCTTACAGTCTCGACCAGAACTTTTCGTCTTGGTCGTTGTGCAAATTGTGAAATGGAGTCAAGTGCAATTATGTCTTTATACCAAGCCTAACACAACCACATCTTCAACGAGCTCAACTCCAAGTTGAAAGGCAGTTTGGAGTAGACATAAATGCCGCAAGTTTTCAAAACTCAGCAACAATTGAATGAAATATGTGCAAATAAATTTAAATGTATATATATATATATACAAATTTATACATATATATTTATTAATATACAAATTTCGAGTTGGCTGAACAAGTTTATAAATATGTATACACCTATAAATATACACATTTTAATTTGTATGAATAATTAAAACTAGCCGACAAGTTATTTTAAATTCTACTTTTGTTTCACAGACAGCACAAGCATCGGTGGTTCAGTGGTAGAATGCTCGCCTGCCACGCGGGCGGCCCGGGTTCGATTCCCGGCCGATGCAAACCATATTTTTATTTTTTGATTTATTTTTTTATGCATTTCTTTTGATATCAATTTAATAAAAATTTCCATTTTTTCAAATGAAAAGACATATTGCAAGCCACATCGAATGGAAATAAAAAACAGTTCTCGCGCAATCAGCATGAATAACATAAAGTAGCTTAATGCCACTTCTCTGAACCCGCAGCAAAAATGAGACAAAAGCAGAAAATGCAGAAAACAAATACCACAAAAGACAAATGGAAAGTGGTAAAGGAAATAAAAGCAGAACGCAGAGAATGAAAGAACATAAACCGACAATGCAAGGAACAAGAAAAAAAGAGCCACAACAATAATAAATGATAATTGATAATAACGTTTTGCTACCTTCCTTCCGCAGTGAGTCGCCGTGAAAGAGTGAGCCAAATAAAAGAAAAGTATGTAAAGGAAATCAATAAAAATGATGGCGACAACATTTGCCCACAATTTCAATTTTGTGGCAATAGC
Organism: Drosophila multiciliata; assembly: GCA_037043605.1. NCBI lineage: Eukaryota > Metazoa > Arthropoda > Insecta > Diptera > Drosophilidae > Drosophila > Drosophila multiciliata. Next base: position 989,386 of record JBAMBF010000103.1, on the reverse strand, counting down.
TGCGGCAGCAGCAGCAGCAGCAACATTTCTACAATTTCCGCCGACGATGGCGGCAAGTGAAAATATTCATTTTCGCAACTGTCGCAAATGTTTTCTATACATTTTCTTAGACACCTCCACAGACAAACGCCTTTCAGCATTTCTAGGCGACTGCACACACCGCAGCGACAAAGTTAGACGAAATGTCATCATTTCCGTTGGGGAAACACTGAGCTCGCTCAACCGTCAACGCAGCGAAGGACGAGGGCGAGGACAAAGACCAGGACGAGGGCGAGGACGAGGACGTGGACGACGATGGGGACAACGAGCATGTCGACGGGTTATCAGTAAAACTGAGCGCACGCCGGGTGCAAAAGGGTTAACTAAGACAAACCATGCAAATCCCCATTTTTATTTTCACAAAAAAAAGTTTTGATGCAAAAAGCCTCAACAATATATACAGACATACACACACAAACACCACAATCGGAATCAAAAACGCAGCACGGAAAGCAGCGATTCGACTTGGTTCCCGGATCCGCTCACGGTGCCTAAACGAAGCGTGAAATTGTTAAATGAGTGCAAACGTCCACAGGATGCGCAGGGATGGGGATGGGGATGGGTGGAAGTAAAGTTGGGTTGTCTTTCTTTCCATTCGTGCTAAATTATTGATTAAAAAACTTTTGGACATGCACGTTTGGTCAGCAGAATACAAAATAAATATCCCTCAATTCTCAATGCAATTGAATCGAATTGAATTTGTGTGTTCGCCTTGATTTAATCAAATTGTATGTGAATTGAGTCACTAAAAGTGGACAGTCTTTGAATTATAATTTAATGATAATCCAACAACATTTTCTTAAATGAATTGTAGCTAAAATAAAGTCTATTTCTGTAATGAATTTAATGTGTTTCATTCGTATTACGCATTCGCAATATTATTCGATTTCTGCGCACATCTTTTAGCAATTAAAACTTTTGCATATAAGCCGAGGCAAATTTTAGGAATGTTCAAGTTTTAAATTTGCAAATATCAAAATAAAAGCCAAAAGCCAACAGGCCACACATGATATTTATGCATATTTTGAGTTCAAAAAAGACTTATAAGTTCTAGCAAAGTGCAATGGAATATGGCCCAAAACAAGAGCAATATTACATTTTTATTAAGGCTGAAATTGTTGGCCAGGCTAGTAGGATTGTTACCAGCATAGGCCTAATATATGCAGACGCATAATAAAAGCTGCTTAGCAACTTCAAGCTGCCCATGCAAATTTGAAGTTAAAGTTAAAGGACTTGGTCAGATGGCTGCTCTTGGCAATACTTGGCCATAATCTGATTGGGACTATAAACAAAATTTGGACCCCAATCAAAGCGACTATTGTTTATATTTCAACTTTTTACAACGTCTGCTGATGGCCAAAAACTATGCATAAATATTTTTTCAAATTTCGCTTTAAGCCAGTTATGTTTATTGACTTTACTTGTATCCTGATTGCCTAATATTGTTATGGCCGATAGACATCATAAAAACTGTGCTGACCTTTTCTTAAATTTCATGTAGAAAAAGTAAAGTAAAATAAAATAAAATGTGTATAAAATAAATATGTGGAAAGATATTTATTAATTATTTACTTCTTACATATTTTCAATTTATTATTTACTTATTTTTAATAGAACATATCGAAATAAATAATTAAGGAATATTTATAAGTTTACTTAAAAGGTAAAAAAAATTCGAAATATTACAAAATATTATATATAAAACGAAAATATTAATATAAGTGATAAAGAAATAAAATATTTATGGCTTTGCTACGAAATAAATCAATGTTAGAATTATTTAGAATATTTTCTCAGAAACATTAATAAAATAGATAGATGGATAAACATGCTCACAAATAAACTCATTTGGATGAACTTGCATCCAGTAAGCGAGATGAGCAGATCATTTGTCAGCATCAGTTTTATCATCTCAACAAATGGTCCTAATTCAGAGATGGGGAATAGGCTGCTCAGGTCGCCGCAATAAAGATTACTCCCCAATTGGCATTTACTGGATGTGCTCAAGTGCTGAACATCAACTAAAATCCTTTTGCTGCATTCAAATCACAAACACTCTCACAAATCATCGCCGGCCACGCCCCCCCAGCGGTTAGCCCAAAAGAGCCGCTGCCACGTTGACCATTTGCATTTACTGGCAAAACACAACACACACAAACTGCCGCCCAGGGTGCAATTGCAAATTTCGGGCATTCAATAACGATTTACACAAAAGGCACAAACACACACACACACACACTTACACACACATACATAACAGGCACAACATCGTACGTGCGTTCCAAGCAAATAAGGTTTAAAATTTTACCATTAAAAACCGACCAATGTTTACAAATGGCCATCGACAGGCAAAACCAATGCAAAAGTTTTTGTTGTTTATTGTTTGTTGTTGTTGCTGCTTTTGTCCTATTTTCAAATGTGCGTTTAGCACGTTTGGATTTGTTGTGTATCAGAGGAGCATAAGCGGGAGCAGGAGCAACCAACATTTGTCCCTTTGTAGGCCTTTCCAGGCTGGGGTCGCCTGCTCGATTTCGATCTAATCAGCTTCGTTCTAAAAGAAGCTGTTAACAATATTGTCAATTTTGTGTCCACTTGCTGTTGGCTGGGCTGACGGAGGGGGGTACAGGAGGGTGCACAGGCGGGGGCACACAGCTATTTAATTTTTATGCTGAGAAAAAGTTCGATTTGCATATATTGTGTGTTTTACTTGTCTCCCTTTTTTTCGGGTGTTGTGTTTCGTGCCAGGTTGTCGGGAGTCCCTTTTGTGTCCTTGCTGCTGGCGCATGGGTTGCTTGCTTGCTGTTCATTTTGTGGCCAATGTCTGAGCGGCGTTTGCCACATAAACACTTTGGTGCTGAACACTATGAATAATTAATGAGTTTTATGTTGTCGTTGCCGGTCAACTTGTAGTTGTCGTCGCTGTTGTTGTTGCTGTGAACTTTTAAGCAGACTGGCAACAATTGTTGTTTACTTGCAATTGTGTGGCATGCTCTGAGGCGCGTCACACACAATGGGCTCATGCAATATTCGTGCGGCATTTAAAACAATGTCAATTGTTCAAAAATGAACAAGGCAACAATTTTCGACTAGCTTTTTGCAGTTGACAAATGTTTTGCTAGAAATCAAAGGCAGTTCTTGTATTAAAAAATTTTAATATAAATACCAGATACCTGATATAATATATATATATATATATTTTTTAATCAACCCAAGCTTTGCCCAACATTCTCTATGTATCGTTTCCTATAAGCAAGAGCTCATAAGAATCAACATATGGTAACATATCAAAGCATATGCACAGAATTCAATTACCTCATTCTCGACTCACGTCAGAATCAAATTATGTTATTTCCATGAGGAACCCACAAGTGGGCAAATATTTGCTAGGCACAAATATATGATTTGCCTGGTTGGAGCAAACGTTTGCAGCCACAGCAATAATAACAACAACAATGCCAGCCACACAGAGGCAAACTCGCAGCCCAGCATAAAAAGTCGTAAGATTGTTTACAAGTTCATAAAAAGACGCTATCATATACACACACACACACACACACGCACACCCACATCTGAAAGTCACAATTATAGAAGTGGCAGCATCTACTCTATAGCTTGGTTTTTATAGGGGTAGGGGGGAGGCACTTACGCCTCTCTAAATACTACACGACGCGACTGGTTGCATATTTACAGAGCACTTTTTCCATTCAGCTGCTGCTGCTGCTGCTTCTTCTTCTTTTTCTGCGTCAGCTGCGATGAGCAACAAAATGCAAACAGCACAAAAGTATGCTACAAAATAGTGAAGCCCAGAGCCATGTGAGGCAGTCTGAAGCGAGAAAGAGATGGCTGCTGCTGCTGCTGCTGCTGTTTATATGAGGCAACTGAAGTTTTATATTCTATGAGTAGTATGCGCGTGTATGTGTGTGCGTGCGTGTATGCGTGTGTGTGTGTGGGCGTGTCTGCATGCCCATGTATGCATGAGCTCATTGTAGGTTGCCTTTGGAATGCATTTTCAATGCTAAATACAATCAGGCTAACCAGGGTAAATCCGCTTAAATGCATAACAAATTGTTTAATGCCTAGTTGTGGCAACAAAAATAAAAGTTGTTGCGGCAGCAGGAATTTAATGCAATTTCAAACCGCAATCGAAATAGCTTTAATTTTATTATCATGGCGCCACATGTGCGTGTGTGTGTGTGTCTATCGGTGTATGTGTTTAAGCCATTTTAAATATCATGCAACGTTACTCATTTGAAATACGTTTGACACAATTAATTAATTTTCAGCAGGCCTGACATAATTAATTACATTCAGTATATTTTTTTCATCTTTCATATCGATCCCCATTGATTTTGTATGCATATTTAATTAAAATATTTTATTATTACTCAATTTTATATATCAGCGTTTCTTTCGTTAATTTGATTATGTTTTCTAATTAAAAAGCCATTGCTCTAAATATATGTTTTTACTCTGATATTGAACTTCCCAAAACTGGGAGCTTGGGCCACTTCCTCAAAAGGCAAAGTTACCTAGCCTAGAAATTGAATTTCTATTACCAACTCCTTCAATAATTGGTAAGAAAAATTGATTTATTACTCCCATATTGTTCTTTAATATATGTTATCTGATATTATATTATTATAACGTTTTTTCCTGTTCCTAATGTATTTCTGAAACTGTTAGTATAGAAATATTTATAAAAATTCGATTTGCTACACTAACTTATTAATTCAATGAAAATTTGAATTCGAAATATTTAATATATATCAATAATTTGGTGTATTCTAGTAAATAATTAATTTAATAAGAGATAACAGTTTCATTGTCTTTGTTTAAAAACATCAAATTGACTGTGCTAAAAATTTTGAATATTATTCTAAAGATAATATTAAATATAAAACATATATCATCTATTATTTATCTTGTACATAACCTCGTGTGAATATTTGAAAATTTGTGTAATTTAGATTTATTTCTCTTTCAATTTCAACGCATGTAAATAATTTTAGTTCTCTTTCACTTTCAGAATAAATTTTTTATGTCGTCACTTAAGATATCAGTTATAATAATTTTTTTAACTGGTCATAAATGACAAGCTTATAGATAATTTTAAATGAATTTAGACAATTCATAAGTTATTTGTTTAAAGTGCAACTCACCGTCAATCATTTTGGCACTCAGCAGCAGAATTTTGTGTGGCTTCCTGTTGGACGCTGAAATTAGAAAACGCAAAGTTTTAATTAAATAGAAATTATTTATGCGGCATTTATGCAAATAAAAGGAAACAACAAATTGCTGTACAATTTTTAACATTTAAGTGGCAAGCAGAAATGTTGCCGCACAAGTGTTAATAATTGAAATACACGCTGTTGCAAGAGCAACTTGCTGAACAAATAGGTGAACGAAACTTTTCGCATGCGGCCAATTAATAATAAATCGTAGGTGGCAAGCAGGCCGAGGCACGGAAGTCCAAACTCAGCGGCTGAAAATCAAAGCCTGGGACAGAGAGGCAGCCGGCTGCCAACTAATGACTCGCTTCATTTTGGGGGGGGGGGGGGGTGCCACGTGCAACAACAAATTACCGCCGCCGAAATGGACCCCAAAACTTTGTTCAGATGCCGCGCAAAAGTCAAAAGGTGGCCAAGACAGAAAAGATAAAGGTGCAAAAGAGAATGTGTCCGACACTTTGCCAAAGGGTCTTTCGTTCAATTGTTGCGGGCTTAGCGCTTGATTAGGCGCCTCCAAATTTATGGAACATCCACAGCCACTGCCACTGCCACTGCCACTTTTACTTTCAACTTAAAAAAAAAAACCACTTTGCACGTTTGTGTTTTTGTTCGCGTCACGGACTGATTGATAAGGTAAATTTGACCCGGGCCGCGGCAAAAGTGTTTCAAGCAATTTGTTGAGGCATTTTCGTGTTTGAAAATATGAATGTGCCACGGCATTTAGGGTTCATCGCTTTGTTGTATGGGCTTATTTAAAAATTAAATCAAGTTGCCTTGCTGGCCAATGAATTAAGGCTACTTGAGCCTAATTGCGTTACTTAATTATCCGGGCGGACGTGCTGGGTTCAAAAGCAAAAGTTGCGCAACAAATGAACTTTTAAAAATGAACGTAACTTAAATGTTGGCTTAATGTTGGCGAATTTAGCCAAATAATATGCAAATTACAATTGAAAATTTAAATTGGAAAAATCGTAGCTATAAAAATCCTCTTCAGCCATATCACTTCAATTGGAAAACCTTTTCGGTAAATGATTTTCGGATTTGCCAGCATTGTTCAATCTATTTCACAATCAATTTTCAGCAACCTTGCGTCACTTATTAAGCCCGAATCGAAAGGCACACCATGAAGCTAATCAATCAAAATGCGCAGCCTGCCTGGCAATAAGTTAGGACGCTAACAACCAAAATGGGAGAGGGGTCAGGCTGAAGAAAGGCAAACAATTTACGCACTGGCCGAAATACAAAAAAATACATAAATAAATAAGCATAAAACTGCGAATTTATATCAAGCGAAAGTCAAGCCAAAGTCAAAATGCCGAAAATTGTGTTTCATTTAAGATTAGGCACGCCTCAACACACCCCACCCGGTTGTGGGGGGGGGGGGGGCATCGGCCCTATTTCAAATATCAAAACTCATTCACAGAGTAAAAACTGACAGGCTGAAGAATTGTTGTACGAGAATTGGATTTGTACCTGTAGGCGTTGGCTGGATAACTCATATTGTTCAGATTCCATTGATTTCAAATGCAGAAGATGCTGGTGATGATGGTGTGGTTTGTTGAGGGGGGGGGGGGGGGGATGAGGGCAGCTGATTAAACAGCATTTGCAGCAATAGCCGCAAGCTCAATTAAATTACTTAATCAATTGTGATGGATGCATGGCAGGGCGAGCTATCTGTTTATTTATCGCAATTAAATTTTCTAATTGACTGGCCGCCAACTGAATACTGCGTATTACTGCAACATTGTGCGGCAAGTTATCGCAGTTGTTGCCACTAAAGTTGGCTCTGTCTTATGTCTAAGCGTGGCATATCTGTCGACTTTGCGGCAATGTGGCAGTCTCCTTTGCTCATGGCCATCAAGTGCCAAGGTCTTTGCTAATAAATTATTTGCGATAGTAAAAAACTTGCGAAATATAGAAAACAAAAAAATACTCGTTACTCGTTACTCGTTACAGGCCTAAAGGCAGACCATGCTTTATGGTGTTTATGTGTAAATTATTTGTTGCCGCGCCGTTTTGATTTATGGACCAGAAACTGCCACGCCTCAGCCATAATTTATGCCTGTCCTCAGACCAAATGCAAAGCGCAAATCCAAGAAGGTTTTGAAAGAAGCTTGAAAATAGCATTTGAAATACATTTGTTAAATTGGTGAATAGAAAACTCACTTCAACTGGGATTTGAAGAGATTTTCAATTAACTAATGACACATTCACATTGTGTTCTCAAATAAATAAATATATAAATAAACATACAATTATTAAAAAAAGGTTATGAAGAAAATGTTGTTATTTTTGTGTGGCAAGAAGAGTTCACTTTTTCTTAACTTTATTAAACATTTAATTTGATGGTATAGAGTTATGGTTGATTTGCAATTAATCAGATGATTCCAATTCACTAATAAGTATCTGAAGTAATCATTACTTTAAATATGAAACACAGAAAGTGTACCCACATAATTGTTAGAGTCCTTACAAGTACTTTGTAGATATGCCTACTTTTAACCCATATATTCGCGCAACTTTATGACAGGCCCTAGTCTACGCCAAATTTAATGAGTGCAGGAAACGAGGGGAAAAATATGATGCCGCCTAGGCTGGCTGCAAGGATGTAGTTCCGCCTTGCCGAACGTAGATGGCATGCATAATTAGAGCAACCTGTCTGCTGAAATGAATAAATTTGCGCCCTGAATGCAACTCACATGTGTACACTTGAACATGAATGCACATCTAAAGCAAACTCTCATATATATATATATAAATATACACAAATTTATATATATATATATATATATATATGTAATTGTATTCGTGCGGACATTCGCAAGTGGGAAACTGCTGAGATAAATGTAAAGAAATACATTTGGTGCCATCTGCCTGAAAGTGCTGGCAACATAAGAACAAAATATGAAAATAAAATAAAATAAAATAAAGCAGTCTCGCTTTAAAGTTTAACAATTATTAAACTACTGAATATTTGGTTAAAGTTAACTTCAGCTTTAACTTATTTAAGTTTAAATATTAAGCATAAGAATGTCCTTACAATAAATTTACAAAATAATTAAAACTGTTGATTTACATTTAATCAAATTTGTGCCTATTTTTTTTAATTTTTAGAGATAATTTTATTTGAAAACTATCACTACTACTGATGAGCTTAAAAATATCATTACAAGAAATTTACATAATAATTTAATCAACTATTGATACACATTTTATCAAATTTGTACTTTTTTATATTTTAGAGATATTTTTATATGAAAGCTAAAGACTTGTGCAATGCAAGTATTTTTTTAACAATGATATATTACATATATGAAGCATGTGCAGCATTTTTTAAATATGTTTCTATATATACAAATGTGAGCATTGAATTGGAGCGATAACTAAGATAATCAACTAATATATATAAACACAATTTCAAGTAGAGCTTCCAAAATCCTCGTAAAATTAGTAAATTGAAAGCCATTTAAGCAAGCTGCTTTCTGTGTACCACTAAAACTGTTGCACATAATTGTGCATAATTATTTTTTAAAGCATGCCATAAGCCATGAAATTACGGTCTTTAGCCATGAGCCGAAACCGCGGTTATGAACGCGTTTAGTGCAGTTAGCCCTCAGCAAAAGACAAAGAAAAACAAAAAAAAAAAAACCGTAATTCAAAATGGCAACGGTGATTAAAACTGCTAATGTTCACATATTCTTGGTAAAAGCAATGTCCTGCAAGGGTCCAGAGTATGGCCAGGATATGCGTTAGCTTTATTGAGTGATTATTAAAATTTATGGCTAACAGTGCTGTACTTAGTTGGCCAGTAAATATGTTTAGCAGCTTGCTGAATTTATGTCCTAGACTAGTGTTTACTTAGGGCCATGCTGCAAGTTGCAAATGACGCAAGTTGTTCAACTCTTCACTCATTAAAAGAACAGATAAACTTGAATTGAATTGAATTGAATTTTGAAAGCTTTTAAATTCGTATCTTATTTTTCTCTAAATTCAGTTTGACTTCAAATAATTGATCAGTTTATTTGATTGCTACGCTTAGATCCAAAACATTAAATTGAATTATTTATTATACTCTTTTATAATATAATTAAATGAAATTCTATCGGTAAACAGTAGTTTTCTGTACATTTAAAATATTCACATCGTTCTATTGCCACTAATAAGGCGTAAATGTCAATTCATGACATAAATTGATAATTAATTTTGCTGCTGCCAAATTAATATAATTGAATAAATTAATAGCAATGCGCATTTCTAGAATGCAAATATGTAGCTATTGTGCAGAATTTAGCTAAACTATTTTACAAATTCATTAATCAAATGCTTTCAGTCTAACCAGGGAAAAATTTAAGTACAATTTAATTTTCATAAATGTATTTCAAGATGTGTTCAAAATCATATGGAAAACATTTAACAAATAAGATGGATGGACACAAAAAGAACGTGATGAAAGTCAGAAACATCTGAAGAAGAAAATGAGGACCTGAGTGTTAGTAACACCCAAGTTTATTCACTCCTCAATGCAGTTGTTTAGTATCTGCTTTCCGGAATTTGGGTAAAGTATTTGACTTTGGCTCATTGTCGAGCATTTTCTTTGCTTTGTTTTTGCTGAAACAAGAACCACTGCCAGGACACGTCTTCTAGTTGTGGCAAGACTCAAACACAATAAGTGAGATCAAACAACGCGTTAAAGAAAAAAAAGAAGAAATATAGATATATATATATATATATATATATTACATAAAAGTGTATAATAAAAACAGAATAAAATAAAAGTTTCACTTCGCTTTGTTGTTTGTCTGTTTTTAGGCCAAAGTCAATATATGGTTGCTACCCGCATAAATTCATTTCGTATTGTTTGACTTGGTTTGTTTTTGGGGTATTTCGCAGTTACTGCGACTGCCTATAAAATGTTGCCAAATTTTCTGATTTTATGTTGATGCATTAGTTTGTTATTGAGGTCATAAAATAGAAAGCATAATTAAAATGATATCCAAAGTACTGCTAGCTCCATACACTTTTAAAATCAATTTAAATGTACGCCACCCACACAGAGACATATATAGAAAATATATACTTAAATAAACTTAAAATAAACATCAGAAATATGAAAATTTAATGAGCCTTTTCTAAACAGGCGGAATGTATGTATGGCCTACTTTGCAGATATATCGAAACAATCCATTTGAAATGGCGCATTTAGTTTAGAGAGCGACACAGAAAAACTCCTTAAAATTATGTTGTATGGAATATTTTAGCATATAAATATGAATAGGACATGGTATCCCAATTGCAAGATCAGGATAAGATGTTATCTACATTTTTTGATTTCAAACATCTACAAATCTCTCTCAAAAAGCTTTAGGTCATACTAATGCGTCTGAATACTGCACGACATCTTCATCTATGATAAGTCTTTTATTTTCTATACACATAATATCCTATAACTCCCTTGAGGATCAATGCAATCTTCATAAATTATTAATTCTATAGAAATTGAATTGTAATGCAAAGGACAATCAGAGTTTCTATTGACTCTGGAATGTTGTTCTATATTTAAAATTTATTAAGATTGAAATAAAATTTACTGCTCTAGAAAGCCACAACCTCCAGTTTTAGAAATTTTCAGGGCAATATTATTTTCTTAGTGCACTAAATAAGTACTATATATCTTATATTTGTGTCAACCTAAACCAAAATTATTTAAGACTGTTTCAGTTTCTACTGAGCAAATATCTGAGTAAATATTAACAGAAAGTCATATTTTGTTTACTATATCTTCCGTTTATGGATAACAAACAATCAAAACTAGACAAACTCTGTTCCAGTTTTCCATATGTTTGTAGACAATCCCACATACATTTAAATCGCGAATGGAGAACCAGCTAAGTAAACTTTGCATATCTCCAAGAATTACTATAAAAAGACGGGGATCCAAAGGAAAAGTATCATTCACCAACAGATTGGAACAAGATGAACCCCAAAATAATCGCATTGAGCTGTGCTCTCTTGGCCATATGCTTATTTAATTTGCCGATGAGCGTCGACTGCCAAGACACTACAACGGTGGCTCCAGTAGCAGACACTACAACGGCGGCTGCAGGAGCAGACACTACCACGGCAGCTGCAGGAGCAGAAACTACAACGGCGGCTGCAGGAGCAGAAACTACAACGGCGGCTGGAGGAGGAGGAAAGACTTGCAACACGATTCACAGGTACAGGAAGAGGAAGCATGGCGGAGTAACAATAACGAAAACAGGCAAAAAAGGATTATTTGACAAGTTTTTTAATATCGGAAATGGAGGCAGCAATGGCGACAATGAAGGAAATGATGATCGTAGACGACGAGGCAGAGCTTAAAAAACGATCACGAAGATTTGGCCAATAATCTATCGAAATTTAAACAATAATACCTTAATAATGAACTCATGAAATTTAGTACATTCCCATTTTATAATAATTGTTATTTAGTGCACTTAATATATTATTATATATGCTTAAAATTATTCGATTTTTTAATGTTGGGTTATCTTAACTTTGAGGGAAATATACTGATATAAGTGAAGGAGTTTGTTTGCTAATAGAATCTCAGAACTAAAGAATGTTTCACAGATATTCCAATATCGATATATCGGTTATATAGATATGATCGGTTGTTAGACTGAAGTTACCAGATCACAAAAACAATTAATTACAACATTTAGAAAAAGAATCTATGCTGTATTAAAAAAGTAATACTATTATTATTAAGATTTTCTAGTCTCTTCAAACCTCCTTTTACTCCCAGGCTATAGAGAAAAGCACACGTGGTCAAATGTGAGCTAGAAGCATTCTGTCAAGAGGAGTGACTACGATCAAGCGACTATCGTACGAATAAATATTTATATAAAATATTAAATATACTGTTATTATCTTTGTAGGGTGGGTAAAAAAGGTTACTAGCACAGTTATTTGTAAATAACTGTTATTTTAATGTCAAACTATTAAATGTGTGGATTTGGGCAATTTTTAGATCCCAAGTGTAAGTTTGACAAGCATCTTATTTTCTTTGGTGTCCTTGGATTCATTAAGCGGTGGTGAAAACAATTTGACGATTTCTATATTAAGGAAAAATCATTACAATTATGGCCTTGTATGGCCTATTCGAGCATATAGATATGGATAGGATATGGTCTGCCAATTGCAAGATTCAGCAGGATAAGATGTTATCTAAAATATTTGATTTCAAACATCTACAAATCTCTCTCTCTCTCTCAAAAAACTTTAGATCATACTAAAAAGTCTGATTACTACTATAAGACATCTTCATCTATGAAAAGTCTATTGTTCTCTATACACATAATATCCTATAACTCCCTTGAGGATCAATGCAATCTTCATAATTAATAAATTATATAGAAATTGAATTGTAATGCAAAGGACAATCAGAGTTTCTATTGACTCTGGAATGTTGTTCTATATTTAAAATTTATTAAGATTGAAATAAAATGTACTTCTCTAGAAACCCACAACCTCCAGTTTTAGAAATGTACCTTCTGAATAAATAAGGTTAGCTACCAACAAGAGGATGGCAAATATCTAACTTTCAGGGCAATATTATTTTCTTAGTGCACTAAATAAGTACTATATATCTTATATTTGTGTCAACCTAAACCAAAATTATTTAAGACTGTTTCAGTTTCTACTGAGCAAATATCTGAGTAAATATTAACAGAAAGTCATATTTTGTTTACTATATCTTCCGTTTATGGCTAACAAACAATCAAAACTAGACAAACTCTGTTCCAGTTTTCCATATGTTTGTAGACAATCCCACATACATTTAAATCGCGAATGGAGAACCAGCTAAGTAAACATTTCATATCTCCAAGAATTACTATAAAAAGACGGGGATCCAAAGGAAAAGTATCATTCACCAACAGATTGGAACAAGATGAGCCCCAAAATAATCGCATTGAGCTGTGCTCTCTTGGCCATATGCTTATTTAATTTGCCGATGAGCGTCGACTGCCAAGACACTACAACGGTGGCTCCAGTAGCAGACACTACAACGGCGGCTGCAGGAGCAGACACTACAACGGCAGCTGCAGGAGCAGAAACTACAACGGCGGCTGCAGGAGCAGAAACTACAACGGCGGCTGGAGGAGGAAAAAAGACTTGCAACAAGATTCACAGGTACAGGAAGAGGAAGCATGGCGGAGTAACAATAACGAAAACAGGCAAAAAAGGATTATTTGACAAGTTTTTTAATAACGGAAATGGAGGAAATGATGATCGTAGCCGACGAGGCAGGCAAGGAAGGCGTGGCAGGCGAAGCGGTCGAGGCAGGAAGGGCAGGCAAGGCTGAGCCCAAAAACGATTACGAAGATTGGCCAATAATCTATCGAAATTTAACCAATGACAAACCTTAAAATCGGACCCATGATTTAGTCGTACTTTCCTATTTTATAATAATTGTTATTTAGTGCACCTAATATAAAATTATATATGCTTAAAATGATTCGATTTCTTAATGTTGGGTTATCTTAACTTTGAGGGAAATATACTGATATAAGTGAAGGAGTTTGTTTGCTAATAGAATTTGAATCTTATTAATTCCACAGAAATTTTAGTGTAGTGCAATCAATCAATTAATCAATCAATCTATTGCCCTTTATTAAATAATGCTTTGCGTTGTAATGAGCGTTTGGACGAAAGAACTCTTTACTTCGTAAGAATAATAGCTTTATAGTTTGAAGAATCCTATTATGATGTTATTATGATAAAATGATCTGGAGCATGAAGACGTATATAGGACAAGTACCATCAAAATAGCTTTGAAACAGAGGATGATCTATGCGCTCACTAGAGTTAAAAATTCGGACAAATGGAAGAACGACAGACGGACATGGCTATCAAGGCTATAAATATACTCTGCTGGACGGGATTTAAATTGCGTAGCAAAACAGGGCATTTGCATGCAGACATGCTGACCAAATAGTTAAGGCAGGCTGGAGCAGGAATGCTGTGCTTTCTAGTAGTAAATTGCCTTACTAACTTCCCGGATGCTAATGTATTTTAGATAATCGCTGGCATGCGGTGCCCCGATTATGCGTCAAGATGTGACCTAAATGACCAGCAAGACAAAGGTCGAAATCAGTTTACACCAGTCAAAGGTAACAGTCCAACGAGTCAACACAATGCAACTAAATATATATGTAATAATCTGATATCTTGCAAATTGTATTTTAAGACAAAAAAATTAATCGGCATAAAAATAAAATCACACATGTTACAATTTATTCACTTCCTCTGTCTGCAATAAAATATGCAAATGTTCTTAGAATGAAAAAAAAAAAAATATATATAATAATTTGACTTTTGTAATTTTTTTTATATGCATCAAACCATAATACTACTAACTGAAGGTTGCACAATAATTGCATCAAATCAAGTATTTTAATTTATATTCCGAATAGTATCTTTACATAAAATTTAACCTTTTTTTCAATGCTGTTAACTGATTTCTGAGGTTGAAAAAGCCAAAAGAGTTTAATTTTCTTTTTAACTAACACATTTCACACAGTTTTCATTGCTGCCAGTTTTTATTGTTGTGTTGTGCAAATAATAAGCTACAAAAAGTAAAGTTCAAAACTTAACTAGATTATTTACCGTATACACATTAATTGCTTAAAAAAAAGTATTAAAGAATTGTAGTAAAGCAAATAAAATATAATGTTTTTTATTAAGTTATAATAATCAATTTATTTATTGTAAAAAAAAAAACGTTTTATTTATATTGAATACATATTACAAATTATTATAGGGTATATGAAATGCGCCTATTATTGAATTAAGCTTAAATATTTTCTATTGTGAAAATGAAAAGGTTTAAAAATGAAAAAGTCTCTCTTCCAATACAAAACATTGAAATCAAATTTTATATTGGTGTGATTTCATTTTAGAGTAAAATAAAAAATAATTTAAAATTAAAGCATAAACAATTATAAAACACTCAAACGAGTACTACTAAATATTTCACAATAATCAAGTCCAGCAATCAGAGCACTCAAAGCTCGAGAGTGCTGTGAATGTGGGCCAATAAAATATGCATGGCAGGGCATACAGTAAAATCCTCAACAAAGCTGACATGTAATATGTGTTGCACGAGTAGCCTGGCTGCCTCTATATATGTTTGAGAATCACACCTACGCAATCACACACACATGAGCTTAGTATTCAGCATACAAAGCAGCCTGATCAAATATTTATATAGATAAAAATACATGCGAAAGACGCATGAAAATAACTCAAGTGTGAATTGTGGACGGGATGAATGAATGTGGTGCAATGTGGTGCGAGCATTTAACAGGTAGCTGCTAATTTTGCACTGGCCAAGCGGGACAACAGTGATTTATGGTAAGCCTCCATGTGCTGTGCTGTGTGCTCCTTTTTTTTTGGCTTTAGCTGTTTTCAAGCTAAAAAAAAAAGGCGCACATTTAAAATTGCTGAAATGAGTTATGGCCAAGGAGATCGGCTTTCGGCGCCTTCAGTTGCCAAGCTAAAAAGGAGCTTATAACGGCACTCGGCTTGCCGGCTGCATCTGGCAACTTAATGTCGACCACACCAGGGTATTATGCAAATATTTATATGTATATATGTATATATATAAATATACATATATTCAGACGCAGTTGTGTATGTGTTTGCCACTTTTTCAGATTCTTTGTGCACTTTTGTTTGCTTTATTTGTGTTTGCTTTATTTTTCCCTAGTTTATTTTTATTTTTGTAGTTTTTCCTTACAGCGCTTGACATTTATGAAGTGGACTTAATGCCTATAAGTCCGGGTCTTTGTTATTGTTTGCCACATGATGTGTTTTCTGTTGTTGCAGCTCTCAGTAAAAATTGGTTTTGTATTCCATTTTCGCCATTAAATGCATTTTTCGTATTTTTCATTAATAACATCATATATTTTTTTAAAGATAACTTATAGCCAATTTATTTAGAGTGATATTGTTTTAATAAACTGCCGTTATAGAACCGAAAGCTGTATGCTACAGCCATTTGATTTGCACTTGACCACTACGCCATTTCCATTGGAGCACACTTCAAAGTCTCGAACACATTTGCATAGCAACACAGAAACCATATCATGCTCTATTTACATTGCCAAACTGTGCTTTGCACTCCATTCCAAAAGTTTTTGCCGACCAACCACATCATGTATACGTCACGTTAACAATAAAAAATGGGGAAAAAAAGTATATAATGCGAAGTAAAGTAACATCAAATAAAATAGCCACACAGAAATGCAATAGAAAAACTAAAATGTTGCCAACGGCCATTAAGTGGAAATAGTTGAATGGGATGTGGGAGCACCGAGCTGAGTTTCAAAACTTGTTCAAATATGCTTCAAAATTTGGCAGAGGGGTTGTCCAACATTTGAAGTTGAGGGCTTGTATTGAAGAGCAATTACAAGACAAAGCTGGCCAACAAAAGTTGCAGTTGCCAAACTTTTCCAAGGAGCTAGAAAATTTCTGCAAGGAGATTAGCCTAAATGGGCAAAACTATGCAAAAACAGCTGCCAACATAATTCACAACATTTTACACTAGTAAAATATGCACACACACATAAGAAAACCACAGCATGAAATACACTAAGTCTAAAACTGCCAAATTTAACCATTTTAAAAATATTCACAAATTGTTTAATCCCCTTTTCTACTTTAAGCCACAACTATCTACCATGGCCGACCTAATGGACAGAAAGGAAAAATCCAATCAACTGGCAATAACGATTTAACAACTTGTCACATCAGCTCACACAACGTTAACAAAATGCATAGATTCAGAAATTGCTAAATGTTGTCAAAGTACCAGTTTTCTATGCTGACAAATAGTCTTAGTAATGGCTATTTCAAGAATAAAAAATATTGAATATTTAAATAAAGCAACTCTCGCAATTTAAAAAAGAATATTGAATAATTTTTTAAGCTAGATTACTTTAAAGTAAGCATGCGAATTATTTTATCATTCTTTAAGGTACATATAAATCCAAAAGAAAAAGTGTAACCAAAAAACATTTCATAAAACTATTTTCATTTCATCAGCATAGTTTGTTTGCCTATTATTTTGTTTACTATATCTTCCGCTTATGGCTAACAAACAATCAAAACTAGACAAACTCTGTTCCAGTTTTCCATATGTTTGTAGACAATCCCACATACATTTAAATCGCGAATGGAGAACCAGCTAAGTAAACATTTCATATCTCCAAGAATTAGTATAAAAAGACGGGGATCCAAAGGAAAAGTATCATTCACCAACAGATTGGAACAAGATGAACCCCAAAATAATCGCATTGAGCTGTGCTCTCTTGGCCATATGCTTATTTAATTTGCCGATGAGCGTCGACTGCCAAGACACTACAACGGTGGCTCCAGTAGCAGACACTACAACGGCGGCTGCAGGAGCAGACACTACAACGGCAGCTGCAGGAGCAGAAACTACAACGGCGGCTGCAGGAGCAGAAACTACAACGGCGGCTGGAGGAGGTGGAAAGACTTGCAAGACGATTCACAGGTACAGGAAGAGGAAGCATGGCGGAGTAACAATAACGAAAACAGGCAAAAAAGGATTATTTGACAAGTTTTTTAATATCGGAAATGGAGGCAGCAATGGCGACAATGAAGGAAATGATGATCGTAGACGACGAGGCAGACGAGGCAGAGCTTAAAAAACGATCACGAAGATTTGGCCAATAATCTATCGAAATTTAAACAATGATACCTTAAAAATGAACTCATGAAATTTAGTACATTCCCATTTTATAATAATTGTTATTTAGTGCACTTAATATAATATTATATATGCTTAAAATGATTCGATTTCTTAATGTTGGGTTATCTTAACTTTGAGGGAAAAATACTGATATAAGTGAAGGAGTTTGTTTGCTAATAGAATCTCAGAACTTAAGAATGTTTCACAGATATTCCAATATCGATATATCGGTTATATAGATATTATCGGTTGTTAGACTGAAGTTACCAGATCACAAAAACAATTAATTTAAACATTTAGAACGACGGTTAGTAAAAGAATCTATGCTGTATTAAAAAAGTAATACTATTATTATTAAGATTTTCTAGTCCCTTCACACCTACTTTTACTCCCAGGCTATAGAGAAAAGCACCGAAAAGCACACGTGGTCAAATGTGAGCTAGAAGCATTCTGTCAAGAGGAGTGACTACGATCAAGTGACAATCGTTCGAATAAATATTTATATAAAAAATATTAAATATACTGTTATTATCTTTGTAGGGTGGGTAAAAAAGGTTACTAGCACAGTTATTTGTAAATAAGTATTATTTTAATGTCAATATATTAAATGTGTGGATTTGGGCAATTTTTAGATCCCAAGTGTAAGTTTGACAAGCATCTTATTTTCTTTGGTATCCTTGGTTTCATTAAGCGGTGGTGAAAACAATTTGACGATTTCTATATTAAGAATAAATCATTACAATTACCTTGGATTGCCTAGTCGAGCATATAGATATGGATAGGATATGGTCTGCCAATTGCAAGATTCAGCAGGATAAGATGTTATCTAAAATCTTTGATTTCAGACATCTACAAATCTCTCTCTCTCTCAAAAAACTTTAGATCATACTAAAAAGTCTGATTACTACTATAAGACATCTTCATCTATGAAAAGTCTATTGTTCTCTACACACATAATATCCTATAACTCCCTTGAGGATCAATGCAATCTTCATAATTAATAAATTATATAGCAATTTAATTTAATTTAATTGTAATGCAAACGACTGTCAGAAAATTGTTTGTAAATTTAAAATTTATAAAGATTGATATAAAATTTACTGCTCTAGAAACCCACAACCTTCAGTTTTAGAAATTCACCTTCTGAATAAATAAGGTTAGCTACCAACAAGAGGATGGCAAATATCTAACTTTCAGGGCAATATTATTTTCTTAGTGCACTAAATAAGTACTATATATCTTATATTTGTGTCAACCTAAACCAAAATTATTTAAGACTGTTTCAGTTTCTACTGAGCAAATATCTGAGTAAATATTAACAGAAAGTCATATTTTGTTTACTATATCTTCCGTTTATGGCTAACAAACAATCAAAACTAGACAAACTCTGTTCCAGTTTTCCATATGTTTGTAGACAATCCCACATACATTTAAATCGCGAATGGAGAACCAGCTAAGTAAACTTTGCATATCTCCAAGAATTACTATAAAAAGACGGGGATCCAAAGGAAAAGTATCATTCACCAACAGATTGGAACAAGATGAACCCCAAAATAATCGCATTGAGCTGTGCTCTCTTGGCCATATGCTTATTTAATTTGCCGATGAGCGTCGACTGCCAAGACACTACAACGGTGGCTCCAGTAGCAGACACTACAACGGCGGCTGCAGGAGCAGACACTACAACGGCAGCTGCAGGAGCAGAAACTACAACGGCGGCTGCAGGAGCAGAAACTACAACGGCGGCTGGAGGAGGAAAAAAGACTTGTAACAAGATTCACAGGTACAGGAAGAGGAAGCATGGCGGAGTAACAATAACGAAAACAGGCAAAAAAGGATTATTTGACAAGTTTTTTAATAACGGAAATGGAGGAAATGATGATCGTGGCCGACGAGGCAGGCGTGGCAGCCGTGGCAGGCGAAGCGGTCGTGGCAGGAAGGGCAGGCAAGGCTGAGCCCAAAAACCAATGACAAACCTTAAAATCGGACCCATGATTTAGTCGTACTTTCCTATTTTATAATAATTGTTATTTAGTGCACCTAATATAAAATTATATATGCTTAAAATGATTCGATTTCTTAATGTTGGGTTATCTTAACTTTGAGGGAAATATACTGATATAAGTGAAGGAGTTTGTTTGCTAATAGAATCTCAGAACTTAAGAATGTTTCACAGATATTCCATTCAATCTGTCCTTACACTTAAGGCAGACAATTACCCAACAATATCGATATATCGGTTATATAGATATGATCGGTTGTTAGACTGAAGTTACCAGATCACAAAAACAATTAATTACAACATTTAGAACGACGGTTAGTAAAAGAATCTATGCTGTATTAAAAAAGTAATACTATTATTATTAAGATTTTCTAGTCTCTTCACACCTCCTTTTACTCCCAGGCTATAGAGATAAGCACCGAATTATTATAAAAATTATAAATATCTTTTTATATAGGTATATGTTCTATGTCAAACTAGGGTTTTGTGTATTATGCACGCTATCATCTCTAGCTGATCGCTTTTCCTTGTTAAAAATTCTGAATCGAGGCATAACGAATTAAAGCCATTTCTATGAGCATAGACCACATTCTGTGTGTGCGTGTGTGTGTGTTTGTGTTGGGGTGGTATGGATACATCAAATTTTCATCGCCAACGTTTTGTCACGTTGCTTGACATGACAACGATTTCAGTTTCATTCGAGACAACCTAAGTGCGAAAGAAAACTCTGGTAGCAAATATGCAAAAATAAATGATGCCCAGACCAAAAAAAAAAAAAAAAAAAAAAAAAAAAAGATATCTTCCACTTGTGCGTAATCTAATTAAATAGCTTAGACGCCATGTGTGGCAGAAATTAAATTTCAAAGCACAAAGCAGCAGCAGCTGCATAAAGTTAAGCTAAAATACAAATTTACTTTCGACAATTTTTATTAGTGGGTTGCGGCTGCTTGCAGCACAGAATTTAATGTGGCCTCCCCTCGGCTCCCCTCTGCGTTTATTGTTGTATTTCCTGCTCTCTCGTTCTGGCACATTGGCACACGCGTGTCCTTAGGGCTATTTGCTATTCCTTGTGCATTAATTTCATGCTTTAATGCCCATACACATGCGAACAGAGTGAATAGGCACAGCAAACAAAAACACATACAAACAGACACGCAGACACATATACATAGAGACAAACAGACACACAGACATTCAAGCATGCTGACATCACAACTAGAGCGTGAGACAGACAGATACTTGATGTGTTTGCGTCAAAACGATTTGTCTTCTAATTGCGGTACATTTTCACCACTTGTCTCTGCTTTAGCTTACATTAAAACCTACAGCTAAACAAACATATACATACATATGTATATATATGTACGTGTGTTTTCTTTATGAGCGTACTAATAGAATTTGAATATTTTATTTGAGATTACGCAAAACATTTCATGGTTAGTTAGTGGCCCTTTTCGCCGCTCAACTTTTACCACAAATAAAACCCATTATAATTCATGTCATTTAGTTTTAGTTCAAGTTCGCTTATGCGAGTACAGCAAATTGAATGGTACTTAAACGCCAGGCATGAAACCAAGTATTTATGGCTGACGACCCTGTTGGCAATTCAACTCATCAAAATAAAGCCAAACTCATAAATGGGCTTAAGGGGCACGAGCATAAAGAAAAACTAGCAGAATGCCACATTTCAAAAAAGGCCAAGGCAAACCGAAGTGTTTAGAAAATCCTCGCGCTAAGCCGATGGAAATCAAATTGTGCTCCAACAGCTGCCATACCCCAACCCAAACGTATATAAATAAATACGTAAAAAGTATATAAAAAACAAAATAAAAATACTCCTACACATTGCAACTGCACACTGGCCAGAGTACACTGCAAATAGGGTCAAATGCACACATAAAAAATACGAATTTAGTTAAATTGAAAATGCTATACCGGATACCAGCATTTAAATGGACATCATGATGGTAAATATATATATATATATATAAACGTACTTAGAAAAAGCGAAATTGAAAATTCCAGTTAGTATTTAAGTGTTGTGTATTAGTAAAAAAATAAACTTAGTTGTATGCCAAAATCTACGCTGGCTAAAGCATTATGGAAAATAAATTTATTTTAGATCAACTCAGAAATGTTATAGTATTTTATAGTGCATTTCTTGTGGTACTTTTGCTCTGACTCAATGTGCATTGAAGCAAGAGCTTAGCCGCATATATGGGAGAATATCTACGTCCTGCGATTGTTATTGTTGTTGTTGTTGTTATTTATGCTGTTGTTGGTCAGTAAGTTGATTTTATATGCAAGCGCTATGAATTTTATCATCGCATAAAAAAATACGCGCATAAAATACAAAAAACGAAAGCAACAACAAACATACAGAAACATGGCGTTTAAAAAAAACACACACACACACACACACACTCGGTGAAGCTGAGGGCAGCGTGAGAATGTCCAGGGCGCTCGTTATCAGGCACTTTGTCTTTGGTAGCATTGGGGTTTTTCTAAACTGCATTTTAACGACTCCCTCGACGCGGCCAACAAAAGTAAATTTTACCACGTATGTGCGACACATGCCACATGCATGAAACACTTGGGTATGTTGCTGCAAAACATTTTTAACGATGGACCCAAGCCGCTTAGGTGCATAATGAAAATTGATTTCATAAAATTAAATTTTCCTTCAACTTGACCAATTTCCGAAAATGGGATCTAAAAACAAAAACATACTTCGTATTTTCGACGTGTTTCTTTTATGTATTTTCTGCAAATATTTTTCATTAATCATTTCATTTCCGTTTTCCCTTTTTTTTTAGCATTCTTATGTGCGCTGGGCATGAGAAATGCTTATTTTCTGTGCATGATTTATAATCAAACAAACGTCTTTTATGTTCTTCAGTTGGCCAATAGTCCGAACGGAAAGTCGCTCGTCTGTCACAAATTGGCATATTGCCGACCCCAAATGTTCAACTGATGCCTAATGAATTGAGCAAAAGGGTTGACAAAACTCATAAATACTGACCCAATAGTAATAATAGAAACAAAAAATAAAAATAAATACATATTCCTACTGAACACACAGATACTGATGCAAAATAGACACACGTTTGGCAATGATTCAAAATTGCATCGCACATATTTTCACATTTATTTGTGCCATTAAATTATGATGTTAACTGTGTAAATATTTTTATCATAAATTTCATCATAATCCCAACATTATTAATTTAGATAGACGTTCTGCATTTAACATTTAATAAATGTTTAATGAAAAAAATGCTCCAATTATCTTTTTTTTTATAAATGACAATTAAAACATTTAAAATGATTAATGAAATCGGCGCTTAACTCATCATTGGCTGGTCATACATAAAATTGGATTTAATTCATATAAATCTTTTAATTGAATTTGATACCAATTAATGTAATTTTTAGTATATGTAAAAAAAACAAATACACAATATGTATTATAAATTATTTAAAATGCAAAACTTTATAAGCTGAAAGTGTAGAAATGTGATATTATCTTTGAGATTCATTCATAGATAAATACACTAAGTCTCAAACTGGCCTTAAAAATTGCCAAATTTAACCATTTTAAAAATATTCACAAATTGTTAAATCCCCTTTTCTACTTTAAGCCGCAACTATCTACCATGGACTACCTAATGGACAGAAAGGAAAAATCCAATCAACTGGCAATAACGATTTAACAACTTGTCACATCAGCTCACACAACGTTAACAAAATGCATAGATTCAGAAATTGCTCAATGTTGTCAAAGTACCAGTTTTCTTTGCTGACAAATAGTCTTAGTAATGGCTATTTCAAGAATAAAAAATATTGAATATTTAAATAAAGCAACTATAGCAATTTAAAAGAGAATATTGAATAATTTTTTAAGCTAGATTACTTTAAAGTAAGCTGGCGAATTATTTTATCATACAATTCTTTAATGTACATATAAATCCAAAAGAAAAAGTGTAACCAAAAAACATTTCATAAAACTATTTTCATTTCATCAGCATAGTTTGTTTGCCTATTATTTTGTTTACTATATCTTCCGCTTATGGCTAACAAACAATCAAAACTAGACAAACTCTGTTCCAGTTTTCCATATGTTTGTAGACAATCCCACATACATTTAAATCGCGAATGGAGAACCAGCTAAGTAAACATTTCATATCTCCAAGAATTACTATAAAAAGACGGGAATCCGACGAAAAAGTATCATTCACCAACAGATTGGAACAAGATGAACCCCAAAATAATCGCATTGAGCTGTGCTCTCTTGGCCATATGCTTATTTAATTTGCCGATGAGCGTCGACTGCCAAGACACTACAACGGTGGCTCCAGTAGCAGACACTACAACGGCGGCTGCAGGAGCAGACACTACAACGGCAGCTGCAGGAGCAGAAACTACAACGGCGGCTGCAGGAGCAGAAACTACAACGGCGGCTGGAGGAGGTGGAAAGACTTGCAAGACGATTCACAGGTACAGGAAGAGGAAGCATGGCGGAGTAACAATAACGAAAACAGGCAAAAAAGGATTATTTGACAAGTTTTTTAATATCGGAAATGGAGGCAGCAATGGCGACAATGAAGGAAATGATGATCGTAGACGACGAGGCAGACGAGGCAGAGCTTAAAAAACGATCACGATGATTTGGCCAATAATCTATCGAAATTTAAACAATGATACCTTAAAAATGAACTCATGAAATTTAGTACATTCCCATTTTATAATAATTGTTATTTAGTGCACTTAATATATTATTATATATGCTTAAAATGATTCGATTTCTTAATGTTGGGTTATCTTAACTTTGAGGGAAATATACTGATATAAGTGAGGGAGTTTGTTTGCTAATAGAATCTCAGAACTTAAGAATGTTTCACAGATATTCCAATATCGATATATCGGTTATATAGATATGATCGGTTGTTAGACTGAAGTTACCAGATCACAAAAACAATTAATTTAAACATTTAGAACGACGGTTAGTAAAAGAATCTATGCTGTATTAAAAAAGTAATACTATTATTATTAAGATTTATTAGTCTCTTCACACCTCCTTTTACTCCCAGGCTATAGGGAAAAGCACCGAAAAGCACACGTGGTCAAATGTGAGCTAGAAGCATTCTGTCAAGAGGAGTGACTACGATCAAGCGACTATCGTACAAATAAATATTTATATAAAATATTAAATATACTGTTATTATCTTTGTAGGGTGGGTAAAAAAGGTTATTAGCACAGTTATTTGTAAATAACTATTATTTTAATGTCAATATATTAAATGTGTGGATTTGGGCAATTTTTAGATCCCAAGTGTAAGTTTGACAAGCATCTTATTTTCTTTGGTATCCTTGGTTTCATTAAGCGGTGGTGAAAACAATTTGACGATTTCTATATTAAGGAAAAATCATTACAATTATGGCCTTGTATTGCCTAGTCGAGCATATAGATATGGATAGGATATGGTCTGCCAATTGCAAGATTCAGCAGGATAAGATGTTATCTAAAATATTTGATTTCAAACATCTACAAATCTCTCTCTCTCTCAAAAAACTTTAGATCATACTAAAAAGTCTGATTACTACTATAAGACATCTTCATCTATGAAAAGTCTATTGTTCTCTACACACATAATATCCTATAACTCCCTTGAGGATCAATGCAATCTTCATAATTAATAAATTATATAGCAATTTAATTTAATTTAATTGTAATGCAAACGACTGTCAGAAAATTGTTTGTAAATTTAAAATTTATAAAGATTGAAATAAAATGTACTGCTCTAGAAACCCACAACCTCCAGTTTTAGAAATTCACCTTCTGAATAAATAAGGTTAGCTACCAACAAGAGGATGGCAAATATCTAACTTTCAGGGCAATATTATTTTCTTAGTGCACTAAATAAGTACTATATATCTTATATTTGTGTCAACCTAAACCAAAATTATTTAAGACTGTTTCAGTTTCTACTGAGCAAATATCTGAGTAAATATTAACAGAAAGTCATATTTTGTTTACTATATCTTCCGTTTATGGCTAACAAACAATCAAAACTAGACAAACTCTGTTCCAGTTTTCCATATGTTTGTAGACAATCCCACATACATTTAAATCGCGAATGGAGAACCAGCTAAGTAAACATTTCATATCTCCAAGAATTACTATAAAAAGACGGGGATCCAAAGGAAAAGTATCATTCACCAACAGATTGGAACAAGATGAACCCCAAAATAATCGCATTGAGCTGTGCTCTCTTGGCCATATGCTTATTTAATTTGCCGATGAGCGTCGACTGCCAAGACACTACAACGGTGGCTCCAGTAGCAGACACTACAACGGCGGCTGCAGGAGCAGACACTACAACGGCAGCTGCAGGAGCAGAAACTACAACGGCGGCTGCAGGAGCAGAAACTACAACGGCGGCTGGAGGAGGTGGAAAGACTTGCAAGACGATTCACAGGTACAGGAAGAGGAAGCATGGCGGAGTAACAATAACGAAAACAGGCAAAAAAGGATTATTTGACAAGTTTTTTAATATCGGAAATGGAGGCAGCAATGGCGACAATGAAGGAAATGATGATCGTAGACGACGAGGCAGACGAGGCAGAGCTTAAAAAACGATCACGAAGATTTGGCCAATAATCTATCGAAATTTAAACAATGAT
This sequence comes from Drosophila multiciliata, assembly GCA_037043605.1. Classification (NCBI taxonomy): domain Eukaryota; kingdom Metazoa; phylum Arthropoda; class Insecta; order Diptera; family Drosophilidae; genus Drosophila; species Drosophila multiciliata. The sequence goes on along the minus strand of JBAMBF010000103.1, from coordinate 962,673 downwards.
ACCTTAAAAATGAACTCATGAAATTTAGTACATTCCCATTTTATAATAATTGTTATTTAGTGCACTTAATATATTATTATATATGCTTAAAATGATTCGATTTCTTAATGTTGGGTTATCTTAACTTTGAGGGAAATATACTGATATAAGTGAGGGAGTTTGTTTGCTAATAGAATCTGAGAACTTAAGAATGTTTCACAGATATTCCAATATCGATATATCGGTTATATAGATATGATCGGTTGTTAGACTGAAGTTACCAGATCACAAAAACAATTAATTACAACATTTAGATCGACGGTTAGTAAAAGAATCTATGCTGTATTCAAAAAGTAATACTATTATTATTAAGATTTTCTAGTCTCTTCACACCTCCTTTTACTCCCAGGCTATAGAGAAAAGCACCGAAAAGCACACGTGGTCAAATGTGAGCTAGAAGCATTCTGTCAAGAGGAGTGACTACGATCAAGCGACTATCGTACGAATAAATATTTATATAAAATATTAAATATAATGTTATTATTCACTATGTACCAGGGCTCATGAGTCGGATTATCAATACCGATACCGATAATCCGACGAGTTAACAAGATCACAGCTAGAGATGCACATCTCAAAATTCTGCTGTACATGGTGCATGTAAAGTTCACCATTAAATCTGCAAGCTATAATATGTATTTTTGTATGAAAACTATTTTGTTTAATATGAAAAACAAATTAAAATTGGGATTAATTTTCAAATAGCTTTAGAATCATTTGAATCAAAGGGCAATCAATCTACGACGCGTATTAATTTTTGCATTGCGGTGCAATGAGCGTTTTGACAAAACAACTCTTTACTTGGTAAGGAAAATAGGTTTACCGTCTGAAGAATCAGAAAAGGTGCGGCTTAAATTCATATAGCAAGTAGTAAAATTTATTAACATTGAAATAAAATTTACTGCTCTAGAAACCCACAACCTCCAGTTTTAGAAATTCACCTTCTGAATAAATAAGGTTAGCTACCAACAAGAGGATGGCAAATATCTAACTTTCAGGGCAATATTATTTTCTTAGTGCACTAAATAAGTACTATATATCTTATATTTGTGTCAACCTAAACCAAAATTATTTAAGACTGTTTCAGTTTCTACTGAGCAAATATCTGAGTAAATATTAACAGAAAGTCATATTTTGTTTACTATATCTTCCGTTTATGGATAACAAACAATCAAAACTAGACAAACTCTGTTCCAGTTTTCCATATGTTTGTAGACAATCCCACATACATTTAAATCGCGAATGGAGAACCAGCTAAGTAAACATTTCATATCTCCAAGAATTACTATAAAAAGACGGGGATCCAAAGGAAAAGTATCATTCACCAACAGATTGGAACAAGATGAACCCCAAAATAATCGCATTGAGCTGTGCTCTCTTGGCCATATGCTTATTTAATTTGCCGATGAGCGTCGACTGCCAAGACACTACAACGGTGGCTCCAGTAGCAGACACTACAACGGCGGCTGCAGGAGCAGACACTACCACGGCAGCTGCAGGAGCAGAAACTACAACGGCGGCTGCAGGAGCAGAAACTACAACGGCGGCTGGAGGAGGAGGAAAGACTTGCAACACGATTCACAGGTACAGGAAGAGGAAGCATGGCGGAGTAACAATAACGAAAACAGGCAAAAAAGGATTATTTGACAAGTTTTTTAATATCGGAAATGGAGGCAGCAATGGCGACAATGAAGGAAATGATGATCGTAGACGACGAGGCAGACGAGGCAGAGCTTAAAAAACGATCACGAAGATTTGGCCAATAATCTATCGAAATTTAACCAATGACAAACCTTAAAATCGGACCCATGATTTAGTCGTACTTTCCTATTTTATAATAATTGTTATTTAGTGCACCTAATATAAAATTATATATGCTTAAAATGATTCGATTTCTTAATGTTGGGCTATCTTAACTTTGAGGGATATATACTGATATAAGTGAAGGAGTTTGTTTGCTAATAGAATCTCAGATCTTAAGAATTATATTTCAGAGCATATCCGAATATTCCTCAACTACCCAAATTCCATGCACTTTGCATATTAAATACTATAAAAAGAAGGTTCATAATTGAATTTTTTTTTTAATTTGTTGGCCGAAAATAGTTTTGTGACATTTAAATATTTAAAATTACAAAGCTTACGATTAGAAAAAGCATATGTAATTTAAGAGCGGAGTGGCGATAAAAAGGGAATGAATATTTTATCCGTGCCGACAAATGTAAAAATATTTCACTGCGTGGCGACTTTTTTTTCCTTTTCAGTTGTCGGGATCAGTGTCAGGGCAAGCGAATAATTCAATTATAGCCGGAGCCACAGCTGGAAAATCGCGAAGTCAAAAATTGCAATGCCAGTAGGAAAGAAGAAAAACAAATATTTCGCATTGCAAACACACTTACGAAATAACAAAAAATGGGCTAAAGTGCACAAAATGGGCAACATAAGTCACAATGCCACTTGAGCATGTCATTGGCAAACGAATCCGAATCCGAATCCGAATCCGGCTATGAGCCGGACAATAGAAATCCAAAAGATAAACTCAAGCCGCAATAAGGAAAATAAGAATCAAAATCATAACGATTGAGGAGCGCTGAGCCAGCGTTGAAGTTGCAAAAAGGAGAAGGACGTCGTAGACTTAAGTGAACCACTGCCATGTTTACTATGTAAATAATTTAAAGCGGAAATGACGTAGATTACGTGCCGGCAGACGGAAGTTGCCTGGGCCCAGCACAAGGCGCTGACCAAAGCAGATGGGGCAGGCAGAAAAAAAAAACACAACAGCATCAAAAAACAAACAACAACATAAATATACAAAACAATACACAAAATGAACGAAGACATGAATACAAATAATTTGCAAACAATAGCCACCCTCCACTCACCCTCTACACACAGGCAGGACCATGCCACAACTCGCCAATAGAAAGCGGCAACATTTTGCCGTTATTTGCATTTTTCTAGCCAACATCGAAATTTTTTTTGCTTACCAGAATAAATTCAAATTAGAGCAAGCATGACCAAAAAAAAAAAGAAACAAAAAAAAAAAACATGATGCTCATTCTTTGTTGAGTTCGACATTTCTTTTCTATGAAAATTGCTTAATTTAGCATTGGTAACGAGAGGGACAGCCAAGCTATATAGTATGTAAATATAGTATATGGTCTATTAAGTAACTATATGAAAGTAAATATGATGTATATAGTGAGCGATGACATATTCAGTATTTATTTTATGTGAACTAAAAATGGTCACCTAATTGCAGAACGTTTAAATAAATAACGTTGTTTCAAAATAAATATGATATATATTTAATAAATAAATCGAGGTCTTAAAATATATAGTCTAAGTCGCCAAACCACAAATTTTAATTCAGTGTCCTGTAAAAAAACTTTTGCTTATCTGAGGCCTTTGTCCACGCATATAGTTAGATTTTGTATATATTTTACATATGCAAATAATAAAAAATAAATATATATAATAAACAATTTTGCAGAAGGTGCAACAGCGAAGATGATGTGGATGCAGTGCAGCACTGGCGCGGACAACAATCACCTTTTTAGGAAGTTAATTCCTATCAAGACAGACACAGCTATAGAATGCCAGAATTGTAAAATTTATAAATTCAACTGGCTGGTTTGCCACCTTATTCAAGCTAAGCTTAATATTCTTAAATGAATTTTCAAACTTTCCTTGCCATTTTCAACACATTTTATAATGCAAAAGCATTTGAATTGGAGTCAATTTTTCGATTGCAGTGCACATCAATTATAGCCCGACGGAATGGCCACATCTGGCTAGCCTGCACAGATAAATGCATACAAATGTGTACACTTGATAATTGCGACAAAATTCAGACACTAATTTTATTTATTTACCACCATGGATCATGCTAAAAAAAAAAAAAAAGCAATAAGCATTGCTGAAAATGCTGCCAGCTAGCCAGGAACACATCTCGAACAGTTGTCTATAAATTGAATGCTGCAGCAGTCATAAAACAGAATACAAGTCAGTGCTCAACATTAAATAATATACGACGTGAAAATGCCCTGTAATCGGAGTAGCTATTTAGATAGAAAGGTAATTACTCTTATTGCCACTCTCAAAAGATGTAATCATGATAAGAGTGAGAATCAAACACTGCTCTGCACTGTTCCCAATATACCCGCTTACTAATTGCAGACAGCGTAGCAGAGATGTGTGACCTTGAGTCATATGGCGACAGCCTATGAAAATCGTATAAATATGTACAACAGTAAAATTTAGCAGAGAGAAAAAATGCGCCAAAAAAAGAGAGCACAATAAATACTCTTCTAGCGACGCATTTGAGTTTCGTGACCAAATGAGGCCTAACGGGTCATAAAAATTACGAGCTAAATGGCGACAACAACTGCAGAGTGGCTGACAGACAGACTGACTGACTGAGCGTCAGACTGACAGACTGCCAGACAGGCAGACTGACTGGCTGGATGTTTTGCTGTCCAGCGAATTGAATTTCGAGCAGAGGCCGAGAATTGATGTCAAAGGCGTAGCCGGCAAAATTCATTGACACATAAATTACTGGCACTGAGAATTGCTTTAATGAATGCCCGTCTAAACCAGAGTCCAGAGTGCCACACAAAAGCAAAGTCTTCTCAACTTGACTTCCTGGTGACTTTTTCCCTCTCTCTTGGAAATAAGAGTATTTATTCTGTGTATTATATTTTACTTTGTATTTTATTTTTGTTCCTGTTACGTTTTTTTGCCTTTGACAGTGGCTCACTTCAAACAACGACACAATCCGCAGTCATTTCAAAGGAAATCCGAAAAGCAACGGAAACAATTTACTTAATAAAATTGCTATGCTTTGAGCATGTTGCAAATACCTTTTGAAAATTATAAGCAACATCTGGCTGGCAGCGGGATCAGAGCAGACAAAAATGTTGTTCGAAGAACCCTCCATAAATTATAAATATTACGCAAAAGGGCACCGTGAAATGGCTAAATGGCCAAATGGCCGTCCAGAGTTTGGCCCAAATGCAGTTTACAGCTAAACGATACCGTAAACATATATGTGTTAATATATGTACATAACATATACATACAGAAGGGCATATTCTGTGAATTGCCTGAAAGGATTTCGATAGAATAGTGCGGCCACAATGCATTATAATTCCCAAATGGGTTGAACAGCTTTTGTGGGTCTGCCTGCGTGTGCATGTGTGTGCGTGTGTTCTTGTGTGTGTGTTTCTTGAGCTTGAATGGGTTCATTGGAAATCACCTTTAGAGCATTGGGGCACAGAGCTAAATTTAGCATTGAAAATATGTGCAAAATGATAACCAAAAAATAAAATTAAATATTTTTATAAATACTTGAAATATCATATCAATAATATATGTAAAAATTTCTAAATTTATAAATAAGCTAAAAATAATAAACAATTTCGTTCTTAAGTAATTTTTTCAAAATATGTAACCAATTTTAATATATATGAAATATTAAACAAATTTTATAGAAAAGCGGCATTCAACAGGAATTTAAAGCTTAAAATAAATAAAGAGAAAATTGTTCGCTCAATTTAAAGCTTGCAGTTGGCCCATAAATCCAGCTTATCTAACGCAGCTAATTGAATTATCACCCAGGGGCAATAAAGCTAGAAGATACTCTGAGCCAAATGGAACCACGGCATGTGGAGACCAAAGAGGAACCACGGCATGTGGAGACCAAAGAGGACCCACTAGGTGTGTATTAAATTGCTTGCCTTTGCTCATGCGGTTGGGTCCGAGACAAAAATCAAATAAATAAAATGTATTTTTATTACACACACGCGCACCGATAATGCACACAATTGTGTGTGTATTTTTTTGTTTTTTTTTTTTTTGCAAAGTTTTTTGGCACAAAACATTAAACTTGGTGGATGGCAAAATAAAACATTCCATATTTCTGTGAGCAGGCATAAAAATCATTTAAATGTTTGTTTGTGCCGACATCAATGCATGAATGTGTTTGTATGAATATTAATAATAAACATAAACATAAACACACTCGTAAATATTATACACATGCCCCCCCGCGTGGCATTTTGAGTCCTGCGGCGCAGCATCAACAAAAAGCGTCAACTGGGAATTGCTAGCGTGTAGTTTCCCCCCTCAGATAAGGGTGTTTGAGATGCCTTTACTGGTCAGGTGAATCTACGCTTAATATGTTGAATTATGAGTCAGTTCTCGCTTTTATCGCACACCATTTACAATTGAAAGGATTTGGCCCAGCTCGGTCATTTAGCGGACAAAAGTTCATGACGCTCCTCAAGGACATCGACGGCTTATGCAAAACTTGGCCATAAACTAAATTAATAACTCGAGATGCTGGCGCAACTTTGAAGCTGCTCTTAACCCCAAAAACAAGTTGTGCTTTTATTTCGCTGTTTTGTTAAATTAATAGCATCAGCGAAACCGGAGCAGAAATCAACATTCCTTTGGTTTCGGCTGGCAATGATAAGGCAGGCAGGACCAGACAGCAACAACAACGGGAATTATCTCAACTTTGTCAGGACCACTAAGCTGTGCCTTGTTTAATGACACGGATATGAAGTGCTCGGCGATATTTGGCGAGTTAAATTGTTTGTTAGATCTTGATAGAATCCATGGGAGACAACCAGTCTGCGTTTGCAAATGTATATATATAATTATATTATATATATTTATATTATATTTGTATTATTTATTTATAATTATACATATTTTATATTTATCTTATGTATTTTTAATATGTATGTATTTATATTTATTTAAATATATATATTTGCTCACTCTACTAATGCCCAGTAGACTATCTGCAATATAATAATAACTTACTTCAAAGAAGATCCTTTTACAATATGTCAAAATTTATATAGCCATATTATTATATTCTCAAGGATTCGATTTTTTTCTATTACTTAAATAAGGTAAGCAGAATATTAAATACTACAATATGTCAAAATTTATATAGCCATAAAAGATTTTAAAACTTCAAAATAAATATTCTCAAGGGTTCTATTTTTTTTCGATTACTTAAATAAAGTAAGCTAAATAAATTATGCAGGAGCCTAATGAAAAGTGGCTGTGCCAAACTTCAGTTGACAGAAAGTTACTTTATCTGCGTTATAACAATACCAGGCAATTCATTAAAAGTTTGAAAAAAAAAATTAAAACTTATAAATTTAAAATCAATTTAAAAAATGTTCAAGCTCAGCACTCCAGCTCCAGCTCCATGCTCAGCACCAGCTCCATGCTCAGCACCAGCTCTGGCTCCGTCTAAAGGTCAAGATGCCAAGTGAACCCCACAAAGCACTTAGGCCAAGCTGTCAAACATTTTCGCCGGCTCGCTGCGATTAGACGCAGCCACAATTGTTATAACGTTTATTGTTTTGCCATATTTTGCACACAGATACAGAAGCAAAAAAAAAAAAATATATAAAAAACAATGCTAATGCGACGGCATTGAGAAAAGCCCCAAAAAATAAAGTTTTTGCCCGTGCCAAAGAGGCAGAGGGGCGCCAACGAATTGAGATGCTGACAATGTGTGCAGTGATATTTTTAGAGCGGACCCCCAAGCCGGAAACAGAAATAATAACGCCATGCTCCTTGGAGCATGTAGCTGCTATGTAGGAGTGAGGAGACAAGGAGCAAGGGAGTGGTGGTTAAATTGACATGGGAAGTATATGCGTTCGATAGTACGTCGGATGTACATGCCAAACATACCAAATAACTTAAGTTATTTATGCCCAGAATCGCACCGTGTTGGAATTAAGGGGGAGTTGCTCGATTTGGCCTGGTTTTCATTTGGTTCGGTTTAGTTGGTAAGCCAACAAAACAGCATTTTGTGTCAAATGGCGTAAACGCAAAAGCAATCACCGATGGGGCATCAATAATTCGGAACGCGATTTCTATTTTCAGCTCGCAAGTGTTGCAAACTCAAACCAAAAAAAAATGACAAAAAATCACCCGCAGCCAAACTGAACATATTAAAACTAAAATTGCTTTCAAGCTGCGCGGCATTTATTGTGGCTTCGCCTTTGACTTGACTTTTGTTTGTGGTCGGCACTCAACGCTTGCTTCGCTGATTTATGGCGCCACTTGCAGCTGACAAGCGCCACAAAGTACACCACATTTTTTTCGCACTCTCCTCTTTTTCCCCCTCCGTCTGTCTGTATTTCTGTCTGCCTGCCTGTCTTTGTCTATGTTTGCGCTTATGCTAAACGCGGCCCATTAAAGCCACTGTCGACTTTTGGCTGTCGGCTCCTCCTCATCCTCATCCTCGTCCTCGACCCTATTCCCGTTCCCATTCCCATTCCATTTTCCGTGCTTATCATCGTCATGGCTTGTGTCTCATTTTCATTGGGCTCGCTTCAGCTTTTCATATTTTATGCTTTCGCGGTCACGTTTTTATCTTTTACAAAGCAGACCCCCCAAAAAAAAAACACAGAGCCCAAATAAAGTTTGCTTTCATTTTTGGTTGAGCCAAAGTGTTTTTCTGTATTGTTTTTTGGTTTGTGTTTTTGGCCTGATTAATATCAGCTTATATTCCCTACATAAATCATATAACGTTCTTCAGCCAGCCTAACAAAATGGGATTAGCAAATCTATTTAGCTAGAGCACAATGCTTTTGAGTTTTAATTATTCTCTAATTTGTTTAATCAATATTTTGGACAATCTTCTGAGCACCTTCCTCATATACAGAGTATTTCACTTATATTTTCGAGTAGTATTGTGATTATCTCAGTCGACTACTTGCTGTGTATTATTTATGCCATGTTTTGCTGTCCACTTATAGATCCTTTGGCTCTCTCAGTCTTGGCTTACGATAGTATCGTATCCGCGTTTTTATTTTGCTCATTTTTTGTAATTTATGGCAAAATTTTAGGTGAGGTCTACGCGAAATTGATTTACTGCTAAAATTCAGCAACGAATGCGCAATTTTTATGTGAATTCAACAAAGCCACGTGGTGGAAAGTGGATATTACGCTAAGCCTAATCGCACAGACTGAAGCTAAAGTAAAAAAGAGAAAAAATAGAAAGGTTGGTAGAGAGAGGGGTGTAGTCAACAGGGAAAGAGGAGGCGGGAGTAAAGCGCTTAACTTGTTTACATGTGAATCCACAAAGAATCCCACGAACAGCAGGCAGACTTCCGGTCGAGGCCGCAAACCCACCGAGAAACTTGGAAAATGATTACCAAGCACCAAAATCTGGTTCTAACAGGTCTTTGTTGAGCTCTTGATTGGACTGTGGCACTGCGGCACTGTGGCACTGTAGCACTGTAGCAATGTGTGCACTGCTAATTGAAATTGAAATTCTTGTGACGCCATTTTCCAAGCACGGTGTCTCGGCAAAAACTCCTATAAAACAAACTTGGTAAGATTGCAACTTTACAACTGGTTCGGCAATTGGCTAGATGTTTTTGTTTTAAACTTACTTCCAGTTATGACAAGTCTAGTCCACAAAAGTCTTACATTTCTGCACAACTTTTGCATCTGTCTAATTTCGAAAAATTAAATTAAGTGCGTAATTGAAAGTTGCTATAATATGGACATCAGCCCTAAAACTAGTCAAACAAAATAACTTGCAACACCTTCAATTGCCCAATGCAACCACTAAATTCTAACAAACTTAAATACACTTTCTCAAGTTGCAAGAATACTGAAAACTAAAAGTTTTCACCAGCTGAATAAGCTTAACTATTATTTCTGGCTTCAAATTAACTGCAACTATTAATAACTATTTATTTCTCCAGTTATATAATTATTTTTCCACTTTTGTTAAAGTTAGTTGATGAATTGGATAAGTTAAATGTAATTTATTAACTTTAAATTCATTTGAATCTCTAGTTTGAGATTTTTTGCAATGTTGTATGCTGAATTGGTTTTCGATTCCATTAAATGTTATTAAAATATTTTAATTAATTTTCAATTCAATAAACGAATTGTTTTTTTGTGCGAATTTTTTAAAATCAAAATAACTATGAATAGTAAAAATATTTTTATTTAGACAATAGGCAAAGCAAATATAAATCACATAAATGTATAGAAATGTGCACTATGCAAAACCACATTTTTTTTTATTAAAAAGATTTTGTGTACATTCCTGAAATATATTTTTTAACAACAGAAAATAATCTCCGAAAAAGTAAATGTTTTATTAAACTAATTAATAAGCGATTCAAATTGTTTACATAAGTGAAATCTAAATATACGAATGCTAATTAATAAATATAAGTATAATAAGTTATAACAAGGCGTTTTTCATCTGAGTTTTTACCTTTTATATTTATAAAGGTATTTATATAAAGCAATTTATGCAAGGCAATAAATTTATCAAAGAGTAAAAAAATGAATGCTTCAAAAGACTGCAAAACAAAATTACTTGCGGATGTTAAATAAATATCAAAAGCAAACTGCAAATGTTCTGATAAAAACGCCAAAATGATGTCAAGGTCTAAATGAGTTTCAAATTCTAAAATTTGTCCTAATATAATTGAACAGCTGCCTAAATCCTATTAAAACAGAGGAAGAAAACAAATGTTATTTACACAACATTTCTAGTGTTGGCAACAATAAACAATTGCCAAAAATAAATATCAATTGCATTTTTATTGGATGGCTAAATAAATTGTGTGTTGCCGTGCTGAAAATTTAATTAAAATTTATGAATTTTACATGGATGGGAAATTGGTGTGTCTTACGACGAGATCAATGCAAGTTTCATTGTTGCTTACTTGGATTGTGGAATGATGCATGGGGCATGGGTGGAATGGGGAATGTAAAGCCAACGGCTAACATAAATTGTCAGCTGCAAATCCTTGACAAATCTGCTGCATTGGATTTTTGTTTCAATGCGCGGTGTCCTTTGGCGTTCCTATCAAGATAAATCTTTATTGCCTCATTTTGCTCAAAGCTGATTTCTTTCTTTACATTCTGTATGCCTCGCCTCAACTTACTTACACACAAAAATTCGTTGGCAAACTAACAGTTTCTGCCTCTGCCCCCAGATGCCCTCCCAACATCCCACTTAACTTCACTCGGTGAGTGTGGCCAAAAAAGACAAAGGAGCCCAGATAACGTCGACGGGGAAAGGCCCGCATCGCAGTTGCTGTATAACAACAATAATAGCAACAGCAACTTCAGAAATAAAACGGCAAAACTTTGCAGCAATGAATGACAAATAAAAACGAAGAACATTTCAAACGCACCAACCGACCAGGCCAAAAGCAAACGAAAAGAACAAAAAATTATCCAAGTAGAACTAAATGGAAGACCGGAAAACTTTTCTGCCAGCCATTTTACAACTTGTCCGTTTACTTGGCTTTAATTTTTAGCTGCGGTGCCCGATTCAAGTTAATAATTAATTTTGTTGTGCCGTTGCCAAAAACTAACTTAATGCCTTAACCAAAAAATGGGCCAGCGTCGGCTATTGGCCAAATCCATTGTCAGCCTTAAGTTGTGGCTTTAGTTTTATGGCTTTTCGAAATGTTTTTGTTTCCATTATTATTTCGTACATAAAAATCGCTTATTAATGGGCAGGTCAGACAGGGTTGGCAAATAGCCGTTTGTGATCCCTGACAAGGGTCGAAAGGCATTTGGCTAATTTCTACAGTTTTTAAAAGCTAAGCGAGCGTAGAAAAATCTTATACCGAATGATATGCTATAAAAAAACAGCAATTGCTTAATTGACATATTAAGATTTAAAATTTATTGGCTAGAATGATGAAAATAAATAACATAGCCATCCATTTAAATTATTAAAAAGGCTCCAGTTGATAGTTTAATTTATTTATATATTTTATAATGGTTCTATGTAGTTTTATTAAATATAAAAATGTAATAGTTTGTGTAAGGTAATTAAAGTTAAAATGATGCTAAGATCGCATTGCTTCTACAGATATGTTGTTATTACAACTTCAGTTCCCTTACCAATTTCCACATGTAATCAGTTGATTGCCAGCTCAAAGGTCCCACCAGTATCTTACCACAACTAGCAAAGTCAAACTAAACAATTGTAAACACACATTGTCGAGTTCTCAGGCGCAGCACGCGCACAAAAGTAAAAACAAAAAAAAAACACATACAAAAATAAATAAGTAAGTGTAAAAAGTTTGTCCACTACTCACATAAAGTATACGCCAGATCTGCTGCCAATTTAGAGCACGTTGCGTATACGTTCCGAGGGCCGACGCCAAATTACAATTGTTGGGCTTTTGCTGCTGCTATTTCTGCTTATGCTGAGCGAAACCCGCCACAGAAATTTAAATACAAGCAACTGTAATTATGAAGTACCCGTTTCACTGCGAACACCACGAAAAGTCACACACACGCCCGCACCTCCTACACACACACACACACACACACACACACACACACACAAGCACACTCTGCGGCAGAAACCGTAACTTTGTGTTTGTTTAAACAACAGCAGCTGTCGCCGCCGCTTTGTTTGTTTTTCATATAAATTGTTTCGCACAATTTTCACTGTTGTTGTTTTTTTTGTTTTTTTCCTGTTTTACGCTTTGTTTTTGGGTCTGTTTTAAAATTTTATACACATATTTCGTATTGTTCTTTCGCCCGCACGCCTCTCATTTAATTGTGTGCTACTTGTGGGCGTGGCTCGAGGCGCACAACATTTGTGCTTAGCGCTAAGCGAGTTTTAATAAGCCACGCATATTGCCTGTTTATGCATTTGCCATGCCACTTTTCCAGTTTCCCACTTGGTTGCCGCTCAACTGCAAAGCAAAGAGAAACAGAGAGAGAAAGAGAGAGGGAGAGGGAGAATGAGAATTAGAGCTGGAGATAAATCGTGGGAATAAGTTACATAGTTTCTGTTACATTTAAAGTTATTTTTGATAAGCGATACAATTCCAACAATTTGAACTTTCTGGCAGTGCTGAAAACAAAACTTTGACCACAAATGAACAACCACAAGCGGAAACCAATGCCCCATTGCTAAAGTACATAAATAAATATAATATTATGTTTGCACATATATATTGACGCACAAGGGGCACGACTAGAAAGTAAACCAGGTTAAGCACATTAACCAAAACCAGCAGCCAGTAAAATATATCTAACAAAACATAAAGGAAGAAATAACAAAGTTTAAAAAAGGGAAGAATTTATTAGTGCTCGACTAGGAAAAACAAACAATGTGGGTTTCATTGATATCGATTTCAATCGATACTTGTGAATTAAGTCTGATATGTGTAAGCAATGCGGAAACTCTAAGTAAAAAACTAAGTTTATATTTTATACAGATGGTTTAATAGGATTTGCTTATATAATTATAAATACGATTGCATCATTCAATTTATGATAAATAGAAAACTGGAACACCAACTGAGCAATTATAAACACATATAATTTAATAGCATTTACCCATATTTAGTAGGTAAAGGTTAGGCAAATATTTGCTACTCACATTGCCAAATTTTGTGAAACATTGCGTTTGTTGGGTCAACTTGAAACGGAAATAAATAAAATCCAAATATCCAAATAAAAACCGACAACATATGCGAAATGAGTTTATTAAATTAACCTTGATTGAAATTTGAATACATACTGAGCAAATATCCACGGAAAAACCAAAACTTGGCAAACTATGCTCCAGTTATTCAAATAATAACAGACCTTGAAAAATGCAAAACATGTTTATTAACTAAATGACGAAGTAAGAAAAGTGATCATTCATCAACCGATTGAGGCAAGGTGCAAATCGCTGTGTTAAGCTGTGTCTAAATTGCCCCATAATTGGGATGTGGCTATTCCCAACAAGTCCTGCAGTTCTCAAACCAATAAAGTGATGCACAAGGAATCTGGTAGAAGAACAAAAGGACGCACAGCACAGGTAACAAGTGGGGCATCATTAAGGATTAATTGAAAACGAACCACAAACAACCAGGATCAACTGGCAGACCTTTATGAATATAACCACTTAGATAAGACAGAAAATAAGGAAATATAATAGAGACGATGAATAGGAAATCCAACAATTGTTTGTTATATGAACTCCAGCTACAAACTAGAAGCTCACAGGCAAAGTACTTTTGAAAGCCAAAATTAGGAAGATATTACCATAATCTCTTAAGGAACCCTAAAGTACTTACTCTGACCTGGTGGCAAGGAAACATGCTAGTCAAATTATTCTTGGGGAGACGTCAGAAAACGAGAGGAACGAAGGTATATGATAATCGCGATATATATATAATATGTTTAATATTTAGAATGGTGTTGTTGAAATTGTCCTCAGAAATCGATTTATATCGATATTTGCAAAACGGAGGAAAATCAGACAAACACACAGACATGGCTAGATCTAATTGATCAATATATATGATCAAGAATATATTGACCAAATGAGATCGGATGTGCTTCCCTCTGCTTGTTACTTATTTTGGGGCAGGCCACAATTTAAATAAAATAGGGGAGAATTTTGCTGACAGTTTTCACAAAATTCTACATAACAGATTACTTCAAAATGAACCACCTATAAAGGACTCAACTTAAAAAGGACAATTTGTGTATTTACCCCACATAGAAATATAATACAGGGTATACAAGAGCTTGGAGCAGCTGTCAAGTGGACGCGACTGGCAAATTAAGTAAAATGATCTACATAAATATGCGAGTGTGTATACGAGGTGTATATGGTTATGTTTGCTGTGGCATGTATTATTTTAAGGCGTAAGTGCAACTTGTTTGCAGGTGTGCGACACATAAAATCCACTGGCAAGGGGCAACTTCTGGCAAATAGCGCACAACCTGCAACCAACGAACAAGCGTGCAACAATAACAATAAAATTGTTGTGGCACAACAAAACACAAAATATAACAACTCCTAGCCAGCCCAAGTGAGTGTTAAAGTTTACAAACATACAACACACAAAACACAAAACTATAAACTAGTTCATGCATGCCATAGAAGTGGCATAAAGAAATACTCTGCCCCATAAATACGTACACAAAAAGTGGGTGGATGCACTGCGAAACGGTGTCTAAGCTGAGCTCCATAACAAATTTGCTGGCAATTGGATTTGGTTTTGATTTAGCATGCATTCAACTCGATCCGTTATCAATTGAGAGCAATCAACGCAAATGTTCCAAGCTTGTAATTTCAGATGAAAGTGCAATCATCTTTTCAAATAAATGCAATTGATTTGTGCGCAACAAATCAATTCAAGTGCAACAAATTTTCATTTTGCTGCAATACTTGAAATTTTGCATGCAATTCGATGTGTCTGAACAAGGAGTATTGTGGCTTAAATGCCAGCTTAAAAACTTCATATTTTTATTCGAAAAATTGCTTTAATTTATGTTTAAATCGAATATCGATTTTTATCGATAGTTCCGAAACAAGAGCGGTTAATCAATTCGAATTTATAGTTTCTAAATTTTATAGTCAGCAATTGTGTTTAATTTATTATTAATAATTATTTTCACATTATTGACTTTTATTAAAACAAAGTCCATAAATCACAAAAATATTTCGTTTTCGTCTATTTTAATCAGCAACATTTGCAGTTCCGAACAGAAACACTTGAAATTTTCAACCGCTTTCTCTGCAAACTTGTATATCTAACTATAGCCATAATAGTTAAAGAATTTTATGCTCACATTAAAATGATTTTTATCCTCTTTATAAGGTGTGCTTTAGTTTTAAAAACTGCAGTGTTATATCAACAATTGGCGACCTCGGTTTTGTGGGAGGTGTGTCGCCTTTTCCCGGGTCACAGGCCCGTGCCTGGTATCGTTTGGGCCACTTGGATGTACTTCTCGTTGGTACTTCAACGTCCAAATAATATAAATTCAACAGACCATATTTGCACAGCTTAATGTGCATTTTATAGCATTTAAAATGTAAAGTTTATTACCTAATCGATTAATTATCAAAGTCAATGTTAAAAAAATAGATAAATGTTTCAGGTAAGTAGATTAAAAATTTAAATTAAATTATATTAATTTATTTATGAATATAAAGATAATTTCATTTTTAAAAACAATTCAAAATCATCTGTTTGATATGAATACAATCTTTTTTAACCATCAAAAAATATAAACATTAAAATTAATAATTATCAGAAGCAAAGTTCTGATGAGGTATTAATTGAAAACTCAGTTTTTATTAGTGAAAGTTACATTTATTTTAGGTTTGCCGATTATTGCATACTCTATTAAGTTAAATTAATTAATTTAATTAAATATCAAAGTTTAAAATATTGTTGTTTTTTTTTATTATTTCAATGTTTTTTTTTCTACTCCCATCTCGATTCCACAACTTAACTCGGCTAGTCATGTTGATGAAGAATATATATACCCTATTGGGAGATTTCTGCCACTCCTCTAAAAGGGTAAATTACAGCTATATAATAAAGATAAATAGTGTAAATGAATGTTTTCGATTTCACTGTTAACTGAGCTGACTGCCAAAGAGAATCTTTATAATGTTCAACGCTTCAATAATCATAACTTGAACTCAGTCATTTTTTCGATTCATTTGCTTCAGATATACGAAATCATTGATCAAAAGGAAGTCAGTTTTTGTGTTAAATTGTACAATATATATAAAACCACATATACAAACTGTTTCGATTCATTTAATTATAATTGAAACCGAATAAAAAAGTGAACAGTGTTTTTCTTTTTTTTTGTTACTTTCGTTATGATTAACTGCAGTATCTGTGGAGCTTTACTCTACCATGCAGAAATAATGAAAGAAAAGTCTTACCAACAAAAAAATATATTTCAAACCATATGTATGTGGCCACGCCCATAACCCAAAAAAAAAATATTAAATATATGAAAAAAAAGAGAGAATAAAGAAAAAACATCTCGTACAATTTTGTGAAAACTGTCTGAAAAATGCGAGCATATATTATTCAATGGTAAGCCGATATGTTGCTGCGCCTGACAGCATGCAATAAAAAACACACACACATACACACACACACACAAAAGTACACATAAAAGAGTGGGCGTGGCGGCACAGTGTAGCAGGCTTGCAAGTGCCTCAAAGCGCAGCACGCACTGAGCTTTGCCAAACCACTGATGTGCAAACAATAAAGTTCAAGGATAAACACACACATAAACAGGCACACACACACACACACATGCACACAAATGTATAAGTGTTTGTGTTGGTGTGTGTGTGTGTTTGTGGTGTGGCTACCATATGTAATAGAGTTTTGTTGCCTACTTGGTGGTCGCACAGCCCGTGGGTCAAGTTGCGCCCTTGTTGACTTTGGTAGCACAGCTACTAACACACACACACACATACGCACACACTCGTATACATGTTGTGTTTGCTTTAATTATGCTAATGCAAAATGCAAGCAACACATGAAGCTTATAAACACACACACACACACCACACACACAAACACCCCCCCCCCCCCCTCCACTAACACAGGTGTTGTGTCTTTCAGGCAGCAAAATGTTCTCGACTCTTTGTGCAACTTCTTCTGGCCCAGCGTTTTGGGCACATATTTTTTTTAGGTCAAATTAGGCACAATATGCACTTGTGAGGCATTGGTTTTGTTTTGCTTGTTTTCTTTATTTTTTTAAATTTTTTAGTAAATTAATTAATGCACCCTTTTCACACATGACTTGCAGAAAAGCTGTGAATATATGTTGCACGCGTCATGCTTGCATTTTGTTATTGCTCTTCATTTAAAATTCAAATTGTTTGGTTTGTGGCAAGGAGAAAAACCCAGTTGCTCTGTCTCTTTCTCGTTTGCTCTCTCTCTTTCTTTCGCTCAGTAGTTAATTACATTTACTTTTGTAAGAAGACAATGAGACGCACTGTGGCAGCCACACAACACTTTTGTCTGATAATTACCAAAGCACACAATTGTAATTAGTCGTGAATTAATTCGAAGTGCAACTGATTGTTAAGCACTTGTCTGAGTTGCAACTGCCACTTGCCACCTGCTGTTTAACTTGAAAGATGCAGTAAGTTTTAAGCGGTTTTTAATAAGAAAAGAAGCTAACAACTTTTTAACTTTAAATTGCCTACGCTGAATATATTTAAAGAATTTAATTTGATTAACATATCTTTATATTTTATATATTTTCATATGTATTTACTGAATTTTCTATTAAAGTTAAAATCATATTTTCTTTTTAAATAGACAAATCTTAAAGCGAATTATTTATTTATGCTGCTTTGTTTATTTGGGTATTGTTCAATTCAATTAACTTTTCAACACAATACATTATTGAATTATAAATCTCCGGGTGGCAGCATCCTCTGGTATTCCAGGAAACGAAAAGTACACAAGATGTGCCAACTCATTAATATAATACGAAAATTCTACACCTGCCAAGTCAGCACATTTATTGAAATTACAGAATTGCGATGGACCACAATAAGAGGCCAAAGCACAGCAGGTAAGGAAAGGTGTCCCGTGGATTCCAACTAATGATGGGCACTTATTTGGCCAAAGCCGAAGTGTTAAATCATGATGACAAATGATATTCATAATTATGAAGTGCTGAATTTATGCATTATTTCGCTTGTAAAGAATTCCAATATTCATAAATTGTTGAATAATAAATTCGAATTATTGAGTAACTGTGAATGTAGCTCTTTATTACCAAAAAAAAAAGTTATAAAGATTTTCGGTTTGAATATGCCTTGCGGAAATAAAAGCAAACCACAATAAAATGTTTTTCTCAGATGCCACAGACAATTTCAAAACAATTGTCAAACAGTTAAAAATGATTTAAATTTGATAAGAATTTAATTAAATGTCCAACAAAGAAACCGAATTGTAAACAAAAATGTGGAGTCAAATAAATTGAGTTAAATTAAAAAGACGAAAGCACAAATCGACAAATAAATGTGCCACTTTTACAAAGAAATTTAATTAAATATTTTAAATCAAATAGTATTTTCAATTTAAAATGAAAAATTATTTGAGGCATTCTTTTCAGCCCATATGAAATAGGTTTGGCTTATCACAAATCTCAAATCAGAAATCAGAAATCAGAAATCAGCGCCACACAATTTAGTCCAATGAGCTGAAACTCCATTGAAAGCGATTCCCAAAAGAAGCCACAGCTGCCACATGTGACACACTTGAAGCACTCACCTAACTAATCCGCACACGTCTCTTTCGACTTGCAGCAATCGCTTGACTTAGGTCAGAGTCACAACAGCGAACAGAACCATAAAGTGCCGCGCGCGATAAGCACACACAAAATTGGCGCAACTTGCAGGCAGGTTGTGGGAGACAATTTATATTACCGCGTTATTTGCATGCGTAATTTTGTTGCTTGCATTTGCGACACGCACACACCCGCACACACGCACTCTCACGCACACACACACATTTGGCACACAGTGTGTTAATTGTAAATGCGAAATCTCGTAAAAATGACGCCAAAAATCGCGAACTTAGGCAAGGGAAGTGCGCGACGTATGGTCAGTCGTATGGGATAACCGCACGCGTAGACAGACACGAAACAACTGAATTGGACGGCAAGCAGCGCCCCAAAGTCGGCAATGGCAAAGCCAAGCGCAACAGCATTAGGAGCGCCCGCACATAGACAGGGCTGTTATGCAGCCGAAGGTCGATTTTAACACTTCGACTTCGACTTGAACTTCGTGCCAGCTGTTAGTTTGTTAGCTGTTAGCTTCGGCTGCGTGCAGGATGCTGGATGCTGTTCGAGGGAGAGAGCGAAAAGTTCTCTCTCGTTGCCGCCGCTGCTGCTCTCGTGTGCAGATACAGCGCACAGAGCATACGTTCCACACACGTGTGGATGGTTGGATGGATGGATGGAGGGATAGACAGGCCGATAAGTTTGTCACTCGTTCACTGGGTCAATACACAGTTTTGTTTGCTTACACGACGTGTAAGTGTGACTCCATGTGTGTGCCTGTATGTGTGTGTGTGTGTGAAGGCTCTTCACATTGTCTGTGAAAGCTGCACATGCAATGCCGGTTTTGTGGATTACTTTTTGATTCGATTCGTCTTTTTTTTTGTTGCTTGTTGCTGTTGCTTTTCATTGACGATTTGATTCGCTTTGGCTTTTTGGCTTTCCATTTATGCATAGCTAACGGTGTTTAAGAGTCGACTGTAGACTTTAGCTTCATTTGAATCAGCGATCGCATTACGCACACACAAATAACAAAATTAGCAATAAGAAGTAGATATTTGCCAATTGAGGCTGCAAATTAAATCAATACAAATTTATTGAGGTTGTCTGTGTGTAATGGGTGTGGAAAAGGGGGGCAGAGAGAGAAAGGTGGTTTGTCTATGTATCAACAAATTCTGAAAATCATTCGACCAATAAAATTGTAACGTTTCGAGATAAATTCGCTGCGTTGTCATTCTGATAGAAATTTGCCGCTTCAACTGACAGCTGTGTGCGTGTGTGTGTGTGCATGTGTGTGTGTGTGTGTGGACAGACAGCGTCTGATTATCATGCGTGCCTAACGACAACAGTAATGAAGATATTGTGCTCTTAAATTTGCTTTCATCTTCGATTTTGGCCTGGGGAAGTACACAAGACAGGTTGCAAGGCACGGCTAACATTGGGAAGGGGTCAAGATGACATTAAGTGGATTTCTATTTGGGCATTTGTGGAGTCATCGTTTAGATTAATCATATATACTTTGCAGACGATAGCTGACATTATGTGGCAGGCTCAATTCAATTCTAGCCTACGAATTTAATATTTTAAACAGTATTAGTTGAAGGCTGACTTCTAGCTTGATTATAAGCTTCTTTAAACTTTAAATTATGTTTTATAAATTATCTCAATAATTGTTATCGCATTTCATAGTCGATTATCTGCTTTAAATAAAGATTTGTAAATTAAAGAAATTAAAAAAATAATATAATATAATATAATAAAAATAATGCATTTCTACCTAGTTGAAAACTATATTCTGAGATTATTTGCCTGAACGTCTTCTTATTTGTAATCCCATTTTGAGGCACTTGCCATGATTCATAAACTTAATGCACATTTGGCGCATTCATAAAGAAAACGAGTAAAACAATAAAGGAAATACGGAAGACGGTTTTAGTTGCAGGAGCTCGACTAGAAGATAACCTGGATACTGCAGTTAATTATATAGAATTAATTTAGGTAGGTTTATTGCCAGATTATAAATTCAATTGTTATAATTTTTACATTATTAACATTTATATTTTATTTTTTAAGAAAATACTTTTTTGGTGCTTTTCATATAATCTTAACGAAATGTTTATCGTTGATTCTTGATATTGTATCAATGAATATTCGTACAAGGAATTAATATCCTTAATTCTGAAAAGGGCTTAGTTATCAATAATAAAAATGTATAAGCCTAATTTGTGAATAGCTTAGGAGAACTTACCTG
Organism: Drosophila multiciliata; assembly: GCA_037043605.1. NCBI lineage: Eukaryota > Metazoa > Arthropoda > Insecta > Diptera > Drosophilidae > Drosophila > Drosophila multiciliata. The sequence continues at coordinate 941,285 of JBAMBF010000103.1, read as the reverse complement.
TAAGGTCTAAAGGTCTTCCGCTCGTCAGAAATACGGATTGACAGATGGACAGACGGACGGATGCTGTTCAAGGATTTATGTATATGCCTTATGGGCTCGCAGAAGCTTCCCTCTGCCTTTTACATAATTATGCACAACTTCAGAAGCAGGAAGAGACATGTGAAAAGAAAAGATAGCATTTACATCGAGAATGCATTGAATTGTAAAATTTGTGCAAAAAACACACACATTATGATTAGCTAACATGAGTGGAACTGAAGGTAGAACGAATAACAAGGAACTGAAATGGGTAGAATGCTTGAAATGAGCGTAGAGTTCTTTACGGGAACTGACTGAGTGACAAGCTGACTGCTCGAATGCTTAAAACATTGTGCAAGACATTTACGAGCATTTGAATTTGACAGATTTATTTTATTATATCTACAGATACAGATACAGATGCAGATACAGATACAAACACCAAGATACTCAAGGCGACTGCCAGGCGCTCGAGCATATTAAATTCAATTCAATATGGCTGCTCTTGTGTGTGTGCGTGTGTGTGTGTGAAAATTGTGGAAAATTTAATAACAACAAGCCGCAATAGCAGAAAACCACATAAAGACGCCATAAAACATGCTTTGCATTTCAGAGAGTTTTACCAGACAGGTAAAAAAATAAAAAAAAAATAATACTGCATATGTCAAATCTAAAGGCGCCGCCAGGATTTTTTTCTAACACTGGCAAACAGTGTCTGGCAACAGATGACGTTCGCATAACTCGCAACACTTTTGCGGCACGCGTATCAATCAACAGCTTACGTCTCTTGTCTCTGCCCCTAATTAATGAAATAATTAATTTGCAACTTTTGCTTAAGTGCTTTCCAAGCACTCTAACACCCACACACCCACACACGCACACACACATATACACACACACGTGCAGATGAACCACAACATGTAGGTTTTTATGTGCGTGTATCTAAATTTGTGCACACAAACAATTAATTTAATCAGCAGCACAGCAAGAATAAAAGAAAGTAAGGAAAACAGGAAAAAGTAAAGCATATCTCAAGACGCTGCCAAGCATAAACAATAAAGTCAAGGTCTCTGCTCGACTACAACTGGATACTACGCATTGGCCACAGCACAAACAACATAAAAAAAAAAAAAATACCCCTCACCGAAAGCATTGAATCGAGCTGAATAAAAGTTTTCCTCAACTTAATTTTCCTAAGCACATAAAAAAAAAAAACCTTTTTCTCTTGAACGTTTTCAAGACGTTTCACAGCGCCCAAAGATTGATTGGCCACAGATTGAAACTTATAATGCCCTCACCAATTAATAAATAATGTTGACAGAGGAATATGATGCATTAATGCATATAAATTATATTGTACATTATTAATAAATGAATGATAAACTTTTTTAACTGAATTGACAGTTTTATTTCCGCATTTAAAATTTATTAACAAATCAACTAAAATATATTATAAAATTCAGGAAATCAATCATTTTCAATATTAGAGCATACAAAAATCCACCATAGAAAGAAAAATCCCTTAGCCAGCAAAATACACAGACGAAATCGACCAAAGCAAAGCTTGATGAGTGTGTCAGCAGAAGAAGTAACACACACAAAAACACACACATACATAGAGAGAGAGAGAGAGAGAGAGTTGCTTGGCAGCACCAAATAAATCAACAAATCAAAGAACTTAACTGAGATACAAACGAGTCTCGGCGCGTCGCGTGTCGAGCACAATGAATTAGCCAATGTACACACATCCAAAGGATGTTTATACAAATATATTTATATGTATAGGTGTTTTAGCAAAAGGAGAGAATCGTTGAACATGCACAAACATGTGTAGAAGCTCAGCGGCACGCTATTAAGCACACAAACACACACACACACATACATATGCAAGAAAGTATGTTAATGTGTATATTTTGACAGCAGCATGAGTGATTAAAAGCAAGACGCATTCCACAACGCGAAGAAGAAGAAGACAAGAATGGGACGTGAGAAGTGGATAGTGGATTGAGTTTTCAACTTGAACTAAAGGAAGCCACTGGTCCTGCCAATTATATGGATTAGCCACATTGGTGGGCTGTCTGCTGCTCGGGTTTGCAGGAGCAACTCAAAGTTTTGGCAGCGATTTGCGACGCTTCCGCAATTAGTCAAAAGCAGTTAACACGTCCTTAATGCGAACGCAATGCGTCAAATTTGTAAGTCTAGCGAATAATTTATTGCTTAGCACTTAACAGCCAAAGTAACCTCATATTCCTAATTTAATTTATATTTCTAATTCAATGGATTTAAGCTGAAAATATATATATTATTAAATGGAATTCCTTAGATCTGAAAATTGCAAAAAGCAGACCAAAAGGTCAGCTGAGAGCCATAAATGTAAGGAATTAATTTTAACGCCTTAACGGCGTTTATAAGCAGACTTTTTCGTCAAGATTAAAATTATTTTTCACTCAATACACCGTTAAACAACTGTTAAAAAAATGTTGCTGGCAGCATGTACCTGGAAAATGCTGCCGGCAAAATGTTGCTGTCAAAATTATGCTGTAAAAATGTAGCTGGAAAAATGTTGCTGGTAGCATTATATATATATATAAAATATGTATTATATAATAAAATCAGTGAACTATCGATATCTAAAGAAATCGAACGTCGTCCAGTTGCAGTCAGCTGTAAAAGAAAAGCGTTCGAATCGCGATCATGCATAAATATTCATAAATTATATTTAAAATTAAACATATTATAATTATAAAATAAAATATATAATTATAAAAACATTTATATCTGACCGGAGCCGAATTTAATTTGCATTACTTACTTGATTAGGAGAAAAACTCTTTTAACTTGATATTTGCATTATTCGAAAAGAAAAAAAAATGTTTTAACAAAAACACGGATCATATTCAAATTGGTTGATTGCATATTGCAAAACGTTCTCTTTGCCGCTTTGGCATATCAATTAACCCATTTAGGCTCAACCACTCCAAAAATCAAAGCGACTCACAACAACACAAAAAAAAGGGGAAGAAGTCCCTTCACATTTTCAGGCTGCTCATTGCCAATTAAGTTTAATTGCCTGGCAGGCTAAATGGCCTCAAGCCAAACTACTTGAAATATGCATACAAAGTGAGGGCTCAAAAACGAAAAAAAATTACTTTAGCCCGCAATGTTGGCCAGGCCCATTTAACAATCAATTTATTCCACAATAATATTGCTTCTGTGGCCAACTGAACTCGGCTACCCCATCGATCTGGCCCGCAGCGTTGAGGTGAGCCCCCAAATTGTGTGGGGGATGGGATTGTTGGCGGTTGAGGCATAAATTCATAAATGTTGTTGCCACATTTCGTTGCATATTCATGCAATTATTGAGTGCAAACGATGCCGTATCCAATTTTCGATTCTAATTGGACTGATTTAGATGCCGACCGAGTGTTGTGTGCCAATATTTTGCCATATATTATTTTGCAACTGTTGCACACAGCTTCAAAAGCAAGTGGCAATTGAAAAATTGAACTCATTTGATTGCCACTTTACACACAAATGCAATTGGCTTTTCAATTGGCTGTGCCCATTAAATGGAACACAAAAATATGCAACATAAACCACATAAAAAAAAAAACATTCGTTTTTTTATTTTCGTTTTATTTATAGCTTTTTGGGTTACTTAAAAATTAGTTTAAGAAATCTTAGATAAAATTTGCAAGGACATTAAGAAACCTGTATTTGTAGTAATTTAATCCAGAGATAATTAAAAAATATTCCGTATATATTTTTACTATATTAAAATAATAAAAAAAAGAATAGAAATATTGAAGAATTTATTTAAACTAATGCAAGAAGTAAGAGAGATAATTTTTTATTTTATTTTATTTTTTTTTAATATAAGGTTGTTACTTAAATTAGGCATTTTTTTAATAATAGCCTGTTTATTAAATACTATTAACTCTACTGTAAATTAGGTAATATTTTAAATAAAAATTGTATTCGTGACTTTAAGCAAATGCAAATAGAGTCTTCAGCTGAGTGGAAGTCCTGTTTAGTTGGCCAAAGTCACGTTCACGTTATTGTGGTTTCTGCACGGAAACTTACAAGGAATACACATATATACACACACTGCACTTGCAACAAATAAACTAAATCTAACATACCTAAGTAGGGAATATATATGTATATATATATATATATATATATATATATATATGTGTGTGTGTCCATAAGAAAAATCAAATATCCGTGCACAAAAATGTATGGAAACAAATCATCTAGCTGTCAGCCTGTTAGCGGCATGCAACTTCCCACACACACACACACACTTACCTATGTGTGTGTGCCAACTTCCAAGTATGAACTGTCACGTGGTCACGTAACGCATACGCACTGTTGGCAGAACGAAAAAATATTGCGGTAGAAATTTAATGTTTGCCTTTGCACAACCACTTTTTTTTATTAAGTAAAAATAAAATATATATTTTTATATATATATATTTTAGTTATATATGCCTGTGTATATGTATAAAAGTATAAAATATATATAAATCACATTTGACACACACGGCCGCACAACTACAAAGGACAACACAAATGCGCCTCGAAAACTACACAAAAATACATTTGATCTCTACGCTATAATAACATAAGTACCACAATTAAGTAATCTACGTTGAACAATTAAATTGTTCATATATAAATATGTATATATATATTTAAGCTAAGTACTTGTGGCAACGTTCAACTGGTCAGCTTTGTGCAGCAGCCCATGAAAAATGGAGGTGGTTTGCTGCTGCAACTGCCTTGGATTGCCATCCTCGACGATTTGTCCCTGCTCCAGCACTATAATTCGTTCATAATCCAGAATCGTGCTCAGGCGATGCTATAAAATAAAAGAAAAAATAAAAATAAAAAACAAAGGCCAATAAACAACAAACGGACTCAAAGATGAAATGAGTTGAGAGCTGAGTGAAGCTGTTAAAACTCACGGCAATCGTTATAATTGTTCGACCCTGGAACGCCTTGTCCGCTGCTTTGAGCAGCGACTGTTCCGTGCTGCTGTCCAGCGTACTTGTTGCTTCATCCAGCACCAAACAGGCGGAGCCTCGAAGTATGGCACGTGCCAAGCAGAGCAGTTGCCGATGTCCAGCACTAAAACTGATGCCTCCATCGCTTATTTCAGTGGCTGCCGCAGCATTCAAGGCAACGAAGCCAATAGCAAAATAGACAAAAAAAAGAAAGAAAAAAATAATAAAAAATGTATAAGCACATATATATATATATATATATATATATATTTTATATATATAAATGTCCGGTTGAGGACGTAATTAAAGTTGTATTTAATAAGCGTATCGTTATCGCCGCTTGGCTAAGCACATCTTTAAGCCTTAATGAGGCGTATTAACCGGAGCAGACGTGGCGTGTCTTGACTTAGTTGCAAGCCTGATTGTGCCAAGGACGTGGCACCCACTTTGAGTGTAAAGCATGTGTTTGACGACTCAGGTAAAGAATTTGAAAAATTCAATTATGTTAAATTCAAATCGTAATAAACACTAGAAAATAAATATATATCAGCACAAACCATTTTCACTTTTTCTTATTTTTAAAACTATATATTTATATTTTATATTAAATTATTATATTTTATTTAATATTCTATTCTCAAGCAGCACTAGATTTTTACAATAATTATGTCTTACTAAAAGCACTTTTAATCCTTAAAGTTTATTTTTCAGCTGCAATTTAATACTATTCAAAAAAAATCTATTTTGAATTTTCATTTTTAAATTTCTATTATTACAATTAAAGCTACGCTAAAAACGAAATAATTGAATTTTGTTTCGCTTCTTCACATCAAATTAAATTGAATATGAATAGGCCATATTTTTAATTTTTTATAAAGACTAGTTTAAATTTGCTTATGCCACACATAAAAACACAAATTGCATTTAGAAGTAGATTGCTATAAATTGCCAGTTTTATATATATAGATATATGTGAGTGGCTAATCAACTTGGGTTACATTTGATAGATAGATGGATGGTTAAATTTAGTCTTGTATCTACAAACATTTGCCACATCTGAGCCAATCAACACAAAAAATCAAACATGCATAAAACGCGTATCAAACTTTTTTTCTTGTTGAGTTTATTTTTCTTTATTTTTGTTTTTTTTTTTTGGCGCTCAACAAACATCAAACAGACAAGTTAGCTGGGAGACTGAAAGTCTGGGGGAGTGTGAGAATGGGGAGGTCGGAGGGTTGGTTTGAAATTCTGGCTAGGCGGCCAAGCCAAACGTCATGTTTGCTGCCAAAAATAAACATGATTTTTTCATAAGGCAAACACACACACACACACACACACACACACACACATGAAGCGAGATAGCAAACTGACGGAGTCAGTGAGCCGCGGTGCACAGAACTGACAGTCAGTTGTTGGTTTGCTAACGCAACAATAACAACAGCAATTGAAATGACAAAAACAACATCAACAAAAAAAAGTTTTGCGAAATTGTAAAACACAAACAAAAAGGCGATTGCATTGTAAGCGCGTATTGTGCACTTACCCAGACCATGTGGCAGCTGATCCTTAACAAACTCTTTGAGCTGTGCCAATTCGAGGCAATTCCACAATATCAAATCCGAATAATAGCTATGCGGATCGAGATTTTCACGTATTGTTGCATTGAACAAATGCACATCCTGTGGTATTATCGACAATCGGCTACGCAGCTCATCTGGCCGTATTCTCTCAATATCCACATTATCGATGCGAATGTGGCCACTTGTCGTCTGTAATACACCAAATAGGGATAGAGCCAGGGAGGACTTGCCGCTGCCCGTCCGACCACAGATGCCAATCTGCAAGAGAAACCAAACAGTTAGTTGAAGAGTCCTGCACATGTCCCCATGTCTCTCCTTTATTTGAATTTTAAATAACAGATGCACCCAGTTATTTTATGCATGTATGTATGAGACTATATATACTCTGTATCTGTGCATCTGTGTATATATATTCTCATCTGGTATCGAGAGCCGTTAGCCTTCAAACTAAATTCAAATAAAATATGCTACGTATCCAACTGCTGCCATCGGGCTCGATTATCTTCACCAGTCGAACTGTCGTTGCACATATGCAATATGCAACGAGTACACTGAAAGAACTATTGCTTAACTTACAATAAGTAAATTCAATAAATCTTACTTGCAAAGTACATCATTGATATATTCAGCTTAAGATTCTATGAAATTATTTCACTAATTTATTCAACTTATAAAAGGAAGTCACACTAAATAATAAGCTATGACAATATTTATGATATTTAAATAATTTATGCCTGATTAATTTAATTATTATTTATAATTAAAAATATTTGCAACTGCAAACTAAAATTTATTTATTGGCCGACAAATTGCCGGCACAATAAAATTGGCAATATTTTATTATCATCGTGGCTATAATTCGTTTAGTTTCAATACACACAATCAATCAAAAATTATTTGATTTTTGATTTATTTATTTGTATTTGGTATATTTTCAAACAAAAGTGTGAATAAAATGATGCCACTAAAAACAAACAACAAAATGAGTCCTACAATTTTCACGCAAATAAGTAAATATAAAAATATTTAGTTGACACCAAACTTGCATAGATAAACAAATAACAAAAATATCTATCAAAACAACAAAAATATAAAAATCTTTATAACCATTATTTATTTTTATTTTAAATAATAATTTAATTGACTTAATACCCCCGTTTAAAAATATTTCTATATAATTTTTAATAGAGCATTTAGACTTCGCCTATCTTCCTTCTATTTTTAGTGCAAACAATTCCGAATGGGGTTTTTGCTTTATTTTATTTAAATATTATTTTTGATTGCCTATTTTGAAGTTTTATTTGTATCAGTTGAATCAAATTTAAATTTTAAAGTATTTAATTATCAGATAAATTGACGTTCGACTGATATAAAATATGCATATTAAAACATTTTCTTCGTTTTTTAAGTTGAGTTCTAATTTATCTATTAGCTGTCAATACATATTTGTATTTACGGAAAGTACATATATAAAATATACTACAGACATTTATGGTAATTTATGTATATATTTTTTAAATTTTTAAATAGCAAACCCAATAACAAAAATTGTTTAAATTTGTTGCATGTAATTACATTTTATATATAATAAAAAGCAATTAATATTTTAATAACAATGCCATACACATTATTTAAGCAACATTCTTTAATTTTAATTAAATTTATATTTAGTACTGCCATAGTTGGGCTCAGAATAAATTATATGCATTAATATAGATATATTTTTTTATATTTAAAAAGCAATTTAGTAATCAATAAAAATATCACTCTACTTAGTTGAGGTGCCATTTTTTATCGTCTTACTATTGTTGCATATACATATATATATATATAGGGTATATATGTATAAGCACTTTGCCATAATAATAATGGATTTGAGAATATTCAATCTGTAGAATATATATTGTATCGCTTATTGCAGGATATTCAATCATTTGTTGACTTTTTACGCTGTCTGGCTATCCTAGCTGAGTTAGATTTGTGTGGCTTTGGTTAGTTTGCGGCCAAAGTGCACACTCTATACACACACACACACACACACACACACACACACACTAGCCATTGGGTGCTGTTGCAGCTGCTGTTACAGTTTGCTGAGCCCTGAGGTTTGCTAGTTGCATCATTCATTCGATTTCATTTATTGCTTACATTTCTGTCAGATTATTTACAGTACGTCGCACATTGAACCCAAACTCGTTTGGTCTTTTGTGGTTAACGGAAAGTAGACATCTATGTATAGTATAGATACTCACCCGTTGACCTGCTGGTATCTTCAGATTCAGGTGGCTGATAACATTCCGCCTTTGTCCCTCATAACGCAGACTGACATTTTGGAAACAGATGTCGCCGCGTTGTGGCCATGAAATTCGCACGGTTTCGTCTACCCAGACAAATAAACAAAGGAAAATTAAATGAAATAAATGTAGACAAATGCTTTTATTATTTAATTTTAAAACCAAATCGACAAAGCGTGAAATCTGTGACCCTTTCGCAGATATAAAGTGTATTTGGTATTTTGCGCCCGCAACTGTCAGTCGAGCAATGCACCAAAAATAAAAGCCAACAAATTAAACCAGTTGGCCAAAAAGTGATGAGGGCATGAGCCAAGCAAAAAAAAACTTAATGAAAAAAGGGTCCTCATCCAGAGTCATGACACACAGCAGTTAAGCGCATGCTTTAAAAGTCAACTTTTGGCAAATACTCTAAAGTAGTTTTCAAATGTGGTTGGAGGACTACAGCCAATATGACATTACAGTAAAAACAGAGTTAACGTTTTGCCCGAGGAGCTTAAAATTTAAGTAGCGGTGTTCAAACTACTTTTTGGAACTGAGAAGGGTTTAATGCGATAAGAGTTGTAACTCGTTCAAAGACTCTTTACACAAATTACGCAAATATTTTATCTATGTAAAAATGGCTACAAATCTGTCAAGTCTACTCACAAACTTTCGACTTGCATATTCTCTTTTGGGTTATTTAAAAAACCTCAGAAAGTTTTGCATACTATTTTTGCTATTGCATAATTCAAGAGTTTGCTTGTCTTGGGTTAATTTTTTTCCAAGTCGATTAAGTTAATCATTTAAGTTGATTATGTGGAAAGGAGCACACTTTGCTTATGCAAATAAGCCTAAACAAATATTTATATTTTTGAGAAAATTAAATATGTGAAAGACTAAGAACATATTTTATACATAAATCAACTTAAGACAAAATTATAAAGCGCAAAATACTTCAAGGACAATTTAGCAAGTTTAGGGAAAAATAGAAAATGTAACTTTTATTATTTTATTAATGTGTATAATTAAAGTGAAAACACTAATCGTATTTAGTAAAATGTAAAAAATCAGAAAATTGCTTGATGCGGAAAAAAATGATTAATTTGGAAACTTAACTTAAGAATAATCAGCAATTTCCATGTACTGAATACCACAAAAATGCAATTTAAAACTGCTAAATAAATATTAAATATATATTCGGCATATATTATTATATATATATATTTAATCCATTTTCCTATCTGATGCCTGTTGTATAATTTTTCACAAGTCAATTATTTTAAAGCATTCTCAACATTAATCAGCATACACAAAATAATCAATAAGCCATTAAAAATGCCTGGCACATAGTTAATGGCCAAGGGTTAAGCAAACTGCTTCAGATACTTAGATACTCACAGCTTTTGGTGCCACTCGCTTGCTCATTAGTTGCCGAGGCGACCTTGTCAGCAACTGCCGTTATAATCTTATCTGTCTCTGCTGCAGTCGCCGTCGTCGTCGTCGTCGTCGCTGGCTGCTGCTTGTCAACAGCTGATACTGTTTGCTGAAAGTTTAAGTGATTGCCTGCGCTAAATTTATCAGCAGGCTGCTCGACATCGACGTCGACATCGACATCTGCATCGATATCAACGGCAGCTGACGTTGCGTCTGGGTTAACTTTGTCACCGGTTGCCGGGACGTAGAAGGACCCATCGAGTTCATTGCTGATTTCCGCATTCGGCTGCTCAGCCCTTTGCTGCTGCTGCGGCTGCGGCTGCTGAATGTAGTCTGCAAAGCGTTCCACGGAGCCCGCATACATCTCCATTTCGGCCAAAAGTTTTACAACCCAATTAAGGTAAATCGGCACCAACAACGTATAGTTGATGACCAGGCCGACCAACGAGGGTGTCGGTGTCAGTTCCTTGGGGTTGGCGCTCTTATTGATGGCATAAGTTCCTGACAACGTCTCTGTGGCTGTCGCCTGCTGCTCCTTGACGTATCTGCTGCAACTGAAACTGGCCGTTGCCAGTGCCGATATAATGGCCATAAAAACAATGCAACCGCCCAGGTAATCCTGCAATAAATAGAGACATAGACAGGGAGAGAGATAGAGAGAGAGAAAGAGAGAATATGAGCGAGCGAGAAGGAGCAACTGCCCTGATGAGTGCTTGTTAGTTTTGGCATTTTGGTAAAGATTCTTTCCACATGACTTTTTAATCAGCCCACGTGCGCGTGCGTCTGTGTTTTTTTTTTTTTTGTTTTCTCCTTATTGCCCCTTTTTCAGCCTTTTGTGGTCCTCTAAACGGATGGCCCCAAAGCGCACCCCGCGTGCTGCCCAGGGGCGGAAAAAAAAAACTTTCTTCTCTCTTTCATCTTAATGAAAGTTTTACGGGGCAACTGCCAAACCACAATTGAAAAGTTTTTGTTTGCATCCTCTGCGGAACTGAGGCTGTCGCTGCCTTGATTGCCCTCATATGGATGGATGTGTATGGATGTGTATGGATGTGTAAGCTGTTGCATTTGTTGCTCCACAGTTTTGACTTTGCTCGGCTTATGGGGGTACACATGTGTGCGTGTGTGTGTGGGGGTGTGGGTGTGGTGTGCGTGTCTGGTTGCATGTGGGCCAATTTACTTTAAAGTGTGTTGTCAGTTTGCACAGTCTACAGATTTGCACAACCAATTTGTTCGCTAATTACAAAATAATACTCAATGGACATGGACAATCGGAAGTCCAGCTTAAGCGGAATATGTATTAATTAATGCAATTTGTTTTGTAAATTATTGTGAATTCATTTTTAGTTAAAGACAGTGGAAACCCCATATTAATATGGGGAACTGGAATGGGCCAGTTAGAAATGCTGCGCTATTTTGTAGTTTTTTGTTTTGCTATTGCTACTGCTACTTTACAGAGCAATAAAAAAGAGCCAATTGCACATATCTAATATGAATATTAGTTGGTTTTGCTCTGCTTTATCCTTTTCAATAGCAATAGCAGTAGTTGGAGAAAAATATCTGTAGTTGCTATCTATATTTGTAGCTATAGCAAAAAAAGAGAAAAATATCTGTAGTTGCTATTTATAGTTCTAGCTATAGCAGAAAGTGTGAAATGGTTTTTCGTTGAAGTTGTTTTAAAAATATTGAATACGATTAAAACTTAACTTTTCTTTAAAATAATACTAGTAACTTTTAAGCCTGTTTTCAATAGAAAACTTTTGGTTAATAAAACCTGTTTACAACTTTTTTATATGGTTTCTTTCATTATCGATAACTTTTGCTGAACTATTTACAATAAATATACATTACATTTTCCGAGAAATTTTGCTAATTTCTTTCCGACGCTCTTTTAATTAAGTCCTGTATTATTATTATTTCCCATTTCAGTCATTTCAAGGTTTAACCTTGCCACATCAACAGGCATGAACTTGTGATAATTTAAGTACTACTTGCAACTTGGGGTATTCATAAGTCCCTTTCCATATATATATATAAATATATGTATTATGTCAATACAGGCAATAAAGCAAGCCAACTCGCCAGAGCTCTGCAGAATGCGAATGTTGATGTCAACAAAACATAAAGTGCACCCAACTTGAGCACAATCAATGGACACTTAAGATCCAAAGCAGACACATAGACAAGGTCTGCACCAGCAGCTGGGTGGACTGCTCCCAGAGTGAGACACATCAATTGCACTAACAAGAACAGATGTAAAATATCTGATATCGAAATACAGAACTACCATATATATAGATATATATATATATATATAACTGTATTTGCTGAGACCACACAGCTTACATTAAATGTCAGTTAAATTGAAATGCACACAAGTAAAATTTACAGAAATCAAATATGCAAAGATGCCATATTGACTTGTATGGGGAGTGGAGTGTGTGTGTAGAGTGTGTGTGAATTGTGTAGGGCAAAGGAAATCCCGGACTTTGAAGACTTACCAATGATATGCCCAGCCAGCGTTTACTCGTATTTAGTAAGGTAAATGCAATTGTGTTTGCCTCAAGCCGCTTGAAAAGTATCTCTGTGAAACGGGCCTGCTGATTGTAGGCACGGATTGTGGTAACACCCTGTATTGTCTCCGCCAAATGCGATATCATAGGTGAGCTTGTTGAATTCTCAATGCGTTGCAGTTCACTGAAATTATACAAATTTTAGATAAATTTCATTGATTGAGGCGTTGAGTGCCAATGGAAATGGCATTTAGATTGCATTTTGAGGACCGAAAACTGCTTCATTTCTGTGGTGCACTTGAAATGTTTTGGCTTTGATGATGATGAAAACATTATTTGCCATACACACAAGTAAGTGCTTAAGGTTGTGTGTAAAGTAATATATATATATATAGCTTATATAATGTAGCTTATTTTAATTTGTGTTAGTTTTGCTTACATCTACATTTAAGCAGCTTATTATGCTACAATTAATGCGAAATATAGCTTTGTGTTATTCTGGCAAGTGCCTTATGTCGGTTTAATTATTATATAGCAAAATATGGTTGTATTCAAATATTTCCAAACGAATTGTGAATGTATCTTCAAGGTAAACTTAACTAAATCGCTTCTCTGTGCGTTTTACTTGAAGCAGTTGAGGCACGTTTAAGTTTTAAGCGATTACATTTAAGATAATAATCTAGTTGAATTCGTTTTAAATTAACCAATTAAAATATATATGTATATTAATAACAAATATTAAAAGTATTCTCTCTAATTGAAAGCAAAATTTAATTCAAGGTCTCAAAATAAACACAGCAATGACAATTTATATATGATATTCTTACTAAACAATTAAATTGCAAAAACTGCAAAACTCTTTAAATATTTTCATCAATATTTGGCTTTGTGTGATGTAACAAATAACAATGACCACAGGAATTGTGGTAAAGTCCTTTTGAGAGCATTGCTGGGATGCACAGTAAGCCTGGTTTGCACACAATATGCTTGAATTAGTAAATGAAACAATTGCCCGGATAGAAATCTGTTAATAGTGCCACTCTCACTATTTCAAGAACAACAATGACACTTAAAACCAGACAAGGAGAGGCAAGAGGCAGCAGCAAGTAGCAATGCCACAATATGAATTGCAAAAATCTTTTGTTTCTGTTGACTATGCTCGAGCGATACGTAGTTATGGCCAAGTTTAAGTGCTTATGGCCAAAAACTTTCGGACTGCAAAACGTTGACAGCAATCATACGACCCACTGGCTCTCCTCACTCAACATTCTAGGCAATTTCCACGCCCACAAAAAAAATAAACGAGAAGAGAAAAAATGTTAACTCGATGAAAACAGCTCATGCATATTTGTTATACTTAAGAGAAGAATTATGAAAGTCGCTTTGTCAGCATTATTATGCGGAACAAGAAATCATCACTTACCGCGCCGAACACCTGTAGAACTTCTGTATGGCATAATAGGCACAGCAGATGGGCAGGGTGAGGGCCAGAAACCAGGGCGTGATGCTCACATTTATCAATATGGCGCACAGGCAGAGCAGCGAGAACTGCAGCAAGCGTTGACTGGTTGCAGCTATTTCCTGTAAATGAAAATATATATATGTAGCTTAAATATAGGTAGCAAACGGTCGCAAGTACACTCAAAAAAAAATATGCAACTGAAATGAATATTTAAAATTATATAAAGAACATTTATTAAAATGAGCCGGTTTTTTTTTTTTAACAAAATGCAGGCATACTCAGAAAATAATCGCCTTAATCTATAAGTGTTTTTTTTTCGAGTGTAGGTATGTAAATATGTTACACATATATGTAGCTAGGATGAGGCATATGGCAGGTTGTCAGCAAGGTTCTGTGGCTTTTTTGGTCGCCCTTTTCAAATGACATTTGCTCGTTTGCAACACGAATTGACAAATGACTAAATTTGTGCATGCCACAGGCGCCCTCTCCTGGCCACAAATGAGCGCACACACACGTCTCCATACAGCAAGCAGGTTGCTGTAATTGCCATCGAATCCGTATACCGACCGACTCACGTTTCGACAAATGTGTGCCACCATCGCTTTCCCAGCCATGTTTCATAATCAAATATGGTTTGCAGGCCGGCTCCGATTTTACACAGTGCCAGACCACTTGGGCAGCGCACAGTGCATGAGGATTTATTTGCGACACACACTCACACACACACACACACACACAAATTAAAGGTGCTCATTTGTTTCAAAACGGATTACTACAAAATGCCAGCCAAAATTGAAAATGCACATTATATTTATTAATATCACTATTCATATTTTAAGTTTATGCAAATAGGCTTAAAATTGTGTGTTGTTATTTAAAAACAAATACTTATAACTGATTAAAATGTTGACTATATGTATTTATTTATCAAACATTTGTAAATTAGAAAATTAGTCGATATTAGAAAAATGTTTTATTTGTTAAAGGCATAATAACAGGGATTATCGAGCCAGAAAAGCATAATTATATAAATAAATACAATATTATGAATCTTTAGATAATGATATGAATTCCGATCAAGCATAGCGTTTTAATTTTTAAATTAAACAATTTATCTTGAAGTCAAGACATAATCAAAATTATTCTTTAAAATAATTATGATTTTGGACACTTATCACATTTGACATTTGAATATTAAAATAAGTTTATTGAGCTAGAATCTCGTTTTAAGCATTAAATGTAGTGTTAAATTCCAGCTCAAAATATTATCAAAAAGCAATGTTTTTTTTTAGAAATCAGTGCTTATTTTACAAATTTATGACTGTCGAAAAAATTAGTTTTAATATAATAATAAACAATGAATAAATTAAGTATTGCAATTAGATGCTTTAGTTGAGAATGATTCGGCTTCAATAGAATAATGTGATAAATGGGAAACAGTTTATTAAGAAGACATGTGTACACATTTACTGCATCGAAAATCAGTCAACATTGTCAGTTCAATCAAGTCAAAAGGACACAACACACACACACACACACACAGCCACACACATACAGCCACATCGCAGAGAGCTTAGTAAAATTTGTATGCAAAAGTGTCAAAGTGTGTGAAAAAAAAACTATAATGAAAGCAGCCCTAAAAATGGCGTCAACAAACTCATAATTTACACACGCGCAGACACACACGCACACACACACAGGCGTGTGCATAATGCGTGCTTATCAGCGGCATATCTAAAGCAGAGCAACAACAACAACAACAACAACAACAGCAGCAGCAGCAGGCAATATGCTCATATTTTATGCCGCACAATACAAAAAGCTAAACGAAAATTATGCAGACATATATGTATGTATGTATGTATGTATGTAGTAACAACAACAACAACAACAATAGCAAGCGAAACAATAGCAATAACAAATCTTACCTTATCAATGATCGCCATATCGTTGCTGAAACGATACACAATACGTCCGAGCGGTGTCACTTGAAAAAAATGCAAAGTTTTATGCAAAATCGTTTGCAACAGTTTATCGTGCAAATTACGGCGGGCATTACAGCCGGCCCATTGTCCGGCCGGTGTTGATATCATTGCCATTATAATGCAAACACACGATATTGTTGCGTACATCCGAAAATAGTACGTGACTTCGTGGCTGTCCATATCCGTGCCCATATCCATATCAATGTCCATGTGCATGTCTGTGCTGTGCTGCTGCTTCTCCCGATGTTCCACATTCAGTGCGACGTGGTCGCTCCAATGTTGCAGCCAAAAGTCCGTGTAGACACGCAAACATTGCCAAATTAGTGCGGTGATAAAAAAGACAATGATTATGGGCAGACCCGAGGCGCGCAGGTACAGCAGATATATGTGATGCGATATTTGGCCATATTTGCGTTCAACATCCGTCGTTGGCATTGCACCTGCCCGTTGACGGTCCTGATCCTGCTGCACCTGCTTCTGTTCCTGCTGCTGACCCTCTTGCTTCAATTGCTGTAGCATCGACACGTCTGACACATCAATGTCATCCATGCCATTTCCAGCATCGTTGTCGTTGTTGTTATTGGGCTGGTCCGCATTTTGACCATTGTTATTCTTACCATTTATTGGCAATGCATTGGAGTCAATTTTAACATCTACAAGATACAAACAAAATTATGCTTAAAATTTGCCCAGAAAATTTAGAGACTTGTACTAAAGAACAACATTTTTAATGTAGAAATAAATAAATAAATATGTTAAATATAAATAGCTTAACTTTCTAGTGCATAATTCTTAAAACAATTAAAAAACTTTCTCAAATTTTAACTGGATATCTTTTTCATGACAACCTAAATGTACATTTTTACAATTAGTTTAATAATAAATTTAAAGCTGATCTGAAGTTAATTTAAATTAATTAATTATAAACCGTGAATAGTTCGCATTTTAGTATAAACTATTAAAACTCAGAATTTGAATAGCTTCTTTATTCCAATATATAAAATATGCCTCACTCGTCGAATTATTTTTCAATGTTGACATATTTTTGTATTGAATTTTTATATATATAAATGTCGGTTACGCGTATATATAAAAGAAACACATGTGCTATTGGTAAAATAAATATTGTGTTATATTTGTATGAATTGCCAGAACAAAAGTTGTGACACCAAAAATTCGGTTCTTCGACACCTGTCAGGATTTCAATATGCTTCTTTGCTGATGTTTCCTTCAATATAATTTCAATTCAATATTCGTACACAGAACAACTATCACGCACGCCCTGTCATCAAAAAAATATATATTTTTATTATTCTGTGCTATCTGTATTTATTCAATTTTATTTATTGTATATTTCCAATGCAACTTTATTGCAATATGCAACATGTTTGCAATAAACATTGTCCAACATGTGCCACATACACAATTTTTTAACCTGAATATGTTTTCAAATACGAAAATTACTAATTGAAAATAAATGCTGATTTTGGTTACAAAGCGCAAAACAAAAAAAGTTTTGAAATATTTAATGAAAAATAAATGATAATTTCAGAAAAATTAAATTAAAGAAAAATACTCATTTTTTTTAGAATTTTCTAATTGAATGAATTTTTATAAAATGTTTTGTATATTTATCTACATCTTTTATATTATCACAATTAACTTTTAATGATTGTTTGTATAAAATCAAAAGATGAAATCAGTTTCGAGTGCTGAAGTGCAAACAATTCTCATTGCAATTTCCAAAGGTCGAAATCGCGACGATATCTGTGACAGTTGAGCATCTGATTAAATTGAAAGTTTCCGCTGCAGGCCGAAGCCAACTTGGCCAACTTGGCAAGTTGTCAGCCCAATATTGACAGCGAGTAGATAGATCAATGCAT
The DNA here is from genome assembly GCA_037043605.1 of Drosophila multiciliata. NCBI lineage: Eukaryota > Metazoa > Arthropoda > Insecta > Diptera > Drosophilidae > Drosophila > Drosophila multiciliata. The sequence continues at coordinate 923,131 of JBAMBF010000103.1, read as the reverse complement.
TAAGTTAAGTAAAAGTTTCTTGCCCTGCTCAACTCGGGTGGCGAACTCAGGACTCAGTGTTGTCTCTTTGACTCACCGCTGGGAGCCAAAAACTTTTAAAATCAAACTTGATTTAAGTTTTTTCTTACCAACACACATATATACCGCGAGAACGGCGAAAACGGCTTCTACAAATTGTATCGTACGCATAAATATATATATATATATATATATATATATGTGGATATTCTTATAAATATGGCAATATATTGTTTGCAACATTTTGCTGCATACTCAAAGTAACTGTTTTGCAGTCTTGGCTGACGCCAAATAAATTCCATCTAATCAATATTCATTAGGACTTACAGCCAACGCCCCAAAACAGTTTGTAAAGTTTTCGCATTCAACGTTAATTGTAAACTCTTTTGCACATTGCCAAACGGTTATTGATAGTCGGATAAATTGAACTCGTTGAAGATACTTTTTAATTACCCCAAATGCAAAATAGTTCGCAGATTCCTTTTTGTCATTTATTTATTCCTTTAGCATTGGTCAACTCAAGAGGACTTCAGTTAAAAAAAAAAGCACTTAACTGAATCTATTTGATAAAAAATTGATAAAGACTTGTCAAGGAGATTTCACACTCGCAAAAGAAAGTCTTATTTGCCAACTGACCTTGACTTGTTTTTGGGCTCAAAGGGAAAGTTAAAAAATGTACGGAATTCAAGCAGACTGAAATGGTAAGATTTCGTAGCTGGAAGAATGTAATTTTAAATTGCCAAATATGCCAATATTTAATAACAACAAACTGCACAACAACACGGCAGGCAGTTGAAAGTTATTTAAAGTGAAAATCACGTATGCGCACTGTCTGCCATCGATTAAGTTGACCCATATGGCGCAGAGCAACTTTCGTTGCATACAAATGTTGCAAATGCAGACAAGGAGCAGGCAAGGACTAACTTAAACCGCTTGCCAACTAGGCAACTACCAGTCTACTAGTTACAAACATGCCAGCTGCATAACTTACGCTTCACTGGTGTCTGCAGAGGAGCAGGAGCGGCAGCCGGATCGGAAGTGGGAGTTGCAACTTCTACTTGCATCTTCCCTTTCAATTCTAAGTCCAAAGTTGTTTGTGAATTTGTTGCTGGTTGCGGATTGGATATGTCAACAGCAGACGATGAAGGCACTGAACTTGGCTCAACTGTTGGCAACAGAGCAGCTGCGCTGGACTCCTCCGAGATGCTCCTGGAAAGGGATAAGGATTCGTTACGCATCAAGCATTTTGTTGTGACTTATTAGTAAACTTAGATAGTTTTTTTTATTGCCAGCAATATCCGCTTAGGAGTAAAGTGATCTATTCTGATTGATTCCCAACTAATTAATAATAATTGGTAATTACCTGATTGAGTTGGCTGCGCTGAGCGGTCGATGATGAAGTTTGGGTTTGTTGGAACGACGCATGGACATGCGTCGCAGGAACTGCTGAAAGCTGCCACGACTGGTTGCCACCGCTTCCTCAGTTGCTGGCACAGCCACTGTCGCCTCCATGGCTGGCGGCGATGAGGCATTTCGTGTTACGGGCGGATGATGCAGTTTCTGTGGCGGCTGCCATGATTGCGCTCGTTGGCAACAATCGGGCGGTGGCGTCATTCTTTCACCTGTGCTAAAATCGCCGCCATCCAAACTGCTCTCCGCATAGCTGCTGCAACTGGCGGTCAGCACGCTGCGACGCAACAAATCTCCACTGTTCGTGCTGGAGGTGGATGTGGTTGTGCTCAGACCACTCAGGCGATGCCACGAGTTTCTCGATCTGGTGCTGTTGCTACGCCTGGAGCGTCGACGCGGTCGCATTATGACATCATCAACCTGACACTCATCGATGGGCAGCGGCACATCGTAGATCAGATGCCGGGAGCCGTAAACACTGCCACGATGGCGGTGCTGTTGGAAGCTACCTAAAGACTGCAAGCCGAAGCCGCTGGCCAGCGAGAGGGACTAATGGAGCAAAAAAGGGAATAATTAAAAAAAAAAAACTTTTAGTAAAATCAATGTAAATTCAAATAAAAATTTTTACAGTTTAATTTCGTTTTCCATAAGTATTTAATCTAACTTTTGTCAACAATAATTTGTATCACTAATTTTCGATTTACTAGATAATAATTTTAAAAAAAAATCACTTAACTTAAAATTATACTTTATTCTGTTAGTAGTTTTTTAAACTAACTATTTAATTGGCTCATTATGTATAAATATTTTTTTTTTTTTTGTGTACAGTTTTTTAACAGAACAAATACCTTAAAGAATAAATAAAATGCGTGCGTTACGTAATTATTTACTTAACTATTCATAGATTATTTAAAGTGCATGTAATGAATATTCAACTTACCGAAGGCAGCTCATAGTCCTCATCATCCTCCTCAACAGGATTGTGAAGGGCATTGCGAAATGATGCTGAGATGCTGCCATCTCCGCAAACGTAATCCAGCTCCGAGCCACTGCATCCACCTGCCTCCGAGTTAATCGATATTGAGCGCTGCAATCCTAGTTTGCTGACATTCTTAAATAGTTTCCATCGTTCTCGAGCCGTGCGCTCCGCCATACTTCAAACAGAAGTGGAAAAATAAAAACCATATTTATTATAGCATTCGCAGGCGGAGAAACAAGCTGAGTAAATAATAATCGAAGGCAAACATTTTCCGTGTTGAGATTTATTCCCCACTCGAGAAGTGCAACCAGAAAAATAAATATGTTGGCATATGAAAAATGCGAATAATTAATTGAATAACATTATTTAATATGCCATTAAGTTATTATATTTGGTCAATGCATATTGGTTAATTTTATTTCATAATAATAATGAGCTTCTTGTGTATAAAAAGCACCTTCAACAATAATAACATAATTAGCATTTTAAGTAATATTTTTTATGCTAATATTGCTATTACAATTTATATTTTGCATTTCGATAACACGGCTAAAATTGAACTTAACTTTAATTGCCAATTTGAAAACGCATACGAATTTAATTTTTGAAAATTCCAAGTTGCTGATTCTAATAAAAAAAAAATAAAAAAAAATTGCTCAGCTTTTTACGAAATTTCTTTGCTAACAAAACTGAAACTTTTCAAAAGTTGCTTTGTCGTAAGTTAACTTTAATGGCATTCAAAGACTCGCACAAAAAATGTGACCCAAATAGAAGGAAAAAAAATGGAATTGATGTGCGTCGAAGGTAATGTGAAAAGGATTATTTCACTCTCCGCCTTACAAAGGGATAAGTCTATGAAAATGAGTCAGTCAGTCGTATTATAATCTACAGCCACCTTAAGAAAACATACATCTTCTCAAGGACCTTCTGTCATACTCACTTTTGTTGTTGGTCCTTTGTGTTGGCATTTGCCTTAGCAATTATTGAGTTCCATTTGGCGATTATTTGCGGCTGCTTTAGCTCAATATCCTTATAACTGCCGCAAGTCTGCAGCTTTCCATCTTTCATCACAATTAACTGAAAGGTCGCACGAACGAAACGAAAATGTAACGAAAGAAAATGAATACCCAGAAAAAAATTAAGAGCATCTAAGTAAGCAGCTTAGATTAAGAATTGAACGACTAAAATGTAACCTGTAAATAAGGACAAAATTGACATAATTATCAAGTGATTTTTAAATCCTTTCAGGACCATTCGTCGTCGCATGAAACATCAGTAATTGCATAGGCAATGTTTGATTAATAATTTATTTTAATTATTTAAAATAAATTAGCTAAAATATTTGTAAATGCAGCCCTTTTTAGTTTGAATTATTTATTTGTAGTCATGTAAAGAATAATTCGAACTTAAACGATCCTTAAAGGATAATGGTATGGTTTGTGTATACGAAATCTTTTTCTCTTAAAACTTTGCTCGGAAATACCCTATTTAAGCAATTTAATTTTGCTTGCGGGCTATATGCAAAAAAGAAATAGTCAAAACAAGTAAAGAAAAGAGGTGCAGCACAAAAGGCATTAATTCAATTTCCAAATTTAAATTTGAATTTTTTTCCATCTGCTGTTTTTTCCTTATGCGTCTTTGCAGTAAATGCTGCTTCTCGAATAATTGTGCAAATGTGTGAGTGCAGAAATTGTGGGGAAGAGTAGAAATTGTGTGATGTGGAGTGGAGGGGGGAGCCAGCAGTCCGGCAACAAATGGTCCTTCCAGGCAATTGCATTTATGGCCAAAAGGCGATAAATGGCCCCGGCATTTGGAGCGCAAAGTAACAAACGGATGTTGGTAAAAAGCCCAAAAGCAAGCAAAGAGTGCACAACCAAAGACAGAAGAGGAGCCATCACATTCCAATTTTGGAGGAAACGCAACTCCAATGAAAACTGAATTGGACTGAACTGAACTGAACAGTTTGTCCGTGCTGAGATATTTGAATCTGAAATGATGTCTGACCAAAAGGGAATGACACAATTTTTGACAGAGACACTTACATAATCCGCCTCCTTGATCAACTGTAATTGCTGTGTCACCAGAATGATGGTGCGATTCGACTTCAAAAGCATTTGACGCACACATTGCCCAAAGACATGGCTGGCCACCTCATTGTCCAGCGATGACAGCGGATCGTCCTAGAAAATATATAATTACTTTCACAGATGACAAGAATCAACGAAATTGTGCCACAATAAAATTATTGTAATTTATACAATGAGTTTACTTTACATTTCACAATTGAAGAACTTCGATAATAAATTCATTTCCCTTTTCAACTCGTTTTGTTATGAATTGTATATATTAATTAAATTTATTTACTTTAACACCTCGTCTCCTGGAAGTGCAAACATTTGTTTTGATTAACCCCAGGCAAATGAGACAATTGTAATTTAACACTTTAGCAGATGGGCTAAATAAACTTCTGTTTTAAATGTATAAAGATATTGAATGTAATTATTAAAGAACTTCTGAGACTATCTTAACAAAGTTGTCAAAATGCATTTAGTTTCTTTTAACATCTGGTATTAAAACGTAATCTTCTAATTGCATTAAAAGAACTACATTTTTATATGGTTTTCCATAAAAATGCAAGTTTAGTTTTAGTTGAATAGTCAATAGTTTTTGATAGTAATGAATACTACAAAAAGTTTTCGGTTCGCTTAGAAAAAGTAAGAAAAAAATAAAGAAAAGCTTTAATATTTTATGACGAGCCTCACAACATGGTCATAAAACTTGTTTACCCAGCTACTTGTTTACCAACTAAGTGTCGACTTTTTATGGCAAAATTTGAAGTTGAAACTTTACGAGTATCAAAAAATAATCGGATGCATTCGCATAAAGTGCATTGAGGCGTCGGATTGGCTTGCAGTTAAATCCGACTACAGCACAGATTGTTTCGACTTGTCCTTGTCCTTGGCGTTTACTTACTCACCATTATGACCACGTTAGCTGATGAATAAATTGCACGTGCTATGGCAATCCGCTGCCGCTGTCCGCCCGACAGATTAATGCCCCGCTCACCGATTATCGTAAAATCGGCGGCGGGCATCAGTTCAATATCCGGTCTCAAAGCGCACGCATCCAGCACAAAATCGTAACGCTTGGGCCGAAAGGACTCACCGAACAATATATTCGCCTGTATAGTGTCATTCAGCAGCCACGGACACTGTGGCACATACGAGATGGTGCAGTTTCTGTGGAGAAGAAAAAATAAATCCATGCTTATTATTGAATTTCTATAAAAAAAAAAGAAATAAATACACATTTTTCGAAACAGTTCATTAAATGATTTTTATATATTTCCCCATTTTGACCTAGTCTTAAAATATATTTTGTGATTATAGAATACTTTTTACAAGCTTGAGCTTATTTTTAAACCAAATAGTAACTAAAACTCAATTTTATAAAAGTTACATAGGCAATATTAATAATGAAAAACCGATATAAAATATTTTTTCGATTATAACATAAAATATAAAATACTTTTTATTAAAAAAAAATTAAATAAAACCCTATATTAGATTCGTTATTATATTAATTATGATATTAATTTAGTTCGATTTAATATAAAGTATTTTCCTATTTTTTTTCATTTTTTGTGAAGCGCTAAAAAGTTAAATTAACAAGTTAAATTAATATCAAAATAATTTCAGAAGAATTAATTCAAAACTTTTTTGCTGCTAATTCGTTTTATTAGAATCAAACTAAATTAGTTTTGGAACTTTTAATATGCTGACAATTTACTAGTAAAATAAATTAGGTAAAAATGCAATTGGGCATATGGTGAACTAGTTCAACAACAACAATTATTACGCTGCTCCTGAACTAGTTCAAGTGCCTTTAAATTTATTAGGTTGAGATGAGAAACCCATTTGGCCTAATGTGAGCTAGTGTCTAATAAGTTTCTGTAGTGCGCGTAAACAACATTTTATCTAAATAGCTCTTAAGCTACCAACTTTGAACGTTAATCAAGCCAGACATCGTTATGCCGGCAAAACACATAAATACATATATAGACATATAGATATATATATATACATATTTACGCAGACATGTGTAGGCTTTTGGTTTCACATGACATCACTAATTATTGCAAATGCGGGTGACTTCAATTAATTAGCTGCAATTTAGTTAAGCCGCTTATATGATAACTTTCACCGTGTTTGGTCGACAAGCGCATAAGCCCCAAACTACACACAAACACACACACACACACATAGACAAACACACACACTTGCGGCATAATTAAGTCACTTGTAGTGAATTGCAGATAAGATGATTGGTTCTTATTGGCGGCCACAAAATAACCAAACCACAAGCACGGGAAGATCCTGTAATATGTCAAATCACATCAAGTGATTCACACAGCGGTTACCCCATTTGTGGTGCGGTTCTGGTCAATCTTAGATAATTTGAACTACAATTATTAAATTTACTTTAACCATAATTCGAATAAATTCATATTAAAGTTTCAGAAATTGCAGCTAAAGTTAAATCGGATTAATCGAATATATCCTGGGAGACTTTCACGATTTTATTAATATTTTGATATATAGAAAAAATATATTTATAAACAATATTTTTGCGATTTTATTAATACTTTGATATATACAAAAAATATTTATTTTAAAACAATATTTTTGCTGAGTGTATTAAATTTGTAATTCAATAAATAAAAGCTGTCCGTGCAATTAGTATTTAAGTGCTTAATGTTTTTTATTTTATTTATTTTTTTAGGCTAACTTTTAATTAGCCACATTAGCTGATGTTAAATGTTTTAATTTAATTTAAATGATTTAAAAAAAAAATAATCAAGTTCCTGATTTAAAAAACTCAATTAAAAATGCTTTAATTTATTTATTTTTTTTAAATAAAATTTGTTTAAAATAATAAAATTTATAGCATTTTACCTTTTACAAGGGAGTAAATTATGAACAGTCTATTAAGATTGAGGTGCAGCCTTGTCAAATAATTTCAAGTGAATGCCGCTAAACCTAAAGAATTCGCTTGCAGCAGCTGCTTAACGCGGCACGTAACTCACATTACGTGTGCGCCCCGTTGACCCGTTTAAGCCAACCGCACACACACATCTAGATATATATATATATATAAATATATACATACACTTGCACATTAAATCACACTTTACACCTCATATCAAGCGGAACTGACTAGAACGCAATGTGGTTAGGCGTTCCCCTTTAGAAGATGCTGTTGCCCCTTGCTGCTGCCTCTTGTGGCAAGTCCGTATGCTCCTTTCGTGTGAGGCAGCTGAAAATCACAAAACCGCTCACACTTAACAATCGTTAAGTTCACGAGACCCCTGCAATTCATACCACTATATATACATGTGCAGTCGTACAATAAATTTCGCAAGCCAAAAGGAAAAGGCAAAACTGACAGGGACGCAGAGAGGGAACGAGACACACACACACAGCTGAACAACACAGACATTTATTACTGTAATTGAAATTATTGCACATTTTGCGTTTGCCAAGGCAAAGGCGAATCCTGGCAAAGAGGCTGCACTCTCTCCTTTCTCGCGCTGTGCCTGCTGTGCTGTGCGATTTCTGCTTGTTAAATGCATTTTTATATGGCCGCCACGCCTCCAGATTGTACGGGCACTTTGTTACAGGGGGCCGAGCAAAGGAGGCGTAACCAAAGCGGGCGTGTGTTGCCATTTCGTACTCTTCGTTTATTTTATGCGCAATAAAATTAACATATACAGACATTTTGTGATAAATTACTGCATCACGTGCTGTGCCTGGAAACGACTCCACAAATATGTTGAATGACTGTGTCGGCGACTGCAACTGCAACTGCAACTGCAACTGCGACGGCAGTGGCTTCATTTAATTTGTACGTTTTTCTCTGTCCACATTAAGAGCGAAATTGTGATTACAGCTAAAAGTTGTTTGGTCTGGCCTTAAGTGCCACAAGATGCATGCCACTGGCGACGACTGACTGATGACTGTCGCAATTGTCTCTCAGCACTCAGTTTGCAGTCTTACTTTGCCTTTAACTTTGCCCGACAACTGCAACAAATGCCTTTTAGTCCCTGCACAATGCACAATTCATTTAAGTTTGCTTAACGGTGCGTATGCGTGATGCGAGCTGCAAGATGCGAGCTGCAAGATGCGAGTTGCGAGATGCGAGTTGCGTGCCACGCCATGTTGCTTCCGAATGTCTTTGTGAATACCTCTGTTTCGAGCTCTTTATGTGCAACAGACTAGTAAATTAACTTTGCTGCTATTACCCATATTGTGTGGCATAATTAATGTATGCTGCTTAGCACTATAAACCCCAATTAGATGATAAATATTACATTTGAGGTGCGTCCTTTTAAGCTGCAACAGAAGCACTTTGACTTGGTATTCCTTGATAGAAATCTAGTAGGGTTTGCATTTGACTTAATTAATAATAATAATCAAGCATTTCACGTACCAAACTGCGCTTAAATTTGCACTCAAAACATGTTTGTTGTAAAATAAAAATGCATTTAATAATTTGAATTTCGAATAAAGGTGTGTTCAAAAATTATTTATTTATTCATTAATATCTATTTTGTCCCCTTCAAAGTAATCCCATGAGATATAATACACTTGTGCCAACGGTTTTTCCAATCTTCGCAGCACTTCAAAAAATCATTTTTTTTTATATTGTTCAGCTCGTATTTATATTAAAAAAAAAAAATCAATTAAAAGCCAAAAAAATTCTAGTAAAATGTTATGTTTATATAGATTAAGCTAAATATTTTACTAAATAAGCGCTTTAATCCAAATGCACAAAAATGCTACTTATCTAAAACTCAAATATTTCTATGAAAAATATATATTGATAGCATCGAAAATCTACTAAAATGCAATGCAAATATAGTTTAAGTTAATTGCATAACTGATTATTCTTGTTTTACCAAATATTTTTTCTGTATAACTTTACAGTTAGTTTGCCATTTGCCATTTGCCATTTAATTTTGTTATTTTTGGCGGTTCTGTTGTGGAGCACGTTGCTCATTTACCGTTCAGCTGTTGCTGTGTCAGATTACGCACGTTTTGTTTTTGTGTGCCCGCAAGCCAGCTGAACAGGACAAGGACAACAGCCAGAGAGTCCTGCCAGCGCTGACGCGCCCCCATGTAAATATTTAAATTATTTATGTGCCATTTTGAGGTGAGTCAACAGCAGGCAGCGGGGCAGCCAGGCAGCCGGGGAGCCACCCACCACAAAGGTTAGTTGCCCTCAGTTTGTTTGCTCATTTGTTGGCATTTAATTGCATAATTTCTGTGCTGCGCTCGAATTAATTAACTAACTGACTTCGGTTACTACTACTACTACTACTACTACTACCACTATTCATTAAATTCTTCTATACACTGCGATTGCCCGCAGCTGGGCATAGTGGAATCTAGTTTCAAGGACATATCAAACTTAAACAGCACTCAAATTAGTTTTAGTTTGAATCAACAATAAATGTGGGGAGCGAACAGGATATTTAGCACGTGTGGCTGAAGGTGAAAATTCACACACACACACATACACACCAATACAAGCTGAAACCCTTTTCACACTTGGCTACATTTAATTAAAGTTTTCCAACTGTTTGTGTGTGAATATTCCGTTTCTGACTTACACTTTTTTTTGTTGCGTTGGGGCTGCCAATTTGGTAAAGCACACAAAGCGGCACTTGCAAGTTTTCTTGGCCTTCTGCTGGGCCATAAATAAAATGCAGCAATAAGCGCTGCGCGTCTTCTGTTACCCCTTTTATCCAGTTTGTACACGTTCAACACCCCCGCCGCCACCTGCCACAGTCACATTTACACCCACAATCCTATGCCCCAAACGCCCCTATATGTCTTACTCTGTATCGCAGCGAAAGCGTCTTCAATAAATTTTATTTTACCATCAGGCATGCAGTGTGTGTTTGTGTGTGTGCGAGTGTGTATGTTACATTTCAATTCACAAGTTTCTCGTATTTTCTGTAGTTCCCCGCCAAGTGAATTGCCTACTTTTTGGCTGTCATTGAAATGCATTGCCATAATATGCGTTTTATATGCAAAAAAGCAAGCACTTTACATACGTACACACATGTATACATATGTACATTAAATGGCTTGGTTGCTGCCAAAATTTATTGGCTAACTGACATGTCAAGCAGCCATAAACTATTCTCTTTGGAGCTTTTACGCTTTTTTTTTTGTACACACTTCGATTTTAGGTTATTATAAAATACGATTTGCATTAAACCAATTTAATGCAACTTTAATTTAATGAATATAAAATACAAATGAGCTCAGCTCAAGCTATATTTACATGTTCCACTTTTTAAAGTAAATAATTTCAAATAATTTTTTCAGATTTGCAGGCATATTAATTTAATTGATTTAGATTATGTAAAATTTGTATTTTTTGCGTTTCCTCAATTTTTGTAATACATTTTGGATAAATTTCTAAAATGGTATCTACAAATGGGAATTATTCTGCCAAAGCTGCAGTGATGAAGAGAAAGATGAATTTATGCAACGCTTTCTCTGTCATTGTCCGAAGACTTCACAAGTATATCGAAACTCTCCGACTATATCAGCTGGCCACTCGATGGAACACCCAGCTTCTCTTACTGATGTAGAATATGGATGTAAATGAAAGCAGAAGGGGTTCATAACAACCCAAACTTGGCTCAAGTGGATTTGGTGGGATGGGAGTCTGTTCTCATAATTATAAAATTCTGGCATATATATTGACTCAATTATTAATATATATAGTGAAAAATAAGACTTTTCCACTCATATGCATCTCGGCTAAAAATATTGCACATAAAACCCTCAAAGCAAAATTATAAAAATCAAGATAAAAATTAGAACTTTTACTCACTTGTGCCAGAACATATTGCCCGCCAGCAGGGGCATTTCCATGAGCAGAGCCGAGAGCAGCGATGTTTTGCCGCTGTTAGTCTTGCCCACAACGATGGTCAGCTTGCCCTTGGGAATGGCCATTTCGGGCACATGCAGCTGCACGTCGGGCAGGCATCGCTGCGACTGCGTCGGCCAGGTGAAGAGGCCATTGTTAATGGAGACGGCTATGTCTTCGGGCATTTTGAGGAGCAGGGAATCACGACGCCAGCTGTCCGTGCTTCTGGCCCGTAACACAGAAAACTCCAACGATTTTTCACTGGTGACACCAAACAGTTTGGGCGGTCGTATTGCGACATACGGCGTATTACGCAATAGTTCGCGACGCTGCTGGACGAGCGTGTGGTGACCCAGCTCGTGGGTAAGTGATGCCGGTGACTTGTCCTCCGTCGATTCCCCACTGCTCTGCAGCAGCGGTGTAATCGGCTCCGATTGAGCTAATGGCGCTGGCGATGGCAACGCTAGCGCCTGCGGCTGCTGGTCGGGAATGCGAATACGCAATGCCTGACGATGTTCGTTGAGCCTATTCTCGGCATGGGCAGTACGCAGGGTCATATTCGATTTCTCCTGCGTCTCGTACATGTCCAGGGAGGCGTCGCTCTTACTCAATATGCGTGCCATATTGCGAATTCCCTCGAATTGCTTTTGAATCTCCGGCGCGTGCAGAAATCGCTCGAGGCGGCTCGTGGACGCTCGAGCCGCAATGATGACGGGCACCGTTACGGGAAAGATCAGCAGTACCACGGTTAACTGTTGAAACAGCGCCAGGGCCGCAAACAGATGACTGGCATCGAACTTGGGTTGCGACTCCTGCGGCAGGTAAATGTACACAGCCAACGTGACAAATGTAATCAACACCGTCGAAATGTGCGTCAAAATGGCTATAAAAGAGTAATTGAATTTCGATTAAGTAATCATCGGAACATATTTATATATATATATATATGCATTATTAATCTGTGTAACACTTACTCATTAACGTCCAGTACATGGCGTCCTTATTGAGATATTTGAGCTCCATTTCGCGTGCAGCTTGTATCTTTCGCAGGAACACCTCGTCCCAGGCATTCAACTTGATTATCTTAATGCCCACCAGGATGTCGTGTATCTTCTTTAAGCGCTCATCGGTGTATTTCTAGTTGAGTCGGACAGAAACCAGTTTAAATAATTTATTATTATTATTATTTAAGTGTTGTGCCTCATAAAAACATGTTAATATTTAATTTAATAATTAACCATAAACAGCTTTTTAGCTAATTGCATCATTTGTTGTTTATTAGTGAGAATTTAATCTAAATTATGTGGTAGAAATTAAAGAACAAACTTAAATTCATTTTTAATTTGTACACATAAATAAATAATTACTCACAATCAACTAAAATTAAAATTCCGACTATAATTGCATGTATTAATATTTATACTAAATCAATAATAAATTTTTATTACAATCCGTTCCAAAATTAGTTTTTAATTATATCACGCAATGTAATTGTTGAATTTATACAATATCAAAGGCAAAAAAGGGCATTCCTCAGATTTTCAGCGTAGTTATTTGCCTAACCGAATTAGTTTACTTGAACAAATTTCGCAAAATTACAAAAGTCTGGCATTTATCAAATTGCAAGACAGTTGTTAAATGTTGGCCAAAACTTACGAAGAAAATCTAAACATGCCGCAAAAACCAAAAACCACAAATTCAATTAACTTATGTTTACCAGCCGGCAATAACTTTGAATTGACCACAAATCTGTTAACAATAAACTTTTTAATGAGCTAACAGCAACTCGTCAAAAGTTCAAGGACCAAAAACCCAAAACAAAATTCCTAACTTCGAACATCAAAATAATGCTGAAAATCTACGTTTGGCCAGCACAATGCGAGAATCTACAATAACCAGTGAAATAAATTGTTATGCAATGAAATCCTGCCAATTCCCGTCAAGCAATTGTTGTACATTTCATTTACAATTAAATTAATTTCATTCATTCTCTTGTACTAATTAAATTGAACAATCAACCCCACATACACCCTCCCCAATGCACCCCACAATGGGAGATTTATTGGCCATTGTTGGTTGGGTTACTTACCGCTATCACATCGGCATTCCTCGACATGGCCTTGCCGATGAGAAACTGCAACGGTGTCATAATGAGAATGCAGACAATGGCTCCAATCACAGCACTTATGCCCAGCTTCAGGTACAGCAGATAGATGACCAGGGATATCTGCAAAGGCAACATGAATAAATAAGTATTTGGGATTCCGGTGTTTAAATGATTTGTTTATGCAAAATTATGCAGTCATTGCCATATCAATTGGCTGTTCATGTTGTTGGCCAACTCTGAGATAATATTATTGTGAGTAAATTATTTGGGATAATCAACATAATTTTATAAAATATGTACAATAAATGTGCACAAGAAATTGAATTAGAATATGTAAGTTGTGTAAAATGTGCAAATGTTGACAATAATGAAATGTGCAAGCATTCAATAATATAGAAAATAAATTAACAGATTACAACTCAGCAAAATGGCCTTAATTTCAAAGCCATTTCTGGCATCACAGTAGCCGCTACTACAATAATTAATTCGGCCATATAAAAAAGCTTTTTGTTGCTTTCACCACCAGCTGGCCAATTCATACTGATTTGTGAAAGCAACACATATAAAATATATATTCCAACTTATTGCAATATAAGTTTATCTATAAAAATATCCTTTATGCTGTGATTAATCGTAATTAAAAAACGCGTTTTTTTTTAAGTAGCTACAAAAAAAAAAGTGACAGTTGGTAAATAATTTATGTTTGCACTTTTTACCATTTTTAACGACCGGTCTTAAGCCAATTATAAAGTTATAATTAAAATTAAAAAGGATCATAGAATGAAAGTGCAAATTTGAAGGAATTCACTTGGTGTAAGATTAATAGGCTTGCCTAATATTAAAAAGGACTGAATGAAGTATAAATTAATATTTACAAAAATCGAAACAAGTATGGATTTCACAACTACTATTAATTTTTCAAGTCACTATCAAATTAAAATAGTTTAGCAACTACAAATGGTAAGGATTGGGTAATATTACAAAAAGTTTAGTTTTTATTATTTATTCATTTTTGTTAATTACATAAATAAAACATAAAAATGGTAGTATTCTGAATCAAAAGTGGAATGAGTTTATAATTCGGATATTTTGACATTAATTATTGAAGAAATAAAAGAGTTTCTTGACTTGAATTCTTATTTTAACAGTTTAATTTAGAAATGATTTTAAATCCAGAAATATCATATTGTTTACGAGTTGTATTTTGTCTAATCCTATATGCCAACATTATTGGTGAATTAAACTAAACCCCAAATCGATAAATGCAGTGCTTCCTGTGTATATATATATATATACCATAAGATATATTATTCTTGCACAACTTACGGCACAGAGGCAAAGATGCCTCTACACAATCCGATGACCAAATATCTGCAACTTAAATGCTAATTAATTTTTTAACACGATAAACATTATGCTATGCGAATTTGCCAATGTTGTAAATCGGATTTGGCCTGCACACAAACAAGTAAATTATATTGCATCTGTTGTCCTGACAGTGCCACAGACCTGACCACCACCAGCCACAAATCCTAAAACGGGCAAGGTTCGAATGCGAGTCGCACAAACATTTACAAATCAATTCAAGCCTGGACTTTAGAATCCTTGACCAGAGCAAATACGGCCGTATAGCTAATTATGCAGTATTTCGCACATACAAATACAAAAGGCACACACACACTGACATTCAATACGCATAAATTAAGCCTACTTGTGTGTGTGTGTGCGTGTGTGGATAGCTGTATTTATGTGTGTGTATTTGTCTGGTGTATTTATTTTAATCGTAAACAAGTTTGTTTAATAGCATAAAAATCGCTAGCCATAAGCTAAGTACAATTATGTTTAAACGTATTTAATAGCCAGGCCCAAATATTTGCACAACATTTGCTTAAACAACACATTTGAAATGCGAACAGCAAATAAAATTTGCATACAATTTTGTAAGAAATTGCACATATAAAATACAAATCAAATGCATTGGCAATTACATAAGATAAATCTATAGTGTGTGATTAAAGTATAAAACAACAACAGCAACAACAACAACAACAACAACAACAACTGGCTGCAAGTGTTATAAATAAGCATTGACTTGCACACAAGATGCTCGTAAATTAGATTTTATACGAACCTTGAATGGTATTGCCCATGCATAGTGAGCGATCCAAAAGAAATGCATTATATTCCGAGTGTCCACCGTCATGTGATTCGTGATGGCGCCAATGTCACTGAGGCCTGTGCGGAGCAGTCCAAATAAATTACATTTTATATTGCATGTTTAAGCTGTCGCAAATTAATGTTGGTTCACAAACATAAAAGTTAAGGCCAAAAAGATTTTCAGTGTAGTTCTATGGAGAACAAGTCAACGCATCTGAAGAGTTTTATTTATATTAAAAATATTAACAGTTTATTATATATAAATAAATGCAACAAAAGTGCACAAATTTAAATAATTAATTTCTTAATTTGAATTACGCAAATTAAAAAATAAAAACGTATCTAAATGATATTAAAATATTCTTATCTTATATATATCTATATCCTTAGAATGTTTTTTTTATCTTTTATATCTTTTACAAATATATCCTATTATTTAGAAATGTATTTCAGAAAATAATTAATTTCTATATTTACAAAATCAATAAACACTTCAAATTCATTTTTGTTTTTTTAAAAAAATCAATAAACACTTTAAATTTATTTTTGTTTTTTTGAGTGTAACTAACCTTTGGGTTAAATCCATTCAATATACACCAATGTCAGACTACTAAATCGAATTCTATTTTCGTCATAAAACCTGTTTTGCAATAAAACCAAATGCAAAAGCAATTTGGCTTTACCGGAGACTAAAACTACTCTAATTGCAACTAAAAACAAATCGCTATCCAATGGCAAAACACAAAAACAGTACAACTGATGTACGCCCAGAAGGGACCATGCCCACTTAAGCCAATTACACGTGGAAAATTTGTACAGCTGGCTGGCAGCCGAAAACACTTCACCCGTAAAACTTTCAATTAACACTAAACGCACATTTACCACTGTCAAACACGAATAGGTTTGATATAAGGGCATATGAAGTGTGTGGGGGGGGGGGGGGAGGGGAGAGAGGGGGTGGTTTTGGTCATTGCGTAATGCGGGGGGGCTGTGGAAGGAAGTTAGCAAAGCCAAACACTCACCGCCTGAACTGGCCGTTTGTTTTGATGTGGCATCCACCTCTGCAGGCGGCTTATCGTTGGGTGTTAACCTAGTGTTGCCATTTTGTTGCACAACAACAGGAGCAGCAGCAGCAGCAGCAGTCGCGTCATCATCATCATAAACATTAAAAGCGCCATTGTTGGCACAACCGCTGCTGGCGTTTAGAAGTAAACTTTTGCGATAAATTAGTCCTTGTAGCGATGTTTTAATCCTGATTCCCGTCATATTGAGCACATGCGTGGAGGCCTGCGACAATGCGGCCTGCGCCAATGCAGCCAACAGCACCAGCCAAGCAATGCTCCAGCCATTTGTTAACAAATCCGACCATCTGGCATAGTAAATTCTCACATCGCCAATGCCAATACCAATACCAAATCCACCATCAACATCATCATCATCATCATCATAGTAGTTGTCATAGTAAACAACATCTGTGGCCGCATTAGGGCCACTCGTTGGCCCAACTCCCGCTTGTATTGATCCATTGGCTGCAGCCGCCTGTGCCGCCGCCGCATAGAGTCCTTCAATATACTGCACTATTTGCTGGATGGCAAGTGGACCAATCAGTGCAAATAAATCGCCGGTCAACTTCAAAATGCCGCCAAATGCAAACATTCGCCAACTGTTGTTCATATAACAATACCAAAGCGATGGCGGCGAATTCGATTTTTTCTATTAATAAAAAAATTAAATTAAAATAATAAAATATGTGTACCTTTAATATCTTAATTAAGCTATATTCCTTAATTTAATTAATATTGATTAAATTGTTATATTCTTGTATTGTACTGTATAAATAAAACCTTACAATTTCTAGATGTGCCACTAATAAAATATATTTATCTTCAATTATCAAAAAATTTATTTTTTTCTTGTTACTTGTTACAATTTGTAAATAATGCATTTCAATTAATCAATTAATTAAATATTCATGTGCTATTCAGTCAATTAATCCAATACATTAACTTGCTCTACTTCAATGATAAAAAACATTTTTGAGTCGTGCATCTCAATAATTACTTATTTAATTACTTTTAAATATTGATGGCCAATTTTTGGTGTATCAATAAACACCAAAATGAATACGTTCGTTTGGTTTGCTTTTTGCATACAATTCAATGTTCACTTTAACCATTAAGTATACGCCGCTTGGTTTGTATTAATAGCAATAAATAATTTAAATAATTAATGCCAGACATTTAATATATCCTACGGCTTCTTTTGTAATTTACACGCCCTGTTGCCATTTTTGTCATTAATATTGCGCACAAAGTGCGGCAAATAAATTCACATTGAAAAATACACCAAATAATAATTACCCAAAGGTTCAATTTCGACTTGCTGCTATCCTATTTTTTAAGTTAATAACTTGTAAGTTTATTTTTAAATTATATTATCTTATATATATATTATATAATTATTAATAGACTAAATAGTGAGATGTATCATTTTGACTTTGGCATACATCATAGCCACTTTTCGTCATTTTAGGCTCAAAGGGTACAATTAAAGTAAGCAAACTGACAATGGCCAAACTTTCACTTTGTTATCAAG
This sequence comes from Drosophila multiciliata, assembly GCA_037043605.1. Classification (NCBI taxonomy): domain Eukaryota; kingdom Metazoa; phylum Arthropoda; class Insecta; order Diptera; family Drosophilidae; genus Drosophila; species Drosophila multiciliata. Next base: position 904,919 of record JBAMBF010000103.1, on the reverse strand, counting down.
CAAATGGCCGCATCTCTGGCTATATCTATATATATATATATATATATATATATATTCGTGTGTGTTTTTTATTTCCATTAATAATTTATAGCCCTTATCCTACGGCGACGTTGCATTTAAATAAATAATTAAGCAATTTGCGTGTTGTGCTTTTTGCAAATTAAATACAATATTTTCTTAATGGTAATTCAACAGAACCAGTTGGCCAGGCCATGCCGGAAAGAAGTCTCAATTGTAACCGGTTTCTGGCCTGAGGCAATCAATTATTTAATTGCGTTTTTGTAAATGTATGCTTTGTAATTAAAGGCACAGTTCGCTTTAATGGGTTAATAAATAGGTCATAATGTTTATTCAAAAGTACGTTATTTAATTAATATGATTAATAGCACAGCGCGAGTAGTTCAAAATTATAATGAGATCGACTTTGCTCCGGATTTACTCACCACTTTCTCTGTGTATATATATAGAAATCGATCATAATGCGCTCGAGCACTGTCTTCTAAACGCATATGTCCCAGATCCTCCAGTTCGAGCGGTTCTTTATAGCCCAGCCAGAGCAGCGATGTCAGCCACCAGAAACAGGTCTTGGAATAGAATGTGGCAAGCGTATGCTTATAGCCAATATTCTCATAATCCTCCAGATAATCGTCTCGATAGCGCTGCATAGAGAATATATATTCATGTTAAATTCAGTATTTCTTAGATACGAACTAAGAACTAAGTTAAAGCTTCAAAATAGAGATTGCAACTTGAAGTGACAGGCTAAGAAAGTTTGCAGTGTTATTTTGTGTCTTCTCTTTGCACATTTCATGACCAGAAGTAAACAAAGCTGTGCGAAACTAGACCATTACTCAAAAGCATTGTGGCAACTGGTCTTAAGTCCTGAGAGCGAATTTAACCGTTTTTCCCCATCCACTCCCGTTGCCAAGTGCGGCATGCAAAATGACAAGTTAGCATTTTGTTGCCTCGTGACTAGCGTGTGTTCCTGTCACTTGTAGTTGCTGCAACGCTGCACTTAATCCCGAACGGGTATATTACCAGGCAAAGGTTAAAAATCCGTGATAAATAATAACAATTAATTAATTATTTAAAATAATTACTAATTGTAATTGCAAGAGGATTTAAATTGAAAGAGGCTTTAAATAAAATTCAAATGTGTATAAAATCAATTAAGATTACAACTTTAATTTAATAGTTACCACTTTAATTATGGCATCAATAAATACATTTAAATTGAAAGTAATTGTAAGGTATTATTAAATGATAGCAAATTTCAATAATAAAGTAAATGTGATGGAAATCCCAACTTTTGATGCGAATTCGAATAAATTATGTATTTACTGGAAAGTGATATAAATATAAAAGAATTGTAATCATATGTCTGAACTGTCAAGTTTATTTTTGTACAGGGCATTTTGTTATCTCTCAACACTTGAATTTTATTTTTTTCACTTTTTTGTTGTTGTTGTTTGTGGAATGCAACACGTTTTGTGAGCTGCTCAACGCATTAACAATGGCACTTCGTCTGTGCAGACTTTTGGCCTTTCTTTTGTGAGTCTTTTGTTGAGTTGAAGCTGTTGCTGTTGCCAGTTTCTGTTGCCAGTTTTGTCAGCTGTCATTTGTTGTGGCATTTGTTGCACTTAAGCGCCGTCTAAAGCCGTTGTTTTTGTGGCACTCGACGTGCGGTCAAGCACGCAACGCCTTGAAGTATGCATTTGGCTTTGGCAAACTGGCATAAATAAAATATTTGCGGAGCACAAAATGCTTTGAGAGCAGCAAATCTGCGCTTAACCTCAATTAAAATGTAAACATATTAAAATCCAGCTACAATTCCATTCTCCATTCCCCAGCCCCCGCTAAACAACAATAATCCCCTGTTAAATTAAATAAACCCTTTGCATTGTCATTGTGAGGCAAGTGCTTTACTTTCTCCTCCTCGGCTATTTGCTCAGCTAATTTAACGCACATCCTCTTCCCTGTCCGCCCACAATGCAAATGCAAATTGCACTGAACACACCCCCTCGGCCCACTCCCCCATCCAACTTATCTTCTCTCTGAAACACAGACTCACACAATAATTCGCCTAACCCAACATCCGTTTCAAGCAACAACAACAACAACAACAATAAAACCATCAAAATCCGCATCCGCCTTGCAGCAAGCCCCCAAAAACATTAGGGTAACTCTGAATCGTACAGATAAAGTAGTCCCTTTATTATTAACATATATAATCAAAAAACCAAATAATTATCAAGTTGAACTCTTTTGGCATTTTTAATACTAACTACAGAAAAATCTGTTTGGAAATTCAGCAACACAAATTAAACTATACCTAAATAAATAATTTAAGAAAATAAAATAAAATTCAATAAATGGCTAAATGAGTAAAAGTAAAAACAAAACTTAAAAAAATACACAAATTCGAATATTGAGTGCTTAAATTTTAGTACTTAATACTTAGACAATTTGTTAAGTCATAAATGAATTTAGTAACTCATCTGCAAAATTAAAGTTTTGCTTGAAAAACATTAAATGTTTATTAGCAGCCTTATTAAATGAATAATGCATTAAATGGACATTAGTTTATATTGATTATATAGATAGTTTGATTAACTTTAAAGCGTATGCAGTGGTTGAGCAAGCTCCATTAATAGTTGCCCCATCGCAGTAGTTTGTATTTTGAAGTTTTTGTTTAGCGTTGCATGGCATTATTTGTTCACTCCCCGGCTGACATTCCCATTTTGCAAGAGGCGCTACACGGGCAACGCCGCAAACTGGCTTTATTAAAATTATGCAGTGCATGGCGGCAACCAAATTAGGTTGGCTCTTCTCCGGGCATTCGAGGAGTGGCAAATAAAGGAAAAGCACGTGAAGCGGCATTTTGTCAGTGCCACAGTTTCCGGCTGCTTATAGTTATGAGCGGACGGAAGTGTATTTGCGCGGGGGGGAAATGTTGACAAATGCCCATCGTTCAATTGTACGCCATAGGCAGCTACTCAGTTTTTAGAGCTCCAATCGTTTATGCAACGTAATTCCATTGGTTGAATGGGGCAACTACACAAAAAAAAAAAACTCCCAAGGCTCCACTTACAAAATATGTAGGGCGTCATTCAAGCGAAAGCACAGAAATTTGCATATAGTTTTTTTTTTTGGTGGCTTTTGCCGAAACCAAAGTTTGCCTTTCAATTGGCTTTTTAGCCTCGGCTGGCATTGATTTGATGTTTGATTATAAGTCATACGACATGTGTACGAACATGTCAATGGAAAAGTTAAGAAACTTGCCTGTGGGTTAAGTGAATACCAAGCATGCCCACACATAAATTAACCAGGAAATAATCAATAAGGGGCATATGGAATGAAGCATCCATCTGCATACATTTACTGTACACGTAATGCATATTTCCAAAGTAAACGAAAAAAGGCTTAAAAGAAATGCATATCTCTGAATGTCTTTCGCGTTTCATTAAATTTCAGTAAGACTTATCGAAGAGACAAGTAAAAAAAATAAATACAGTACAACTGTCAATATTACTCTTTTTGAAAATGTACGATATATGAGATGTATCTATATCTGTATATACTTTAAAAAGTTTTTAATTTTTAAGGAATTATCTAGAAAGTTGTATTTTTATTCGCCTCTACACGAAAGCATGTTTTAGTTGAGAAATAGAGGGAGATCTCTTCAATTAAAAAATTATATATACATTTAAATGCTCGACTTCCAATATCCTGTGGATACATGTCGATAGAATGAGTATGAATATAAGAATACGTTTTGGGAAATTCTATTCCGCACATCTTGAAATTAAGAATTAGATATGAATTGAAAAGCTCTGCCTATCATTTTGTGTTTTATTTCTATCGAAAATCGAAGAGTGCCGACAAAGGCAGTTATCGATGAAAGAAACTTGATTTGCTTACGAGCTCAATCTTAGCTCAGTCTCTGACGGAGAACCAGACAAGCATGGCTATAGCGACATATATAGACAGAATATATATACCTTTTGGCATTGGAGGTGCTTCCGTCTACCTGATACAATTTTATATACATGGCATACAAAAATTATATTTGTAGAATACGAATCAAAGCTACTTTCAAGATCTACTTTATATAGTTCATTCCATTTTGTATTTCTTACACACAGCAACTAAGTATGCAACATTTTCTTTAAACTTTCAACATTAATATTTGATATCTAAATTTTTTCTGGCAAACACAAACCCACACACACAGCCACCCCCACTCACAGAGATGCATTAGAGTGCAGTTGTGGGCTACTCTCGTATGCGCATTCGCCTTAAAGTATGCAACAGCATTAGTACATTTGGCTGCATAACAATGACTAAAACAAGCTGAGATACAAGTTGGGGCAAAGCCTCTGGCGTCGTCTCGCTTATGGCCCACAGAGCCGGCACCTGCGTTGGCGTTGCACGGCATAAGCCAACGTAAACTGCAAGTTTTATATGAAGAACATGCTGGTCTCTGCCCCCGCATACCCCTGGCCTGAACCACACTTTCTTTGCATGGCCAAAAATGTAAGCAACAAAATCGCCCAATGTAACTTTAATGTTTTTATTTGCTTTGCTACTTTTGGGCGCTTATTGCTTTGCGCCTCTTTTAGCTGCCTGTTGTTGTTGGCTGTTGTTGTTGTTGTTTTTGTTCTTGGTTTGTTACGGCTGAATATCTGTGCATTTGTGTGGCAAGCTGTGTGTCCTGTGTGACTACTTTGGATTTCCGGTCTCAAGCGGAAATAATGTCAAGCATGAGGAGATACAGCGACTGAAGGCCTCCTCGGCGACCACATTGCTTGCCTTCGTTCTTATTCCGTTTAAATATTTAACTATCTTTTGGGCCATATTATATGCATGCACTTTAATTCGATAATGCGACTAAAATCAGGCATGTCGAAACATTACAGAGATATGTGAGATACTTGCTTAAAACTACTTAAAACCACATTCAAAAACTAATTCAAAATAAGCTGACCGTTAAAAAAATTAAACTAAAATTAAAAGTTCACTTTAAGTAAAATACTTAAATTGAAAAGTTTGTAGGTTCAATTAAAAATAAATTAAAATAAAATATATCACCAATTTTTAATATGTATTTGTTTTCGTTATATTTTAAAATGAATGAAAATAAATACAAATTCAATAATTAATTCCTAGTATGTAGTTAGAGAAAATTCGAGTAATCAATTTAACACAAGTAATTTTTAAAATTTAAATATTCTTTAAAAGTAAAAAAATGAGAAAATTCAATAGCTTATTCCGGCTAAACTCACTCACCTCGCTATAAATGGTGTATCCGTCGAGTATGGCTAATGTCAATAGGCAAACCGTTGTTAGGCTGACTAGGCAAGGTTCCAGCTCAAAGATGTCCTCATGGTAAACAGCCTCGGATAGTTCATCGAAGCGCAGGAAAAAAATTAACATTTCCATGGCAATGCTGCCATACAAGAAGGCTGTGAAATGAGACACCGTTTGATTAATTCCCCTCGAAATATCAGTATGATACACGCAGCTGTACACACACACACACACACACATAGACACACATACATACCTGTCATCTTTTTGCGCTCCAGCACGCGATGAAAGCACATTAGCATAATTGTCAACAGAATTGCGGCAAGTGCATTCCACACAGCGCCATCGCCAACGATGATCAAAACATTAAGCTCCCTGGGCGTGGGCTCAAAGAGACGCTTTAGCTCCTCATCATTGCGTTGGGGCAGCAGACTTCTGGCCAGCTCCAGACTGTTAACGGCCAGCAGCAGCAGCGAAACAGCTGCGCGAAAATTGTGAAATGCTAGCAAAGTTTTATGGCACCTGCAACGAAAGCAGAAACGATAACATAAACACAACAACAAATCACACACATACACACGCACACACACACCCAAAACGTTCAGAAAGAGCCAATGAATAGATAATGTTGGCATAGGTATACACTGTACAAATTTTCAATTACATTTTGAAGCACTGTTTGTAAATAAATCATTTAACATAACATAATAAATATTGTTCACACTTTTAGTAAACCATATTTGCCATTAATCATATAATTTAAATTAAATGTATTTAACGAAAATAAAATTTATAATTCTGGTAAATTTTGATTAGTGGTTAAATTCACTTGTTGCACTAGAGAAATTGGATAAATAGGAATGCCACATGTAATTCAAAATTAATAGTAAAAATCAAAAAATAAAATCATATTCATTTCTGATGTAGAAGTAAGCAATAAATTATTTATTAATATTCCTAAATTAAAATTAACTTAAGATTAAACTCTCTTACTCTTTATCTCTATATCTATCCCTCAGTCTGTCCATTTTTAAAATACTAAATAAATATTGCACCATTTCATATATTGATATTTTATTCCTTATTGAATTTAAATTTACAAAAATTTAAATTTTAAATAATTGTGAACTACTTTTAATTGTGAATCGCTTGCGTTTGACAATATTTTGGACTCTGTAAGTGGAACGCAGGTTGAATACAAGTGGATACCACAAGTTAAGTAGTGGATAAAGCTTTGCTCGCATTAATACCACAACGTCAACAATTTTGAGTTTAATTAAGTGGAGTGGCAGACGAGGTGGACCAGGTGGACAGACCAACACGCAGACAGTTAGCCAAAGGAGCAGACGCTCGACTGTCTGCTTGTGTGTGTGTGTGTATTAGTGTTTTTGCGTGTGTTCTTTGTAATTGCCACAATTATATTCAAGTGTTTATCACGCCTCTCTTTGTACAGCTTCTCTGGGATACGGCCTGAATTTCAGTTTCCACCAGCACGCCTCCTCCACTGAGAGCTGCTCGCACAGCTGTTTGTCTGTTTGTCTGTTTGTCGGCTTGTTGGCTTGTCTGTTAGTCTGTTGTCTTTGTGCCGTCTGCCTGGCCATAATCTTAAGTGTGATATATGGCGCCCACTTGACTGGCGCACTTTTTGATTGCGTTGCCATGGTTGCTTATTCAAAAATAAGCTAACAAACTTTTAATTGCCACAAAGTGGAGTGTCCCACTGTAGATTATCCTATATCTGGGCATTTTCTCCAGTTGTATTCAGTTAAGTTGCATAATTAAAGAAAAGTATGTGCTTAGGATATAATAGACAGAAAGAAGATTATTATTTAATCATTGAAATTACTGACTTGATTTAGAAATCTGTTGCTATCACAATAATAATAGTATAACTAGTAATATATAAATAATAGTATATAAGTAATAATAAATAAATAATAAGAATAAGAAAGCGCAGTAATAATAATATTATTATTTTAAAAACATTTTAGTAATAAGCTAAAACTCACCAATAGATATAAAAACTATTTTTTGCCATTTAAACTTTAAATCCTAAATTACTTTTTTGCAAAGTTTCGCTACATAGACACTTAAATTTGATTTAGTTCCGATTGCCCGATATAAAATGGAATAACTTAGATAATAGTAAAATAGATTTTGCCCCAAGACCCAATTCCAAAGTCACTGATAGAAAATACTACCAAAAAAAAGTGTTTTCTTTTCGCTCGTTTTTTTTTTGTCACGAAATTTATTTAATGATGTGCAAAAATGTGACATACTTTTTGGCTGCACAACGTGAACATTTGCACGTTTGCACATGGTAGCTTCAAAAAGACAAATAACTATGACTGGGGGAGAGAGCAGGGGCAGGTGGTGGAGTCAGTAGGGATCGGGTGGGTAGCAGACAGTTAACCTGCGTCTGCAATGCCGTTGAAATATTATTTATTGCGTACACTGTTGCATACTATTTGGCGCAATGTTGTGCTCAGTGCACAGGAGTAGGTATTTATATATATATATATATATGTATATATACATATACATATGTATATAAGTTTAATATGCAGCTTCTGGGCTTGCGAATACAATTGTGGCTTGTTTTTAATATTTTAGCTCGCCGCCAATTTTTTTTTATATTATTATTTTATTTTTTATTTTTTTTTTTTGGTGTCTAGTGGGTGGGAGTTTTATTTATTGTGCACACAGGCAGTCTATAAATTTAATGAAAAATGCCTGACTTGACAGCCGGCAGAGGCGTGAAGACACTGAAGACAGTCGACAGACGACTGGGAGCGAAACGCGTCGCTTACATATTAATTACATTTTTGACCGCTCTAAAAGTGCATGAATAATTGATTTCAATTTTTTGAAAAAATTCGTGCACAATGTGCACATTTTGGTTATTCGGATTCTATGATTTTTACTATTTTTCGCCACAATGTGCATTTTGATATAACTTACAAAAGTATAATAAAAAGAAAATGAAATTGAAAACTATTTCAATATTATTTACAATTTAGCACTTTGATCATTTTTAGTTGTTCATTTTCTGTTGCTGAACCATTTTATTTTCATTTGTTGTAATATTTGAAATTAATAGTCGTTGATTGAAAAAATACGAGCAGCTATATAATTTCTATGTCGGCTATTTGATTGTGTGTATCAATTTGTTGCCAAAAAGTTGATAAATTAAATTTCATTGTGCCGTGATGATTGCACTTTTCTATTTGGGAAGATAAATTTTCATAAAATGCAAAATATTTCTTTAATTTCAAATGAACTACGTGTTTGGTGTCTATTAAGCTGCAAACAGCATAAACTTTAAAGCACATAAAATATTTTAAATTATTTAAAAATCCACAAAAAGTAGCAAAACAACTTATACAGTATAATTTAGGATTAGTTAAATTTAATCTACCACTTTCAATATATTTTATATTCCAGCTTAATAGAATGTCGTTGGACTTTAAGGCCAAACACATGTTCTCTTTATAAGCGAAGTTCAAAAAATATGTATTCCATCAATATACCCATAAATCCGCGACAAACAATAAGGTTACAAAAAAAGACAAGATTTCTTCTGTTTTCCATCCGAGCTAGAGGATTGTAACAAAACATCCTACCAACATAGATACTCCAGAAACAGAGCTTCCATTACAAAACAAATTAAAGTACACATCGTCTATAATAATACAATTGAAACTCATGATATAACTCTTGAAATTATGGGATTCCGTAAGATCTAAAAAACACTTGAAAGAGACCTTGAGTTTTCTATTGAACTAGTCAATATTTGGTAAATCGAAGAACAACAGACAAACAATATCAAAACACAAGTGTCTCACATTTGGAATGCAATTTATAGTTGCCCCTTGTCGTGAAAACATTGGTGTGCTTCTTCAAATGTGTGTGGCACACCTGCTGCCCCACAACCATTTCTTGGCCTGTTTACGTAAGGCAGGAGTGTAAAATAACGAAAATCGAATAAAAACTGAAAATAGTCGAATCTAAACTCGCCCGCTGCAGCACATACAAAATTAAATATACCTCTGTGTGTTCAAATTGGAGCAACTGATTTGTTTACCAAATGATCCAAAAATACCAGAAAATTGCATCGAAATGTAGTTGCAGTTGCAGTTGTTGTTGTTGTTGCAGTTGTTGTAGTTGTTTTTTTTTATGTTGTTGCATCTGCAGCAGTTGCCTTGGCACGAGACGCTATTTCTCAAGTGCCGGATATATTATGGCAATCGGGAGTTGATTTTTTGTGAATGAGCAGAGCGGGGCACTCGCGAGTGCCACAAATTGTTTGTTTTGCTGCTGCAGCTGCATTTGTTTTTCTTAATGCACTTGATTCAAACAGTTTGTTGATGCACATCGATACTTTTTTGAGGGCGGATTGGAATTATTCCCCAGCACTTACAGAAGTGCTATAAGTTCGATTAGTTCCGGATATCAATGATGTTTGAAATGAATCCAAGTGGCTTTAAATTAATCTGGAATTGCCTCAAGTGTGTGTGTGGTAAATGTGCGGAGATCTGAGCATTTATATTTAAGCCATTTGACTTATTACTTTAACGTGCGATTTTTGCATCTATTCTATTCTATTCTATTTATTCTAAACTGAGTTGCTTATTAATAGTAATTTATTGTTTTGTTACAAAGGTGAAGCTATGGAAAAATGTGACTTCAAGGGTCCCCTATTTTCAATTGATAGAAGTGTATAATAATTCAAAAGGAATTTAAAGATTATAGCTGACTATTAAGAAACAAGTATTAATTTCACAATCGAAAAAGAATCAAATGCCTTACAGAAACTTATCATTAAACTAGAAAACCAATATGGAAATGCATTCTATTAGCCTGGAATTTGTGTCCAAATTGTCTTTGTGCAATTGTCTAATTGATATACTTAATAATTACCAAACTCACATAACGAGGACTAATGTCAACTGGCATAATCCCAGTGCATAACCAACTATAGTTCTGTAACTGTATAAATATTTGTGCCACATTCCTAGGCATTTGATTAAGAGTTTACTTCAATTAAAAGCATTGCATCGACCACAGATAAATATGACAACAAATATTGAAATGACAATGCGGACAATTGTTTAACGTTTTGCTGGCTGGTTGCCGCTTCATTTTGCAGCTGCTGGCGGCAAGTCAGATGATGATGAAGATATATATGCGCATATTGAATGACCAATGACCAATGATCCAGCTACCATCCAAAACATGCAGCAGCATGCCGCATGCAACTCATTTCATTTACGACCGTTCAATGCCCACTGAGCCGATGACAAGTCCAAATAACCAAAACAGAACCAACGAAATTCCTATGAAAACTTGTACGCCTCTTGATTACATGCTTGTTTACCATACACACATATGCATATATAGCTGTATGCAAACTGGAGTAAACTTTTATTAATTGAGCGGGTATATAGAAAACAAGACACACAAACAATAATAATAATATATCCAGAAAGACTTCAATGATGACGACGCAGTGCAACCACAGACACGGCCACAGCAACTGTCAGTGGGACAGAGCCGTAAGTGTCGCCACCTCCGACAACAATGTTCTTTGATCAACAAACAAACTAAATATGCGTCTTTTTATACACTTGCCACAAATTCATTAATTAATATGCAAAGGGGTGTTTAATAATGAAAAATAAGATGCGAAATATACTCAAATTTATTATAAGTAGTAATTATTAATAGAAATGAAAAAAGATTTATTTTTGTTAGAGTCATCAACATAAATTTAATGACAAATCGTTAATTGTCGAACAGTTAAAATTTATAACTATTAATGTTAAAAGTAAAATTTTTAATTATAGCTATTATTAGGACCATAAATATTCCAGAAATATATGTAAAGTTAGAAACCTAATTGAAATTTCACTTTTTTAACTGAAATGCAATTATCTTTAACTTAAATTCAAGGTAAATTAAAATATTGTTATTGTTATTGTATTTTGCTATATATTAATATATTATATGCTACTACCATTAATCGAACCTTAATTAAACTAACCTTACTCAACCTAAACTCTATTAAAACCATCCCACAAAAAATAACTCAGTTTTAATAAGCTTGTAAATATTATTTTCATCAAAATATATAATTATAAAAACTATTACTACTTGAGCCATGTGAGAGTATTTTTGCGTCGACGTTTTAATTAATATGAATTCAGCATTTAGTGTTTATGAAATTGCTGGAGTCTATTTTTCATTTGACTTATGCCATTGGCTGTCAGAAAATAATTCAAATGATTTTGCAACTCGATTTAGATTTCATGTTTTGTGTCGATGTCGGCGTCGGCATCGTAATTTGCTATAAATGAAAATGTATCTATGGACTTGTATCTTATATTTACATTTAGCTATCCATATATCTGCGTATCTGCATCTGCACATACAGGCTTGTCATTGTCATCATGCAGTCAGTCAGTCATTCGGTCATTGGGCAAGTGTCTGGGGACGTATAAAGGCCAATTTTAAACATCGCGCCATGAGATTTTCACAAAAATATATAATCACAACAATTTACTAAGAAAAATGAATGGGAAGAGACGACTCTACATGGAAAGTAATACGTAAAGCAAATTTTCAGTATCATTGTTGTTCGTTTTTGGGGAATAGACACATAGATATATACATACATACATACATATATATTCAACAGCTGGCCTAGCGCCACATGAGTAATACGTATGCCTCGCAAACCCCATGCCCAAAAAAAAAAAAAAAAAAAAAAAAAAACACATGTATATTCAAACACAGCGTCGGTTTGCCGTCTTTGCAGATTGTTTATAAATGCATGCGCTATATTTAAACAAAAAGTTCACATTTGCTTATGCGTCTAGTATATTTATATGGCATTTAATCACAGTCGCAAAAGAATTACAATGCTTTTCTCAGTAAAGATACTGACTGCTTTAAGATGAATTTGAATAGCTGATACTGATATTGTATATCATTTTAATCAATTACATTTTGCATGTACATTTACTGTAGAAACCGACATGATTATTAGCATTTAATAAAAGTACAAATAATTAACTGAAGCATTTCATTCATGCATTCATATCTTTCTTCAAATCAATTTGTCATAATTCAATCAAACCGGACGCTGCCAAAATGTTAATTGGAAATGAATTCAAAAATATTATACGTGACTAGAAAAACAAAAAAATAATTTTACAAATCCACCCAATAATTCAATTAAGTTTGCAAGGGTGATGAATCAATGAGCAAAATTCAAAATAAATACTTTGAGAGCATATAATCAAATTCCATTGTGCAAAAACTATAACCAGTAATTAGAAATATTATCTTTACTGTTTTCAATCAATAATAAAAATTCAGAACATTCCCATAAATACCAATTGGCGTACATTGGATTTTGATTAAGCATTCATTCGTTACCATTTCAAAATAGGTCATACAGCTTTCAAACATCTTCCACATTTACAATTACTTGGCGTGTAACCAAATAAATATAACTCGAATAAAAATATGTGGAAATTCGACATAACAGCGCTGTTTCAAGCAAAGAAAATATGAGTTTTTTGTAAAACTTTCCAGCAAAAAATCCAAAGTTTAAGAAATATAAAATTTGAATATCTTTTACGCCAAAGAGTTCCATCAATTAGTCACGAAATTTTCCAATTTATGTTCCAATTCGTTTTTAAAATAGTTTCCCATTTAGATGAGCTTCACTGACGCAGAATGAACCCAAAATAATGGAAAATTAATATGGTTGAAGCATTCATATTTGTGTATTCGGCAATGTAGGACACATTTTTCATTAATGAGATACAGATTTATGGCTCTTTGGCGTTAATAAATACATATATTCAGCTGGCATGCAAATACAATTGAAAGTAATTTAAGAGAGCGGGAATTTAAAATCGAAATAGATGTTAATAGATATATAGATACAAATATGTATGTATGTAGTATTTGTATTAAATGAAATATTCTTAGGTTTAAAGGAAATACTTAAAGTTAATCATTAAACTATTGCAGTTTTAGATTATTTAACTTACCTTTCATATTTTCGACAGACATAAATGGCTGCTATAATCAGCAGAACTATGCAGAGGCAAGTTAAAAAGTATTTAACACGATCTATACCACAAATGTCGGTTTTCAAATTATCATATGTGGCACGTGCTGAAACATTTAACTGATCGCAGCGTATAAGGTTAAAGAACTGTGCCATTTTCTCGTTTTTTATACATTTAATATCATTATATTGTGCACAAGTATTAAAATTTTATCGATCTTTTATGTATATATAGATTCACTTTGTATACAACAAATATATTTATATATGTTTCAACAGTCCAGTATCACTTTGTATACACTCCAAAGATTTGGCGCATCTGAGATTTAAAATTTGGAAACCTCACTAAAATTATAATGTAAACAAATTATTTCGCAATTACAAATATACGCAGCAATTAGTTAACTCAATTGTTTTCGGCTTGAATTTTCCAAACGTCAATTTTGATTTCAAATACACACATATTCCAAGTATGTATGTATGTAGGTACTATTGACGTTTGTACGTAATTCTTTTAGTTTTGACTTTTTATCGCAATTATTGTGAATATAAACAAAACAACAGAGACTGACAAATACACACAAAGAATGTGCGCACGTTTTGACTGATTCGAAGAACGGCCAAAAACTGTTCTGCTTACAGCCTTAGCCGTGTAGAGCTGCCCAAACGTCTGCAGCCAACGAACGGAACGTACTGAAAGAAACGGTATACATTTAATAAGAACTCTCGCCGAGAAGCTGTGCGTGCGTGACTGAGAGACAAAGAGTGAGCAAGTAAGAGAGCAGGCGAGAAGACGAGCAGGCAAACAGGCGAGCAAACATGCACGTGCAAGATCATGCAAAAGCTCTCTCGTCATTTCATGTTCTTATACCTTGCACAACATTCTAATTGGTCAATGCCTTTATAAAGGGTATATAGTGTATAGTGTGTGTAAAAATGATTTCATTGCTCATATGCAAAAGTTACTCTGATCCAGCAATTTGATATCAAGTTTAAATCAATTTGCAGCACAGAATAAAGTTAGAATAATTTAAAAAGGTTTTAAGTTTATATGGTAGTTAATTATTAATTAATTCATTTTAATTATTTAAATTAAAAAGATATATATTTTTATATTTATTTATTTCAGGGTATCGTCTAGTTGAGCATACCTCTCCAAATTACTTTATTATAATGTTGCACAAGCTTCTTTTTGCTGTTGTTTTGTGTGTGTGTGTTTTTTTTTGTTTACGAATGTTTTGCTTATTTGCCGGCATGATCTAATTCTCTCTGTGCCACGCCGCAGTTTGAGAGTCGCAGTGCTTGTCAAACCACATTATATGCAAACCAGTTCGAATTTCGGTCAATTGCACTCGGTAAATGCATTTTACTGCTTTAAAGTAATAGTTTTCTCATTTGATATTTAGAAATGGTGCAGGTAAGTTATAAAATTGATAATACAGCTTTCAGTTGTCAACGAGCTGCCGTCCACAAAATAAAATAATCAATTAAAATCCAAACGAAAATTATTCTACAATTTTAAATAAAGTTTTTCTCATTGCATTCTGCACTTCTTCTTTTCAGTACACTGTAATTTGCTCACTGCTTATGCTGTCGACTCAGCTTCTCCAAGTAAGTAATAAATATATTTAAAAAAAATCAAAAAGTTTTCCCATAAAAAATAATTTTAATATTCTAAAATGTAATTACAAATATATAAATCTTTTGTAGTATTTCGTCAACAAATACGGGAGAACATTTTATTTAAAAAGGAGAACAATTTGATATCTAAAATTTAAAGTTCCAACAGATTTTTTATTAACAAACATATTAAGCGCTCAATATGCGAACTTGCTTTAAATTTAACAACAAATTGCTAACAGTCCAAATCTTCGAAATGCAGGCGAGGCAATGTAATTCGGATGCCCCAAAGTTTAGGCCTACTGTGCTGGTGCATGGCGGAGCTGGAGCTATACGCGATGAAAACGTGGCTGTCGCCAGGCTTGGCGTGAAGCGAGCGGCCATCAAAGGGTATGAGGCACTGCAGCAGACGGGCAGCGTGCTGGACGCCGTGGAGCAGGCGGTGAGACTCATGGAAGAGAATCAGAATTTCAATGCCGGCTATGGATCCGTGCTGACGTGGCAGGGTGATGTGGAAATGGATGCGTCCATCATGCATGGCGCACATTTGGAGGCAGGCTGTGTCTCTCTGGCTCGTGACCTTATGTATCCCATATCGCTGGCCAGGCGCATTATGGAGAAAACTCCGCATCGGTACATGGCAGGTGAGGGCGCAATGCGCCTAGCCGTAGCCCAAGGATTCGATATACTGCCCAAGGGTGCGCTGGTCACAGAAAAGGCGCTCAAGAACTTGGAGATGTTTAAGGCCTCCTTCAATCGTACGCATGATGGCCAGTTATATGGTCCCCCCGGCACTGTTGGCGCTGTGGCAATTGATGCTTGCGGCAATGTGGCAGCAGCGACATCCACGGGCGGCATGATGGGCAAACTGCCAGGTCGGATTGGCGACTCCTCAGTGCTGGGTGCCGGCACGTATGCAGACAATGAATCGGGCGCCATATCAGCCACCGGGCACGGTGAAACCATAATGGGTTTTAATGTTGCCTCTCGCATATTGGCACTGGTGCAGCACGCCAATCAGACGATACAGCAGGCCACGGAACACGTCTTGCAACAGATGACCAAACGTTTCAATCAAACAGCGGGTGCAATTGCCATTGATCATCGCGGTCAGCTGGGCATATACTTCACATCGAGGCGCATGTGCTGGGCCTATCAGCAAGTCAACGAGCTGCACTCTGGCATTGATGCTGGCGAAGATGTGGTCGAGACTGTGGGCGAACCGCCTAATGTTTAAGGTACATAAGCAGTAAGGATCAGATCAAATTTTATACGTTTTGTGGTTCTTACGTGAGCTATATTATATAGTGATTCGAATAGCAGCAAAAAAGGTTTTGAAATTTAACTCTGCAAATTTAGGTGATCAATAATTTATATGTATTTTGATGGGTATCAATTATAATTACAAAAATACAATTTTACCTAACTTACAAACACAAATAGAAGATGGATACAAGTTCAAGCTGGGCGCAGCCAGCATTAAATTAAAATAATAAGTCATTCCTCAGGCAAATTGCAATTTTCTGCGCTGCAAGTCAAACTGAGCAGCAATAATCACAGCTGCCACAAATGGCAAACAAGCTACGCGACACGGATTGCTCTTCTATGAAAAAAACCAGCGCCTGGGTGCAGGTGAGCTCGTGTTCGTTTATCCGCTGTTGGATGAGTTGCTGGAGTTGTGGCTTATCTGCTGCATGCTCAAAACACACCCCACACTCGCAGCTGTATTGGAATTTGTTGCGCTGCAGCGATTTAATCAAGCACACGGGACACAGCAGTGGAAGTTCTTTGGCATTAACATCGGGCTCAGTGTAGAGTGCTTCCAGATTCTGCTCCTGGAGCGCATACCATTCGTTGACATCCGATAGCAGTTCTTCGTAGACATTTTGCTCAAGTTCCAAATCCTGGTCCAACTCATTAAGTTCCAAGCGCAAAATCTGCTCCAGTTCCGACTGCAATCAATTTACATTAATTCATATTTTGATTATCATATGTTTTGTGATTTACCAATTCCATTTTGCGATTTCCATCCACATTGTCCTTGCGTGCATTTATAATGCGAATGCGGCATTTCTTTTAATGAGAAAACAGAAAATGTAATTCTTTGCTATAAACAAATCACACTTGGCGCACCTCCCGCAGCAGTTCACGCAATTTTGGTCCTCCCAAACGCTGGCGCTTGGCCACATCTTGTGCTCGACGCTTTTGCTCAACGCTTGTGTTGTAAACGACGCTGCTTGGACACTGCATTGCAACAAATACTTTGTAATAACACAATAAAAAATTATTTGGCTTATATTGTAATATGCGCGGGCAAGCATCAGCAGGCACACAGCTGTTTATTTATCGCTAAGTCGTTATCGGAATGCAACCCTAACCTAAATGTGCCTGTGCACAACACTGCTACCCAGGGTTGCTTTGAGCATATTTTGACATTTGCAACATGGCGCACTTCATGCTTCCGCTCTTTCTTTCCCTTTCTTTTACCAACGTGCATAGTGTCGAGTAAAAGGTTAGTGTACACTTTTTCAATTTTCTTAACGAAAACAACACATAAAATGTTGACAATTTGTGCCCCAAACAGATGCCAGCCCCGGCCGCTAAGAAACCAGCAGCTAAAAAGCTGCCCGCTGTGCCGGAATCCAAGCTAAAGTTCAGCAAGAAACAAATCGTCAAGCGTGTTTCGGAAACGAAACGTCGTCTGAAGCGTGCCGCTGTCGTTGCTCTGCGCAAGAAGGAGAATCTGGTGCGTGCCGAGAAGTACCAAAACGAGTACATCAAGTCCGATCAGCGCGAGATTAAGTTGCGTCGCCTCGCCAAGAGCCGTAACCAGTTCTATGTGCCCTCCGAGGCCAAGTTGGCATTCGTCGTCCGTATCCGCGGGTAAGTCATCAATCTCTTGCCGATCCCATCTGTGATTTTGCTAATTTCGATTTATCGGTTTTCAGTATCAACAAGGTGGCACCAAAGGTGCGCAAGGTTCTGCAATTGTTCCGTCTGCGCCAAATCAACAATGGTGTGTTCATCAAGCTGAACAAGGCGACCATCAACATGCTTCGCATTGCTGAACCCTACATTACCTGGGGCTATCCCAATCTGAAGTCGGTACGCGAGCTGATCTACAAGCGAGGCCATGTCAAGCACAGTCGCCAGCGTGTGCCAATCACCGATAACTTTGTTATCGAGCGCAAGCTGCGCAAGGCGCACAACATTCAGTGCGTTGAGGATTTGGTGCACGAGATCTTCACCGTGGGACCTCACTTCAAGCACGCCTCCAACTTCCTGTGGCCGTTCAAACTGAACACACCCACCGGTGGCTGGCGCAAGAAGGCCAATCACTACGTCAACGGTGGTGATTTCGGCAACCGCGAGGACAAGATCAACAGACTACTCCGCAAGATGGTCTAAAGTGCTACAGAGCAGTGCTTTGCAATGGAATAGTTAAAAACAAAACAAAACGGTCTGGCAACAGCGAAAGAAATAAAATTAACTCTTTTTTTAAAAGTATCCAAATGCCGTTCACAAAATATAAGTGTTTTTAGTTCTATGGTTAACCCTACTAGTCATTCAGTCAAAGTTCTCTATAAGTTCTAAGGATTCTAATGACTAGCCGAGCATATATCAAGTCATGTCCTTCATGAAACTTCGCAAATATCAGTATAGCTTCTACAGGCTGTGTTTATATCGGAGCCGGCCGTATCGGATATAATACTCATATTATTGTGTTCCTTATGTGCCAACGAAAAACTTTTTAGATTGAACTAGTTATCTAGTTAACAAAGAGTTCTTGTATGACCGACTTTTTTGTTTATTTACTTAAATAAACTCATTAATTATGCGAGTGGTTATTCTCATAACATTTAAACAAACCAATACATTAAAATGCTATTACTATATCATATTCTGTCATGGAAAGACTTATAGTGAAATTTGGATATTGGAAATTTGAGGTCCACATTGATATTTTATCTCAATTTCCTAAAATTGAGGTTCTTTGCAGATGAACAATTAAATTAATTGTAAACTCGCTTCACTGTAATTCTCCTGGTTGACCGGATTATATAGTCTTTATTTTTAAAACAGAAGCAGCATTCTTCATTTTTATAAGCTACACCTATTACTTGAATATCCACAAAAGTTTACTTAATATGATTCAGTTGGATGGCTTTGAAGCTTTCTCAAAAGCCGTATTTTTGCGAATAGAATTTCAATGAATAAACTAAAAACCCAAAAATGCGGGCTGTTAGCTGATCAAATGTACCCAAAAGTCCCCTGTGATTACCTTGTAAATTAATAACAGCAGCAAATAACAAGCGAAATATGTAGAGTTAACAGCAGCTTATACTAGGAGGCTGGCTCAAATGCAGGCGCATTGCAGTGGAAGCGCGCTATGATAATTCAAACTAATTATTATTATTAAGTATATGATTTTTATTTTTTTTATACAGACAACTGGAACAGTAATGTCAAATGGCCATGTCCATTTGAATTTTTCCATACGGTTTGTAGTCAACGATTTCGAAATCATCGTAGCAGAAATCTTCAATTTTTGCAACCTGCCGCTTGATGTTGAGCTTGGGAAAGGGACGAGGTACACGTTGCATCTGCTCCCGCAACGGTTCCACATGATTCAGATACACGTGCGTGTCCCCCATTGTGTGTACGAAGTCGCCGGGCTTCAGGCCCGTCACATGCGCTATCATGTAGGTAAGCAATGCGTAGGATGCGATGTTGAAGGGGACTCCCAGACCCATGTCGGCACTGCGCTGATACAACTGGCAAGACAGCTCACCCCTCGACAGCGACACAAAAAACTGGGCCAGGCAGTGGCATGGTGGCAGCGCCATCTTTGGTATATCCAACGGATTCCATGCGGACATTATGATGCGACGATCCGAGGGATTATTGCGTATGGTATCGATCACCTGCTGCAACTGGTCGCTGCCCTGTCCGGTGTAGTCGTCATCGCAGCTGCCATACTCAGCCCCAAAATGACGCCACTGGAAGCCGTAAACGGGACCCAAATCCCCTACAGCGCGATCTGTGTGACCGCATTTGTCGAGGAACTCTCGAGTGCTGTTGTTATCCCAGATGTGCACCTTCTTCGCCTGCAGCAACCTGGCATCCGTTTTGCCGGCCACAAACCACAAAAGCTCCTCGGCGACGCCACGGAAGAAAACCCGTTTGGTGGTCAGCAGTGGAAAAGATTCGCGTAAATCGAAACGCATCTGAGAGCCAAAAATTGACAATGTGCCCACCGCCGTGCGATCAATTCGCTTCTCACCCGTCTTGATAATCCGATCTATTAAATCCAAATACTGTTGTTCATCTTTGTTTGTAGTCTCCTCTTGCGACGGTGCCTCTGTCGGTGATTCCCCCACTTTGAGGTGCTCCGACACACTGGGCCGTAGCGGTAATATATCCATTTTTCTAGAACTGCACAGCAACTTTGCAAATGTAGAGAAATAATTGCTTGCCGTTTTTAGCTGCCAGCCATTAAAGTTAACGAGAGTTGCAGCTAAAGAAGAAGCTACAGAAAAACGCGCCAAATGCGCCAAATGCGCCAAATGCCCGCCAAAAACAGGCATCGAATACAACCATGCAAAAAAATAATGGGCGGACCATTTGAAAATATCACAATATTAAAAAATTGTAATATATGTTTTAATTCAGTTACTGTTTTGAAAATTTATACTTACAGTTAATTGGCCAATGTACATTACACATTGAACATATATATAATAACATCAAAATGTTCGACAACATTTCGCAAAAATAAGTCGCAATAACGACGAGCAAATCGATAAACCGCACAGAAATCAGAAATCTTAGTTCCACGAAATTTACATACCCGTACATCAAAAAAAGTTTTTTAAATTAATAGACAAAAAGAACTTCAACTTCGAACTAGCTGTATATCTAATACAATAATTCATTAATTTATTGTTATTGTTGGTATTTTGTGTAAGTAAACTATACAACTGAAGTGGTGATTTCCGTTACTTTATAAGCAATTTTATAGTGTCTGTCGTAGGTAATTTTTTAAATTTATAAATCCTGCATAATCAGCCGCAAATGCTAATTATGGATGCCATGGTTTTTATTTCATTAATTGTAAGTGCGATTAACGATTTTAATCTTATTGCAAATATATACTATCAAATTCTAAAACACTTTATTGCGAGCTGTCAGTTTTATCTCGTATTATTCTAGATTGATCTTATGCCAATTGATACGTCTTCACAGGCAAGGCTAAGAATATATTGTTTTGAGAAAGAATATAAAACTCTGCGATTTTTCTTTATATGGAAACAAAAACAAAATTTATATTTTTAAATCCCTTTCATATGTCAGGACGCCAATTGCATTAGCAAACAAGCATAGCTAGAAATAAAACTATTCTTTATTAATATTGTATTTCGCAGATTTGTATGGAATTCTGGATTGTTTTGCCTTTTGGTAATCTCCTTTAGCGTAATTTCAAACAAACAAATATTATTTTTATTCTTATAGGATGCCGTTTCAAAGATAAAAAAAAACCGACAATATTTAAATATATTATTTGCCTCACAGCTGGCAGTGTTTGCAATACATTTTATACATATTTATTATGTTTGTATTTCATTAAGAAGCAAAATGGGAATTGTATGAAAGTAAATTAAATCCAAAGAACATGAATAAGGTAATTGTCAAGTAAAGTGAAAACAGCATCCCGTTTACAAAATATACCATTTGTTCATAATAATTCTTGTCAAAACATTTGCAGTTTATATATATCGCATTTTACAAATGTGTACTTATTTTATATGCTAACGATATTTATGCGTCATTGTCGCAATCGTTTCGTGTGTGTTATTCTGTATTTCACCTACTGATGAGTTGTGGTCACATGTATGTTCTGTACCAGACGCTGACCCCAATACTGTTCCAGATCGAATGGCTTGAAATTTTTCAATTGATTATCAGAATCAGTGCAGTCAATAACTTCTGTGTCCTGCTCGCGTACCTGTAAAAGATTAAGTTAAAATAAGATATAAGACACACACACACACTCAAGTAATAAAAGTGACCTGCCACAATTTGCAACAAATTGTGTATGTCGTCTACCAATTTAAATAAATCGACTCACTTTGTTCCAAGCCTCGCGAATGTAACGAATTAGCTCATCATGCTGTGATATGGTCACATTCTGCTGCTGCTGTTGTTGTTGTTGTTGCGAGGCCGCAGCATAAATCACATTAGTGTTTATTGGTGCATTATTAATGCTATTATTGGAGTATTGTGTATTTGTTGCTGCTGCCGATCCCGAAGATGATGATGGTGTTGACGATGTTGTGGCTGTTGCCGACGACGACGAGTTGGCATTGTTGTTGTGGTGATGATGATTGTGTGGTCCGTTGCCGCTGCCCTGACGGCGCATGTAGGGGAAACGTCTGTTGTAATATTAATTAAAGGGAATTTAGTTTGCACAAAATCGCGAAACACACACATTCATACGCTATGTGTGTATATCACCTAGTTTTTCACGTCTACACACGTACTTACATACACATAAGCTGTATGTTTACTTTTTTTCAATTTGTATGCGTCATTTGAGTCGCTTACGATAAACAGATCGTGAAAATGCACATATTAATATGTAGTACATACCCATTATTGCGGTCCATTTTGTATTTGCGTTGTTGAAAATATTGCTTCAGTTACTCTATTTTTTGTTTATCACACAAATCCCAATGCTATTATTGGGAGTATTGTGAACTATTTCTTTTCTTTTCGTTGTTGCATTTGATAGCAATATCGACAGTCTTGTTTCTATCGATTGTTATAAGCAGGTTGGCAGCCCCACGAGACGGACGATTAACAGTAAGTTAAAATTTTCGATTACAGTTGTAATGTTGCCGGCAGACGTTATCAATGAAATTAAGTTTTGAATGTTTTCACAATTTCGATTTACGTTTATTTTCATAAAATGCATAACATATATATTTTTTGTTCAACTGTTAATGATAAACGTAAAAATAGTTGCACGTATAAGCACATATACATACAATATAAAAAGGAAATATAGTCATAATTTAAAAATTGTACTTTACAAAAGATTTGCCATATTTATACACATATTTGTATGTTAAATATATATATATATATAGATTATACTGAGCATTCTTAAACACAACACAATGTTCGCGAATCAACAATCATCATGTCGATAATATGTTCATTTCATATGTATTTTGATAATAAAACTAGTTTTGTCTTTAACAAAATAAAATGCACATTCCGAGTTTCATATTTGTCGTTACAATTTGGCAGCACCATGGAAATGGGAGGAAGTGGGAACGAAAAGATCGGTATGATTTGTTCGATTCGGGAATAATATAATATAACTTCTATGCCTATGTGCTGCATACATATACATATATAATATATAATTAACGGTTAGATTTGTGCTAACAGTTACAATTAGTTTAAGAACTATTTTGGCGGCGCGCTGTTTACGAATGAACTAAACAACAAATTCTTTTTTTACATTTACTTACCACACATAAATACAAACTAGTGCAGTAGTGATGGATAACGATCGATACTTACAGCATTCCCATTAATAATTGCAATTGCAAGAGTTAGTCAATGTTATTAATAAAATATTAGGTCTACCAATTAAAGTGATCGCTCGATAAAACAAACATGGTTCAATGCTGTGGTGAAAGTCTTTTAGGAAACCAATTTCATTGGATTTTTAAATATTCTATAGTGTCAAAAGCCAAAACTGATATTGAAAATATGTCTCTCAATATAGTGACATTGTGGTTAAATTTACGAGCGATCACTGACTGCAAATTATCGATTGTTTTCACACCACTGCCAGGAAGTTTACGTACGTTTCATATACATATGTAGATTACAGATTACGGTTTACGGATTACAGATCTTCGTCGCCAATTTCTTCAAATGCCTCGTTTCGCACCGCAGCAGCATTTGCATCGTTGCGAAAGAAAACGGCTGCAAAAGTGCGAGCCGTTGTCAGTTTGTGGTGTTGTCGGCTGCGTTGCGCTAGAAACTTGACCGGCGGTGTTGCCGCTGCTGTAGTTGCTGCTGCTGCTTGAGAAGCTGTTGCCGTTGTCGATGTGGATGTAAAAGTGCAGGACGAGGCCGAGCTGGGAGTCGATGAGGTTGACTCCGATGCGGCACGGGATGTGCTTGCCTCCTGCTCATCATCGCTGCCACCCGGTCCGCTGCTGCTGCTACAGTTGTTGTCGTTGTGGAGCAGCTCATCGACCATCGCCTGCAGCGAGACAGACATGAGCATCGCCTGTTCGCTGGTTATGGTTATCCAGCGCAGCGTTTGCTTCGACATCAGATACTCGAACGACAACTGCAGCTGGGTAGGCTGATCCCGACTTTCGAAGGTGTTGTGCATGGCACTCACCCGCCAGCAGCGCATGCGCGTCACCCGAAATTTCGTCTCATAGATTTTGGCACCTCGCGCCGTTCGTAGGCTCAGCTCCCGATTGCCGATGGTCACTAGCGCTGTGGTATCCACATCGGGATAGTCGACTTGGGCGGCGCCAAATTGCAGACAGCCATAGGATGGCAGCTGACGCACTAGCTCCAAATATTGCACTGGTCGCGACTGCAATTGCAAGCCGTACAACTGCCGCCGCATCTCGGGCGTACAAATGATCCATTCGCGTGCCACATCCGCCAGAGTTTGATGATACAGCAATTTAAGGGCGACGCCATTGCCCAGCAGCTTGGCATCCCAGCGAGCGTTCCAGTAGCAGGTGCGCAACAACAATTGACATGGTTGGGCGTGCAGCCGCGTTATAAACGGCGACTCAAAGTCCATCAGACGACGCAGCAGCAGCACAGTTGCTGGTTCGTCTGGCGAGGAGTTTGTTGTGGACATGGAGTTGGAAGTGCTGGCATCATCATCATTTGCACTCACTTTGCGCATTAGATACAAGCAAAAGAATTGCATCAGGTCTTCGGGTAGTTTGAGCATGCGACAGACGCACTGCAGCAACGCACTCGCATTCTGCTGCACATGACAGTTGACCAGCAACTGTACACCGTCCGCTCCACAACTGTACACCTCCACCTGCAGCTGCTGCTGCTCATCCTCACCGCTGATGGTGCACTCGGATAGCGCTGTGTCCAATTGAGCGCGTTGCAGAAACTGTTGCAAGTATGACAAGCGGGCAATGCGCGCATCCTGTCCAATGATCTGCAAATAGTGCTCTAGAGCGGCACGTCGCGCCTCCAGCTGACTGTTGCTCAGCGGCAGCAGTCGCTTGGATGGAAAGGGGGGCAAGGCGGCGTCTGTGCAACGGCTGCGCAGCTGTTCATGCAACGCGTGCAGCTGCTTGTACCGCAGGCAGCAATGATAGTTGCCATTTATATAAATGTTATACACAGTGTAAGTGGGCGATCCAACCCGCCCATCTGCATACAGCTCCTGTGTGTCGGGTATTGAGAAATGCATTTTCTTTTGCTGCTGCGTTCACTTTTTCATTGCGTCAGACTTGTGCGTCATTGAGTTGACGTCTATTGGCTATTGTTGGCCGATTAGTCACTATGTTTTGATTTGTACATGTATTAATTTAATTAATTAAAGAAATTGCAATTGTGAGTTTTTTCACCTACACGCTAGAGGTGGCAAACAATATTTGGCAATATCGATAACTTATAGACTGCCAACTATCAATTAACACCCTTGCTAAAAAAAAGTATTTGGTGTACGATGATTATTTAATTTATTTCTTCACATTGGAATTTCTAATTCTTTGCATGATAAGTATTTTAATCCTGGAATATTTTACTTAAAACTATTAACTCTGAAATTGCACAAGCAATTATCATCGACTGATAAAAGTTCATTCATCGGCATTGTAATTAAATTTTACGCGCTTGAGCACTAGACCACCCAATGATAGGTTTTTGTAGCTGTGCAAGCGACCAGTTAAATTTTAATTGAAGGCACAAATTATATTATCTTTTTGTGTTTCACTTTAACTTTGGAACAAGTCTTAAGCTAGTAAAATCAGTTGTTAAATATGAGTAAAATGAGTGACAATTGTTTGGTGTGAGCGATACAGCTTATCCAGCAGCTGATCAACGAATATCAGCTGAGCGCGAAACCATTACGAAAAACGTGAGCGCTAAAAGACAACACACGAGGGAGGCAAACTTTAATATTTAATAATATTAATATTTATGTACGAATGGAGCTGCCCAAACAGAGACCCCACCATGACATAGCCGCACTCTTTGCTGACGCTCCGGATTTTGTGCGCGTCAGTGCGCCAATGGTCCGATACAGCAAGCTGGAATTTCGCAGATTGCTGCGGCAGAATGGCGTCCAGTTGGCCTTTACGCCAATGATGATTTCTGATTCGATAAATAACAGCGAGAAGGCTAGACAAAATGAATTCAGCACTGGCCCCGATGACCAGCCGCTCATTGCCCAGTTTGCTGCCAAGGATGCCGCAGAATTTGTGACATCGGCCCAGCTCATCTATCCATACGTCGACGGTGTCGACTTGAACTGCGGCTGTCCTCAATCCTGGGCCATGGCCAAGGGCTACGGCTGTGGCCTGCTGCGTCAGCCTGACCAAATGCGCGACATGGTCCAGTGCCTGCGACGAACACTGCCCTCGGGCTTCAGTGTTTCGGTGAAGATGCGTCTGCTGCAGGGCAGCGACAATGAGACATCCTTAGAGAAGACAATCCAGCTGGCCCAGCAGCTGGAGCATTGTGGCGTTACATTTCTAACATTGCACGGACGCACGCTGGCGCAAAAGAATACCAAGGACACGCTAAACGTTGCGGCCATGTCCGAGGTGGCGCAATCCCTGCAAATTCCCCTCATAGTCAATGGAAATGTGGAGAGCTATCAGGATGCGTGCGAATTGCACGACAATACCCAAGCAGCTGGAGTGATGGCTGCGCGTGGCCTGCTCGCCAATCCGGCGCTTTTCAACAGAGATTATCGGCTGGTGGAGACAACACCCAAATACTGTGTGCAGCAGTGGCTTGATATTGCCCAATCCGCTGGCGAGCGATTGCATTTCCAGTGTTTCCATCACCATCTCACGTTCATGTGGAGCAGCGAAATGAAGCGCGCCTTGCGCGTCCAATTCAACAGCCTCGGCACAAAATCCCAGGTCCTCGAATTCCTCGCTGAGCACTACGATGTGCGTCCAAGCACAGTTACCTCCCCAGATCCCTACACAAATTGCACCTATAAACATTTCACGCCGCCGAAGCATGCGCGCCATCTGGCAGCCGAGGCTGAGGAGGAGCAGGGCTGGGATGCGACAAGTGATGGAAAGTATTTCACAGAGTTTAAAACCAACAAACTATCTGCCGAGCAGTCGGAGGATCTGGAGTGGGGCGATCTTTTTGAAGGCGATGACTGACATTCAAATTAAAAACTATGATAGGAATTAAGTGGAATTTTTTGCGATATGTTGCAATATTTTTAAAATAATTTTAAAACAATAATATAATTAAATATCTAGGTTGGCAACGGGCAAATTATTATATACTTTGCAAAAACTAACCGTTTTCCAAATCTAAATTTTTTTAAATACAATTTGCTTCAAAAAGGCATAATAAAAATTCCCAAATTTCGTGCATTATTGTTTGCCATTCACACGCAAAGCGGACAGACTTATCGATAATTCCTAACGAATTGTTAGCCTGCAAAGACAAAAAACAAAACAAAGGAGAAGAAAATGCGTCGCCGGGAACTGCAAACCATACAACTGAAGCTCTCCGAGCTTAAGGAATACGAGCAGGCCAAACTGGAGCGGGCCAAGTTGCGCCAACAGGTCTCACCACGCACAGCAACACCCAGTTCAGACAGCGACATAATGCTGTTGCCGTCCAGCAGTGTGCCGGCAATTCTACTCGCCAACAACGAACCTGATAAAGATGCGGGTGATGCATCGCCGAAAGGCAGTGCTGCATAGGCACAAAAATTATTTAACAATGCATATGGTAAGTCATTTATATGGAGATTAGTTAACATGTCAGTTTAAAGTTAACATTTAGATTTAGTACTCATCGCTGCTATTGTTGTTGTTATTATTGTTTCTGTTGTTGTTTTGAAAACGCACTGTTTCAAAGCCATCGACGAGTATCTGCCGATCCTCAGTATGCTCTCGCTCGCGTAACCATTGCTCCCGCACCGGCACATAGCGTCTCAATCCCGGCCACTTGCGCCAGCAGCGTCGCTTGTACATTAGCCAAATCAAGGAGATAGTGCATCCAAACAGAAAACAGATCACAAAAATGCTAATTCCATGCCCATGCGAGTGTGCCTCAGTGGTGGTCACCTCCAGTTGCTCCCGTTGCCCCGCCCCTGACGTCCCTGTGGCATCATCAATATGCTGTATAAGCTTCAGTTTCTCCTGCTCCGTTGCCAACTTGATCAGCTGCTTGTCGCAAATAGTGATCGGCACATAGCTTGTGATGACATCCCCAGCCAAGGAATGGACACGCACGGCGCACACATCGTAGCTGTTATTCAATCTGGATGCATGCGCATATTTCGCTCTGGCATGGGCAAGTCTCGTCACACAACTGAGATTCATGTCGGACACCAGTTCGGAGACATTTCTCCGATAGTGCAGCACATAATTGAGAATCAGCCCATTGGGTTGTGCTGGCTCCGCAAAGCTTACCACATATTCCGTTGTCTTGGGCACCCGGCACGCACTCAGCTGTGGCAACAGATCTGCACCCAGAGTGAAATTGGTGCGCTCATTAAACAATGTGGCACTGCTGCAACCGACAGCATTGCAGGCCTGCAATTGCAGCGAGTACAAGCGATAGCGTTCCAGCTTCCGCAACTCATACAATGTTGTATTTGGGGGCATGCGGAAATGTTGCGTCGCCTCCGTTGACTCCTTGCAGTTGGCGGGCGCAGCGAGGCTGCAGCGATACAACTCCGCCATTTCGCGAATGAAATGCTGATCGTCGGCCAGCTCCGCGCGATTGGCACAGCAATCGTAGTAGTCGAATTCCTGCGAACGCCAACGTATCGTATCCATGTCCTGCCACAGAAATGCCGGCTGATGGCAATAGTTGCGCTTATCTATGTAAGCAGCATCGTCCATCAGTTTGTACACGCTCAACACATACGAGTCGAACGGCTGCTCCACTCCACCCAAGAGCAGTGTGAATGTGCTGTCCGTCTTCTTGGTGAGCGATAGACTTGGTGGCTTTGGTACATCCAGCTGTGTCTGCACATAGATCATATCGCTGCGTGCATCGTGCTGTCCATCGCCGCCAAAGATGCGCAGCAGGCAGGCGTAGCGTGTGTTCGGCTCCAGTTGCTCCAACTCGTAGGTGTAGTGTGTTGCATTCGACTGCAGATCATCGACGAAGAGCAGCAATCGCTGCCAATTGATACGCGTGCAGACATGCGCCTCCAGTTCACTGTGTTCCACATACTCCTTGCCTGGCGGCATACTTCGATAAACCAACTCCAGCTGCACACTCATCTGCGTCTTGGGCCAACTAAAGTGCAGGGTATGTTGCGAGCGTGCCTGCAAAGAGATGATGTTAAGATGAGAGAGTAATCATATATGCATGGTAAGGACTCACCTGAATGGACAGCTGCAGCTTGGATGGACTGCAAAGAACTTCCTGGTCACTGGTCTGCAGCGAGTCCATCATCTTGTCGTGTTGCACGCGGGTTTGAAAAAGTTTTATGTGCTTGTTGCACAACTTGTTGTTGCGATCCATAAACATGCCGCCGTTGACGAACTCCAGATTCACCTTGGGTTCCCACAAGTCCGTGAGTTGCTTGTTGTCGTAGAGGATGAAGGCGTAATGGCGATTCTCCAGTGGATCGCCGTGGATGATTCGCAAGTTGCTCAGAAACTTTAGGCTGCTCAGCTGCGAGGAGCTTAAAAACACCAATATTTAAATATATTTATTGATTGATTGATAAAGTTGATCAATTGTTGCAATCACCGATAGATCTTGAGGTGTCCGCGAATCTCACGTATGCTACTCAGACTGTCCTCCAGGTGCAGCTCATTGACTTCGTTGCGTATGGTGATGATGAGGCTGCCGTTGACAATCTGGCAGCCGCGCAAATTCTCCGCATCGGCCAAATTGTAAATGACAATCATGCCATTCGCATGTTCCGGCGAACAGACGCTAGTGCACGATTGCTTTGCAGCACAGGGTATGCAACTGGACGTCGAATTGGCCAAGTAGCCGCTGGGACAGAACGAGACACACTCAAAGCCATGCGTAAAGTGGCCATGATGCGAGACGCACTCATTGCGCGTGTAACAGCGCTGATACTGCTCCAGCACATACCTGCAAACGGACTACGACTAAGTGGCAATCAATAAGAACACGCCACAAGGCCAGGCCAGGCGTGGCTCAGCTCACTCACTTGTCCGCCGGACAGCGTTTCACGCAAACGCCAGCATCGGTTAGACCACGACAAACCACACAGCCAGCAGCGGTGGCATTGTGACAACCACCCAGGCACTCCTCGTGGCAGATTAGTACTTTCCTAAAACAAATTAATTTCAATTAAACAACAATCTATCAAACAGTTGTTCAGTTTAGGGAAGCTTGACTTTAACCAGCTTGCTAAAGACTGTCAAATGAGGTAAATTCATTCGCATACCGATCAATATGGACATTATCATTCTCAAAGCGTTGGCATATGAAATTGGACCAGCAATAGTTCGATAGACAACCGTTGCAGCTGGCGCGGCTTGAACAGTTGTTGGATCCAGTCATGATGTGGTTCTCGCCCGGACTTAGTGTGAGTCGATCCCAATTGATCTGCAAAGTAATTTAAAGTGTGAGTGGGCAAATCAATGCTTGCACTATATTACCTACTCCGTTCAGCTGGCACAGTTTGTCACAGCTTCCAATGTAGACATGACCACGCTGGATGGCAACTAGTGAGGTAAACTCTACCTGAAATGGGAACATAGAGTGAATATTTTGTATGATTCATTTTCAATTACTATGTTTGCATTTAGACTTGAAGAGGTCAAAAAAATTGTTAGAGGTGAAATTTTTTGTTCTCATTGTAAAAAAAAGACTGTTTTTATGAACAACATTAGTAATAAAATAGAGAAGGGTAAAAACCAATATGCATTAAAAGATGTCGATTAATGTTCCCTGCGCTTACCAGCTCAAGATCGGGCATTTTGCTGATGCCCAGGGCATAGTTAAGGAACAGTCGACGGCCGCGTATTACAGTGAGATTGGGGAACATATTACGGATGCTGGAGAGATCGCGCACTTCTGTGAATATCATGAAGTCGGTGATTTCGCGCAGTTTGGGAAACGAGTACGCGGAATAGTTGCACATCTTTTGATAAATTAGGGTGATCATCACATAGCCAGTGACCACTGTACAGTTGTCAAGCAGACTCATTTCACTGCACTCGTTGCGTATGTCAATGCTCGTGCACTCCTTGTGCTCGGCCAGTGTTGCTACCGTTAACCAGATGGCAGCAAGCGCCAGCAACATGTGCCCAACATTATTTGGCAACATGTTGCTGAATAGTCTGAGATTTGTGCGTGCTTATAATTGTTGCTGTGACTGGTATGGTTTTTGTTGTTGCTGCTGTTTACATCGACGTGTTTTTTTTAACATTGCTCAGCTTTTGCACTTTTATCAGATTTGTTTATTTGTTGTAGTGCGCACAGTTATTGCATTTGCCGTTTCTTTTGCTCTTTGGCGTCGTTTTTGCGCCTAATTAGCGCATTTGCTTTGCGATCGATCCCCCCGAATTCACGATTACCCGAAATTTATGACTTTCTTACGTTAATATTTTATTTCTACTTTTGTTTTCTTGCGCACTATCTTCAACGAAAATCGTCCGAAGGGTTTCTGTTATTTTTTGTCGCTTTTACGCTTAGTCGTCTAAAAATGTGCACACACAACCGAATACACATACACACACACACAAACACCGTTAAAAACAATTCTTGAAATAGTACAACAAAAAAAAAACAGTTGGTCGTGTTGAAAAATGCGAGATGATTTCAAGGGTTAGTCTTAAAATAATTTTTTTTGGGGCTGCCACTTGTTTCTGAGTTTGAGCAAAATTATTTGACATTAGTAAATTTAATTTTAAATTAATACATTTTTTCAGTGGCTCAAACTATTTTTAAATATACTATTTCATTGCATATTTATTTAATACGCACTGCTCTTAATTATCTTTGCTAAATTTAAATAAGTATTTAATTAAAAAAGAAAAAACCAATAGAAAAGAAACAAAAATAAAATTTGTAGTTCACGATCACTTTTTATAATTGTAATTGCATAAGCCTACTTTTAACTGACAACTTTAAAATACAATTTTTGAATTTGTCACAAATTATTTTCAATCGCAAATTTAGACTTGAAGATTCATTTTAATTTTAAAATTTTTATCATTTCAGTTGGGCAGCACATTTATACCAAATCTGGAGAGGATCACTTCGGACGTCAAACTACTTATCAATATTAATATTTTACACACTACATATTTAAGTTGAGTAGACACGTAAAGCATAATGTAACCGTACTGACGTAAAATTAATTTGGATTATTAGTTTTTTTTAATGGAAGCAAATAATAAATATAATATTGGTATTTTAAAGTGATTGTCTCGACAAACTGCAGAAAAAGGCGCGCTCGACGATCTTGACGCCTCGACGACCAATTGCCGACTGTCGATTGCCGACTGCGTGCCACTCTCAGCCAAAGAGTCTGTGCTGTCGGCGTTGAGCCGGGATCGCAACGATCTGTGCAATCCATCAAATTGATTTTTCATTTAGTGTTGCCCCCGCTCCGCTACACTCCGCGTCACGAATGCGGTTTTAGAATGTGCGGGGCCTTTGCGTCATCTCTCTGCCTTACGGCATTTGAAGGCAGACCGTAAATTAATTTGAAGCGTTTGATTTGTCGTCAATGTTGATCATGTGAACATATTCAGCAGAAGCAGTGTACTAATTTTGTGCCATTTGTGCAGCTGGGTCGGTAGCTCTTTCATAATACCGCACAGCATATGAGAACAGACATCAAAGGTAAGAATTTCTCTCAGTGTATGCTGTTGGTCAGCAGTCAGCAGGGCTATTATTGTAGTCGCTCTCCTTTCCTGCCAAACGAGCAGCTGATCCATCGGGTCATTGAAACAGCTGACTCCAATTAGGCATATGTTGCCAGCCTCACAGGACACGCAGACATAAAATGCAACTGTCCCAACTGGACATCAATACTGAGAATTCCCATGCAGCCCAGCAACTGAGGCCGAAAAGCTATTAATATTAATGGGTGAAGTGAATGATGCCAAAAAAAGGGTTAAATGAACATGATTTTCAGCTGAGTAAAACTTTTTTAAAACACATTTCATACGAGTTTTTTTGTGGGGTTCTCTTTTAAAGATTATTTCAGATATCGTATAACAATATATGTCTTGAAAACAACTGGGAAAAATCATTACTGAAATGGTCAAACTTATATTGAGTATAGACATATAGAATAAAGTCACATAAATTATGCAACTAATAAATAATTCAACTATCATAATTAAAAAATATGAAAACGAAACCAAATGTCGCATGTTGTTTTCTTTGCAACGCATTATTTGTATGAAAGATCATTTTATATAATTTGTGGCCTTCTCCGTTGCTCGTGTGTCAAAGTTCAATTAATTCAATTAAATTATTTGTGTGCGTGGATGTATTGGATGGTCGGGTGCAGATCAACTTACTTTCAATACATACATACGCAATAAATATTTTAAAAACAACACATTCTCTTTTAAAGATCAGAATATATAGTTACGCTTTTTTTTTTTGCAAAATAAATATATATACGAAATTTGCATTTTTTGATTCATACACGTTTTGAATTTGATGCTTAACTTAGTGATTGTGACTACGGCCTTATTCTGGTGGCGTATTATCGTGTATCCACTCCTGGAAGTAAACCAAGCTAGTATATACACTGGGAATGCGAAGGCCGCCACAATTGTCCGAACCAAACGACATAATGCCGATCTGCAAACAATTAAATAGTTAATCAATATCAATCAATTGTATAGAAATCAATCAAACTAATGTATATCAATTTTGGGCATATACCTGTGAGAAGATGCCACTCTCCTGGATGAAAAGAGGCGCACCACCAAAGCCCTGACACACATCCTTGCCCTCGCCGCCGGCGCACATCCATTGGCCCTCAATTGAATTGGGTGATTCGAGGGCGCCCGTTGAGCCATAGTTGCGCAGGCACAGATCCCAGCTGGTCAGTGGCACATCCAGATGCGACATCTCCGGCTGGCGTATGCTCGACGTGGACATCTTGCCCCAGCCGGCAATCGTTGCCCGTTTGCCCACCACCAAATTGGCGCGTGTCTTTTGCAAACAGATCGGCTGTGTGGCCACTGAGAAGATCAACAACATTGAAAAGGTGATTAATTTTTTTTAAATTCGTTCAAAATGTGGATCACGGTGTAATGCTTAATACACGAATCGCTCCATTCATCACGAGGACGAGCCTCTCAGATTCAGCGTTGATAATTTTCAACATTGTTGCAGGCACCCAGTGAAAACGGGTAGGAGGGTATACAAGGTATTGTTTTGGAAAGGTGTGTAACAAGCAACAGATGGCAGTATCTTCGCCACAATAAAATATATATTTAAGTACTTGATCAGCTTTAAATTAAACTTCAAATGTGGAATATAAGCTCACAGATCAAGTCTACTAATGATGGGTGAAAATTAAGTTTGAGGGTAGCTTCTAGTCGATCACCTAATTTATTCTTACTCGGTTCGCTTTTCGTTCACGCACGCCCATTAAACATTATAAAGCCATAAAACCACCTGCAAACAAGATGGTCAGCAATTCAGGTAACGCGTCCATTGTTTTTTCATTACGGCGAGGCTAAGGTGTTTTTTAATACTTGGTGTCCAACAATGGGGGTAATCGGCGATAATAGCCCTTATTTGTACAGATTGCATGGATATTGACGAATCAAAATTCAATTAAAATTTTTTATTCGCTGCTGCACAGGCAAAGTTTTGTAGAATAAACAACATTTATTGGATTCGCAAGAACTTTGTGAGAGTAGCACAATCAATTTGAATAAGAAAATGTTCCATAATTAAATTTTAAATGTAGATTTTGATCTAATTGGTTGGTAATCATCATAAATTAAGAATTACGAATCTTTAAAGCAATCAAACAAAAATTATAGCAGACTAGCATAAAAGTGGTATGATTAAATAAGAATTGTTTATTTAATTTTAATTTGCATCTCTATATAAAATCATATATTAGTTCTTATACTCTACTATAAAGCATAAGTATATATATTTGTACACATCATAAATATGTGAAAATATTAAAATCGATAGCTGAATTGTCATGCTCTAAAACTAATTTTTATAAATATTTTTTATTAAATTTTGACTATTCTGTTTATTTCTAAAGCAACACAAAGTCCATAACAATTGAACTGTGACTCAAATCGAATACGGATTTTTAGCGACCAATGCTTTAGCTCATTACTTGCTACACTAAGCACACATACACACCAAAAGTTGGCCAATTAAGTTAACCCCATCCCTCCCCCTTGAATGGGCGATGGAAATGGAAATGGCCCAACCTCAAATTAGCGACATGCAATATGAGAGACGCGGTTGACATTATTGAACTTGGGCAGCGAGTGCGACTCGAAAAATATCATAGAGCAAAACGATTTTTAATTAACGTTGACACTGCGAAGCGTAACCAGCATACAGTGCACACCGTGCACCCCTAGTCCCCTAGTCCATTAATTCCACAGTCCTACAGTCCCCGATGCTTACCCGAGTAGTTGAGGGGGGTTTTGAGCACCAGCAGCGCAATGTCATGATGATATTGGCCTTGCTTATAGTCTGGATGCACAATCACATGACTGATGGCATGATTGACAGAGCGCGGTGCACAGAAGCCAGTGTTGGCACAGTCCGGATCACTGGAGGTGTCATACTCGCCAACGCGCACCGATGACCTGCAAGGGAAAGTGATGCAGTTGCGGTTGCGGTTGCGGTTGCAGTTGCAGTTGCAGATGACCTTTGACACACTTACAGTCGATGGCCATCGGCCTTGGCCAAGGCACAATGAGCAGCGGTTAGGACAACCCGTCGAGCAATGATCGAGCCAGCACACGGATAAGCAAATGCGCCCGTATTGATATCTAAAATTGAAACCAAGAAAATTATTAGAATCATTATACACAGTTATACAAAACTGTAGTTATAAATTAAACGGTCAGGCAATTATTATTATAAAAAATATATAACAAATATGTTTATTCTAGAGGAATTGCTAAAACTTGTAGAGAACTATGTTGTGGAAGATTTTTCGACACCAAAAAAAATATATATACATAATTATTCCTGATTTGCATAAGTAAAAGATGTGTGCTTGTTTCTCGGTTTTAAAACTATCTATATAATACTACTAATAAATTCTAGTACAGACACGGATGGATCGTATAAAACCATTTTTCGCTATATTAAACTTTTTAAAGCTTTATAAAGTACCAAAATTGTTGAAATCAAATAAAATATTAATATCTATTCTGTATACTTAAATATAGCAGGTATATAAAAATAGTAATTTCTACATCCTTTGTACGTTTTTAAATATATATATATATATACATTTTTATTTTATATTTGATCTGGTAGTCTTCTTCAAAATAATAGTTATATCCTTTTCATTAATTTTTATCTATTATAATTATGTTATTTGAATGATGTGTCAAGTATTTTTTTACTCAGTTGTATTAGTCTAATATAAACTCATATTGTTGGAAATTTAATTTGATAGTCGAGGAAAGTGGCTACTATTACTTTAAGCATTCTATACTTTCTAGTTCTTAAATTCAAGCTTTAGATAATCAACTACTTACGCTTGAAACCCACACGGGCAACAAATGGATACGAGCCGAGTCCCTTGTAGAAATGACCCTGCACCAGGGATTTGCCGCACACCTGATTCTTTTCGAGCGGACTGCTGGGACAGCAAACGTAGGGCATCTCTTCGCCGCCGCCACAGTAGAGAGACTTGTCACCGTAATAACAGTTTTTGGCCACCTCGTAGATCATTGTGGTGCAGTCGTGCAGCGGTGTGCATTCCGTGCCAAAGGAGCACTCCGTATTCGATGTCTGACCTCCGATATAAGAGCGTGCAGCCACCGAGTGGCCGGTACTTGTATTACCCCTGATCACGGCATAAGTCGGTGAAATAACTAATTTATCTGTGGGGAAAGTGTGTTGTATTAGTTTCATTCATTTTAAAAATTACTCTGCAAACATTTTTATATTTTAATAGTTACCACTTGGTTCTAAGAAATTAATTATATTTATGCAAGGGTTAAAGATTTTTGTACAATTTCCGAATGGGAAAGTGGAATGAAAGAAATTATTTAAAAAATGTTCAGTGTTTTTAAAAGACACCAAGTTAATTTTAGATAATTTAAGAATATATTTATTTATTTTTAATCGTTTGATTTGTGCTGTTAGTGTTTTTAAATAATTCGTGAAAGATTTTAGTTAAGCTGCTGCTTGTAACAGTTTTCTGTCAGAATCACTTATTAAAAATATTTATAAGTTAGTCGAACATTTGATATAACATTTTTAAATCCAGTGCGTTTTTAAGTTGAAAATATTAACTATCCATTTTCCTCTACCTCATTAAATTTAGCCGCAGGTTGACCTACCAAATACACCATCTTCACTTCGAATGCTTGCAAATATATTGCAAATAACGAAAATAGTTGCAGATATCGAACGCATTTTTATTTAAACTGAGCCAACAGCGCTTGGGCGATTTAACAAAAATAATTTAAATATATCAGTTTTGTTAGAACTGTTAACATAACTACCGCTTTAATATTACTTTCGAACCGTGCGCGTTCACAAAACTTTTTGAACTAAACTGCTCGACGTTGAACCTGCCATTAAAGATCGTGCCGCCAAATGAAAACGAAATTTTAATGGCCAGGTGCGGGGACCGCTACTCGTTTACTCTTCGCTGGTTATTAACTGATTTTTATGACAGTTTGGTTTCAGTTCGCAACCATTTCCACGTTGTCGTTTTGTTTTGTTTGTAGATAGTTTTTATTACTCTGATAGCAGATGAGTCTGTTTCATGAATGATATGTGGATCACATTTGTATATACATATATATATATCTATACTGTCATTAGATAGTTAGTTGTTAGCGGTTTTAATGCATTCGTCTGGTTGCATTTTTTTGTGTGTTATTATACCTAACACACGTTACAGAATTGTGGTCGAGAGCATTCACATATTTCCACACATATGTAGAAACATCAGTTTATTTATAATGTGCCTAGTCTGACAGGGCGGGGCATAATGAGTAAATGATGCGACAGTTAGTTGCACTTTTTTCCATAACTATTTATACTAATGAATGCTACAATTGATTCCCAGCCAAATAATTTATATCAATTTAATATAATAATCTAGAAAGTGCATTAATATATATGTATATGGAGGCTAAAAAATATCTTCTTTTAAATAAGCTTCTAGCTTTCACTCTAAGCTGGCATAAAAATAAATAATTCAAATAGTTATTAATAATAATTCATTTTTAAAAGATTTATAAATTAGAAGAAGTGTATAATTAGAATTTGCTTACCATGTATTTATTCGTCATATTGATAGTTTAGAAAACTTTTAATTATTTTATTATAATCTACAAATTTGAACACATTTTAAGCGCACATTTCAATTCCAGTTAGCCGAAGCTTTCTTCTGGCCACGAGTACGAAGTTATTTAAGTTAATTTTACTTGTTTTATACATGTGCGTACATATGTATGCATATATATATTACAATAAAATATTTGGTATGAGATCATTTTGATTTGATAAGCGGCCGAGTGACCAGAGCGACGGTTCCACTTTTTTAAACATGAAAACAAGCGCGACAAAATGCACATTAAAATGTTTTAATGTTTTATTGCACATATATATTTATTTTAATGGAAATGTGCGTATGCTTGTACTAAGCTAATTCGTTTTCTTTTTTTTCTTTGGCTAATGGTAAATTTAACTTTCATTGTGATTAACATCATTTATCGCACTTTTACAGAAATAGATAAAAAGTGGTGCACATTATTTACGCATTTCTTGACCAGACAAATTGTTCACTTTGCTTCATCGCCGTGGCCAAGAAAGAATTTTTCTTCTAGTTCGACTCCCAACTGATCCAGAGAATCGTTGTAATCACTGCGAACGGACAAGTTGGAGCCACAGCCTACGTACATGTTGCTCCACTCGCTGTCACTCGATCCGACCGTAGTGGTATCCAGCGAGGTGTGCGAACCGGAATGATTGTCGTAGGTCGGCTCGGGTCCAGCGTGCATCGGCATTGGATAGTTGAGCATCACCTGGCGGAACACGTCCAAACGATCAAGCAACTGGATGTCCACCTGCTCGATCCCTCCATCATCATCAAGCAGCGTTTCCAGCAACGAAAAAATGAATATGGCATTGGCATTGTGGTAGTCAGGTAAGAGATCCACCTTCTGATTAGGACACATGCCAGTAACCATGTACAAATATCGTAAGCTTCGCCCAGTTATAAATGAAGATTTGGAAAATTTTAAATTTATTAAATCAAACACAAGAAATAAATAAAAATGTATGATAATTGTACAATTCATTCCATTTCTAAAGCAATGCCTACCAACTTTTCAACAAAACAAATAATCAGGCCAATTGAAAAATGAGGAAGTCAAACAGTTACTGTACCGCGACAGAGCTTCTATAAATGCATTGGTATTTTAATATGAATATAAACCAGATGGTATCTACATAGGTGCATATTGTTCACAATTACAAAATAGACACCCATTTTTTTATTATATATTTTTAATATCCTTCTTCTGTATCCAACATCTGATAGTTGACCATCTAATAGTTAGACAACTATTTAAAATATATACATCAAAAACCAAAGTACAGTTAACAGTTAAATGTCATCCGTTTTAATGACACATATTTGTGCCTAAATTGCCAGAAAATTGTCGAAATGAACAAAATTAAAGAGCGTAACCAGTTTAGTGAGTACTCTTTTTACTTTATTGAAATACAAAATGTAATCGAATGTTGAAGCATTTATATATAGACATAATATTAATTAAGATATTTAAATTGTAACAAAAAACTAACTAAAACAAACTCAAACAACGGACCATGACTTTGAAACATTAATACAGAAAAAATACACACATTGTAAATTAAAAAAGAACATATAAAAAACTACTTTTGTATATATTGGTTCTTAGACATTTAAAAATACAGTTATGGGGCAATGATCGCTGCCCAGGCATTGGCTGCGCATCACATTGTCCACAATACGTGGAACAAAACGCTCCGAGACAATGCAGTAATCCAAACGCCAGCCAACGTTTCGGGCCCGAGAATTGGACATATACGTCCAAAAGGTGTAGGCACCAGTGCGATCGGGATACAATTGCCGGAAGGTATCTACAAAGCCAAGGGACAGCAACTCAGTCATCTTATCGCGCTCCTCTTTTGTGAAGCCAGCGTTACGTGTATTCGACTTTGGGTTGGCCAAATCAATCTCCAAATGTGAGACGTTCATATCGCCACAGATGACGACCGGCTTGAGTGCATCTAATTTCTGTATATACGCCTGGAATTGCTTTTCCCAGCGCATGCGCATCTCCAAATTAACCAGCTTGCGACCCGAATTCGGCACATAAACATTGATCAAAAAGAATTTCTCATACTCGGCGGTGATCATGCGGCCCACATCATCAAACTCCTGGTTGCCAATGCCATACTCCACATTTATCGGCATTATCTTGCTGTAAATTGCAACGCCAGCATAGCCGCCGGGCATGCAGAGCCAATACGGATGGTATCCGGCCAGGCGTGTAATCTCATCGGGTATCTGATCGTTCGCGCACTTAGTTTCCTGAAAGTGATAAATCATATTAATTAAATGCATGCAAATCACTTTATAATATTATAAAAGAAAATATATATATAAATTTATATATTACAATTATAGCTAGCATACCTGCAAACAAAATATGTCCGGTTCTTCAACTTCTACAAACTTTAGACCCTCCTTCTTTAGCCAGGCACGCAGGCCAGCCACATTCCAGCTGGAGATTTTAAAATTGAATGTCTTGTCCGTTGGCGACGTGAAAAGACTTTTATCATAGCTGCCAGCAGCATCCGCTTTTTGTGTGGTTGGCTTTTTGGTTTTGGACACTGGAAAACAAAAGTTGAGCACATTTTGCAAACTTTTCAATACCATACCGCCACAGCCGGGCTCCACCAACATACTTTTCGAGCCATCAGCTGCGTCGGCTGCAATGGCATCAGCATCCTCTTCGATGATTGCAGCTTGACGCTTGCGACCGCGTGCTGTAAGGGATACATTGATGAGTGGAATACCATTAAATTATTAATAGTTTCTTTCTCTCTGTGCCACCAACCTGGTTTGCTCTCTGGCGCTGGCTTTGGCACGGTCAGTTCCTCATCCTCTTCCTTATTGACACGCTTCTGGGCACGTTTTCTGCTGGTGCTAGGTGCTGGGACTTCACTCATCTGTATCGGTGGTGGCTCAACACTTGCCGCTTTCCTGGCCCGTTTCTTGACGGGCACCTCTGAGTTCTCATTGTTGGTTTGCGCTGGCTTTGCACGATTATTGTTCGCTAGCTGGTCTTCAGCTTCTGGATCCTCCTCAATCTGTAGAGCCGCAGTAATTTTTGTGGCTGCTAGACGCTTAGTAGCGCGTGCACGTTTTGTTGTGGCTGCTGCTGTATCTGTTGTTGCTGTTGGTGGTGGAGTATCTGCCTCGGTACTTTTGGCTTTGCTTTTAGTGGATGTCTCAGACACTTCTTTTTTGGTACGCCTGGTCTTTGGGGGCTCAGTCGATTCAGTCGCATCATTCTGTTCTGTATCCTTCTTTTTGCGTCCGCGCGCTTTGGATGCCGACTCCTTGATTGGTGCGTCAGCGTCCTCATCCTTAAGGGATGTTTTCTCTCTCTTGGTGCGTCCCTTACTTAGTTCAGTCTCCTCAGGGGGAGGAGTTTTTTCTTTTTTGGCGCGCGACTTTGTGACTTTCGTTTTAGGTGGTTCCGCCTCATTGACCTCAGTAGTCGGTCTGCGGGAGCGCGCCCTCGGTTTAGGTGGCTCTGCGACCTCCACCACGATTTCATCTTTTTCAGTCTCTGGCTTTTTGCCCCGCGACGCAGTCTTCTTTACAACCACTTCAGTCTCGTTCGCCTCTGCATCGATCGCTTCGCCAGCAGCCGTGGCAGCTGCCAATTTTTTGCCGCGCACTTTGCTTTTAGGTGGCTGTTTGATAGCATCCGCAACATCACTATTTCCCGTAGTCTCATTTGTAGACGACGCATCATTGCCATTTGTTGCAAGCAACACTGACGCCGTAGCTTTTTTTGCAACTTTAGCGCGTGGCATAATTCACTGTATAAATTGACTAATAAGTCACAAAAAAAACAGTACTTCACCCTAAAATGATCTTGCTTTTCGCTACTTTCTAAAATGTTTCAAATGCCAATACCAACCAAAAAATAAAGAAGACAAGACAACCGACCATTAGCTCTGCGCGGGCAATGGCAATGCCATCACAAGCCGGCATCATTACTGAACCGCGTGAAGTTGGCAAAAAAAAAAACAATCGTAAATTCACTCGATATTTTTGAGTTGTGCAGAAATTTAGAATTTTAATTTATTAAAAATCTAAAGGGTATCCGTTTTGATCATATATTGTTTTAGCTTTGCAGCTTAATTTACTAGTGCTTAATATAAAATTGGATATTTAAATAACTATTCTTAAAATGATTATTTACTTTATTGTTGTAATAGAAAAAGATTTATAACACCTTCCACTTATAATAAAATATATGTTTCTCATCGAAGCAAGCGTCTATCTTTAAAAAGCTTGTCAAAATTAACATAAGAGTTGAGAGCTGCATACCCTACCCTAAAAAATATTCATATATATACGCGAAATCGATAGAAATCCAAAACGATAACAGCACGGAAGCCAACTACAGATGACATCGATTGTTTCTTCGATTGTCTTTTGGACAATACCCGCTGCATCTTTTATTTA
Organism: Drosophila multiciliata; assembly: GCA_037043605.1. Classification (NCBI taxonomy): domain Eukaryota; kingdom Metazoa; phylum Arthropoda; class Insecta; order Diptera; family Drosophilidae; genus Drosophila; species Drosophila multiciliata. Next base: position 861,720 of record JBAMBF010000103.1, on the reverse strand, counting down.
AGTTTTATCATATAAACAAATTGTTTTAGAAACAATTTTTAGTGTTTTTTGTTTAGTGAGCATATAAATTGAACAGCCCTTAGCAGCGACAAGACGCACAACTAAGTACAAAACGTTAAGAGGAATCGCATCATTCACCAACGAAAACGCATCTCGTAAAAATGCCAAGTGAAATAATTACGCTACAGCTGGGCCAATGCGGCAATCAAAGTAAGAACAATTGGTGCTTCTGAGTCACAGGGTACTCTTATTTTTAATACATATATCTTTAGTTGGGTTTGAGTTTTGGAAGCGGCTGTGCCTGGAACATGGCATCTCACCGAACGGCGTGCTGGAAGACTTTGCAACTGATAGCAATGATCGAAAGGATGTGTTCTTCTATCAGGCGGATGATGATCACTATATACCACGCGCAGTCTTGCTAGATTTGGAGCCCCGTGTTATAAACACTATTATGACATCTGCATACTCCAAGGTAAGTAGGAATCCAACGAAAATTTGTCGGACGTTCTTAAATTGCATTTCTAATACATTTTTATTTAGCTTTACAATCCTGAGAACGTATATCTGTCCAAGCATGGCGGCGGTGCAGGCAACAATTGGGCATCCGGTTACGGTCAGGGCGACAAATTGCAGGAGGAGATTTTTGACATAATCGACCGCGAGGCAGACGGAAGCGATTCGCTTGAAGGATTTGTTCTCTGTCATTCTATTGCTGGCGGTACTGGCTCGGGTATGGGTTCATTCCTAATGGAACGCCTGGCAGATCGCTATCCCAAGAAACTCATCCAAACGTACAGCGTGTTCCCAAATCAAGACGAAATAAGCGATGTTGTTGTTCAACCGTACAACTCAATGTTAACCCTCCGTCGCCTGACCACCGCTGCGGACAGCGTCGTAGTACTGGACAATACGGCTCTTAATCGCATTGCCTGCGATCGTTTGCACATACAAAATCCAACCTTTACACAGATCAATACTCTAGTCTCGACCATCATGAGTGTGAGCACGACGACGCTGCGTTATCCATCGTACATGAACAATAATCTCATTGGCCTCACGGCACCATTAATACCAACGCCCCAACTCCACTTCCTGATGACTGGCTACACACCTCTGGCCAGCGACGCGAATCTCAGTAACACCGTAAGTGAATTTTAAATGACATTTTGTTAATATTATTATTAACATATTAAGCTATCAAATAACAATTTATTACTTGATTGCATTTGACTTTATAGTTATCATTTTGAATTACACATAAAAATCAATTATATTTCAGAATTGAAATATTTAATCTTTATCTACATCTAATAAATTTTTTCATTTTATTTAATTTTATAAAATTCATAAAACAATTATTGTAGCATAATCCCTTGTCTTCGCATCAGGCCGTTAACGTGCGCAAGACCACAGTGCTGGACGTGATGCGGCGTTTGTTGCAACCGAAGAACATGATGGTGTCCACCGGCCCCGACAAAAGCAATCATCATTGCTACATCTCGATATTGAACATCATACAGGGCGAGGTAGATCCGACGCAGGTGCACAAATCACTGCAGCGCATACGGGAGCGTAAAATGGCACAGTTTATACCATGGGGCCCGACATCCATACAGGTGGCGCTCTCACGCTCCTCGCCGTACGTGCAGAGCAGCCATCGTGTCTCGGGCTTAATGCTGGCCAATCACACGAGCATTTGCTCGCTCTTTGAGCGCACTTTGAACCAATATGACAAGCTGCGAAAGCGTGGGGCATTCCTGGATCAATTTCGACGCGAGGATATCTTCAAGGATGATCTGAACGAACTGGACGAGTCCCGAGAGATCGTTGATGGTCTCATGCAGGAGTACGAAGCGGCCACGCGCATGAACTATTTGGAGTTCTCGGCGAACAAGCGGGATCCCAAAGTGGATGGCGATCCACGATCTGAAGAATCAAAATCGACGAATAGCGTCGTTTTTTAAGCCCAATATCTATTACATGTGCCATACGCGTACCGTGATCAAAGTATTCTTCACTTGCTCGAATATAGATTTATATATATGTGTGTGTATGTAATTATTTAAAAGTTGACGCGCAAGGATTCAAAATCCTTTATGTATTTAATCAACATACATTGTTTTAACCACCTACTTACAAATTACACGTATATATATTATTAAAATATGTTATTAAAAGTAAGAACTTTTATGTTTGCACATTTTGTCATTTTATGGTAATTAAAATGTGCACAAAAAATAAACAGAAATCGCCTTTTACCAGAAACAAACAGATTTATGGATAGTTGGGCTTAATGTTCTAAAAAAAACAGTTATTTTCAATGGGTTGTTAACTTATCGACAACTTGTGGTGGCTGGTCGATAAGTAGTTCAAACATTTCACGGTGAATGGCATCAGCTGTTCTTGCTGTAAGTCATTTGGGATTGCAATTTATTTTAAATGCATCATGAGTCGTCGATCGCCATTTTGATTTTACGGTAGACGCACCCATGTTCTTAGATGCACAATTCTATATTAAGTTTTTTCTAAGTAAAAAAGTCTTCAGTATAACAACATTTCCACGAATGGTGAAATTGCGTACACTTGTAAATGTTGGTGCATCTTCCATTTGTTGGCAAACAATTTTGAAACAGCTTCAATGGAGCCAAATGCATCTGTTAAGAATGCAAGCCCAGAGGTACCAGCACAGATCTCCACGTTCGCATTGCTCGACGTGGAAACGTCGAATTTGCCAGAGTTTAACCGTAATCGAGTTAGCATCACCGAACTTTGCATCTACGCATTCGATCCGGCAGTTTTAAAAGGTAATGCAGGTTCGCAGGAACAGCTACAAACACTGGGCAGGATTTTGTCACCTAGCCCCACGAATAGAGTGCCAGAGCCGCCAAGAGTAATGCACAAGCTAAATTTGCTATTCCAACCTTCAATGATGGTGCATCCGGAGGCAGAGAGAATCACAGGTTAAATAAAACTAAAATCAAACATTTACGTAAATTTGCAAATTATTTTTTATGATTATTTTGGCTTTGACAGGCTTAAATAACTACATACTGGAACGGGAATCAAAGCTGGACGAAAATGCGGCACATATTATACTGAAATTCCTGGAGCATTTGCGCCCGCCAGTTTGCCTGGTAGCTCATAATGGTTGGGCGTTTGATTTTCCTATTGTAAAGCATGTATTTGAGAAATTAAAGATGACATTGCCATCATCCATGCTGTGTGTAGACTCGTTGCGCGCCTTTATGGAAATCGACGATAAACTATCCGTGAAAGATGATGATTTACCGCCTGAACTGAATATTGAACGGAAGCAGATATCGGAGTCAAACACAAACTGGCAGGCAGTTAATGAAACAACACCGAAGCGACCAACTCTAACGAGTGGAGATTCTAATCTTAAGCGGAAGATCTTAATCGATGGAGATGGCGATAATGATGAAGACATAACTTGTTCAGATGCCAAGCGTATTTCCGGAGACTTACGCGCTCGCCGACAACTATTCACCGGCCTGAAATGTGCACAAACTAAACGTTTTCCACCACGCGGACGGTATAGATTATCCAATCTATATGAACGCACATTCGAGCAGCCGGCAGAATATGGTCATCAAGCCGAAGGAGATGTAGTAATGCTCACAAAACTCATACAACACTATGGTGTTGATTTTATAGCCTTTGCCGAGGAGCAAGCCATTCCATTCGAAGATGTTGTACCACTTGGTGCCAAATCTTCAAAGTAATATTATTTTTTATCTATGATACACGTTTGCAAGCCATTCCATGCACTACCACTTGTCCTACTAAGTGTTTTTCAATGTAGTTTAAATTTTAAATGTACATCACTTGCATGATATTTATAAGGTGTTAATATTTTAATATATTGCAATATATTTTTATATTTGATAATTTTTATATTTTATAAAATTAAATTGTTTTCAATAAACATTTATGGAACCCAAGAATTTTAATAGCTCTTATTTGGCCTTTCAGAATCGTCTTTAAATTCAGTTTGATTATCCCAGTTTGTTATGCTGTGCGAAATATAAATTATGCAATTCAAACTGCAAGAAAACTACAATTGTAAAAATTTGTTTGTGCTTTTATTCACGCCAAGTTACAGTGAGCAGATTCTGTGCATCGATGATATCTTATTCAAACGAAAAACAGCCCATTAGTAACGTATTTTATCTAAAGTGAATTATAGATTGGATAAAATTAGAAACACAATTTCGATAAGGTGCCAATCTCATAAACTATCGATTAAATGCTATTTGTAAATATAAATATATCGATAGGCATATATTCATTGTATGCTCGATACTTTGTACAGTCACAATTCGATAAGTCAAGGGAAAGTTCTCCCAAATCAGCTGTTCCCAAACAAAGAATCAGAACAATTTACGTTGCAAAAAACGACGCAGATAAAACGAACAAAGATCAAAATACAATAAGTGGGAATAAAATCACAAGCAGATAGGAACATAAGTTAACACCTAGGACACTTTATAAAAAGCACTGACAATATCAGAAATCAGTGAATTATGAATTTATCCTTCGCTGGCTGCGGTTTCCTCGGCATTTATCATGTCGGTGTGGCCGTCTGTTTTAAGAATTATGCGCCGCATCTATTGTTAGAGAAAATAGGTGGGGCATCGGCTGGCTCACTGGCCGCTTGCTGTCTGCTCTGCGATTTGCCGCTGGGCAGCATGACATCAGACTTCTTTCGGGTGGTGAACGAAGCGCGACGCCACTCGCTGGGACCCTTTAGTCCCTCGTTCAACATACAGACTTGCCTGCTCGAGGGCCTTCAAAAGCATCTGCCTGAGGATGCCCACAAGCGTGTCAATGGACGCCTGCACATATCGCTGACGAGCGTCTTCGATGGCCAGAACGTGATCATATCGGAGTTTGAGTCGCGCGAAGAGGTACTCCAAGCGCTACTCTGCGCCTGCTTCATACCTGGCTTCTCTGGCATTTTGCCGCCCCGTTTTCGAGGAGTGCGGTATATGGACGGCGCCTTTTCGAATAATCTACCAATTCTGGACGAGAACACGATCACGGTTAGTCCCTTCTGTGGCGAAAGTGATATTTGTCCGCGCGACCAAAGCTCGCAGTTGTTTCACTTTAATTGGGCCAACACAAGCATTGAGATTTCACGTCAAAATGTCAACAGATTTGTGCGCATTCTCTTCCCGCCACGACCCGAGTTCCTCTCCAAATTCTGCCAGCAGGGCTTCGATGATGCACTGCAATTTCTACATCGCAATAACCTAATCAACTGCAGACGATGCGTTGCTGTTCAGTCGACATTTGTCGTATCGGAAGCAATAGCGCAGCCCCCAGAATTCGATCCAGAGTGCCATGAGTGTAAAAAGCATAGAAAGGTATGTGTAGCAATAAATATATAACTTGATAATTCCTCGAATTGTAGATGTATTATTTATATGTGTATTATATTATATATATATTTGTTATGATTTCTTTTTAATTTAATTAACTTGTTTACGATTCTGGGAATGCAATAATTTTCTTGAATTTTATGCAGGACGCTTTGAGTTCAAATATGCCACAGACAGTCCTCGATGTTATACAGGACTACATTGAGCAGGCAAACAAGGGCTTAGCCAACTGGATCTTCCGGCATCGCGGCATTAAATTGCTCTCGCTGCCAGCAACAGTTCCCATGGACTTTTTGCTGGCTACCGTATACAAAATCACCAGCCTAACACCTAAACTGACGAAGCAAATGCGACATTTGGTGGCCCAATTTAATACTGCCATTCAAATGCGACTTTTTAGTAAATTTACACTCTACGATGCGCCACATTTCGATGCCACAGGCCTGCTGCACTCAAGTCGCTTATATGGGCCGCGTGTTTCGATACTCGTTGATGAGTGGTGAGTGGGTCCTTTATATTATTGTTTACTGATTCTTATCAATTATACATTTTTTATTGTTTATTTATTTGTTTTTATTTACAGCGGCGCCTCACCACTGAACGTAGATGTTGATAACTTCGAGCATGTTCTGAAAATGAGCACTCATAATGACGCATTATATGCTTACTACTACACCGATAATAGCACTAATCAGGTCAAAGTGACCGAAATTTTTGATTATGATGAAATGACGGAACACGGTGAACTGGGTACTGATTTGCAGCTATATGAAGGCTCAGTCGAAAATCATCCGAATCCTCGCCAGCCACATTCCCACAATGCAGTCGTCAGCGAATGGAATGGCGTCGAATCAGGTCAGTACACTGTCATTTTAGTTCACCGGATCATGAGATCATATCAAATCCATTTAGTTGCATAAAAAATCACCAAGCCATTTCTTACAGTACAATTAATGCCAACCACACCCGAATTACACGATGTCGCATTTTAAACCATTCCAACTCGCACTCACACATCTACGAATTGGCACAATCATAAACGATTAAACAAGACTTCATATCATTTGTCAGGTATATTTGGCACATTTTCATTTCAATAGCTTTGAATAGTTTTTGGATTCATCTGATTTGCTTTTATAATTTTCATAACAAAATCAAGTATCTTTATGATCTTTAAAAATATTTTTGTTTTACAGACTTTTTCATAGACGCTCACACGCCAAATTCGACAGAATCGTCTCTATCGAGAGCTCCAGAGTCGCCGTTCTACAACACCTTTAACATCGAACACAATTCGGCAGAATTTAATAATACATCGACCGATCAACGTTCCACCAGATCGTCGACAAATAACAACGATTTGTGTATAGAAATTGAATGAGAGATATCCACATGACACTCAAATTCGAATTTGTAATGTAACATTTCCAAAGCGGCTCCTAGCCAAGCGAAGAGCCTTGTAGCTTTCCGTTAGCTTTTAAGACTTATATAATCTTAGTACGAAATCGTATATATGTATGTATATCTGTAACTTTACTTTACATACTATCTTGGCTTCATCAATTGTTGTGTTGCAGCGTGCATATCATTAAACGTGGCTTTATTCTGCTCATGTATTTAAAGCGTTGTATCAAATTTATGTTGAATGTCTCCTAAATATACCAAATAAACAAAAATACATATTTTTATTTACTAACTTAAAAGAATAGGTCATGCTAAAGTAATTTTCTCTCTTACAATATGTTTTACAGATTAATGTGACATCTGTTGAGTTAACCTCGTATATTGCCATAATGCGCTAGCAAATGCAAGTATGCTTAAAACTATATAGGCTGACGTTATCAGTGCGAAACTATAGCAGTAATCTGGCACTGCATGGCCTCATCACTATCTTTAACTTCCAGTCTATATATGTTCTCTAAGGCTTAGCTGATCTGTACTACTTATTTTTTGATTATAAGTGTGGTCATGTATATATGGCGCCGAACAAAATCAAGAATGAAAAAATAACGAACGGAACGGAGATACCCTAAAATCAAGTCAATATGCTTCAAAAATATAAAATCAATTACATAATAAATATAAAGATTTCCGATTCAAAGCCCAATGTGAATGAGGAAGCTGTAACAACAAAAACTGTATAAATCTATTCTTGAATGCGATTCATTTAGCTTGAATTTACTGTACTCATTAACAATATACATTGATTTTGGGTGAATTATAATTATATTATTAAACATGTTACAAAAAAAATGTGACTTTGTTAATTATATAAATTAATGAGGACATGCGATAAAATGTGTCAGTTCCCGCGCCTTTCATTCGCATTGAATAATCGAACATGTAATGCAATATGTTTTATAATATAATAATTTACATATTTATATACTTCAGAGACTAAAATATACTTTATATACCTAGTAGTATATAGATTAAAGGTAAATAAATTACATTAACGACTTCTAAGTCCGGCGGTGTCTCTATATATTGTGTATATAAGTGCAGATGCACAGATATAGAAACAAATTCTTGCGCTTTGTTTTAATTATTACGTTTTGATAATTAACATAATTGCTTTATTCATTGTTGTATTTATAAATATAGTGAGAATTGTTTTATATTTTAAAAGCTTTCAAAAGACTTGTTAAATAGGCATATGCACGAAATTAACTGTACAATATAAAAAGAGGCTTAACGAACAAAACTTAAAGCATATGATTTTGCTTTATACAAGGTAAATTGTAACTTTTAGCTTATTTACGTGAAGTTGCCTGAAATACCGGCACTTATATAATGTGCGGCAATTTTTTCTTTTACTTATATATAGCATATTTCATAACTTGCTGCTTTATATTACTTGTACAAATGTTTACCTAATAATGTTAACTAATGTATATCATTTATATATCCGTAAGTGCTTCTGATTCTGTATGTGTGTGTGTGTGTGTGTGTGTGTGTGTGTGTGTTAGTGTTTGTGTGTCGGTTTTGACACAGACACCACAGCACAGCTTAAAACGAACCTAATCTAAATGTATATACAATTGCTGCGGACAACGCTTACTTCTCAGTCCTCTCACGTCTGAGTACGTCTCTCGTATTCGCTGCGTCTGTAATCAGCGGGATAGTCGCGCGGCATGACAGGATAGCCACGTGGCTCATTGCGATAGCCTGGCGGCGGTGGCGGCAATCCGGCAATGCCATTCGGCACATAGTAATTGGGCGGCAGGTAGTGGCTCGAGTAGGCGGCATGCGACGGCAGGACGGAGGAGTATCTGCACGAGGAAAATCATTAAATTTTAATAAATCTCCGAAAATAGACCAGATAATGAATGAATGAGAATGGTACAATCGCACCTGACCGAAAGCGAAATGCTCTCGTCCCAATTTAGTAACTAGTAAATTAAGAACTCAAAGAGATTTAGTTTTATTTGTTGTTGACGACAACATTAATTATAAATTTAAAAAGATCGGATCGTTCAAGCTTTGAACTAATTGCTAATCAATAAGTAATTTCAATTAAATCAAAAAATCAGCCCAATTTTAACTAACTATTATTATTATATTATGTATTTAATGACATGATGAATTTGTTGCTTTCAACTCACCTGCGCTTGTCTGGTCGCCGTTCGCGATCGCGCTCGCGATGATCCCGATGATAACCACCGCCGGGAGCACCGCCGCTTCCTCCACTGCGCTGATAAACCACCGTTTCATATCGTTCTCGCTTGTAATCAAAGTTGTATCTGCACAAAATAAAAACAAAAATTTGTATCAGCCAAATATTCAAACGTGCAGCATTTTGCTGCATTGTGCTGCACATACCGATCACGTGCATGCCAGCGGTCCATCTCTGCCGGGTAGTTAGAGCCAACGGGTGGCTGCTCGAAGCGCCGACTGCTTGAAGGCGAGTTAAGACCCGAGCGCCGTGAGCTGCTGCCCTCGTAGCCGATGGATGCACCACCGCCGCTGGCATAGTAATCATCGGCTCTGTTATGCTTCTTGCGCTGATCGTCGTGGCTTCCATGGCGTGACGAGGCGGTTGCCGCATCCATGTTGAGGCGTTTGAACGACATCGACTTGAGGTTGTCGCTGATACCAGCACTGTTCATGGGCGTGCCACCGATGCTGCCTCCTTCCGCATCGTCTTCATCGCGTTTTCTTTTTACCGGCGAATCGTTGGCAAAGCGGCGAGCTGACTTTTCCTCGCCAAGAGCACCGGAGGAATATCGTCCCTGCCGCTCCTTATCCTTGTCCTTTTTCTTCTTTCTGCCACTCTTGTCGCGCTCCTTCTCCTTCTCAAGGGTGGTTCCATTTTCAGTACTTGATTTCTTTGCTTTGGCGCCATCTGAGGTTGCCGCATCCTTCGAACCATCTGCTTGCGTCTGCTGCTTGAGCGCGTTCTTATAGATTTTAAAAAGTCGCTTGGCATCCAATTCCGTAAATTTGGACACAAAGTACCACAGATTGCTGCGCCACTCCTTCTTCTCGGTCTCCCCATATGGCTGCAGACACACATCAATCTGTCGCCCGATCTGGAACAGACAGTCCCGTGTATGTTGCAATTGATCCTGATCTGACAAGCTAACATCGGGCTGATCAAGTGCCTTCAGCGCTTTCTTCACCGGTCGCATCTTCTCCTTGCATTCGTTGAAAATGCTCGGATCCAGATCGCCCAGCACTTCCAGAGCTCTGGGCTCGTTGTTTGCCGTAAAATGCATAGGCTTGTTGCCATTGTTGTCGGATGCACTTGATTTCTTGCTGCGTCCCTTGGATTTCTTCTTTTTCTGTTGTGTGCTAGCATGCTCCGCGGCCGCAGATGTCGCAATGGGAGAGGCAAGAATGCTGCTGCCATCTGCCGTTTGCTTGAGAGTGTTATCCCCCGGCAGCGAGGAGTAGCCCTCCTGCTCGGCAGCAGCCTCTTTGCTCTCCGGCGTGCTGACAGCTGTTGTGCTCGAGTTGAGATTGGGTCTCGGCTTGCGCGGTCGTCGCTGACGTCGCTTCTCGCCTTTGGTCAGTTCCACATTCTTCTTGATGATCTTCAGCAGGTACTCGGCTCGGGATTGCAAGTGCTTCGCCTGTGGCTTCCGCGTATCGTTGAGCAATATCTTTTCGCTGAGCTTGAGGGTCTGATCTAGCTTCATTTGCTCCCAGGAGCCAATGCCGTATTGATAAATGCCACGCAGCAAGTGGGTATCCTCATCGGCGCCCCACTCCACATCGAAGTTGGCGGAACGTGTCTTAATGTTGAACGTCCACTGCTGTCGATCGTGCGCAGAGCTCGGCAAGAGCTCATTGAGCGGTTGCAGCTCCTCCTCGCAGGCGAGCAGCGTTTTCGCGTTGAACGACACGCCGCCCAGCTTCACGGAGTATGTGGCGCGTGTGCGACGTTGTTTGTTGTTGTTACCCGACTGCTGCTCCTCGTCCTTGACAGTCTTGATTTCTTCCTCCTTGTGTTCGTCCAGAAACTGCACGCAACGATCATGCAACATCTCACCAATTCGCTTCAATTCGGCCAGCGGTTTCTCCTGCAGCTCCGCATCGCAAGCAATCGCTTCCAGTCGCAGCAGCGGTGCCGGAAACTTTTTATAGCTTCGTATAAAGCGCCGCAGCTCGGCATCGGTGAATCCATTGATTTTCTCCTTCATGGCGGGACGACCGCGTTTGCGCTGCCTACCGTCGTCGCCGCCGACGACGCTAGCATCGGAGCCCAGCTCATAATCCGAATCGGCCGAATCGTCGCCCTGCTGCTTAGAGCGTACCCCGCTCTTAGGTGTACCCCGTTTGCCGGTATCGTTTTTATTGGCCGCTGCTGTTTTGCGGCGCGGCGGCAGGTACAAATCTTCCATTTCCTTGGCACGCTCCTCATCCTCGATGACCTTGCGGAAGCCCTCAGGTATAATGTCGTCCCAATCCTTGCTGTCATCCTCCTCATCAGCTCCCTGCTGATCCTTACCCGCCGTTTCGCTGGGCTCGTCCTCCTGAAATGCAGCAATGCTAGCTACCTTAAACGCGGAGAGCAGATCATCCCCGGGCATTTCGGGATCTTCGTTGCGAGTCTCGGCGCGTCGCAATATTTCATCGATATCGCAAACGAGCTCCTCCTCATGCTCCTGTTCGTCCTTAAACAGCTCTTCGGCCCCAAATTTGAGAATGGCCGACAAATCGTCTTTGTTGAAGGGATTTGAATTGGAGGAATGACCATTGCCGCTCTTATCCAGCACCGTACGCCCCGTGGTATCCATGCGTTGTATCACCAAATGATCGAGCACCATCTTTTGTTTGGCCCGCTCCACTATCTGCTCCTCGACGGAGCGTGCAGTGACCAGACGATATATGTTCACCTGATTCTTTTGGCCAATGCGATGGGCACGCGCCTGCGCCTGCAAATCATTCTGTGGATTCCAATCTGAATCAAATATAATGACCGTATCGGCTGTGGCCAAATTAATGCCCAGACCCCCAGCCCGTGTTGACAACAGAAAGCAAAAATCCTGACTTCCCTCAGCATTGAAATGATCCAGCGCCTGCCGTCGCATCTCACCCTTTATGCTGCCATCCAGGCGCTGGAACGAAAAGTGCCTCTTCTGCAGATAATCAGCAAGCACGTCCAACATGCGAACCATCTGGGAAAAGATGAGCACGCGATGGCCCGTGTCCTTCAGCTTGCACAAGAGCTTGTCCAATAGCACCAGCTTGCCGGAGCCCTTAAGCAGAGTCTGAAGCGCCTCGTCCTGCTGCAGGCCGAACAGCTCAAACTCTGAGGGTCGAATGAGCGCAGCATGATTGCAGCACTTTTTCAGCTCGATGACAATGTTAAGGAAGGTGGAGGTAGAGCCTCGTTTGCCTTTGCGTAAGGCGTCAAAATTTTTGGTCAGAATCCATTTGTAATACTGCTTCTGCAGCGATGTCATCTCCACGCGAAGTATCTGCTCCACCTTGGCGGGCAGCGATTTCTCCACGTCCTTCTTCACACGCCGCAGTATATACGGCTCGAGCTGTTGATGGAGACGCGTATAGCCCTTATCCTCCGCATTCCCATGCTGCAGCTCAAAGTTCTCCCACGTATCGAATTTAGCGGGCATAATGAAGTGCAGCAGCGCCCACAGCTCCTTGAGCGAATTTTGCAGGGGTGTGCCAGTAATGAGCAGTCGATGATTTGTCTCAAACTCCTTGAGCGACTTGTACAACAGCGAGTCATCGTTCTTCAGCCGATGCGCCTCATCCACCAGCAATGCCGCCCACTGGAGCGTTCCCAAATATTGCTTGTCCTTCAGCACAATCTCATATGTGGTCAATATACAATTGAATTTCAGTCTTTTCGAGCCCTCAAACTGCCATTCGTACTGATGAATGAGCTCACGTGACTTCACATCGCCCAGGTAGGTGACCACATTCATGTCGGGCGCCCACAAATCAAACTCGCGCTGCCAGGCGGTCATTGTACTGAGCGGAACCACACATAAAAATGGACCGTACAAGTGATGGATCTTGAATAGCGAATAGAGAAAGCAAATTGTTTGGATGGTCTTGCCCAGACCCATTTCGTCTGCCAATATGACCGAGTTTTCCTTGCTCCACGAATGCAGCAGCCAGTTGAGACCATCCATTTGATAGTCTCGGAGCGTAAGACCCTCTGACAGGAATTCCGGCTGTAATTTGATGCGTGAAAATTTAGGACGATATTTGATCACTCGACAGTGACGCGATGGTGTCCACTTGGAGTTCTCCCGCTCGGTGAATTGTTCCACACAGCGTTGCCATTTCCGCAGTACGAGTGTCGCATCCTCCCATGTGGACTCGGCGTACGGCAATGATTGCCATTTGCAGAGGAACTCCTCGCTGCCGTCATCGGGTTTGGTGCCGCGTGCAATAATCCTATCCACATTGTTGTACGATTTGAGCAAATCATGCTGCAGCTCCAGTTGGCACTCAAAATAATCAATGTCCTCCGGACCGGCATAGCGACGCCAGCACGCTGTATCCTGCTCCTTTTTAATGAAATTGTCCAGCTTTTTCATGCCCTTGGCTTTCATGTCTCGGAGCGTCGTCTCCGACTCCCAGGTATTGTGTATGTAGCTCCAACCCTTCCATTTTATCAGATATTGTACCTCCGACGGGTCATCTGAGGCGTCATCGAAACCGGCATTTGGATCACAACCATTCTCTTCGATGGCATAAATCGTTGTCTGATTGCCGGTGCAGCCCTTCTTGCCAACACGCTGCGCAAGTATGCGTTCAATGGTCTCGCACTTCTCGTCCTCCTCAGCGGCAGCCGCATTTGCCGCCGCCTGACTCTCATCATACTCTAATTCTAGCAGATCCTCTGAGTCGGTGGCTTCGTTCTCTGACGTCTCTTTGTAACTGACAGCAGCGGCGGTGCGGCGAGTGGCAAATCTAATTTTTAAGACATGCAAATAGAATAGCGTTCTATTGTATTACTGAATTGGGATATGGACCTACCGTTTGCTTGCATCATCATCATCGCTGTCCTCGGAACTGAAGGGTTTCACACGGCGTCGCTGCTGCTGTTGTTGTGACTGTTTGTTGCCGCCAGAGCGGACACTACACTTGCGTTTCTGTGATCCAAACGGCACCTCATCGCTGTCAGCGTCGTCGCTCTCATCGCTCTCGTCCGAGTCCCAACTATATTTTTGGGATTAAAGGTTTTCATATAATGCGCATAAATTTTATAAACTAGTTATTAGGCGCTCTACTAAGCGAAAGAAGGCATCAAAATATAATCGATAATTTTAAAAAACAAATTTTGATTCATTATAATTCTTAAATTTGGAAGAAAAAAACTGTTTTTTTTTATTGATCTTGTATAAATCTATTAAATAAATTCTATCAATGGACCTAGAACTAAATGAAAATAACTTACTTTTGCTTGTTCTTCTTTTTGGTAGGCTGTGGTCGTTTCGATTTGTCAGCAGCTTGTGGAGGTCCTCTTCGGGGCTGGCGCGTTGATCGCTGAGGTCTGTAATCATCTTCCTCATCCTCCTGTACAACATGACGAGAGTAAAAGTAAAGCTTATTTGTGACTGACAAGCATGATAAACTTACGCTACTGCTACTGCTGCTGGAGGATGTGGGTGAGGCATTGGCGGAGCTATCACTGGCATCATCTTCTTCGGCGCTGGCTTCGCTGGCGGCCTGTGATTGTGTCGGCTGCTGCACTTCAGCATCCTCATCATCGTCGTCATCGTCATCATCTTCATCCTCCTCCTCGACAGCCTTTGGCAAGGTTGCGGCCGAGGAGCTGCTACTACTACTCGTGTGCAATTTATTGCTGCTGCTGTTGTTATTGTTATTTGTTCCCTCTGGCTCAACCTCGGCCTCCGGCTCAGAGTCGGAATCACTGTCGCTGGAGCCACCACTGGAGCTGTCATCTTCATTTCCATCCGTAAAGCCATTTGTTTTGGTATCTGCTTGAGCGGCCGCTGCTGTTGGTGGAAAACCAGCCACTGCCGTTTTGGCCACCGTTGGCGGAGAGCTGCGCCCATCGCTGGAATTACCTGAGGAACTGTCCGAATCGGAGTCGGAACCAGAAGAGCCACTTCCACTGCCGCTTCCACTGCCACTGACATCTTCACGTGTGTCATCTTGTTCGTCTGAGACTATACTTTGAGACGATTCATTGAGTGCCTGCGAGAAAAAAAAAACCAATTTAAGATATGCACCAAGCCCCGCTATAACTTAATTGTATTTCATAAATCGTTTCTCAAAATCAAAATAAATTAAGCAAACAATTCCTTAACCAGAATCCGTTAAAAAAAGCTTACAGAACTGTAAGAGCAAAAAATTGTAAACTACGATTATGTCTGCAGAGACAGTTTGTAGATCCCTTAACCAATCTGCTGAACAATGTATAGCAGTTTCCGAAACCCCATTCAAATGAAGTTCGGAAAAGTCCGATAATCCTCTCCAGAATACAGATGCAATACAATTTAATTCTAAATTTTCTATAAAGAGCTCAGGAAGAGGTTTAATTAGATTGCTATTAAATCAGACTAACGGTAAGATGTACAGTAATACTGAGATATGACAGAACCTTGACCTAATCCTGTCCAGCTTTTCATAGGGAAATCTTCTGATTATCTTCAAAGCCCGAAAGATTCCAGTCCTTTAAATGACTTTGGAAGTACGAGTACTTACCACACACTCTTGCAGTAAGTCGATGCACAATTTAACGACTTCTAAAGAGTAAAGGAACTAAAAAAACACACTTAATCCCGTTCTGACACAGAAGCAATACAAGAATCCTGCAAATTAAATCCAAAACACACTTAAATCCAAGAAATAATGGCTGTTGCCTCTGTTGAGAATATAAAATAATTGAGTGCCTTGTGCTTCAATGCCAAACACAAATGTGTACAGCATATTTATGGCCAATCCTCTCCAGAAATGTAGTTTTCAGTCTAACAAGAGCGTGTTTTTCTTGTAAATATCCAAAATTAATGGTTTCTACAAGTTGTCAGCCATCGGTACACAGGTCTACTATAAAGAAATTAGTGAAAATACTCTTTCTGCTGGATCCTGGCCAACAAAGGCGGCAAGAACATCAGAAATACGCGGATTTATTGCTTCTGAAGGAGTTTTCTTGGTCAAAATACACCAGGTTCTCGAAAAAACGCGATGACATTATGCATCAATTGCTTAAAATACGATTTTATATAAAATTTAGTTGAACGAATGATTAATTCCTTAGCATTTCTCTTTTGGCGGGCTTATTGCCACTGAAAATTGGCCAAAAATCCAAGGATTGGAGCACGAAAAAAACTTTGCACCTGACAAAATGTGATTACGTAATCGATGAAAATTTTCAATTGCCACTGGAATTGTTCAAAAATAATGCATTTTAGTGCATTTTCAATGCGACATTCAACAAAAACAAACCAAAATTCTTAAATTCAAACGAATTTTGCGAAAATGGGTACCCAATGGATTTCCAAAAAATGTATGCTGTCTGCCACGTTGGATCCTTAGGTACCGTTTGGCGTTGTTAAAATGTTGAAACAATGGTGGATATGTGTGATTTAGGCACTTTTATACAAAAAGTCACTCTGGCTAACGCACCAATTGCCGTACAAGTGACGGAGTCTCAAATGGGGGGGACACCTCTTGGGTCCATCTATGTGACTTTTGATTGCCACACCCACAAAAATATCGTTGAAATTGATGACACAGTTTATAAGAATTATACTCACACGACGACTTGAATAACATTGACTAGTAACGGTTTGTTTCGAATTATTGAAAGATTTCATAGTTTCTTGTTATTTTTTTGCTCTTACACGACGTTCACTGTCACAGATTTTCAAGGCCTACTTACCTGGCTCATTATATTTTCGTGGAAGCACACTGAGTTGCCTTGTAGCGCTCATTAAACATGCAATACACTTGATAACGGTCCTGATGAATGTTTATTTTGTTTCTTAAAATAAGCCACTTGTTTATAAATGCAGTTTTCAACTACACAAAAGATGTTCACGTCGTCTTAGTCTATTAAAGTAAAAAATACGCCATTTTGTTTTACGCAAGGTTGCATTACAGTGAGCACTTATCGAATTTATCAGAGTTGCATTGCGCAATAGCTTCATCGCAATATACACACCTGTTTTCGATTGTCACCAGCTGTGTATCGGACAACCATAGTTCACACAACAAAATCGAGTTGGCAGTCCCGCGGCAACTACACTTACGACTGCGATTTCCGATCCATCTATTTTCCGTAAATTTTCGTGTTCTTGCCTTTAAAATTTACCGAATCACAGCATGTAGCTCTTGTGCACACATATATACGTGTACATAATGAAAGAAGTGGGCATTGCGCTGCCCAAATCGCGCGGCGTTGGCGTGGGCATTGTGGGCGCATTTCTGCTTATTTTCATCTTCTACTACTTTTATGGGGGTTACATGACGCTTACACTCTTTGCAGTCATTCTATTACGTATGTAGACAATAACATATCAATAATGGGTCTTACTGAAGTCTTTCTCCACTTACAGTCATTTTCTACCATGCACAAGACCTGCTCTTGTATCATCCGGACTTGCCAACAAACTCTCGCATTTATATTCCCATCCCAACCATGCATAATCTGCCACATCTTACCGTTAGCATTAAGACGCCTGATGATGTGACTCTGCACGCTTTCTGGATCAGTCAGCCCGCGGAGCGGTGTAAATCGGTGCCCACATTGCTCTACTTTCATGGCAACGCTGGCAACATGGGACATCGGATGCAGAATGTAATAAGTGTGAATCGAATAAGATTTTATTAGCTTAGCATTAATGTTGAATTCTTTATTTCTAGGTCTGGGGCATTTATCATCATCTCCATTGTAACATTTTGATGGTCGAATACCGCGGCTACGGCCTATCGACGGGCGTACCTTCGGAGCATGGCCTGGTCACAGATGCACGCGCTGCAATTGATTATTTGCACACACGACACGACCTGGATCATTCACAACTTATACTCTTTGGCCGCTCGTTGGGCGGCGCCGTTGTAATTGATGCTGCCGCCGACACTGTCTATGGCCAGAAACTGATGTGTGCCATCGTTGAGAACACGTTCACCAGCATACGTGACATGGCCGTGGAGTTGGTGCATCCAACTGTGAAATACATACCAAATCTACTATACAAAAATAAGGTGATTCATACAGATCTTCAACAATTTCATATTTATATCATATCATATCCGTTACTCCCTTTCAGTATCATTCACTTAATAAGATAAGCAAGTGCTCGGTACCTTTTCTATTTATATCGGGCCTTGCGGATAACCTTGTGCCACCGCACATGATGCGTGCCTTGTATAATAATTGCGGTAGTGAACAGAAGCGGATGATCGAGCTCCCGGGAGGCTCACACAACGACACCTGGATAGTGGACGGGTAAGATAAGTAAAATCTGCAATGAATTCGTTTTACTGCTGATTATCAATTCAACAATTCTCAAATTTTATTTAACACATTTTGTTATTATTTCATATCAAAAGAAGTTTAACAAATAATTAAATCTCCAATCGATTTTGCAGTTACTATCAGAGCATTGGAGGCTTTTTGCTTGAGCTACAACAACAGCCATCTCCGCTGCAAAAACCGCCGGAGAAGAGCAATGTTTGGATAGAACTGGAACATAAAGTTATTGATGTTTAACCCCCATTCTTTTTACACTCCCTCACACAAAAGTGTTCTATTGACTGTGTTAACACTGCGTTGCTATAATACTGATATATATATAAATGTATCAGAGTTTTATAAATCCGAAGTGTGCACTTAGGTTAAGCTATTTTAGGCGCTTGTAGTTGTGTTTATGGAGATGACAAGCATTGTGTGCTGTGGGTTCCATATTTTAAATGTTAAACTACTTATATATTTTAGAATAATTGTTAACAATTAAAGAAAGAATTAGCTTTAGGTTAGCCTTAAATCTAAATCAGGTTCCGCAAATGCTAAAACAATAAATTATTTGTAAACTTAAATCAGCTAAAAACCGCAAAATTCTTCATCACTGCTGCAATTTAATACAAATTCTTCATCAGCATCGTCATCGCTGGCAAATGTCTTATTGGCTTTGCGTTTGGAGTCCGACTGTTCCTCGTCCTCGTCTTCGTCTGTTGTTGTGGCTGCAGGCTTCGCCTCTGCCTGAGAGCGATGATGAAACACAAACGATACGCAATTACTTGCTGTCCAGGCCTGTGAAAGTATTGTATCGGGCAGGCCGCGATTATTGGAGCAGTGAAACCACTGCGACAAATGGGAGGTGCAATCGGTGTTGTCTGGCGGCGGCTGTCTCTGCACATCCTGGAAACATCGCTTACACTTAAGTCTGCAAGAGATAACATAAAAATATATATTCTATATAACTAATGCGAAGTGGAAACAAAAGTCCACCCACTTGTTGTGCGTGTCGGATAGCACGTTGGCCTCAAAGCTAAACAAATCCTTGAGATCGTCGCGTGTGAAATGCTTCTCCACAGACTCATTATTGTCAATAATTGTGCTCGATAACGATTTCTTATGCGTCTGTCGCTGCAGTATCTTCTCCTCTATGGAGCCACTCTGCGGGATTCGAGGAATTGATTGAAAATTGGAGAAGCAGCTTTTTTTTTGTCAACAAACTTACCGCCACCAGGCGATAGATGTAGCAAGGTTTCTTCTGGCCATCACGCCACACGCGGGCCATGGCCTGCTCATCGTTAGCTGGATTCCAGTCGGGATCAAACATGAACAAGCGATTGGCGCCAATCAAATTCAAGCCACAACCACCCGCCTTACTGCTGAGCATGAACAGAAAACAGTCCGAGCTGGGATCATTGAATCTGTCCACAACTTTCGAGCGCTTCTTAATCGTCATGGTGCCATCCAGACGTACATAGCTGTATTTGCGTTTGCGCGCCAGCTGCTCGAACAGATCCAGCGTCTGCGTGTAGTTCGAGATGAGCACCACTTTGTCATCACTATTAGCGCGTATGGCAGCCAGCATAAAATCCAGCAGCATAAACTTTCCACTCAGTTCCGGATTGATATCCCTATAAATGGAAAGACACAGGTTAATGCTATGCGAAGATTTCGATAGTTTCGTAACGACTTTGGTTTGTAGTTGGCCGGAAGCACGTTCTGTGAGTTCTCGAAGCCTTTTTCACGGGCAGCCAACTTTTCGTAAATTAGATCCGGATGATTGCACAATTTCTTGAGTGTGGTAATATCCGATAAGGCAGTCAATGATGCTTTCTCGTTACAATCTATAAATAATAAAACCATAATTAATTAAATGCTGTATATCTGCACAGAAAAAAAGAAATTGATGAATTGACTGACTTAGTTATGCTATTTGGAATCAGAGAAACTTATAAAGTAAATTTGGAGCTGGTTTTATATCTTTGACTGCGCCGAACATGTTAACAACTAACCTGCCAGGCTGCGACGCACCTGATCCGATTTGAGAAAGTTCGTATATATCTGGAGCTGCACAGCTGTCAGCTTAGCACAGACGACCATTTCAAACTTAACCGGCAGGTACTTCGTTAGAATCTGATTGGTGCGACGTATGATGCACTGGTTGACCAAACCAATTAGCTCTTGTGTCTTGAGCAACGCACGGTCGCGTTCTGAGTCCGTGGAGTCGGCATTCTGACCGCGTAGAATGGCATTTTCAAAGTTACGCTTAAAATCCGTGGCAGTGCCAAGCATCTCCGGATTGACGAAGTTCACTAAACTGAAATATTCGGTCAGATCATTTTGTATAGGAGTTCCGGAGAGTAGAACGCGTCGCTTGGTCTTCAGACCCATCAGGGCCTGATATGTCAGATTGTCGCTGTTCTTCAGCCGATGGCCCTCATCGCAGATGACCATGCCCACTTCCGTTTTGCAAAGTATGTGCGCATAGAGGCGAAATGTCTCGTAACTGATGAGAAGCACCGGTGTGCCGCAGCGGGTCGAAGTGTTCATGGCAAACTGTTCGAGAGTGCGAGTCGTATCCTCTTTGGAGCCACCCTCCATGGCCAGGCAGTGCATACGACCATGCAGCCACTTGGTGAACTCCTTCTCCCAATTCTTCACCAATGATGAAGGCGACACCACAATAGCTTTCGAAATGGTTGGCTTACAGTCGGCGCTCTGGCGCAGTAGTGTCCATGTCAATGCGACGCACTGCAACGTCTTTCCCAGACCCATCTCATCGGCCATTATGCAGCCATTGAAACTACCACGTTTACCCTCCACGCACTCGTACATGAAGCGGACACCCTCGCGCTGATGTGGACGCAACACATTGCTCAGCAACGGATCCACGACGACATGCACCTGCAGCTTGCTGGGATCAAGGGACATGCGTTCGTGTTCCGTGTAGAGGGGGGGCGTAAACAGCACAAGAGCATTACAGGCCAGAGGATCGTGTAACGCACGGCGCACTATTGAGCGACGCACTCCCAGCGAACGATTGCCGCCGTAATCAGGCACATAGTTCGCTATAGGCACCTTGAATTTGCGTGCCAGCACCTTGGCAATGCACTGCTCATATTCACTGTTGGCCGTGAATCGAATGGGCAGCGGCAGCTCAACAATATTAGTGGCATCGCGCAGGGCGCTTTGCCGTTTCTCCAGCTCCTGTTGGCAAGCGCGTTTGTTTTTCTTAAGCAACGGCGGCGTAAAGGCATCCTTTGACTTAATGCGCACCCCCAATCGTTGGCTGGGCGCCAAACTACGCCTCTGCAAGGTGTAACATTGAAAATGGTTTAGTATAACTGCAATTTAGGCGCATAAATATTTACCATTGTATGTCAATCTATTCGTAAGGACTTTTAAAAGCGCGGGGACATCAGCTGTTAAGCAGATGTTTAACAGCACTGTCAATATGCGTTACTATGGTCACACTAAAATCAGAAACTACAATTAACCATTGGTTAAAGGCCAAACAGATGCTGAATTTAATGCAGATATTTAATTTGGCAATTGTATAACATCATTCTTGTAAGTTACTACGAAGTTACTACTACTTACTACGTAAGAAAGTGTCATACCGGCATAATTTATTAAAGGTGACCATGGTGTTTAATATGTGCCGATATTTCAATACATTTGCCTATTTTATACAACACTTGAGTTTTTGCAATATATTTTACTAAATATAAATGATAAGAACTGCTCATATACAATTTAACAACTGCCAGCAAAGCGTTACTTATTTCGGCCAACAACAACACATATGTGGCATATCATCTAAATACAATATGAGCGTAATAAACATCTAAAGCTTACAAATCGAAATTGCAGCGAGCGGTCGCTGCTCGCATTTCGGCGATTTGCAGTCGTGGTGTTTTGTTATTGGAGCAGGCATACAAAACAAGATTAAAAATAAACTATTTCGGAATGTTACTACTTTGATAGCAAAAAAGAGGAAAAAATAATGCTCCCAACGATGCTGAACATGTCGCTAACGCACAGATGCAAGAAAAAGTGCGATACGTATAAAACATATTTTTTTTCTTGGGTGAGCAGAGTTATAAATGTTAAATTATGCCATTATAATCACATGCATACAATATTTGTGTGTGTGTGCGTGTGTACACAGTATGCATATATAATATATTTTAATTATTGTCTTTCTTATACCAGTCTTCCACTCCAAACATTTAAAAAAGACAAAGCTGATTTAAAATAAAAAGCAAGCGAAACTCACAATCAAAGCGGACAACGTGATAAATTCAAAAACTTACCCAAGAGCAACGCAACAACAAATATCACGTTCAAAGTGAAGGTCAACGTCACAAGCAACAAGCCACAAGTAACAAGCAAGAAGCAGAAACAACAACAAACAACGGCAACTGTGGCTGCCCAAAACGATATACAAACAGCACCAGCTGCTTGCAATTCGAGCTAGCACTCCATTCAGCAAAGCTTTCGCTCTTCCACTTCCGCTTGCAGTCGCAAGCTAAATTATTGGCAAGATGATGAGCTCGCAGTTATCGTTTGCGGCACAGCAGCGCCTGTTGCTGCCCACTCTGGTCTCCCTCTTGGTGCTCATCGTCACTGTGATCAGCGATGACGCCAGCACGATTCCCACACAGAACATGTCGCACAAGGAACGTGCCGAGCTGCGGTAAATACAAATGAATGCAATTATTCTTTTAGTACTTTCAACAATTAAAAATTTCAATCATCTCTCTACGGATGTATAGCGAAGAATCGCGCGAAATGTTCTATCATGCATATCACGCCTACATGGATAACGCCTATCCTGCTGACGAACTAATGCCACTCTCCTGCAAGGGCCGCTACCGCGGCGTGACGCCCTCGCGCGGCGACATGGACGACATATTGGGCAAGTGAGTAAAAGCGGAAAACACCAAACAATCTAATTTCTTGTCGAGTATAATATGAAGAACTCACCAATAATACAAAACTCTTAATTTAGTTATTCTAAGAGGTACGTAGAATATAAATTTTTGACATAATGTACTCCTTCTATAATGGTTAGATTATATACTATAAATTCAAGAGAAGATTTATGAATAAGTGAAGATGTGGTAAGTTTCTATAGTTTGACACTGACAAGTTGTATATATGAAATTGCTTTAATGGCTTTAAGGTTCTTTGCAATGTTTTGTATTAATATGTTTAACTAAACTATACTCTTGCAGCTTCTCTATGACGCTGGTGGATGCACTGGACACACTTGTGCTGCTTGGCGACTTTGCTGAATTCGAGCATGCCGTCAAGCTTGTCATACGGGATGTACAGTTCGACAGCGACATCATTGTGTCCGTGTTCGAGACGAACATTCGAATGGTGGGCGGTCTGCTGTCGGCGCACATACTCGCCGAGTATCTGCAGAAGCAGGCAGATGTGATGCACTGGTACAAGGGTGAGATGCTGGAGATGGCACGCGAGCTTGGCTATCGTCTGCTGCCAGCGTTTAATACGACGACGGGCATACCCCATGCACGAGTCAATCTGCGGCAGGGCATGAAGGATCCACAGTTGAAGAAATCCCGCGAAACGTGTACCGCCTGTGCGGGCACCATTTTACTGGAGTTTGCCGCATTGTCAAGGCTAACCGGTGATCCGATATTTGAAGTGCGCGCACATGCGGCCATGGATGCCCTGTGGAAGCTGCGACACCGTGGCTCCGATCTGATGGGCACTGTGCTAAATGTTCACTCGGGCGATTGGGTGCGTCGTGACTCTGGCGTGGGTGCTGGCATCGATAGCTACTACGAGTATCTGTTCAAATCATATGTGCTGCTGGGCGATGACAAGTATTTGGCGCGATTTAATCGCCACTACAACGCCGTGATGAAGTACGTCAGCGAAGGTCCGATGTTGCTGGACGTGCTGATGCATCGACCACATGCCAAGTCGCGCAACTTCATGGACTCACTTCTGGCATTCTGGCCGGGCCTCCAGGTGCTCTCGGGCGATCTTAAGCCGGCTGTGCAAACTCACGAGATGCTCTATCAGGTGATGCAAATGCATACGCTCATCCCCGAGGCGTGGACGGTAGACTTCCAAATCCACTGGGGCCAACATCATTTGCGGCCCGAGTTTATTGAGTCGACGTACTTCTTGTATCGCGCCACCGGCGACCATCACTATCTGCAGGTGGGAAAGCTGGCGCTTAAAACGCTGCAGAAATATGCAAAAGTCTCCTGCGGCTATGCGGCTGTCAACGATGTGCGGACCGGCAAGCATGAGGATCGCATGGACTCGTTTGTGCTGTCCGAAACATTTAAGTATCTGTTTCTGCTGTTCTCCGATCCTCAGGATCTTATCATCAATGTGGATGAGTTTGTCTTCACTACAGAGGCGCATCTCTTGCCCCTGTCCATTGCACAGCTGGGAAATTCCACTTTTAGTGAGTCAATCAATCAATTCTAATTTGGGCAAGACAATTTTGCAGTTGTTGGTGCCCATATCTAGTTTTAAAATATCGAAATATTTAAATTGTACAAATTATTATAGGCTTTCGGCAATCGGACGAGCACAATGTACTCGACTTCATGCGAACCTGCCCCAGTTCCAATAAGCTCTTTCCTGAGAAAGTACGCAAACCATTGCGCAACTTTATTACGGGCTCGTGTCCGCGCACCACAACCGGCAAGCGACTCAGCGCCCTGGACTTTCAGGCAAGCAATGCAGATCATCTACGAGCTGTATACGACATGGGCATCACCATGGTTTCAGTAGGCGACCGTAGCCAAGGCAAGGTGCGACTGTTTCATAGTTTCTATAATGTAAGTTTTCTGTTCGATCTCTTCAGCCATTTTATATTTGTTGGTTAACAGTTTTAAAGCTGAAATGCCATCAGCCTTCCCCAGTCAAGTACCTTAATTCTAATGATACACTTACGTTTGTCTCTGACAGGCCAAGAGTCAGGAGGAAGGCGAAATGGGCTTGCAGTTTATGCAAGAAATGTTGGAGCTAACCAAAATGCAAAGCATCAATCAACTGGCCCAGCTGCAGGTGCGTAAATCACAAGAGAATTGTGCGAATAACTTAATGGTGAGATTTGTACCATAAAATTTTAACATTCAATAAGCAGTAGAGCTAAAATAAATTTAGTTGCTTGAATAGACTAGTAATAAAAACATATTGGAAACAGAAAAGTACAATTTATTTAAAATCAAAGTTATTTAAGTAAAAATTTAAAAATATTTTATTAAACCGACTTTTAAAATAAATTGTGCATAGTAAACAAAAACTTCACACAGAAATTAAATACCCCTAAAGTGTTATAGAATTTGTTATATTTATTACATGTTATTTATTCATATTGTATCTTAAACACACATTTATATCATATTTAATATTCTAGGCTGTTGCCTATGCCCTGGATGATCAGTCACAGGACTGGACAGCACTGATGGCCGGCCCATCGCACTTCAGCCCGGAGCTGATTGGCGAACAGTTTGTTGAGGGCGATGTTATGTTTGCCCATCCATTCCGTGCCTGCGATGACACGCTGCAGTTCGCCGACCAAGTGGCTGGGAAGATTCTGCTGGCGGAGCGAGGCGATTGTACGTTTGTTAGCAAAGCGCGCTTGGCGCAAAAGGCGGGCGCTACGGCGTTGATCGTCTTTGATAATGTATCTGGTTCTTCCGGGGAGACGCAACCGATGTTTGCAATGTCCGGCGATGGCAAAGATGATGTGGCCATACCCGTTGTCTTTATGTACAGCCTGGAGGCCACCAAACTGGCCGGCGCGTTAATGCGAAAACCAAAGCTCCGATTACGCATCATGCAAATGGTGGAGTTCAAGCGGTGGCAGCTCGCCAAGGAGGCTCATCAGAACGAGACAGCGGCAGCAGCTGCAGCAACGGCGGCGATGCCAAAGAAAAAGCCAGATAAGGAATTGTAGTGACGACTTCTCAATGATGGTCTGGGCCTTCACTATTATGCTTTAATGGCGGCTGTTTAAATTCTAGAATGGCTTTTCTATAAACATTTCACTAATTATACACGCAAAAACTAAGTATAAGTCATTTCCAAATGCGATAAAATGTTGTACTTTACTCTAAGACTCGGAACCCCAACATGCACATCATGGCGCTATGGCTTAAAGTTTTTAGCATTTGAAGATAAACATTTAAGTAACGTTTTCAAGCCAATTCGTTAGCTTAACTCTCAGTTTCCTAGCAGAAATCAGACTACGCGTTATGCAATTGCCGGGCTATAACACTAAAATATGGTCCGTGTTTGTATTTGATATGTATGATATAGATAATATAGATATGCATTCGCATATATATTGTATATGTATATGTAAACTAGATGTATTTGTAGTCCATCAACTTTCACAATTTTTATATGAATTTTACTTTCGTGTAAGTAAATCTTGTGTACATAAAATTAGCTAATAATGAAATTAATATAGTAATTGTAATAATAAATGATTAGCTCATAGTTGTATTTGTAACGAATGAAGGAATGTGTAGTTGAAATTGATTAGTTTATATGAAATTAAAGGCGTTTTAAATACATAATTAAATTAAAAAAAAAAAAACTAAACGTGTTTGCTATTAATTATTAAATTCCCTTTAAGTGTCGATAATTAAAGAAAAATTCAGCTCTGGCTTTGAAATAATTTTAGATTTTATTTTGAATTTATACGCTTTTGTATTCATTTTGGTGTTGTTTTTTAATTGTTAACCAAGAGTAACACATCTCCACTAATAATATAGTAGCAGTATGCAGTATAACATAGCTAGCAGTATGCTAGAGTTAAGCCTAAAGCTATAATTTTCTTTTAGAAAATAAAAATAAACACATTACAACTTAAATATTTTATCAAAGTTTACACTAAAGTATAAAATAATTCATTTGACTCCTCGACATCGATTTGTATACAGTAATTGTATCTCTTTTATAGGCAGATAAAAGTTAAGTAACATATATATATATATATATATATAAATATATATAGATTTACAGCTATATAGTTGAATCAAAACAGTTTAGTGACGGATACTACTAAAAGAGCATCTGTGATATAAAAATTAGTTGGTAAGGTTTTACGAACAATTTTGGTAATCAAAATGGGTTTTATTAATATAGCAACTAAAAAATAAATTCAATTGTGTGTGTGTTTCGTTCACAAACTATATTTGAAAGACGCGACATTTTGAGTTCTATTTTTCGTTTGTTTAAATTTTGGTTATTTTTTTTAATTGTTTTGTTGTTTTATATTAATATTTTGTTTATGGGGAGACGGCTAGCTGAGGGCTGGAAGAAGCCGCCATCATAATTTTATGTTGATGCTCTGTAGCCAATTTTAGCACATGATTGGCAATGCTGTCCACGGCGAGCGTAGTCTGCGTCATTGTGATGATCTGTGACTTCTGACGCGTGTAGAAGCGCTGAGTGCCCTGTGGCGACACATATGTGAGCTGCCGTGGATCGGAGGTGCTAATCCAGACTTCGTCGTCCGTTGGCGCTATAAGTATCAGATGATCGCCTGTATTGATGGCCATCAGTTGGCAGTCAAACTGTGGGGAAGGCAGATGGTGCACGTGCAGCAAGCGGTGCGAAGGTGTTGCATGCGACAGCTCGCAAGCAATTATGCGCAGTTCTGGCCAACTATTTGGCTCCTTGATATGCTGATAGAGGATAAGCATGCTGCTCTGGTCCATATCGAAGCTGGGGAAGTGCAGGACGCCCAGATTGTGGCCAAGATCAAAGCCGAA
This sequence comes from Drosophila multiciliata, assembly GCA_037043605.1. Classification (NCBI taxonomy): domain Eukaryota; kingdom Metazoa; phylum Arthropoda; class Insecta; order Diptera; family Drosophilidae; genus Drosophila; species Drosophila multiciliata. The sequence continues at coordinate 833,623 of JBAMBF010000103.1, read as the reverse complement.
ATCATAGTTCATCAACGTGTCTCCGCTGCGATGATCCCAAATGGTAATGCGCGTCTGCCCGTATCCAATCAATCGATCCTCCGTCAAGCACTCAATATGCCTTAGCGCATGGCGCATCTGTTTGAACTCCCGTATACTGGCCAGAGTGTCCAGTGTGGGCGTCAGTGAGTATTTGCATATACCAGCCCGCGGCTTGCCCAGCACCACCTCCTGTTGGCACACCATCACAAAGTAGCGTGAATCCCGTATGCTCGTATAGATCACCTCGTTCCAATCGCTACATGGATTATAAATGTATATATAAAATTGATAGATGCCAATGTTTTTTTTATAGATTACCAATTGACGGCATCTAGATGCACCGAGTGAGTTTTAGGACGCAGCTCCTCCTCGCAGAAGTAGTAGACATTCACGTGTAGCGACAACAGTTTACTTTCACGCTTGTGGTTTTCCAGCAATTTGCTGCGCATCTCTATGTAGACGGGCGTTGCGTTATGCGCGCACAGCCGATTACCATGTGGCGTGGGTACCTCAACATCTATTTGGAGCGAGAACAGGTTAAGAAGGGATGTGAGTTGTAAATAAAATGATTGCTCACAGTTTGTATCGCGTTCCGTCTCTCCTAAGTATACCCAGCGCTGTGCATCGATGCCATCCGATTTGTTCGAGTCCGTTGATGTTTTTCGGGTGTTCTGTTGGGTTGCAGCACGGCTGGCTTCTGGCGCCTTCCTGCGAAGCACACTAAAAAGATTCGAGTACTTCCAGAACGAGATGAGCTTCTCCTGCAGCACAATGAGCTGATCCAGTTCATAGTACATGTAGAGCACCTTGCCATTCTTGCCCGCCAGCGGGTTGCGCAGTGCCGTCGACCCCTGGCTGAGTGATAAAAGGCCACCAGATGGCCCCAACGGTACACTGGACACAATCGGTTCGTCTCTGCGGCCAGTGAAACCGGCCAATTGCCGTGAGCGGCGCGGGAAAAGCGGTGCCCGCTGCGATGTGGGTGGCGATAATGGCGGATATTGGATTAAAGTTGGTGTGGCTACAGCATTAAAGTTGACCTCAGACGATTGCTTCTGCTGTTGCTGTGGCAGTTGCCCTTGCTGTTCTCCTCCAGAAATCAGTTGGTTTGGCTTAAACACAGCATTAACATAGCGACGCACTCCTGCACTGTAATGGGGCCGATTCTCCACGTCCTTGAGGAACTCGTGCGGACCCACCAAACGCTTGGACTTCGACTTCTCTGGGCTCAGCTCAGGTGTTGATGGCACCCCATCGTAGTTACAAACGACTAACTCTGTCGGCAAAGATTTGGCACGCAATCGCACTCGACTTGGTGGCGGTTGCAATGGCTGCTCCTGTGCTGAAGGTGACAGCTGCTTTGACGAATTCTGTTCATGCACCTTGGGCGACGATGTCGCCTGACTGTTCGCCTCATGTTCTGGCAACATCTTTGCTTTCTTCGCACTTTTCTTGACGACCTTGGGAATGCTGAGGCGTTTGTGGCTCGGCTGTGAGCCGCCGCTGTAACGCGCATCCGACAACTGGTAGCTCTTGAGCAGATTCACCTTGCGGTTGCGCAGCAGTTTCGAATTCATTTGCGTCGTCGAACGCGTCACCAGCTCCCGCTCAGGCCGACCTGTTGTGTTGCCTATGGCGCTCCGACGCTTCAACGAAACTGCCACCATCTTCTTCTTGATCTTGCGGGTGGCCTTCTGTGGCGGAGCATGTTGTTTCGGCTTATCAATGTTGTTGTTATTCTTGTACTGTGCGCTGCGGCGATCTGGCGAAACTTGCAACGGCTTAGCTGTGCTCGATAGTTTGGGGCTGGTGGGCAAGGCATTGTTGGTGGACTTTACTATGTAAATGCCGGGCTTCCTCTCGCGCACCTGCCGCAAGCGATTCTGCGTACATTCATAGAGATCGTTCTGGGTGGGCGCGGCGGAGGCATAAGCCTTTGCGAACGCCGCCTCCAAGGACATTATGTGGAAATCGCTGTCGGGCAACTGAGAATGGGCATAGACGTGTGGCTCTTGCTGCTGCTCATGCAGCTGCATCATATCGCCCTGGGCACTGCAGTAGTATTGATTGATGGTGTCGTTAACGGTGCCCAATGTGGCAAAAGTTGGATAGACAAAGTTATCGCTTTGTGGTTCCACAGAGAAAGCGCCCAATGCAGTTGTACTCTTCTTAAAGCTGCTCGCATTGCCACTGATACTGCCCGTGTCGCTGTTCATCTCCTGATCAATTGTCTCCTGTTTCTGTTGCTGCAACTGCTCCCGTTGCTTGCATCCACGCCTTTTGCTACGAATATCGCTGCACATCCTGTTCAGCTGCTGTTGCGTGCGCACCCGAAGCGATCGACGCGCCAGATTACTGCTGGCCAGTTCTCGCATGGCAGTTGCCACCGCATTCGCCGTTGCCAGCTCGGTGAGGCCCAGGTAATTGCAGAACTCGTGCTGCTCATAGAATTGCGCATCATTCGAGTGCACTGTGGAGAGGCGAAAGAGATAGAATTAGACAGTTAGAGAGAGAGAGGAAATGTGAACTCACCTGGCGGTTGATGTTGTTCGAGGTGCTGCTGTTGCATTTCCAGATGTGCTGCTGCGGCATGCAACTCCTGAGATTCGCCAATGTGCTGCTGTGGCATCTCCACTTGCACCAAGCAGTCCATGGGAAAAGATGGTGTGCTTTGATTGACCAGATCTGTGGTGGATGTTTCCCTTGTTTCTCGCGGAACTGGCAAGAGCGTTTGGGTCTGCATTGATTTAACGTTGGGTCGCTGCTGCTGCTGCTGATTCCGCTCTGGCACCAGAGTCAGTTCGGATGGATTATCAACGATCTCATAGCAGTCATTGTCATCCTCATCATCGTCCAGCAAAATTGGCTCGACCAGCTCGGTAGGCGGAATAATGGGCAGAAGACGTCGATGGTTTGGTCGTTTATGCATGGCAGCATCTTCGCTGGAGTAAGGCGTATTCGATGCAAAAGCCGGGTTCAGTGTGCCGCCCCCAGTGCGTTCGACAAACTGCTGTGTGCTTTTGATGCAGCACTGTTGTAAGTTCTCATAGAACTCGTTAAATTTGGGTTGCTTGGCGGGCTCAGCTTCTTTCGCTGCGAAGACTGCCTCAAAGTTCTCCACATCCTCATCAGCCTCACAGACGGACGAACAATCCCAACTGTCCAGCTTCTCGCTGAGAGTAAACTGCGGCTGCGACAGACAAGTGATTGCCAGCCGGCGATCCATAGCCTCCGCGCAGAGTGTATTCTTCAGCATGTACTTGCGCTGCCCCAGAGGAGATTGTTCCTCGGCGGTGCCTTGGTCATCGTCATAGTCATCGTAGTCGCTGCCATCTGGCATCGAAGTGGAGCTGACTGGAAACTGTGTGGGGCTGCTGTGTAGCACGGCAGCGGCAGTTGCATCTAAAGCAGCCTGCTCTTCCTCCACATTCTGCTGCTGTTGCTGCTGATGCTCTTCACTACTGATCTCCAGTTGCTCCATGACCACCTGCTGCTCTGGCTGCAATTCCAGTTGTAAGCTGCTATTTGGATCATCCTGATCATGCTCCTCCAGCTCGTGATCGTACACATCACAAATGTCCGGTTGCTCGTCGACAAATGCGTCACAAACCTGTTCCTCATCGGAGGCATCAAGCTGTAGCTGCTCTTCCCCAAGCTGCTGGTGATGGTGGTGATGCTGCTCCTGGTGCTGGTAATAATGCTGCTGGTGATCGAGAGCCGCATCGCTCAGATAAACATGCGGCTCTCCGCTGTGATCCAGCTCCTGCTCGCTGCCATAGTTGACGCTGTTATTTCGCTGCTCCTGCTCGGTGCTCGGCACATTCTGTATTCCCGACAGATAGGAATGTTCGATTTCCTGTTCCGTGTGGCTGCCGTGGGTACCCACAATGATCTCGCAGCAGTGATCATCATCGTTTAACATCACCACATCATCCTCATCACCATCATAGATGACACATTCGGTGTGTTCTTCAACGATAACATTTTCACAATCCATGTCTAGCTGCTGCTGCTGATGGTTCTGCTGCTCATCCGACGGCTCCAGTTCCAACTGCCTGCCAATGAGATCGCCATTTGTGTTGTGCTGCATGTAGCCAGCAGATGTGCCTACGTCCGCCTCTGGCAGTACCAAAGATGAAACTGCAAAGCAAACAACAAATTTAGTGGGGATTGTGAAAGGATTACTGATGACTTACCCGCATTGGTCTGCGAACTGCGCGAGAAGTCTTTTACCGGTGATCCATAGATTAGGGTTTGTTGGACCGTCTGGCCATCTTCGGGATATTCGACAAAGTCATCGTAGAAACCCTTAAAGTCACTTTCATTGGAGCTGGCCAACAGGCTGTGTATTTCCATGTCGTCCGATATAAAGTCCACCATGTTGTCCCTCGAAGGATCCATGCCAAACAGGGGCTCGTCCTGCGCTGCCGCAACAGAAGCAGGAGACGCTGAATTGGCCACATCAACTGCATTGGGCAGTGTAACTGCGCCGCTTGTGGTCACCGCCTGGGCACCGCTCAATGGCGAGAAAATGTCGAGCAAACGCTCCTCGGCAGCTGCATATTCCCGCCGTGAAGTTCCCGTGGCTGGCTTCCGCTTCGACATTTGGTTATCGATCGATCGCAAATTGCAGTCGAAACGCAGCGTTTAATATAAACAAAAATGCTTCAGCTAGATTGTAAAATTATATTTTGTTCGGAATTTAGCACGTGAAATTTAAATAAAATAGATCTATCTTTTAGCAATGTCTTTAAAGCAATACAGAAGTCAAATAAGACATGATTAGGGGCGCCTGTTTTTGAACTGAAATCCGAACGCACTCATTTTTATTAGAACTTTAATTATAGCCAATTCTTTCTTCAGAACGTAAGAAAAACAAATTTCTTTGGGAGCAACAAATCGCGGCACTTGTCGGTATGTGAAGAAGAAGCACTGCATATCGCTTATGCGATGAACCTAACCACGATAACAGACACATCAAATTGTATATTAATAGCATAAGACACTGACACGCCTAATTGAAACTCTTTTAACTTTATCGAATCTGTATTATGTACTAGACCCAATGAAATATTGCTAACAGCAATATGTGTAATCAATTGGTATGTAAATATTTTGTGCGAATGGCAATTTTGGTATGTCAGCGCCCTTGCAATCGTGGTCACACTGGCGGTCAGCTGTTAGTGTTGCTTTAGGGAACGTCAATTGAGCAATACGCTTATAGCGCGACTAGAACTAAAATAACATACAGACAGACATACTTGGGGGAAAAAGAAAAGCGTTTGCGCGCTGATAAGCAAAACAAAACCTAAGTAGCTGCTGCTGTTGAAATAAAAATATTGAACATACACACAACTCGTCACAAATATCGTTTGGCGCTTGAACTGTGCACGTCGCCTATGTTATTTTTCGTACAATAATCAATGTGCCTATAAGTTTTTCGGTATTCTCAGTGTAAATAAAAAAATATATATTATAAATATATGCATTATTTGTGATTCTTGTCTAAGCAAAAAAAGAAAAAAACTAAAAAAAAAAATTATAATAATGAGTGAGAAATTAGTGAACGGTAACTGCAACGGCAACGGCGGTGCGAGCAACAAAAAATGCAACGGTAAAAAAGAGGAAATACGCGTATGGTGTGATGGCTGGTGAGTCAGTTAACATAGACATATAAATCTGTGCATATGTGTACAATTAACATGTGTACAATTGACGTGTGTGTGTGGTATTATATTTATTGACATTGAAATGGGCAGTGTTAAAAATACAAATTTATAATATTCCTTTTCTAATCATAACCGTTGTTTCCGTTCCATTGCGTCACTTTTACTCTGTTGACTATCAGACGTTGGCATTTAGTATAAATTCCACTGATTTCTCATGCTACTTATCGCCTATATATATATATATATTTGTTTGGATGTACGTAAAACTAAATGTTGTTAATAAAGCTTAGTTGATTTAATTCGCTCAGGTTCAAGGTCAACTAAAATCGAAATCTTTAGGTTGTATTTAAATTCTTCATTGTTTGGATTTTGATTTGTATTACGTAGTTAAACAAGGAATTTTTTGTTTTCCAAATGATCCGCATCGGAAGCCAATAACAAAATTGTCTAATTATGGTGTGCGTTGTGCCTGACTGACACTATTCGAATTTCTACATAGCCCGTCTGACCGGTTTTTATCGGCAGACCGGGTTAGGCAAAAGCGATTCACTTTTCTATATGTACAGTGCAATACAGTGATTACTAGCATTGTGCAACGACTTGTTCTGTACGAAAATCAAATATTATTAAAATCACAATTAGAAAATTAATATATTTTCTGGGCCATTCTACATCTTTAGAAGTTCTCTTATGCGAGAGACCACTTTGCTTTTATTATATCTTATATTGTATTGTATGTGCATATATACTTCTATATCAATCAAGAGACTTCCGGAATGGCTAGCGCATACATAGAACAACTCTTTCTCTCTGTCTGCCACCCGTGTCGTCTCTCTTTCTCTCCCTCTTGCATCCAAGAGACGTGCACACGCCCAAGCAACCAACATCGAATGATTTTCTGTATGTGCACTATGTGTTGTGTACAGCTGTCTCAGCAGCATCAAGCCGACGTTCCCCCATCCTTCTCCCCTTTCTCATTCTTTTATTCTTCCATTTTTTTTGTCGTCTTCGTGTGCTCTGCACGAAGTGAATTTAGGCAAGGTTTACGTGGCCCAATGTTGAGTGTGGGCCGGTGCCTTGTCTGGCCAAACATCACGTGATTTGTTTGCGCGCATGCTCCTCACCGAAGTGTCCATCAATAATGACGGCCTACTTTTCTGGGACGCCAGACGCGCCATTGACCCAACTGGCGAATCGATGACGTCATTACCAGAGCCACAGAATGCATTGCACTTATTTGTGAATACCCTGTTTAATATGGGAAGTAATAATAAATTTTTTTATCGATTTGTAGGGTATAATATTTTTAAAATTAAAATTAAATGTTGTATTTTTGTATTATCCTTTATATATTTATGCATATGGGAGTAGGATATGATTTAAACATATTACAGGGCATACCATAGTCGAACAGTCTATTTTGCACGGCATTTGTATAATGAAATTGACATTATAAAGGTCAGCTGCTAAAAAAGCACGTGGCCAATAACGTAACGAAGAGAATTCGTTAAGGTCAAATAGCTAAAAGCTTAAAGAGGTAAAAAAGCAAAAGCGCAGAGCCAAATCAACGCTTGAAATATTCCCATTTTAAAAGAAATGGAAAGCATTAACTTGGTATACCTTTTTTCCTACGTCTTTAATAAATACCAGATGTACAAATTAGGTCATCTAATAATGCTAAGATTGATGTACAAATATGTTTTTAAAATAATCAAAATATTTATATGTTTATTCATAACATAAATTCATAAATATAAAGCTGTCCGAAATTAATCTGTTTCCGGGTAAATTTAGAAAATAGGGCCCCCAGATGGGCGGTGATGTGGGTCAGTCCCCTGATAAGACACAATGGCTACGTAGAATATCACGTCAAATGCCAGAAGAACTTGTCGCTGATATGCTCGTCATTAAATTAAATGCTTATAGGGTGTTTGTATGTGTGTTTATTGTTTTATATGAAATTACAGCCCAATAATGCCAAAGATCATTAAGCTGATCAAGTATCAGTTCGATCAGCATCATTATGGGTAATTTCAAATGTTATTGTTGAACAGTCAATGAACTCGTGGTCCCTAAATCATTTTCAAAGCAACTGTAAATTCCTTGACGCACTTGTTTCCTTCCATAACTTATATACATATATATATATACAATTATTTATATATATGTATATATTTATATATATGTATATATTTATATATATGTATATATTTATATATATGTATATATTTATATATATATATGTATATATATATATGGGGTAACAATGCTTCGTGTGTTGCAACGGTTATCGCGAGAGCACAAATTCTACTCTGAATCGCGTGATATTTTTTAATCAGCAGTGGTCGACTTTAACTCAATTGATTAAGACCCCAGTACATTGTGATGTTGACTTGATACTATACACATGTGTATACATATAATATGTGCCTACGTCCATCCCCATTCGACATAGATTTTGCTGGAGTGTCGCAAAATCTCCGGGAGCAAAGGTTGCCATTGGCTCTCCTCGTATTTTCGTTTCAATGAATGGCTCACTATCGGCTGGCCGCCCAAATATACAGTTTCGAATCGTTGTTATGCCAGATTTCATCCCTTATCAGCTCAATTGAATTTGTTAATAAATATTTTGATGATATTTATTTGATGCTGATCGAATGACGTCGTTTATTGATTGGCCAGACGAATCACTTGACAAACCGGTTCTGGTTGTTGGATAGCCTTGATCATGCATAAAAGAACATATGCAAATAAATACATACAAACATTTATATAAATACAGTAGTCGTTTTGAATTTGGCACTGTTTAGTTCCTAGTTTGACTTATTTATGTATATTTCTATTTTGGTGAGTTAAATAATTCTGAGGCTCGAATTGTTGACGTATTGGCGTGGCCCAGTAAGGCGGCTAGTCTGTCTGCCATTTAGATAAAGGTGACGTCTCAGAAGATTATCTTTAAATATTTTTATGTCAACTGATTGGAATTTGATTACCATTATCGAGTGTTGGTGATGTTGGTCATGATATTTTCAGTTTCGTCTTTTGTTTGGCTTTATTTTAATAAGTGGCCTTGTCTTTTGGCTATAGTATTTCTAAAAAAAAAGCGCGGTAGAATTATATACGCAATTATACGCTTAATCGATGAAATAATATTTAATTTCTATATTAAGAATAACAGACTAGTAACAAGTGTGTTTACTGAAGTAGATAACCAAAAAGTGTAATAGAATTATTAAACAAATTATTATTATATATAGACATAAATTGTTCGCTTTTATGTCAATAATTTGTTTATATAAATGTTAATGTTCAATTCGTGCGCTTTTTAGCATTCATATTTGAATGTATATAACAATAAAATATCTACGACAATATTTGCACGAATTTATTTCATAAGAGTGGCACGATTGCTTGGAAAAATTCAACCCAAAAATGGCATAAGAAAACACTTTGGGCAGCTTATCACGTCGAAAGCGGTTGCTGCCCAAAGCGCGGCACGTGTTGCATAGAATTGCTGGGCATTTGTTCTCTGAATATAACAATCGTACTACAGACACACATATATGTGTGCCTCTGTGTCTGTCTGAAAAAGCACAACCTGATGATTGTGTTCAAAGTGCGATGTTGTTGTGCCCATGGGGCTTTCTGAAGAGTCCAAAAGTGGAGCAAGCAAAGCCAGCGGGGACAACAACAAAAGGTTTTCGCAGCTTGGGCAGACCTTGAATTGTGCAGCGAACGTTGAACAAGCAACGATATGCTAAATGAGTGCGTTTTGCTTTATTTGTCTATTTATTTGTCTGGCGCTAATTGCGAATATTTAACTTGTTTGCCAGCTGAATAGATCATTGTTTAGCTCAGTCAGCAATAGTTTGAAAACAGCGCAAATAATCTCGATTTGTCAAAAGTCACATGCGCCCTGATTGATTCTCCGCTAGTCAATCTATTTTCAAGCCTTGGGGTATTTGAACTCGGCTACATGCACTACTACGGCACTGTTGAATGGAAAACTTTTGCGAGCCAGGCACTAATTTAGCCGCCACTATCTCCAGGGTTATCTTGCACACATTTCATTAACGTTGTTCCCCCAAATGAATCAGCACCAGGGATCGCATCATCGCATGCCAATATTACCGCAACAAGGTTATTTAAGTTCATTGACAATGTGAACTCATAATTCGAAATGCGCTTAGTCTGAAAATGTAACCTTTTAGTTAATGAGTGTTTTTACACTTTTTTTTTTGCAATGCATCGATTTTTGTTTTGGTTCAACTAATTTTTTTAGCAAGTTTTCCAGCTGCGCGTGCTGTGATAGTTGGCATAATAATAAGAACAAACAAACATTTGTATCGCTTCCGCTTAGAGTCTGATAAGAAAATTGTATTTGTATATCTTTGTAACAAGCCTCTTGTTGTGCAATCCTTTTAATTTGAATGCTTTCGTTTCCAGCTATGACATGGTTCACTTTGGACATGCCAATTCACTGCGACAAGCCAAAGCACTTGGCGATAAAGTAATTGTGGGCATTCACACCGATGAGGAGATAACCAAACATAAGGGCCCGCCCGTCTTCACCGAGAAGGAACGGGTCAAGATGGTCAGCGGCATCAAATGGGTGGACGAGGTGGTTCTCGGTGCGCCCTATGTTACCACCCTAGAAGTGCTCGATGATAATAACTGCGATTTTTGTGTACATGGCGGTAAGTTTTGCAGTTGGAACTAGGAAAGAAAAAATATCAAATAAACTGGAATCATTAAAAATAATTATCGATGTAATTGATTTTTCCATTCAAGTTAAATATGCCTAAATTATAGTCAATACTTTAATTATCTACAACACTTTGATCCTTATAGATGACATCACAATGACAGCTGAGGGCGTCGACACCTATCATCTGGTCAAGTCGGCCAATCGTTACAAGTAAGTGCTAACCTACTTTATTATTGTGTAACGGTATATTTTTATGACTAACCTTTTAATTTGGTTTAATTCTCGTCTCGTTCTCGTCCCTCGCAGGGAAGTCAAGCGAACCGCTGGCGTATCAACCACAGACCTCGTTGGTCGCATGTTGCTGCTCACACGAAATCACTTCCGTCAGGGTTCCGCCGAATATGATATCGAAAAAGAAGGTAGCGTCTATTTCTTAAAATCTTACATCGTTTTCTTTTTTCATCGATTTAAGTTGCATTCTTTAATGTTTTGTGTACCTCCCCGTTTTCCTCATCTGTCAGCTTGTCATTCATGTTTTAAATTAACGTTTAATATTACTTTCGTCTGAGACTTTCTTTTTTACGATTCTTGTTTTATTTCCCTGCATGCTTCTCTAACATACACACATACACACACATACAACTCACAAAATAAAAACTGCTCCAAGTGTGAAGAAAGAAGTCAAGTTTAATACTTGTATTTTGTTTACATACATGTTTAATACGAACCTGGGCCACGCACAATTAACTCTTAGTTTGTTGGATTGTTTTCCGTAGCAATTCGTTTGAAAAGTAACAGAAACATTTGCTTTATTTTGCTCTCTACATCTTTACTATTTCTCTTCTTTTTATTTCTATGTGCGCACTGTTTACCACTAACCAAAACTCAAAAATCAAATCAAAAAAACCCAATGAACTAAAATCTCAAAAATCCCGTACGTGCTGCTGCCCCGCGTTAAATATCCCAAAAAAAATCCAAAAAAAAAAAAACCACCTGCAATCAAACGAATCAAATCTCAAAATGTCAAATCGAAAACATATGTAAATGTAAAATACGCTATGTAATGCGATGCTCGTATATATATATATATATATATGTCTGTTGCTCAAAAATAATATAACGACTACAACCTGATAATCTTAAACAAAAACCGAAAACAGCCAAAATTTTAAATCTCCAACAACTGCAATCCCGTTTAGGTTCATCGAACATGGGTCAGGATTCAGCGGCCAAGAGTCCCTGGACCGGATGCAGTCAATTCTTGCCAACAACGCAGAAGATAATACAGTTTAGCGATGGCAAATCACCAAATCCCGGCGATAAAATTGTAAATTTTACACAAAATCTCATCAAGTTTACGAATAAACCATAATAATTTCACTTACAGGTTTATGTTGCCGGCGCTTTTGATCTCTTCCATGTGGGTCACTTGGATTTTCTGGAAAAGGCCAGTAAATTGGGCGACTATCTGATTGTGGGCCTGCACACCGATCCCGTTGTTAACTCATACAAGGGGAGCAACTATCCCATTATGAATCTGCACGAGCGAGTGCTAAGCGTTCTGGCCTGCAAGGTAAACAAAGTGCCCTTATCAGAGAAGGCGTCTCTTTACTAATCGGGCATATTTTTGATTATATGATTCAGTTTGTCAACGAGGTTGTTATTGGTGCACCCTACTGCGTCACAGAAGATCTTGTGGATCACTTTAAAATTGATGTTGTGTGTCATGGACGGACGCCCATTGCACTCGAAAATGGAAAGATTGATCCGTATGCAGTGCCGAAAACGCGTGCCATTTTCGAGCTGCTCGACTCGAGCAACGACATGACCACAGAGCGCATTGTTGAGCGCATTATCTCGCATCGCTTGGAGTACGAGCGCCGCAATCAAGCCAAAGAAAAGAAGGAAATTGAAGCATTCGAGGCGCTGCAGCGACAAAAGCAAACGCAAAAGGCGGGCTAGAACCAGATTTTACCACAATAGATAATGTCCCCTTTTTCATAATTACCACCATTATCTTACACATTTAGTTTGTTGCGTTTTTATCGTTCTTAAATTCTATTGCATTTTGCACATTTGTTTTGTTTTGTGTTAAGCAATTGATACATTGCTGCGGGGCATTTATTATTGCCCCAAACACACACTCACACACAACACACCACATTATACAAACTTATATATGTACACACAAATTACCCTAAAATAACTTTTGAAAATCTAAATTGTATGTATGTAGGCTGAAATTTGTAAATTCTTTTACTATGTTTTTAGTAACGAGCGCGCGTGAACTCGACGTAATTATACGAAATATATTATATTGTAAGTGAGAATTATATAAAAATGTATGTGGATTGCTTGAATATTATGTGGAAACTTCTACTCGGCTAAGATGAGTTCCAAACATATTTACAGTTTTTGGTCGAACGGTAATCTCCAAATAATAGTAATGTGTTTGCTTGTTAAATTTATAATTTTCTTAGTTCAAATCTATGTCTGTGTATCATTATTATGTTTCCATATTTAGTTATACACAATTAAGCGTAATATACTATTGCCAAAAACAATAAAAATTATTTATAGACTTAATGCCAAATGTGTTGTTTATTATATTTTTTGTTCGCCCCTAATGTGCAGCTCCACATTGAGCTGCTGCCCATGATTCAACAAATCTTGATAGCTGATTATGATCATGTTGCAGTTCGTTTTGATGAGCTCGCGGCAACGCGTTTGCGACGCTGATGCCGGCAATGAATGCGCGGTCAAGTTTTTGACATAGTATCGTGCTGATTGTGAGATTTGCACCACACAGTGCACCGATACGGATACGTCTTTCAGCAATGACGACACCCAGATGACAAGCACATCATCAGTTCGCTTTTGTTGACAAAGCAGCGCATGACGCGTGTGGCAAGCAAAGAGCAAAAGGACGCCATGCTTCGAGAACTTCCGGTATTCTTGTGTCAGCAACCTATTGCTTTGACAGTTGAGCGGATTGAGCCCAAATCGCTGGTAGCCAAATACGCCCAATAAAGTGTTAAAATCCCGTTCGAGACTACCAAAATTACAGGTGGCGCGCAACGTTGTCTTTTCGATGGGAAACGGTACCTCCACAAATGGCACGCCCAACTTGGGCATATGCACATTCAGATAGTGCGCCAGCCAAGCATTTGGATCTAAGGCAGTGGAGCAGCCGTGACATGGACATGCAACCATTCTTAATTGCACCCATCTTGACTTCTGGTTAGGTACCACAACAGCGGGTGGTTGCCGGACTTGATCATCATTGGATTCATACCGGCTTAGATGCACAATGTTCGAATCTGTTGTGGCTACTGGCACTGGCAAGCGATAGTTTGAGAAATTCTTGGTGAACAGCATATGCCTTGTGTCCGCCAAGTGTTTCTGTCGCTTCTCTTGGCGACGCCGCTGTTTGTTCTCACTGTTTGTTGGCACTGACTCAGCTTCCAAGCCATCGGCGGACATGGTGGGCTCCATTGTCAAACCGCACAAACAGTCAATGGGGCAACATAATTTAAAAAAACAAATTTAACAGAATGAAATATCCAAATATTAATGAAACTTTTTAGAAACTACATCATAACTTAAAAAAAAGACTACTGAGTGTATTTATTTATTTTAGTTTATTAAATGGCAATTTAGTTTTAACATTTCCCTGTGTGGAACCAAAACAAAACAAAATATTTAATATCGATTAACAGCAATCGATAGATGGTCACGCATAGTTGTATTTTGCTGCCTTGACTTTTGCAACACTGTACAATTTTGCAGCATTACACATTGCGTTCTTATAATTCACAACTGGTTTTGCCTGTATGCAGTAGAAGTGTTTTAATTTTCGCTTGCTTAGTTATCGCTTCTCGGCCTTATGGCTAAGATCAAAGTGTAGTATCTGTTCTTATCAGCTTAACATCTGATAGTTTCCCCATTGGGAAACAACAAATGTTAAACTGATTTTTGGAATCAGACGGAGTGCTAGGGGCTTGCTCCACCTCTGTCACGGGTTGGCCCGGTATTGCAGTACCGCCGGGATTTCGGCCCAACTAAATAATACATTAAAATAAAACGTTTTACAACGGAAGCTATGTGTTTTCGCCCTCGTTCGGTGTTTGTTCCGGACAGCGGAAGACATAATGGAAAGATTGGAAACATTGCGTTTATTCACAATTTTCTTCCATGCACACATTATGGGAAACCAATAGTTTAATGTGAAATAAAATGCTGTTTATATAAACATATTTTAGTTATTTTAGTCGTACATTTATTATTGGTAAATACTCCTATTATTAATACAGTTTGTTTCTTTGTTGAATGTTTGCTTTTCGATTTTGGTACATTATTTAAATCAAACAGCTGCAATGTTATTTGGGTACGCATTTTACAAAAACGCACTGCCAATAATGCGATCTTTGATTTCACTTATATATGTAATGATTATATGATTTATGAAACATAAACATTAATAGGCTCGAGTTGAAGAATTTGTTTCAGCAAATACGATACATACGATTGATAAACATTTCATTTTCGCCATATTATTTTGGTTTTCGCTTTTAAAAAGATTAACTTTCAACTACTGCGGAACAATCAGAGGCCGGCTTTTGCTGCTGTTACTTTCCTGACTAACTACTAGATAATAATACTAAATACTGGGTGAGAGAATAGCTTCGAAAACGTTAACTGGTAACAGAGCGTCAAGCTTTGGCTTACAGATAGAGCACTACGTTCAACTTTCAAATAGAGCAATCGGAGAGTTTGCCATGTGTCGTGTTATATAGTTATTTATGATTCTAGCGTATACAATGCAATACACAATGTAATCGAGGTGTAGATGAGTGAGTTAATATAGTAGAAAGTGAGTGAGAACGTTACTGGAGAGTTAAGGCAGGGCTACAAAGGGAGTTGGAGGAGTGCGTCTTAAACAACTACGGCTCCTGCCTCGGAACGACTGACCGGCAAGTCGGGGCAGTTCTTCCAAGTGTCTGACAGTGGATCATAACATTCGACGTCGCTGATGGTAACTTGGTCGCGATAGAAGTTCGCCTCACAGGGCTACGAAAAGACAAAAGAATATTTATGCTTTACATATACTTTGTAGATACTTCGAAGTAACTTACCTGAACTCCGCCGGCTACGTAGAGCAGACCATCGGCAGCGGCCACAGCGGGTATGGCGCGTGGCACGTTCAGCGCACAGACCGTCGACCATTTGTCATCGTCAAAGTTGTAGCGCTCCACGGAGCTCAGCACGTCCTGGCTTATGCTGCTGCCGCCAACCACATACAGATAGCGATCCAGCACAGCCACGCCCATTTGACAGCGTGCCGTTTGCATGCGTGCCAATTGTGTCCACTCCTTGGTCACGGGGTTGTAGCTGCACATATGAAAAGAACAATTAGATAGCATCAATATACGACACAGAAATAGTTCAATCTCAGTCAAATACCTTATTAAATCCGGCAAGTGTCTTGTGGTCGTGGTGCAACCACCCACAATGTAGATGAGTCCCTCGAAACTGACGACGCCCATGCTGAAGCGAGGCTGTGGCATGCTGCCACACAGTTTCCACACATTCTTCTCGGGATCAAAGCATTCCATGGTGCCGCCTATGTCGTCGCCAATCCAGCCGCCTACTGCAAACAGATTGCCACCCATGGTGCACAGTCCAAATTCGCAGCGCGGCACAATCATTGGTGCGATTGGCTGCCAATTATCATTCTGTGGATCGTAAACCTCGCCATTGGCCAGAATCTGTGATCCTCGCTCGCCGCCAACCACATAGATCTTGCCATTTAGTGCCGACACGCCCGGCAGAATGCGTCCCACCTCCATGGGCGCAGTTTCCGTCCACTCTCGGCGAAATATGTCAAACTTGGCCACCGTCTCAAAGGTGCAGTCTGCCGAGTTCCATGTGCGCGGCGTGTCGCGATGTGAGCCACCGATGATGTAGATGTTTTTCTTGGCCAGTTGACGGGGGCACACGCGCAGGGGCACAAGTTGGCCCCGTTTCGATGCAATGTCCCGGCAGATGGAGCGCAGTGCAATCTTCACGGACATGTCGCGACAATCGTCCTTCAGCGCCTTATCGATCACCTTGACCGGCACCAGGGCCATGCGGACATTCGAGAGTATGTCGAAGACATAGCAGCGACGTTGCGTAACATCGTGCTTGATCCAACGCAGCGCTGCCTGGAACACCTGCGACTCGGAGTCAACGCGCAACAGCTCCGAGTTCAATAGCTGCGACAACAACATCTGCGGTGTCTCCAGAAACTCATCTTCCAGCGTTATCTGTGCGGTGAAAAGAATACGAAAGTTCGTTAGTTAAACTCGCTTGGAAAAAATAAAATAAATAGTCATAGTTTTCTATAGTAATGACAATTTTTAAACATAAATACATAAGTTGAACCCATACAAAGTTAATTCTTATGTGTACCAATAGCAAGAATTATTGCACGATGACGTTGTTAAAGCATCGAGCGTAGAAATTCTTTGGTAGGTGGTTTATAGAAACAATTATTCATATTCCACTTATATTCCATCATGTACGTGTTCGTTCACGTTTGTTGGTCATTTAACAATAGACGAACTATCTTATTAAACATACACTTTTATAACTACTTGTTCTCTATATTGTTTTTAATGTATTAATTAGTTGGGCCGAAATCCCGGCGGTACTGCAATACCGGGCCAACCCGTGACAGAGGTGGAGCAAGCCCCTAGCACTCCGTCTGATTCCAAAAATCAGTTTAACATTTGTTGTTTCCCAATGGGGAAACTATCAGATGTTAAGCTGATAAGAACAGATACTACACTTTGATCTTAGCCATAAGGCCGAGAAGCGATAACTAAGCAAGCGAAAATTAAAACACTTCTACTGCATACAGGCAAAACCAGTTGTGAATTACAAAATAAATGAGAATTTATGCATTTTTACCTTTGCCTACTTTAAGGGGCATGTTTATTGTAATTGTCTTATAATTCGCAACCAGTTTAAGCATGCATATGGACTAGAGCTGGGTGAATGCGCATGCTAATTTACTCTGGCTTCTCTTCAGTTGTCGAATAAATCTTTCGCCTTTTACTAAAGATTTCCGTGGAGAGGGGCACTCTAATGAGTCTTAATTGAATTTTTTGTGGTGCCTAGCTGGACTTGTCCGGCTGGGTCATAATGAATACATTTGTTTAAAACGATGGGCGGGGGGGAGTATATGTGGAATGCTGGTCATTATGAGTAATGTTTATACAAACAAGTCTGGCTATGCTCGTGCACAATAAGTAAAGTATTTCATCAAAGTATAAAATTGCTTGGGGCGTTAAATTAGGCTCATGCTACCATTCATTTTCCATTTTCAGTACAATATTAATAAAGATGCTCGGTTACAAATTGATACCTTGCATACTGATTAAAAAAATGAATAAATAGCGAATTGTGTCATGGAAGATGTATGACATGTTAATGTTAACAAGAAAATATTACATTGCATAAAAAAATCAAAAGCTATAAATATCGTCTATTTTGTATATATGCCATGCATTCTTACTAAATAAATCAAACCAATTTGTTTCAAATATTGATTGGGACATTTTGTTACTAGTACATGAACCAGGAGCATATAAGAAGACAATTTAATTTGACAATTCAGAGTCAAATCGATACAAGAGTTACATATTGCGAGCCACATCCCATCGTTTCCGTAGTGTAGCGGTTATCACGTGTGCTTCACACGCACAAGGTCCCCGGTTCGAACCCGGGCGGGAACAAACCTTATTTTTTTTTTTTTTTTTTTAAAGCTAAGCTAAAATCTATATAATCTATTTAAAGAAAAAAAACAATCAATTTGCTATTTACCGCTGGAAAGTTGGCTTGCACAAAGCTCATTGCACTCTTTGCTAGTGATTCACAATTGTGCGCTTCCGCGAAGCGCAAAATGCCCAATGCATTCGTGGCATGCAACTCCCGGCAAAGAAACTCACAACAGCCATCTACTACCTCGTTCAACTGCAACATATCCGCCGCCGCAAGCAGTTCCTGCACATTGGACTGATGCAGAGAAAGACAAAACAGAATTTCAAAATTGTTAAGAACGATGGTTAAGATCTAATATGAAATGCGCATACCTGCGTAATTTCACAGCGACCTGAGTAGACGAACTCCAGAAGTATATGCAAGATGTCGCCATCGATTGTGTGCAACACGACCGACTTCTGTTTCACTTCGTTAAGGCCTAGTTCGGGGCGGAACATTGCCTCGAAGTAGGCACTGGCAGCGCTCAGGACAGCACGGTGTGCATTGAATGTGGATTCGCCAGCGATGATTTCGATGTCGCAGAAGCGTGATTGCTCCCGCAATTGATTCAGATTGGCCAACACCTTGAACGGATATTGGGCGTTGCGATAATGGGGTCGATTTGTGCGTTGTGTGCTAGCAGCGGCGGTGGCTGCAGTCTGCTGGCTGATGTAATCGTTATCGTTATCGGTGGTATTGTCATTGCCGTTGTGACAATTTGCATTTGCATTGAATTCATGGTGAATGGAGTAGCTCTTCAGTGGTGGCATCTCGTTGTTGTATGTGGCTGCGCTGGCTACGATCTCTGCTGGCTTCTCTCTATATATATAAATGCACTCTGGCAGCCTGTTCACATCCAATTGATGAGGAGTTAATTAAACTTAATTGCTATTGTTGCACTTTAGCACACCACTACGAATACCACTGTTTTCATTAATCAAGCACCACCACCATGCACACTCTCACACAAGTCACACACACACGCACACACACGGAGACACACACACACATGCATAAGTCCGCAGAGATGAAAACTAACTAAGCAGTCGTCATCAGCTTGTACATATTATGTTGCACTGGTTGTTTTTGCTATTGTTGCTTAAGGCGTGGTCACTTCCTTGGGCATGCACTATTTGTTGCACTGATATGTGACAGAATATTATGAATTAACTACAAATATTTTGCTTCTCTCAAGTAAACATGTTCACTTTAATGAGTGATGATGTTTTACACAACACTAACCTACACAACACTACAGCTGTGGTCACCCAAATATTTAACATTTGGAAAGTAGCCAAAAAACACTGCAAATACAATTTGAACAGCTGTTAGCTTGGTCATTATAGAGACGTGACAGAACAGCTGAGCAGGTGTTGACTTTGCTTCCAATTAGAATGAATTTTGACTTGTTTATTAACTGGTAATGAACAGCTGAGTAATAAAAATAACCAATTTGAATGTTAATAATTCAACGCTAGATAGCATAATCTGCTTGGGAAAAGCAGAATATTAGATTTGATTGATAACATTGTGCTCACTGACAATTTCTAGCTGCTTTACAATTTCATATCAGCCAGCAAAATTTCTACTAAGTAGTTATTTAACCACAAACTTTGTTATTGTTAATGTTTTGGCTTGAGAATGTTGCCTCGCAAATTGTTGAATGTGCGCTACAGTTGCCTAGTGCGACGCTGGGCCAGCACAGATCCGCTCAGTTTGCAGAACGAGAAAATGCAAGCATATCTCGAGTCATTGCGCCAGGAATACTATGCGCTGCGCGTTAACGCAGCCGGCAACAGCAGCCTCTATGCTCGCCTCTCCCGCCTGGATCCCGTTGTCAATTCGCTGGAGAAGCACCGCGCACTGCAGCGCAACATAACACCAGAGCAGGAGCTGGCTGCCGAGAAGGATGAGGATATGCGTGCGCTGATGCAGGAGGAGAACAACGTTTACGCAGATTTGTTGCACAAACAGGAGGAGGACATGCTGCAAGAACTGCTCACGCTGGCCGACAATGATGACTATCCGGCGCTGATATTCGAAGTGAAAGCCGGGGCCGGTGGCCAGGAAGCAATGCTCTTTGCCCAGGAATTGTATGACATGTACACCAGTTACTTTGAGCACATGGGCTGGGAATACGAGGAGTTTGCATACGAGACGACCGACATTGGAGGGCTGCGACATGCCAATTTGCTGGTCAATGATCCCGATGCGTACAACTGGCTGCGTTACGAGGCTGGGGTGCATCGGGTGCAGCGTGTGCCGGCCACAGAGAAATCCGGTCGCATGCACACCAGTACCGCCTCAATCACAGTGATTCCCCGTCCGGCCGATGTGCATGTGCATCTCGCGGACCGAGATCTCAAAATCGAGACAAAACGCGCCAGTGGCGCCGGTGGTCAGCATGTGAACACCACAGATTCCGCCGTGCGCATTGTGCATCTGCCCACGGGTCTGGCCGTAGAATGCCAGTCGGAACGGTCACAGCTCAAGAACCGGGAACTGGCAATCAAGCGGCTGCAGGCCAGACTCGTGCAGCAGCAGCTGGAGAGCGCCGCGGCTAGCAAACAGGCCACGCGTAAGTCCCAGCAGGGCAATCTCAATCGCAACGAGAAGATTCGCACCTACAATTTTGTGCAGGATCGCATCACCGATCATCGTGTGCAGCAGGGTGGCACGCTGCACAATCTGAGCGGCTTCCTCGCGGGTGGCCAGCAGCTGAGCGTGCTCATTGAACGTCTGCAGCTGGAACAGCGCAAATCGAAGCTAGTCGAGCTGCTCGAGACGTGGCAGGCTCCCCAAGAAACATCCGAAAACAAACTAAACTAAACCAAATCCGTTGCCCAGTCAGAAAATATAAGAATTGTTTTGTTTAAATATGCATTTATGTTAACATACTCGCGCCCAGTCGGCGGCACTGCCAATATGGATGAGATGCTCCTTGACGGCAGCCTCGAGAATATCTCGGATTTCCCGACAACCGGCCATTGCTGTCTCAATCACTGTCTCCAACTGATCGATGTGAAAACGTTCGCTCATCTCCATAAACGCAATCTTCTCGGCTGTGGGCAGTGCCGCAATGGTTAGCGTTGCGCCGCCAACCATCTCTTCATTGTGAGAGATGTCCGTCAACGGAATGTTTGATTTACTCAGTGATGCGGTGCAGGCGACAACAAATTCGTTCAGGCAGATGCCCGCATCGATTAGGGCCAGTGTGGCGGCGTTTAGGGACACAGCATAGTTGGCTCCATCAGCCTGCAGCACCTCCACATAGATGTCGATCTGGGAGCGGGGATAGAGCTCGGACTTAATAGCTGCACTCAGCGCCTGCTGCAAATACATTTTGAACTCTTGCGATTTGCGATCGCCGCGTGGTCGATTCTTGCGCTCTGCCGTGGAAAACGTCGCCTGGCTGTACTGGCAGTTTATGATCAGATCGTTGCCTTCGCTCTTTTTGGACTTGGCCTGATGGGGCCCGTATACGGCGGCCAACACCTTTGTGTTGCCCTGTTCCAAGTAGGCGCTGCCATCGGGCTGTTCGAAAACGCCTAGCTTACACTTAATGTGGCGGAGTTCGTGTGGACGGCGACCATCTAAACGCAATCCTTGCTCACTAAGCAGCTCCATTCGACCAGCCATGTTCTAATTAATTAATTTAAATTTAAATGCAGCACGTGCAGCGGCGTTGTTTACTGTATTTTTGGACTCAGCTGCTTGATATCGAAACTTCTTATAGTTCATATGATTTATCGACCAGCCACCACTGCAAGCGTTCTGGTAAATTTTAACATAGCAAAAAGCTGATTGATATAAATCTGTAACTCTTATACGAATTAAATTCAGAATAATAGTTTTGCATTTCGGTTTTATTCTGCACATACATATAATGACATACATACTAATTCATAAATCATTTTTTGTTATGTTGTTTCTATTATTTTCATTTGGTTTTTTCTCTTTTATTGCACATGGTTGCTATTATTTGCCCAAATGAATAAATTTATCTTCATGTAATTTCTTTAATTTCCGATTTCATATAATCTCGGCTTATTTCATATGATTTTAAATCATTGTTTTCTGGTTGGTTTTCGCAAGTTGAAAGAGCCAGGAATTATTGTTTGCATTTTAAATGTTGCCATAGATTTTAAAAATTGCCTTAAGAAGTGAAAAAATCATTGAATTTTAATCGGTATGAAAATAAATCATTTGTTAAACTTTAAATATTGCATTGAGATTTAACGGAATTGAATCGTAACCCTTTTTTATAATCATATTACTGCTCTTTCAACAGATTTTCTGGGAACTTTCTGGGATTTGTGATTTGTGATTTTTTTCTTTTTGTATGGTGCCCAATGGCGTTTTGTGGGTGATGTGGGTGTACTTATTGTTAAACCTGGGCCATTTTATTTTTATTCATTTGTTACATTCAACTACATCGACATTCAATTTCGGAATAGTACAT
The DNA here is from genome assembly GCA_037043605.1 of Drosophila multiciliata. Classification (NCBI taxonomy): domain Eukaryota; kingdom Metazoa; phylum Arthropoda; class Insecta; order Diptera; family Drosophilidae; genus Drosophila; species Drosophila multiciliata. The sequence continues at coordinate 810,957 of JBAMBF010000103.1, read as the reverse complement.
ATCTAATTAGTTTTACATATAATATGCATGTAGGTTTCTTAGTTTTCATAATGCCCATGCACAAGACCAACTGGACGACGGTTTTCGCACCTTGCTAACGCAACAGTGTTTAGTTATTGTTATAAATATTCTATTATTATTATTTGTTTTTTGTATATTTATTTAACGATATGTTGGTATACAAACTTTATAATACCCTGACTAAAATAGGTATAGCTTTCGACAGCGCGGGTTGGCAATTTATATTTGCTGAGCACTTGGCCAAATTGATGCCACTGAAACGGCCGAAACTTTAAAAGGATCCGGTCAGGAAAGTGCATTTAGTCGAGAAGTCTTTGGAAATTGCCAAAACTATACATACATATAGAAATGTGTATATATATAGATATATATATTCCTTAAAAGGAGCAAGCCCTAGGAAATAGACACTGAAAGCTGTATAAGGTTGAACAATAATTTTGTTGTATTTTGCAATCATGCTCCAAATTCACCAAAAGCTCAAAATTACGAAAATAATTAAGTACAATTTTATATAGAGGAGTATATCTTTTATAATATATAAAAATACTTTATACTTAGAGTATGCAACTAAAATAATATTATTTAAATTATAAAACTATTCCAATCGGTTTTTTTTTAGGATTTTTACAAAGTAAGTCTTGAAAGATGTAATTGGCTTTGGGAATTTAGAGCACGACTCTTGGGCGTTGTTTTTCATCTTTGTCATCTGTTTAGCTTGTTCTTTGTGGCACATTCAAAAGAGAGTAGCTACACACACACACTCCCATACACACACATTCACACATTTACACCTTCACACACACTCTCACAAACATGCAGGCATTCTAAATGGAACCTAGACATATACAATAAGTAGTTAATAGGTTTTGTGGCTGCATGAAATCCTAACTAAAATCGTAACTAACTTGTGTCGCATAAGTCTACTGGCCAAGCTTCGCTGGACTGAGCACCAGCTCCGGCTCCAGCTTGCTGGGCGCCAGTAGCAAACTGATGCCACGCCCCGTCTTTGTTGAGCTGGCGGATGACGGCTGTGATTTGTGCACCATACTATCGAATATGGACGCCGATGTGGTGGCCGTTATCGAGGATGCCGTCGCTGGTCGCATCGGCTGCAGTATGCTCAGACTTGTGGTAGCCATGCCAGTCGTTAGATCCGGCACCTGGCCGGGTATTAAGCTGCTTGCAGCGGAGGATCCACTGTTTGCAATGCTCGCCAGTGGCGGCGCCGGCAGCGGCAGCAGACTAATCGTCGTTGTGGTGGGCGGCGTGGAGAGTGTGCTCATTCGGCTGCTCATAGCAGGCATGGCATATACGGAACTGGAGCCGGTCAGCGTCATGCCGAGCGGACCGCGAACCGTCGCCGCAGCGGAATAGGTGTGCGGCAGCGCCGGCGGCAGATCATAGCTAGTGGGATGCGATTGAGAGCTGGTCAGGCGCGTGCTATAGCTGCTGCTGTAGCTGCTGCTGCTGCTGGCGGCGGCGGCGGCGGCAGCGGAGGTGGTGGTGGTGGGCGTTGTTTTGGGCGTGGCACCCGTCCAGATGCCCGGTCGTTGCGATGCTTGCGTACTGCTGCTTTTGAGCCGAGGAATGGCGCCAGTGCTGCAGCTATTCGGCATTGGCACTATCGTCGCACTATCCGTGTCCATCAGTGAGGTTTCCTCCACAACCACAACGCCATCCAGTGAATCTTTAATCGTGGAGGACGACGACAGCGATTGAGATCGTTCCGCTTCCTGTTGTTGCTGTGCCGACGACGACTGCTGTTGCTGTTGTTGTTGTCGCTGCTGCTGGAGTGCAACACGTTGGCGCAACAATTTGCTATTGGGTCGCTCATCTACGGTGCTCAGGGATGTTGTTTTTGTTGCTGTTGGTTGGTTGGTTATGGTTGTTTCTTTGGTGGTACTACTCGTAACGGCAGTTGTTGTTGCTTTTGTTGTTGTTGTTGTTGTACGTTTGGCTAACTGCACTGGCTGCTGCTCCTCCTGTTCCTCATCGCTCATCTCGCACAAATTCAGCGCCGTCTGCAGCTTCTTCATCTCCAGCGGCGCATCCGCTGTAAATTCGAATTTATATTGTAAATTATTGAGCACCATGGATTGAGGCACCCGATCTCTTACCACCCAAGTGATCCATGCTCTCCGGCTCGTTAATGATGGGAACTACACGATTTATGGCCGTCTTTTGTTCGTTCTGCATGAAGAGCGATGTGGTCGCTATTTGACGCAGTGCCTCCATTCCCTCATTGAGCATCTTGCTCTGACTACGCTTGTGCGCAATCGGATATTTCGTCTGTACAAAAATCATTCACAGATATATTTAAATAAATAATTGCATAAATAATAAAACTTTTAGATAATTTCAGTGTTCAGTATTGATAATCAGGATGAATCAAATTTAAGATTGATCAGGTTTCAAGTTGCCAGTAAAATATCATTAAATTATACTCAATTACACTTTAAGAAATATTCATTGCATTTAGTTCTATAAAAATACTATCTTATATATAAATTCAATTCTATAATACATAAATATTTCTTTTGAAGTATGCAAAAGGCCAACTAGTTTTTCTAAAAATATTTTGTTTTACTATTAAAACATTATTTAACCAAATTATTACATGGGAAATTGTAAAAAATAATTTATTTTAAGCAATAAAATATAATAGTGTACCTGTATAGAGGGTCCTCTGGCTATTGAAACGCGTTTGCTCTCATTGCGCAGCAGCGAAGTTGTGTGATCCGCATCGATCTTGTTACCATTTTTCTTGCGCGTCTTTTTGCTGGATGAGATGCAGTGTGATGGGCAAATGCAGAAGAGAATGCGTAAAATGCAACAGATCAGACCCAAACCTGAATTTAAAAAAAAACCCAATTGAGTAATGTGACATTATTTGGATATGCTCAAAGAATTGTATTGCCTATGAGAGAGGGCCCTATAAGTCTTAGCTCCACTGTTTTAAAACCCTTCTCGCCGGTGCCGACAAATGCAATGACCAGTCCCAGTGCGACAGTTCCGAGGCCCACATAGAGAAAGGCATTCGCAAAGGTGCTGGGGCCTCGTAGTACGCCCAGAAAATCTTCATCGTCCGATGAGCCGCCCAATGAGGCATCTTGTATCTGGCAAATGAAAGTGCATATGATATATTATTATCATCAGTGGTTTATACTAGAGATTAGACTAGAGTGCTGTCCCTAAACTGTATGTCAAATATAATTTTAGATTAATTAGAATCATATATAGAATATCAATATATATTTTTCAATATGATTCTATTTGAATAAATATTAACTCATTTCAGATATTTTTAGGGACAGCACTCTTTTAGCTAGTTATTTATTTATCATATTGTACAATGTTTTAGAAGGGCATGAAAATCGCAGTTAAAATGAAAATATTTGGCATTTGGGGTTTATTTGTTGGATAATAATGGTATATGGCTTCTATAAGTTGTTATCCTGCGCCACCAAGCGTCGAATGCGCTGAACGTTTGCTCAGCTGGATATGTGGTCAAAAAGAAATACATAAATTATGCAGTTGAAGGAAAAAAAGGTGTGTTTGTGTTTTTTGTTTTTTTTTTAGAGAGAAAGAGGAATTTATTGTGGGAATTTAAATTGTTGAAATTTTTGCACGAATACTGGTTGTTGTTAGCAGATGTTAATTAAAGACAAAAGTATACAAAAATATGCATGTATTTACACAGTGCTACGTGAGTTGCTCTACGTGATGAACTTACTCGGTTGCGCTTCACCCAGCGTCTGTGGTAGGTGGCCTGTTGCTGTTGCTGTTCCTGTACGCTGCAGCGGCGGCCGCGCTCCAGCCAAGCGGCGCGTCCCTGAGCGCACTGTGCGATCGGGTTATCGGGTGAGCGGATTTATCGATATGGACAACGAGCACGAACATCAAAGACGATATCGATATTGATTACAGCGATGACGACGAATACAACACGAGCACGCACACACACACACGCACACACACCCGCACAGGAACACACGCACAAGCACACACACACAGACGCAGACACACACACACGCACACACAAGGAAGCGTGGTGTGGTTGCATAGTGTTGTCGTTGGCGTTGTTGTTGGCGGTGGCGGTGGTGGTGTTGGTGTTGGTTGTTTTGGTGTTGGTGGTGGGCAAATGCATAGAAAATATATACAGTTACTGTGATTAGTTCAACTGTGTGAGAGCAGAGCTCCGTGGATTTTATAATTCTTTCATATACTTTTTTTTTGTTTTCTTTTGACTATTATAAATATTTATTCAAAAGCATACAGGAAACATAAAAAGAAATAAACAAACAAGTACAACTCATCTCACAAGAGTAACGACTAATGCATAAGCAATCAAATTTGTAATTTTGGATTTTCAATACTCAATTCAATATTCAATTTCATAAAGTTGTTTGCGGTTTTGGGTTACAAATTCGCCATCAATTACAACAACAATAATAATATACTTGGCAGCCAATTAAAAAGACTTCGTTTGCAGCCTTTATTTATTATATTTTTTTTTTTCATCAGTATTTTGAAAAGGCATAAACACACATAGAGTTAAGTAGGAGTAAACAGTTAACAGTTAGGAAACAGTTATGAATATAGAATATGGAAAAAAATATACACCAAGTAAACGGGGGAATATAGTTTGGTTTAGGGGAAAGAAGTGAAAATTGTAAACACACATAAATCAAACATAAAAACATATACAAATCACTTTGGTAAATGTTATAAATAATTGATTAGAATGGGGCGAATTCACGGCAAGGCAGAACTTGAACTGCATTCAAAAAAAAGTATTTAATATTCATTATTTTATGTGCGTATATTCTCATGCCCCAGCAGACGTATTTTAAATTGTAAAGCTCACAGCAAGACATAAATATATAAGTATATATCGACTATTTAACTCCCCAGATCACTCATGCAGCAAAATTATAGAGAAACCGCATTTATAGCGTGTGTGGACCAGTTTTTTCCACACACAGATATTCGAAACCTCAGCACAAATTTAAAAAACATGATAAATATGTTTATTTTTACATAGAAATTAAATTACAGCATTTAATAAAAATTTTCAAATTAAAGAAAAAAATATTATCCAATTAAATTATAGCAAAACAGAAAAGTATTTTGATTCAAACCTAAAAATACATTTTTAAATAACATATATATTATTTATTTATGTATTAATAAAACACAAATATAAATATGATTTACCATTAATAAATAATAGCAAATAAAGTGCAAAGCATTGAAAGAAACAACGAGCAATCGAAATCAATTAAAATTAATTTAAATTTAAATGATGCTTAAAACAAGTTTAAATTTTCATTGAAGTTAAACCACGGTAGGCGAACACATTATTTACGTGATACACCATTTATGATTTATTTATTTGCTTTTTAAAGTGAACTCGCCGTTAAATCAGACAAACAAAAGTCAATGCCATTTTATTTCGCACACACAAACACACACTCACACACACACACAGAGTAAGGGGCTACACACCTACAACTCGACAGACCTAATGAGTCGAAGCGAATCGCAAGTCGCGACTGGTGGGCGCTACAAACCCAAGCTAAGAGCCACAGACTATTCGAGGCACTGCCGCTAAGCAAGCTACTAAATATGCTGCGTGTTAGTAATAAGGCAAATAAAATGACACACACACACACACAGTTAGACAGAGAGCGTCCTATATACAAAACTGACAGATATATAGGTGTTGTATGTATATGTCTATATATATATATATATATATCATGTATAGCAGTTGATATATGTGATAGCCTCAGGTCGCACGCTCTGTGGAGTTGTGTTTGCTTTTGGTTCTTTTTTAGGTGCTGTTTCTCGTTTCTGGTTTCGTTTGCTTTTCGTGTGCAAAATCGCAGCCACATGGAGACTATCGATCGGAACTATGTGGCCCGACTGAGTGCTCCATATATAAACCAGAGCTGTAACTGTAACTGCCCTTGACTTGCTGTTGCTGTTGTTATTTTTCTTGTTCTTGTTGTCGTAGGTGTAATCAACAATTTGCGACGCTGATTGACGAATGACGAAGGCGTTTTCAACCTCAAAGCTAACTGTCACGCATTCACGCAGTTACGGCAGTTGGTCGGAAGGGTGCAGGAATGGAGTTGTTATGTTCGGGTTAGGTAAACAAAATACTATTGCCGAATAGTTGACCCCCACATAGAAAGTACGCCTGACAGGTGTATTTGTTTTGCCCTCTGTTGGCATTATACATCCTTGCAGCAAATGCAATAGCCAATTTTGAGCCAACAAATATAATTATTATTATTGTTTGTCAGACAGCGACACGTGTCGCAAACATATTGAAAATTTCCACTCGAAACACACATATTGAAAATAATTTGCATATTATTTATTTGCATTTTACCACAGGCACGCTAGATGTTCATTAAACTTTCACCTTTTGCAACTAATCGCTAAGCATATAAAATACATTTCAAAACATATTAACGCTATTTATAAACACATATTGAGGAACTAACACAAGTTAACGCCTAAAAGTCTTAGTCACCCCGCCTTCTCAACACACACACACACATACTGTGCGCTTTTAAGCACACGCAACGTAGTCAAAAATGTAGAAATTACTGCAAAACCACCTAAACATATGTACAAAAATGTATATATATATATGTATTTTGTTTTTGCCTTAGCTTGATTTTTTTGCCTGCTGCTGTTGTTGTTTTTGTAGATGGGTGACAAAACGCTAATGAACACAGCACACGGAAGCCAATGGCAGCCAATCTGATGCCCAAAAATGTAGCTGCCCTAAAAAGTGTGCTACAAAATTTTATGTTATGTGTTCAATGCCTTTATGGCAAATCGAAAATTTGGTCACCCTAGCAGAGGCTATGTCTGATAGATTAAAAGAAGCTAACAAAAGCATGAAATAAATCTTAATTTTCGAGTTCAGTATTGTAATGCAGGAGTAAAATTCCGAAATTACGATATCAGAAGAAAATAAGTCCGATTACGAAACGACTACATTTTATTTTTATAATCACAAAACATTTTATCGACATTTGCCACAACTTGCTTAAGTCTCAATCGATTTGATTTATGTTTGCTTTGTCAAACGCAATTCTGTTCTTTTAATAGAATTAATATGATTTTTCTTTCCTAAGCGTTTTATAGTTTTGTGAACTTCCCAACCAGCAGAGTCTAAGCTCTCTCTTAACTTATACTTGTTAAAAGGCTTAACAATTTCCGGAGTATGCAAATTGATTATAGCTAATCTTTTATTAACGAAATGTATTTAGATGTTGGTTTGGGCCTTGGGTAGTCTACTTTAAATATCGCCATTGATTTGCATAATAATGAATTGTTGTGGCGCGACAAATTAACATGTATTTCCCATCCTATTACTGGGGGTATCAGGAAATATGCCCCATTAATGACAATCATTTATTTTGGTTCATTGATTGTTCAAATTGTTATAGGCTGTTTTTTTTTGCTTTTCCTTTTGTGCTGTTAACTTGTTGTAAATACTTGGTTTGAATAAAATATGAACTCGGCTTAATTAGAGATTTATCATGAATCGGATATGGATATGTTGACATGAAAAATAACAATTATATCTGTGAAAATAGAGTTGTAAATTCGATTTAAATATTTAACTTTAAATAGTCAATGATATGGAAAAAATGTACTGAACCAAATTCAATGAGAGACAATTTTATTATTTTGGATAATCGCATTTAATATTCAATGACATGGAAGAAATCACTGGCCTAGATTTAAACTTAATAAGAGACAATTTTATCATATTGTATATTACACATATTTATATTTTGTAAAAAGAGAAAAAACATTAAATTAAACTATTTGGCAAAATTTGAGAGTTACATTTCTTGCCAACTTTGACTAAAGTATTCGAGTCACACAACAATTTATTCTTATACAAATTTAAAGGTTCACTGATTGGAAATGTGTATGAAAACATGGCAGCAAGCTAAATAAATAGAGACAGATAAATAGAGAAGATGGTCTAGGCAAAAACTATATAGTTCAGCATACTTAAGGAAGTTAATGCACATGTCGGCAGGTACTGACTTGGCATGTCTGCAATTTTATTATGCATCTTGATAGAGACGACTTGAGTTGAGTTGAGTCGAGTTGAGAGCTGGTCTGAATCAAGTGTGAAATGCACTCGAAAAATCAACAATCAGAGACTCTGGCTGGGCAGCTTGTGGAAGGTTTACAGGTGGGCTGGCAGCCAAGCTTGAGTTGCAAGCAAAAAGTGCGCAGGCTAATGAAATATGCAGCTGCAGCAGTGGCAGCCACAGCTGGCACTGACACACGGAAAAGCGCATAAAGAATGAAAAACCCAAAACCAACGAGTGGCGTTTAGACAATGCAGCTGCACCTACCAAGTGACAGAGAGAGAAAGATAGATAGAGAGAGAGAGAAGGGACAGAGTGCGATGAAGATGCTGCTGCCATTCAGGGACAGGGGCACATAGACATTACAGACAATTTCACTAAATGACACTGAACACGTCGCCCCATTCTTAGCTCCACAGCTCCGTTGCAGCGTTCCCTCTCGCTCGGTCGCGTGTGGATGCTTCTTTTGTTTGGCTGTCGCAGCCCTTAGGCAAAAAAGCCTCAAGGTGTTCTCAGCTCATGCGGCGAATGGTTTTTTGTCTTTACAACCTGCCCATAACTGGCACAGGGCCAGGGACCACAGGCCAGGAACCACTTTCCAGAACCCAACACGTGCTGTGAGGCTTTGCAGTAAATTTGCGGCACAAATCAGCATTAAATAGGTCCAAGCTCAGGTCTGGGTGCAGCCCCAGTAGCAGTTCATTAGAACCAATAATGCCATTGGCCATTTCAAAGGACGCAACCGCAAGGCTCAAAAAGGCCCACTCAAGGGTCCCTCAAGTCAAAGATGCTGCAGCATATGCCTGAGCATCACTTGAATGGAAGGCACACACAAACAAATATATTGAAATAAATTTAAATGCTTGAAATATTGGAAATATTAAAGTGTGTTCAGGTTCGAATGTTGTAATAACTACCCAGAAGGCAATAAAAGTACTGCAAATAGCTCAAGCATTGATTTCTGCTTATTATTTTAATACTTATTTTACTCAATACTCATAGACAAGTAAAAAAGAGACTATTCATGGATATATACAATGAATATAAACACCCATTTTAAGGGAAAATTTAAGCCTAAGATTAACTACACTTTAATAAAACCATATAAATAATATAAAATTTGATCGCTTTTAATATACCCTTAAAAGATTCAACCACTGTTTCAAATACATATCTCAGTTAACGAATCACTCTTATAGAATAATAATAACAAAACAGCTATTTTCACAAAACTTTATAAACACATAAATAGCATTTTATGAGCTTTAAAAATCGCTGGGGCAGATCGAATGAAATTCAATTGAAATTCAATTTAGTGAGCGTTAAACGCATAAAATCTCTAAAACACATGCAACACATGTGGCAAACACACATACCCCCACACACACGCACACATACAGATTGACTTCAAGGCTAAAACTATAGAAAGAACACGCAGAGCAAGCAGAAGATGCAGTGGACGTGCTGGGGCGAGGGAAGAAAGGAGTCCACCAAAACAATTTGAAGGCAAAGCCACAAAAGAAATAAAGTAGCCAAGTTCTGTTACAGAACCAGGAAGCAAAGGCAAGAGCGCAGATTGTATAATGAAATCGGAATCGGAATTGGACCAGCGGCGCATAGTCTGGAGATATGGCAGAGAGAGGTTGGTGTTTTTTTTTCTCATATTTTTTTTCTTAATTTTTTGCTGAGACCATGACAGGATCTACCCCATGGACACCGCAAATTAAAATCGTTTTGTGGGTAAATGCGCCACAGACTACAAGTGTGTGAGTTAGTGTATTGTTGTGTGTGTTTCCGTGTGTGTGTTTCCGTGTGTGTGTTTGTGTGTGTGTATGTGTGTCTGTATAATTTTCTGTTTCAGTGCGAATGCACAGCGGAAACAAACGGTTCTTTCAGCTTTTCTTTTGTGGCCCTTCCGGCCATGAAATACAAACGTCGCTTTAGCTTTTTTGTACTCTATAGTTTAGCAAATTTCCAACAAAGGGTATGAAGTTGACCAAGTGTAGAACTTTATAAAATCTTAAAAACTAAGTAAATATAAATGAGGGGTATTTCTTTTGAAAATCAATACCAGAGCATTAAAGAGTCAGCTTTAAAACTATTACTTAGACTTTTTTTATACTTTTTATTTTAGATGGCTTTTAAATTCACCTAAAAATTTCCTTTAAAACTTATTTTATTATTTTTCTATAGTAGCGGAAGTGGCTGATCTATAAGGCGAAAAGATTACGACATCGTTGAAATTTGAGCTCGGATTCATTTTGTCTTTCTGACTAGGTCAATTGGAAAATGTCTCGTCCGAGAACTGCAACAAAGGAGCCGTTATAAAATGAAATGACAGCGTGTGGATTTCAACAAGGTGTCTGCTAGTCATGTCACCCTTTTCCAACTACATTCCACCTTACATGGAAAATGTCAAAGGGCCGCCGAGTCGCCAGTCGTTGGCGAAGTGCCGTGCTAATTGTACGCATGTCATGGGTTGATTAAAGAGAATTCAACAAAGGACCGAATCCATGGGTGATTCCTGGCGTCCATCGATCAGAGTTGCCGCCTTTGGTTGCGCTCAATTTCACATTTAAGCAGCGACGGAGGCGCCACACTCATAAATCAAGAGGGCAAGAGTGGAGAGACGAGCTACATAATTTGTTAGCAATAAAATTTTTAAAGTGCTGCGCCAAGCACTAAAACTTACTCGACAGTTCTCAAGCAGAACAATGCAGAGTGCAGTGGGGGTGTGGAAGGAGGAACTTGATAGAGCGTGCCTTGGAAGGGGGGGCTAGTGGGGTATATGGTGTTATTTCAGTTCCATTTCATTGCAGTTCTGTATGGCAGCTGCATTTTGGCTGTCTAAGGGAAATGGTCTCTGGCAGCAGCCTGAAACTTGAAAACATTTTTGTTGGCAGCCCCAAGTTAAATTTGTATTTTGTTTGAGAAGTTTCTATTTGGAATATTATCAAAATATGTAAAATAGTTTTGAGTTGGTTTTTACTTACTTGAAAATCGATAAGGACGATTTTTTGTTAAGTCTCGAGCTTACCATAATGTTTAGACACGAATATATACAGGCGCGAGCGAGAAGAATTACACCGAAAATCTCAATTATCTGATAACTTATAACTTATATGGGTTTGATGGAAGACATGAGCTAAGGACATTTAAAAGCCTGGCTATGTAGATAAATAAGCAGGGGATCTAGTTTAAATGATTGCTTTAATATGCTATTAAATATCAGCTGAACTATCTGAATGTTTATTTTCTAAGACTATAACATATCCTATCATATTTCAAGAAAACGTTGCCAAGGCCAAAGTAAGAAAGCATTTATTAGTAGGTTAGTTCATCATAAAGTGCATAGTTCAGAAATCTGTGAGTGGTTTTTTTTTTCTGCAGCAGGTTGGCAGCCCATGTTATGCCGTTGCTGCCATAACGTATTAATAGATTGTCATGCAATTATTGGCTGGCCCACTTGTCAAACCGAAAATCAACAAATGCGAAGACATAAACAAAGACTATAAAATAAAATATAATATTTTTTTTTTTAATAATTAAGCGCATGCGAGCAACGCACATACAGTTAAAAAAGAGGAGAGAGAGATAGAAATGTACAAAGAAAGAGAAAGAGAGAGAGGTGGAGAGCAAGATAGGAAGTTGGAGAGAGAAAGAGAGAGAGCGAGAGTGAGAGCAACAACCGTTGTTTGCGGTTGTTAAACATAAAATTAGCGTCAGGCAATGCAGGCATGCAAAAGACGATATTTATATTGGTTTAAAAATTATACGATATTACGATAGTTAGCGTGGTTTGACGATACTTTCTTTATGCAACACACACACACACGCACGCACACACACACATAGCCATACACACGCATACATATAGAGTCATACTTATTTGTATAAGCTATTTACTAAACCTAGCACGCTACTAAGTTTTTAGTCACATAGAGCACGGGCCACAGCACAGAGAGAGAGTGTGAGATATTGACAGACAGAGAGAGAGAGAGAGTTATACAATATATATTTGATATTGAGAGCGAGACAGAGACAGAGAGAGAGAGAGAGCGTTGCGATTAGACGATTAGACACCAATATTTATAAATTATTTGCTGACAACTATTTGTAACGTTAAATTTTTGACTGTACCTAATTCTCGCTGGAATAAATCTGAAAGTATTTTTTTATTGGCAAGCGCGTTGCGTACTTTAAGGCGGTGGGTGTGAGAAAAAGAGAGAGAGATACAGAGAGAAAAGAGAAGAGAGAGCGCATGATAAATTGTAATTTGATGTCGCGTACCTGCGTTGAGAAAAAAAATTAACAGTAAGGTGTAAAGTGTGTGCTTGTGTGTGTGAGTGTAATATCTCTTTTGGTTTTTTCATTTGATTTTTTTTTATTTTAAATTTTTGTGCGTGCTTCGATTAGAGGTTGAAGTAGAAACATAGAGAGTAAGAGTAAAAGATATAGAGAAAATAGATGAAACGATAAGCAATCTGTTTAGTGTGTGTGTGTATTGTTGTTGTGTGTGTGGGTGTGTTAAAGAATATCTTAAAGATGAGCGCCACAAAATAAAAGCATTTTCAAAACAGTGCATTTCGTAGATGCCACAAAATGTTTATTAAAAGAACATAGTTAAATAAAAGTTAATAAACAAAAAATTATAGTTTATGTGAATGTGAATGTTGAACGCATAGACTGGTATTTCATCGTCAGTTGAGTTCTTAAATTCCAAAAATATTATTGAAATGCAGCAAACTCTTTTGATAAATGCAAAGCTCTGCCTCATAAATATGTATTTTTGTTGTGATGCTCCAAATGGCAATTCTTCAACGCTTTTATATGGGAAAAAATGAAGCATTTAAAAACTCATAAATCACTCATATCATCATTTTATGTTTATCATTAATTATGCAAATGTATGCTTTATACTTATGAGCTGATTTGATCGGGTATATAATTTTTTTTTTACAAATTTTAATTGTGGTCAGATAGGAAATTTGTACATATGGATGGGCCGGCAAAGCTAAACTCAAAGGCTTGCTAAACTACTAAAACACAGTTTCGTTATAACGTATTTATTATATTTAGTTATTTGTAGGTAATACGCCAGCTTCGACTTACCCAGAGTGCTGCAATTGGGCAGATATTAAAAAAAATGTACAGAACCCAAACTAAAACAGAGAATACAAACCCCAAAGGACCTTTTTGTTTTAACTTATTCTATCGCGTACACGTTGTGGTATTTTATTTTTTGGTTGGTTTTTTGTTTTTTTTGTATTGTATATTTTTAGTTTTTAGCGCTTGCTTCAACGCTGTGAATGTTCCACAAAAAATGCAATAAATTCTTTTTGATCCGAAATTAAAATGGTGCATTTCAATTTGGGGAAAAGTATTTTTTCCGCTTTGGCAGCTGTTTTCGAGTTGTCAAAGCGAAAACTACTTTAAATACTTTTTGTACAACATTCAAAATGATTTGTTTGTATTTGGAATTTTTTGTTTTTAGAGGTTTTTTGTTATGTTGGGCGATTGGTTTTTTAATAATTGGCTTTGTGGAACAATTTTCGCAATTGAATCAAGTTGAGCTCCTAGATCGAAAACGGGAATGAGAGGCAAGTAAGCTTTACAGAATCTTTTTGGGAAAACTTGATACCATTTATCATATTTATAGATTTAAATGCATATTTTTGCTTATGTGTGTGTTTCTTTGTTTTGTCTAAGTAGTTATTTTAGTTTTTTTAATGGTGGTTTGTTCTGGTTGTTAGTTAATGTTGCATACTTTCTTTTTGTTTATCATTGAAGTTATTGATTTGTATGTTTTGTGTTTATTTTTGTATACGTATGACTACAAATCAAATTGAAGCTTTAAGATGAGTGTAAACTATTTTCAAAAAAATATAATCTAAACTTAACTCGATTCATAATAAAATGCTGCGCACACAAAATATTCTTCTGCAATGATATTATTAACAAATATTTACAGTTAAATTTGGTTCAGTTAGTGGTTTTCGACTTGTTGACTATGCTAATCTCTGAATTGATGTAATGTGTATTTAACAGTTTCGAATTTGCATGGGCTAATTAAATCGAAATTTATGAGAATTTTCCAAAAACAGAAGCGACTAAGGTTATTTTTACAAATTTGCTATTGTTGTTAAAAGTTTAAATTCATCTGTTTATCTAAATTTTAATGTCATAATCATGCTTAAATATAATATTTTGTGTGCGACTAGATTTGTTCCTATAATATTGAAAATAAAACATGTTGATGACATGAGTTGGCAGTCTGGCATTGTTTCGCACGTGTGGCTTAAGTTAAGTTGGCAGCTCTTGCAGTACAGTCGCTTGCGCTCTACATGGATTTTGGGGGGAGAGTGTTTGGTACTTTGATATGTACATTGGTCGCTCAAATCAAAGCAATGAAAATGCTTGTAAATATTCAATGCAATCTTTATGCTTCTTCTTGCTTCTTTCCTTTTGACTACGGCCCGACTTTGCATTTATAAATTATTTAAAATATGTAATTGGCTTTTGGCATAATCAAAAAAAAACGAACAAGATACAAAAAAGTGGACACAAAAAATGAGAAGAGATTACACCAAATACAGACCAACAAAACATTTTAAATAATTTATATGCAACGCGTAGAGGCAAATTATAAGCAATACAGTGGCGAAAACTGTGTGTAATTTCGACATTTACAAATATAGATACTGTATTTAAATAGTGTAGAGAGAAAAAGAATTCAAGGCAAAAGCATTTAGATTTATTTACAAGCATTTTCATTGTACTTTCAAATTACAACCAACTGCAAGACGGCAACGTAAACGGCACAACGTTGTTGCGTTTACGGCAATTACGTAAATGTTCATTACGTTACACATACAAAAACAAAAATAAAAAAACACGTAACGGCAATAAGAGAATTCATGTGGCATATGCTCTTGGATTTGTGGACTTGTGAATGAAGGAAGGAGTAGGTGGATTCGTTTTACAAAATCCTTTTTGATTATCACTTACTTCCGGCGGTGGCGGCGGCGGCTCCGGCAGTGGCGCCGGTGGCGGTGTCACATATGTGTTTTTCTAGTTACGCAATTGGCATACAGAGTTACGTAAACGTAATGTGATGATGGTTTTTTTTTTCGTTTGCGATATACGTATTTCGCAACAACATCGAGACGCAAAGGAACAGTGAATTTGAGACGTAAAAAAAAAACGTAAAACATACTTAAAAAACAATGGCTCGTTATTGTGTCACGTTTAGAAGGTAGCGTAACGCACATTACGTATGCGCAACACGTTACGTAAGTAGCAGCAAGCGAAAGTGACAGCGCGAATAGTTTAGATTAGATTAGAATAGAATAGAATAGAAACAAATGTACGAGAGATATGTGGGTGAGCAGAAAACAACAGAGAATTTAGAGATTTGAGTTGTGTTCTATTTGTGAGTTATTTTAAGGAACCTAAAGCATAGATCACTCACAGATCTAAGCAGTGGGTGGTCAACTTAAAGGAAATGCGTTTTTTGGTTTTCTAAAAACTACAAAATAAATATATTTGGTGAAAGTGTGTGTGTTTTTTTTGGTTTTGTGTGTGTGATCGCAAATTGATTGATGTGCTTTATATTTGTTATGTAGGTAATTTGTATTTGATTTTCATAGCTCGTTTTTTACTAGTTTATTAAGATTTAAGTTTAGTTTATGTGGATAGTAATTAGAAGCGTTTGGGCTTATTTAAAGTACTACGGGGCTAGTTAATTGGAGGTATTTAAGGTGCAACGTGTGTGGTTGTTGGAAGAGCGCACTAAATATCTATTGTTTATTGTCTGTTTGTTCAGTGAGTGAGTGAGTGAAAAGCTACACACGTTGTTTGTTAATTTATTTATTTAGAGAGAGAGAGAGATAGAGATAGGGAGAGTGAGTGAAAGACAGAAGCAGAGATTATTCTCAGAGCATTACTTTACGGTTAGTTTGAAGCATGTGCAAAGTAGGCGATTCAGGTGGGGTGGGGGGTGTATGGGTGGTGTTGGCAACTACATTTAAAGCTAGGTGTGGTGGGGTGATAGACAGAGACAGAGATAGATAGATTGGGTAATAGCTTTCGAAGCATTTATAGATAGTTAGAGAGAGAGAGAGATACAGAGAAAAAGCCGCAAAGTTGGATAGAGGTTGAGAGAGAGAGATAGGAAGAGAGAGAGAGAGAGAGAGTGGTTGGGAAGTGTGTCTTAGAAGTAGAGCAAAAGCACTAGTTATTTATATATATATATTATATTTATATATATTTCTATTAAGAGATTTATGTAAATATATTAAAATTGAAAAACAGGTGAATTGAAGCTAATTGTACAGCGCATTAAGTAGTTGGCTGGCAGAGCGCTCAAGACTTGAAATATATATATCTAAGATTTCAATATATGGAATATTATTTAATCACTACTAGACGAGACAGAGCAAAGTTAGGTTATGTACGTTCCAAAGCGGTTAATTGATCTATTTTGTGGGGGAATTATGTTTTCAATGCCAAGCAGCTTTGGGCACACGCTAAAAGTTAACTGCGAAATTGGAGCAAAAACTAGAGCTAGAAAAAACCTAGCGTATAACTTGTGCTTCACCTCTAGGCACACTACTATTCTAAAAACATATGCTCTGTGGGAATAACTGTTGGGGGAAATTGACAAAATCAAAATGGAGTGTGTCTTGGAGTAAGAAAGAGAGAGAGAGAGATAGAGAGAGAGAGACATATGGACGGAGTACAGTACATTAGAGATAGAGAGAGAGAGAGATAGTTGGATAGAGATAAAGAGATTGCTTGAAATGATAGTATAAGAGAACTTGGGTTTATTTTTAGTATTTGGTTGAGGGTATATCGTTTAAATGGATTTGGATTTGGGGCTTCGGGACTTTAGAATTTCATTTTAGCTGATGATTTTCATTTGACGGCTTTTTAAAAGAGTTTTGCGCTCGTTGCTTATTCTTTTAGATAAGTTTAGATAGAAAGCAATTGAATGGTTTAAGTACTTTGCCTTTCTATTGTTTTTTTTTTATAGATAGGGAGAGAGAGTGACGCATATAATTAATTATAGTTTTTTTTTTTTTTTTTTTTTGGTATTTTATATTATTACCCATGACTCAGGTGGATAACGAGGAAATGGAGCTATTTCTTTAGTTGCTACATTACTAGGCAACTCAAGTCTTCCACCTAATTTTCGTAGCTTTCTTCTTCTCGCCACCCGAGATTTCGATCTTAGCATCAATGCGGCCTGCATCTTGTTTGTTGTTGTTGTTTTGCTTGTTGTAAGTTCTTAAACGGTCAAACGGTCAAACGTTGCGTACTCGTAACAAAATATAAACAGTGTAAACAGTGTTTACGTTTTGCGTTACGTTGAACTTTGGTTTTACGGCTTACAGTACAAAATCAATGGGATGATACAGGTTACGTTTAGGAGCTTAAATACGTCAAAACTAAAAGTTACGTTCGTCAATCAATCAGTTAGTTAATCAATTTTGCCTGTCGCTGCATCCAATTGATTAACGTTATTTACGTAATGCTCACGGCAACGTTAACGCAACGTTCGAATGAAAGAAAACGTAAAGTGAGAGAGCACGTTCGATTAGGCACAAGGAGGAGGATTATAGAAATATGTTTAGAAGCAAAGACTTTCTCTTCTTCTTCTTCTGTTTTTCGCTAAGAGTATTGTTGTGCGGTTATTGTTGGTGTTGAGCAACTGCGTCAGTGATTAGGTCCTGGCGCAGTTGAGTGGCGGGCTGAGGATGTGCTGCGTTGATTGCCAGTGGTCGGCTCTGCTATCTAGCTCCGTTACGTCGTTGCTGTCACTTGCTGTCCAGCGATGATGTCTGCCTGCTGCTGCTGCTTTGCTGGTACTGCTGCTGCTGCTGCTGCTGCTGTTCTTATCTGTTGCTATCCAAAATGAGTCTGCCGTTGACTTAATGTTGAGTGTGATTGACGTAACGTAACGAATTGATGATTACTTCAACTAGTTGAATATGGCAATGAAGTGTGTTGATTGTTAGGCTATATCGTTTTGCGTCTATTGTTTTGCCCGTTACGTAGCGTAACGTAACGCGTTGCTGCGTTGCTACGTTGCCACGTTAACGTCGCGTAGCAACGTATTCGTTGGTGATTTCATTTTCGTTTTAATTTTGGCATTAAAAGCTATAAACATTTATTGATCTCTATTTATTGACAGCGGCCTTTGGCGTAACGTTAACGTAAGCGCACTATCACGTAACTGTAATTGATTGCCCGACTTAGTCTATGCATTGCCTAACTAATCTACAGCTAATGCATACGTAGAAAAGTTTTATTGTAATTTCTATGTTTTTAGAGTTGTTTTTTTTTTTTTTTTTTTTGCTCAAATCCTATTGATCGAGGTATTTAACTTAGTTGCTTGTTAATTTAAGTTTTTTGTTTGTTTTTTTTTTTGTTTTTTAAACTACGATTTCGATTTACGCTTTGCAATGTAAATGAAAGAAGGCAATGTCGTTGTTTGTTTTGTTCTATAATTATTGTAACTGGTTTTTTTTGTTTGTTCAATATTTAATCATGTTCGATCACATTTGGTGTGTTTGTGTTTTTTATCCATCATTGTTTACAATTGCTTTTCAAGTAGAAAATATATTTAAAGCTTTTATCGTAGTATCCACTACGTTTTTTATTTAGTTTCATTATTCGATTTGATTTGATTTTTTCGCTGCCAGTTGCTGTCATGTTGTTTTAGAATATATTTTAGTTATATATTTATTAGTTTAGTTCATATCACATATGTTGCAGTTGTTTTATTTTTCACTTTTTGTAGCCGTGTATTTATTTTAATCATGAATAGTAACTTTTAGCCATTCAATACTTGCTATTTAAATGAATTGAAATATTTAGTAAATTCGAACTTTTGGTTTGTTTGTGTCCATTTTAAGTCAAGCCAAAAGTAGCATTCAGTTATGAATATAGCACAATCCAATTTCCAATCAATATTGTAAATTATTTATTGACTGCATATTTTACAAACGGTTTTGAATTGCAAATTAAATTAAGTTTGCAATTTATAGTTTTAAGTCGAATAAATCTACTCATTCAATATATAAATTGTTGTATAGAAAATATACTAAATGTTATATGTATTATAGTTTTTAATGATTAGTTTTTGTTTTTATTATCATTAAGCTTTGAGAGTTTTATTTTGTATTATTTTTTTATTTTTTATAGTATATTATATATATTATTTCTTTGATGAATATAAATTTTTTTAAATGGTTTACTTTCTTTATTTTATTTAAGGGTTTATTCAAATATTATTGACTTAGATATGTTGGGGGCTTTTGTCAATTTAAATCAAGCTTAACTTAAACCAACCAAAACAGCCTTAAGACAAGGTACGAACACTGCTCAGTGAATTTGAGGCAGACATGTAAAATACTCAGTTTTCACTTTAGATAAAATAATGCTTTTATGGCAAAACATTTCCAGGCCATTGCAGCTAAGACCCATTCAAATAAATGTAATATTTGGCTTAAATCGATTTGCTGCTCATTCGCATTCGGATGCAGAGTTTTCATTGCTGTGCGCTGCTCAGCTGAAAGTCAAGTTTTCCGGCCGTTTGCAAATCTCGAGTAAAAATCATCTAAGTAATGCAAACAGAGTAAATATTTATGGGCAAGACTCGCATAAGCCATGTTATAGCACTGCTAAGCCATAATTCAAAAGCCAGCCCAACAGATGCAGCTACTCAGCACATATATATATGAGTGTTGTCTGTGTGTGTGTGTGGGTGTGTGTGTGTCAAGATATACTAGGATGCTAAATGTATGAATGTGTCAGAGAGCATTTCGCGGCCCCAAAAATCAGAAAAGTTACGGAGAAACGACTGCAGCTGTTGGAAATCATATGCAAATCTAGCCGGGGCAGCTCTTTTGTGGTTGTTGCTGTAGCAATTTCTTTTTTTTTGTTCGTTTTGTAGTTTTAGAGCCGGGAGCAAGTTGCTGGCGAAACGACTGTGCGAAAATGGAAACTGCGAAAGCCAAAAAAAAAATTTCAATAATTCAACAGCGCAAAGCGGAAAAAGTCACTCGTTGAACGATGCGGATGAAATTTTAATGAAATACAGATTCATGCAACGATACACACACCAACACACCAACACACACACACACACACACACAAAGCAACGTTGCAGTCAGGGTCGTTAATAGACAATAACATGGCGCACTGAAACACACACACACAACCATACACACACAGCAACAACTAACATAGCGAAAGCTGTGCTTGTAATGCCTAAAAGATTGCAACATATTTGCAATTAAACGCAGATGCATAGCCACACACGCCAACACTAATACAAACACACACACACTGCATGCATATATACTAATTTATATATATATATATCGAAATGAATTTTGGCACTGTGTCCTGCACATGTTGCAGCTGCTGTTGTCGCATGCTGACAACAAGAGCGCCTAAAAGTGTGCTATGAAAATTAATTTGCCACACAACTCGCCCTTTCCTAATATATATCATTTCGCCATAAGTGTATATTATATATATATATATATATATATATATATAAATTTGTATGTACATGTATGTGCACGAGTTGCGCTTGACAGCCAAAGCCAAAAATAGAAGCTTTCAATGCCTGCATTTAATGGACCAATTGTGTTGAGTGAGTGCATTAAAGATTTTCGGCTCTTCAATTTTGTTATAATCGCAATGAGCTAAATCGATTAGTAAGCGACAACAAAAGCGTTTCAGTTTGGCCCAAAAGGATACGTTATTCGATATGATAAAAGAAAAATTATTTTTAGCTTTAGTGCAAATGTGGTATATGAATGGAGCTTCTGGCTAATGCAGATGTATGGTTTTCCGGACAAGGGCAGACTTTGGCTTTGGATTTTGGTCAAATAAGATGCTTGATGCCATTGTCGAAAACGGTACTATTAAGTCATCAAATTGGGCTTTTAGTGGCCAAAATTATCTTCAATCTAGTGCAATTGCTGTTGGGCAGTGAGCCATAGAAATGTCTGGAAGCCAAAAGTACTTTTTATGATGTCTAAAAGCCAACTTCAACTTTCACATTTAGATGGCGTTGCAATCGTTTTGGACTTAACATTCAATGTGGTTGGTAAATCAATAATGGCTCAAAGGCTGTGTGTTTGCATATGCAAAATGGGCCTATAAAAACCGTAGCCAAGTATCCATAAAGTGTAAGTAACCGTTTCGACTTTTGCATGATGGGTCAGTGGTTTTCACAATGTCGACAAAGTTGCAATACCCAATCCTGCTCATTAATTCCAATTGCAAGCACTCGTTTTCAGTACTCACTGTTCACATTCACTATTCGCATTCCACTTGGTAGTGGCAACAATTTTTGGCACGGCGCCCGCTGTCTTGTTTACATGTCATCTTACGAGTGGTGAATGCGGCGGTGGAAGGGGAAGCGGAAGGGGACGGGGACGTGGCTGTGTTACGAGTGCCTTGTCTACAGGTAATTAGAGCCAGTGAAGCGCCTCGCAAAATTTGCATATGCCACATGCCATGTAGAGCTTGCCACACGTGCGAAATGCCAAATGTTCTCTCCAAAAGTCATGTTATTTGATTGTCCAATGCAATTATATATATCTCTTTGTGTGTGTGCGTGTGTGTGTAGGTATTGAATGTAACTTATTCGACCGTATGAACCAAATTTGCTCCGGCTGACCAACAGTTAAGTTTATTGGGGCATTTGATTTGTGGTGAGTTAATTGAATATAAATAAAATTTAAACGGCCCAAAAATGGAAAGAAAGTGTTCCCCAAATCGTATACGCCTTAATTTCGCAGAGCAACAGATAGTTTAAATATAAAAACAAAGAGAGCCAAAAACAAATAATATTTATTAAAAGTGTCTAAAATTCAAACAATTATGATTATTCTCGTCGAGAAGGTTTGACAATTGGATAATCCGCTTAAAACATAGACAAATATTGAAATAAAAAAAGACTCTATGCTAAACAGATACAATGACGAAAGTGATTTTCAGAACGGCTCTAGAAAATTGTATGCCCATAAAAATGTCAAATACAATTGAGATCTGTGGGGAGCACAATATAATTTGTGTCTTTTTAAATGCTTTTTATTGTCGATGGCAGCGACAACAATCAGGACACACACTTAAATATATATATATATATATATAAGCTCGAATAAATCGGTGGTCTTACACTCACACACAAACACACACACTGATATTTAATGGGCAAACATTGAAGATAAATGTTAGCTGAGGAGGAAGCAAAGAAAACGAAAGCGGGCAAAAAACGCATTGAGCCAAAAATCGAAAATGAATTTAAATGTGGCTTCGTAATAAACGAGATGCGTTTATCTTGTCCCAAAGATAGGAGCTGTGTGTGTGTGTGTGCGTGTGTGTTGTTGTGTATGAGTCAATGAATTATACAAGGGAAATTCAATTTAGTTAGCAACAAAAAATGGGCAAACTCAAGAGTCGCTTAGTGCCGCAGATTGTCACTTAATTGTGAGATGTCATTGAAAAATGCATTGGAGCTGGGGAATGGGAGTGGGAATGGGATAGCTGGGAATTCAATATGTCAATTGCAATTACGGCTACGGTAAGGACAATAAAAAAAATGAGACAACGACAGGCCTGTCAAACAATTACGACAACAACACAAAAAACCGAACGAGTCTCTTGTGGGTCCGGCTGGTCAGCTCCAACATGCAGCCCATGATGAAGAGCCTGTGAAAGGACGAGAGTTGGGAGGAGCATGTGGAAGTGGCAGCAGATCGCATGCCACAGGCGACAGTTTGAGTAATTATTGAGACTGCAATTTTGGACTGGCAATTCTTGTTGTTGTTGTTGTTGTTTTCTTTTTTTTGGCAGCCAACGCGTAATTGAAAATTAAATTGCTGCCCGTTGACAATGTCGGAAATGGGCTGTGGAACAAGTGTGTTGGTGTCCTTAAAGGAGGCTGTGCACTTGAGCGTTAACGATTTTATTCAGTCGTTATGCCACACAACTCAGCAGCTCTGATTGGTCAGCTTTTAGCTCAAGGACAGCAAATTGCATTGAAATGTATCCATCCGATTTTTAATCAACGATAAATTGCAAGAAAATGAGAAAATCACTAATTGAAATGAGAAACAAGAGAGATTTTAAATGTAATGTAATATAAAATTACATACAGACAATGTATAAATAGTTTTTTTTAAGTAATCAGTTTAATATTGTTAAATATATATAATCAAATGATTTTAATTCACAAATTATTTGAGTGCAATCAAATTATGATTATTTGGTTGATAAATCAAATAATCAAATTATAATTATTTGGTTGATAATAATTATAATTTGATTGCAATCAAATAATTTATGAATTCAAATTGTAAATATATATGATAAAGCAGATATAATTTCCTACTTAAATAGATTAAAGATTTGGGGACAAAAACGAAGCGAAAATGAAATGTGTAATTATGTTCACCTTGTGCAGTCAGAGCAATTAAAGCTAATGCAGTTGCTAAGCTCAATCTCAGTACCGTCATCTGGCTTATTTGTGCTTTTGTCTTTTACAACCCAGTCTACATGTTTTTTTTTTTACACCTTTCGGAGAGCTCCTTGCTACCTTTCTAACACGTTATTTGCCATTTACATTTTCACTTTCATGGCGTTGTTTTTTCGCTGTTCGCTTTGTGTTTTTCACATTTTTGGCGTCCGCCATTTTGCCGCTCAGTTTTTCCACTATTTTTCAGCTAATTTACCGTAGCCGTTGTTTTTGTGCAAGCCATGTAATATAGGCGAGATAGAAGGCGACTATATACATATATATATATATATATATATTTATATAATATGTACTTTAAGTGCTTTCCACATATATATCTATGACTCTCTTAGAGACTTGAGTGGCCACTCAGCAAGTGCAAAAGAGATGGAAGAACTGAAAGAGTGGGCGCGGAAAATAATAAATTTTAGTCAACATTCGCTTTTTCTGTTTCCTTTTTTTTTTGGTTTTTTGTTTTACTTTTATTTTATTTTTCAAACCATTTTCCTCGGTACACAGATTTTTCTTTGTGCATAGTTTTGTTTAATTTGTGCATTTTTTAATACCCTGTAGATACGAAGTGGTACGCAACGGGTGTTATACAATTTGCAAATGCAGGTACAAAAGAGTCTCAGCATCTACAAAAAGTAATATTTTTATTGCAAAATGAAGTGCTTCTAAAAGCAAAGGGTATTGGCGATTCCAGCATTTTGAAGTAAAAGTTTTGTTTTATGCCATGCTTTTTAGTAACTTTTTTCATAGCTGCGTTTGCAAGTCAAATAATTGCACTGCGTTAAGTTTTTTAATTCGTTGCTCGCTCGTTAAGCGCGAGCGAGGGAAACTTTAAAGCCGCAGCTTGAACCACTTCACTTCCGCTACGCCGCACCACAGCCAGCCTCACCTTGAGCCAGTGGATGTTGCACTTTTATGACACACATTGCAGGCTGCCTTTTGCCTTTTACACAACATTTGGCAAACGGTTTTTTGAGGCGGACAGGGCAGGGCGGGGCAGGGTTAAGCTGGAGGTTGTCTATCGGCGTGGGTGATTCTGTGTCTGAGCTTGCCAAGCTTTTTCGGGGCGTCGCATTATCAGGCCGATACAAAGGCACATTATGCGCTTCCGATTTGCTGTTGTTGTTTTTGTTGTTGTTGTTGTTGTCAGTTATGGCATCAGTTATCGCAACAAAATGAGGTTAGCTGTGGCAAATGCTGCACGAAAGCAAACCCAACGAAACAGAATGCAACCAATTTTGTCGTCCACTTGCGACTAGTGGGTCAATTGAAGCTGTTGACTTTGGCAGCAGCCGTTCACGATGGGACACCAAAATTCAAGATAAACCAAATTTCTTAAATTCACCAATTTTCTACCAAGATCTGCCTAAGCAGCTGGTACTTTTTTTTTTCAAGCAAGTTGAAATTCAACTGTAGCTGAATTATCCCATTTGTCAATTTATCAACAATGTCAAGACTTAAATTTGTTCACAGCCAGTTGGTGCTTCTTACAATATAAGCCAATAAATCAAACTAATGGCTAACATTTATACGAGCCATTTATGTATTGCCTTGCGAATAGCATTTGAATTTGAATTTGAATTTGAATTCATATGACATGCACTCTGAAAATATTCATTTTTTTTTTTGGGACTGCTTGAAAGTTGGCATTTAAAAGTAAGAATATTTATACAATAAAATGATATGTTTTTGATCTTTAGACTTAAATCAAGTATGCCTTGTCCATTGAAAGGATTAGTCAAGTAAAATAACTCATTTACTTGAAGTCAAATTGGCATAAGCATTCAACGATTATTCATACAAATATTGTATTGTAATAAATATATAGATATAAATCAGATGTACGAGATGGAGATGCCCATCGACGAGATTGTTGTCGCTGTAAACAGTGAGGATCCGAGGGATCAGCTTCTGGGCATGGAGCAGTTACGCAAGATGCTCATTAACCGTCACAACGTATCCACGATTGATGATATCATTAACAGTGGCATGGTGCCAATTTTCGCCAGATTTCTACAGAAAGACGATAAGTAAGTTGATGCTAAGCTAATTTCAATTTCTTTCCCTCAATATTTGTTTTCACTGTTTGAACTAGCTATTTGCTGCAGTTGGAGGCCGCCTGGACATTGGCCAACATCGTAGCGGGCACATCGGAACAGGCACTATTTGTCATCCAGATGAATGCAGTGCCGAATTTCATTGCCCTCCTACAATCGCCACATATGAATGTAGTTGAGCAGGCTGTTTGGACGCTGGGCAAGATTGCCGTTGATTCTGTTGTGGGCGGAGACATTGTTATCGACGACAGTGTCATCAGCAGCATTCTGCCCCTGATCAGTAACAATACACCACTCTCTCTGTTGCGCAATATTGTCTGGTTAATGTCGAATTTGTGCCGTCACCATTTTCGATGGCCTCCCTTTTCCCAGCTCAGGCGTCTGTATCCTGTGCTCTCGCAAATGCTTCTCAGCCAGAATACATTGATTCTGACCGATGCCTGCTTGGCTTTCTTCTGAAGATCGTGCCGAAATAGAGGCTATAATCGAGTCGGAAGCAGTGCCACGCCTGATCCACTTATTGCAAAGTGGCAAAATCGGTATTGTTCTGCTTGTCTTACACAGCATTGGCAACATAATGTCTTGTGGCACGGACCTGGTGAGTTAACATTGAACAAAACAAATGTTTAGCAAATTGTCCGAACATTTTTTTAGATTTAAAAAAATTAGAAAATGGACAATCTACAATTCAGGTCAATTTCACTAACCTAATATTACCCGACACTATCAACAATTTAGGTCGATTTACTCCTTAGCGCAGGCGTTTTGAGCAATCTTCGCCTCTATACTCGTATATGAAATTGTCAGGTTGGCAGCGTACATTGTCAGAAAATATACGTTTGGCAACCAAATGCAGATACAGGCCGCATTTAGATGAGGGCATCTTTGAGCAGGTACGTCATTTACTGGAGAAGGGTCGTGGCAAGGCACTACGTAACGCCACCGCAACAGTGACCATTACAATCGAATGGGGCAACTCTGAGCAAATTTTAAATCTAATAGAGAAGCATAAGATAATCAAGCCATATATTGATCTGCTCGATGCAACCGATAGGCACATCATCCATTTGGTGCAAATTGGTCTAGCGCGTCTCCTTCGAATCGCCGATGAAATCTGTGGCACTGAGAATCTATGTCTAATGGTCAAGGAGCTGGGTGGTCTCGATAAGCTAATAGCATTGCAGTTTCACGAAAATAGTGCAATTAAAGAGCGAGCCTCTGTCATTATAGATGGCTACTTCAAGTCTGCAGAATAAACATTCTCTCCTACACACTTCACACACATTTGCTTATCACAAATTTGTATTTTAAACTTATATTTAAATTTGTTGTGATGCATTTTCACATTGTCCCGCATATGGCTTATATGGCTTATACATCACAATTCCTGTAACACACACACACACACACACACAAAACACATAATATTTTCATTAATTCATGTTTGGGAATACCTGAATTTTGCACAAGCAACATAATAAATTAAAATAGGGTAAAATGTGAGCGATGATTTGGAACTTATCCCATTTTAAATGTTAAATACAGATAAATAAATAAATTTCTTAATATGTTAAAAGCCCTATTTTAAAAAGATTTTTAAAAAAGAGCTTACATTTAAATCGATAAATTTAAATCCCACAGATTTATAAATAGCTTATTGAAATTAAAAATGTGGTTGTGCTAAAATATTTTACCTTAAAATATATTTATCTATTTCGCCAAAAAAAAAATTCTTATTTCTAACCCATAAAACTTAATAATTTATGTACACTTCGATAAATTGGGGCATGCCTAAGTTTTGGAGAGATCAACACAGCTGACATTTAGAATGCAAATAGCACATGCAACATTTAGGCTTACAATTAAGATAAAATTAATTTAAAAAAATACACACACACACACACACACACACACATACACACAAATAAACATAATCAGTATCAGGCAGCGAATGGAGTTGGATCCGGATTTACCTCGATGTGCTCACAGACGCAGATGCCCTCCTCGCAGTAGGCGCACAGCTGCCACTTGCGCCCGTTGCCCAGACCCTTGAACAGCAGCTGCGGCTCATCGCTGACCAGTGGCTCGTATTGCGTCTGCTGGAATTGGAGTTCGCGCAGTTGACGCTTGAGGCCGCCGGTGACACCGCCTCCTCCTTCATTGCTGCTGGCGTCGCTCTGCTCGAAGGCATCGCTGCGACGCATGCGATAAACGCTGCATTTCCGCTCGAGCGGCCCACTTGGCGGCTGCATCGCCTCGTCCTCGTCGTCGGCCTCCGCTGAGGTGAGAGGTTGACGCTCCGCTGCATCGTGCGGCTCCTCATCATCATCGGCGCGTCGCAGCTTGACAACGGCAGCGGCTGCCTCTGCTGCCGCTGCATGACCCGGCGATGCCATGGGAGTGGCTGGCGTTACAATGATCGCATCATGATAGCCAGCAAATAAGGATAGCTCCGCTTGGGCTGCGGCGGCAGCAGCTGCTGCTGATGTGCTGGGCATGCCTAAGCCCAGACCCATTTCGGCTGGCGACGTTGGCGGTGTTGCCTCCATTTGGGAGACCAGCGGCAGTGTTGCCGTTGCCGATTTATGCAGCCGACCGCTTTCTGATGCCGCCGCTGCTGCTGCTGCCGCTGCCGCTGGTTGGAAGCCAGCGCTGCTGCCGCTGTGCCGATGCACAAGTTTCGGTGAGACACGTCCGTGTGAGGAGGCAAACTGTTGATAGGGCGTCTGTATGGGTGCCGCATGCAGATGACTGTGATGCATATGACTGTGGCCATGGCCATGATGTGCATGACCATGCCCCTGCCCCGCCATCTGGCCATGTGTGTGCGAGTGCATGCGCAGCTGCACCGACTGCGTATCGCTGCCCGCCTCCTCGATGGGCAGCAGCGAGCGGGATTGCGTGTAGGTGGCGCTCAGCTTACGTCCCTGGGGCTGTGGGGCGCGCAGATAGCTAGTGGGCAGCTGATGGAATTGGCGCGACTGGCTAGGTATTGGCGTCGAGGCGCCGCCGGCTTCGAGAGCCGAACCCGCCGCTTTCGGTGGATGTAGTTTCGCTTGTATCAATTTGTTCTTCTTCTCCTGCCGCTGACGTTGACGCGCCTGGCGCGAGGCCAGCGAGGCGCCACCCGCAGCTGCATACATTTTTGCTGTCTGCTTTTCGCTTAAATTTAACTCTAGTTACACACTAAATTTATACACTTATTTAACATTCGCTTGGAATATTAATTGTTTTTATATGTATTTCTTTTATTTTTTCGCTTCGTTTTCAGTTTTCAGTTTTCAACTCAATTTTTCTACGTTTCTAACACCAATTTGCAAATTTTTCTAATCTTACTAAGCAGTTCTAAACTTCATTTGCACTTTTCTATTGTTTTTTTTTTTTTAATCTGAATATTTATTATTCTAAACTGCAAATTGTTGTTTTATTTTTAGCAATTCTAACCCCAATTTATGCTGAGAACTTTCAGTTCTTCAATTTCAATCAAGCAGTTTATACAAAACATAATCTCATTGGATCAATTTAAGCCTCACTCTTAGCAAACTTTATCTCGATGTGCAACAATTTTCAGTTGTTCATGTAAAGAGTGTTTTGTAAAATAAATGTTAAAATTCTTAGCAAAAGTTTCGTTAATGTTTTTTGTTGTTCTTGTCTTGATGTCTGTCCCTGTAAATATGCCTAATTCGCAGCGACTCTCAATTTTAAAATGCTGTGCAATTCGTTAATGTCTTTTTCAAATAGGTCTTTTTGTGTATTTTTTCTTTGTTTTGTATTATGCTTTTTTTTTTTTTGTGTTTATCTTTTTTGTTTGTTTGTTTGTTTGTTTGTTGGGTGTCTGTATTGACAAAAATGATTGTACTTTGGATTACTTGCTTAAGCTTCAACCGAGTGACATATAAAAATCGTTTGAAATAAACCTTCTTGAAACCATCAAAAGTAAATATTTTTTTTTTTTTGGTTGGTTTAACAATCTTTAAATATAAACTATTTTCGAATCTGAACTGAAGAATCGAATTCACATAACTTAGGCTAGGGAATACAATTTTGCTTTCTTGTGCTTGTTGTTGTTTTTGTTGTTGTTGGTTTGTTTTATCAAAATATATATATGTATATATATGTCAAAAAATTTGGTGTCTATTTAAAAATATGTTTCTATGTTGGGCATTTGATTTGCTTCATTTACAAATACATTTTTCTACTCTCTGTTTATAAACATTTAAAAAATATGCTCTGCTCACAATCGAATTGCATACTTTCGGGGCGTATTGTCTGTGTGTATTCTCCTCTTGTAACTGTACTTCTTCCCTCGGCCCATATGATAAAAATAAATGTAATTAACATTTATATATTTATAATAATTTTTAGTTTTTTCTTTCTTTTGTTTTCTTTTGTTCGGTTTGTATTGCTAAAAGCTGCCTGGATTATTATTATTATTTTTATATATAAAATGTACTATACATTTAAGAATATATATATTTGGTTGATATTTGTCTAACTAGTGTTCATTAGAGTACAAAAAGCGCTTAGACCTTAAAGCACACACATACACAATTTAATCGAATATTTTCTAACATTTTTGAATTATAATGTTTGTAGCTGATCTAAATGGAAGCGTCCTAAAGCCCGTTTTTCAATAAATTTCCTATTTAGTTGTCTACGTTTTTCTGTTTCGGTTTCTGTTTACGCACAACTAACACACATTTACAGTTTTTTTGGCCAGTTGAAATACACACACATAACGATTGATAATCCTTGTTTCACAGCAGCTCGTCTACATTTTCATTTGGTTTTTTTTCTGTTGTGCTTTAAATCATAATTACATTTTTGATGTTATTTTGATATTCGGCTCTGCACATTATTTTGTATAGATTTCTCTTGGCTTTATCTAAACTTATATATAACGACGGAATTTCTGCAAGGAACACGACGATAATTGATAAAAACTGTACTTAAAATAATATAATTTTATGGTAGACGCATATCTAGAATGTTACAATCTTTAAGCTGAAATATGTGTTTTAAATAGGTGTACAGAGTAGAGAGAATTATTTAGTATAAATATAATTAAAGGATCTTAAAAATACATCGCTATTGCAAAGTTCTCATTGGCATGCCCCAAAATGTAGAGAAAATATATTTGGAAAATTTTAAAGTTTATAAAGTACTGAAAAATATTTGAAAAGTGCTTAAATAAAAATCAAGATTTTTTTTTTGGATTTATAAGATAATAAGCTAAAATGTCACAAAGCTGACCAAAGAATATCAAAGTTTTTATAATATATAGATAGCTTTTTATTTTCGCTTTTCTCACTTGCATACAGTCAGAAAGTGAACCATCATTAATCAATTTCACAACTCGTTATGGATGATTTGTTGAAAAAGAAAAGTAAAGCGAAAAATAAAAACCGTTGAAAACAATTTTCACAATCGACACACCTATTGCCACACCCTTTTCAAAAGTCATCAAACAATGAAATTTGCAAAGTTTTTTATTTTTTGACTTTCGCTTCAAGTTTGCTGATAAAACTCAACAGCAGCGAAAGCAAAACTAAATTTCATCTTTTTGGCAAAAATCCCGATCCCGTTAAAGTTCTGTGTGTGTAAAATTATTGTCATAACACAAATTGAACAATGCGCCAAATGTTGCCGGCGGCAGTTGAACTATAAAACTATAGATGACAGTTATCGGAATACGGTAAAACTATGTAAAAACTATCTGTGCCCAATTGCAACAATTTAACTTACAAGTTTGCTGCCGTTTTATTTAGATTTGAATTGTTTACATTTTTATATCAATGTTACTGCTGATATTTTCATGTTTTTTTTTCAAAATATTTCGTTGAGTTGTTTTTACTATTTCAGTTTGTTTGCTTTAATGCGAGGAACATGCAATGTTGTCGTAAACACGCAAATTAAAAATGGTTTTGTTTCAGTATTGGGCTTAGTTTGGGCCACCCTAACCTTAACATTAGCCATGGCGGGACCAGTCCTGCACAACATTCAGGGTTATAATAAATGCCTACACACAGGGCAGAACCCAAACTTCTGCCTTCAATGATGTCGTCTCCTGTTTGCTGTAGTTATTTTTTTTCCAGTGTAATTTGGTCAACTGCAAATGCTGGCTAAGTGACGCTTAAAACGCTTTGTTGGGCGTGTGGTTTATATAACAATTTGTTGATGCCTTTTGGCCCAACACACGCACTCAAGGCTAATTAAAACTCAGACCCGGCAACGCCCCTGCATTAAATGTGAGAACCTTACCCAAAACCGATGACGAGCTCTATAGCAATACGAGTTTTTTTTTTCAGCAACTTTTCCAGCTGACCAAGTACGATAAATGATAGTTGGCCTAAATGTGCTGACGTGTTGTGGCTCACTTTTAAAGAGCGTTGTTTAATATTGATTTACATAAATTAGCCTTAAGGCTCATATGCAAAAAACTTGTATTCTATTATATACAAGACTTAAAAATATTTGTTATAAGTTTGTAAAAAAAAATGTTATAAATACAAAATTATAATTTATTGAGCTCAGTAAGTGGATCAAATGTAGAACTGCTGAGAAGCTCAACGTTTGTATTCAAAAATGGTAGTTGGTTTATTTTATAAAAATAATACTCCCAAAACTATTATAAAAAAACATTTATAAATATTTTTTATTAAATTTGTGTGGAAATTTACAGAAGGTCGCTCAAGGCCCCGACAATTGTTTAAGTAATCGTATCTTGCGTGCTGACCACTAATTATATTGGGACCTAGGGTAATACGAATTTAGATGACAGCAATTAATAGAACGAAGAGGCATTCAACAGTATTTGGCTGGCTACAGAAAATCAATATAATTGCAAAATAATAACAATTTGTTGGCCCACACAGAAGGCGTTGGCCAAAACGCAGACCGACCACTAAGTAAGCCAAAATGAAATAACATGACGCTAAATTATGCATGTTAGCTAATTACAGTCTGATGCTGCTGCTGCTGTTCAGGCGTGTGTCATTATGGTTAAAAGAAACCCATCCATCCGCCCCGTCCCTTTGCCAAACAACAAGCCAACAGCGGCACGCAATATAAACAGAAATGAATGAGTCAACTTGTGCACAGTTACGCAAATCGAGCGAACCGACCGACTGGCCGCTGGAGACATCATTGTATGAGGAGTCTGCCCCATTCGAGTCAGACAACGCGGCGTGTACGTCATGCGGCTGGCAAAGGAACAGCCAGGCAGCTAAAGGTAGAAAGCAGCCCAAGCGATTTCGCTTTATTCATTCATGGCCCATGAATATCTAACAGCCAAACACACACACACACAATTCCCTTGTCCACACACACAAACACACTCGTCTACACACACATAGCACAAACAAGCCACAAGCGAGGAGAGCGTTCCAAAAATCTCACACATTTCACATTTCCATAAAATTAATTAGAAAATGTGAATTCTGATTATCTGCAGTTATATAAATTATATAATAATTTTGAGATTATTTAAATGGATGTCTCAAAAATCGGACATGTTGGCTGATTTTGTGCGGATTGCGTATTGTGGAACACATGCGATTAAGTCATTTATACGTCAGTTTGGCCGGGTGTGCAATATGCATACACGCTGTCTCTCTCTCTCTCTCTCTCACACACACACACACATAAATTCTTATGAACAGGCGGTGCCCAAAAGGGGACCTGCCAATGCTTGCCGTCAGACCGCACACAAACACACTAAGAGAGAGAGACAGAGAAGGAGAGATGGTGAGAGAGAGAGAGAGATACGGCAACGTGGCAGCTGTGGCACGTAAAGTTGTCTACGCAGCAGCAGCAACAGTGGCGGCATTTTGCGATTTCTGTCGCGGTCACATTTGGCTTTTGTGTGCGCTTGTCGAGATTGAAATTAAAATTTAAATTTATTTCCAGTTTTTGATATTTGTGGCGTGGACAGTGCTCGCTATGTTGCCACTGGCTATGCGCCACAGAATGCTGCACATAGCAGAAACAGTTGCAATTTGAATGTAAATTAGAGTGGATATTTGTTAAATATAATTATGCCTAAGCCAGTGAACAAATTTAAGCCAATTTTAACTGAAACTCTAAAATACGCAATATTTTTTTAGGAGAGTTTTTAAGAAAAACTTAGAAATCATTGAACAAAAATTAGATTTTTTCATAGAGTTGGTGTATATAGCATACAGATAACAATATTCAGATTTTTGGTAAAAATAATGTAAATGTTATGTATTCTTAAGTATTGTTCATTTAAGATTATGAGAAGCGCCAATGAAATAAAAATCAAATCAAATCTAAAAATCAAATCAAATCTAGTCAATTTTCAATATTGTATGCAAAAGTAGCAGGTTATTGACTCTTCAGTTGATTGTTTTCATGATTCTTTGCTTGTCTGTCTATTTTTCAATATTTCTTGGGTAAAAAACAGAGAGGGAATTACATATTGCGAACTCATTGACAGCACTCGACGGCGTCAAAATTTTGTAGAATTTACTACAAACAATTTCAGAGCCATTGCCATGCAAATTTGTCAATAAAATTGCCACACACACACACACACACGCGGAAACACAGACACACGATAATGCATGGAGATAGACGTGCTACGGGGACTTTGAAATTGAATGGCTGACAGGCATATGTATATATATATATATATATATATATATATATATATGTCGTCCTTAAATGGAGTAAGTCGGAAATGCTTGTAAGCAGCGCGAGCCGGAAATATTATTGATTATCCAAACGCTAAACGTTTATATTCCCCTTAGACTATTATTATTATTATTATTATTATTATTATATCATTTCCATTTATTAGAACATTCTGTTTTTTTTCGTTGGTGGCACGCGTTACATGTGCACGAAAACATATCAATTCGATGGCAACTATTCTTGGGCCATTTGGGTATTTTTGGCAAGGGAACCCGTTTGATTTCTTATGTAAGTGGAGCAAGTGGCAAAACGCAACTCGCAACTCGCAGCTGCTGCTGCTGTTGTTATTGTTGCTGCCTTAATAAGCAGCTATCTGCACCGCCTTGCCCGCTGCATCCCTCGCCAGCCATCTGTCTGCCCTTATTTCAGCTGTTTGCCTGGCTGACTACTTCCGTTTCCGTTCGCGTTTTTCCATGTTTTTTTTTTCGTCGTCAACACTTGAGGCAGACAGCTAGTTGGCAAGGGCGCAAATTGCAGAAAGGGGAGGGTGGGGCAGTAGTGGCTGCTGTCATTCATAAGTTTTTTTTTGCAGCTTTGATATCAAATTTAGGCACATTTTTAATTAAAGTGTTGGCCAAACAACTGACTGACTGACTGACTAACTGACTGGCATGAATGGATCGCAGTTTAGGCACATCCTTGAACATTACCTTCAACTCTGCCTGGGTCACGTCTGACTTTGACATTGAGTTGCTACAAGTCGATTGCCACAAACTAAATGTTCGACATGCTAAAATTTGATAAGATAATTTTAAAGAATAAATAATACAATTTGAGCAAGATTTAAAATGTTATGTTTTTGACCAAATTTATTTAAATCAAGTTAAGTCTGAATCAAATTATGTCTTCTTTATCTCTGCTAACCGATTCCTTGCATATATTTATTTTAGCACAGCTGTGTGTAATATATATTATGACAGGATCTCTCTCGTAAAATGGAATTTGGTTTAGGCAGTTATGATAAATGGCTTGGCCAAATACGAATGCGAAGTAATTGTAATTAAATTCCATAAATAAATCAATAAAAGCAAATATGTGTTGAGGTCCCCAGGCTGCGTATAATATTTCATATTAATTGCTACTTAAGTTTGCTATATGATTAATAATTGAGGGTAACTTGAGGGCAATGCTGGCATTCAACTGTTCCAAGGCCAAAGCGATAAACACCAATTATTTCAAACTGATTCCCTTAGAGTGGCAAATGGGCTTAAAACTTAATATCGAAATATCGATTACCCTTCGCCTGCAGGCGTTGGAGCGAATACAGAATATAATTTGCTATCACGTTTGCTTAATTGAAGTCGTTAGGGGCAATGTTGCGTCGAATGGACGCCAGATTGAGACAAAGCACCCATGCAACGGCTTTGGGGCAATAGGCAATAGGCGAGCGGCAACAGGCAGAACAGGTAAACCATCTCGAAAAGAGCAACAACAAGAACCATTTCATGGAGATACACATAAATTGCAACAC
Source organism: Drosophila multiciliata (assembly GCA_037043605.1). Taxonomy (NCBI): domain Eukaryota; kingdom Metazoa; phylum Arthropoda; class Insecta; order Diptera; family Drosophilidae; genus Drosophila; species Drosophila multiciliata. The sequence goes on along the minus strand of JBAMBF010000103.1, from coordinate 775,005 downwards.
CACAAAACCACCAGGCCAGCCTGGCCAAGTGTGTTGCTCTGCTAAAAGCGCCCAGTGGGGCGCAACCTTCGTGCCCAGCTATGCCACGCCCCTTTGGGGCGGCGTGTTGGTCGTTTAACCATTTGGCCAGTTTAAAGCGCAAAATGGCATAAAGAACGCTGGAAAGCGACTCTGTTTATTGCCTTTTATGTGCAGGCTTAATGGCTACATTTGGCGGCCAGTTCGCCATTGCCGCTTGCAACTGAAATAAAGTTGCAGCAGTTGTGCACTTGACACAGTCACAGTCACAGTTGCAGTTGCAGTTGCAGTTGATCACAATAAGCAACAGTTTCGAGTTTTACACAAAATATGTGTGGACCCTAAAAGACAGACGACATTTTCGAATTTCTAAAACCTTGATTACATAAAAAACCATTGAAACTTGTGTTCAACAAAATTTTTAAAAAACTTAATAATGCTCTAGTTAGCACACAAAATATTACACTTAATAGCCAAATAACTAATTAGCTAACTAAGAAACTTTATAAACCTTTTATTGAAAAATTTATGTAAAATTAAAACTGCGAGTTTAAATAAAATTTAAAGACATTTGCTTGAACCGATTCAGCTGAATGATTTTCTAAATATTTTAGCTATTTTGATTCGCAAAGAATTTGCCAATAAAATAATCAGTTAACACATAAAGTGGCTATTTTCTTACAATAAGTTAGAGGTACTTATTAATTATTTATTTTAATCATACGCATTTTAATTTCTGGACAATTTTAATTACATTGAATTCCAATTTGCTTTTAAAAGCGAAACTATGAACCATTATATATATCAATCTAAAGAATATTCTATATATAAAACTACACAGAGAGTAAAGAGGGATCTATGATTTATACAAATGATTGTCTGCCGGCCTGAACCACTTCCAGAAAAAGTTTGTTTTATTTTTGTCAACTGAAAAACAGTTGCACTAAACTCTACTTGCAACGTTCGCAAAAGCCTTTTGTAACAGCTGGAGAAATAGAGAGAGAAAAAAATAGAAAAAAAGAGAACCTGAGTTGTGTCTCACATTTTTTGTTGACCCTTTTGGTTCCTTGTGTGGGTGTTGAATAGACTCGGAATTTATTTTGCATCGTTTTGCATTCAGAAAATTTGGCAATTTATTTTGCTTTGTGTATTGAGGTCAGTTTGGTCGGTTCCTTAGCTTTGTGTTGACCAATAAAAAATGAGGTTAGTTTTGTTTGGACAGGCATGACCCAGAGACAAAACACAATCGGCTACAAGCCCAGCAAAATAAAATATTATGCATAGCCATTTGCGACCACAAACAAGGATAAAAAAAATACCACTCGAAGACCAAAAAAACCAAATGCCTTGCGATGCGGGTCAGCAGAAAATGCTTGACATATTGGGACACTTGGTGTATGATTGATTTTCCATGGGTCTCCACCCATATCAAGTTGACCCTACTCGAAAGGTCTTTGCTGGAAATATGCTGTGTAATTAATAGCGAACACAACTTGTTGATTCGACACGCCCCAAATCAGTGACAAAAAACAAAGCTCGCCAGCCCCAAGCCCCAAGCCCCAAGCGGCATGCGACATGATAATGCCACAATATGGACATTTTTAGCAAGCGGAGCGTGAAAGACAACCCTCAACTATACAAATAAATTGCTGTGTAAATACATCAAATAACAACAAAACTGAACCTAAAAACATTGTCATTGTCATTTTTATCTACTACACAGAATGTTTTTCTGCCCTTCAGCTGTGGCAACCCCATCAAATACACGCTACGCTCCCTTCCCTGCCCCCACCCTATTGAATTGACAATGCTAACTGCCAGTCAAAGTCAGCGCAGGCAGCCAGGTGAAAATCGGAAAAGCAACGCGTTATGCAAATGTTAAATGGAAATTTCTGTCTTGTTGACGCTTTTGCTGTGCATTAAACATTGCAAATGTCATGTTGACCCAACCCAGTCTCGCACACTCCTACATCGTTCAAAACATGATATAAATAACAATATGTACATATTTATATATTCATATATATACATATATGTGTTGGCCTAGAATACACACGAATTCATGCATCAATCTGAGTCAGATAAATCAATTGGATTGAAGTATTTGCAATGCGGGCTTGTTAAATTCCATGTATCTGTCAGAAGATATGTATTGCAATTCTTGACCTATCACATTTAAATACAAGGCTGGATTTTGATTGAAAAATAACACAATAAAGGCTCGAACAGAAGGTTTCCTTCAAAATGTCGTTGAGCAAATTCTTAATAAAGCTGTAAAAAATAAATAAAAATAGATTTTATAATTATTAAAAATATAAAATATTAAAATAAATATGAGAATAAAAATTCAATTTACTTATAAAGAAAATGCATCAGCTTTGTGCATGCAAAAACCAAGTAAAATAATTGTAAATAAGTATAAAATAATTAATATATTATGTATTAAAAAGCATATTAAATAAAATTACCTATGAAAGTGAACATATAATAAATAAATCAGTACTCAAAATTGGAAAAAGTAAAATCTTTAATTAAATTTTTGTTTACTTTCAGAACTTTGATGTAGATCATAAGTCGAGTCCATTTGACTGCTCCGCATAATCCAAATGAAGCAGACCAGACAGATTTCGAGACGGAATAATTGAATACATCGCTTGACCTCAAAATGTATCTGTGGCAGTGTGCGATTTGTATCTATGAGTGGGCTGCTTGTATTTGTGTATGCTGATTGTCAGATTTCCATAGATGTGTGTGTGTGTAACTTTGTGTGTGTGTGTTTGAGTGCAAATGAAGTGCGCTTGAAGTGCCATCAGCGTCATTGCCAATTGGTAGGCGGCTTAGTGCGAGTACTCGGGGCCTGCCACATGCCACATGCGAAACGCCACCTGCCGCCCACCTGTGTCTTTTGGGAGCACATAACCCAATTAGTTGAGACCGGCCACGACATATGCCAATTCATTTTTGGCATTAGCCAGAAGACAAGCTTTTGGATTTGGAAGCGGTCCACAGTTGAGGGCTGATGGAAGCAACTATAATTTTTTTTTTTACATTTGCATTTACGTCACGAGAATCATTTGTTTTTTTTTAATTACTTTTATAATAGAATTTACTTATTTAAAATGCAGACGAGAAATGCAAAATGCATAAGATAAAAGACAAAAGTCTTCCAAATGCAAATGAACAAGTGAGAAAGAACAAGGACTAAAATTAAATGAAAAAAAATGACCCTGGCAGCAATGGAGGGCAGTCCACACACTTGAGCCTGAGGTTGTAGAAATGAAAAAAATAGTCAAAGGGCTCAAACAAAGGATGTGCAACTAGAAAATACCCTGTAAGCAAGTCCAAAGTAGTCCAAGAAAAATGTTCGAGTCTGAAAAAAATATATATAAAATATGCATATGCTTATACAAAAAGAAAGAGATCTCAACAAGACTTTAAATAGTCGAAGAATGTATTCAAAGTAATTTGAATTCATATCAATTTGAATAACATACATTTTACTTTGCACTTTTTATGCTTGCGGGGTATAAAAGAAATAAAAGAGAGAAAAAACATCTCAAGAAGCGGCTTAGAGTGTTTGCTTCCTGGCACACAACAACACACTCACACACACATACAAACACACAAACACTTACACCAACAGCAGTGTCAACAGCTTGCATGCTTCTTTGTGCGTGTGTGTGTGTGTGTGTGTGTGTGTGGGTTGCGCTCATAAGTATGCTACAAACAGCGACTTTGCTAAGGCAGTGGAACAAGGGGAAAGGGGTTAGGTTAGGTTAGGTGCTTCGCAGCTCAATAAAAACAAAGCAACACTTAAAACCTAAAGCAAATGTAAAGCGACTCGCAAGGCGGGAAACTGGTTACGTGACGCAAAATAAAAAATTATGGTGAGGCAGGGGGAAGGCAAGTTAAGTTGGCTTTTTTCGGTCTCTTATTGAGTAAAGCGATGAATAGTCTACGCTCTGTGAATTAGCTGCTTACTCATTATGACTTGTTGGCTTTTTAAACAGAGACAAAGACACGAACTTTTTTTTTTTTGAAGTCTCCTCGAAAAAGCAAACGCATCAAAATGATTAATAGTTGTTAATTTAATTGTTATGGAGATTAAATAATTAAATTTATGTATGAAGCGATTCTGTTAGAGCAAGTTAAAGCTATTTAAAGGAAACATGAATATTTGATAGAAAATGTGTTTCCAGAAATTGGGCAGAATTTAACTATTAGGTCGAAATATAGGTACCACAATTATAATAATATATCTAAAAATGGCATATGTTGCTCATTAAACAGGTCATTGAACTTTCTAGGAAATTATTAAATTTAAAAATAATTCTTTGCTCTATATGGCAATAAATATACCACAAAGTTGTTAAGAATATTTATTGAGTTTCAAAGCAATCTGACTTAAGTACTGAGTGCTTATGAATAATTTGAGCACAATTTTGGTTAAAGGAAACATGTATATTTTAGATGTAAAGCTTAACGAGGTTTCACTGTTTAATTGTAAAAGAAGTGTTTTATAGGGTGTACAATGGCTGACGTTTATTTACTTCCAGAAATGTTAACTGCTGTTGTCTTAGGCCACGTTCTCACCAATCCTTCTACTGCCAGTTCGGGGGCTTAAATGCAAATTCAAGTTAATAAATGACTGGGCCATCAGCATATCTCTACGCAAGCTGAGGCCATAAACAAGCAGGAATCGCAGAAGCGAAGCCCTGTGGCCTCAAAAACACAGACCGAGGCTGATTCATTAAAAAACATTTGCCATTGCCCCAGCTCCGACGTCGATAAGCGTAAATTTGCCAAATACAAATAATCTTTTTTGTCTGTTGTAGATGGCCTAATCCTTGACAAGATTAAAATCTCAACAAACAAAATGCGTAACCTGATAAGTATGCCAGCCATAAAATTTAACGAGCTGCCTTTAATTTAGATTTCCAATTTGCTTTTTGGTCTCTCAATTCATATGCAAAAAGTGAGAAGAACAAAAGCAAAATCAACTAACTGGGCCCATATACCCAGTTGGTAGCTGCCAAGTTGTTATGGTGCATATATTTTTATGACCCCATTGCTAAAATCTTAACACTCGCTGGGAGGAGAGTAGCGGAGGACTGAGTGAAATTGGACTGTGGAGCGATGGGCTCCATTGCATTTCAAGTTGTGCAAAGTTTTTAAGTGCTGCACATTGCCTGATTGGCTGCGAGTGCCTGTGATTTAAGCTAATTGCCTTCATGGCTGACTTCACCAAGTGGAAAAGAACGGCAAGAAAAACGGCAGCGAACTGAGCACTTTTCATTTGACTACAAGCCTGTTCATTATTTGATATAGATTCTGTATTTCAATTGTCGAACACTCCAGAAAGCTGATACATAACTGGGTAGAATTGTTCAAGTCTACCTTGGAAAGGATAACTTCGTGAGGGTTGTAGACGTAAAAACCTCCAGAGGAATTTTTAAGCGAGAAATTCAACATGTAGCTTCTCTATTTAATGAAGAGTAACCCACCCTCAAGCATCCAGTTGATGATCCTATAGAAGGCGAGTATTCTGATGAAAGCTCACATCCCATGAAAAGAAGGCAAAGATGTGAGTAGTTTAGGCTACAGCGAACTTCAGGAACTACAACGGGAACTCATACCAAACAAACGTCTACATCTACCACACAATATCCAACGAATCGAGCATCAACATATTGCAATGCAACATCGGATTATCATTTCTGATGACAATGCTAACAATTTATTGTGTCAAAAAAAAAATGGCGCATAACAAATGGTTCATCTCAGCAAGCCGAAACATCAATGACACCCAGATGCGAACTTCCCTCTGGAAATCAACATTTCACCATTAGATTAAATGATGGTTGAATCTACATTCAACGGCCGGGAGTATGTACGATTTCTTCAAAAGCAGAATCAACAAAACGAATATACACTCAACTCATTTGGTTGCATGTCAACATTGTTTCTTAGAAGTTTAAGCTCAGCTATTTTAAGATAAACAAACATCACATTCTTGGCTCAGCTATTTTTGGGTGACAAAATATCACATAGAGTCGTCACTCAAGTGCCTGCAGTTAAATCAGAAAACATCAAATGAAGGCGACTCTCAAGTGGCTGCATTAGTTTAAGAATAAACATCACATGAAGACGGCCGTCTTCAAGCGACTCCGTTAAGATAAACAAATATAACATAAGGTTTGTATTGTATGTATTCGAATGTATTTAGGTCTAAGAATTTTGAATATAAACCACGCATTTTCATTGAATAAACTAGTACAAAAAGAACTCTTTGCGTATTCATATCTAGCCCAATTTGTTACAAGTACCGATTGCGGCGACTCTTTGTTACTGGTACATAAACCGGTAGCATACCAAACACACTTTTCAGCATACCCTAGGAAATGATTTTATAGATCATTTTTCCTACAATAACAAAAACATAATAAATCAATTTTCAGTATTCATTTTAGTTTTTATTGAATTATAAATTTGACATTTGCTTTAATAAAATTAGCATGGACCAACGAGTTAAAATTTCAACTGTCATTGAAATAAATAGTTGGCAGCGAAAGCGGCAAAGAGAGTTGGCTAAATCTAATAAGTTAGCCAGCAGAAACGTGAAGCACAACGCAAACAGACTGTGCCTCATTTATCTCAGCCGCAAAAATGTCTGCCATATTTCATTTTAAATGCAGCACCTGCAGCTCAGACAGGCTCCTGCCACAGAAACAGCCTCGAAAAGGACACAAGAAAGTGCGGCAAGACAGAGAGAGAAATAGAGAGAGAGAGAGAGACAGAGAGAGAAACATTGAAAACAAAATGTCAACGATAGAAAGTTAAGCCCACAGAAAAACAAGTAGAAGAAGCCAAACCTTGATTTCAAACTATTTCCAAATACTCTTGCATATATAAATAATTCGATTTGTAGTTGAAGCTGGCTGAGTTTGTGTAATGTTTTATGCAAATGCGAATAATGCGATTTACTTGCCACATGCACCGCAAATGCATCCAACGAATGGCTGAATTTGTACAAGATTGTTTTAGACATTTTTAGAAGCCGCAATTAGATTTCTTACAAAGGTTGCTGAACATTTTTAGTCGATCTTTACATACAATTTTTATTATACAGAAATAAAATCAGATTATGGTTTTTATATAGTTTAGGTAAAACGTACTGTTATAATACATATTAAATATATCTCAACACTCTCTTCTAAAATAATCGTCGAGTAACCGATTCCTCGTCTACTTCAATTATCTCTATAGATTTTTTAAGAATGTTTTCAATATCTTGAGAGATAAAAATCTAGTTTTATAAGGATAATATTAAATTTTTTCGACTTGCACGCAACAGTTAAGTAATACAGCAATAATATAAAGTTATTTCTGACATAGTTTCCTATCCCTAAGAGCCATTTTTATTCTAATATATAATGATATAATTAATGATATATATTATATAATTCTTGACACTCCTGCAACACTCTCTGCTAATGTATGAGCTGAGTTAGCAAGCCACTGTCTACAGCAGCATCTGAAATCAACTTAACTAAAACTGGCAGGAATAACACACATATACACACTCAATCACACACACACTCACAGGCAGTTTCATGCTAGTTTTTTTAAATGTTTGCGACAAGTGAGAAGAGCCCTTTTGGAGATGGTCTCTGAACGAAAACATATCTAATAACATTAAGTAGTTAGTTGGCGCATCATTTGAATTATGACCACGTTCGCCAACGCAGCCGGCACGTTGGGCCCGCCCACGCCTCAGGCATGTTGGCTCGAAATCTTGACTGGCCAAAACACAAACAACCCAAACACACACACCCACACACACACATTGACACACACATATGAGTGTTTAATTTGTGTGTTGTTGTGTCCGGTAGTTTGTTTCTTTGCACTATTTTGGCTGCTCAGCCATGTGGCTAAAATTGAATTTTCAAACACGGTACGAAATTACAAAAAAATAAGAATAGAAACCAAGCAAAAAATGTATGACTTGAAGGTCGACTGACCAAAGACTCGGCACCACAAAACGTGGACTTCAATGTCAAGCATTGCATTTAAATTCATTTCTCTCTTTATTCCTTAAAATCACTCAAATAAATAACATATTACCTATAAAATCACTTGAAATTTGAATTGTCTTCTGATCTAAAATCTGACACAGATTCCATATTATTTTGTAATAATGTTTCTTTTACATTTGCAAATGGGAGACATGTTTCTGATGTTAGATAGGAAACAGAATTAAAATATTTTCCTATTATTATTTATTATTAAACTGATGTAGATCATTAGCTCCCCGAAAATTTTAATCAAAATCAAAGCGATTATTATAAATTACGTTTTCGAGATTTTGCTAAGCAAACTTTTCGCTTTTCCACACAGCATATTTAGTTTCAAGGATTTTTATCGCACTCACTCATATTATATGTGTTGAGTATTATATATATATAGTATGTAGATCATTATCAGACTGTTGGAAATTGAGACTGCACGTGCTTTAAGCTTGCCACGCTGCCAAAAAGGCCAAAGGTAAGGCAAGTTGGTGTGACAAACACACAAATATACACACATCAGACCATATACACAACGCTCAAACCCGACCCAAAGATATGCATAACACTTCAGAAATAGTCGAGTGGTCGGCTGAGAGGGGAAACGAAGAGCATGTGCTGACAAACAACAGGAACCTGAACAAAGTTGTCACAACTAGCTGCTGGCGGTAACAGTAGATATGGGAATCTTATATCAAAACAGGCAAACAAACAAACAAACATACAAACAAAACAAACATTTTCACATTTGCATTTGTTGTTTTGCTTATGTTTTATTTTTTAATGACTCTCATTGAAGTGCAGACCCCTAATTAAGTGACACGAATTAGCGTAATTGCTTTAAAACGGGGGCGAGGGTGAAGGCATTATGAAAGTGCCGGGAGGCACATGGCGTATACGCAATGTGGGTCGAACTTTGCTGCGGGCTCAGCGAGTTTTAATTTGCAATTAATGGAGTCAAAATAAAGTAAAATCGATGCACGATTCTTATTCGCGTATCCTTTGTGTGGGTAATTAACTCATTTAACAACCGCCAACTGTCCTCCCCTATAAGCAGATATACTATTGTATATCTATGTATATATATATATATATTTATATATGTATATAAGTAATCACTTTTCGTATTGGCTGTGGCTACCACAGTTGCGGCTGTCATTATCATTTTTCACACAGTTTTGTTGCATGGTTTGTTATTTTTATTGCTGTTGTTGTTGTTGCTATTTGCTGTTTGCTGACTGTTGTGGTTATTGTAAATGTTGTTGTTGCCACTGACATGTGGCAGCGTTAGCCGCCATCTCTTCATATACGATTTGGTTTATAATAAATTTTTAGGTGTTTGCTTATTTTACACATTTGCATTTATTATTTTTTATCTGCAATTTTCTGGGATTATATAAAAATAAGGTTTCAAATTGGAATAACTGTTGATAAAAGCTGCTTCCCATTGATTTGAAATTGACTATTTTTTTATTGTATTTATTTTGATTTAATAATTGATGCATAAATTTTTAGGAATATTTTAGATGGTTAATAATTTATTTAAAATTGTTAAATAATTTGACCAAATTTCAAGAAATATAGATGATTTATTAAATTATGCGCAATTAGTTAAATGAAAATAACTAATTTAATATTTAATATAAATTCAAAGAGTTATTGGGATTTATGAATGGTTATTTATTACTTATTTTTTCATTTGAATAATTTTATAAATTCGAACATATTTTATTTATATTTTGATATTATTATTAATAAAATATATTTATTTGTAAGACGTGTTATTGTTTATTCAAAATTAAAAATTTCTTTAAATTGCATTTGTATATTTAAGATATATGACATGCATTGAGAAATGGATTCGGACTATTTGTGCTCGAAGTAAAATGGACACACGACAATCAAAATTACATATTATTATATATGTTGGATTTATATATTTTATTGATTGCATTTCACTGCATTGATTGTTGTTCTTGCTGTTGTTGTCTGCATGGTGACAGTTGTCAGTCAAGCGTCGCCATTGGCCAGGACGACATTGATGACTTTTTAAAGATATTGTATGATCAAATTGCAGATATCTGCTGTGGTTGCCTTCGGGGAAATACAAATAAATTTTTACGTATTCGCTTAAAAATTGGTCATACATTTGCACTGTAATTGAAGCATTATTAATTAACAATGCACTGGACTCGCATCGGCAGCCATATTCGTATTGTTGAATTATTAACGTGATTTCTTGTTGTAAGGCGATTTCTTGATACACAAAATTATTGCTAAGGCATTTAATAAATATAACTCAATGGCGGATTGGCGAATTGCACTTGAAATTGCACTGAATTGAACAACTTGCGTTTAATTTAATTTGTAGAAAAAGTGTAGAAATTTCATGTTGTTTTTATAGTATTTTATAAATAGTTCTATATATATTTGCTGTTGTTGTTTGTCAGACAGAGGGAAACGCGACGTGCAAAGTGCAGGCGAGAACACGGACCGAGCCTCGTAACAAGACTCCCAATGCAAAGTCCTGCTGCGGCAACTGCTGCGGCTGCTACGGCTGCTGCTGCTGCTGCTGCTACTGACGCCGCGACGACAACGGCAACGACGACAGCGAGACACGCGCGAGGTACTACAACAAAAACACGACTGAGCCGTCCAACGGCCAGCAACGAATTACAAATACGAAATTGAAAGCGAACACGATACCAATGCCGAGGATGGCTATGTCGTCGTGTCTCAGGTTGAACGAAATTGAAAGCCATCCCACACGAAGTGGGTCGCTCGGTTGCTCTGCATTGCAGCAGCAGAAGCAGCAGCAGCAGTGGCAGAGCGAACGCGTTGTTTACATGTCACACACATACCCACACACAGACGTACAATCAAACGAAGACGAAGCTGTGCGTCAGGTAACGGTAACTTAACGAGCAATGAACGACTCAGCCAAGGCTCGTTAAAAGCTCAATGCACGCTCTCAGTCAGCTGTGTGTGGGCGTTGCATGAGTTATTTTTTCGGCTCTCTAGCTCAAGCTCTCCCTCACTCTCTCCGGCTTGGAACAGCTGTTTGTGCTCTCTCATTCTTTCATTGCTTTGCCCTAATTTGCTGACATTGCTATGGCCGCCTCTCTAAAAGCTTCGTCTACAATGAACACTTTTCATGCGCCTGCATGTTATCCTAGCTGACATTGTAAACATGACCAAAATGCATGTTCCCCAAGGTGTGTGTTTGTTTGTGTATGTGGGTGTGTGTATAAGTGTGTGTGTGGGGTGTAAAGACGCATTTGAAGTGCCAGCGCCACATTCATTTGCATATTTGAGCACAGTTTGTGTCGAGTGCGTGCACACTCAGAGAAACAGAGCGTATGAGGAGAGAGAGAGAGAGAGAGAGAGAGAGACAGAGATAGTGCGAGGGATAGAGAATGTGAAAGAGTGGGAGAGCGAGGTCTTTGGTCTCATGTGTAGCGCAGAGATAAGTTCAACTTAATTAAAGTTTCAGCAAGGAACAAATCGCTGGCTAGCTCGACCTGCATTAATTATGACAATTTTCCATTTTAGCTACAAGATGCTCACATAAACTTTGCTATTTATACGGTTTCATAATCATCCTTAGGTAACTTGTAAAGCCTCCATGAACTAGTTGCTTATTAGCATTAATTTTAAGTGTCGAATCATCATTATTTGACAACTTGAGTTTTAGCTCTTGTCACTTAATCTCACTTTACATTTTTAATTGATTTGATTTTTGGAAATTCTGAACGTTTATTTTTTTTAGCGGTTGTAATCCGAAATCATTTTAACAATCCTTTGTTCTTATTAATACAGTAAAGTTCTTCATCAAGCAATTCCTGCAGATATTGCAGTTCTGCCTGGTATTCAGCCCACAGGGTTTCTCTGTCGGTCGAATACGGTGGATAAGTTTTAGCGATAATGGTTTCCCGTCGTGCCATCTCTGCAACACTGCGCTCATCGACCAGTGCCTCGTACTCCTTCTGGGCTTCTTCTATGATGCGATTGATCTCCTTGCCCTCACGTTCGTGTGCAGTTCGCAAAAATGCTGGTCGTCGCTTCTTGGTTCCATCCACCACCTCAAAGGCTGCTGGCAGCTCGGACATATCAGGCTCGGAGAAAGACATCGAAGTTGGAAATTTTCGTGGTGCAGAAAATATTTGATATTTATTTCGTGGTGCAGAAAATATTTGATATTTATTTCGGGGTGCAGAAAATATTTGATATTTATTTCGTGGTGCAGAAAATATTTGATATTTATTTCGACAAGTTGAGATTGTGACATATAAGTCAAAGCCTGTTCCTGACCAGAGTGACCATTTTTCAATTATGGCTACAAAAATATCGAAACGATGAAAATCTGAAACATTTGATTATTTCAAAGAGACTTATATATATATATAAGTAGATATGTGTATACGCTTTTCTAGTCTCTCAGTATTTCAACCATATCGGTTTGCTTATATTTCAAATTATATAAAATAAATCTTATACTCGATCAACATTTACATTATTTAATCTTTTATTTGTTACTGCGGTTGGGTTCTGATTTTTTTGACGGTCTCCATCCATAAAGTTTTTCTGCTGCTTAACCTCATGTTCAAGAGCTGCCTGCCTGATGATCTCAGCTACTTCCAGCTCTACTGCTTGATCTTTCCCCTGGCAAAGATGGGAGTTGCTGGGCACCTCCACGTAGGCGGCAGGCTCGAGGCAGTACCACAAGCTGGCCAGTTTGGTGATGTTTGTAGGCCCTGCTCAAACTGATTACTAAAAAAATTTCCCGTACTCGCCCAGCTGGTGTGGCATACATTGCCTTTAGTCAGCGCAATTTCAAGTAACATAAACAAATGCTATATGCGCACATAATATGCGGCACCATCTCAATAAACATTTGCCATAAACAAAAGCAAATGTGCTACATCAACAAGTCAACTTGTTACTCGATTTCAACGCGACAACTCCGTACCGCATCGTCATTTATTTCAATTTGTGTCAATTTTCAATGTCCGATTTATAATGGCTACAAACCGTTTGGCTCTCTGAGGTCACTGAATGCCTGCCCCAGGCCAAAAATACCGCATAAATCTCCAATAGTTCATTAATGGCTTAAGAGCTAATTGGTCATGGACCTGAATTTCATACTTGCAGCTTGAGCTTTGTAACAGTTCCTTAACAAGTGCTTTCACTAAAGCTTTCTGCAAAAGCTTGTTGGTTGTTGTCCCTACTACATGGGAATCAAGGGCACGCGACTATGTGTTGCCATAGGCTTAAGCACACTGGGACCATTAGGTTAAATAAGTATCGAAAAAAAGTTATTTCTAAAACTGAAACTATCTTCTAAAGGAAAATCAATATCGTTTATAAATAAAGCTGAATTTTGTATGGAAAGTCGTTAAGTCTTGGCAAATTATTGAACATTTGTTATTAAAATAGAGCGGTTTCTGTGGCAAATAGGTAAATCGAAGTGTTAAGCTGGAAGCAATATATCAATTAGGATTTGTGTATGTTAACTCATGAGAAAGTTAACTTGTAGTTACAGAATTATCTTGTATATTCATTGGAGTGTAATTCAACCCAATAATCCACCATGCTTACACGAAAACTGCTTGGATTTACACACTTCTACGCCTCCCACTCGTTACAGGAAACTCCCATTTTGTTTGGGAACCATCAATTGTCAATCTTAAATGGCTTGGCAATTAGCATAAGGAATTGTTAATCAAGCAACTGGAGCTATACAAATAACAATTTTTATATATGGCGTGTCACGGCCAAGACCTAATGCATATTGATTGGTTGGGCAAACAGTTAGGTTGTTTTACCTCTTGTTCTACTTAATAAATTATTGTTTGTTTTCATTCCCGTTCAACTGTGAAAACACACAAGGAAACTCGATGTCACCAAATCAAAAATAAAATACGACACCTTTTCAATTACGTGGCAATAGCATTTAAAATTCTGTTTGGGGGCGTTGAAGCGTTTATTAAAGAGTGAGAAACAAGTTGGATATTTATTGTGTTTGGTGAAACGAATGACATCAAATTGCTTTAACATTTATCGAAAGAAAATCACGAACAGTGAATTACAATTATTGTCGCCTGGACAATGGAACTAGTTGAATAAAATATTGGTTATACCATTTGGATTTTTTATAAATAGCATTTGATAGATAATATCTGGTAGAGTTATTAGTTTGAAAAAGTTATGCTACATGTAGATAAGGGATAAGTGGAAGTGTGTGTATATATTTTATATACCATAAAAACTAACTTAAAAAATTATATGTTTACTTTTTAAGTATGGAGATTTTGATATAAAATATAGCGAATATATAGATTCCAATAAAGAATTCTTACATCTATATTTAAAATTTTGAACCAAGAATTTATAGATTAAAATTCGTTGAAGTTTTTATAATACAAGCAGCTGAATAAGATCTTGTATTAGTTTGAGCTGATGTTCCCAACAAGTATAAAGATATATTTGAAGCATTCAATGGAATTTTCTTAACTACATGCAAATAAAAAATCCTGCCCAGCGGCAACAACAATGTAATACAAAATAATAAAAAGGGAAAACAGAAGAGAACAAAAACAATATTCCAAGACTGAGGCCAATGAGCCGCATAAAGTTGGCGCCAGTCAAGGAAAAAAATAACACGAGAAGAAAACCGAAAAGCAAACTAGATAAACAGACGCAGAAATTGGGATGCGGGGAGTGGCAGTGAGTGGTATTTTCCAGCAGAAGGCCAAGATGGATAAGAAGCGAGCGGGCCACTTGACAATGTTTCTTGGCATGCAACGCACGAGTTAAGCCTTAGCACAATTGTTATTGCAACTTGTTGCACTTACTACGGCAGTGTTGCTGTCCCCAGCCTGCAACTCCGAAGGCTGCTGAGCCGGCTGCTGCTGCTGATCCGATTGCCCGTTGATGTAGTCCGCCAAACTGGGCACGAGAAGGACGCCAACCTTATTGCTCGCCACCTGCTGATGTGTGCGACGACGGCGCGGCGGCAGCATCATGCGATGCGCCACCAAAGCCATCTTGCCAGCTGTTCTCTAAGGCTCACACACACACACCCACAAACACACACACGCGTAAATGTACCAATTGCAGGAGCGCGCAGTAATCCAAAAAACAAATTCGGAAGTCCCAAAATTAAAAGCAGCCGCGTGGCTGCCCGCGTTTTGATCGAAGAAAACGCTCGCCGCCAACTGAAAAGCGTCGCGTCGGAAAAACATGGCAGCGACACTGAAACGCACCGGAAAAGCCAGCTCAAAGCACATGTCAACAAGCTCCATCTCGCTCTACAGCTTACACACACACACACACACGCCCCGCAAACATACACACTACAGTGGGCTCTGTTCCAAATGGTCGAATTATTTATTATTTTCCACTTATTTATTTACAATGTGCTTATTCTTTTATTTATTTTTCCATTTACACAAAAATAGATGAAAAATGAAACCGAAGTTCTTGTTCTAGTTTGCGAGTGACTACTGTAATACTATCTCTTTCGCTCTCTGATTGAGTGTGTGTGTGTGTTTAACTTTGTGTGTGTGTGTTTTCGTATTAAACGGAGCTTGTTTGATGAGACTTTTGTTGATGTTATTTTGTTGTGGCTTTAACGTTAATATTAATGTCCGTCGCGACTGTTTGCCAGCTGTGTCTGCGTCTCGTTATATATATGTGTGTGTGTATGAGTGTGTGTGTGTGTGTGTATGTGTGCCGACGACACTGTGTTTGTATTAGTTTACCAACACGTGCGCAAAACATTTAATAAAAACAACAATAACACAAAAATAGACACACTTACAAACAAGCGGAAAACATACCGCAAATACAATTTTTGTTGTTATAATAAAATTAGGAAAAAAAATTGACAAGTTCCAGACAAGTAGCGAATGGCAGATGCCTTATAATATATGTAGTATCATACTTTTTAGTTTTTATATTATATAACATTTTTTTTTTTACATTTTTATTAGTTTTAAACCCAAGTTTCGGATCCCCGAATACCTAGTCTATATTTAATATTGGAGTATCAGCATTTAATAAGTTTGAACCAAATGAATAAAATCAAAAAATATTGTGCATATTAGAATAAAGAGATTTTATAAAATAAAGCTATCTATGTAGAAATTAATATATTAAAATAATGCTAAAATGTTGACTATAACTTCGGAAATCATAAAAAATCAGCAAATGTAAAAAAATCAATTAAAGCGCCAGATGTTGACAAGATGGAAGTATCTGATTTATTTCAGTTAAAGCTTAAACTTTGTAGAGGAGAAATTTATTAAATTTGCCAAATTCAAGATAAAGTCATAAATAATTTAAATCTACTAAAATTTGGAAACATGGATTTTGCACTGCTTTTAAGATATCCTTTTTTTTACGTTGCATTGTTCTCTGTGCTGTGCAGATGTCTCGAATTTGTGTAGTGTATCTGTCCTTTTATTTACTGATATGCTCAGAGCGACAATTATAATTTAACACGCAGGCACACATATGAGTCTATACACATACATACACATACACATATATGCACAACAAAAACACTTATAACATATACACTACAACCAATTTACCTCTTGCTAAGCAACTTGTTTACTTGACCTTTGCTAGTTAAAAGCAACAACAAAAACAACAGCAACATTAACAAGAGAAATAAAAATTTAAATAACTAAAAAATATTTGGGCGGAAAACGAAACGGAAATTAGCCGAGTTTTCATGTTTCCCGACATTGAGTCTAACTAACAAACTGTAACTGTCATAGTATTAACGTATACGTTAGCTGCTAGTTACGCCATTAACAAGGACTGTTTACAAGGTCAAATGGCCTAAAACACATTTATGTTCAAATAATTATTGTTCGACAATAAATAAAAGGTCTCAATGAAATAATTAAAATAAAGTTATTTTTATTAAATCATTCTGGGGCTTGCACTGAGAACTTTGCAATCAAAAGGATGTTTTCGATATTTATTGTATATTTATATATGTATAAATTTCACTTACCTTTTCTATGACATTTTAGGAGCTCAGCGAACTACACCAACAGCATGACGTCATTATAGTGAGCTCACAAACACACTCACTGACATTTATATATATATATATATATATATATATGCAAATATGGTGCTATATAGACAGTTGGACAGATAGATTGGGTGGTCGGTGTGGAGACTGTTCCATATCAACGGTTTTTGAGAAAACGCAACATTTCATTGTTGTTACTGCTTTTGTGTGTGCATAAATTAGATGAAAATTTGATGTGCTTTGTGATGCCTGCAAAGTAAAAAGATTTCATGTAAAAGGGGAAAGAGATTAACAAAAACTAAATCAGTTTCTAAGCCTAATGTCTCTTATAACACGTATGCTCCATTGTTCGATGCTGTCGAATTGCAAAACATTGTTTTCTTTGCTTGTTTCAGCACTAGGAAGAAAGTAAACGGCGGATGGATATGAAAAGCAGAAAATACTAAAATAAAAAACACGGCCAGATGTAAAATTTGAGCAGCTGGCCGGAACAGAAAATGCCCTCAGCTGTTCAGTCATTTTGTCTGCTAGCTTCCAAGTGAGCCTCATAAATCAAACTGACCCAAAACCACTTACAGATACCCTCCCAAACACAACCATCCACACACAAACACACACACACACAAGATAGAGTGGCAAAAATAATGTTTATGATAAAATTAAGTGGATCAAAACGATTTTGCTAAAATAATTTATACATTTATATTTATATTGCATTTTATAATTTTGTTTTAGCACAATATTGCATGAAAAGCCATTAAAATATATTTATATTTTGACCTTACTCAACAAAACGCCTTATCAAATTTTTTGAATATTGGCGCCCTTTATTTGCCGTTGATGCATAGCTGCGAGTGCCGTAGCACTTAGCCGCTAAGCGTGTACACAAGGCACAGCTGACTTATTGTAATCGAAATGAGCAGAAACTATCGAACAGACTGACAATCTTGTTTGCTCCTGCGCATGAAAAACATTTACAAGTTGTACGCTGAAAAAATCACTTGTTTGACGTTTTGCAAATGCAAAAAAAAAATTAATAGTTTAATAATAACATTTGCGGAGACCTGTTGACAATGAATTGTAAATTAATGTTGCTACTATCGCAGGGAATAGCTTAATTAATATTCAGATAATAAAATTTTGTTATCCAAAGTCCGACAAAAGTCGGCAGAACCCACCCAAAAGAAAGAAAGAAATATGTCACCCATGTCTAATGCAAATCCAATGGTATCCACCAAGTTAAGTCCATTTGTGTATTGGTCGCAAACAAAATACACGCTACTGCTGAAGGTGGACCTTAAAGATGCACAAGTGAGTTCAAGCATAATTATTTCGCAGATAGCGAAAAATCGATAAATTGTAAACATCACCAAAAATGTGGTTGCAGGGCGTCATTACGGATCTCACGCCCACAACGCTGTCGTTCAGAGCTAATGGCGTTGGAGCACAAGGCCGGAATGCATACAAATTTCAGCTGCATTTCTATCAGGAAGTAGATGATGAGAATCCCGCACTAACTGTAACAGACCACAAGATTGAGCTGGTCATTAACAAAACGCATCCGAGTTGGTGGGAACGTCTTGTTGCAACGCCACAGAAACCACATTGGCTGCGTGTTGACTTCGATCGCTGGCGCACCGAGGATGATGGTGAGCCAAACGAGCCGCCGGGCGACGAGCGAGATGTGCGTGATGTGCGTGATGTGCGCGAGGATTATGTGGAGGAGTATAACAATCTCCAGAAGCAGGAAATCGGTTACGTTAGGGGTGAGCATCAAAACGGAGACCCTTCAAAATGTCGTAACAATTATTTGTAGACACTACTTTATCACTTAATTCTCACTTTACAGAAAATGCTAAAAAGGTTTATTTAGTCATTTACAATCTGGCCATGTTTGTTGGCTATCTGCACATTCTGATCATCATGGGCGTGCTCTATATCCGCGACGGACCCGCCAGCATAAAACATACGTACGAGTATGTGGGCACATCGTTTAAGTTTGTTCAACTGATGCAATATATGGAGGTAATGCATCCACTATTTGGCTACTCTAAGGGCAGCCCGCTGGTGCCCTTCTTTCAAATCTCCGGACGCAACTTTATACTTTTCCTTATGATCGAAATGGAGCCGCGAATGCATGCCAAGCCGGTGGTCTTCTATGTATTCATTATATGGTCATTAGTGGAACTGGTGCGGTGAGTATGCAATCTACATTTTAAGTAAATAGCAACTTACATTTTCTTTGACCCTTAGGTATCCCTACTATGTTAGCCAGTTGTTGAAACGGGAAAATGGTTTGCTCACCTGGCTGCGCTACACTATTTGGATTCCGCTCTATCCCATGGGCATTATCTGTGAAGGAGTTATTCTGCTGCGCAGCATACCCTACCTGGATGAAACGAAACGCTTTAGCGTTGATATGCCCAACAAATGGAACTCGACCTTTGACATGGTTATGTTTGTGAAAGTGTATCTGCTGCTTCTCGCTCTGCCGGGCAGCTATTTGGTCATGTCGCACATGTCCAAGCTGCGCGCTAAGAAACTGGGTCGCGGTCGCCCCAAATCAAAAAATAACTAAAAATACCTCAGATCTTTAGAAAGATTTAATTTTCTGTGTTTACACACTATCTCCCCAAAAAAGTTAGGTTTTCTGTTTTTCAAAATTTTGTTCAACTGTTTTCGTTCAATATGACATAAATGTAATAAATAGTATGAAAATGTTATATACCAAGTTAACAAATGCACAGTCAAAGATTTAAATTTACACATTTTGCAATAAAAAATAACTATTTAATAAGTTTTGACATACTTTCAATTTATTGATATCAATAAAATCACTTTGAATTTCATTTAAAAGAAATCGTGTACAAAAAAGGGTGTCAGTACACGTCTAAAATATCTAGAAAATCTGATAAAAGCTTGTTAGCCATGATGATCATGGATGATGCTAGGCTGTACTAATTTTAATTTTAATATTTGTTTTAAATGTTATAGTCATTTATCATTAACGACACATGTTTATTATTTTGTTTATTCGGTGCGGTTCCTGATTTTATACATAAACCTCTTGTCTACCTTTGCTTTAACTACTTAAAAGGTATTTGCATACAGAGTGTTTACATACACCCAAATTGTCGCTTAATCTACATTTAATTATGTGTCCAGATGTATGTATGTGTTCCTGCATGTGTGCTTTGAGGTTAGTAAACTATAGATTTGCTCGAGGCAAGATTAAATAATTTCCTGTTATTTTTGCTGACAATGTGGTATTAGATTGACTAGTACTGTAAATAAAAAATTGTAAGAACAGAAATTTGTATAAAAAATAAATGTATACATTTTTGATTAGGCTTACAAGAATAATTAAGTGGGCAGAGAGATAAGGATTATCGACAATGGCTGTTATGGCAAACGCTAAAATGGGTGTTACCAATATTTTACGCCTAAATTCTAATACCCTCTGCTAGATGTACAATCTAAATTAATTTGGATCTAAAAAATATATATATATAGACACATACCAACAGATCACGAGCATTCAGCTTCAACATTCTCTCCAGCATTGTCGATATGGTTGTTATCCTTTGTGGCTGTTATCCTTTGTAGTTGCCACTCGAACCACTCGAAATGTTAACTGACTTTTGGATTGGTTAACTAGCTTCTGCGACCTCACTGCGAGCACAATTGTTTGTTATTTGATATACGATTGGTCGCTGCTCATAATGAGTTGGGATTTACCACTCAATAATGAATGAAATCGTGTGTATTTTGGGTCTTTAGTAAATTGCTTTTGTTCGAGGTTTCAATCAATTTAATTTGTGCTGGCGCTTTTCATATTCAAGACGTGGCGAGTGCGGCAAGTGCAACGAATTTCTGCTGCCACTAAAGATAAATGCCACGAGTGGCGCTATTAATTGACTGAGTGCTGTTGCCAACACCCAACATCTACCACGCCCGCCTGTCAAGTTCACGCTGCAAATTTATTTACAAAAAAAACAGACTTGTCCAAAAAATGGGAAGTTGGCAACTACAGACCGAAAGATACTCTGTTCCCACAAAATATATTTATCTCAAATTTTTTATCTCTATAAAAAATTGATAAAAGCATTAAAAAAATTAAATTTTATTAAATGCCATCATTATTTTTTTTTTTTAATAAAAATTGAGACAATATTTTTAATAATATGTAAATTTGAATAGCTCGGCGAGGCGAGTTTTTCTTATTTTTAAAGTTATTACTGTACCACTAGCTCTAGCTTTAATACTGATATTCATCTACATATTGTACTCTTATCGTCCATTGGAAACAGAGTGCCAAGGCAGCCAAAACGTCTGCACTGGCCCATAAATGAATAATTCAATGCAATTTGCAAGCGCATTTGGGCAAAAACCAACCGAACCGAACCGAACTGAACTGAACTAAACTGCAGCGGACACAACGCACAACTAATCACTTGGGTCTACGGACTGGAGGCAGTGGATAGGCCTCAACAAGGAGGAGCCTCTGTCCGCACAAAATGAGTTTTTGATTAATGTGTCACACAAAGTGGGGAAAAAGAGGTGTGTGTGGTTTGAGCGATTGATTTTTTTGTCCCGTTTTGTTGACATTGGGAACTACACTTTGGGAAGACAAAGACAAATGCGTGGATTAATGTTCGATGGCAGATGGCGCGGATTTAAGGCAATGCGATTGCAGCTGTCAACAATTGTTTCTTGACTTAGATTTACTTGGTATTTCGGTTCGTGTTTCTATAGCACTTATCAAGAGCGAACCAACTGACCAGTTGGACTTCCGACGTAATTCTAAATTACGAGCTGTGACTATGCATAATGGTTAACTGGGCTAGAATAGGACGATTTTTAACGTAGATAATACCATATACTAGCTTGCATGCACAACTAATTGGATTACCTAACGTACTGGAACTCTATTCAGTCAGATTAATTCGTGGGTATATTTCACAATTAATTGTTTGGTTTGCTTTGTAATATATCTCATTTGCGGTCAATAATAATTTATTAATTATTGGGTATTGTTATAAGTAAGTAGCGCATTAAATCGATTCCACTTTCCAATTTGTGATTATCTTAAAAAATAGATTAATTTTATTTCTGCCTTACTACTTTTGGTATGAAACTCAAAATAAAAGTTTAGTTTGACCACAGGCTACTAAAAATAAAACAGGTCTGGGAAAACAATTTAAAGTGAAGCTAAACTTGCAAAAAAACCCATTCTATTTAAAATTGGATTAATATTATTGAATAACTAATAAAAAAATATATATATATGTATAAACGGAATGAGAT
Organism: Drosophila multiciliata; assembly: GCA_037043605.1. Classification (NCBI taxonomy): domain Eukaryota; kingdom Metazoa; phylum Arthropoda; class Insecta; order Diptera; family Drosophilidae; genus Drosophila; species Drosophila multiciliata. Next base: position 752,559 of record JBAMBF010000103.1, on the reverse strand, counting down.
TAAATTATTTTTTGACTTTGTTACACATTTAATTAGTTTTGCGTCTGATCATTATTTATACAAACCTAAGTGCTTTACAATGCAATTTTTGTTATTCTATTGAATTTGAATTATCATCATCAAGTCCTTTCAGATTGGTAAACAACACATTAAGATTAGATCGTATTTCGATGCAATGTCATTGGTTGAGATAACATCCACCATTGAATCACCATACAAATGAATATTGCACAAATATATTGTCATATTTTAAAATTTACTAAACGCGAGCTTTGCGAACAAGTTGTTAATAAAATTCAGCACAAATCTATTGTGGATAACCTCGATTTATAAAATTTGACATTTTGTTATCAACAAATACTATGGACTATGTCACGATTTTATACTTATCATTCAAAACGGGAAAACATAAAGCAAGCAATTGTAAATAATTAAAGCCAAATCTCACTTATAAATCTTGCCAATATGTCATTCTAGTTTATTGTAATTAAGTTTCAGATTGAGTTTGAGTTTTGCATAAATTGGGTATTTTAAGTTAATTTAAAAAAATCAGTATGATTCAATTCGAATTATTTATATATATATATATATATATATATATATGTATATACTCCTTCCATCGAGTGAAATTCTATAAAATTGCAGGTTTCATTTTGTATTTGTGGTGCAACTGATGCAGGCTGACTATAAATTTAACCCAGCCAATAACATTCGGTTTCTAAAGGATAAATGAAACCTCAGCAAATTGTGGGAACCGGCAATTGAATCAAAAGCAATCAAATGCAACTGCAGCCAGCACAGACAAATGCAGTCGTCAGCAAATAATATCGAATCGATCTATCTATATATAAATAAATATATATATATATACGAGGTGTGTTCAAAAAGTATCGCTAACTTTGAATTTTCGCGGGATACGTATATTCGAATTTCGATTTTTTTTGTGGCGTTATGTTGGTACTCATGTCTCTCACTGACAAGCTCGGCCATTTTGAATGTTCACTTAATTGTTGACAGCTGCTTTGCTTGCACGTGTTTTGGATCGTCTTCGATTTTTACCTATTCAAAAAAATGGATCAAAGAACCTGTATCAAATTTTGTGTGAAAAACGAAATTAAGTGCGCGGATGCATTCCGAATGTTGACTGTGGCATACGGAGAAGCTACCTTGCACCGAAGCAACGTTTATCGGTGGTACAAAATGTTCTCAGAAGGCCGAGAAGATGTGAACGACGAAGAGCGTGCCGGACGCCCGAGCACTTCAACAACAGACGAATTTCGCGGCGACCCGTCTCATGCCCAAATCATTGATAAAAATCGAATGGCATGAACCAATCGATATGTCTAGGTCCTCAGCAACTTCTCGAACTTCATTAATTTTTTCGTCTGTTGTTGAAGTGCTCGGGCGTCCGGCACGCTCTTCGTCGTTCACATCTTCTCGGCCTTCTGAGAACATTTTGTACCACCGATAAACGTAAAATTCAAAATTCGCGATACTTTTTCGTTTATTATGATTTGTGTGTGGCTAGTTGAATGTCTCAAATGACGCGCTGTCTGTCTTTGTGTGTGTGTTTGTGTGTGTCTGTGTGTGTGCTTGTGTGGGCTCCTGTGTGTAATAGACACACCCACACACCAATATATATATATAGACAATTCCACACCCATCCACAGTTTTATATATATGAACTTATATTGTCGGCTTTAATCCCTTGTGTGCCGTGCACACTCGACATTTGGCCACTGTTTTGGGTCATCGGCTACAGTTTCGCAAATAGTATGCACCCGACTAGGTCACGTACGGTCGTATACTTTTGGAAGCAAGGAACAAAATTTCTGGAAAAAGGCTGCAGCAGCTACAAGCAGATTTTTATAGTTCTTTTTCGAGACTTATGATAAATGAAGAGCAGCTGCGAACAGATGCTTGTGATAACTACGCCGGACAGTCGAACAAGCGGACGGACAGCCGTGTTTGGAAGTATATGAAAAACGAGCTGAAATGATTGCCACGGCATCAGTCGTTAAGTGTGAGTCCTGCAATCAATTTCCATTTACTGTTTCGACTCTTTGAGTTTGCCATTACTTAAAAAAATAATGTATGTATATTATTATATAGCTGCCATTATGAAGGTGCATAAATGGGAAATTTGTAAAGCATTAAGCACATAATTTATTAAACATCATTCAATGGGCGGAAGTGTTATTTATTATTCATTTTAATTATACTTTCAATAATTAAAAAAATGCTTACGTTGTTTTTTTAATATTCATGAAATTTATGCAGAATAATGTCAATATGAAATATAATATTACATTCTGATTTGAGAGTTTCAACTGTGTATTTGTCTTAGCCTCCATGCCATTTGCTTTATGACACTTTTAAACGCCCACAAATCGTTGGCCAACGGGTGGGCAATGAATCTTTAAGATCCACTTAAACACACACACAAAAGGCCAAGCAATTGCGGCCAAAAGGGCTGACTGAGTAAAAGCGAAATTTTCCAAATATATTTTTTAATTTTTTCTTGCTTTAGTTTTTTATTGTTTTCTATATTCAGTAGCTGGCTGAAAATTGGCCGCCATTTCCTATGGGCATTCATTTGGGCTCTGGTCTCTCCCGTCTTGCACCACCCGCTGACTACTCCTTGGCGCCCTGGAGAAGGCCACCACAATTACTGAAGTGGATAATTAGAGTCTGACGTTGTAGTTAGGCCCGTTTTGGAGCATTTGGCTGAATAAATATTTAAGTAACTTCATCGAAAAGAGCTAAATGACAATATAAATTAGTTGCGCTTTAATTATTGTCTTATATATACATAAATAACAGTCTACGAGTTAATTGCTTATTGAAATTGAAGACTCACATGTTAAATTAGCAATTATTGATTTTTTCGTTGTCTATCGATGATTAAAACAATATACAAAAATTAACTTTGAATATTGCTTTACCAAGGCTTTCAAATTAAAGAGAGTTTTATTATCAAAGCTCTAAAATTTAGTTCTAATTTTGTCGCAGCTTAGCCACAAGAATAATATTTTGTGCTATACATTTTTTCTAAAAAAGACTCTGTTATTATTTATTGGGGGTCTTGTGCACTGCGACCTAATAGATCTATTGTGCCCCCTTCTGAGCTTTTAGCTCCTCCATCAACCCCAGTTCCAGTTCAGGATCTTTGATGGGTCGAGGGCTACGATGTCTTTGACAATCATAAAAATACTTTTAGTAAATGTTTAATATATGACTTTAGAACAGCTTTACGATGTCAAATGTATGACTGTAAAAACGAATAAGATTTGAATTTAATTAAACAATATTTTACTTTCAGACAAAACAAAAATGCGAAAAATTAAAAAAAAATAAATCTAAAAAACTCTACAAGATTGTCTTATTGAATATGAATTATAATTGTAATTTTAATAACCATAATTCCAATAATCTAATTTGAAATAATTGAGGACTCTTCAAAAAAGAAAATTTTTATTTCGAGAAATTGGAGTCTAACATTAATTTTGAAATTGTGGAACATTATATAAAATAACTGAAATAAATGCTTCTCACTATGGATTATACTTGATTAGCTAATAATCCTAACATATAACTATCCTTTAAGGATAGATCACAGAAGCGGACCCGCATGCTTCTTCTGTCCCTTGAGAACGCGTCGATTGTGGGGCATGGCATAGCTCAGTTTGTTCCAGAAGAGAGGATCGCCCCACTTGAGATAGGTGTTGAGCTTGAGGTAGGCGCGCAGTTCGCTATCGATGCCATCATAATGCTCCAGGTCCTTGTAGAGGATAATGATGATGCGCTTGCGCTTATCCCGCAACGTAGCCTGGTAGGCAATGCGAAACTCCATTCGAGCCCAAACGGACTCAATGAAGTGCTGCGATAGGATGATGATGACCCGTTTTGAGTCGTTTACCGTACGCACAATCTGCACGGGAATGCAATCGCCGATGAGCCAATCGCGTCCATGGAGGCACACACGAAAGGAGTGCAAGTCACTCTCAAGCTTGGGCAGCAATTGCCCAATTAGAGCCTCGTCCTTGTGCGAATAGGATATGAAGGCATCGTACGTTTTGTCCTTGTCCAGCTCCTCCTCGGACACCCAACACAGGCAGCAATTATGATTGTACAGCCAAATCATGACCTCCTGTTGATAGATCAGATAGACGACACTGATCAAGCAAGCCACAACCACAATTCCACCCATTATGCACCCAATGAGCAGCACGTACGAGGGACACAGCTCGAACACCTCCAGCTGCTGGAATGGCTTGTCCGGGCGACTGCTGCAGTAAATATTTGATATATCTTGGAAACGTTGAGGCTGGGCACGTATAAATTCCAACAGGGGCAGAGCTAAACAATCGCACCTGAACGGATTGCCACCAAGTGCCAGGCTCATCATATTATTGTTTAGATAGTTGATGAACTGCTGGTCAAGGACAGTGATCCAATTGCGACTGACATCCAACAAACTCAGATTGCTTGGCAGCTGCCTCTCTCCATCCAAGCTGCTCAGCTGATTGCCGGCCAGAATTAGTCTGCTCACATTGGCATAGCCCACAATCTCATTGGCATCCGGCAATTGAGCAATGCTATTGTTGTTCATCCTGAGCGTAGTCTTCACCAGCGTCGTGTGCGGTAACAAGGGCACGTCCTTAAACGTTGCTCCTTCACAATTAATGAAGAGCTCCAGTGTATCGCGATGCACCTCACAGATGCACTTCGGATCGCATTCCCAGTGCTCCGAATTGTACTCACAGATGTCCTCGCTGGTGCAAACGATCGCCTCGAACGGCATCCACAGCGGAACCCCATCATATTCTGTGTAACGCATATCGATAAGGTTCAGACTATTCACACTAACAAATGTGCCCGAATCCAATGCAGTCAGCGGGTTGTGATTCAGCAGCAGCTTCGTTAACGATGTCAGTGTTGTAAAAAGTTCACTGTGGAACAGTGTTGGTTAGTAAAACATTTAAGATTAAATACCTATTTATCAAATCGTCTAGTCTAGAACAAAACTGAACTAGCCCAACTAACCCAATATATAAATATTTATTCTACTCATAAGATTAAAGTTTTAAATTTGGTTTTTTTTTATAATTTTGAAACGCCGACGGTTAATTGACTACAGAAAATATAAATTTTGGTAGTTTCTCAGCTATTTAATCTACTAGAAAGATAATTGTTTGGGTCTTAAAGATAATCTCATGTATTAATGAAGTTTAATTAAAAAATTAACGAATCTTCAATAACTACACAAATTTTATAAATATATTCCACCTCACCTACAGGTTATCTCAATATCATTTTTTTCATAAATAATTAATATTTGTATAAATATTACAGTGACTACCAATAATATCTAATTCGCTATGTCATAATCAAAACCAAAAAGGTTTTAACTGTCTGTTCAGTTCAAGGTTACTTGCAGAAGAAGAAACCATATTGTATATGATATATATACTTAATCAGAATAATGATTTGTTTCATATCGCAAAATAAATAATTTAATTTAAGCACTATAAGCCAAGAGACCCAAGAGACTTTGATAGATGGACACACATTCCTCGTATCTTAAGTAGTGTCATCTTTGAAACATCACAAATCATTGGCACCCACCTTGATAAGCTAGTTATTCTATTGCTGGATATATCCAAAAGCGACAGATTAACCAGGCCATTGAAGAGATTCTCTGGCAGTTCGCTCAACGCATTGTTTGACAGATCCAGCTGCAGGAGATTGCGCTGATCAACAAATAGATCGCTGGGTAGTTCATTTAGCTGGGCGTTGTGATTGATGGCAATGATGCGCAGATTAACACTTCCCCGGAGCATTGTGACATTCACGTAACTTGTGGCGCGCGACATACGCAACTCCTCCAGCTGATGCATTGAGATGAACAGTCGTTGCTGTCGCCGATGGGACTTGTTCTCAGGTGGCTGTGATAGCTTCCAATTTAAATGGCGAAGTTGCTGGAACTTTATCCATAGATTTCGATCCAATGGGAACATGTGCGGTTCTCGAATGGACAGCGTTTGCAGGCTTTGTGGAATGATGGAGAATTGCTTCTTAGGCAACCGTTGCACAGACAGACGCAGCTCCAATGTTTTCAAGTTGTCAAAGGCATGGAAAATGGATTCGTTCAGCTCCTGCCGACGGCTCTCGAATTTGAAATATTCCAATGACGGCACCGAACTAAAAATCCAGCTGCTTACATTTTTTGGGTTTTTTTTCTCATTGGGTTGGATTTCCGTATCGAGACTGTAATCACGAAAGTGTATGCTGAACACCTGTGGCACTCCGAGCGCATTCACTAGATCCCTGAAGAAAGTCTCCGACCAGTAATTGTATGCTTCGATTTCAAACTTGTCAACTTGAGTGACGTTGAACTGCGGCAGCCAACTGACGTCTCTATCGGAAAAGTAGCTCAAGGAAATGTTTGTGCCCGTATCCGTAATCTGCAATAGCATTGTGTACTCATCCCGGCAATAGACTCGCACGAAATTCGCCTGAGGCGCACAGCTGCACCCGTTGGGCACATTATGGCAATAGCTCGACAGAGGTATGATCTGAGCACCTGCGCTCCCAATCGCACAAACTACGAAAAGATATAGATAGCAGAACATGTTCTCTACAGACCACATTCACACACACAACAAACTAGGTTTAAACATTGAATTCACGTCTTTAATTCACACTTTCACAATTTTCTAAGACTCTTCGGTTTCAGCAACTTCGACGCCTCAACTCTGACTAAACAGAAGACAATTTTGCTCGAGTCTCTGCGACCTTATCAGCATGCCTCGTGTATTAGGGGGCTCTTCTTCAGAGACACCCATAATTACCCATACACATACATATGTTCGAAGTAGAAATACATTGAGTTTGCTGCGTGAGCTCTAAAAATAGTTTTAATACGTAATTAAAAACTAATAATTTTATTTACAAAATCGAGCTGGTTTTCGAGACATTTTAAATTTCTTATTTCGAAATATACAAAGAGGAAAAAAATAAAATAATTATAAAACTAGCTTCAACATAATATAATAATATAATTTGTAGTTGAAATTAATTTGAATAAATTGATGTAAAATATAAGCTTTTGCAAAGTAGTAGTAATATTGTTGACATCTCCAATATTTTAATTAATATAAATTATACAATTTCAAGGTTTTTTTTCTTATCACGTGCTAAATTCAAGTGCTGGCGCACATTCTTTCCTATTACTTGACCACAATTCAACAATTCAAATTAATGTATTATTGACTTCTGCTCTTTTTTCAGATTGTGCACCATAAACGAAATCAAATTCACTCATTAAACCATAATATTTTACATTCGTTGATTACTGAGGAGCTTATCATCGAAGAAAGGGGGAACTATTTTAGGGCACCCAATTAGCGAGTCAGGTATTTTGAGAAATAGCTATTCCATGAAATAAAAATAAAAAGTAATCAAAATATTAAAGCACTTTGCATTTGACCTTAAAAAGCAGCTTTAAAATATATTCATGTATATTCCTTTTTTGGAAATGTCTGTGAACAATGGCCTGATGCATAGCTTTAATCAATAGAGCGAAGACAATATTTAACTTAAAGACACATCCCACTGCCACACACACTCACACACAAAATAGACGCTGACAGTTGTGCTCAGGCCCAATATATGAATAGTTTTGGACAAATTAACAAGGAACCGGACAAGGAATAGAGACTGAGTATGGGACTGGGACCAGGTGAGACGTGTATCACAAGTACGAATACGAGTACTTAAATGTAAATTGCGTTAAGGCCAAGTCAATCATATAAATATCATACCGATTGACCCTGAACAGGTCAAGGACGTCGTGAAAGAAGCCCACTCCGAAATAAGGACTTGCCAATCTTTGTCAAATTGTGCTGGCAGCCACGTAAAAGTTGAGCACCCAAAAACAAGTTTTTCATAATTCATTTTCGCGTTGACGTCTGCAACTCAATTAACACTTTTTAAACAAGTGAGCCAAAAGCCCTCAATAATTGGTATTATGTGGAGATTAACTACAATAACTTATTAAATTTAGTGCACACATCAACAAAACTGACCTTTACACAATTTTATGCCCAATTACAAAGCATTTAAGGTGTGAGTTTTTTTTCGAATTTGTTCATTGTGGCTTTATAGGTTTTTAATATTATTAATGATATAATTTAAATCAGTTATTTTCTTTTTTAAATAAATGCATAAAGTTCTTTAAATTCCCAATATTTTAAATTAAATATTAAACTAATGATTTGAAGACGAGGCTGCCACAAATACTTCAAACGTTAGAATTCTGCTCTCAACATGGCACAAAATAAACAACTTGGTTACTTTTGAGCTATCAAAAGCTATCATGCCCCAAATATCTAGTGGGACACATATGAGACAGCATACAAAGCATTGGGTATACGCAATGTTGCAACTGTTATTAAGTGGATGTGGTGTGGGTTGCATCATTTATTGAGCTTCATTTAATGAGCGGAAGTGTTATTTATTATTCATTTTAATTATACTTTCAATAATAATATAATATTACATTCTGATTAGAGAGTTTCAACTGTGTATTTGTCTTAGCCTCCATGCCATTTGCTTTATGACACTTATAAACGCCCACAAATCTTTGGTCAACGGGTGGGCAATGAATCTTCAAGATCCACTTAAACACACACACAAAAGGCCAAGCAATTGCGGCCAAAAGGGCTGACTGAGTAAAAGCGAAATTTTCCAAATATATTTTTAATTTATCTTGCTTTAGTTTTTCATTGTTTTCTATATTCAGTAGCTGGCTGAAAATTTGCCATGGGCATTCATTTGGGCTCTGGTCTCTCCCGTCTTGCACCACCCGCTGACTACTCCTTGGCGCCCTGGAGAAGGCCACCACAATTACTGAAGTGGATAATTAGAGTCTGACGTTGGAGTTAGTCCCGTTTTGGAACATGTCGCTAAGTAAACATTTAAGTAACTTCATCGAATATAATAAAATATATCATAAAATGACAATATAAATTGGATGCACTTTAATTAGTGTCTTATATACACATAAATAACAGTCTACGAGTTAATTGCTTATTGAAATTGAAGACTCACATGTTAAATTAGCAATTATTGATTTTTTCGTTGTCTATCGATGATTAAAACAATATACAAAAATTAACTTTGAATATTGCTTTACCAAGGCTTTCAAATTAAAGAGAGTTTTATTATCAAAGCTCTAAAATTTAGTTCTAACTTGGCCCAGCTTAGCCACAAGAATAATATTTTCTGCTATAAATTATAAAATTTATTGCTTGTTGGCCAAACTTCACGAAGACTTCAATTTTTCCTAAAAAATACTCTTATTAAATGTAAAATATATGACTTTAAAACAGATTTACTGTGTCAAATGTAAGACTGTAAAAACGAATCAGTTTAGAATTTAATTAAACAATAATTTACTTTCAGACAAAACAAAAATGCGAAAAAGATGGTCTAATTGAATATAAGTTATAATTGTAATTTTAATAACCATAATTCCAATAATCTAATTTGAAATAATTGAAGATTCTTCAAAAAAGAAAATTTTTATTTCGAGAAAATGGCGTCTAATATTAATTTTGAAATTGTGGAACATTAATTTAAATAACTGAAATAAATGCTTCTCACTATGGATTATACTTGATTAGCTAATATTCCTCACACATACCTATCCTTTAAGGATAGATTACAGAAGCGGACCCGCATGCTTCTTCTGTCCCTTGAGAACGCGCCGATTGTGGGGCATGGCATAGCTCAGTTTGTTCCAGAAGAGAGGATCGCCCCACTTGAGATAGGTGTTGAGCTTGAGGTAGGCGCGCAGTTCGCTATCGATGCCATCATAATGCTACGGGTCCTTGTAGAGGATAATGATGATGCGCTTGCGCTTATCCCGCAACGTAGCCTGGTAGGCAATGCGAAACTCCATTCGAGCCCAAACGGACTCAATGAAGTGCTGCGATAGGATGATGATGACCCGTTTTGAGTCGTTTACCGTACGCACAATCTGCTCGGGAATGCATTCGCCGATGAGCCAATCGCGTCCATGGAGGCACACACGAAAGGAGTGCAAGTCACTCTCAAGCTTGGGCAGCAATTCCCCAATTAGAGCCTCGTCCTTGTGCGAATAGGATATGAAGGCATCGTACGTTTTGTCCTTGTCCAGCTCCTCCTCGGACACCCAACACAGGCAGCAATTATGATTGTACAGCCAAATCTTGACCTCCTGTTGATAGATCAGATAGATGACACTGATCAAGCAAGCCACAACCACAATTCCACCCATTATGCACCCAATGAGCAGCACGTACGAGGGACACAGCTCGAACACCTCCAGCTGCTGGAATGGCTTGTCCAGGCGACTGCTGCAGTAAATATTTGATATATCTTGAATACGTTGAGGATGGGCACGTATAAATTCCAACAGGGGCAGAGCTAAACAATCGCACCTGAACGGATTGCCACCAAGTGCCAGGCTCATCATATTATTGTTTAGATAGTTGATGAACTGCTGGTCAAGGACAGTGATCCGATTGCGACTCACATCCAACAAACTCAGATTGTTTGGCAGCTGCCTCTCTCCATCCAAGCTGCTCAGCTGATTGTCGGCCAGAATTAGTCTGCTCACATTGGCATAGCCCACATTCTCATTGGCATCCGGCAATTGAGCAATGCTATTGTTGCTCATCCTGAGCGTAGTCCTCACCAGCGTCGTGTGCGGTAACTTATGCAATTCCTTAAACGTTGCTCCTTCACAATCAATGAAGAGCTCCAGAGTATCGCGATGCACCTCACAGATGCACTGCGGATTGCATTCCCAGTTCTTCGACTTGTACTCACAGATGTCCTCGCTGGTGCAGACGAGCGCCTCGAACGGCATCCACAGCGGAACCCCATCATATTCTGTGTAACGCATATCGATAAGGTTCAGACTATTCACACTAACAAATGTGAACGGATCCAATTCAGTCAGCGGGTTGTGATTCAGCAGCAGCTTCGTTAACGATGTCAGTGTTGTAAAATGGTGACTGTGGAACAGTGTTGGTTAGTAAAACATTTAAGATTAAATACTTATTTATCAAATCGTCTAGTCTAGAACAAAACTGAACTAGCCCAACTAACCCTATATATAAATAAATTTATTCTACTCATAAGATTAAAGTTTTAAATTTGGTTTTTTTTTTCTAATTTTGAAATGCCGACGGTTAATTAACTACAGAAAATATTAATTTTGGTGGATTCTAAACTATTTAATCTACTCGAAAAATAATTATTTGGGTCTTATAGAATCTTCAATAAAACACCAATTTTATAAATATATTCCACCTCACCTACAGGTTATCTCAATATCATTTTTTTCATAAATAATTAATATTTGTATAAATATTACAGTGACTACCAATAATATCTAATTCGCTATGTCATAATCAAAACCAAAAAGGTTTTAACTGTCTGTTCAGTTCAAGGTTACTTGCAGAAGAAGAAACCATATTGTATATGATATATATACTTAATCAGAATAATGATTTGTTTCATATCGCAAAATAAATAATTTAAATTATGCACTGTAAGCCAAGAGACCCAAGAGACTTTGATAGATGGACACACATTCCTCGTATCTTGAGTAGTGTCATCTTTGAAACATCTCAAACCATTTGCACCCACCTTGATAGCCAAGTTATTCTATTGCTGGATAGATCCAAGAGGGTCACATTAACCAGGCCATTGAAGAGATTCAGTGGCAGTCTTCTCAACGCATTGTTCGACAGACCCAGCTGCAGGAGATTGCGCTGATCAGCAAACAGATCGCTGGGTAGTTCATTTAGCTGGGCGTTGTGATTGATGGCAATGATGCGCAGATTAACACTTCCCCGGAGCATATTGGGAGGCGCGTAATTTGTAGCGCGCGACATACGCAACTCCTCCAGCTGATGCATGGAGATGATCAGTTGTTGCTTTTTCTCAGGTAGCATCAAATTTAAATAACGCAGTGGCTGGAACTTTATCCATAGATTTTTATTCAATGGGAACAACGGCTTTTGATTGGACGGCGCTTGTATGCTTAGTGGAAGGATGGAAAACTGCATTGTAGGCAACTGTTCCACAAACATACGCAGCTCCAATGTTTTCAAGTTGTCAAAGGCATGGAAAATGGATTCGTTCAGCTCCTGCTGACGGCTCTCGTATTTAAAATATTCCAATGACGGTACCGGACTAAAAATCCATCTGCTCTCACTGTGATCGCGAAATTGTATGCTGAGCACCTGTTGCACTCCGAGCGCATTCAGTAGATCCCTGAATAATAAGTCCGACCTGTGATTGTATGCATCGAAGTGAAACTGGGCCACTTGAGTGATGTTAAAACGCGGCAGCCAAAGGCTAAAGAATCCATTGAAAAAGTAGCTCATGGAAATGTTTGTGCCCGTATCCGTAATCTGCAATATTATTGCGTACTCATTCGGACAATAGACTTCCACCAAATTCGCCAGATGCTCACAGCTGCACCCGTCGGGCACATTGTGGCAATAGCTCGACAGAGGTATGATCTGAGCACCTGCGCTCCCAATCGCACAAGCTACGAAAAGATATAGATAGCAGAACATGTTCTCTACACACCACATTCACACACACAACACACTAGTTTTGAACATCGAATTCACGTCTTTAATTCACACTTTCACAATTGTCTAAGACTCTTCCGTTTCAGCAACTTCGACGCCTCAACTCTGACTAAACAGAAGACAATTTTGCTCGAGTCTCTGCGACCTTATCAGCATGCCTCGTGTATTAGGGGGCTCTTCTTCAGAGACACCCATAATTACCCATACACATACATATCATAGAAATACATTGAGTTTGCTGCGTGAGCTCTAAAAATAGTTTTAATACGTAATTAAAAACTAATAATTTTATTTACAAAATCACTGGTTTTCGAGACATTTTTAATTTCTTATTTCGAAATATACAAAGAGGAAAAAAATAAAATAATTATAAAACTAGCTTCAACATAATATAATAATATAATTTGTAGTTGAAATTAATTTGAATAAATTGATGTAAAATATAAGCTTTTGCAAAGTAGTAGTAATATTGTTGACATCTCCAATATTTTAATTAATATAAATTATACAATTTCAAGGTTTTTTTTCTTATCACGTGCTAAATTCAAGTGCTGGCGCACATTCTTTCCTATTACTTGACCACAATTCAACAATTCAAATTAATGTATTATTGACTTCTGCTCTTTTTTCAGATTGTGCACCATAAACGAAATCAAATTCACTCATTAAACCATAATATTTTACATTCGTTGATTACTGAGGAGCTTATCATCGAAGAAAGGGGGAACTATTTTAGGGCACCCAATTAGCGAGTCAGGTATTTTGAGAAATAGCTATTCCATGAAATAAAAATAAAAAGTAATCAAAATATTAAAGCACTTTGCATTTGACCTTAAAAAGCAGCTTTAAAATATATTCATGTATATTCCTTTTTTGGAAATGTCTGTGAACAATGGCCTGATGCATAGCTTTAATCAATAGGGCGAAAACAATATTTAACTTAAAGACACATCCCACTGCCACACACACTCACACACAAAATATGAATAGTTTTGGACAAAACCACTAGGAACCGGACAAGGAATAGAGACTGATGATGGGACTGGGACCAGGTGAGACGAGTACTTAAATGTAAATTGCGTTAAAGCCAAGTCAATCAAGAAGCCCACTGCGAAATAAGGACTTGCCAATCTTTGGCAAATTGTGCTGGCAGCCACGTAAAAGTTGAGCACCCAAAAACAAGTTTTTCATAATTCATTTTCGCGTTGACGTCTGCAACTCAATTAACACTTTTTAAACAAGTGAGCCAAAAGCCCTCAATAATTGGTATTATGTGGAGATTAACTACAATAACTTATTAAATTTAGTGCACACATCCACAAAACTGACCTTTACACAATTTTATGCCCAATTACAAAGCATTTAAGGTGTGAGTCGCCCCTTGATTTCCACCCCCTTGTGCTACAAATTAAGCATTTGCCATATGTTGCAAATTGAACTTATCAGCGATTTCACCTGGTTGGGTGCTACTCCCACTTCTTAATCAAGTTTTACGTAAATAATTTAAGTATTATTGAACCTCGTTGAAATTAGTAGATAGCTTTAAATTGCTGTTCTTCAATGTGGCTTTATAGGTTTTTAATATTATTAATGATATAATCTAAATCAGTTATTTTCTTTTGGTACTAAATGCATAAAGTTCTTTAAATTCCCAATATTTTAAATTAAATATTAAACTATAAATTTATATATTGCTATTGAAGACGAGGCTGCCACAAATACTTCAAACTCTAGAATTCTGCTCTCAACATGGCACAAAATAAACAACTTGGTTACTTTTGAGCTATCAATAGCATTTGTTGCTTTGTGTGTGTGTTGATTTCATGCCCCAAATATCTAGTGGGACGCATACGTATGACACAGCATACAAATTGCCACATTGGGTATACGCAATGTTGCAACTGTTATTAAGTGGATGTGGTGTGGGTTGCCATAAGCACTTCAATGACTGATTTTGCTTTGCACATTATTGATTTGCAACAAAAAGTTGAACTTGTTTACAATGCTGTCAAATTTAATTTACTTTGATTTTTCGAGTGCACCACAACGAGATAGAGAGGCAAAGAAAAACCACAAAATATTTGGCAGAGAAGCAAGGAAAATGCATTTCATTTGTTGATTGGTTATTTTCATTATAGCTTTTCCTGCGTATTTATCAAACGAGTTTAGGTCCTAGTCATGGCTATGTATATATTTTGATTTCATTTGCAATGCAATTCATTTGGCTGAGCTTGCACCCAGTGCCAAATTGTATGTGCAATAGTTGCTTGGTGGGATGGCGGTGAGTGGAGAGGGGTAGTTGGTTGCTGCTGCTGGCTTAAGCTGCCATAACAATTGCATTAGCTGACAGTTGCCAGATGCCGGTTGCCGACGCCTTGCAGCTTGCCACGCGCCAGCACAGACATAAATTAGCCAAGTATTTGAGTGGTGTGTGTGTGCCTCTCTTTCTATATATATAACTCTTTCTTTCTCACTCTCTTTCTGTCTATCTCTCTCTCAGAGTGTTTTTTGGGTATGCAGCAATTTAGTGTTGACATTTATGTGAAATGTCCCTTTAAGTGGTCCAAGCCCTAGCTGATTGATGTGGCTTCCAACCGCTACTCATTGCCATTACCAAAACACAACCGGCATTTGCATAACGAATTCTGTGTGGCACACTCGGTTCAAAGAGTCCAAGGCTCGCTTTATTAACAGCTGGAGGAGTACACTAAACTTTTCTCAGCAAAAGACATAATAGTTATATATTATTCTAACTATATGTGGGAGGGTATAAAATAATAATTACCTAACTCCGAAACAGTTGATTTTTTAAAGCTTTGTTTCTATATTTTGTTCTACATGTTGCAAGAATGTTAAATATTATAGCATATTAAATGAGTCAAAGGATGCTATTTTATAAAACATTGGTCCGACTTTTAATATATCATTTTTTTTGCATTCTTATATTTAGAAAAATTAGTTAAAATTATATTTATCTTCCTTTCAGTTTTTTAATTTTGTTTTCTTGAAGTATTTTTATTATCCGATTTGCAAAACAATTATTCATTTTTTCGCCTTTGCTCTCACATTTTGTTTTATCCTTTTTCTGCTCCATTGCCCTTTCCACCTGAGCTTTTGTCCTTCAGCTTTGCTTTGTTCTCAACGCTTATTTGGTTTCCTTCAGTTCAGATACTTGCATTCGTCGCTTTTTAAACCCTTTTTAATCTTTATCATTTAATTTTTCTAATCCTTTGTCGTTGCTTTGTTCTCTTTTATCTATTAAATTCTATTCTTTTCTCTTGGGATTCACATTTTGCTTAGGTTTCCGTATTTTCTTGTGAGTCATAGTTTTTCGTGGCACTAAATAACAGTTTTCTAACTGTCGAAAATATTAAGTATTAGCCGTGGGTGTACTTTTTCTTTGCTATATTTTTGCACACTCCTTGGCCACAAACTTGCAACTACTCAGCTGTCCAAATTGTTAAAATGCCGCAACGTATAGCGACTGTGGCACTTCTGCCTTTTGTTTTTCCTCTTTCATATGTGCGGGGTAAGTGGAGAGTAGTGAGTATGTGTGTGTGTGTGTGTGTATATATATTCTTTCATCTTCTTTCATTCATCATCCTCTCCTGTTACACGTCCGATTGTCTTTCTTTTTTGTTGCTCTGTTGCCACTGCTCTCATTTTGTGCGAAAATTGTTGTCAACATTTCCTGCAGCTTGTCGCTTGTTTACCCCGAAGGCGGCTATCCAAACGGCCGGTCAGCACTCCAAGTGTTTAGAAAGAATAATTGCATAACATGAAATGCGACATTAGTTTTGGCATTCTTGAAAACTTCCACACATTGCAGTTATCTAAAATATAAGTTCAATATACGCGATGCAAAGATATTTTTGCATACCTATGAATTCTACAGTGAAATGCCATATTGGATTTAATTTTTAGATATTTTTGGGTCTCAAATAGAGTCCTATATACGAGAGGAATTTAGCTGTGTAACCCAACCACCGTAGTTTCCCAGATTAAATGAATTCTTGTGTTAATGTCGTTTTAACTTACGCACCTGTGTGTAAAAGAAATGGATGTGTTTAAGATGTAGAAAATATCATTAAATTTAACGCTCAGCAGCAGTTCAAAGCTGGCAATATATACAGACTTTGTTTTTTTTATATATAGTTTCAATTATATTTTTTGTTGTGCTGCTCAGAGTCCGCATTATAAAAGCAACAGAGACTGCTGTTTGAGGGCGTGTTTTTTGGTCTATGAACATGGGCGTGGACTTGCCCATGCCGTTGAACATGGCAAGGACATGCACAACACCAAACACACACACACACACACACACACACACACACAATAATATTCATATGAAAAAAAATAAAATAAGATAGTAAAAAAAATTCAATTGGTAGCATATACCCTGTGGTTAACTTTAAATATTATTAAGATAATCTTGAGTTACTTCGAAAATATTTTATTTATAAAATTGTGTTCTGATATTTTCAGTATTATAATAAAAAACTACTAAGTATATAAAATATAATATTATACTTCGATCTCAAATGGAATATTGCCTCTTCTGGACATCTTTTATGGTATATGTGTATGGTGTAGGGTATTAAATATTTCATGAAATATTTGATTTGCCTCAACTCGCTGCAGGATTGAAATGAAACAACAGCTGCTGCAGAGTTTCCCTCAACTTTCAATGCAGATGCAGATGCAGATGCAGGCGACATCGCAAGTGTTCAGATGCAGCGGCGCATGAAGCGACACGAAATAAAGCAACAAATTTGACAGCAAACAGCGCTTAAAGTTTAAAATAAATTAAAAATATAGTGATGCAAACTTGAACGCCTTTAGAATACTTTACAAATTCAGGAACTGCCCACCGCAAAGAAATAAAACATTTTCAGCAATCATTTTTTAATACTCTTATCTTATACCACACTAAAGATTTCCCATCTCTGTCGAGCAAGAGTTCAATATGCCCTAAGCAGCAAATGCACATAGGGTATATACAATAAAAACGCCAAATACGAATTCCTCTGCACATTCCAAGTTTCACGTAGAGCTGCGCACAGCTTGTGTTTTTATTTAGTATGGTAAAATATATGGAAAGTTGGATAAAATACTTTAAGATAACATTTTTTGCAGGGAACAGCTTAAAGTTTGAAGTGAAATATAAGCGAATACACTCCAATGTTTGGCATAAAGGGCCACGAACATTAAAACTGTTGGCCATAATAAATGCAGCGGAAAATCATGCAAGTTTGGTCAAGAGCAAGGCACACACGCACACATACACACACACACACACACACATACAGAGAGATAGAGAGAGAAAGAGAGATGTGTGTGCATGGCTTTCAGTCATCTTTTGCATCTGTTGCCACTTTTATTTGCATAAGCAGCAAAGTTGCATTACAAAATTGTTGCTTTTTCTGGCTTTATTTATCGTGTGACTAGTTGTGGCCGCTACCGCCGACACCCACGCCCCCCCCCCCCCCACCAAAAAATAAAAATTCCAAAGCCACTGACGCAGTAACCCAACCCAACCACCCCGTCATCGCCCATCCGCTCGAGTGTAAAACAAACATACAATAAATTATAAGAGCAGACACACGTCCACCCGCTCACATAGTTGCAAACACGCACACACACACACACACACTCACATGCCACATTGTGTTGCATTTGAAGCTAGTGGAAATTAATGAGACGTAAAAAGGTGCTGCAGGAGCGTATCGTAATGCGGCAAGTACCATAGTTGAATGACGGCGTCAGTTGCATCATTCGATTCAGTGAACTGTACAATTCGCATTTTGAGAAAAACTTCTTGCGATGCTGCGCTTTGGCATCGCCGGCAGCTGCGTCTAATTGCAATAAAATTCATTGCTGCAGCAAAGCGTGTGGGAAGTGGCAATTAAGCGAGTCGGAGCCAAGCCATAAATATTTATTTTGCAGGGCATTAATAATGGGATCATAACTAATAAATTAAACTTTCTTGTGTTTTTGTCTATTTATCTCTGGCCTTACACTATGGGCTTTATTTGTCTCGCATTGAATTGGATCTTTGTTATTTGTTACTGCGAAAGTGTACTGAACGCATTTTTAATAAGTTTCTTTATGTCCAGAGCATATCTTGAATTGCAGCAAAAATCGTGTGAATTGAGTTCAATATATAATCTAATTATAGCGGAAACATTATTAGCTATCAGTGATTTGTTGTTGATTTCTTGGTAAATTCATTCTTGATTCATAATTGATTCATAATTCTTGGCTGTCAAATTGGTAAATTGAATTCTTTCAAGAAATTAAAATAATATATAATAAACGTTATTTAAAATTTTTAGTTGTAGAAAGGGTGACAAGTATTGTGTTACTATCCGGATTTAGAAGAAAGTCGGATATATTCAAGATAACTGACAGAGTTCTGTTTATAACAATAATCTATATACTTTTTGGTCTCAAAAAGTCATTCGATATTTTTTAACAAAATTTTTTAATCCATTTTTTTTATTTCTATAAATTGTTATACCATGGTTAAATTTTAATTTTATTCAACTGTATAAGAAAATAAAAATATTTACAAGGACTTTATTATTGATAGGACATATCTGCTATGCATCCGAGTTCCTACTTTTGGTAACTCGCTCTCCATAAATAAACGAAAAATGATAAATTATGTTTGACTGAACTTTGGCTGTTTGGCCCTAAAATGTGGTGAGCAAAACCTAATCAGCATTATCGTCATTTTTACATTAACAGCAGCCACCCGCATTCGCAGCTCAAATGCAATTAGCTGCGGCAACGAAAACTTTGATATAACTTTTTTTTTACGTATATTTTAGCAACTTGCCCACAAGGTCGATAGCCTAATTAAGAAGTTTTCTGCTCGAAGTTGAGCGGCGGAATGGAAAATAAAAAAGGAGACACACATATTTGGGTACATATGTATATTATATATGGGTGTGTGTATGCTTATCGTATCGTCATCTTATGACAGGAAGTAGCAGGAAGCTGCTACAGCGCCCAAATCTCTCTGACATCAGGCGGAAACTGCAGCGCTCGATTATGTCATTCGCACACCCGGCACCATTGGAACTCGGTCATATTTGCTATATACTCATAATGCATGTCATATCTGCCGCATCAGCGATGCCAGCACAACACAAACACACGCACACATACACACAACAACAAGAGCCAGAACAACATGCTGCAAAATTAGTGCGTGTCTTTATTAGCCATGTGTTTGCTTATGAGCCATCGGATAAGTTTAATTACAAGAGCCTCGTTGATGTGCTTAAAGTTAACTCTTTAAACATGACACAAAATGAGTTATTAAACTAATGAGCAGAAACTGCTATAGGACATTAAGTCTGTTGTTCTTTAGAAAGTAAAATCTCTTAGAATGTATATTCAAAACAATGTACAATAACCCGGAAAAGCCGTTTATATTTGACACACACTTTTTTTCGGTCAGCAAACAGATGAATATATACAAAGATTCATACTGAAGGACTTAAGGGACTTCAAATTCGGTGAACATATCGGAGCTAATGCTGCTGATCACAAATATGTTAATGAATATGTTAGTACGTCTCCTTTAATGCGTTGCTAATTTGATAAAATACATTTCAATATTAATCCGTAAAATATGTAAAAAAAAAATACTTAAGCTTCAGAACATACATTTGATTTTAGCAAAAATTAAAGAGACAAATTACATAAGCACAATGTCCAATTCTTGTCAAATTAATCACAATTTATGGCTGCTGTCGTTGACGCCAAATGCAAAAGCAGTTTAGCTGCCAAGTCATAAATATAAATAAATAAGCCAAATGGTCAATACCAACGAGAAAAAAAACTGACATCATCATCATATTTATTGATGGTCTATAAGCAAAAAAAAAAAAATATATATTCATATATATATATATATCAATTAAATTTAAATAAAAGTGCACTCACATAAATAAAGGCTGCATTGGGTGCTAAATGAGGCATAACCACTTTTGCCTTTTGGTACACACACACATACTCAAACACACACACACACATATATATATACACACACAACAACACATTCTGTCACGCATTATAAGTTTATTATGTGCTTTCTGGCGGCGACTGCAGTCGAAGCTGACTTCGATGTGGCCAGTTGTGGCTCTGCTTGCCTCGTTTTACGAGAATGTAAAAATTAATGTGCATAATTTGTCAGCACAAATCACTGTCGATGGCCCCCAACCGAAAATTGTCGCTGGAACTGACCGACCGGAATACAAAGTGCAATAGATCAAGGATATTGCGTTGTTAATTGGCTTACTAATTGAGCAGAACAGGCGCAAAAAAAGTGGGTTTTAGCTGCAGTTTCGTTTAATTTAATCATACTAAAAACTTAACTATATGTTTCAAGTTTAATATTATACTAAAAATTACAAAGATTTTAAGTTGCTGTTATTTTTCGATCTCTGTCAAAACAATTTCTGATTACCTCTTCATAGGTGAATAATTGATTTCAATAAAAATGATTTATAAAAAATGTGTAGATAAAATCAATTATTTACTGACTAATAAAGCCAATTCAATTATTTATATAGGTTTTCAGAATCACATGAAAAGTGACTTCTAGGTGTGCACTTCAGTTAAACATTATCAGTTATATATTGACAAGGACATAGATATTCTTAATTAATTGACATTTAAATTACCTGTAATCTAGCTGCATTGCAGCGTGTCAGCTTTGGCCCTGAGCAAATCGAAAGCAGAGAAACTGGCTAATTTCAGATGCAACAGTCAGCGAACAAGCAACAAGGCAATTAAAGGTGAAATGTTCGGGTTTTATTTCCAGTGTTTGTTGGCGTTTGTTTTTGTTCAACTGGCTAATGCACGAGTAAACACGCATGCCACGCCCACCACTAAAAAGGGCACCCAAGGCAGGCGAAACTTTTGATGTCGTGATAAGTTCAAATGCAGCTGCAGCTGCAGCCGCACGACTCGGCCTTGCCTGAGTAGCGTGTAGAGTTGCCATCCACCCACCACCAACAACACCCAAAAGACCCCCCACCTGGCCGAGACAAACGTGCGAGTGGCATGGGTCCTAAGACGCCAAATGCGTCCTTGAGCGCACTTTTCTGCCACTTGCCTTCTATTTGTAATTTTAACGAGCTTGCCTTGTTGTGTTTGTTGCTGTTGTTGTTGCTGTTGCTGTTGCATTTGCTATTGCTGTTGCTGTTTTGCCTACTGTTTGTGCAGCTCAACGAGTGACGAGCACTTGTGCAACATATTTGCTGCACAATCTCAAAGGTCTCGCTTGGTGTTGTTGTTGCTGCCATTTTCTTTTCACCCAGTAAATTTTTTGTTTCTTGAGTCCGCAACCCAAACGAAATGAATTTCCTTTGGCGTTTCCTTGTCTTGCTGTGCATTTGAGAAGATTTTATGGAAAATTCCCACCCACTCGCACAATCTCCCAATCAGTCCGTCTCGCTCTTGCACTGGTGCAGCAATTTCCGGCGGAAGCGCGGAAAACTTTTGCAGGTATTTAAGTGGCCCTCTCCGCGTAGCCAACTCTCCACTTAGCCAACTTCTTCGACGAGCTCTTTCAAGTTATTTAAGCCAAGCTACTCACACAACATGACTGCTAGGCGACTTTGAGTTGCCACATTTCCCGCGGTTTCCGGCGCAAGGAGCTACAACAACAACAAATAGTCATCATGTAAAAAAAAAAACCGGATGTGGTACTAAAACTGGTTCAGACTGTTTGCCAAGATATCGATTAGCAAAATACCACTAATATGAATCCAAATGTACTTAAAGAGAACGGTCTTTAGTGGCATTTCTGTGTATTTACGTTAAGTATTAATTAAGTATTAATTCGGAGTTTATTGATATTTCATATTCTATATATGTATATATATTATGCAAAGAAGTACTCACGAAATTAGACTAAAGAAGTCTTGAATTAATAATCTAATACTATAATGAATCGCATAAATAACTGGTCCATTGATTATAAGCAAGAAAGAATTGTTATTTTTGGAAAACACAAGTTTCAATACTCTTTCAGAGCAATAGAAGAACATATTGTTGTTTCGGATATCTTGTTGTGTATTTGCACACTTTATGGCAAATTTATAACACTCTTTGCTAGAGTATATACATATATAAAGGTCCTTAAGTTCACCACACTGACCACATACATACATACTTTGATTCTCATTTGCATATTTTGTTGTGTGTGCCAGGGGCTGACATGATATACGATTTTGCATTTACTTTTACAGCAATTCGCTTTTAGCACCGGCTCCTGAGACGAACCTAGCGTATTATGTAAGCATTCCACTCGACTGATTTATGATGACAAGCGTCAGTTGCGAATAGTTTGGACGAATAATCACAAGTCGCACCTTCCACATAAGCAAAAGCTTGAATTAAGAGCAAACATTTTAGGGAAGTTGTTAAGTTAAAGCCTAAATCTTTTCTATTCCATGATGCAAATTAGCAGAGGTTGAGGAAACCATTATGGACTTTATAATCTGATTTGAGGGTCAGAGCAAGCAGATATAATGCTTTCTTATAATTAAGAAAGAAATAAAATGCTATCTAATAATATTCCTTTGGCTGAATGATTTACATTTCTATTTTATTTTCCGAACCTTAGGAACCTGATATTTGTGACAGATATATTTTTTGCAATATACCAAATACGTACTTCGTGTTTTATTATATTTGACTTACATATTTGTATTCAATGTGTAAAGAAAAAAATAATATATAGAATATATAAACACAGTGTTGTCCCATTAAAAAAATTTTTACGTTATTTATTTTAACAAATTAACCGTATTTTGATCTTATGGAGGCTGCCGATAACCGGCCCGAATGGGGTAAAACCTGTAGTAAAGGTAAATAAATATTGATTCGCAGTTGTAACTATTTGGTAATCTCTTTCTATACCCATAATGCCAGGATGCCTGTTGCCGCAGCGCGTTGTTACCACTCTGATGGGTTTCTTTGCACTAATCTGGGCATATACGCATCGTGTCTCGATGTCACTTGTTATCACTGAACTGGTTGTAGCCATAAATCGTACAGCTTCACATACAAAAGAGGACGTGTGTCCACCAGAGGAGGCCGGTGGCGGCAGGGAGGTTGGTAACACTTATCGACTGTTTTGCTCATAAATTTTAAAATGATAATTCGAGGACAGCCAAATTAGTTAATCTCATAAAAGTAACGGGTAAGAATGCTCTTGTTTAGAGTACTCCGAGATATATATATATATATAAATATATATTTTTTTTTTCTTTTTTCATCGTGGGGTCCTTCATATCATATCTTCATTATGCCTGTTCTACAATTTAAATTAATATTCTTTTCGCACACACAGCATCTGGGCATATACGAATGGTCGGAGCAGATGCAGGGCTACGTGCTGGGCAGCTTTTACATTGGCTACCTGATCACCCATATGCCCGGTGGCATTGTGGCTGACAAATACGGTGCCAAATGGGTATTGGCCTTCTGTGTGGGAGTCTCAACTCTTTGCACTCTTTTCTGCCCGTTAGCTATTCAATATGGCCATGAATGGGGCTTGATAAGTATCCGCATTTTAATGGGCGCTGCCCAGGGACTCCTATTCCCCTCTCTAACTACACTCATCTCGGCGTGGGTGCCGTCGAAGGAGCGAGGTAAATTAGGCACCTTGTGCTACAGTGGCGTGACTGCCGGAACAGTTATTAGCAACCTATTCTCCGGGCTTTTGCTCCATCAATTTCATTGGTCGGTTACGCTGTATGTGTTTGGATTTATAACTGCGATCTGGTTCATAATCTTCGTAAGTATTGATTATAGATATGCATTCACTTTGCATATAATTCGACTTTTATTCCCGATTGCAGGTTTTCCTATGCAGCAGCGGACCATCTTCGCATTTGTGTATTAAGCCAAAGGAGGTGGCTTATCTAGAAGCGGAGATACCAAAAAAGTCTGGTGAAATACTCCAAATACCATGGAAAGAAATGATGCTAAGCAAAGAAATGTTCGCGGTGATCGTCAGTCAGATTGGACACGACTGGGGCTACTACGTGATGATATCTTGTTTGCCCAAGTATATGGCCAATATTCTTCAGTTTTCAGTTCGGTCCAACGGTATCGTTACAGCCTTGCCATTTATAGCCATGTTTCTTAGCACTCTGTTGTTTGGCCACGTAGCTGATTGGATTATCCGCTCCGGCAAACTCTCGATTACAGCCGAACGTAAATTGTTCACATTAATTGGTAAGTGCAATTCAACATATATCGAACAAATCGATCTATAGCTATTGATCATGTAACTTAGGTGCCATTTTGCCGGGATTGTTCATGGTCCTAGCCTCGTATGCTGGCTGTAATAAGACTCTGGTTGTTGCCCTTTTTACCATATCCTTGTTTGTTATGGGCCCGTATTATAGTGGACAGAAACTGACGCCATTAGATATGGCACCCAGTTACTCGGGCACTATCATGGCCATAACTAATGGTCTTGGATCTTTCGCCGGCATGTTCTCACCTCCTATTGTCGGACTTCTTACGCCCAATGTAAGTATTCTGTGTACAATTGGTAGAAATTCGAACTCCTAATGAAATATACTTTCATTGTAGGCAACTATGAATGAGTGGCGTGGGGTGTTCTGGTTGGGCTTTGCTATATTAATTATATCGTCTACCGTATTTGCAATCTGGGGCACGGCCGAGGTACAGCCTTACGATCCAAGGTTTGCCGAGAAGAAGGAGGGATAAGTGTATAAAACACAACATATAATTTATCCAAATATGCTGCTTATGACCCAAACCACAACATCGATATCATACAAGGCAAGTTAATCGATAATATCAAGCGGTTTTAATCAAGACCTGTCAGCGGCAGTCTGCCCTTGGAGTCCACTCAACCTGACAGACGGCGATGTAGGCTGACATGCAATTAGATTTGAATAAAGATTCTAGTTTGTTCGTTTATTTAATTTTCAGACATTTAAACTCTTTTGCCTGTCGTTCGATATGCAAATTTTCCTCTTCTTGGCTTCCCTATTTGGTTAATGGCTCAGTGAATAATTTATTGTCCCGCTTTGCGACATGTTTGATAAGCCAAATAGCCCTGCTATGGTTCTCAAACATGTCTTTATAATTTGAGCTGAGTTTGTCCTCGTAAATCTTAAAAATAATGTTTTTATTTGCTTTGTTCTTGTGCCTGACTATGGCTTTGATTTGTTTTGTGTTTTTGTGTTTTTGTGTGCCCGGCGAGTGCCATAAAACAATTACCCAACATGTTTAAAATTGTGTGTGCTATTGGCTAACGGCACAAGCAGAAAACAAACACACACCATAAGCACATACACACACACACAGACACACAGACGTACACAAACACGTACAGACATGTATGTGTGATGGAACTGTTGACTGTCTGTGATTTCAGCTGGTAACATTTTGTTTGCTTCACCTTCGACATTTTTCCTGTATTTATGTCAACGTTTTGACAATTTGTGCAGCATTAAATATTGATATTTGGTAAATATTTTCGACGTTCAGTTTGATATATATGATAAATATTACACATACGACCCATTGACAGTTCAATATAATATAATTCCCACAAAAATAAAAAGTTCAAATTGAGATATATATTATCGAGCTATCAAAATGATTTTTGGTATATCCAATATACATTTATATAAAGCGATTTGGTTGGCTTTTAAATTCTACTGTGACCAACAAATTCTATCTAAACAATGGAGCATACGTGATGGGCATAATTTTTGTAAATATATTTAATTTACTATATATGTATCTGAATAATGTTCCAATAATAGCGTGGATTACTCATTATTATTTATATATCCAAATAATCAAATATACTGGTTTATAATTTTAATTTTTACAATTAACTCTTTGCTACTTTGTTATTGGAAAAATTCATGTTATTTAGTATTTTCTAGAAAAATCATTTATATTATTTAGTTGAACATTGTACTTACATTAGGAGCGAAATACCAATTAAAGCCGTGTTTTGCTTATTTCAGTTTGAACATGAATTTTCATTTTCCATTTAAAAGCATTGTGGTAATTATCATTGTGCGATTGTTTTTGAAACCACACTTTGGAACACTACACTAGACACTCACTTCACGGTAATGCGCTTTTTTTACATATATTTTTATAGAATTGCTTTTAGCATTTTAGCATTCTTTTGTAATACGATTAAATCTGATTTTTAAGCACGCACAAACAACGATATTAATACACGATATTTTAGTAGACACCAAAACAGTTGTGAACTGTGAGTTGGGTAGGGATTTAACCATTTAAATTATATGCTGCGACAGGAGCTGAAAGTAAAAAATTGTTGAAATTAATATAAAGTAATGTTATATTCAACTTAGACACGCTAAATCCTTTAGATAATATACCACAAAAAACCATTGTGTGACCTTGGCCTAAATTAGTTACAATTTTCTCTAATTTATTGAAAATACATGAGTAAGTGCCAATAACACAAGCGATTTACCCGACAACAACATCAACAAAGTCCACAAATAATAATAAACCGAACAAAAACAACAACAATTTAATACTTTTATTTGAGTGTCCGCTCAGCCATTGTGAATGTAATAAGGGATTTAGCTATGCACACAAAGCTGAAATAATATCTTTGTATGCATAGATAATTTTTTGTTTTCGAATATCAAATAGTTTGCTACTGTGGTTCGAATTTTGCAGAACAAAAATATAAATAAAAATATAAAATGCAACATTTATTACGAAACTTTATGAATATAACATGCACATAAATATGCAAATAGTCGTTGCGCGTACTGATAGTACAGAAATCAATATATTCTAATATAATTTCAGTGTTTCTCAACAGATGTGGATAAAATTGATTGAAGTTAACCAATAATATGGTATTTTTATTATCAATTGGAAGGCTCTGCCTTAATTGTGGCTTTTATTGCAATCGATATACGCGAAACAGAAACAGTTATCGATAATAATATATTTCAAACTATAATTGTCCTGAACGGTCGATCATAGCTATATTGACTTTGCTGTTGATCCCAGTATCTCAGTACTGGATGAAGTTTTATATTTACTTTCAAACTAATTAATTTTTTTGCTGTTTGTATCACTGTCATCTATTGACAATTTTGTTGTTATTTTGTAGTTCATGTTATTCAGATATTTAATACATTTCCTATGCATCTCATTTAGTAATGTGTCACTTCGTTAGGATTTGAATGGGATTTACATATGTAAATGCACCCATCTACGCGCCATATAAATACATAAATAAATTTAAATTTAGATTAGGCATGTGCATGGTACTTGAAATTCAAAAAAAAAAAGAAAGATTTTATATCTTTATAAAATACGATTTTACGGCAGCTATAAAATTCGATAATATAAAAGAAAATTTACGTCAATATCAATGGAGAAGACGTCCACGTTTACGAGAGCTATCTACAAGTTTACACACATACACATACATATTTACATACACAAACACAAGTAAAAAAAGGTTTGAACCCATTGCATTATGGCACTCATAAAATTCGCATCGCAAATATTTCCATTTGCCATCGAATTCCGCCACCAAAAATCTCCTTGTCACTCTGAATAATTGAATTCGCTGTTTGAACATATGACTCCTGAATAAGTATTAGGAGTTTTAAAAATTGAATTAACTTATGGAAGTTACGGAATCGTTAAATACTCAAATGAAATGTATGTATAAGCTTCCAGACACATTTTAATTTTGTTTAAGTTGACTGACGCAAACTACATAAGTCGGCTTATTGCTTTAATGACCAAAGAATTTATTAAGTAATTGTGATGTAAATTAAATTTAAAATTAATAAAAGAGCCATATGTGATATTCGCTTCGGCAAGCTTAATTTATCTTTCATATATTTATAAGAACAACAACTATTTCGTTAATGATTTCTGCCGTCTCACACATTAATTTAAGACCAATACCAATACACCTTGATATCTACTATTGTATTTTGTATAATAGCCTGTTTTAAAATGATGGCGCAAATAAATTAAAATATTCATGCATTGAAATTTAAAAAACGCGCGGTCTGCTGGATTAATTAATTTCCTGTTAAAAATTCACAAAGAATGAGCGTAACAAAATTTATGGCCAAGTGTCATAATTTGTACGAAAAGGCGGCCGAAAAAATATTCCGCCCACACAACCGTAATGAAAGCAACGGTAACGGAAAAAGCAACAACAACAACAGCAATATGTGAAAATGTGGGTCAGCAGTGTTGAATTGAAAAGCAGCCATGAAAACGCGACAACAACAATGAATTACAGCTCATATGTACACACATAGGTGTTGTGTGTGTGGGTGCGATCATGAGTGTTTATGTGTGTAGGTGTGCGTGTATGTGTCTGTTTTTGCTTGGGTGCTTTGTACTTTGTTTGTCACACTGTAAAATCAATTTTCATTAAACTATGCCATGCGTCGTATGCGTAATAAGCGAGCAAACAAATAAACACAGACAAACGTGACGTATACGTAATTCGTATTGTATTTTATTTTTGTGCCTTTTGTTAGTGTTATTAACATATTGAGATATTAATCAATTTTACACTAATTTATATAAAAACACTTAATATTATTGCTGGCCGATAAAGCAAATACAAATTTTATTTTACTATTTTGTATATAAATAATTACATAAAAAAAAGAAAAGAATGTTATAAAAAATAGTCCAAATTGATGGAAATTTTTCTATTTAATGTACATATATTAGTAGGACATTTATAGCTGTTAATCTATATTTATTTATATTTAACAATGCTAATATATCTATATACCATATAAGTACGCGGATAGACAAACGGATGTGTGAATATATAGACAGAGAGATCGATAGGTACATATATATAGGTATAATATGCTTTATATCCTGCCCCTATATACTTATACAAGTATGATAATTAGCTAGTCGTAGTTTACATCAATTGTAGGCAATAATTTTATACACCAAAGTGCTAATTTGTGAAATTGCTTGGCTTTAAACCATTTAGATTGCAATCTAATTATATGGACACTCTAATAATAACGTTTTGAAAGCATTTTTTTAACTTATTATTTCTGCATTATTTATAGGCAATTTAGGTGGTATCGGAACACTTTTATTGATTCAGCCTTTGTGTGTACCAAGATTAATGGTAATTCCGCGCCCCAAAAGTAAGCAACAAAAAATTACCTGCTAAGTAAGCATTGCATGTTGTTTGAGTGTATTCTATGATAAATTATTTGTTTGTTGTTGTTTTTTTAATTGTAGTTGAATTTGGTGTGTTTAAAGCATTCGGTTGGTTTATTCCTTTCCTAGATCAAAATGACAATAAGGATATAATAGCAACAGCACATCAATATTTTAAAGCCCGATAGCCTGGCGCCCTTAGCGGATTTGCGTGGAAATTGCAATTGAAACTGGAACTGGCTGACGTTGTCTTCTGGCGTTTTATTCTCGTTGTTTTTGTTATTTTCGTTGTGGTTGTTGTTGTCGTTGCAGTTGTTGTGGTTGTTGTTGCTGCTGCCCCCGTACTGAATGTTGGCGAAATTTTTAATGCACATTTTCGTTCTTAGCTGTGTCAGCCAAAAAAATTTATTTGATTGCACTTTCCACAGTTTTACAATAGCCGTTTGCCGAATTTCTTTTTTTTTTGTATTTAGTTTGTTATCAAAGTCACTGAAGTTTTACTTTCAGTTTTAGTTATAGTAATAGTTATAGTTTGTCTAGTAGTTTAGCCTTGCTCAGCGTATAATTTGCATAAAATGTCCTGAAACATGAGAAAAACCCAAAAAAAATTAAATGAAAAGACCATTATAAATCGTCTAGCCCAAGCCAGCAAGCACAAAGCTCAAGCTCCCTTGAAAATCCCAAGAGAAAACTAAAGAAAATAATGACGAAAACATAAGAGAAATGACCATATCAGCAACAGAAAGATTTTCATAGATAATAAACAATGGACAGCTTTGAGGGTCACACAAACTTAAATATGGAGAAACTTAAAGCAATTGCAGATGAGAATGTGAATGACAGAATGGAGGACTTTAGTTCAAAATCTTTTGCTAAAACACAATTACAATAAACATATAAATTGAGCACAGATAGTCCTTAACCCAAATATTAAAGTGTATAAAAAAAATAACTACGACAGAGAACGGAAAATTGGCTTAAGATAGAAAAGGGATCATTCACAACTGGGTTACATATTTTTCTTAAAACAAAATTTAAGAATTTGTATTAATAATGGCAATAATTAATAAATAATTTTTCAAGCCTTACTGAAAACTATAACACTCAAAACTAGTCATTTTCTTTTTTTATTTCATCAAGGTTCAAGGCAACTTAATACTTTTTTAAACACAAAATGTATTTATTTTTGAGAAATTTTATTTTTTGATTGACTAACAAAAAAAGTAATGAATTTTCTTGTTGAACATAAAATGTAAAATATTAAATGTAAAAAATGAAAAGGTCGATTCTGCTCTTCAAAATTAGAGAAAGCATCAACATATAAACACCATTTTTTATTTTGTCACATGCACATTTCTAGTTGATTGCTTTTCACTCAATTTTGTTTGATGTTTGTTGAGCGTCATTCAAAATTGTAATCAGGCCCAAAAGTACGCATTTCAATGGCCAAAAAGAGCTGGAGAAACATTTTCATTGACAAAGTGAAACTCGTATTGAAAGTCAACCGTGTAATATTACACATAAGTGGGTTGAATTGTAAAGGTTGCAAAACTTTCACTTTTAACATTTGACGGGTTTTTTGGCGCTGCTTCACCTGCTGCTGCTGCTGTTGCTGTTGCTGCCGCCTGTGGCACGCGCCTCGTTGCCTGCTTGCTGGCGTTTTGTATACTAAGGCCAGATGCCCGAGCAGCTGCGTCTCAGCTCCTGTGGGAAGAGTGCGTGTGTGTCTGTCCTGTGCACTCTCTTCTGTTAAAATGCGCGCGCAGAGAGTGAGAGAGAGAGAGAGAGAGAGGAATCGGGAGAGTTGACTTCGTTCCCGACTTGTTTATAACAACAAGAAAAATATCTCAACAATAAAGTGTATAGTCATAGTCGTTATTATTGTTGCTGCTGCCGCTGCACTTAACTTGAACTTTTTGAAAAGTTGGCAAGGCTCATGGGGCGTCCTTTTTTTTTTAGCTGATTTCAAGGAATTTACTTAGATTTCTACGCTCACTCTCTTTTCTTCATTTTTTTCTTGAATTCTTTTTTCTTTGTTTTTTTACTACTGAGACAGTTAGGCGTTGGAAAGGCCACACATATGGCTGGGCCTTGCCAACTAAGTTGTGATTGTGCTTGGATATGTGTGTGCGAAGGCTTGGCTCGACTCACACAACCTTAGTCAACCACCCACATGATGACGACTTTGAAAGAAATACGCATTGGCCTTTGGCTTTGGCTCCGGCTTTGGCATTGACCAGGCACATTAAAGCGACAAATTATTGGCATGTTTAGCATTCGTATTCACCAAACTGGCTTATCAGGCAGGCAACAAACTGAAGCACTCCTTCAGCTTAATATCCATCAATCCACTTGGTAAATTGACTTTCGGCCATTTAATTAGACTTGGACAAGTTCGCACAATAACATTCGTATTGTCAAATCGAATCCCTTTTCAAATTATAGTACTATTTGAATAAGAAAGTTGACCAAACTAATATTATACATGAACATACTATAATAGTCTGAAGTCTAAAACTTAATAAGTTTTATTTTAAATTTTGCTTTATATTTTTGACAAATAAATAGAATTCTACACAATAAATATTGAAATCCGCTTCAAAGTTGAAAGTCTAATCTCAGCTGAATATCTAAATGACTAACAAACAAGATGGCTTACCAAAGTTAAATAAATAAAAAAAAATATTGCTCATATTATTATCAAACTTGGTTTGCTAAAAAAGATAACGATTCTCTGACCCAGAGAATTATTTAATATTAAGTAAATTTTTGGTTTGTACTAAGAAAATCATCTTTAGAAAATGTTAAAACATGCTTTGGGCGTAGCTTTTGACAATTGCAACCCAGATTGGCTTCCCAAAGTCGATGCTATAATCTGTTTTGCATAGCAGCTCAACACTCAATAATACTCCACAACCTTCTAACGACCCCCTGCACCGATTCCGCATATGGCCGCCCCATCATTATGTGCAATATATGTATGCGAGGCTGCCTTGTAGAGATGTATTCAACGAAATTATCATCTGGCTTTCGTACGTGCCGCCTAGCCAAGTTAGAAGTCTGGCGTGTCCTTGTGCCTCGCAGCTCCGCAAGCTTTGGCTTGTGCAGCTGCGCTGCCTGCTCCACCAGCCCTGCCCCAAGCTATATTTTTTGTGCTTATCTCATGGCAAACACTGGTTGCTTGCGACTTGGCAAAATAATACAACAAAAATGAGAATTTTCGAGTAAAACGAAAAGAAAATAAATGGCAAAGGTGGCATTGGAGCAAGAAATTTTAAGTGAAATGTCGAAATGTTTTTTTTTTTTTGTTGTGAATTACAAAATGTTACTTAAAAATTGTGCACTTTATTTGCTTTATTTGCTGTAATTCTAGTCATTGCTTGTTGCCAAAAGGCGTAAAAAGAAACAGCAAAGCCAATGCCTCAACAAGTATCTTAGTGGACAAAAAGCTTGGCCAACATTTAAAGCTTGCGTTGTGGCCAAGTTCAAATTGTGCAAAGGATATTCACACAGTGTATGTCTGTGTTTGTGTGTGTATTTATGTACAATGGCTACGAGAACACCAACAAAATATACTGGCAGCTAAAAGCCAGTTTTATATTCATTACGAGTCAAGCACCACAAGAAACAAGAGCAACAACAACCTCAACAATTTACGACTTCAAAGCAAGCAGGTCCACTTTCTTTATTGCGATGGGCCGCTAACCTTATAGAAAATGCGCTCTCATGCACACCGATAAACACACACACAGACAACGGTCCTGTGATAGCCACACACACAGAAATAAGTAAAATATTTAAAAAAAAAAAAAAAAAAGGAGAATAAAATAGGAAAAAGTAGTTATTAAGATAGTCTAGATTTGATATTCATCAAATTACTATCGAATATTCGAAAGTTTCTTGCAAATGGGATTTGTATAAATGGAATAAAAGCTTTACAAAAAATTATTTCTACATAAAATAATAATTTAAAAATAGGGTTAAAGCTTACTAGAAATATATATACTTCTATATTTATAGATAAGAAAAAATTCCTTCACTGGTTAAACGAAAGGATAAAAATAATAAATGGAATAACACAGGAATAAATCTCAATGTTGTCAGAAGTTCAACGATTGCCAAATTGTTGAAGGACGGTCAAGCACACAGAAAAAGCAATAGACACACCTGTACATATATGCGTCTTAACTTGGCTTAGGCAGTCACAACAATTACAACAAACAGCAAGTACCAAAAGTCTGAGGCAGCAAAAAAGCGAAAGTAATGACATAGTCAAAGTTTCTATTTTCCATTTGCCTTTTGCTTAACTAACTCAAGTGAAACTCAACTTGGCTCATTTTGTCGGACTGTTTGGCAGTTGCTCGTGCCTTTTTGCGATTGTTTATTTATTTTGCGCTAAAAATTAAACGTCCCCGAAAGTTTCGTTAGGCGAGTAAATTACTTTACACGCCACTTGAACACGCAGGCAACGTAAATTCCAGACTCGACATGAGCTGAACATTTAATTTAATTAAAAAATAAGAATACAATGTGAAAAGAAACTACCCAAAATTTGAATGGAATGAACGTAATCAAAACGCATTAAATATAAATTAAAACTCTAACAACCCTTTGTAAGTTACTTTTACTATTAAAACTAAATAAAAATTTGTAAAATTCTGAAAAAACTTTGCGTTTTGCTTGCATTTAAACAGCACGAAAAAAAAATTTAAAGTAACAATTAAATGTGCTACTTTCACGAAACACTTTGCTAACGTTTTGTTTTGAATAATCACAAAACACTTCAAAAAAAAATGCTAAATACTATTTTTGATTTGAATGTTTTGCAGCTGAAAGTCCATGTTAAAAGACACAAGGATAACGACAATGCTATAACTTCAAGGGTAATAATTACAAAGAAAACAACCAATTTTAAGAAACCTGATTATGAAAATACTATAATCACAAAAAATAATTAAAGCAAAAACGTGACATTTAAAGTAACTCATGCAATTGCCATACACTAGAATCGGCAGCATTTTTATCAGCATTTTTTTACTGCTATTTGGCCATTAAAGCGCTACGCATAACTTGGCTGATAAGAGATACATTTTTTTACGTACTTTCGTTTTGGAGCAACATTAAGAGCAAGAAGCACAACAAGGATACGCACTCTACGCTCACGGCAGGAAATAATGTTTAACAAGGACGACACGTTAATCAACAAATATTGTAGTTGTTTTTTGTATGTGAGTTATATTATTTTTAATTACATTAATTAGTGATATATATTATAATACACGACCGTTAGACAGGTGCACACAGTTAAGCTCTTTAAACACTAGCATATCATTTATATTTTTTAATAATTTATTATACGGTTTTTGAAGCGTTATTCTGGGGTTTACATTGATAATAAATATAAATATATTATTTTGTTGGTAATTCTATTAGTTACGGTTGCTGGAGTTTAAAGCCAGTTTTTGTTGTGCTGCGTGTTTGTGTGTGTTAACGAAATGAGGAAAGATTGTCTACTGAATTTGCAAAACTTGACCCGAACCAAAAAACCCAAACGAACTGAGTCGAGACGAGGCGAGCGAGCCAAAGCCAAAGCCAAACTCAGAGCTTTGCTGCTGCTCCCGCTGCTGTTTCACAGACAACGTTGCGTATGTGTGTGGTGAAAAGTGCGTGTGTTCGTGTCCCGTACAGTGTTGGGAAATGCGCGCGCAAATTGCCAACGCTTGCACACAACAGGCAAATGGCAATGTCGCCCACAACAGCTGAGCAGCCGAGCAGCTGCTGAGAGAGCAAAAACGAGCGCAACCGCGTGCGTGAGAGTAAGAGTGAGAGCGAAAGAGCACGCGCACAGTGTCAGGCCAGTTGAAGTGAAAGTACTTTTGGTTGATTAACAGCCCAACAGTCTAAACCGATGCTCCCCAAACCAACCACACGAACCACCCATCCAACCACTCACTCACTGAATGGCGAGTAGCCATTCGAAAGGTCGCCAAATTCACTGATAATAATTCGACATTGCTGGTGGCAATGCTCTCAACCAAAATTGAGCATGCGTTCGAAAGAGATAACTATGGTAAAAACTCGTTTTATTGTTGTGCTGTCCACTCGAGAATAGTGGACCGGAAGTGCCTTTGTAAGTGGAATTTCCTACAGCAAACAATTGTTAGCCTAATAAAATGAATTTCAAGAAGCGAAACTTGAGCGCATAAAATGACAGATAAGAAATAAAATTTCAACAGATTCGTAACCAAAATTGAGGTAATTTGAATAAAATAAATTTTAAAACATTATCTTATGCACTACAGTTTTAGTTTTGATTTCGGTTCATAATGCCAAACATTGGTTTTTTATGTAAATGATTCTAATACACCACGTTTCTGTGCATATGCAAAATGACTCAAATCATTCAAAACTCAATACGTGACTGTGGGTTGTTTGATATATGGGAGAAGTTTCAGAACGTTATCTGAGTATCAAAATGTTGTCAAAGCTACATTTACATTTGGATTTGGACGCGAAATTCGATCTCAATGCCAGCTGCTGCAATATCAAAATCAACATGGCTATAAAAACAAGGCAAATTCCAGAAAGCTGCAACAGTCAGCGAAAGTCAATAATATGGAGAAGAAGCAAAATTTGACCATTATCATCTACACTCTGATAGCAGTGGGCAGTGCAATGCCAGTGGATGTGCCACGATATAAGCAACTTGGGTAAATTCATAGTATAGACAGCTTTTATGTGGTCTACTTTAACTGGCAACTATTAAATGAAACAGGTATCAGAAGCCAACAGGGACCAATTCCAGTGGCTACAACAACAGCATAGTGACGACCACAAATCAACTGGGTAGAGCTGCGAAGACGACGACGACGATGCCAACGCAACAATTTGAGTATGCTCTGTTGGGTCAGGATCCAAAGGATCAGCACTGGTATCGTGTAAGTCTTACGCCGACAGACAACAAGTCTGGTTATCGTGCTCAGTTTGCCACAAGGAGATCACCACCATACGATGCAGAGCAGGCGCACAAGCATGATAAGACCATCAAGGAGCTGCTTAATTTCTTAGAGAATTCAGAGGAGCACAATCTGCTGAAGGCCTATGGACAAATCTTGGACAGCCAGGATTACAACGATCAGGACGCAAAGGAAAAGTGCTACGTGGACAAAATTGAAATTGATGTTGGTAACGATTTGGACATTGGGACTCTTTCGAAAACCGATGCCAATCAACGGTTGGACTTAGAGGGCGAGCAGTCAGTCGTTACGCCTCCTACTAATATTCAGAATGACAACAATTCGACCATGTTTAAAAATTTTGTTTACTTCATTAAAGGCTTGAAATGATTTCACAATAATTCGGTCTAATTAATAATTCCAGATATTAAGAAAGCGAATAAGAGTATATTTTATATATAAGACTATGTATTGTAATTTTAATGTTAAGAACAACAGTTGAAAGCTTATATTATAAACAAAATGATATAATGTATTACATTATACATTGTATTCTTTCAATTAAGTTGTGAACTTTCAAAAAATCAACTGTCTACTTGTATACAATGCTTATTCAGCCAATTGTTGCACTTGGGTACATATCGATAGGCAGCTATCGCATACCACCACAAAAAATGAAAAATTAATGGGCCATATTGCTGAACAATAAAACAGGTTGGCAGGGTTAACTAGAAAACGTTTTTATCCGACCACAGTTTCAACAAGGTGTGGTTTAATGGGTTGTGTGATTCGCCACATGATACAGAAATAAGTGAGGCAGGTCTTGTTTCTTGGCGGATACATTTGTTGTATGGTGCGTTTTTTTTATTTTCTTCAATTTTGGAAATTCAAAATTGAATTGGCGCTTAAAAGAATATATCGCCACCTAGCGGTAAGTTATGTTATTACCTATTTAAATTATGCAATGCTAGTTGATCAAATTATAAAGAAAGATAGTTTATGAATAAGTTACATGAAGGGGAAAGTTGCCGGTAGTATATTAATCGTCCATTATATTTTTAGGATAATGGGCTAACAAAACCTGTACAGGAATATTGTAGGAAGGCGGGTAATTCGTTACCAGGCTGCCAACTGTTTCGTTTGTTTTGAGTGAGCATGTAGGTCTTTATTTAGTGTTGTGTAGGTCGAGTTTGTTTTGGAGTCTGTACCGGCTATGGGCAGGGCTGGAGAAGTCGTTTATGCCTCTCTGGCTCTATGGCTTTGTTGACACGATCTGGCAACGCCAACGCACTCAAATCCCACTCAAAAGCATATGCACTCAGCGCTCAAGTTCATTCAACTATTGCTACTGTTGTTGCTCTCTTATTTCTCCGCTTTCTTACTTTCCACTTGCTGAGATGCATTTACACCTTGCAAATACCACCATAAAGTCGGACAAAAAATTCTTGTTCGTACGTAAATACAGTGTTTAAGTTGTTCTCTTACATATAAGAGAGAGCTACATAACAAGAGCAAATCGCGCTTGTTATATTCTATAAATTGACAGCTAAATTGAAAATGCAATCGTAGCTTGCTCTTAGTCTCCGAGTTTGCTTAGAGCCATCCGTACGCTGAGTTTTCGCTAAGCCTGCCTCGATTGCCTTTGTAATTGTTATTAAATATGGCCAAAAAGAAGAAATAATAAAAATAAATCGTTAAAGTTACAAGCTCAAATAGGTTCATTCAAAATACTTTCAATAAGTATTTCAAAAGCTAAATGGAGTGAATACTGTAAGAACACCCAAAAAATGGGCAGCTTATCAACTGCGATACAAAAATACTCTCCTTGTTTGATATATATGCATGAAATTAAGATATCTAATCGAATCTTATCTCGAATGCATTTTTTTTATCAATTCACAGTTGCTAAAATATGAGACTTATAATCTTAGAATGAATTGATGGCAAATGAGTCGCCAAATTTATCGCCCAGCGGAACAATGACTTCAAACCGGATCCCGATAAGTAATGACTACTAAATACACACATGTGAAAAGTAAAATCTATAGATTTCTCAATATATATTCCAGATAATTTGTGCGGTGGCACCCCTTAGGGTATATACAAGGTGCTGATGGATTTTGGAATGCAGGTCAAGGTCGTCTTTCGATATCTGAAGACCTTCAAAATGGACGAGTAGGCGGGTGAGTTTATTTTCCGCACTTGTGCTATCAAAATAACAAATCTATTTTTTGACAGGTTTGCCGCGCGATCTTCCTGAGAGGTTTCTTGAAGCTCTTCTTTTTTGTTGCCGATTGCAATGCGTTAGAGCAACTGATTAAGGAAGCTGGACTTGATGGACATATTGCATTCAATAAGCCAGGCTCATCGTTAATTTCGCGACCGCGTGTCAAGACTTTAAGAAGTACTACCATACGTACTCGAATTATTTGAGGTACCTAAGCAGGTGCTCACTGTGGACGTGGAGCTCACAATGCCTTCGCCTTGTACAGGACCATTGAGATGGGCATCCAACAATGTGGACTGTCTGCGCATTCCAGCAGCATATGCACAGCGCGTTCTGCGATGAGTATGAAACGCTGAAGCTGCGAAGGTATGCTCAAGGCAATTTTGGGCTGGTTAACATGTTGGTTTTCTACGGGAAGAGCTAAGCTATTTGAAATTATGGTCATATAGTTTGTGCTCATTTTTGTTACAAGTGTTATAACTTTTCCATATATTCACCCATTGTCTACAGTTTATCCGTCTAGTTGTATGGCTATAGCTTAAATTTGCTAGTGCCTAAATGGCATCAACTTTGATAATATTACATTTTTTCAAGGTATAGAGAGTTTGTTTTAAGATGATACTGTAAAAAATATAAACGTCAACCAAATTAAAACATAAAGTCAAGAAATCTTGATGGTAATCTCAATTAATTGTAGATATGTTGAAGTTCTCAACTTAATGTCAGAAGAATTCTTAGATATAATTCTTGTTTTGTTATCACATGTTTCAGTTAACTCAAAAATTCAAAATATATTCTGGGAAATATACTGAACTTAAATAAAGAGATTTACGGAACAGTTGTCGCTTTAATCGCTGCTCACTGGCTACAGGCAAATGTCCACCTATTGCCACAGCTATAAACGATTGCCCATCGTTGCACTTGGTCCAGGCTTCGTGTGCACACATTGTAGAATCTCTGTTTTTTGGGACTCCCATTTGGCCAGACAACTTGCAAGTCACTCAACTTGCAGCCAATATAGGTAGTCAAAATCGTATATAGTACCTGTTTATATGTGTTGAGTGGCTGAACAACTGATTGGGATTCAATAAAGTTTTCCCAAATATGTAGATGGGCAAAAAGACGACCAATTATAATATTTTGCTGTTAATCAAACGCTTGTCAGTCGCAGTCTTTATTAGTATTTTTCTGCGGCAATTATAACAGTTTTGTAATAAGGCAAGTAACTGTTAAAAATAGTGTTGGTAAGAGGAACGAATGTATTAAGCAGCATAAAGGGATGAAATGGATGCCATCCAAGCTGCTGCAATCTCATCTCCTCGAAGAAGCCCAGCAAAGAGGAAAAGCATCGCTACTAAACTTAATTAGTTAACTATTAATCTAAGCAGTGTATATAAATGCCTATTTTAATTTATTTGTGTTTTTTTTTTGTAGTTAAAATTAAATTATCTCGTTGCTGACACTAATTTAAGTTTAAATATAAACTGTTGTTTGACCAACTTCTCTACTGGCTCAATTCGATTACATTGGGCTGGCAAAGTTCAATGTGCTCGCTTTGTGTCCTGTGTCTAGTGAGTTGTGTCCCAGGACGACCGCTTAACCCTTATTGCATAATTAATATAAATCCCCAATCGGCGGTCGTAAATACTTACCGACTAATTGGCGACTGACTCTGACTCTGACTCTGGCAGCCAGCTCCAGTTTTGGTGAAGTTGAGCCCAAAGGCCTTTGACACGAGATTGGCTCACTTTTTATCTGGCTTTTTGTGTTTGTAGAATAGGTTGGAATGGCCGGAAGAAAGGCATGCCGATTATTAAATACCATATAAAACAGAAAAATAAGGAAGCTAGTTGGGATAGTTGCCCGATGTAGATGGATTGTTTCCCAAATGTAAAAAGCATTATAATATGAATATTAAGTAAATTTAGTTTTAATATTTTCATGAACAAAAGCATTTGTTTCTTTTAGTTATATATGATATATATAATCAGAAACGGACAGCTTCGAAAAATGTGTTTTGAATACGCATATATGGTAAGTTTTCTATAGATATTAGCTGACATAGAAACGGACAGACTAACATGGATACATGGTATCGGGTAATGTATTATAATAAAACTGGATGATTTTGAGATGGTGGGGCCAACTGTTCCTTCCTGCTCTTCCAGCGATTGTCCATTCCCATATATCTCTAAACCTAATTACCCACATTAATTTCTTTTCTAAAAAATTACACTTAGTTTAGATTTATGTACTCAGAGCAGGCACTCCAACAAAACGCAGCATTAACCTCAAAACATACAACTTTTCTATGTCATTTAACTGTAATTTGAGGTAAGGCTCACATATAATAGAACACTTGCCCCCAATGGATTCTTTGAACTTGTCCCAGAAACGTGTGCATGCAATTAGAAAAAGTGAAGCAGCAATTATGGTGTGCATTGTTCACATATATGAAATGCTTTTCGATAAAACAATTTTAATATATAATTATACAACTGGTATCCTTTTTGGCTCCCCTCGCACACCCACTCAACTCCTGCGATTTGCACTCACGCACTTCTGCATACGCAGACAAGTCGCCAAAGAGCCTGACACAAATTTCCTTTCAACTTGCATAACACACTCTCAAGCTACCCGTCCAAATGGCAATCCCCATCCCTGCTTCATCTCCTCCTCTTTGGACAATTTAGAATTCCTTGCAGCAGCAGCAGCAGCAAATTAAATGGTGACATGTACAGTGGAGCAATCCTATTTCGCGCTGGCGTTATGAGCGCTCCGGCCCCCAAAAACAATGCCAGCCTGAATGGCTACGTGGCGTCCACTCCAGCCATCAACCCAACAGGAAACCAACAAGTAATATCACTGTAAATAATAGTGTATGACTAGCAGATACCCTGTACACAGTTCATATCGATAGACATAAACATATTCATTTAAAAAAGGATTTGTAATAAAATCTGATAAATTTCAAATCATATACAAAAAGCTATCTCTTTTTTTAATCTGTTTAGTTATTATAAATTTATGGTACCTGGGAACTTTGCCCAGATGAACCAGTATTTAATATATTTATCGACATTTTAAAAGCTAAGAATTTTGTAAATAAGTTATTTGTACTAAAATATAAATACAATTTCTGGTATTTTATCGAACCTAAATTAGAATAAAATACAAATTTTACTATAACATTATACGAATTGTAGCTCTTGCCTCAAAATACGATAAGGTTCATATATAAAAATACTATATGGGTACATTAATTAAATAGTGATAAATTGGATACCTGATTAAGAATATATATACCTAATTGGAACGGAGGTTTTTGCCTCTGACTGTTAAAACTATATTCATAGTCTTCATAGCCAATTCTTAAGTTTGCAGGGTTCAAAAATATGTGGCACATACTATGGTGCATTGACAAGGGGTGAAGCAAGTGGGTGTTGCAACTTGGACTCTTCTGGACCACGCATTTGTGTGTGTGTGTGTATGTGAGTGTGTGTGAGTGTGTGGTGTTTGTTAATTGCTGTGCAGGCGGAAAGCGCCAAGTATTTTGCTTTAATTAAATATTTTCAGTATGAAAAGCCTTTTTTATTAATTGCATAAATTTAGCTGTTAGCATTTTGAATTCTGGGTAGATGCCACCATTTAGGGGGTAGTTCTTCAAAAATCCTGTGGTGACTTTTTATTTCCTTTTTGGCCAATTTATTACTGCTTCTTTGTGTGACTAATTTTGGTTCTTTGGTTGGTTTTTTCTCGGAAACTTGTGGCTATAAATTATTAAAAAGTGATTTGTGTGTGAAAACAACCACCCAATGCTAAAAGCAAATTTAAATATTGTTAAGAGGCATACAATATAATAATATGTTTATAAAATAAGTTTTCAGTTTTTTCATTTATGATTCCAGATTTTCCGTAGTGGCATTTCAGGTTTCAAATTTTATGCGACTATAATTTTTAGTTACACAAATTTTCCATGTAATTTCTCTATCAAATTGTTTCTGCATTTAAAATTCTTGGAAAACAGTTATTCGATTTGCTCTTTAATTTAAGTAAATGTAGAACTTTTGCATAACAAAATAAGAAAACATTTATAGAGGGTCTCAGTAGCCTTTGAATATTTGTAAGCAGATTTAAACTCGTAAATGCCTAAAAAGTTTATTTCGTTTTTGAGTCGCACAAAATTAACACGTTCTCGTATATGTTTTGTTTTAATTTCCCAAAAACCCAAAACATTTGTCTGTAAAAAGAAAAATTTAAATTACAAAAAAATAATAATACACAACAATTGTTTAGTCACGTGCAATGTGAGTTTTAATTTTGCTATTGTTGGTGGGATAAATAAAATAAATCTAATTCGCAGAATGGAGTCCAAGAGTAACGATTCGGCTGTGGAACAGGGGCAAAATCAGTGCCACAAATGCAAGGAGATGATTACAAAGCAGATTATCTGCGCACTTGGCAAGAGATGGCATCCAGAGCATTTTCTCTGCCGTGAGTGCGACAAACAGATTAAGGATGATATTTTCAATATTCAGGAGGGAGAGCCTGTGTGCAACGAATGCTTTTTGGAACGCTACACGAGCACCTGTTCCGCCTGCAAAGAGCCAATTCTCGAGAGAACCATACGCGCCATGGGCAACAATTGGCATGAGAATTGCTTCGTTTGTGATGGCGCCTGCAAGCAGTCCTTGAAGGACTGCCCTTTCTTTGAGCGAGATGGCAAGGCCTATTGCAAACAGGACTATGAGGATATGTTTGCGGTTCGTTGCGCCAAGTGCGAGAAGCCCATAACCGAAAACGCCATCGTTGCCATGAATGCCAAATGGCATTCAAATTGTTTCTGCTGCAATCGCTGCGAGAATCCAATTACATCGAAAACATTCACCATCGAAGGAGACAAGCCCATCTGTCCAGCCTGCACCTGCTAAATAATATCGCAGCTGAAAACCGCATAAAATATATGCCCCACAAAATAGACAAGTTCAAAGCAAGTTGACAATATATTTCACTTATAATTAATTGAGCTTTTTTTGGTGAGACTATGTTCCATTAATCTCAATCTGAAACTCAATAAATTATGTAATAACTGAAACTAATTAATTAGCTATTAAGCACCAAAACACAAGGCAACTATGCTATGGCATCTAGATCAATACTCTAATATAAGTTAGAAGTCCCTTGGACAGATTTCGATTTTCTTGTGTATTCTTATCTTTAAAACCTGAGCTCAGATAAACATTGGCAAATCTCTTTTTCTTTTTGATTTCAAAATTCCATTAAT
This sequence comes from Drosophila multiciliata, assembly GCA_037043605.1. Classification (NCBI taxonomy): domain Eukaryota; kingdom Metazoa; phylum Arthropoda; class Insecta; order Diptera; family Drosophilidae; genus Drosophila; species Drosophila multiciliata. Next base: position 708,189 of record JBAMBF010000103.1, on the reverse strand, counting down.
TAGGTCTTCTACGCGGTTTTTCATTTATTTTGATAAGTTTTTGATAAGGTAAGTTGTTAGTCTTAATCTTTATCCAAACGCTAATAGCGGGTTAGTTCATTTATAAATATTTGCCCACATTATGAAAACTACAGAGATAAACAACCCTTGCCCAACGTACACAGAAGAAAATCATGTAGTTTGTACTGAATTTCGGTTAAGTCTGTATTTTATGAAACTGATAAGAATAAATCGGCATGATTTGTTTTATTGTTGGTATATTATATTATTCTTTAAAAAATGTATGTATTTTATTTTCTGTGTAGTTACTTTCAAAATAAACGCTTTGATTTTGTATTTGTCTATTTACCTACTTGCAGCGTGCGTTGAACTGATGAACATATTTCAAGAAGTAAGTGCAGAACGGGATGAGATCATGTTTCGAGATGAAATCATGCCACACAGTGAGTAAGTCGAAACATAATCAACATGATTATCGCCATGCACGTATTAGTATATAGTATATATATATATAAATATGTATGTATAAAATATTGACTATTGGGCGTTGGGATAAGGATTACCCCGATGATAAGCAAATAGAGTTCATCATTTACAGCCGCACACAGCAACAGGGCGAGCCAAGGGAAATATGCTGCAAGGGTGAAAAATAGAATCGTCAACACACCCACACACACACACACACACACCCTCACTCACACACACACACACACTTACGAAGCCAACGATGACAACCGACAACGACGACGAAAAGTTTTTTGTGTGATTTTGTGAGTTTGCGGCTTTTGCAGTTGCCTCGTTGCCGGTTTCAGTTTCATTGGTAAAACGTAGCGCATGGAAAGCGGTTCCACAGCAGCTCAACGCGATTGTTAACGTGGCTCTAACCGCATACGCTTTTCCTACTCTTTTGCCAACGCGCATAGTCTCGTTAATTTAATACAATTGTTAAAAAAAAAAATAGAAAATAAACTGTGAATTTGCAACAACTTGTAAGGAGATTTTGTGCAGCTGCAACACATAAATAAATGCATTACGTTTTTTTTCGCTAAATGTGCGACACACTTATTGCATGTTTGTGGATATTTGCGTCTGATAAGAAAGCTCGATTTTGTCGCAATAAAAAAGAAAAAATAAACGTTATTGCAACTTGTAGTCAAGCTTGTGTTGAAACCAAAAACTGAATAATTTTTGAACGATTTTAAATGTGCTATTATTTCTTTATCGTATCGTAATGTCTTTTTAATTGACATATTATTTTGCCTACTAAGCTTACGATATATTGCAATTCAAGATTAAGCAAAATATAATTTAATTTATTTCTTAACAACAACTAATTGCATATACAATTTTTTGCGAGAAATAAAAGTCAATATCTCAATAACACTGAATCTCATTAGCTGCTGTTCACAAATGTGTAAAAAGTTTAATACTAGTTCAATAATATATGCTCAACTGGGAATAGTAATTATACATTGAGTGACACCTGATTAATGACTATATATATGACAGATATTAATCTAAGGCAATTTGCATTTTGAAATCTACGTGCAAATTGTAATACAAATTGGTTTAAAGTGTTCTACAGTCAGCGATGAATATGTTTTAAAATATTAATTTAATGACAATATATAGTGATTATTCAGATTATCAGCTTAGCCTTCTAATTAATGAATTGACTAATGACTTTGTCTGCAGTTAGTTATTAAAATTACGCATTCGCCACGGTTGCCAAACAAATATTTAAAATACCCATCATACCTTTTTTCTTGAAAATAAAAAAAGAGCTTGGCAAGCCAAGGTCAAGGTGTTAGACTTGAAGACACCCTGCAATAAGATTTGGGAGTATATTGATAAACAATAATTCCTTTTCAAGTTAATGTAAAAACAGTTATTGAAAAATCTGGATATGTTTTCTTATCGGTAATCTATTAAAACAAATTAAGAAAGTACTATTTGTAAAATTTAAATCCGTATTTGTTGCTTAAGTAAAACAATAAAATTGCAATAATAGTTTTCAATAAATATAGAAATGTAATAAAATCCAGTATAACCACAATTATTACAATAAATTTAATAATGTATTTTCTAGTAAATTAAGAAATATAATAAGTAATCAGTAAGTAAAACACCCAATTTCTTAATCAGTTTGGCAGCGGGGTAAATGAAAAACATTTCAAAATTGACAGCTTCCACGAATATTCCGAAATTTCAAAAGCATAACAAACAATTCTAGTTTTTTATTTTTATTTTCAGTTTTTTTGGCGATTGCCACAAAGTCGGCGAATTAGCAGCGATAGACACAATAACAACAACAAACCACAATTGCGACGACAACAACGCTTCTGAGAAGCCAGAAATTCATGCAAGCTGAAACAGTTGTACTTTGACTTTTGCCAGCGACGGTTGTCGGTTGTCGATTGTCGGTTGTCTGTTGTCGCTTGGCCGTTTGTTTGCCGACTTGTCGGATGAACATTTCCCGTTTTATGGCGCTGCCTTTTTCGGCCGCAACAGGACGCACCTTAATAATACATATATATATATATATATATGTATAATATGTATGTGTATAAATCGCGTCGGTTTGTGTTTCTAACCTTTAATTGAATAGAGGAAGTAAAAAAAAAGACAAGCCAAGCAGCTAGCAGCTGCCAATTGGCCGCATACAAAAGCCTTTTGGATGTTGAATGTTGGCTGTCGGAGTTGGAGTTTGAGTCCACTCACAAATTGGCAAGTGGCGGCTTTTGGCCCGGCTCAGATGCCGGCTTTGTGTCAGTTGTTGTTGTTGTTGTGCGGCGGCTCAGTGTGTCAAATGTGTTGAACTTTAAAGTGGCTTCAGGTGCACTGCCAGACTGTCCGTCTATCTGTCTGACTGTCAGTTTGTCACTCTGTCAATTCAGGTGCAGTTACTTATCATGTCGTTTGACTTTGAGCCTCTTTTGAATTATGCTTTGTGCTATCTGCACATGCCCCAATGCCACTCTTTTATCACACCTGTCTTTTTGTATAGCTCAAAAGTACTTCCATTTGGCCGCCTGGCCCCCATACAAAACTTAAAAAATTTTATGCCACCCACTTCAAACTAAACTCGTGAGCCTCACTTCCCATTAAAGTTGTTAAGCAAAGAATTTTCGTTACGCTTAAGCTGTCCAAAAATTATTATTATATTCGAAATTGTCGAAAGAATTATGTACACGATTAATTTTATTTAACAAGTTAAAAAAAAAGAAATCAAAAATAATTTGTAGAGTGACGAATTCTTAATACTCTTTTAGAATTCAGACAGCTTATCCTTATAAGGAACTTAAAACACAATTGTTCATTTCTATCACAGCTAAAAGCTTATGTAAAACGAAGTTTAACAAGTTCTAGACAGTTTTATAATGGTTTGGAAAACTACAATACCTCCAGGAAGTGTATCGAAAATTGTTTCCATTTAAAGATCAATTAAATATGCCAAAATTGTGTTTGTTCAATGAATTGGCAAAATAAAAATCGAACCAGGGGCTTGCCTCGGCCTGTGTCTGACTTAAGACCTAGAAATTCCCATATAAATACAAAACGAGTGCTAAATCGATTTGCCAAAAATAGCACAAAAGCAACAGAAATTAATCTAAAAATATTGTAATACGAGTACACGAAAAAAACAAGAACAATAGACACGAAATCGAAGCACATTTTTTAATTGCAATAATCAGAAATTGTAGACAAAGTCCCTTGAGCTCGTTGGAACTTTTTGTGGCCTTAACTCTTTGATAAATTGAATTCAAGACCAGGCGCCAGCACTCGGTCACCGATGGAAGGGAGCCGTACTGGGGGGAGTACGACTCGTGGGTGCTATTATCAATAAAAATAAATAATAATAACAAAATGCTGACGAAAGAACTATTGAAGAATTGTATGTTGTAATTTTGCTTATGATTATTTAAAATATGTAGAAAAAATGGTTATAATTTAATTGTGAAAATATATATTAAGCATGAAACCTCCTAAAGATCGAGCTTTACATCAAGGGAAATACTTCAAAAATTTGGCATGTAGTTTTTAAATACGCTTCCGTTAAATACTTATTGATTGATATAATAAAGTTTTGATCGTATTATTTTACCGGGCTAATTGCAATGCAGTTACCCGACCAAGCGTACTTTAGATGTGTTTACAGCGTATCTACTAGTCAAATACTCTGAAAATGTAATTGTTTATTTTATATTCTATTTCATTTTTATCGCGGCTTAGATGTTGTTGTTTGCTTTTTCGCACATTAATTGATAAATGTGTCTTTTATCAATTTGTGATCAAAAGTAATTAAATGAGTGGAACCTGAAGAACAAAAAAAACACATCAAGAAAGACACACAGACAAAAATGTGAAAAGTGCGTGAAGAAGATAATTGTCACACAGTGGAATTAACAATTACAGTTATAAAACAGAGCAAACAATTTACCAAGTGGCTGGGCCAATAATAAAACAGAAAAAACTCAGGAAACTGAAACAGAACTCCAGACAGCAGACTTGAGCCGAAGAATCCAAAACATAAATAATAACAACAAAGATAAGGAACAAACAAAGAGGCGGCCGAGGAAAGTTCTTCGTATTTTTGCAGCGCTGCTAAAAGCAGACGCAAAAATAAGATGGCGTTCAACATCGGTACCGTTATTCTGGCCGTCATTGTTCTGCTGAAGATGCACAGCTGTTTGGGTAAGTCAGAGAAAAAGATATATATTTTTGTGTGTGTTTTATTCTTTTTATGTTTTTCGTAATTGAAATACAAATGTTTGAATGCCACATGCAAATGTCAACAATTAGATGTAAAAGTTTGATAAGAAACCAACAAGTTGGGCAATTGAGTGCCACACTTGCCCCGATCACTTAAATGAACAGATAAAGTGCCCAACACAAGTTTGAGATTCGTTAAGCTGAGAAACGAAGAAAACAAGATGAGGATGGAGGAGATCGTGCCAAAATTAAGTGCTGTTGCAGATGGGCGATTAGAGTTTGAAATACTTTAATGTTTTGAGATACTTTTGAGATACATGAATAGAACAAGATGATAATAGGGAATATCGTACACAAAAGAGACAAGGTTAGATAAAAAGTTAGGTACACCTATCTCATAAAATTTAATAATTTAATTTAATATAAAAGCGACAAAGCAGAAAATACGACAAAACCATAATTAGTTAAAATGACAACAAATAACAACAATTATAAGCCGATTATATCATAACATTAAGCAAGTGGCAAAGAAAGATGGGGAAATGAAATATATGAAAGAAAAGAACTACATATTCATTAAAATCAATGTCATATTTACAGCCCTTCGATAAGCAAACATATTGTAAAATTTATTGGATTCAATAAGAAATCAAGTAATTGAACTGGTGGCAGGGCAGTATACCACATTCCAACAACACATGAGTCTCAATGCAACTGATTCGAAAAAAACAATAATCTATGAATCTTTGCACGCCCCGTATCCAAAAAGCACGCCCCAACGCTACGATCATAAAATGTCCAATAACACTAATTTGCATAGTGTGGAGGACAGGCGGGCAAATCGCATCTCACAGATACGCGGCGTGGGAATGTAATTAAAGAATCAAACACAGGTACAGATACAGAAAGGGAAGAACTGCGTTTATACCTGCACAAAATCCCTACTTCTCCACCACATCAACGATGCAGTTGGTGGCTCTTTTATTGTGGCTTATAATGCTTTACTCAATGATATGCTCAAAGGTACCGCATAGGTTTTTTTATTCCCCATTTTATGAGGACTCGGCGTCACAGGTGTGAACTTCCAATTTGATGGCAACGCACACTTTTGACATATTAGTAAGCGATATTGGAGGCATGGCCCTGTAATACAGACTTCGACCACAGCTGACAGGCTGACTGACTGCCCGTTAATAGCGGGTGTGCGTGTGTTTGTGTGTGTATGTACACTGTAACAAATTCAGACTTACTTATTTTAATATATTATAGCTCATATTACTACTACGGTTTAACCTTTATTTAAAATGCTATTACTTGATAATATATTAATTAAAGTCTACATCCTAAAATACTTGTAGTATTTTGTTTGTTAGTATTTAAAATGGAACCCAGTTCATTATTCTAAATAACATTTATTTAGTTACTCTAGCAGTACTCACAAGGAAGTTAAATAAAAAATAAAAATAGAGAAAAATAGAAAATACATACTTCAATATATATATATATGTATATATGTATATATACATATGTATATGTATATATAAATAAATATATATATATATTAAACTTAATATGTTTTCAGATTATGTTGTATATTTTGAAAATCCTAAGCTGATTGCTAGAAATAAACTATTAATCATAATAATATAAATTGCGAATCCATTTTTTTTAACAGTGCATTTCCAACACACCCAAAATTATGTTTACCGCACAGACATATCAAATTTGTAGAGCCACCTTCGGGGGTAGGTTCAGCAGTCAGTCAGTCAGTTAGTCAGTTAGTCAGTAGCGTCAGCATTGGACAGCTGACCTCAGTCAACCCCACCTCCCCTAATGGCAAACGCGTCCCTCTCTGTCTGACCTTATCTTTGGCACATATTGACTCGGAGCTGGCTTTTATTTGCATTTGGCCCAAGTTGAACGCACTGCGCCGTCGTGACGGGGCACAGGGCAGAAATGTTTGTGCGTCGCATCCCTCTGTCCCCTCATTGCCCCTCTATCGTCACAATGATCAGGTTAAAGGTGTCGAAATCCTCAACAGCTGCCAGCCAAAACAAAACGGTATAAAAGTGTATAAAAACTCAATTTATGCGAAATCAATTAAGTCAATAGTCAATAGGTGTATGTGCCGTACCACCATGCCGCTCTCCCCTCTCCACACTCCACACACCAACTTCATTTATTTTGCTCACAATATTTCGCATTGTGCGAGCTTTTAAGTGGCCGTGGACGCTTTGCTTGCTTGGCACTTGGCACTTGGCTCGGCTTCTGGCCCAGGCATTTAAGCGTCCTCTCTCCACCCCTCCTCTGTACTCCTCTGATCGTCATGTAGAGCGGTCACACGGCTTTGATTAAATTGTTGTAATTGTCCAATATGTTTTTGTGTTGTATACCAAGCAAGTCTTGCAAATCGGATCTGCTCACGTGTTTGTTTAAACACGACACGAATTGAAAATCAACTCAATCTACACGATCTAAACAAATATGGAAACAATGCCAAAATCAAGCAGACAACTATATTTAAGATATTTTTTATTTATTTTACTTAGGAATAGCAAAAGTATAGGGAAATATTATATTACATGAAAACACATTTTACATTTAAGTGTTTTTTATTTGTTTTGAAAAACAAGACATTAAAATATTTGTGTATAGATTGTATTATGGCAAAAGTTTAGAGTGACCTTTATTTTAATCACCTTTAATTACGTATTATCCCCATTTATGTATTTATGCCTGATGGATATAATTAAATTTGAAGAACACTTAAAAGATGAAGAATATCAAGAGTTATCATACGACGGGTAAAAATGCGACGATTTGGGGTCTAACTGAATTTTAACGGAAACAAAATATAATTTCAGACTCATACGCCTGAAAGATTATATTGAGTAAATCTAAGCTGACAGGCAACGATTTCTAAAGTGCATTTATTGCATGTAAACATAGTAGCTGTCTGTATTAAAAACAACTCTACAAAACCAACAGAGCAAAAGAGCAATTAGCATTTGCTCCCCAACACGCAAATATAATTGAATAATCATTATAATACATCAAGAAACTTGTGTAATACACAAGGTCGCTGCTCTGTACTCATTGTTAAAATGCAAGGCAATAAATTCGCGCACAGATTGTCAAAAAAAATCAGCACAATTATGAGAACTGTCTGTCGCACCCAGATACGCCCATAACAAATGCATTAACTGCAATACTTTTCATTATTTTTGCCTCTGGTGGATGAATTGGTATAATGCGCTGCATTCAGTTTGCAATTCCTGTGTGTGGACAATACTTAATAGGTTTGCATTTGTCATACTTGCCAGAACAACAGATGGTACAGCGCACACCATATAAATAGTAACACCTTCTAATTAATTGTTTACTCCCCCACGATTTTAACAAATTGTAGGCTCCATTAATTAGTCCCAATTACCATATGAGAAAGTAAAACTGGTCCGCTGACTTTGACAAATGTGTTTAGCTCTCTCTCTCTCTCTCTCTCTCTGTCTATCTCCTCAATCTCTCCTTACCTATCTCTCTCTCTCTCTCTCTCTCTCTCGTGTAAGTGTGGTGACAGTTAACAATTACCGAAGGCAACCATCGATCACCTTTTTAGAGCAATGTGCTCCTATTCGAAGCGTCAGCTGTGTTTGTGTGTGTGCTGGTGTGCGTGTGTGTTGGTGTGCGTATATGAATACTCGTATTTATACTCGCTGACTGCATAAATAAAGCGAACAAAGCCTTTCAAGTTCATTTGCATTCACAGTGGATGTTGTTTTCCCTTTTATCTGCTGAGACACTTTAAAGTTGAGACAACTTGTGGAAGTGCAACAAATGTGAATATAAAGCGATAAGTAAATCGATTCATTTCTTATACCCTGTGAAACTCTCCTGAAGGAAGGGTTTATACATGATAATTGTTGCTTTAATGAACATGTATTTAAATGCTTCAAACAAGTTTCAGTTTTTGTACAAAATATTTGTCAAATTATGTACGCATACATTTTTTTTAAAAGTTCATTTTATTTTAATTATATAATATTCAAATTTATTGATCTAAAAATGTATGTAATGGGAGGAATTATAGAAAATCTGGCTTGTTTAATGATATTTAAAAAATTCGATATATATATATTTTATTTTCATTTATTTTCTGCAAATTTTTATAATTTGACTTTTGAATTCTACCCAATAGTCTCCAGAAAGCATGTGAGCTTATTTAAAGTGTAATAGACTTTGGAAATTTATTTATTGATATATATTGTGGATGGTGTATCCTTTAATAATCGATTATATTGCTCACAGTCTGGATATTTGTTATTCAATTTGTCTTGGCTGACAGACAAAGGAAATCTTCAGGGACAGCAGCAGAAAACAAGCCAAGCAATTGGATGACACAAGTATTTCACACACACATACACTAATAAATATATGTATATATATAATGGTAAATATTTCAAGTACCGATGATTATATGTAAGTGTGTAGTGAAAGTGCGGAGACAAGCGGAACGAATTTTATAAAGTGAACACGAGAGCCTGTGCCAAAGACAATAAGCCACAGTTGCCAGTTGCCAAGCTAAATGCTAGTTACAAAGACACTGTTGACGTCTGCAAGGGTCGTATGAGTAATGAAAAAAAGCACAACAAAAAACAGTAGAGAACAGAGTGGGAACTTGGACCGGAAAAACATTTGACACACACAGGCGAAAAAAAACACACACAAAAATAATACAACTGTCACAAAGATAAAGTTTTCATTACGCAGACTGAAAAAGAGAAGAAAAATATGACAATAAAAACTAATGACCGGATGCTGTGTGTGGAAATTTGCGAACAAATGACTCACACGGCTAAAAGGACAACGCACCGAATGGGGGCTTAGGGTAAACAAACTAACAACAAACAACAATAAAAAGTACAAGCAAGCAAACAAGTAAACCAGGCAAACAGCTGAACGACCTAATTCGATGCAAAGTCAATTAATTTGAGCAGATTAATTAATTGAGTCGAAACTAGCCGCACCTCAATTAAACTTTTCAGTCTCCAATTACTTGGAACCCTGCACCACGTCCTCCCCTACACAATCCCCTCCACCAGTTAGTCGTTGCGGCCAAGTTCAGGTACGAGTCGAAATGGCCCAAAGGACACTTTGTTGACTGCTGTTGTCATTAGCGTGTGTCCAATCACCCCAAAAAAAATAGAAGGAAACTGCTGCTTTTTTATCTAGCGTCAGTTGACTTTTAATGCGCCATTCCGACCCGTTTTAATTGTCCTTCTGATAGATAGTCCTGTTTTCCTGGGCTCGTTTTTTTTATGTGTGTTTTTCTTACTTTATTCTACCACCAACTGCTTTTTTAAAACTGCACTATGGGAAAAAATTATTTTCTTTATCTAAAAATTCAGTTACCAACTGACATAAAGTGTTGCCATAAAAATAGTAACATGACTTGTAATATGCTAAATTATGTAAAAGTACAGACTAATGGTAAAATTAAATTTAAATGAAATTCACATTTTCTAAAATAATAACTACTTTTTACCCATAGTAAACTGTTGACTTTTACTTAATTTTTGTGACACCTCCCCAGGGCATGAAGCTCAGGTTGCGTTAAAGATTAAAGACGGTCAGTAAGCACTTACATGGGTTTATTTTTTAGATTTTGCTGGAATCACATTAACTATAAAGTGTTGAAAGTACTTGGGTAAATAGGAACACCCACTTGAGTTTTTTACTTTGCATGCAATCACTTAATGGATTACAATTCCCAATCGGTTCTAATGTTAATTCGCATTGCATTTAGAAGCAACAGCTTGAGTTTTTTTTTTCGATTTTACGATTGGCCTATCTGTCAAGAGCAATAAGAAGCACTTTGAAAAACAATTCAATCCGGGTGCAGTACAATGGGAACTACTAAGAGCTACGCTACAAAATCTACCCCAATGATAATTGGATTAATAAAGCGGATTAGAAAATAAAGCTTTAAAACTTTCTATAACTATACTCAACTAAAATGGCAGCTTAAATTAAAGTATTTTTTAGTTTATTTCAACAAGTTTAAAAAAATCCTTTCAGTATAAAGAGTCTTTTTATATTGACTTTAAAATTAATTAATAAACGATTAAAGAACCCTTTAGTCAATAAATGTTTTTGTTCTCAAAATTAGTTCTAAACGTTCGTTTAATCTTGCATATTAATTTTGTGGAATGCCATAACTCTCATTCAAAGTTGTAATCAGATTGGCAGCAACATTCGTTGGCTCCACTGGCATTTCCCACTAATCATAAACACAACATTTGTGGAGGGCAATGTAAACAACAAACTGTCGCTAATTGGATGCCGCAAAATGTCGGCCTAGCTAACTAAATACCTGTCATAATTATGGCAAAGAGCTCAAATAAATGAAGATGTGGAGAATTCTGATGAAAATATGCTCATGGGTACGCATACTTATGCGCATCAGTGTGAGTGTGTGTTGATGTACTCGCATTATAAATTATGAACGTTTTCATTACAATTGCTGACGCTCAGGCATGCGAAAAATGTCTGATAAAATATGTAGATGATATGTTGGAGCAGCGACAAGCTCACAGACACGCATTTATAATGACATTTTAAATGTTTGGGAGATGTGTAGCAGGGGGGAATTAGGAATACTACATATGTATAGAACAAATGGCGTCAGGCTTCGTGGTGTGTTCGTGTCCTTGGCGCACTTTAAGCACGGACACACAGTCCTGAAATCACCCACAGTCAGTCAGCATTTGTTTTAATATAAGATATGCGTGAGTCCTTAGGTAGTAGGAGAATTAAGCTTGAAAATAGTTTTTTATGTTGGGATTATACTCAATGCGGCGCCAATGTTGTGTTTATGGGCAACAGCCACCAGTTGGGACATGATAAAGTGCTTGGTCCTTGACTACGATCCAAATGAATGGCAAATATTTGAACTTAAATACTTAAGAAATTTTTTTTACATACTTTGAATATTTATTGACTGAGTTTGATCATAGTTAGATTTTATTAAAACGGTTACAGAAAAACTAAAGTCGTACAAGGTTTGTACTCTATATTTTTGCATAATAAATAAACTTTAGTTCATTATATTACCATTTGGCTGCTGAATTTTATTTAATTTCGGTAAATATCGTTACACAGTTTCTATCTATAATTTAATTATTATTTTCACGCCTCAGAAATTTCCCCCACCAACCCCAATTTGAATACATCAGCAGCCACCTTATTTTTTCACCCTATCCAAAATTGTTCCAAATTTTAATCGAACAACAAATATTTTGTTACCAATTATGCATTGAATTGTATTTTTACGCTTACAAAAATTGGTTGGTTTTCTCCTACACAAATTGTTTGTTTATTTGTTATCACAAAATCAATACACGGTGACGTGGTCAAGAGAGTGGCGGGGAGGAAGAGTGGTAGGGCGTGGGTGATTTTGATTGCGTGGGGCTGGTTCATATTGATAGCCCATATGCTAATAACTAATATCTGTATTATATTTATTTATGGCTTGTATTGAACTTGAGCGTATGCAAGCACACGACCCAGCAACAATAATAATAGCATCCACAATATCAATAAGAAAAACAACAAAAACAACAAATACAATCGGCGTCATTAGTTGCATAAAGAATCTTATCAAATTACGCATACGCCGTGTGTTGTGCGTAGGATTTAAAGCAGCGCTCCCCATCCTGCATTTAATGCTCGCTTATTGGGGTCAGAGCAAGCTTATTAAACTACATTCATAATTTTTATGAGTCTTAACGCCCCTCTATTTATGAGTGTGCTGACCACATAATGGGTAAATACTCGAATATTCTGATGAGTATTAGGGGATGAGAGAATCCAGCACAAATAAAGCAGGGGTTGCACTTGAATGGAATTCGAATGGGGTTTTGGGTTTAAGCTGGGAACTGGGAACTGGGACAGTTCCTTAAGTACCACTTGTGGTCGCCACACTCTGCTGGCCATTGATTTGTATCAATCATGCACTGAGAAAAATATACTTTACAGCTGAATACTTTGAGTTAAAAGTAATACGTCACTTTATAATTAAAATATTTATTAAGATTATTTAAAAAGAAATAAAAAACTTGTACTTTAAATATTTAAATAACAATTTCTATTGATTTAACTTTAGGTTTTCTTTATATCTTAAATTGTTAATAAATAAATATGTACTCAAAATATTAGATTTACTATTACCATTGCCTTAACTTTCGGTTTTTTTCTCTCAGTGTATGGAATGCTTGTCCAATCAACTGATTTTCTTTTTGTTATTCTTTTTCTTTGACAGCTCTTGATGTTTATTTTCCCACCACTTCCGTGAAATTCAAGCTGCCCATCAATGAGGAGTCTGAAAGCATATTCTCCAAGATGCCCCTGGTTCAGTTTCAAGTGTTGCGCTTCGATAACAATCAGCTGGCCTACGACTATATCTACAATCTGGAGCAGAACACACTGCTCCGTATCAATGCCAGCTCTGGTGAAGTTTATATGCGTACGGATTATAAACCTTTGAATGGCAGTGCGAAATATGTGTTGACTGCTTTTCCGCGCCACCAGGATGACTCGGAGTCGGATTCGAACTCACAGGAGCTGTTGCAGGAGGTGGCTCACCTAACGCTGGAAGTGATCCCCCAAAACTTGACCGAATACTGTGCAGAGTTGGAACACATTTGTTTTTGGAACGGGGCGCATTATACGATTGCCGAGACAACTAGTCACAGCATGAGCAGCTCCACCTTTCAGCAAGTGCAAATTGGAGCACTCAGTTCACGAGCTGCAAAATATCTGTGTCCACTGGTATCCGTGCAGTACTCACTGAAAATGGGCAGTGCTCATTTTGAACTCCAAGATAATCGTTTGTACAGCAAACAGCCGCTGGACCATGATGAACTCAATGGACTCCAGACACGAGCTGGTCAACTCCAGGCAGGCATCAGTTGCACCATCAAACTGTCGGCAAGGGAATCGCGTCAGTTCTGGCGAAGCTATAGTGTAACACTGCTCGATCGCAATGACAATGGACCTCGGTTGCAGGAGCGTCAGCCACACTTTAATTTCCGGCTGAAGCAGCCATTCTTTAAGGCGGTAAGTTATTGTCTTGCAGACTTTTGTCTGGTAGCTGTCTGGGGTTTTCCTAGCTGGGTGCGGGCTTTATTGAATTCGCGTTTGATAAACGCCCGCGGGACACGCAAACCCAAAGCGACGCTATTATTTGGTCATTATGTTGTCTGGCAGGGAAGTTCACTTTCATAGCTTCCATCATTAAAAACGCATAGCATTTCGACGAACTTTTATGATTCCTTTCACGAAGGGTGTCAAGTGCGCCGAGGCGAGTTCCAGCTCCAAAACAGCTTTAAGTTTCTGTGGTTGGGTCGTTGGGTGGTTGGGCTGTTTGCGCCTGAAATTATGTTGTCATGTTGTTGTGGCCAAGTGGAGCCCCAGCGAGGCCAAGCCTATTCCCATAGAGTGTCCTCGAGGAACCGCAAAAACTATGTCATTTAGTTGTTAGTTAGTTAGTTGCAAGTAATTGCTCAAACTTATTCAAATAACTACTAAACTAAGGTAAAAACGTAAATTGCATTAAATGAGCATATTCGACTGGGAGTTGTCCTGTGACCAGGCTCCAGATCATTTCAGCATGTAAAGTCTGTGACCTCAAAAAATCTAAGACAAATAAAATGCTTGCTGCCCAAAACCAAACACTGCCTCATAAAAAATCCAAATTAAATTTAGAATACATTTGAGTTAAGCAAGAAATTCTCAAAACACGTTAAGTTTACTCAAACTTCTTAAATAATTCTACTCACTTCAACCATTTTAAATGAGTACACAAAATAATAAAAATTAACCTAAAGATTGAGCAATTACAATTAGTCGCAGCTAATTTGTATTTAAATTAAGTAAACATCGCATGGAAATAATTGTATATGAGATTAAAAGTTTCTTTTATGAGCAATGCGCCTAAATTAACAGTCAGCAATGAAGAAAGCCAGTTGAAGTTAATAGTAGTAATAGGTGTGTCCCGGTGGGAATACAGGTTGTAATTGCTGACAGGCTTTTTGGAATTTATGTCAAAGTGTCAACAGTTGAGGCATGTTTTTAATTTAGAAGTGTTTAGTTGGACTTACTAAGGTGGCGACTCCTGATGGACTATAGATTGTAAGCAGCCTTTTAGAGAGTTAAAGTTGTGCAGTCCAAAATGGATTCACAAAAAGTTAGTTAAAGCTACATAAAAATTATGTTAAAGTGCTAATAAAATAATTGACAAATTCTTTGCTTTGATGAATGACTATGTAATGATATTTCCATCTTCAATGCAAACATCTTCTCGACTCACCCAACGTCTAAAAGTAAAGAGTTAACAAAGACTGAGAAACAGGTTAATGTTCTGACATTGGGGATTCATTACCAGTTCCTAGTACATCCAGCACAAGGGTCAGCTCCCTAAGGTCTCTCGCCGTATCCCCAATTGCTGACCTTGTGCATAAAACTAGAGATAATGACAAGGAGGAGTACTCAGTGTACTCCTTGGGGATTAAGCCGGTGCAATATGCGTTCGAGGTCACTGGGAGCGGTCCACGTAGCATTTAATTAGCGTTGGTCAGTTAATACAAATGCTAATGAAGTTAATGTCCCCCTCCCTCGTTGTAGGAGGAGTCGGTGGGCGACAAAATCATCTACTTGGACAAGGACACGCTGGCAGCGAATGCGCATCTGCAGTATGCCATACTTAATGATAAAGGTGGTTTCCTCCGGCCCGACTGCCACGCCTACGAGGCGGATCACACCGGCAGACCCCATACCATCATCAGCTGTCGTAAGTGGAGCAATTAAGTGAATTAATTAAGTGTTAATTAATATAAATAAAGTTTAACTTGTTAACTTTCATAAATTATATTTTGTTTCATTATTTTTAGAGCTACGCTTTGCCACAAATGGAATACTACCTCAGTTGCCCTACTGCTTTGAATTGCAGGCGCGGGATTTGACCATTCGGTTGCGGAATGTAACGACGACGGCCACGGCGCACATCTGTCTGGAGGTGGACACCAGTCCGGATCAGGATCGACCACAGGCGCTTCCGTTGAGGGTGAGGCAGCAGCGGGTCTTTGACAGCACTGGCGAGATCACTGGGGAAAGCGGAGCAGGACGTCGCCGAATGAGCATCGACTATGACAAGGATGTGTTTGTGCATCGAGCAGCTGCCTCATTTTATCGTGTCGCCCAGCCAGAGAACTTTCTGGAGCTGCACAGGATGAGGGGTTGGCGGTTCGCTTTGGCCGAGGATCGCAGTGGCGCCTTTGGATTAACGGAGACGGCGGGCATTGTCTATGTGCGTGATGCCCTGGCCCTGGAGCATGCGCCGGAGACGGTGTATTTCTTGAATGTGACCTGGCAGGATGGGGAGAAGCAACCACATGCCTTTGTCATCAATGTGCATCTCGAAGAAGGTCGTCCCGCAAATACCAGCTGTGAACTGCGGCTCAAATCACGTTCGCAGACCTGTGCCCAGGTCAAATATCGGACGCAGTGCATTAAGTTCTGTGGCCTGGCCACAGATGGAGGAGCGTGCGTCTGGCGTGGCTCCAGTGCGTCAATGTTTAGTCGCAACTACGGCTCCTGTGTGCCGGATGCACGGTATTGTCCGGATCACATGTGTGATGCATTGGAGGAACTGAATACACATGCCTGTCCACAGGATTGCACACCAGCTGCCAGAATTGTTGGTCCTCACACCAGCAACGACCATGGACGGGGGATTCTGAGTGGATCGGGCACGTGCCTCTGCGAGGATAATGGAAAATGCAACTGTGCTCCTCTGCCAGACGAGGAGGAGACCAAGGCACGCAAGCAGCGCAAGCGGAAGAATGAATCTGAAGTGGAAGTTGTGAGCGTTAGGCCATTGGAGAGGCAGGATCAGGTGGCGACGGATCGGGATGGTACACTGGCGCTGGGCGTACTACATTTGGCCGGCATGGAGTGCAATCGATCCTGCATCCTAGTCGTCATCAGTTGTCCGCTTCTCTTTGTGCTGCTGCTGCTCTGTCTGCTGCTCTCGCAGAGAAAACTCTGGCAGCGACGCATGGGTAAACAATCAGTCACGCCAGGAACTAAGCAGAATCTGTCCTGCAGCCTGGAAACAGGTGATCTGCCCCTCATGCCGCTGCAAAGTGGATTCAAGTTCGAGAGCGCCGATGCCAAGTGGGAGTTTCCGCGGGAACAACTCCAGCTGGACACCGTGCTGGGTGAGGGTGAGTTTGGGCAGGTGCTCAAGGGCTATGCCACTGAGATTGCTGCATTGCCCGGAGTGACCACCGTTGCCGTGAAGATGCTCAAAAAGGGCGCCAACTCCGTGGAATATATGGCATTGCTCTCCGAATTCCAATTGCTGCAGGAAGTCTCACATCCCAATGTGATTAAGCTACTCGGCGCCTGCACGCTCTCCTCGGAGGCACCCCTGCTGATCATCGAGTATGCCCGCTATGGCTCGCTGAGAAGCTATCTGCGTCTGAGCAGGAAGATTGAGTGTGCTGGCGTGGATTTCAGTGATGGTGTCGAGCCCGTCAATGCCAAAATGATGCTCACCTTTGCCTGGCAGATATGCAAGGGAATGAACTATCTAACGGAACTGAAGGTGCGTAAAACAACTGCATTTATCATCTAGTATATAATATGTAAAGGTATAAAATCTGAACACTTTTCCGATAATACTTTTCCGATAATTAAATAGGCATATACTAATTTTCAAAATATTAAATATTATTTACAAATCTGATCATTAGAAATTTTATTATTATATATATAGGAAACTCTTTTATATTAAATTTTTTTTTTAAATACTGTAAATTGTTCTATACATAATATTCTACATTTTGATCTCTATTCAAATAGGTAAATTCGATTTTTGTTTAAAAATTTAAGTAAAGATTAAATCACATTAACGATTGGGTTTAAAACTTCTAATCCTAATGCTTTTACTGCAGCTGGTGCATCGCGATTTGGCAGCTCGAAATGTTCTCCTCGCCGATGGCAAAATCTGTAAAATATCCGATTTTGGATTGACCCGCGATGTTTACGAGGATGATGCTTATCTAAAGCGCTCCAGGGATCGTGTGCCCGTCAAAGTAAGTGGCTTAAATTAACAGTCTATGTATATATATATATACTCAAACACATGCTGTCCTTTCAGTGGATGGCGCCAGAGTCTCTAGCGGATCATGTGTACACTAGCAAATCAGATGTTTGGGCTTTTGGTGTGCTCTGCTGGGAGCTGATTACGTTGGGCGCCTCACCGTATCCCGGCATACCGCCACAGAACCTCTGGTCCCTTCTTAAGACCGGCTATCGCATGGATCGACCCGAGAACTGTTCCGAGACAGTTTACTCCGTTGTGCGCACCTGTTGGGTGGATGAACCCAATGCACGTCCATCCTTTAAATACCTCGCAGCGGAATTTGAGAAGCTACTCGGCAATAATGCCAAGTACATCGAGCTGGAGACAAATGCGGTGTCCAATCCGCTCTACTGCAGCGATGAGGCGGCACTGATGCCGAACATTGAGGAACTGGGTCAACCGGAGTCACTGCAACACTTGTGGTCGCCACCAAAGATCAATAGCTATGAATTGCATGATTTGGCCAATAGTCGTGATGAGTCTGTCA
The DNA here is from genome assembly GCA_037043605.1 of Drosophila multiciliata. Classification (NCBI taxonomy): domain Eukaryota; kingdom Metazoa; phylum Arthropoda; class Insecta; order Diptera; family Drosophilidae; genus Drosophila; species Drosophila multiciliata. Next base: position 689,785 of record JBAMBF010000103.1, on the reverse strand, counting down.
CCGAATTTCAGGCAGCGGCAGCACCACTAGGCTATGACCTACCCCGTCCATTGATCGAGGCCAGCACCACGGAGCAGGTGTTGCGCTATGAAAATGATCTTCGGTTTCCGCTCAACATACGCAAATCCAGCTGTGCGCCCAGCTACAGTAATATGACCAACAACGGTGGGCCAATCTCTTCAGAAACAGCGCTGCCGGATTACGCTGTGCCAGTAAAGCGCGGACGCTCCTATATGGACATGACCAATAATACACTGATACCCGATAATCTCGATAATCGCGACTTTGAGAAGCATCTATCCAAGACAATTTCATTTCGTTTCTCTAGTCTGCTTAATCTCAAGGACCCGGAGTCGCTGCAACCACATGCCGAGGATGCCGTTTAAAGTCCTTACAAGTTTTTTATCCTTATGCATTCCAATTTCCCCAATTACCTTTTATCTGCGCCTGATTTTCCGTTCAAATTGTTTGTTAATTAGTTTTAATCTTATGTATACTTTATGATAGCTTTATAATGTTGCCAAAATTAACTCGAATACTCGGTTTGCATTTACAGTCTGGAGCTTTCTAGTGGGGTAGATTATATATATCCGAAAATTCAACAATCTTAAAAACTGATTTTACTTTATAGAAGCCCAAAGATCTCTTTATTTATGTGTTACTTCTTTCTGTAGTAACCAAATTTTGGTAATATTTTTTATAAAATTTACAGGATTGTGTTTCGGAGACTAGTTAACTTCTCTTTACGCTCTAATAATCTAGTAATTTTCTTCCATAAAATATACGTAATATCCGTATTTCCAGAAGCAGCCTATAAGATCCCATACATTTAATAGATGCTGTCATAAAGAAACATGCTCATTGAGAAACTTACCAAATGAAAGTTATTCTTGAAAGTTCAGGATTATCTAAATAATTCTTTGTGTTGATCAGCTCTATTTCTTTTATGGGTATCCATTTATCGTACATTCCTATATGATTTACAATTTATAAATTATCTATGCATGCCATTTTAACAAGCTTCTTGTTACACGATTAAGTCAAGACTTAAGACTAAACAATTTGAAAACGAATAATCCAAAATTACATATTTTTCCTAACGCCAATCGAAATATTTATTAACTTATACCATACTTTTAAGAAATCTCCTTGTATAATATTTTACAGCTAGTTAAAATCGCCTATAAAAGAGAAAATACGCTTCCTGTAACAAATGCGAAAAAAGTCATGATTTAGCTTAAAGCAAATGAAATGATAACTTTTGCGTTGTGCAATTTGAAAAATGCCTTTGTATAATTTTTAAAATCAAGTATTTAGAACATACCAAATAACTATATTTATTCATATTGTGTATTTTACTTAAAACAAGAAGCGTTTAAATATGTTGCTTAAGAAATGTGCACAACAATTTTATTCCAAGTATTTCACGCATTAATCTTTAAATATAGGCACTTGATTTTGCCATAAAAATACATATACACACAACAAAATATTTATATATATATGAAACATGCAAAGATATATTAGGTTAAGCCATAAGACATTGGACCATTTGTACTTATTGATGTATATGCCAAAAATTAGACTGTATATAAATAAATATATAAATTTGTATGCTATATTTCCACATATAACACGAATTAATATTTTTAGAAGACTACGTAACTCTATTGATCATCTGGCACTAGGAGATTTAGATTCGCAGCACTGGCCGTGCTGCCGAGATGGCTTTCCTCATCGCCACGCACCGATAGTGATTCCCTTCCCGTGCACACCTTTCGCTCCCGTATCATAGCAGTGCGCTCCCAGTGCGATCCCTTGCAGCTGCTGCAGCTATGTTTGGGTAGCTTGAAGACGGTGGTGGTGCGATTACCGCAATCCTTACACTGAAAGAAACGCTTCTGGGCATCCACCACTTTTAGGGGATGCCTCTCCTCCTTGCAACGCTCGGCAGCGGAGAAAGCGGTGTATTTACATTTCTGACAAATGACTGCCTTGCAGGGCATTTTAAATGTGTTCAGCATCTTCTCCTCCATCGCTTCCTTGCGCTCCAGCCTGTTAAAGTAGTCATTCTGTGCTTCCTGTTCACGCATCTCGGCCAGATTTGAATGCATCGATGTTGCGGCCATAATGCGTTCAATGCGTGACTTACGCATTAATTCTCGTTCCTCTTCCTCCAGTTTCTGACGCTTTGCACTGCTGGAGAACTTATCGTTGAGCTCATCGATGGCTCGCCGCTTGCCTGTCTCCGTGCCCCGCGTGGAATTCGGATTCACCTTCTCAAGCGGCTTCTTCTTAAGCAGCGCAGCTGCTTTTAATTTGGCGCTCTGCGCCTGACGCGCACCAACATTTACCTCGAAGCTAAAATTCTCGCTTCCTGCCAGTTTTGGTGTGACGTTGGCATCGAAGGAGAAGCCGCGATTTTTAAACTTATCCGGTACACTTTGTGGCGTTGTGGGCGTGGCAACCTCCTTGGCAGGTTTTGCTGGAGTCGTTGCTGCAGTTGCTTCTGCTTGTTTTTGTACACGTTCGTTTTCCACTTTCAATAGACGCAAACGTTCGAGATCCTGATAGCGCTGCTTTGTGGACGCCTGCACATTGTCTGCTAGCCGGGAAACTGGCCCACCGCGCTCGGCATAGGGTATATCGGCGGGCATCACTTTCGGCTTGGACTCATGATCAACGCTGTGGGCAAACGGAGACACATCATAGCCAGCTAGTTTGCCCAAACGCTCGCGCTCCTTGTTGATAAGCTTGGCGCTCTTGCGTGCTGGCACCGCCGTAAAGGTCTGTCCGCCATAGAATACTTCGCTTTTGCCTATGGATTGGTATATAGATTAATATCGATGAATAGTGACTTCATCATATCTCAGCATGCTCAACTCACCCAACACCTTATTGCGCAACTCGTTAAGACCGCGACCGGCATTGGCCGATTGCAGTTCGGATCGCCTGGACATCTTGCCGTACTCCTGCTTCACGTGGAACACACAGTAATCGCATTCTGTGAGATTCACTACAGCTGTGCACTTGTCGCCATTCTTTTTGGTTGCACGACAAGTGCCCAAATCCTTAGACTGGCCGAGTATCATCACCTTTTGGGAGGCGTCTATGGAGAGACAAGCGACATCTTTGCTGCCCGCTCGTTTCTCAAAGATCGTTGGGTTGAGCACTGCCAGACACATGCCTTCCGCCGTTTTCCATAGAGTTTTGTGCGCCTCCTTAAACAGAAAGATGGATGCGGTTTTCACCTCACCACGCAGATCCGATAGCGTCCAAGTGGAGTAGGGATCACCTTTTTTGGTATTGCGAACTGGCTGCTTGGACACTAAAGCACCAGCAATGACCCAATCCTTGGCCAAATCACCACGCTCGATGTGAAATGCAAGACCCGAAAATGGCACTGCATTGCGGCTGTTCATGCGTTCCTGGAGCAAGGAGCTCGAGATGAGCGGATTAATCATGCGCAGTCCAAAAACCGGATCTGTATAGGTAGTAGAAATAGTCGATTGCTGAAGGGATGGACTAGAGCTGATAGTTGCTACTGCTGCTGGTGGGGGTTTTTGAAAGGAGTTGCTGGCCAGCGATTTCCGCTGGATGGGATTATGTGGATTCTTAACTCGCAGTGCTTCCGGCTGATCTGTTGAACTAATGAATTTTGTTGTTGCCTTCAGCGATTGATCCACTTCGCGTGCTACTTTGCTTTCAGGTGCCGTTTCTCGTTGTTGTTTAAGTTTTTTATTGATATCACTGCCATACTCATTGTATTTGCGTTCCAAGAAGTTCTTGACCTCCTCGTCGTCGGATGAATCTAGTTCGGGTTCGGTAGATTTGGGTTTTTGCTGTAAAATTGTCTTTGCTGGTTTCACTGTCTTCTCGTAGCTAAATGCATCGGCAAAACTGCTATCGTCGCGTAATTTTGGAACTGCTGTGGCCAAGGTAGGTGGCTTAGGTGTTGTTGCTGCGTTTGCATTTGTTGCATTATCGCTCTCCACATCGCCGAGTAGTTCTTCCAATGCCAATATTTCTGCCTCGTCTTCTATGCTTATATCCGACTGTGATACGTTAGCTGGACCCATTGTCTTAGATTAATTTACAACACATTAAAAGTTGTTCACGAGTTAATCAAAATAGCGCGCATACAAATCACTTTTGGCGGGCCCAGCTGATGTGTATTGGGCAATATTGCATTGAATGCATTTGCCAACACTTAATATTTAGTTATCGCTTAATGTATCGGAAGCAGTCTTCGCCATGTAGTGCTGCATAATGAAAATTTTTGAGTTCATTTGCCAGGGAAGGTAACCAAAATGTAACTGGAACCCCAATACGATATTAAACGACTTAAATTCAGAACCAAAACTGGACCTGGAACTAGAACACTATTCGGATTGATTTCATGGCTCATAATGAAATATAGTTCGCTCCGTAGAGCAATTAGTTCTTTTTTTGCATGCGCAACCCAACACTAATTTCTTCGTCAATATGTCATCTTTCGGCTTTTATTCACGAAAAGTTTAGCAGCGGAGCACCGTAATATTTAAATTTTAATGCTCTCGACAGTGATAAATCGCGTCTTTCCGCTAGTTAAATAAACTAGCATAAAACGGAACATCAATCACGCTGAGTACAGCTGCTCACATAGCGCCCTGAAAATTCGTCACACATATTTTTGCACGGAGACGGACGCGGTGCTGATTTGCCCAAAGAAAAAATATAAAACGAAAAGAAAAAAGTCAGTGCAAAAATCAAACATAACGCGAACCCACATCTACAATAAGCGTACGTTTAGTGTTTAAGCATAGTTTTCTACCTTTGCTCTGCCCGGCAATCAATACGCAGGTAAGAAATGCAACATCAGCCTGCGTCGCGCATCACACATCAATTTTTTTCTCTTTTTCTTTTAACGTTTTTTTGCAATTAATGCGTGTGCGAAATGCATGTTTACTGACCGACTTTTGTATTCGCTTTCGCATGGCATTAAGATAATATGATAATATTGGTCACATTGTGGTTATAAGCTTGACTCAAGACACGTGTATGTGTCCCCCATGTGCTGCTCATATTGCTAACATGTTGTTGTTGTTGTTGTTTTTGCTGCTTGTTGATAGCCTATGAGGTTTGTTATTTGTTTTGTTTGTTGTTTGTTGTCGTCGGTTATTGCAGCGCAATCTGTGCGTTCAAATAACGGGCACACTGTAATTGGTCCAAAAGGAGCTTAAAAAAATTTATAAATGAATAGAGAGTTGCCAGACACGCAAACAATGCACTGCAAAACAGCAATAACAAGAGCTGTCAAACATTATACATTTACCGTTGCACTTTATTGCACACTGCACTTCACATTTTGTTTTACGCATTTTCTTCATTTAGCGTGTTTTGAGTTTTCATTCGCCTCCCTGCCAGTCTGCCTGCTGTTCTCTTCTTTCCGTCGCACACGCACACATCTCACACACACACACATAAAAACTCATACTCTCTCATGCTCTTTCTGCATGTCATCTGTCGCGGTCAGTAGCCGGCCCCGTCCCCATCGAGGGTCTCACACGCTAAACAAAAAAAAAGCAAACAGCACTGTGCAATTTTCATAGTCAAAATCAGTTGTTTTTGCCTAGACTTACGTCAAGTTCACAACCCTTCACCCTCCGCCCGCCGTAGCTAACGTTCCTTCGCAGGCAGCACAAAAATTTGCTCGAATTTATTTTGAAGGCGTCGCCATTTGACCCCCTTTGAAATACATTTTTGTTTGTTTGTTTGTTTGTTATACTCATTGTTGTTGACCAAAATGGAAATGTTTGTTGTCTATCGTAGAATTGTGGCAAATAAAACTTTGGTCTGCATGTTGAATGATTCTACGTGTGATCCACAAGATTTTACCGGTATGTGTTTATGTGTCATTGTTTATTGCCTTTGATATTGCTCTTTTTAAATTCAAATTTGACCTTGATGCACCAGCTTCAGTTACCTACCAGAGTCGACATACACACAACATACATAAACACATACACCCATCTATATTTATTGGCATATAAATAGGCTTAAGAAATCAGAGAATTGCCAGTTGCAATTAACTGCTTCATAAGTTTACATTACTTAAACTGCATCTGTTAATCACGATTTTTTTTTATATTTTCTTTTTTTGGGCAGTGTTGCAAGGATAAAGATATGAGTTCAAATATATTTCTAACGCCAGCGGAGAATGGACTGCGACACGATAAAATTGTTATACTCGATGCTGGCGCACAGTATGGCAAGGTGAGTTGTTATCAATAGCAAATCTGGCAAATCTTAAATATCGTTTGTCATTTGTTTAGGTAATCGACCGCAAAGTGCGCGAACTTTTAATTGAGTCGGACATTTTGCCGTTGGATACGCCAGCGGCTACGATACGTGATAGCGGCTATCGTGGCATCATCATATCCGGCGGACCCAGTTCAGTTTATGCCGAAGATGCGCCCACATACGACCCGGATCTGTTTAAGCTAAAAATCCCTATTCTTGGCATCTGTTATGGCATGCAGTTAATCAACAAAGAATTCGGCGGTTCCGTCCTCAAAACGGATCTGAGAGAAGATGGCCAGCAGAATATTGAGATTGAAACGTCATGCCCGCTGTTTAGGTGAGATAATCGGAATCATCTCGAAATTAACGTAATCAGCAGCAAAAAGAAAGCGTTCAAGTTGCGAGCTTATTTGAGCGCTGATACAATGCTGCTAGACTATAATCTAGATGCTAAGAACAGTTCAGTTTTGCGTAGTCTATAACCTGTTCTACACGTGGCATTACATATTTTTTCAACACGTGGCATTAAATATTTTTTCATTATCTTAGTGTTGGTTTTTTTTTTGTAATTTAGTTGTAAGGCCCTTAAAGCTTATCAGCTCAGAATAATTTATATTTAATTGATAAAATATAATGTTAAATAATTAATAACATATAATGTTATTTAATTAATAACATAATTTGTTATTTAATTAATAACATATAATGTTATTTAATTAATAACATATAATATTATTTAATTAATAAAATATTTAACTCTTGCAGTCGCCTAAGTCGCTCCCAGGCTGTGCTGCTTACCCATGGGGATAGTGTGGAGCGAGTGGGTGATAAACTTAAAGTCGGTGGCTGGTCATCGAATCGCATTGTGACTGCCATTTACAATGAGGTGTTGCGAATCTATGGTGTTCAATTTCATCCAGAAGTCGATTTAACCATCAATGGCAAACAGATTCTCTCCAACTTTCTCTATGAAATATGCGAACTAACTGCGAACTTTACCATGGGCAGTCGAAAGGAGGAATGCATACGTTATATACGCGAAAAAGTGGGCAATAACAAAGTTTTGGTATGTATATATATTTCCTATCCATAGATCGAAAAGTATCTTAAATTGTCTCCCTATTCCAACACAGTTACTCGTCAGCGGCGGCGTCGATTCAAGTGTGTGTGCGGCGCTGCTGCGACGGGCCCTGCATCCCAGCCAGATAATTGCAGTACATGTGGATAATGGTAATGTCAACTGCTAAACATATATATATTTATAAATAAATTAGCCACGCAATGAAGTAAGAAAAATTAAAAAACTATGTCAACATAATGTCCGTCAGTTTCTATGCTAACTGGCATGAAACCATGATTTTTCGTAAGATTATAAATTTATTTACATCTGCCTAATCTTTCTCAACCGCCGAACATAACATATACTTTGCGCTTAACTACAATTCAATTGACAACTTTTATCCTACAGGTTTCATGCGTAAGAACGAAAGCGAACAGGTGGAGCGCTCGTTGCGAGAAATTGGCATCGAATTAATAGTGCGTAAGGAAGGCTACACGTTCCTCAAGGGTACCACGCAAGTGAAGAGGCCGGGGCAGTATTCTGTAGTTGAGACGCCCATGCTCTGCCAGACCTACAATCCGGAGGAGAAACGTAAAATAATTGGTGATATATTCGTTAAGGTGACCAACGAAGTGGTCGCTGAACTGAAGCTGAAGCCCGAAGAGGTGCTGCTGGCACAGGGCACACTGCGACCCGATCTAATTGAGTCCGCCTCGAACATGGTCAGCACGAATGCCGAGACCATAAAGACGCATCACAATGACACGGATCTTATTCGGTACAGATAATTTTTTATTTATTTTTTGCAAAAAAATAATGTTTTAATTCTTGTTAACGCTCGCTTCAATTATTGCAGGGAGCTGCGCAATGCTGGACGCGTTGTGGAACCATTGAGTGATTTTCACAAGGACGAGGTGCGCGACCTGGGCAATGATCTGGGACTGCCAGCGGAACTGGTCGAGCGACAACCTTTTCCCGGACCCGGCCTAGCTATACGTGTGTTGTGCGCAGAGGAAGCATATATGGAAAAGGATTACTCGGAGACACAGGTATGCCAAAGTCGCGCAATCTTAAACCGTCTCCATTTAACCTGATTTCTATCTCTTCCCAGGTAATTGTACGCGTTATTGTGGACTATAAGAATAAACAGCTGAAGAATCATGCGCTAATTAATCGGGTAACGGGCGCCACCAGCGAAACTGAACAAACGGAACTGCTGCGGATCTCTGCAAATTCTGATATTCAGGCCACGCTGTTGCCGGTGCGTTCGGTGGGTGTGCAGGGTGATAAGCGCTCCTATAGCTATGTAGTTGGCTTGTCAACGACAAGCCCTGAACCCAACTGGGCGGATATGTTATTCTTGGCCAAAATTATACCACGCATATTGCATAATGTGAATCGAGTGTGTTACATCTTTGGCGAGCCAGTGCAGTATCTGGTTACGGATATAACGCACACAACTCTCAACAATGTGGTCCTAGCACAGCTTCGGCAAGCAGATGCCATTGCCAACGAGGTGAGCTAATGCAATAATCTATTTATTATATTTATATTTATTTATGATTAAATTTGAACAGATAATTATGCAAGCGGGCCTCTATCGAAAAATCTCACAAATGCCCGTTGTTCTCATACCCGTGCACTTTGACCGCGATCCCATTATTCGCACGCCCTCCTGCAGAAGATCGGTGGTCCTGCGGCCATTCATAACGAATGATTTTATGACTGGGGTGCCAGCAGTGCCCGGTTCCGCTCAACTGCCATTACAAGTAAGATTCTATTATATTTTAATTAAAAATACTTTAAAACTAATTTTAAACATTTTTTGTTGTAGGTCCTAAATCAAATGGTTAACGATATATCGAAATTGGATAGTATCTCGAGGGTATTATACGACTTGACAGGCAAGCCACCGGGCACCACTGAGTGGGAATGATGCGTTCATACCAAAACTTTCAACAGCCATTTCATAGAAATAGAGATATGTAGAAACAATAAGCTGCTGCATGGTAAAGAACACAAGAGACGCAAGAGACAATAGCAGGAGATTCCGCCGCTGATCGATCTTAATTCTGGGAATAACTATTAATAAATATACTGAGAGCAACTGAGCGTAAATAAAATATAGAGTGCCGCTTAATTAACAAAAAAAAAACAACTACAGAAACATCAACAACCAAGAAGAAAAAATATTAACAAAAACAATTCAGGTTTATTATATCGATTATTTTTGTGTAATTAAAAATAACGCGATACGATGTCAAACAAACAAAAATTAACACCAGGAAGTCAAAATTATATTGGCATATATATTTAAAGTAAGCATGTTCTAATGCATGTGCGATTTGTTCCTTTTATGAAAAGGAAACTTAAAACAAAACAGTAAGAAAAACAAAATCAATTTATTTACGCATTTTTAGTTATATACATAATATATATAGTATATGCATACATATGTGTATTAATGTGTGTATGTATGTATGTATATATTTATATATATATATACAGATATTAATTTAAATGCAAAATCATGTTCTGAACGTTGTATATTTGCATGAAAACTGTTTTCGGAGAAATAGTGTTTGCAAAACAGAAAATTGTAAGAAATACGAAATAAAACAAAAAGGAGTTACATACTGTAAGCTAAAATTATGAATTGTTATATAAAAACGTTTTACTATTTAAATGGCAAAAAAAAAACCACAGCAAAACAAATTATTACGATAATGAAAAAACAAAACAACAAAACAAAAACTACAAGAAATGTAATAAAATCGAAAAAGGCTATATGTAAATATATTCTCGAATTTTATGATCACAAATGTTTTTAGTTAATTTTTCAGCACAGCACCTTAAGGGAGTTTTGGAAGAGACTCCTCAAACTCTTCGACAAAGACAGTGTGTTCCCAAAAGGATGTGAGACTCTTTAGCAATTCTATATAATTGGCAACAGAAATTATAAGATACCATGTCCACTTGGAGTTAGTTTACTCGAACAGTAATTCTTTCCATTTGTTTCAATCTCAAAGTATGAAAAAATAAAAGCATTCTGTTAGGCTGTCCAATAAAATCAACAGTAAATCTATGTATTATCAACATCTAATATTTTAAAGCATATCTTTAGGGTGAACAATAAAATCAATATCATCATGTTGATTTACGCAACTAAAAATTATTAAGGCATATATTCAGGCTTCTTAGCGAAAATAACTTTAATTTAACCAAATCCATGCAGATAACACATTATCGTGCCAGGGCGTAACAAAATATCTTTTTCTTTACAGTGAGATTATATAAAAATATGTTCCCATTGGAACAATTGACAGGTCAACTAGGGGGATCGTTGCCCCTGCCCCGTTCCAGTTAGCCGGATTCAGCGAATTATGACCAAGAGAAGACAGTTCAAGCTATTGTGGTATTATTTTTGCTTTTATCAGTTTGCGTGTCTCAAGTGCATAAGAAGTGCATATGCGGATTTTGCAACGATTAAATTCAATGACTCCAATTTGTAATTAAACGCTGAAGTACGGCTAGAGCTCCAGCTGCGTGCTTTTAATTGGTTTCTGCAGTGCATCCTTGGTTGGCTTTTGGCGCAACGGTTACGCTCGACCCGAGCGCGGCGCCCCATAGTGGAGGTCAGTTCAGCTCCGTAGAGCCCAGTTAACTGCACATTCCAGAGGAATGGAACAGATAGATAGAGAGGGCGAGACAAGGGTTTGGTATTTGTAATGTATTTTTTTTTAAATTTATTTGATTGTGAAAAATAGCTAAATATTTGTTTAAATATATAATATATATTTCAATAAAATAAATCAATTGTTTGCTTGCCTAAACGTAAACATATTTTTTAAGTTGACCGTTGCTGCTTGGCCAGTAGCAGATGCCTAGGTTTTAAAATATATAAGCATATATAAAGATATTTAATAGGTATATATATATTTATATATATGTATTTATATATATATAAGCTAACAATAATTAAATAAACAATATATACAATGCATTTGTTGTTGTTTGTTGTTGTTGTTGTTGTATGTGTGTGTATTGGTGTTGGTATTTTCTTCAAGTCTTGGAGCTCTTAAATTATGGTTTTGAATTTTGAATTCCAATGTGCAATGGCCGCAAAATATAATTGTAGTGTAATATTTTGAACAACAGATTTTTGGGTGCTTTTAACAATTGATATTTTCTAGTATTACATATATATCATATATATATATATATTTGCTTTATAAAAATATAAAATAAATAGCCTTTTCTTTGCTAAACAAATAAGGAAATCAAATTTTAAAATTGAAATTTGTTTAAGTTCTCTGAATGTTATTAAATATAGTAATAATATTTACTGACTAGCAGTTATAAACGAAAATTGAAATATATATATATATATTTATGTATATATATATATATATATATAATATTTTAAATAAATTAGAAATATATATCTGTGTGTAAATGTTGTGCAAAATATTTGCGCTTAAGTACATAAATCATTATCGTTAGTTCATAATAAAAACTTTTTTAAATTGACTAAATTGCTTGATTAATTATCATATATTATTTTAATAACTTTAAGTGCTTTTTCATTCTTTTTGCAAATGGAAGACTTTTGCGATTGTTGTTGCCGTTTTAAAGTTTACAACTTTAGCTAACATTAATTTAGGTTGATTAAAATTAGTTAAATGTAATTTGATTTTTTCATGTGTGTGTGTTTTTTTTTTTTCTTTACATTTGAAAGCTCATTTGGTACAACAATTGCAGTTGAAATGCAATTTGTTAGCATATATATGTATAGATATATATTATTGTTACATTTTGATTTAATTAGTTTAATTTCGATTGTGACATATAAAAACTAGCTGGCAGTATCCTTGTTGTTGTTGTTGTAACTGTTGCTGGTGTCGGCAGCATCAAAGCTGCAACGCAACAATGTTGCAGCAACATCACTGCCCATGTTGCAGCTATCTGCCGTGTTACTGCCACTACCGCTGCCGCTGCCGCTGCCGCTACTGCTGTTGCTGCTGCTGTTACTGCTACTGTTGGACAAACTACTGCAACTAGTTACAACAGTTGTTGTTGTTATTGCTGTCGGTGCAGTTGCTGCTGCTGCTGCTGTTGTTGTTGCTGCTGCTGCTTGTGCTCCTGTTGCTGCTGGTGCTGCAGCTGTTGTGCTGTTTGTAGTTGTTGCTGCTGCTGCTGCTGCCGCACCCGTTTGCAGCGCCAGCATTTGTTGCGCCTGCGCAACGCACGCAACACACGGACACGGCCCGCCCAATTTCTTCGCCAATATGGAGCGCAACTTCAGCGCCGGCCCCAGCTTCATGCCCAGCGAGCTAACCAAATGATCCTCGGTTAGCAGCGGCAAGCCCGTGCCATCAATGCTCTGATCACGAAAATGCTGCAAAGACAGACACAAAGTAAGAGAGGCATGAATTAGTTACAGTACAACTTCTCTATAACGAACTTGTAGCTAGGCTTAAGTTCTTCTAGCTCAAGCTATAAATTGCAATTATTTCAAATACAAATAACAAAGTTTGCCATATTGAGAATATGGAAGATGGAAGTGGTTCAATGCACAGAAGCTCCACTGTATGCTGCTGCTGTTGGGGCTTTTACAATGTATGCATGCTTGCAACATGCTGCTGCCTCCAATGGAGGGCGTGTGTGCCTGTGCCTGTGCCTGTGTATGACTCTGTGTGTGTGTGTGTGTGATTAATGCGCCGCTTTTTTGTTAATGAAAAACGATTTTTAACTGCAGCATTGCTCTGTGTTCGTCCAGAGCGCAGTAGCATTTTCATATTTGCAACGCACGACGCTACAAGCGATTGAAAGTGGGCTGGCTGCCAGTTGCAAGTTTGCTACTTGCCGCTTGCTGTTTGCTGTTTGCCCCGCCACATGAGATTTCTATTATAGATTGGCCCTGATTGAATTCCATGGCCGTGGCTATGGCCGAGACAGAGGCTTTCAACCTGTTTGCCACATGCAGCTCAGCACAGCTGCTGCCTGCTGCCTGCTGCCGGCTGCCAACTCAACTGCCACTGTGTGGCATAAAAACTGAACTGTGGCCACACATTGAATATAATATGCATCGATCCCTAGTTAAAGTTCACTTTGTTAACCAATAACCATGCAGATCTTAACAAACTCTGTAAATGATTTGCCTAAAAACCTAAAAGAAAAATGTTCAATTTGTGTTTAAAGAAGCTGAAACCAGTTTTTGAAATTGCATTATGGATTTTTGTGTGTTTGGATGATAGAAAAACACTATATTTAATAATAATACGTTTTAGTGTTTGCATATCTTCGTAAAGTGTGTATTTTTACGAGTCCTAAATTTGATGCAGTGCCCCACTGGTCGCAAATCATAATCATTTTCCGACTTTCAATAATTCCTCATTTCATATAAAAGAGAGAAAATTAATCGACTGCTGATTTGAGTATTTTAAGGATCATTAGGCTGGTGCTGCTCTGGCAAAAGTACCATTCGAATTTCTCGATCAACCATCAAACGGATAGTGGCGCTTGCTCGACCGGTGTTGGCGTTGCTGGTTGTTATAATGGAGCTAATACCCCTCAATTATCCGATAATGGGGATGCTGCACTGTATTGCTAGCACATTGATGCGAATTCTGGCGTTGGGCAGTGGTGGCCACAGAGGTAAGGGTAAGCGGCGATGGTAGCAACACATGTGGACATGATGATCATGATGCTACCAATGGGGGTCGGGCTGGAAGTGATACGGGTCTAATGATACCCGTATCGCTTCTGCAGAACCAGAGGCTGGACACAGGATAATAGCTTCGTTGAATGTCTCCGACGGACTATGAGTGCCACAAGGGTGATTTAATAGGCAAATAATGTAAGTTATGAATCTTTATAGCTTTAAATTTATATTTATTGATATTAATTATTAATTTCCCGCAGTAGCCTGGCGACTTTTCAACTGCTTATTTTCCAGCATTAAAATTTAACAATAAGCAAAGCAAATATTTAAAAAATGATCAGTTATTAATAATTGCCCAAATAAAGTATCAATAATTTTTTTTTAGTGTTTCGCTTGCTTAAGTTGTTTACATGAATAAAACTTATATGAATATTAAGGATTTTTTATATGTAATAAAAGTTAAATATTTATAACCATGCACTACTTTTAACAGCAATAATCAAACCCAATTTACAATCTAACCAAATTATGTTTATCCGATTGATACTAGTTTTACTTTATTAGGCACATTTTTTATGAATTTTATTTTCTGATCGTAAAGATTTTTATTTATGACATTGATTTCATAATAAATATTTATTTAATTTATTCACAATCAGTTCATCCAGAGACATAATAATAATATTTTACTTTGCCATATTATTATATTAATTCCTTTCAGCGCCACTATCATTAGCTACTGTTGGATCGACTCTAATTAATTTCAGGGCATCATTTTTTTTTCAGTGCTGCAGTACAATGAATTTTTTATGAAGTTTTATGACAAATCGTACTCATAAAAGTTAAGCGGGAGCGCATAATTAATCGAAAGGAAAAGGTTGAATTCAGATCAAGAAAATTATCAGCTAAATGCTTAAAAACTAGTAAATAATTAACGAAACAATTTTTATTTTTAATTTAAAAACTCAAATACAGATTTGCAATAAATAATTTCTTGTTGCGAGTCCCTTAACTAACTATTATTTCAGTGTAACAAATTTCCCGCTACATTTCCCACAAACCAGTAGACAAAGACCAAAAAACTTCAATTAGCTGAATGCATACCGGAAATTGGTGGCTTTTTGTGTGACTTGGATTCGCATTTGAATTGGGACTAGAGACTGTCATAATTCGCTACACAACAAAACCAACAACAACAACAACAAATACAAAAAAAAAAGGCCAAGAAGTTGCAAGGGGCTTTGGAATTGGTGCTTTTGTGGTTACTACCAACTATATTTTGCGTTCTAAATTCTGTGCCAACAACAATAATTGACAAGCCAGCGCCAGTGAGCAACAATAGAACAACAACAACAACAAACCAAAACTGACCGTCAACAAATACCAAAAAACAATACAAACAACAACAACAACAATTGAGTCGAGCTTTAACTAGAAGTGAGCAATGCAAAACTTAACCATAACAATACCATCGAAAACAGATTTGAATGTGCGACTCGGTCTTGACTTTGAACTCCAATTCCGACTCTGACTCTGACTCCGACTCCGACTCCCAACATCAACTCGAACTTCAATTTCAATTGGAGGCCATGTGTGCTTAAATCTTGGAGCTTGCAACTGCCACTGTTACTGCTGCTGCTACTACTGTGGTGGCTGTTGCACGCAATGTAATTGGACTCACATACAACGGGGGCAATTTACAAAAAATATGGAAATATGCAAATCATTTTGGAGCATCAAACAAAAGGCCAACAAAATGCATCTGTGGACCAACTTGTTAGCGTTAGAAATGAGCCTAGAAAGACAAAGCTCAAAAGACAACACTGCCAAGAGATATTCGAACTGTAGATGCCCTGTAATATATATATATATATATAAACATATAGAATAATTTTTTGAGCTTCTGTTTATTTTAATTTCAAATTTGACAGAATGGAAAGAGGAACCGGATTACAAAATAAACTGCCAACATTTATTGTTTCTTGTTAAATAACACATAAAAATTTACAACTAAATTTGTTTGCTGACAGATAATCTGGTAAAACTATAAAACATAATAATTAATTTCATAATTTTAAAACAACTTTAATGAAAATATATGCGAATTGTGGATTCTGTGATAAATGAATTCATTTATAGCCATTAAGCCTATGAAATATAATATATACGTTTCTACCAATAAATAGTAATAAAAATTTGTTAATTTAAAATAGGTACTACTCGAAACATGCATAAAAAATTAATAAACAAAAGGTAAAATTAATTCAAATGCCTCGTGTCGATTAGGTTTATGAGGCGCAACTTTGATGGTCTGTCCAATCCCTAAAACCCCAAACCGTAAATGTTTTGTTTTCGCTCCGATTCTGATAACCCACAACTTTTCAAACGAGCCAAGTTTATAGTTCAAGTTTTGACACTTACTCAAATTATAAAAGTCGTAAAAAAAAAAATAATACATGAACTTTTGATTTGAACTGGTTAAGTCGTAAATATTTGTGGGCTAGTGATTTATAACATTTCAAGTTCTTAATTTGTTAAATAGGCAAAAGTGGTATTTTTCATGTTGATTTTATAGATCAATAAAAAATGAGTTTCAAGCAAATAAAGTCATTTGTTTTACATATTTATATAGTAAAAAAAAAAAAAAAAAGAATTCCTGTTTCTCTTTTTTTGCTTATGCGCCTAAAAATAATAAAGATTGAATAACACACAAAAAAAAATATATAAAATGAAGAATGAACAAAACAGGGAAGAAAAAAATAAATTAATAGCAATCCGTGTGGAAGTCAAGTGGATCCTGCGTCAAATGTGAAACGTGCCGCTCGCAAACTTGCAACCCTTTTTCAATAAGACAACAAAAGGAAAAATAAATGAAAAGAAATAATACTAAAATATACACAAGAGCGCACTAATAAGCGGCTACAAAAGTGCTTCTGGCTGCTTCTGGTCACTGATCGGCTGCATGCCTCTCTTTCCCTTGCTCCCGTGCAAGTTGCTGTTGCAAGTGTTGTTGCTGCTGCTCAAAATACATTTTAATTTGAACGTTGCAGCACACACACAAAAATGAATTTCAAGCAGCAACAGCAGCAGCAGCAGCAGCAGCTCAATTGTATTTCTGCGCTCAATTTAGTTGTACGGATTTTGACCTGCTTAACCTTAAAGCCAGAGTCAGAGCCAACAGCAGCAGCAGCAACAGCAACAACTTTAAATGTACCACCAACAGCAACAGCAACAGCAGCAGCAACAACGACAACAACAACAACAACTTTGAGGGGCACAAGCGAAGACAACAATTTGAATTCTAAATTGAACAGCTTTTTGTGCTACCTATGCCCGGGAGCAGTCCACAAAAAGCCGCGTCTCGAGGAACGTGGGCCGACCTGCTGCCAAAAGACTGTAGACAGCAACTGTAGAGGCCTGTTGCTGTTGCTGTTGCTGCTGCTGCTGCTGTGGCAATTGCGCCCAACTACCTACTCATTGTAATTCTTCATGTCTGGCCAAAAGCGACTCGACTGCGACTTCGAGTTCGACCTGATTGCCGTCAGCAGCAGGCAACAGCTTCAGCAACAGTCGCTGTGGCCCATCAACAACCTTTGGCTGCTGCTGCGGCTGCTGCTGCTGCTGCCCAGTTGGTTTGTTGGCCCGATCTGCCCACCTAAGAAAAAAGTTGACTTGTTTGGCTACACTCCACTTGTGACTTTGGCTTTGATTTTGGTAGCTACCAACTACGAGTATTTAATGATTTTGTATTTTTTTTGCTTTTGTTGTTGCTGTCTGCTTCTACTCGCTGTTGTTGTTGTTGTTGTTGCTGTTTGCTGACTGGCCGAATCGAGAGTTGACCGGAGCACAACCAACAATTACGCTTAATGCCAAACATCCTCTGCTGCGGTGGCTGTGGTTTGATCTTGTTACGCATTGAGCACTGCGCTGGGCACCAACCACTAAGGTGGGCTCACCCACCCTCCCCTGTTACCCTGTACCCTGCAATACCCCGCCCGGAAGCCAGTTGCATGAGTTGGCTAGTTGGCTAGACAAGTTTGTTGCCAAACAATCGTTTGAGCACGTGCACTAGCCAAAAGGGTGTTGGAAATTGCCCGGTTTGTGGAATTTGGACCAAGTTTAGTTTAGTACTTGATTGATTCTAACAATGGGGTAAACGCTTCGCGCTGCCTTTAACAAAAACCTGGCCTATTCTATTAGATAGTTTAGTAAATTACACAAAAGCCACCCTCAAGGCCCATCAAAAGCGAATTGTAGTCGTTGGTTGCCCCAGTGTCTCGAGGCTGTTGTAATAAATAAGATTTTTGTGCTTTTCACAGCTACTGCCGCGGGGCATAATCAAGTCGTGCAACAATGGAAGTAGCAGTCGAAAAAAGTAAATAAATAACAATTTATATCAATGGGGAGGTTCATAGATATAATATCGATATTAGTCGAATCGATAGTTGACTTATCAATATGAAATATAAATATATAAATACATTTTTGCTTTAACTAAGTGAAACATTTTGTTGGAGCATTGCTATTTACTGGCAAATTAAGTGCTTTGGCCCATTGTACAATCATGACCAGCATGATATTAAATCTTGAGGTCAAAATATTAGCAAATTTGATGTGACCCAAGAGGCAGCAGCAGCAGCAGCCAAGCAAAAGGGGGCTCAACTGCAGCCAAGCAACTTGGAGGAGACCCCAAGAAGACCCTTGGAAGAACCTCGTCTTCGGATCGCTGTTAATTTTCTTTGGCAGCATCACGAGGCTGTGCGCTGCTGAGTTCGACCAAGGCACATAATCAGTTTATTTTAGTTGCCTTTTGTTTTGTTTTTCATTTTTTTTGCTTTTTTTTTTATTTCCACAAAAAGGGGCAAAATGGAGAAGCAACAGCAGCAACAGCAACAGCAGCAGCAACGGAAAGTGCCCCGGGTTACACGCCAAAGATACAATTTTAGATTATATGCCTCAACTGTGCGCATGCGCATAATAATAATGCATGCAACGAGCTGTGCAACACGGGCGCTGCAAAAAAAAGGGGGGGGGGGGCAGGCAAGGCAAGCAGCAAGCGACGCCGAGTAGCCAATTGGGAGAGACGCTCGAAGACGCTCAGCTGAAGCCGGGCTTCCTGTTTGGGGGTTTTGGGGTAGAGTTTTGGGTTGCTCGCAGGGGGCACTCAGCGAAAAAAAAAAAAAAAAAAGGCGTGCAAGTGGGTATAATCATCATCAGCTTTGATAACACACCACGAGCGACGTCGACGCCGCCGTCGACCTGCCTGGACTTGTATAGCCGATCCACTGTATTTTTTTTTGTTGTTATTTTGCTTTTTATATTTTGGTTTTCGTGAAGCGGAGACCCCGAACCCGAACCCGACCCCGAACCTCAGGCATGATCTCTTGCTGCTTGGCATTTGACTTTCGGTCTCGGTCTCGGACTTGGTTTTGGTTTTTAATACCCTGCACATAGCAGAGGTATACTGATGTCGAGAGAATGTATGCAACATGTATATATATTATATATGCATTGCTGATCTGAAGGATAAAAGGAATTAATATACAATTATCCCTTCGTCTCTTAATAATTAAAGGAACTCTAATTTGATTACTCAAATTCCGATTCCAAATTCTGCAAATAGCTTTAAGTTTTTGATATGAAAAAACAGCTCAATAAATATGTATATAATGCAGTTATATGTTTACAGGGTATCTACTAGTCAGTGCCACTTGACAAGCTCACTTTTACTTATTGTTGTTGTTGTTGTTGTTGCTTCCAGTCATGAGTTGCTGCTGCCTGACTTGGTTTTTGCTGCTGCTGTTGCTGTCAGTTAAATAGCAGCTCTGTTGCGCCGTGTTGGCCACCTTTTAACCTTCGCTGCATATAACCTCTGCACCAGCATGCGGCAACTGCAACTTGCAATGGCCTGCAGCAACAGTTGATGTAGCAGCAGCAGCAGCAGCGGCAGCAACATTCTCGTCGTCGATTGCAATCATTTGCTTTCGTGCTGTGATTTTTGCCCCCAAAAAGTTTGCCAAGTTCTTCAATGTAGGTGATTGTTCTAACTGCGCAACTGCCTGCTCTCTTGGCCATGGCTAACATCATCAAACAGACGACATCATTATCGTGCAACAATATCAAAAAACAAAAACAACAACAACAAAAAACACAAAGAGGCATCCAAAAGGAACAGCAAAGAAATTGCTTGTCGTTGCCGATTTTTGTAGGCGGCCTCCAGCAGCAAAAACAACAACAACAACAACAACAACGAGGATGATGACGACGACGACGAAGAGTTGCCAATATATTGAAATATGGCGGTAAGCGGGCAATTTAAATGTTCGCTTCTGCACCCCCGCCTGTTTCCCCTCATCAGCCCCGTCTGCCCCGTTCGCTCACTAGCACGGAATGTGGTTTTAAGTAATTCATGGATTAATGGCTAGCATATTGCTCTGGCCCCGATGCATCCCGGCTACCAATGGATCCAAGCAGGCAAAGTGACTGACTGAGAGTGAATGGTGGTCGTGTCTATGTCTGTGCCTGAATCCTAAGTTTGTTGAGGCTGCTGCTGCTGCTGTTGCTGCCGTGGCAAGAGTAGGAGTTGCATGTTTAGCACGTGCCTCAGTTGTTGTTGCCTGTGGTTGCCTCCTTTTGTTGCCTGTTGTTGTTTGCCTCTTGTTGTTGTTGTTGTTGTCTCGTGTGCGGTTGTTTTGTTGCTGTTAACTATGGCTAGCTGATAATGCGTTGACCGCCAACGCCGCAAAACAACAGAAACAACAACAACAACAACGACAACAACAGGAACAGCATCAGTAACTGGAAAAGATTGTTACGTTTATTATCATTAGGCCGGTTTGCTGTTCGGCCGGCTGATTTCATTTAGGCCACATACATTTTTCTTTGCGGCTATGAAAGTTCAGTGTAAGCTCTACAACTGTACCGTTATTAGTATGCAGTATGAAGGTAAAAAAAAAAATGAAAAACGGAACTTGAGGCGCTTTAATCATAACACTTAACAGATCCGATCAGATTATATCGCAAGGCAGAAGGAAACCGCAACTATCCCTGACTATATTTCCATTATTCTATCTATTCGATCTGTTGAATTGATATGTTGTGTGTAAAATAGTTAAATTTTAACTACTAACAACAGTTAGTTTGGGGAATCGGTAAATTGGCCTAACAACACATGTCTAATGCAAACTAAAAACATGCTCAATTTAAAAATAGAAAACAATTCAATTAAGATTGAGAAATTGGGAGGGGCTACCAAAAAAAAAAAAACAGGTTTGGCATATTAACAGAAAATTAGGAATTACATTTTTTGAATGAATATGGAAGAACGCAAAGTCAGCATCATCTTGGGATCTTTATTATGTCATTAACCCATTGAAGAGGCAAGTCATACAGTTGGAGTGCTGTAACAAATTCGAGAAATCAAAAGAAATCCCAGTTTTCAATAGACAGAAAATGCACTTGCCGGGGCAAGTCATTTCCCGAGGCAACAACTTCCTGCAACAGGCCAACTCATATGTGCAACAATTTGCTTTTTGTTCAAATGGCTCAAATTGCATTTTAATGCAACTTTCCAAATCAATTGAAGTGAGCACAAAGCGAAAGACAGAGAGAGAAAGAGGGAGAGAAAAAAGAGAGAGGGAGACAGCGAGATAGGCAGAGTGAGATGGCAAGCGCATGCGCAACGGGCCAATAAAAGAGGTAGAAAAATAAAAAATAGAAAATGAGCGAAAAATAAATAAAACTTTAGTCAGCATGTGACAGTTATGGATGGGGAAGGTCTATGCGAAAAGCCAAAGTAACGAGTCGACTATGCGATAAAAAATCGAACTTTAATACGAATTGAGATAAACAAATAATGCACGATAGAGATGCAGATAGAGATATGTGGCAAACGGGGATGGGGATGGGGATGGGTATATACATACAGATACAGCTGCAAATGCATGCGAGGCTGCTCTTTGAGACCTCTGAGCCCAGGCTCAAGTGACAAGTGCGCCCCTCTACTTTATATATATTTACATATGTGCATAGCTTGACATTTGTGCAAAATGCTGCTGCTGCTGCTGCTGATGATGATGATGATGATGATGATGATGATTATAATAATGATGATGCTGAGCGCTGTTTACCTTTGTGTAATGCTGAAATATGAAACTATGCGCTTAGTAATAGGGTCGACTTTGAAATGCATACGACTGGCAATCGCAGTCGCGAGGTCCAAACTGTTATGTTTAAAGCGGGGGCGTTAACTGTGCCGCAACAACTAGAACTAAGGCGATCTCTACTCCACATATGAACAAGTATATATACATATATATATATATTGTATATTGTATATATATAAATACAATTTCAACGACTTTGCATGCATGTGCGAGTTATGCATTTGTAGTTGCCTGCTTGACATTTATGTGAACCCAAGCAACAATAACACGTTGTGTCTTGTGCCACAGTTCAGTCTAAGTCTCAGTCTCAGCTACAGCCTCTGTCTCTGCCTCTGCCTCTGTCTCTGTCTCTGTCCCCGAGCAGAACGTTCGACTCTTTGCGTTTGCGACACGACACCGTGGGCTAAAGCGTACCATGATATTTTTTTTCTCTCTTTTTTCAGTACCTTAGCGAGTATATTCAATTTGTCATGAGGTTAGTTGTAAGAACCATTAATCTAAGCAGTGCTTATTGCTGCCAAAATGATAAGAAAATGAGAAGAGTGCTAGTTTTTGATAAACTATGAAAAGCTTAAAGCAATGCAGTTTACAGATTAGTTATAAGAAAACTAGTCGGATTACAATACTTACAACTATAAGAAAACTTTTGCAAAGGCATTTCTAAATCGAAATCATATCTAATCGTAAATTGGGTCTCTCATAAAAATGTTCTTAACTTAAAGCGCATTGAATTTACATCATTTAAACATCGATCAATATTTAGGGTATTCACGATTCGTTATTATTGAAAGAGTTTGCTATTTTGGTGTTGTATTTGGGTTTTGGTTTTCGGAGTTCGAGTTCGAGTCATGAATCTTATGACGCCTACGTGTGCTTTTGGCATTTGGCATGTCAAATACAATAAGTACAACTGCGACTGCGACAGCGACTGCGACGGCGGCTGAGACGCCGACTGAGACGGCCTGATGGCGACGTGTACACGTAAAGTACTTGGCCCGAGCCGCGAGACCCGAAACACCCCGAACACCGAAGATGGAGATACAACGAGCCCAAGACAAACAAGCCAGCAAATAGCTATGAGCAGCCAGTGTAGGGCAGACAGGAAGGGTGACGGGGAGCAGACAGTTCCGCGTTGGTTGCCGTTTTCTGTTTTTTTTTTACTTCTTTTTTTTTGACAGCTTTGTTGTTGAGGCTCAGCGCTTGTTGCTTGGGAAACATTCCTGAATGTCATCACACACACACACACAACACACACACAATCAAACAACTGCAAAGAAAAAAAAAAAAATAGACAAACTAATTCGGGCCATTTAGGGCAAGCAAGTTCAAAGCTTAAGCATTGAAGTGGCTGTAGAAAATGGCAGACCATCGAGGTGGGAAACTACAATATTACATTTTGATTAAGTACAAAAGTACACAAAAAATGCACATGATAGATAAGTGTGACTAATGGGCAAACGAGTAAAATTGAGGATATAATAAGAAAAGAGCACAAATTAAGCTGCAAACAGTGGTAGCTAAATTAAAGAAATTTAATAAGTTTCAACGAATTTTTACAACAATTGAAGACTTTCGAAGCACAACAACGAAAGTTGACAGGGAGATAAATATATATTTATCATGTATATTTTTATATAATTAGATATTTATATATAATTAGATATTTATTTGCGATAAATGACTATATAATAATGTACACCAATGTAGCATATTATTGTTAATTAATTTTCAAAAGTTAAATTCAGATTTAATTAGATGTAATCATCTAAAATGTATTTTAATAGATAATTTAAAAAAATGGCAGCTCAACTTAATGTATGACACATGTCACTTTAAAGCAACGAGCAACCTGCTGTCTCACTTAATCAATGCATAATTCAAGGCAGATGACACAAACTGAATTGCTGGTAATTTAGCAAACAAATTCCAAAAACCTACAGGCTGCCCAAGCAGATGTGATAGACAGAGACAGACGTAAAAAGAGAGAGAGAGAGAGAGAGAGAGAAAGAAGTTATTGGCTTGCAGCTGCAGCTGCTGCGATCACGCATCAAAATTATTATTGTGCCTTAATATAGCCATGAATCAGTGCATTTAAAATGCAAAAAATATAAGCAGAAAAAAATGAGGAAGAAAATACAAATAAAAAATGTTGCATCCTGCTGGCATTGAGCTGAGCTGAGCTGAGCTGCAGTGCAGCAATGCTGATGCTGCTGATGGTCAACTTTAGTTATAACTTCATCTGCATTTGGAACACGAACGTGGCGATAATAAACCGTCGCATTGAGCCACCCATGCGTGGTCTCCGTCGCTGTCGCCGTCGCAGTCTCCTCGCTCAGCCACTCGAGACTCAAGATCATTTCAACTTATGGTTATATCTAGTTGTGAACAAGTGTGTGTGTGTGCTGGTGTGTGTGCTTGTGTGTGCCTGCCTTTCAGTGCATGCCAATCTGTGACCAAAGTCTGAGCAATATCAATAACACTTGCCAGCCACTCTTTGGGCCCAAATGCAACATGATGCGACAAGCGCAGACCCCAGATACGAGACCCAAGACCCGAGACCCAGACCGACACTGAGACTCCGACTGCGACTGAGACCCAAGCCTAGGTCCAGGCTCTAAGCTCGGCCAATGTCACTGAACCAGTTCTCAATGTCTTCATGCACACACACACACACACACACAAATATAAATATATATATATATATATATATATATATAAGATATTTATATATGTATAGTATATATCTATTGGGATTGTGCAGCAACCTCTGCACTAAATATTTACAGCCTCCGCAATATCTCAAAAGCAGCAGACACACAACGACAAAGTTTCATCTAACGTGCGCCCGATCAGGGACTTTGGCGAACAAGTTCAACTGCCACAACAGCCACAAAAGCTGTCTTTTGCGCACAGCACAAAAAAAAACGGGCAACAAGACGAGGAAGACGAGGAAGAAGAAGCTAAAACTGGCAGTGTCGTTGTGGCCATAAATTCAATTGAATATTACGCCAATTGCCTTTTTGTCTATCGCAAAAATGGGGCGGAGTTGTTGGCGCTCTCTCGAAAGAAAAAGCTGGGGGATTTGAGGAAATTGCATTACAGTTTGCCAATTGGTTGTGTGTGTGTATGTGTGTGTGTGTGATAGGTAACTGGTTCGAGCTTGGTTCGGGTGTGTGTCTTAATACCCTGTCGATATTCAAAATGATATAAAAAAAAATATTATATCATAAAATGTTGCCTCGCTTCTAATATGCAATGGGAGGCATATCCTGGCAACATAAATTATATATGTTCTTGATCGGTCGGTGAACTGAGTCGATGAGCTATAGAGCGAGATTTAATTATTTTATTTTTTTATTTTTTAGCTTGATAAATTAGAACGATAAATATGGGTTAGAAGATTTAGAAAGACCATATATAAAATAAAAGATTCCTCTTCGCCAATCTCTACCCAAATGCGTTTTTTTTTTGTTTCATATTTTAGTTGCTGCAAATATATTTGGTACTTGTCTACAGGGTATCTGCAGGGCGTATACACTACTCTAAAGCACTGCTTACTTGTCTCAAACTGTTTTGGTCAAACTTAGCAGATTGGCAGATGGCTCGTTGATGGTGGTAAGCGGCTTTGAGCCAGCTAATTAGGCGACTTTTGACGCATCATCAAGAGGAGGCCACAACGAGAGGCAACAGGCAGCGGGAAACAGGCAGCGGGAAACAGGCAACGGGGAGTCGAATGTGGTCGAGTTAGCGGCTAATATGCATCAAAATGTGTCAACACCTAAAGCCAACTTCATGTTAATTGTTAGCGCTATCTTTATTCTGCTTATTTTTTATTTTTGTGTTGCAAGTTGCTGTTGCAGCTAGGAGGCTAGCCAGAGACACAGAGTAGCCAGGCAGCCAGCCAGCCAGCAGGCAGAGTCAAAGCCAGCTCTGGTTGTTGAGTTTGGTTGTGGCCGTGTTTTCACCTCCATTAACGCGTGTAGCAGGATCTGGGACTGGCTCTGGCTCCGACTCTGACTTGGACTTGGACTTGGACTCTGTGGCTTTAATGACGCCTGACGTTGACCGATCGTCGACCGCAAGCGGCTGACCGATCAAAAGTCGTTCAACTTGCCGGAACTGGTCGTAAAAGATCACATGGGCCACAACGACAACAACAACAAGAAAAAGAACACGAAGAAGAAGAAGAGCAACAACGAGGCTAGCTATGTGGAGCAGAAGCATCAGAACCAAGCGGAGCAAACAGCCTGCCACAAATCAGCTAAGCTAGACCAGGCCAGTTAGTTAGATGCCACAGAGCACGAGCACTTGGCCGCATTCGTAGCTTTATTACCAACACTCGCAGCATTCGCATTCGCATTCGCATTGGCAATCGCATTCACATTCGCAATTCGCTCGCGTGGCACAAACACATAATATTAATGGCCGCCAATGGAGTTCAAATCGCCAACCGCTGGCCGCTGGCCACTGCCGGCCTAGCCAGGCCATATTGGCCAACAAGTTCAAAATGCAGACACATAGTTAATCTTGCGGCGACTGACAGGGAAGCCTGAATCCAAAGGAACTGTAATGCATGACTCTCGCCAAGTGCGAAGTGGCATTTGGGTAAATGAACTTTGACAGTAATGGGACCACTGGATAGATGGCCATAAGCAAATACAGTCAGCAGCTGCATGCACGTTACGTTAAGATACGATTTGAATTAAGACTTTTCAAGTTGATTTACTTAACATTTCACGTAAAAAGGTTTTACTTATTTTATAGTTTGCGAAACTATCTTATCTGGTTCCATGTACTTCATTCCATATATATTAGTCTATTATCAGACTTATCGCGGTTAATTTGCAGTGATAAGTTCACTTTTGAAATACTATCCACTTGAGAAGGTTTTTCTTGTTGTTGTTGTTGTTGTTGTTCAGCGTCATCAAGTAGGCTCAAAATATATAAAACTATAATCGCCTGACTTTGAGGTTTCATAAATCAAGCAACAATTATTCAAACAATAAATTAATTGATATAATTTTAAATGTTATAAAATAATAATTGAAAATATCAGTAAATTTCCAAGATTAAAAAATTCTTGCTTTTTCTTTAAGCTATAATTTTTTTTTTATTTTTAAAGCTTTTAAGTTTATCATAATTTTTTTTAGTTCTCAATCATTGTTTTTTTCAAGTGCAGCAATTGTCTTGCAATTTTGTTAGCCCAAAGATTTAAAGATCTACTGATTGGTTATACACTTTGACGACATGGTAATTGGTTCTGCTCCGGTTTTGCCAGCTATCTTAATCCGAGCGTGGGCTTGTATCTTGATAACCAAACAGTGTTCAGTTCCGTTCCCCGACAACAAGTCTCTGCACCATAAACATTAATTAGGAGTTGAGGGCGGGCCCTGGTCGGCGGAGGGGGGGAGTGAAGGTGGAGCAATTTAGAGCAATTTGCATGTGGCACAAAAATCGAAGCTTTAATCAACTCAACTGAAAGTTGGCTCTCTTTTTGAGGACTGGTTGAAAAATGATGTTGTTGGTGCTTACCTGAACGTATTCGGCGCATATATCAATTCCACCCACAAAGTTGCAGACATCGTCCACCGACCAGGAGTTAACCTCTTCGCTCTGCGCCTGACACTGACGCACTGTGCCCGCTGGCGATGTTGCTGCTGTGGCTGATGTTGCTGCTGCTGTTGCTGTTGCAGCAGTTGCAGTTGCTGCTGTTGCGTTGGCGTTGTCTTGGCCCTCGAGTGTTTCTAGCGTTGGCTTCTGCTCTGAAAGTGGCGGGGATGGTGTGCTTGTTGTTGTTTGTGTTGTGCCTGCTGCTGCTGTTGTTGTTGTTGCTGTTGTTGAGCTGGCACGACGTGCCGCCAACAAGTCCAATGTTGCCGTTGCAGTTGCTGTTGTAGATGATTCAGCCTTAAAACGTTTGGCGGCTGGCGGCTGTGAGCTCAAGTCGAGCGGCGCCGCCGAAGCCGCAGTTGTCGGATGGGGCGCCGCAGCAGCAGCAGCCGCAGCCTCCGCATTGCAACGTGGACTAGACTGACGCGAGGCGTGATGCGATTGTTGTTGTTGCTGCTGCTGCTGTTGCTGCTGTTGCAGTTGCGCCGAGTAGATTAAAGCGGGTGTAACAAATTGCGCCGCCTGCTGCAGTGCGGCATTTAAACTGGGACGCGGCGTGCTCGATGCGCTCGCATTGGGCGATGAGGCATTCGAGCTGCTGCCTTTGAGATGCAACTGTTGCTGCTGATGCTGCTGCAGCTGCTTGCCGCGCAATATCTGCTGAATCTCAGCATCTTTCGCAGCACGCGCCTAAAAAGAAAACAGAAAAAGTGAGGGGCAGATTAGCATTTTGGGTGGTCAGCAGATATTTTTAGCAGTTACTTTCAAGCCATGTTTATAGGAATTCGGCCAGTTGTCATCGAGTCAGTTCAACTTACCAGCGTTAGCAGCGCCTGTGTGCTGCTCATGTCCATCATTGGGAAGATGCCACCCGAGAAGGGCAGAAAGTTGCTCATAAACGGCGAAACACTGGCGGCGGCAACAACAGCGGCCATTTGGCTTTTGGCCTGTTCCGTGGGTGATTGCGCTGCCGCTGGCGGCAGACTATTGCCTGCCACTGTTGATGTCATACCACCAGCCACGCCCACACCCACATTGACATTGCCGCCCGTCAACGCAGACTCTTTGACTTCTCGCAAACTGATCGCCGTTGCAGACGTTGAATGCTTTTTGCTTGTGCCGCTTGCATTGTTTGAGCTGCTGCCGCTGCTGCTGCTGCTGCAGTTGACAATGTTTGACTTGTTGCCGCTTCGCTCCGTGCCACCAACTGTTGTCGCTGCGCTGACAGAGACACCAACGCCGCAGCCCGCGTTGCTGCTGCCGCTGCTGTCATAGTAGGAATTGCGACGTGTTGCATGATGACTGAGGAAAGAAAAAAAAAAAAAAAATTTAATTTAGGATTTAATTTAGTTGTCTTTCATCTTAATAGTTGATAATTTTAGAATTTAATTTAGTTGCCTTTTATTTTAATAATGTCATGAAATATGCCACTTATTAAAGAAGTCTTCTCTGATTTTATAAGGAATATATATATTCTTTGGATCGAGATTAAAATTACTAGTATTTTAAGCTGAAAAACAAATATTTTAAATATCAGCAAATTAGCATCGATTTAAAATTTTTAATATTATTTAAGAAACCCCTTTTTATTTGTTAGTGTTTATTACTACAAATAAAATTAAGATATTTTTCTGTTTTGTTAGTTGCAAAAGAATATTTTAAACTGAACAAATGGTTCTACATAAATATATATATATATATATATATATATTTTTTTTTTTTGTAATCATAACGCATAATGATCTCAATTTAATTGTAAAGACATTTCAAATTTGATTACTTTAGCAACATTAAAGCCTAAAATTTACTGTTAATTTATACGTAAATTCAAGCAAAAAGTGGTTCATGCCACATAAATTATATAATCATTTATAAGACATAATAACTACTTAACAACTTAGATTGAATAGATACATAATCTCAATTAAATTATAGAAACTAACTGCGCTGCTAGCCATGCAACTCATTTGCATAGCTAATCTTAAACGCTGGAGTCGCCACTTACTCATTGGGATTGGCATTGTTGTATTTGGCTGCGAGGCAGCGCATAATATCCGAATAGTTGCGCGTGGAGAAATCTGTGGCATTTGCCGTTGCGCCACTTGTACTTGCCGCACCAACTGGGCTGGTGACAGTGCTGCCAATGCCACTGGCCACATTGTTGGCCGCACTGCTGCCGCTGCCGCTGCTGCTGCCACTGCCACCGACAGCATTGCGCTGACTGCTGCTTGCAGCAGCCGCCTGTTGAATGCTGTTCAACAGATTGGCCGACAAATTGTGCAGGGGCATTTGGGAGTGCGTCTGTAAGCTGGGCGGGCTCAAACGATGTTGTTGTTGTTGGTGAGGCGTCTGTTGTTGTTGTTGCTGTTGTTGTTGATTGGGTGAGATGCCACCGCCGCTGCCACTGCGATATGTTGCAGATGAGGGCGTGGCGCTGCGACATCTGCAAACAAAAGAAAAGAAAAGAAAAATATTTAGCTCAAAAAATTCAAGGTGAAATTCAGTTTTTGTTAACAAATATCTTTTTGCCATAAATTGGATTTAAATTAATGAATTAATTAGTTGTCGCGCTTGTATAAAAATCGAGGCATTGGCATTCAATTGGATTATTTGTCACATTTGCGAGTCGAGAATTAATATCCAAAGATTGTCGTCCCATTTGACATGCTAATGAGCGGCTTCCGTGAGAAGTTCGAGAAGTGAGAGCAATCTGTGAGAGATCGCTAAACCGATCTGATCCGTGTTGACGTCTGTTATTTTTAGTAAGTTATTTTGTTATTGCCAAAGCCGGCTTTTAATGCGATTACGTTTTATGTTGAGTTATGGCCAAACAAAGTTGACATGGGAAACGGCATCGGCTGTGGCAAGCAGGAAAGAAGCTCAAATCGCACCGATACCGGGAAGTGTTTGTGCCGCACTGCGTCCAAAGCACAGACAACTCGTATGGGAAGAGATCACTCGGCGATAGCTTGTGAGCAATGTGGAGTTGTGCAGAGTTTAACTTCGACTTTAATACAATTTACACAATTCGAACTGTAATTGAAAGCAGCAAATTAAGCGTAAAGAAGAAGATTTGCTGTCAAACTATTTATCGATAGTTGCAAATGTCAGCTCCACCATCTGGGAGAATTCATTTAGTTTTTTTTTAAACACAAAAAGTGTATTAAAAAGATGACATTAAAAAATCAATATTTATTGGAAAATTATAATAAAAAATTATATCATATTTTTATTGGCTCATAACTTGGGTGTTCTTATTAAATCATAATAAAATATTAACAGTTGCTCAATAATAATAAAATGAACGCTTTTATAGATATTGTCAATCATAACTTTATCTACGAAATACTTGTAAAGTTATAGTCTCTGGATGATAAACTAGATCGACTCGTCTGTTGTAGCTGATCAAAAATACATATATACCTTATGGGCTCAGAGATGATTCCATTAGCATATTTAACAAAACTTAATTTAATAATTTCCAAGTATTTTTAACAGGTTCTGCGTATAAATACTAAAAAACGATTTTCGCCTTTGACACATAAATCAATTATTAATCTATTTTGACAACAAATAACTACAACTCACTCACAAAACTGTTAACAAATCGAATGCTTTGCAAAAGTGTAATTTTTTGCTGCATAAACTGAATTTGAAGTCGAGTCATGAAAATAAAATATATCTTAACTGCGGACAATGTAAATTTATCTAAATAAACAGATATATTTTTGTTTGTTTTTAAGTTGCGCTGCAGTTGGACTCTCGCAACTTGCACAGGTGTTTTTGTGGGGCGGGTGGGGGACGGTTGCAAATATGTAGCATTTGCAACAAGCTCCTAACGTGGCCATAACTCAAACATGCCACCAACATGGCCCCATGGCTAAAGTCACAGCAAGCCACAGACCCAAACCCAGGCCCAGGCCTAGGCCCAGCCTTAGCCCCCCAAATCGCAGCCGGCAGTCTTCCAAACCAGCCAATCCAACCACGAGCCATAGCTAATAATCAGCAATGGGTCAGTTACACTGCCACATCCCTCTCCTGCTCCCCAACCCTTCCCTCTAACTCCACTCGTAGGCTCCCGCTATGTTTGGCAGCTGCAAGTGCCGTGGCATGCAAGTGAACCAGGTTCTGTGCACGGTTTTTGCTGAAGCAGCGTGCAGGGGGTGTGGTGGCAAATGGGGCATTGGCATTGGTTGCTTGCCTCTCAACTCGTGCTGCACGTCGTCGCTCATTTCGTGTTGGCTGCTGCTGCTGCTGCTGTTCCTGTTGCTGATGCTGCCTGCACAAATACATATATATATATATATATATATATATATATATCAAACAGTTGTTGTTGTTGTTGTTTTTGCTGCTGCTGCTGTTGTTGGCTTTTTACTGCCATTGATTTATCGTGATCTGTTTGGCTGTCGATTTTATGTTGCTGCTGCTGCTGCTGCTGCACCACAACAAACAACTGCAACATTTGTATACTCAGCGTAGAAAAGAGCATTTAAATTTTATCATAAAGTATGCACGTACTGCCAAAAAAATATATAGTTCACTTTTAAGCCTTTCATACTACCAAACTTTAACCCGCAACTAAAAACATGCTTTATATTTTATCTGCAGTTAAACCTTCATTCGTTTTTTTATGCCCAATTCAACTCGTCATCTACCTAAAAATATAAATGTTCTTTTTTTAACTTATCTTTTACTTACTGCACATATTATTTATGTTTATTATATGATTCATATCAGGGCATTTAAGCTTCGCTAAGATAGTCTTACCAATTTTTTGGAATTTTATTACAATGTTTTTTATGTTGTTGTCTTTCGTTTTGCTTCGTTTTTCTATTGTTTTTTATACACTTGCTGAGGCTATTATAATTTTGCCATTAAGTTTGCAACACTTTGAAGAAAACGTCAACGATCCATAAAGTAGATATAATAATTAGCATCAATAGTCGAGCTAATATAAATATAAACTGTCAGTCGAAAGATGTATTTCTGTATTGAATAAATTAGTGTTTACTCAGAACAAGAGTTTGTTATTCAGTTTATCATATTAAAAAAATATTATTGAAGTCATAGAAACAATCACTCGAAAGATAAGAAAGATGAAAGCCATAAATAAAGTAAATATTATCAGAAAAATATTGGCTTAAATCGAAAAAGAGTGGACAAGTTAAAAAATTTATTCAAACTCATTTAAATATCGACAAGAGTATAAAATATTCGGCTTGACTCACATAAACATTTTCTGTCTTTTTCTGTTATTTTTTCTAGATATTTTTTGTTTGTTAAAAATGTTGATTATTGCAAATTGCTTTGGCGATTGGCAGCAGCTACTTGGTTATTTTTTTTTTTTTTTGTCTTGTTGTAGTCTGGTTTTCCTTGTTCTTAGCAATTGTTAAAATTGTTAATGGCGCGATTATGTTGCCAGATCTGAAAATTCCCTGCCCTGCCCAATCATACATAGCCGGCTACTGTGGCGATCTATTGCGATCGCCTTCTGCTCAGGTGTGTGTGCATGTGTGAGTGTCTGTGTGTGTATCTAACTGTTCTGATCTATGGCATGCCTAATTGGATTTGGAGCTGGGTTGGAGTGGTTCGGCAGACAGACATATGCTAATGGTGTCTATTGTTACGCCTACGCCTGCTGAAAAATATATAGTTTCAAAATCAAAACTAGAGAATAAAACGAAAACAAAACTAAGAAAAATCATTAAATAAATGCCAATTAATTAACATATCACATCAATAATAAAAAAATAACCATTTGGTTTTATATAAACAGCTAAGAAACAGCAACAAAAACAAAGCATACAAATATTTATTCATTCAGAATTTGTCAAAAAGTTGAATAACATTTTGATGTTTTTTGTTTATGTTGCGCGTGTGAATGCAATAAATATGTGTTGCTTCTAATAAATTTGCATTATATCAAAAATCTATTACTGAGACAGATTTAAGAGTCAACTTGAACTTGACTAAAATTTGATGCAAGATCTGAAGAGTCTGTCTGTAACTAAATATTTAGACACTTAAGGTTAAGAGTTAACTTGAGTGTGCCTTGAAATTGAGCTGTTCTCCAACATTTTGAAAACGATATTTTACGTAAACTTAAGCAGCGTATAAATCAGATTTGCATATTAGTCTGTATTCAGATCTGCCTCAGTCGATCTTAGAATGAGCTAAAATATAAATAAGCCATTAGAAAACATATTTCCCTTTTGCTTAAAAATAGTCGTTATTTGCTGTCAGTTATTTATATATATATATATATAATAATAGACAAAAACAACTCGTCATCTCAACATGCTTGTTAAAAATTCATATACCACGAAGTTAATCAGGCCCAGAATTCGTGATGTTCAAGTCATCAATTTGACAAGCTCAACAGAGAATTCGTTTTGTCTCGTTTTGAATTAAATATGTATTTATAAATTTATTAAATGGAATTTATTTGCCTAATTGACTTTTCCCACATAATTAATAATTAAAAAAAAAATAAAACGAAAAAACAAACAGGTGTTTTTTTTTTGTCGCTTTGGGGGGCGCCTCATTAGCAACTCAATTAAAATCGACATTTTGAATTGGGCAAACTTAGCTGGAAAACGTTAGAACAAAAGACAACCTCAACAAGAGCAAATTAAAAAGATGCAAAGATACAAACCTAAACAAAAATAACAATAACAACAACAACCAAAATACAAACCTAAACAAATACAAAAATAACAAGCATGGCGATTTTGTCTATGCTAAGATTTGGGCACACACCTCAGGTGGCAAAAGATTTTGGACAGCGTGTCTCATTAATATTAATAAGTCGATAAGCCAGGCCACAGCAAGCGAATAGGCCACAAATGTAAATGGCTGTTACCTGAGTGTCTGTAGCTGTAAACTTAAATGTATCTGTATCTGTATCTGGAAATGTCGCTTCATTTTTTAGGGATGGGCCTAGCCCCAGTTTCCAGTTGCTCTTTAAATTGCTTATTAAGATTTTAAATTTAATTTAAACTCCGATAATTTGTTGATATTAGTAAATGTAAATGTTAACAATAATCTCTGCTCCAACTTTAACGCCATTAATAAAGTTGTGCGTGTTTTGGACATTTTGTTTATTATTTTATTGGCTTTTGTTTCTTTTGAATGGGTTTTTGTTTTGGGTTTTTTTGTTGTTGATTTTGATTTGGCCGCAGGCGCTAAGTTTATTAATTTGTTTAATATTTAAATTTCGAGTTTTCTGCGTTTTTCTTTGGCCTATTCGCCCATTCTTGTTGTTGTTGTTGTTGTTTCTTTTTGACAGCAGAAGCGTGCGGCTTGTGTTTAAGCGTTTTGATTAATTTGCTGCTGCCTTTTGGCCCGTTACAAACAGTAGCCAAAATAAAACGATATCGATGTGGTATTTTTTTTTTTTTGTTAATTTCGTGATATTAATTTGTTAAAATGTTAATTAATTTGTCAGGCGAGGCGACAGCTCAACAAATAATTCAATGAGCAACGATTTCACAGAGGCAAATGAATGGCTCAGCGGAAATGTTTTTGGTGTTGGGCATAGTGAAATTTAACACTTTAGAAAATTGACATGTTTTTGATAATTCCATAAAATAGTAAAACTTTTATCTCTAAAATAAAAAATGACTAAATTGCTCAGCATGAGACAATATATGTTACATTAATCACATAAATTCGAGATTCGTTTATATATTTTGCGAATATTTTTGCTGGTCAGAATTCAAGGAAATATTTTTGAGCAGCTGCGTCCTAAAACGTGCTGTTTAATAAGAATTGTGACAGGCTAAGTAAATCCAAACCCACAAAATCAGACTTCGAGGCGAGCAGCTCAATGGAAAGTAAATCGAATAAGTGTAATAAATCACATTAAATCACAGTATTAAAATGCAGAAGCATTATCAACTCAAAAGCTGTATAAGTGCTCAATTTGAAACTGCACTTGAACAAATATTTTAGTCTTTGAATTAAAAAAAAAAGCTTAGAGCGAAAATCGTGTTTTCTAATTTAAGAGAATTATTTTTTTTTAGATCCAACCTTGATTAAAGTTATGGCATTGGATTTCCCAATCGTTTCTTCAACACTTGGAGTACTTTTAAAAATGTGTAATAGAATATTTATTTGGCACAGTGTGGCAAAGTCGAAGCAATGAAGAACAATCCAAAGAAAGTAAGGAATTTGAGCAGTATTTAAGCGCATTTCACTCCACACAAATCCCCGCAAAATAAAACGATTAATATTGTTGCCAGATGTGTTAACTCACCTGGCAAATGCCGCTGAAACGGACAGCTCGCCGTTGTTGTTGTTGTTGTTATTATTATTGTTGTTGTTGTTGCTGCTGTTGTTACTGTTGTTGCTGGCGGGACTGAGACGCTCCCGTTTTACGTTGCTGCTGCTGATGCTAAGCAACTGTTGCTGATGTTGATGATGATGATGATGATTGCTATTGCTACTGTGATTGCTGTTGTTATTATTGCTGCTATTGATGTTGTTGTTGTTGTTGTTGCTGAGCATTGCATTATTGTTGTTGTTGTTGTGCATATTGGCCATGGCCGTTGACTCCAACAGGGCATCCTTGAGCGAATCAATCTGTGCACCCGTCATGTGCAACGGCGACAACTTCTCATGCTTCACCTTTTCCAAATACAATGCAGCGTAGGCGGCGGCAGCAGCACTTGTTGCCGCCGCTGCTGCAGTTGCAGCTGCTGCTGCTGCTGCTGTCGTTGTTGCTGCCGAATAGGGTGACGCGGATGGGGAGACGGTGACGGAGGTGGCTGCTATTGCTGGCGTTACTGCTGCTGCTGCTGTGGCAGTTGTTGTTGTTGCTGCTGTTGGGCTGCTTGCCTCGCACAGCTTCTTGGCGCTATCGATGACCCCGTAGCCGCTTAGCAGCAGCGAACGCTCGCTGAGCATTTTTGCAGTGTTGCCGCTGCTGTTGTTGTTGTTGCCGCCGCTAAGCAACTGTTGCTGCTGGTGCTGTCGCAAATCGCTGGCGAGGCGCTCAAGATGTTTGCGCTTGGTGGCCGCCGCCGCGGGCAATGAATTAAATTGTTGCGCCTGCTCCTCGTTTTGGTGTTTCGTTGGTGTTGCCGTTGTCGCCTTCGCTGGCTTCTGTTGCAGTATGTCGGTGGGCGTGTTACCTGCAAGTGCAACAGACCAAGAGCGTACGTAAGACACAGTGTCAGTGAGAGGGAGAGAGAGAGAGACAGAGACACAGCACGTAGAAGAGCGGAATATATGGCAAAATGTGAATTTTTTGTTGTCATTTTTAGATTTATATTTATGTATTTATGTTGAATTGAATTGACATGCAAATACATTTAATTTATGACACATAAACTCTGATTTATGCAGAAAATTCAAGCTTTAGAAAATTATTCTAATTTTATTAAAATTTTAATTTGCAAGCAAAAAAAAAATGCAGATATTTTTCAGGTTTAGCTTTACTGGTGCAACATATGAAAAGCAATTAAAATCAGTTTTTTTTTGGATGTAGCAACAAGTTGACTTCACCAAATAATACAATTTATTAGTTTGTCTAAATTCTAGGAGAAGGAATTACCCATTTGTCGAGCAGTGCCGTGCACATACAACGCGTCAATTGTGTTAACTAAACAACTCTTTCAGTTAAAAGCTGACTGCACAGAAATGCGAGAGTCCGAAAGCGATTCGGAGTCGGGTTGAGTCGGTTCGGGTTTTGGGGTTTGGTTGTGGGTTCGCATGCAAATCGGCCAAAGGTTAAAATAACTTATAATATGTTAACAAAACCATTGACCTGCAATGTTGAACCCCTAAGCTAATTATCGGGGTGAGCGTCGAGTTCAAAACCGGACAACATACGCAGCAAATGACGACGCACAATAACAATAACAACAACAACAACAACAAAAACAATAACAACAAAAACACCAACAACAATTACAACAACATTTGGCACACATACGGAAACGTTTCGATTCGCAAATTCAAATTTAATTCAGTCTACATTATTCAATTGAAACGGTTAACTTATCTTTATGTCCATATTTGCAATGACTAATTGTTTATACGATGAATTATACTTAAATTAAGTATAAAGAATCGAAAAGAACGCTTTGCAGTCATAATGATTTCCCAGAAAAAAAAACCCCCAAAATATTATATATAAATAAAAATATCAACTTAAACTTAGTCTTGCTGAATCATCAAAGCCAAAGAAATTTGAGAAAACTTCTTTCTTATTTTATTATTATTGCTTAACTAAATACTTAACTTTATTTCATTCAACAATAATATTGCAAAAATATATAAAATAAAATATTTGATGAATTCAAAAAGTTTACAGCTATTTAATTTAATTGACAATTTTGTGAGTTTTGAAGTTTTTGTTAGTTTTTAAGCCCTCATTAATTGGGAAAGTTTTTGAGCAAGTTGGATGAAGTTTCTCTTAAATTAGCATTGGCTAACCAATATGCCCTCTCTATTGAAAGAGTACACACACGAAAACACACACACACATACACAACACACACACACATACACACACTGACCGCAGTGGCATACATTGAACTTTATGGTGCGGTTGAAGCTTCCGTCGCGCACAACGCATAAATTGTTTATTTACATAGCACAAACATTTATTTTCTCTCTATCTCTCTCACACTCACTCTCTGTCTCGCTCTCTCTCTTGCGTATTATCTCTGTCACTGTGTCTCTGACTTTCGACGCACATAAATAATTTAATTGCAAATCAACGGACAAATATTAAAAAGGCAAATACGATTACCAATGAGCCACTGCCAAAACATTGACCTTTAACATGTGGCTGTGTGGGGGGAAGCGGGGGTCTCTACCCATAACTAATAGCCAGGTGTAAATTAACACTAACACACACACACACACACACACATACACACACAGAAAGAGAGAGAGATTGCAGCACGAGCAGCATAAATAATTAAATGAAATATTTACAAGCGAAATTAACAACAATTTGTAGCCGAGTCTCGTTAGGATCATTGGCTAGAATCATTCGACTGGCCATAAGCATCTGTAATCGTAGCCATGTCCCAAGCCCCAGTCGGGCATCTCTCTGGACCCACGTTGGGCAGGCACTGCTCACCCCTGCGGATTGTGCGTGTATCATATTTCTGAGATCGCTGCCACATTACAAAAACTATCTGCATAAATATTTTATACACTAAAACGATTAGTTTTTGTTTTTATTTTTTGCCTGCTGGGCTTATCATAAAATTGAGTTTATCATTTGTTAGCAGTAAAATTAAGTTGATTACTTTCGACTTAAGGAAATGTTTTTTAAAGGGGTTAAAAAAAGCTGAGGACTTGAAAAATACTTTTTAAAAGTCGTAAGCAACTTAGAAAAAAAAAATTTGTTTTTTAAAAGTATTTTTAAGTATTTTTGAAAATTTGCTACAATTTTTTAAAGTACTCAATTTTTTTTAATTTCGACTTAAGGAAATGTTTTTAAAAGAGGGGAAAAAAAGCTGAGTACTTGAAAATACTTTTTAAAAGTAGTAAACAATTTAATAAAAAAAAATCTTGTTTTATAAATGAGAAGAATTTTTAAGTATCTATAAAAATTGTCTACAATTTTTTGACTGATTTTTTTGGTATTGTTTTGCTTATATCAAAATTTAAGGAAAATATGTTAAGCTATTAATTATAGAATTTATATTTTTAAGCTTAACAGGAGGAATAAAACATGATAATACAAAAACACACAAAAAATAAAACAAAAGCTTTTATTTTTAGCATATTTTGTAGCTGCTTTTTTTTTTTAGCCATTTAGACTAACTTTGTTAACTTTGAATTTTATCTACAGAGCTAGTGAAACCACTGTGCCAACATTTTGGGTGCCTTCAATCGAGCAATCGTTGCCATCCCTCCCTCGCCCCCTCCCCCTCCCCCACTGGTCGGTGACCAACATGCCTAGCTGGCTGGTTGCTGGCTGGCTGTTGATTGGCATCGCTTGGTGCCAATGGTGCTAAGTGCCGAATGTCGAATGCCGTCGTCGTGGGGGCAAACAGTAAGCCGAGTTGAGAGGTAAGCAGGAGGGGGTAAAATCTAACGTAGAACGGAGAGAGAGACCGTAAATCGTAAACCGTAGACTTGGCATATAGAGAAGATTGTAAAAACGTAGAGCGACATGCGCCGCAGCAGAAACTGTTGACTTTTCCAGTTGAGGCTTGTGCGGTTTTTTTCTTCTTATTTCTTCATTTTATCATACTAATCGCTTGCATGTGTATTAGTGTTGCGTGTGTGCAGAGTGTGTGTATAAGTGTGTGTGTGTGTGTGAAGTGTGTGATCCGCCGAGTGACAGGCGGCCGCATGTTGGGTCGACAAGTGTCAATAGTACTAATAGACGACGTTGGCAAATACGAGCGGGGCTAGGCTATGCTGGGGCTAGGCTCAGCTCAGCTCAGCTCTGCTCTGCTCCGCTCTGCTCTGCTCGGCTCGGGTTGTGTCTGGGCACGTTCTGTGTTTTAACCGAGAGGTTCTGGAAAAACGAAAACACAACGGTAAAGTTCATTGCCATTTAGCTGCCTGACTGTTTGGGGCACGTCACGCTGCTACCCCTCCGCTAACCGCTCGGCGCTCTTCAGACCCACAACTACTACAATTGGAACGTCACGTTGGCAAACACAGCTGCCGACCCACAGTCGATGTTTATTGTCGTTGTCGCGTTTGTTGTTGTTGACACTATCGTTCGTCATGTGACCAATTTTGAAACAAGTCAAACCTATCTCGAGCCCAGGGCCAAGTACCACAGTTCCTATCACTGCCGTAATTTGATTTCAATTTGATAAATAGTCCGATCTAAGCACAGCTGCTGCCTCAGCATTTTGGTTGGTGTCTAGACTTAATGAGACCTTGGACGACAGAATAAAAGAAAATTAAGAAACTCGATTGTAAAGTGATTTTCAGAGACAGGCCACAAGTTCGAGTCGGGGCGTTAAAATGTGTATAAAACACACACTTACGCACATACACACGCAATTGGCTTATCAGCTTTTGACCTCATTTAAAAGCCAAATAAAACACAAAGCTGGAGAGCAAATAGCGGCCACAACGATTTATGCGAACTTTGAGACGCGTCACATTTATAAATTCAACGCCTTATCAACAACGCAGAGAAAGGGCTGCGGGGCGGGCGGCAGTTAGTAGTTTCAACTTTGAGCTAACAAAAAAATATATATAAAACTATATATGTATATACATATATATATATTTATATATACAACAGTCATAAATACACCTAAGAAAAGATTTGTTGTGTGGGTTGCGCTTTTATTTGTTTTAGTTTACGATTTGATAACCAACGCAACACATAACATAAAATTTAGCTATTTATTTTGAATGTTGTTTGAATATTAACAGATTTTCAACTATCTTATCAAAACTGTGAATTGATTAGCTAGTTTTAATTCCATCAACATAAAAATAAAGCTCTTTATTTTAGTAACCTTTGTTGTTGATTTGTCTTTTTATTTTGTGCCATCCAATTTGGTAGATAAACATTTATTGGGCTCTATCAGCAGCTGCATCTGGTTTAGTTTTTCATTATGCACCCAATTTTGTTGCCATTGTTGTCTTTATTCTTAACGTGATTTTTTTTTATATGTATCTCAAGTGTTCGGTCGCTAGTTCTTTGAGTCGTTATTTGGACTCTTATCGCTCGATGTTTGTCCAAGTGCCAAGTTGAACTATACCAAAACCTAAGTAGTCTATATATATATATATATATAAAGCTGTTTGTCAGCTCTTGTTACTTATAATTGTTATTTTTCTATGCCGTATTTGGTCTTCTTCTTCTTTTTTTTCGTTGTTGTTCTTTATATTTTTTTCAGTGTGTTCTTAATTTTCGTTTGGTCGCATTTTTTTGTAAATCATGTCGCATTTATTAGATCATCAAGGTGTTAAAGATTGTATACCCACACATGTGTGTATTTGGTGTGTGTGTGTGTGTGTGTGTGACGCGTTTCACTGATAATATTTGGTCTTTCTTAGTTTGCCCTCCTCAACTGTTGTTCTTCAATTTATTGTTGATTTTGGACAAGTGCGACACGAGATGCGGTGAAAGTAATTCAAAGTTCATTAGTATCTGATATTCCCATGTATGGCTGTGTGAGTGCGCTTTGACACGCCTACAAAATAAACAAAAATACTCCCCATATTTCATGTTGTATCATTTATCATTTATCAGAGGATGATGTTTGCATAAAACTTATAAAAAAAAACAAAAAAAAAAAAACATTGATACTCATGCAACAACAACAAAATATTTTATCTTTATGATGACAAACATTATGGAACAAAATTTCCATGTAAAAATTTCCAATAAAAATATCAGTAAAAATAAGGAAATAAATGGTTATTCAATGAGTTCAATAAAATTAACTGATTAAGTGAGCAATTCGTATGCCCATTAATAAAATAAACTAATATTATAAACATATCTCTAAAAGATGTTTCTTGCTTTTAGAGATATGTTTTTAATATTAGTTTATATTATTAATGGGCATACAAATTGCTCTATTAAAATAGTTAATTTTTCTTTTAGGGAGTCTTTATTTTATTTATGATATTTGCTAAAATTAAAGTGATACTTTTTATTTTCCATTTTTTTACATTTAACATATTACATAAAAACCAACTCCTACTTTATCCCGCTAGACAAATATATATAATAAAAAATACATATAAATAAAAAATA
This sequence comes from Drosophila multiciliata, assembly GCA_037043605.1. Classification (NCBI taxonomy): domain Eukaryota; kingdom Metazoa; phylum Arthropoda; class Insecta; order Diptera; family Drosophilidae; genus Drosophila; species Drosophila multiciliata. The sequence goes on along the minus strand of JBAMBF010000103.1, from coordinate 647,294 downwards.
CAAACGAAATAGGAAAAGCCAAACAATTTTCGTAATTTTAGGAGCACAAAATTAATACGCATTACTCATAATTAGGATAACACTAAAGTTGTTCATCGATTGGGTCTATAAAACTTTATAAAATAGTGAAAGGTATCTTTAGAACTTATGCCAAGTTCCATCAAGATAGTTTTAAAGCTAATTGATTAGTTTAGCCACAAGCAAGACAGACATGGCCACATCGATTCGGCTATTAATGCTGATCAAGTATATATATATAAGAATTATGGAATACCTTTGCAAACTGCAAAAGAATAAGGCAATTATAAATAATAAGGAAACTATTGGCCATCAAATTTGCATGCACCAGCCATATGAGGTCTGCAATTGAATATAATATAGCCAAGTTCTTGGCCAATTAGAAAGATATCCGTTAGATAGTTGTGGATCTATAAAACGCAGTTCTAAGCTCCAAAATATTCAACTGATATGCAAACTATATAGCTTTTATATATATATATATATATATAAAGATATATATATATGATTATATATTATATGATTATGGTCTGTAGTCAGGCCACGTCACACATAAAGAAACTAATTGCCGAGACTGAAGAAACAAATGTGACGGATTTATGGATATATGTGATGAGCAGCGAGTCGAGTTTAGTGTGAGTTGAGTGATAAAAACTCTACCCGTGTGCAATTAATGAGAAATATAACCAAACAGACAGACAGACGGACGGGCGGACAGACGGACAGAAGGCGCGCGCCAAAAAGCACCACTTAACAGGCAGGCGAAGGAGAAGGAGGAGGTGGTGCAGGTGGGTTGGTGTGGCAGCTCATGTGGGCATAGCGCACACGCGAATCTGCAGCGAAGCAGCAACATTAGACATGCAACTGTTGCAACTGCTGCAACTGCAACAACGAATCTCTCGCTAAATTTATGAACCTGAACCTGGGGGCCAAAGACAAGACAAGACAAGAAAAACAAAAAAAACATAACAAAAAACAAAAAAAAAAAGCTTCAAGTAAAAATCAAATTAAAACCAGAGCAGGCAAGCACGAAAATTTCTAAGGAAATTTCACCCCGTATACGTAGGCAGCAGGCAGCAGGCAGCATGCAACGAATGCGGCAGGCAGCGGCAGCAGAGATGGTGGCAGGCAGGCGAATGACCAAAGCGCATTAAGGCAGCCAAGCGGCCAACCAGAGCAACCAACTAACAACAACTAACAACAACAGCAACAACAACAACAAGCAAACAGCCAAGTGAAAAAACCTGTGCTAATTATTATTTAGTGCAGTTCAGGCAACAGAGCCGCAGAGGCGAGTGCCACAGCTACACTCACAAAAAAAAAACTCATAAACAAAAGCCAAATTATACATAGAAAAAACAATTAAATACGCATATTTATGAAAAAGTAGAAAATATTTTGATGTAGAAAATATTTTGATGTAGAAAATATTTTGATGTATAAAATATAATTTATGCTGCATTTGAAAATTAGTATTTGCAGAACTCAACCATTATTTTTCATAGTTTTACAAAAATAGTTTTAGAAATGTTCATTTCAAACTTTAGAAATATATTTTTAACGCTTCGAATTATCTAAATCTTCGCATAAAATTGTATTCTAGAGAGAAAAAAATATGCGTAAATTTTTTAATTAACATTTTTTCCTAAATTGTAGAAAATTGTAGAGCTCATTTCTATTTCTGCGAGTGTAGCGTTGTGGCACAGCTAGATGCCACAAGAGACACTAGTCTGTAGACCCGGCTCTGCCACAGCAATCTGCACCAATTTAACCAAATAAGGCGCTTTTAGCGGCCAAATGCATTGCATGCAACGCGCAACTTGCTCTGCGATCAAAACGCATTTGCCCAGAGAGAAATCTGCAAGAGTTGAAAGGCCCCTCAAAGCCACAACTTGGGTGTGTGTGGACGATGAACGTATGTGTGTGTGTGTGTGTGTGTGTTGGTGTTGCACCTGTTTTACAGGAATTCAGAATGCAAGCGTCGTCGATAGTAAACTTTAATGCTAATAGTAGTTGTACATCATCAAGCAATGGTCCAAAAATATGCCAGGCACAACAAGTCGAAGGGGAGGGGAGGGGCGTGGTGTGTGTGTGTGTGTGTATGTGTGAGCTAAAAATCAAATTCCATTAAAGCAATTACAAAAAACAGAAGAAAAACAACAACAACAACAAGAATGAATGAACTTCTTCTTTCTCCTTTAGTTTAATTTGAATTTTTACTTAGCCAAGCCAAAATCAAATCAAGTCAACTTCAGTTGGCTCTTTTGCAGTTCCCCGTTCCCCGTTCCCAGTACCAGTTTGTCCAGTTCAAATGGCCGAAGAAGAAGGTGTTAATCATTTATGAATTTCAAAGTTTCAATTTTGCTGACAGGCACCGTTAGTTTCTGCGCTCTTCAACTGTCAACAACTGGAACCGTTTCCTTTCAATCTTGACTTTTTAATCAAATAATTGTTAACTAATGCGAGACCAGAAACTTGATCAAAGTTGAGCTGCAAGCTAAAAAAAAAAAACCCCCAAAGAAAATGCAATTGAAAAGTTGCATGATGATGCATGCCACAGCGTGTGGTCTGTTACCAGTCGTATTAACTTTAAATAATGCTGATAATGTAAAATGATCCACATCGAAATTTATATACTTTGGTAAATACCTTTAAAGGATTTTTGCTTGTTTTTTGGGGAGATCTGAATATTCAAATTTAATAAATTATTTAAAGTAATTACTTTTTTCTTACAAATTTTTTATTGATATATTATTTTATATTAATTAAATACATTAATACTAATATTAATATATTAATACTAATATTAATTATTAATACTCATATAAATATATTAATACTAATATTAAAACTAATTATTAATACTCATATAAATATATTAATACTAATATGAAAATTAATTTATTATATTATTATTAATTGGTCTGGCTTTTCAAAGAATTCGAATAGAACATATAACAAATTCAGTTTTTTTTTTTTGCCTATCCTTACAAATTAAATTTAATAGTAAAGATTGATTAATAAATCAATTCATTTTGCTATATTTAATTATATTCCAAGCCAAGCAGAATTCTTGTTTTTATTGTTTGGTCGCTGCAGGAAAATGTGTTTTGTTAAAGTCAAATTAAATACTCCATTTAAGTTGCTGATCATTTGGCAATTCATTTATTCAGTTTCAACTTATCTCGTGTCTTATAATTCCCAAGTGGTATTAGCCTTTTAAAGGAATTTAAAGCTCACCGCAAAAGTATTTTCGAGCAATAAAAATTGCATTTAATACTCTGTGCAACAAGAGTTATAAGATCTCTTTGTGAAATAAATGTGCTATGGACTTTAAAATCAATCTAAATGCTTGCAACTTTTAGTTGCACACACACACAGACTCTCAGTCCTCTCTGTATACCCAAAAGATGTTATAAAAGGCACACGCCCAAGAAAAAACATAATAAATAAAGAAAAAAAAAGACTGTCAACATTTCGCTGTGGCAATTGACTGTTGCCATAAATTTGGACGCAACAAGAACAAGGCTTGAACTCGATTAAATTTATGTGCCACATGCAACGATTTTGGCCAAGCTCGACTTTCGAAACACATGTTTCTAGCCAGGCAGGCAGCAGGCAGTTAGCCAGCCAGCGATTGAGTTCAAGCAGCGGCTTTTGCTGCTTTATCGCCCAAAAAAATATCAATCAAGTGATTTGGCAGGCGGTTGCAAGTTGACGTTGCAAGCCGCACAGAGACAGAGACAGAAAGAGAGAGAGAGAGAGTAAGTGACAGTCTATAAAGTTCAGAGTTTGTGGCTTTTATCGCTCAACTATGCAGCAAGTTGATAAATGGCACGCGGCAAGCTCTAAGAACGGCAGTGTGGCAAGAGTTGGTGTTTGGGGAGGTGCAGGTGGAGACAGGCAAGTGCCTCATTTAATTGCTGACAAATTTATAGAGCGCTGCGCATTAATTCGCTGCGCCCAAATCACAGAAATGCATTAGCCGCAGAGCAGTAGTTGCAACAACGGGGCAAACAGGCAGCCTCAATGTGCAGCCAAGCTGCCGAACGCTTTCAACTAACGAAAAAAAACAAAAACAACGAAAAAAAAAGAAAGAAAGAAAAGCAAGCATAAGAAAAACCAAAACCAACAACTTGCAACTTGCAAGCTGCAAGTGCAACACGATCTCCGGGGCATTGCTGCTGCTGCTACTACTGCGTTCATTTAATTATCGAATTTAATTAATCTGCACTTGATTTTTTACGCCACAAAGCCGCAGGCGCAAGACACCAAGCTGAGCAGCAGCAACAACAATCTGTATGCCACAACCCCGCCCGCCCCGGCCATCCATCTTTGCGCACTGGCTTAGCTGGTTTTTGATGTTGTTGTTGTTGTTGTTGTTGTTGCTGTTGGCCACAACCTGCGCAACAGTTGGCATTTACAGCCCCTTTCCCCAGTCTCCCTGCTCCCTGCTCCCTTCCCATCATTGACTTTGCTATCAGCCGACAATTGGCAAATTTGTCTTTTTTTTTATATAATTTTGTGCAATTTAGTTTGTTGTCTTTTTCATTCATGAATTTATTAAAGCTTAAATAAAATAAAATATAAATAAAAAATTAAGTTTTTTGCCAAAATAAATCAAAGGAAGCATTTCAGTCTCAGCAGCAAGATTATTTTAGCCATTTCCGATCGATCTTAAAGTCTATAAAAGCTTTTCTAATCTTAGCAGACTTCAAGCAGCTAAATTTTATAATTCTTTATAAAGGAAATCGAAGCTTTTTAGAACTATTAAAAGCTGATGACTTCAATTCTTAAACTTAAAAGAAAAAAATATCCTTTGGATATAGTAAATTGTCAATCAACTACTTTTTATTAATGAATTGTTCTTGTTTTAAGATTTATTATAAACAAAATCAATTTCATATGGGTAACACACTGCGTATACGTTATACATTAAAAGAATTCAGTATTATCAGTTTAAACTTGGCCATAGCTCATATTGTTTATATTAAAGTAAAAAATGCTTTATTTACCCCTTTTATTTGTCCCTTTAGCAATTGTAAATCATATTCTGAACGCAGAAAGGTTCTCTTGATAATCTGGCTTTGCACACATCGTGCACTTGAATACATAGGTGGCATACATTGTAGGGGAGTCATGTATATTATATACTGAGCCACAAGTTGTTGTCGCAGTTATTGTTGTTGTTGTTCTCGTTGCCTTGTGTTCAACAAGTTCAAGCAGTTCAGAACCTTTGCTCGCGAACTTATCGCCGATGTGGCGGCACAAACATACTATACATACATACATATATATATATATATACATATATGTACATATATTTATAAATATATATGTGTATATTTATGTATGCGTGTGTATGTAAGACACTCGACAGCATTGTCAGGTTAGAGTGGCCCAAAAACACTCACACCAAAAATACACCTTCAAATTCAGAAATTGGCTTGTGTTTTTAAAATAATAAACGAGCCATTAAATCGCAGCAAATCTTAAGGAAAATACATTTTGATATATTATTTGATAAATTCTATGCTACAGCAGTTTATATAAGGCAATAAATTATTATCAAAAAGTAAACATTTAAACTAACATAAATAAAATGCCTGTTTAAAAAAGTCAAACTTTCATATATCAATAAAAATGTCAACATGTAAAATTGCTGGAAAGCCCCAAGCATTTTGTGGCAGTGTTGGGTGACCCTTTTTTTGTTTTTTGTTTTGTACATTGGCAAATACAATTGAGCAGTATTTTGATTGTTTCGTAAAGTATTTATAATCAAACAATAGCAACAACAAACACAGAAACAGCAGCAGCTGCAACAACGAAAACAACAACAACAACAACAACAATAGCGACAATCAACAAACGAGCAGCGATGTCGCGCCTGATTATATAAAATAAATATCTTTGACTTGAACTTTTGCTGTGTTGACTGTTCCCATTTTGCCTGTACACACACACATATATATAAATATACAAATATGTATATGTACAAGCATACGTACATATTTAAAAAAAAAACCGAGCAAAAAGTCAAAGCAGCAAAGCGGTCGCCGCGTACAAAATTCAACAGCAGCAGCAAATATCAGCAACAACAAAAACAACAACAGCAGCGGCAAGCTGTCAGGCTACATATGTATAGCACACAGATCAGCCAACAGCTACAGCAACAGCAACAACAAATGTATACACAAACGTCAAAAAAGTCAACTGCGCCGCTGCCATTTGATAAGAGGCCACAAGTGTAAATATAGACGACACCAAAAAACAACAACAACAGCAGCAACAATAACAACAGCAGTAGCAGCAGCAGCAGCGACGACGACGACGCCAACGTCCACGACCGTTGACTGGCCGAGTCAAACGTGGACGCCTCTCTTATGCATATGTAAGTGTGTGTGTGCGTATGCCTGTGCGTGTGTGTGAAAGAGAGCGCAATAAAGAGTAAGCAATCGACGCATTTGCTCTTACGGCCTTTGACGTGCGACACGACGTATGCGCAATACGCTTTCGTTCACACTTTGCATTCACACTCACATTCACAATCGCATTCGCATTGATTGATACTAGAAGAGAATGTGTATTTGTTGTTGCTGTTGTTGTTGTTGCCTTTGTGTCCGCTGCTGTACTTCAGCTTTTGTGCAGTTCAGAAGAGTTCATTTTAGGCATTTTTGTCGTAGCTGTTTTTATATGTATATTCTTCTTCTTTTTTTTTTGGCATGTGCACAAGTGGGTGCGGGTGCGACGACTGCGTGCGTTTGTGTGTGTGGTATGTATATGTGTGTGTATATATATATGTGCCTATACGTGTCACAATACAGTTCAAATTGCCAGCAAATTCGCAAAAGCTCCTTTTTTTCTAAACGCAGGCAAATTGAGTTCGATTTGCTAAACTGGGTCAAATGTGGTAGGGGGAGCTTACTGCTTGTAGTGTTTAAAGTGACAAAAGCTTCGTGAAGAAGAAGAAGCTTTGTTTTTTATAAAGTGAACACAAAAAGGAAGTCAAGTTGAAAACGACCCAAATTATACTTGTATCAAAAAATAATTAAAAATAAAGTCATACAATAAAATGTTAAAGAGGAACGAGAAAATATGATATTGATGGAATAATATTTTTTAAGATATATTTACATCTTTATTAAAGAGTTGCTGCGAGGCGCAGTTAAGTGTAATTTTCTAGATATTTTTTGTTCAATATATTATACACATTTCATAAAGATAACGATGCTGTCAATCAGCTTTCGAAAATGTGTTGAGTCCGTGGCCATATATAGATGGGATCCACCCATTTTAAGTATAGCATACAAAAAGTAATTTTCACGCAAGTGTCAAAAGATAAACGCCGTAATTTATGCAACATAAATGGTCATAATGATGCATGCAACAACAACAGCAACAACAACAACCACTGCTGTAAATGCGACTGCATTGTTTTTGTTGAGTTTGCAACGATGCGATTAAGTGACGCGTGCAGCAGGCAATTTAACAGCTCAATATTTGCATAATAACAGCGTGTGACAACAACAACAATAACAACAACAGCAACAAAAAGTGGCAATATAAAAAAAGTCGTTAAGATGCGCCTCCTTTGCTTTGGCCAAGACAAAAAGCAGCCAATCGATGCAATTCAATTGCAATTGCAACTTTGGGGCACAAAAGAAACTCAAACAAAGGAGCCACAAATATGTGGGTGAATTATGTCGCAAAAGGCAACCCAAGACAAGGAATGGGTATCAGTGCTGAAGTTTGGGGGGAGGCGGTGGGGGCGGACTGCAGTTGGATCATAAATTGCCCTCGGCACAAACGGCGCTCCAATGACGGATTGACAAATCACCGATTCGGGGGAGTTTTGTGACAAATTTATGACAGACTTTTGTCTTCGGCCAAAAATGTGAACGAATGATCATAATGATCATCATAATGACCGCAATGATCGTCATGATCGTAATGAGCATGATTGACGTTGTTTGTGCTCTTGTGGCACGTGAAGACGCGCCAATTATTTATGACTCTGTGGGGCAAAGTAATAATTTGCCAACAATTTCTCAAATGCATGTGGCAAGACAGGAGGAGAAGGAGGAGGCATGATGAACTTGATGATCATCGGTGCTGATATGCAATCATCATAATGAACATGATAATTTGCATTTTAAATGCGCAACAATGTGGCACGTGAAGTCGTATTTTGAATACGTTAAACACTACAAAAAATAATTGCTTCAAATTTACTAACTTAATCTTTTTTTATATTTAGAATACAAGTAGCAAATTTGGTAAATTCAATTTGAAACGAAATTCGTGATTTTAAGTGAAACGTTTTTTATTCAAATTTATTTATTAAGAATTAAATTTGAGTGGAATCTTTTGAGATAGTATTTTGGATAATACAAAATTTATATAATTTTGTAGTTTATTTTTGAAACAATATTAGCAAAATGTTGTTTGCAAATTAAATAAAATAATTTTTGATACATTTTTAATGGAAATAACTTATTGTATTTTTATTGTTTGAAGACTTCTTTTCTTAAACATGTTTACTGAGTGTTTTTGTAAAAAAAAAATAGCTCACCTAAAAATAGTTAAGGGTAAAAATTATAAAAAAAATCAAACAAATAAAAATTATTTATGATTTTTTTTATATTTTATAAAATAAATATAAATTTACAAAAATTTCCCAGAATAAATATCTCAAACTATTCAAAATCGATTGCAAGTTTTTTTCGCTGTGTACAAAAATAAAAAGCCAAGTCCAAAGACGATGGCATCTTTTGGCCATTTGAATACCGAACGAAGACGAAGCGAAACGTGGCGCAAAGACGGACAGACGGACGCACGTTTGTTGCATGTGGCATAAAGCACTCTGCACGCGGTGACGTCTCCTGTCCATAGACACACACACACACACACACACACACAGGTCTCAGCTCGACTCTCGACGACTGTCGAGTGTCTCTTGTCTCTTGTCTCTTGTCTCGTGTCTCTCGACTACTCTCGACTCTTGAGACTCCAAAGGAGTCGCCTTATTTGGCTGTGCCCCAAAAGATCGTCTTTCTTCGTCTTCCTCCTCTTTGAGTACGTTTACATTTTCCCTGAATCGCTCAGCCATACAAATTTGTCACACGAAATTGGTGTTTGTGACAAATCGGGTAAGAGCGGGATGGGGATAGAGTGGGAGTTGGGAGGTGTGTTGGGGTGGCGGGGAAGGGGTAAGAGGGAGGATGGTGTTGTGACAAGTGATTGAACTATTATACGCTGCATATATGGAATGCTTTGGGTATAATAAGTGTTTATGCACTCGGCTCATATGCATTTTTGTACAGTTAGCCTGGCCAAAAGAATGCCTCGAAATGTTTATTTAATTTGAGTTTGGCTCAGTTCGAATTCGATTGAAGTGAATGTCAAATGACTTAAAGAAAGTTATGCAAGAAGCCAAATAAATCGGCTTTTTTATGCATATATCTTTATTGGCATCCATAAAAGTAGAGTGCAATTTTTATATGCAAATAATTTGGCTTTTTTTAACCAGTTTGTGTTTAGATTTTACGCTCTGTTTATTATCCGTTGAATTTATAATTTATAAAAATAATTATTTTATTTTTATAATAAAAACATATATATATATATATATATAACTGTAAAAATGTATGCATTTATTACAAATGTTTATTGCACTTAATCATGAACTATAAAGATATCAACTATACAACTAAAAAGTATAATTAATCTTATTTTATATGTCTTTTTTTTTTTTTGTTTAGTTCAAGTATGGCTACAGTAAAACTATGGCTACACAAAAAAGAAAGTTTTTTTCAGGATTTATAGCTTTTGTAGAGTGGTAATTAATTGTTATTATTACTATTATTATTATTATTAATGATAATCCTAGATTTATACTTTAAGTGTACCAATTATTCTGCTATGAATTTATTACGGATCCACGTTTACAGATAAAATTCAACTGATCTTCAGAGATGCAGCTCAGCTTGGAAAGATTATTGGATTTGTTTATGTTTATAGATCGAGTTATTAGTTCTGCAATCAGATCAGAGACTATCTTAAAGATAAGCTAAAGCACAACTTGTCGTGTTGCACTCACTCCAACACACTGCTTGCCTCATTTTGCATCTCTTTGGTAATTTAGTGCCACAAAGTCCACAAAACTTCCCAAGATGCCGACTAATTGAGACATCTAAAGTCTGTGGCACGGTAGGCGGGGGGGAGGTGTGGTTGAGTGAGCCTACCTCTCCACCACTGCTATGGTTCTGAATAAGTAAACATTAAAACACACACACACACACACACAAGTGTAAAAAGTGCATAAAGCGCCAGACGATGTCAGCACAAAAAACGGCTGCAGATCATTGCAAACTGCTGCTGCTAAAAAAAAAGAGAAGAAAACCCTTTCAAACGCAAAACTATAGAAATCTGAAAGATTCTCCTTGCTGCTGGCAACCGTTGAGCCACATGCAGCATGCCGCATGCCGCTTGCCGTTTGCCACACGCCCCACACTCCAGACATAAAATCAGCAACAATTTAATAGCAATTTTACAACGTGTGCACTTCAAGAATCTCCCCCCTCCCTCTCTCTCTCTTCCCCTTTTTCTCTCATATTTCAAGCCAAGATATTCCAAGCAAACATCTTCAGTTTTAGCCACAGCTTCCACAGCTGTTAATGAAGATTTGATGTTGGCTAATTCTTTTCTTTTAGTTACTCTAACTTGCGGATCATCTTCGCTGTTACATTAAAGACCCCTCTTAAGATTAAAGCTGTTTCAAATATAATTTCTAAAAAATGCCAATCATATTTGCATAACTATTTTTCAACATTATTTTTTATCTTATTATTATTTTATGCCACAACAATTTAAGAGTATTTCAGTTCTGTCATTTTGGCAGCAAAATTTTCAATCGTATATTTTTCACTTTTTTGTGTTGTAATTTCAGGATTTGTGCAGGAAGTGAAGACTTCATTTAATGGCAGCTGCGACTGGCTAATCCCGAAACTCTTAAAGAAGCTGTCATATCAACTGGTCGAGGGGCAGCCGAGGGGGAGGGGAGGGGGCAGCAACAGGTCGTTAAAGTGCGCAAGTGAAAAGTTCATTAGGCGAGTCATAAAAGAAATTAAAATAAAAGAAGACAACTAAGCAAAAATGTTCGACGTGTCAAATATTCAATTTGTAATTATGGCCAACGTTTCAAAATTTTTGACCAAAAAAACAACAGGGGAAAAAAAGAGGAAACCAAACAAAAAACCCATCTAAATTCCGCAGCAACTGTCATACGAACATTGACCTCTCCCCCCTCCACCTCCTTCTACACTCCTCTGGGGATGGGGATGGAGGTGGAGATGGAGGTGCAGCGGCGGGGCACTTAACTCACACACAAAATTGGTAGCTTGGGTTTGCGTACGTGATCGAATAATGAATAACTTTCAAATTGAATGATCAAACACGACCAAAAAACTTCGAATAAACCAAACTCAGACTGCCTCCGAGAGAATTTTTTGTTGTTGTTGTTGTTGTTGTTGTTGTTGTTGTTGTTGTTGCTGCTGTTATGGCTGTCTGGGTGTCATAAAGCTGGCGAGGCCAGCATAGAAAAAAAAAAAAAAAAACTAAGAATACAAATAATAAAAACCTGGCCAAAAGCTGTTAGAGCCGCGTTTGATTTTTTTTGGTGTTAAGTTGGCGCGTAGAGCGTTATTTTTTTTTTAGGGTCACGAGCAACGTGAAGGTGGCAAATAGTAAAAATAATATTCCAATAAAAAAAAACACAAATCATATAGCAGCAAATACATAAAATACTTGCAAAGAAATAAAATATTTATTTAAAGTACTGTAGCTAAAATCTTTGTTCAAAATAACTATTAAAATCTTGATAAGAATCGATCCTTATAACGATCATTATGGTCTTAAGGCTTAATAAAAATATATTGATAGTTGATGCTGACAAATTTGCCAATAACTTTCTTTTTAATCATATCTTTAGTTGCTTTTTCTGGAGATAGATTCTGGAAGCTTTGGTAAAAATCAAATCTTCAGTTATATTATAATTCTTATAATACATTGGGGAAAACGACAGATGCTAAAATCTTTGATCCAAATCGAAAACTATAACGATATTATATATAATATATATATATAATTCTTTATCACTGATTCTAAAAATTTTGCATTGCAAATACATTTAAAGATTTACTAAAAATAGTTAGGGACATTTCGCCCACGAGATACGAATTATGTTTACATAAAAACTAAAAAAAAAAATACATGAACTGTCATAAAAAAAAACCCCGTAAACATTAGTATAAAATTAGAAGGAAAAAAATAAAAATTACTGAAATCTATTCGAGTTGCTTTTAGCTCAATTAGTACGTGCGATTTCCTGACATGTGCGCCTCATAATAAACTCTTTATTTATGTTAATTTTAAAGCAACACATTTTTTTTATTTGTATTTAAAGATCTTTTGGCAGCTTCATACAAAAGAAAAGAACTTGAATCTTTTGTCAGTTACTTTCTGCAATTTGTTGGGGTCGTAAAAGGCCTCACCTTTGGAGGTTCTTGTTGGCACCGCACCCTCTACTCGACTCCCCTGCCCTTCTCCTCCCCCCACCACATCCCATACACTCTTTATATACACTGAGAAATGTTAATAAGCAGTTGGCATTTTGAGCAAGCGGAACATTTTGGAGACACACATACAAAGAGAGCGACGGGAACAGGGACGGGGACAGCGACGCAGACGCAGACTGCTCTGCTGCCTGTTCACATATTCTATGCAAGCCTCTCAGCTTCTCTACCTCACTCTGTCTCTATCGCACTCTCGTTCTTACTCGTTCTATCTCTGTCACACTCTATCTCTCTTTCTGTTATTCAGTCTGTTTCGATTTGCCAATTCTCATCAATATTTTGAGCACGTTGCGACATTTTGTCAATATCTGCGCCAATGATCAACGTATATGAAGGCAACCTCCCCCCGCAGTTCAACATACGCCCCCCTTTGTCCAGCAGCCTAACTCACCTCTCGCTGCCCACACTTTATCGTCATGTTTGAGACGCGTGAGTCGTTCAATGATTCTTTTTTAATTGAATTCTAAAAACGTTGTCAATTCTTCTTTGTTGTTGTTGGGGCGCTACGCGTTGGTATCTACATATGGAGAGGTATGTGTGTGTGTGTGTGTATATATATACATAAATGTAGTTTAAGGTATGAGGTATTTTGTTATAGGGTATAGGGTATTTTTTTATGTATGTCTCTCAGCTCAAAGAGCGCAAGAGAAGTCAGCCTTGTTGTTGTTGTCGTTGTACATTATCAGACTTAAAGCAAGTTGATGGGCAAGACTTTATTATTGCTGTTGTTGTTTTTGTTGTTGTTGTTGCTTTATTTAATTTTATTTTTTAGCGCGCTCTTGGACTTGACAATTACACGGCTATTTTTTATGTGCTTGTTGTTGCTGGCTACTTTTTTTTATTTTCAATGACGTTCGTTAAATTTGTTACAGTCATGGTTAACATACATACACACAGAGACAACCACACACACATGTGTAAAATATGATGAGCGCCCTGAAGTTTTTTTTTTTTCTTTACACCCGCCTTGTTTAATGTTTATAATTTATTATTACTCTTTTTTTTATTATTATTTCTAACAAACGGCAGCAGTTCAAGTTCAATTGTTAATGTAAAAAGCTACTCACAAAGCTTAACGCCATTAATATTGTTTTTTCTTTTTATTTTATTTTTTTATTTTGATTTTTTCATTATTGGCATAATGTAAAAAACCAAAGAAAAAAAACCACACATTGCTGGTAAAGAAAAGCAGAACACTTGTAACTAAAAGTCACATTTTTTTCAGTGAAGAGTGAACATTTAATTAATGTCAATTATTATTCAATTAGAGCGCACCTCCAAAGGTCATCGAAATTAATGAACTTTTGACTCTGCCACAAACACGGCGGCAAACTCTTTAATGTTCACAGTTAAGCACAACGAAATTCAGTAGAAAGCAAATATCTAAAATACAAATAGCAAATCATCAACTTCAAATATAACAAATGATATTTGAATAGAAAAGAAAATTATTAAAGTTGTGGAGAGTTTCTAGTTTCTTGTGCGCATCTCACAATGAATCACCTCTCATTATCGAATGGCTTCTGCTATGCACACAATCTAATTAATTATTCAATTATTTACCAATTTCATAAGTAATGCTCCTCTATGCAGAGTTGCATGCGGCAGCTTCCAAGTCAAACATTAGTCAAATTGACTTCGCAAAAACATTGATAACATTAAATTTTGCACATATTAATTACATTTTTTTTATGTTTTGGTTCATTTTCTTGTTTTCTTAATTTACTATATCTTTAAATTATTTCTCAGCTTTTCTTATTTTTTCCTGTGTTCAAAATCTTTCTTGACAAACTTTAATTATGTATGTTTAAATTTAAAATGGCTAAGTTTTCATTAAGTTTTATATATAGAACGCTTTCTTAATGTGGATATTTATACACTACACATTTTTCTGTATTTGGGAGTGTAATGGAACTTTGTTTATGGTTTTTCAAAAAAATTCCCTTTACGACCCATCACACAAAGTATGCTAGAAAATAGTTTAATAAAAAGCTTTTGTCAACGCATTACAAAATAATGCAGAATGTAGAACCGAATACGTAATGGGGTCCCTTCGCTGCTGGGCTGCTACAAACAAAGGAAGTGATGCAACGAGGCAACGAGGCAACTAGGACACGAAAGCTTTCTAATGCTTTGCTTAGCCAGAGATCTGCTGCAGCAATTCAAAGGCTGACCTTAATGATGAATGAGTTAACGACAATGGGTTATAAAGCTAAACCTTTGACAAAAAAAAAACACAAAGCAGCAAAACGCCCAGGAATGCCAAAACAAACAATAAACATAACTCAAGACGAAAAAAATAAAAATAAAAAGTGTCAACGTCAGGTGAGACGACGTCGACTCATTATTAATGTGGCTCAGTTGAGGCTGATGAATAAACGTCAACGGTAGACGCAACTTCCACTCCACTCCCAAACTCTGCGCGCGCTCTCAGCGTACAAAAGGCGCGGGCGTCGCTGCTTTTGGGTGACAATGGCGGCTGCGGCGGCGGCAGACTCAAGAGAGCAAAAAGCAATTGCAAAAAGCATTAGCAAAAAGCAATAGCAATGCAATAACTACAGTCAAAGCAGAATGTATGTAAGTGTGTGTATATGCTTTATTTGCGTTGGCTGTGACCGCGACGCGTATAATTTACACGTTTTGCTCATTTGCGATTCTATGGGCGCGCAGCCTGAAACAAAACACAAATGAATTAAAATCACACACACAAATATACACACGCAAGGGCAGAGCGAGTGAGAGAGAGAAACACACTCAAAGCAAATCGAGTGAAATTCCAACAAGTGGCATAATTGCGCCCTGCGGCGGCTACCGTGCGGCCATCGATATTAAATAGAGAGAGAGAGGGAGCAAGAGAACGAGAGGAGTCAGGGCATAAAAATCGCAAATCATAACTACAACAAACTACAAACAATAAATAAGTGCATGGCAGGCAAAGATAAAGAGCGAAAGAGCAACAAGTGTGCGTGTCTCAAGTCGTTTAACTGCCATTGCCGCCGTCGTCGTAGCTGCTGCTACTGCGGCCGAGTGCAAAGTTGAGCAGACATAATGAACGAGGACGCGTAAGGTGAAGGAGACGACAGAAGGCAACTGCGGCTGCGACTGCGCAGTCGTCATCAACAACTGCACGCAACGGCAAATAAAAAAATAAAAATAAAAAAGTATCATTGCGCTGCAGATGCTCTTTTTGCTTAAGAGACGCAGCTGCATAAGAAATGCGTTGTTAAATTAGAGAACATTAGTTTTATGTTATAATTGAGCGTTGAGCGAGTGATTGAGTAAAAGTTGACGACTTGGTTACTAAAAAGTCCAGCTAATGAAAAATCAAGCAGTGCTTAGAGTAAATTATTTATCACTATAAGAAAATCGTTAATATGTTGTAATAAATAAATTAATATCTTAAATAAACAAACAAGTAAATGGCAAAATTTAATATACCATTTTTTTTTATAAACAATTACATTTTGAATATATTTAGTGTTTAAAACTTATTTACAAATAGTAAGCCACAATTACTTTATAAAAAATTAAGGAGTTAATTGCTTATACAAAAATATCACTTTTATTTGCGGTACATGTTTGTATTAATGCCGTTGTTTACAAGCTATTTAATAGCCGAATAGAAACCCAAGCTCAAAGTGTATAACAAATTCGACATAAATACATAGACTTATGATATATATGTAGGTGTATGTGTATGTATTTTTTCTTGCCTGACTGCAGTTCTCCATTCTCAGTTCTCAGAGTCTGCTCAGCAGTTGCAGACAAGTCAACATTCCATGGCCATTTGCAGGGCATAAGTTCGCGTCAAAGGTTTCGAGTAAGGTAAGGTAAATAAATAAAACAACAACAACAACAACAAAGTACAGAGTGCCAAAGAGTGAAGCGCAACAAGCGACAAAAACAACAGCAACAATATCAACAACAACAATAACAGCAACGACAGACAAAGGTTATAAATGCAGCGCTGCTCATATTGATATTGTATAAGTGCTTGTTGTTGTTGTATTAGCCTTAAGAAAGCGTGTGAGGGGTGCCAGGAAGGAGGGAAGACTCTCAGTCGGGTCGCTTCTGTTTCTTCTTTCTGCACCTTCTGTGTTTCAGCCCGAATCGCAGCGCCGACTCGTTTTGCATTTTAATTTTACTTCTGCTTGTGTTTTTTTTTCTGTTTTCTTTCTTAATCATCATCATCATCATCGCGATCGTGATCATGATCGTCATCGTTGCATGCTTGTTTATTCTTTTTATACTTTATTTTTGATTATTTTAATTTTAAAGCCGCGCAAACGTTGTGTTTTTTTTTATCGTCTTCCTCAACTGTGCGTGTGCGTGTGTACTTGTGTGTGCGTGTACGTGTGTGTGTTGCCTTATTTGAGGAGCCGGTCAAATTCAAGTCGAGTCCCAAGACGCATTCAAATTTTTGTGGCATTTTTTTCGGGGCGTCCCCCTCTCGGCGTACATAAAGAGGTGCTTTGTTTTAATGAAAATTTGCATGCTGAATGCTTAATTTTGCCAGCACTTTACTTGGGAGTGGCACCGATTTGGTTTCTTTACCCTTTTGTATTCCTTTTTTTTTTGGTTTAGTGTTTTCTGGTCATAAGGTTGTGAACGTTTCCAAAATAAAAATAAAGCCACAGCTGCATAAGTATTGGTGAGCTTTTCAAAGTTTAAACGAAACAGGGTTTAAACTCAAGAAAAACTTTCTGTTATCAGTCGATTTGTATTTAAAAACATATTTTATAATTTTTTATAACTTTTATCTAATAGTTATTACATTTTTGTGCTTCCTCAAAATAACTTAATAAAATTTCAATATTATTAAAAACTGCAAATAATAGATAATTTCAAGAACACTTCTTAGTATTCAAAAATATAATACAATATAAGTTCTGTTGTGAAGAGCTATAAAAATCATTGTGTTGCATCAGATAATATATAATATAAAATTAAAACTAATTAATTTGCGTTTTAGGAAATAAATAAACAGATTAATGTTAAGTTGGCAAAACTCAACACAATTTGCCTTTTACTTTTCGTGTGGAAGTATTCTCATTCTCGTTTGGGATTTGTGTGACTGGTTCGAGATCAGAAAGAGCTACACAAAAGTCAAAGGTGAGTGCCATGACATCATCATTATGATTATAATAATCATGAGCATTCGAAGCGGCTGCAATTTGGCTGAATTCCAATTCAATTTGCATATATATAAAAACTTAAACTAAGCAAATGAAATACGAATGTCAGAAGAAAATTGGTAAATATCTGTGAGAGTTCAGAAAATACATTTGACGGTTTTCTTTTCTTGTGCAGTGGCCACAAAAAGTAAGCAAACTGACCCAACAAACAATATAAGTTGGTCGGTGGAACCTCGACAAAGGAATACTAACAAAAAAAAACACAAACAAACAAATAAACAAAAAACCAAATGAGAAATAAATACAACAAAAGCAAAAACAAAGGCGTAAGGCGATAGTTGAACTTTCAACACCTAGTTTTATACCCTGTACTATGAACAACTCGTTTTAACCAGGGTATATTGAAGAAGTGTAGATGATGTGCAACAGTTGGTAAATATTAAGAGTAAAAATATTTAATTGAGCAAATTCAGCAACTTGATCTCTAAACAATTAAAAATAAAAATTGGGAATACAAATAACATCTTGTAAAAGAATTCTATTTTAGGACTGTTTGTAAATATTTCAAGTATTTTTGAACAATTTGATATTTTTTAGTCAAAATCATGGTAGATTAATTCTTTAAAGGTTTGCAGTAGTTTAGTTTAATTATTTGTACAAACAATTAAATGTTTACAAAATTATATATCAAATTAAAAGAAAAAAAAAAAATGGAAGAACAAATTACGATTTTATATTTAAAGTTTTTCTGATATTTATCAAAAATATATATGAATAGAAACTTTAAAAAATTGTAGTTGTATCGAGGGTATTTCCATTTCGATTTGAAAACTTGGACACTTGTGTCGTGTTTCAGTTTGGGGTCTCTGGGTCTGGTCTGGTGTTGGTCTAGCTCAATATGCATTGTTGTTATTGTCTATGGAGGCAGTTAAATGAATGCGATAAATGCTGCTTAGACAACGGAGACAAGCGACAACAGAAGTGGAGTCACAGAAGTAGCGATGAAGAGTGGGGCTATGGGCGGGAGTAGGCGTGTCTCACTTACCGGAATAACACCAGGCTGGCCATACTACTGTTGTCTCGGTATCAATTTCCTTCATTATGGTGGGCTCAACATATTGTCAAAACCACACCGCACCGATTCGATTTGTTTCTTATTGTTGTTGTTGTTGTTGGTGTCTCTCTGTCCCGCTCCTGTTGCGTATCCGGAAATAAACAAAAGAAATGCGAAAGGAAAAACGTTAGAAAGAGCAAGAAAATAAGTGGACTACAGTTATTAAGTTATTTGAATGCATTTTTTGCAGTCATCATTGCTGCTTTTTTTTTGCTTCTTTTCTCTTTTCCTCCTAGTTTGTTTTCTTATACCCTGCACAAATTGAAGGTTGGTTAAAAGGGAGTATAAGAGAGCATGCAAGATCAGCAACAAAAATAGAGTAGATTTAGTCATGCCCATTTATAGATTGGCCGAACTTAGGAATTAAGATAAGCAGATCAGGTTTGTTTCGTGTTACCGATCGCGTTTCTCGTTTTACGATAATCGATATAGATCGCTTAGCGATAGCACCAAATGCCACAATTGGAAAAATATATCTTTTTTATCGGGTTTGTTTATAAATTGAACCCATTTAATGTACATAATATTAGCTGTAATTTTATCAAAATTAATTTTTCTTTTTTGGTAATTTTCAACATGTTTTGAACATCTAAGAATAATTGTCAGTTAAACACTTGTGTTCACAGGGTAACTACTAGTCGAGCTGTTTTGACTAAAGCATTGTTTTTTTCTGTTTGGTATTTTGTTTGACCAATTTTTCAATTATGCTCGCGCAACAACAGGTTGTTGGCCATTTTATGTCGCTAATTTGTCTTTGAATTTGTGGTGTTGTTGATATTGTTTTTGTTGTTCTTGTTGTTGTCATTTAAACTAAAATTGTTTGCGTTAATGTCTTCATGTGTTTAGTGTAGCTTTTTAATATGACTCGAGGCATGCATCTGTCTTCAACAAACCAAGCAGCCAACAAGAAAAACAGTCAGTTGGGTGTTTCTTTAATTAATTAACCTGTTGTCTAAAAACAACTGTTTTTCAAATACCCTGTAGACGTGCTTATTTTGTGAAGATGTATGCATTCACATATGTATTTAATAATTTATAAAATGATTTAAAATTAGGTGCAAGTGATTTTTATAAACCAAATTTTAAAACAATATTTAAAAATACGAATATGAAGAAACATATTATAACAATATTTTCTGTATTAATTATACAACTTAAATTTCTTTGAGAATATGAAGAACATTATGAAGACATACGTTTCACGATCAACTCCGCATTTTAAAACTCTTTTAATCCGTTTTGAATTCGTTAAACTTATTTTGCATTTAGTTTGTGAAGACATGAATATTTTTTACCATTTAAAAAACTCATTTTAAACAGATTTACCAAATATTTTGGAGATGTTTAGACAATTTTATTTTGTTTAAGTTTCAGAAAGCAAATATATCAACTTTTGTTTAGTAATTTAAAACTTAAAAAAAATGTTTAACTGGTGAGCTAACCGCTCTGTTAACCGAATTTTTCAGTTCTCATTTCCCTAACATTTTAATTTACAGGGTAAACAGCTAGTATAATTACCATAAGTTCAAATATAAACTTTGCTTATCGGGTTTCTTGCTTTTAAATTAAATGGCATTTAATGTTGTCAAATTAATTTTAACACAAACTGAATTTTCGCATGCCAAAAAAAGGCAATCCAAAATACAACAACCAGCTAACAGATAAGAAATTAGCTTGCAATCGACGATTTGTGTTTTGTGTTTAGGATTTTGCTGGATATTTAAAGATCTTCAAGCTAACAACAATCAAGTCAAAAGAGTCTTGAATATCGATCATTAAATATAATGGAATAAAGAGGTGCGAACTCTTATTGAAGTTGAGTTAAGTTTAAGGTCGCGATTGGCTGAGAAATATTGAAACCGCTTTTTGCACTTCAGGTTTACCTTTTTGTTTTGATTGTTTTATATTTGATTTCAATTTATATATATTTCATTAATTTATGTCGATTGTTTCACTTTGATTGCCGCCAACGACTTTTATTGTTGTTGATATTTTTGTTGCTGCTGCTGTCAATTTGTCATTCCAATTAACAAAAACCGCGAAAGCAAAACTTTTGTTTTTTTTTCTTTTGGCAAGTTTAATTTTTTTTGTTATTATTTTCGTTGTTATTACACATAATTATTTTTTTTTGTATAAAATCACCTCTTTACGTATTTATTTTTATTTTTTATGGTTTGCATTTTCTGGATGCGTTTGTTTTGTTAGTTTTCCGCTGCAATTTGCAATTTTTTGTTTAAATGTTGTTACTGTGTTTCCGCTCCCAAAAAAATGTATTTTTAAATAATCACATTTTTTGTTTCTTCGTTTTTGTTGATTTTTTTTTAATGAACAACACACGCGTTGAATTTAATTTGTTGTTGTTGCTTTGTACACAAATACATAAATATTTCTTTCAATGCATAATTTTTTGGTCAAGTGAATTTATATTTTGTATTTGATAATTTGTTAAGCTGTCGCTGTGACCTTTAAAAATTGCTCGATTCCTATGAAAGAACTTCAGTTGGCATTCACTTTTCGACTGATTTGCATTTCACATTTGCACGTTTGTGCTGCTAATTAATATTGTGTATCTCAAAGATACATTTTCGGCTATGCTTTTGTTTAAAATTGAAATTTAACAGTTTTAAATTTTTAGCTTATTTATTGCTTGTTACGTGAATTTTGACATTTGAAAGCAGATTTCTATGCTTCGTCTTCTTCTGCTTTTGTTATGTCGCCCAACACGTGCAGCTTTGTTGCACAAACAAACACACACACACAGGTAAGTATGTATAACTGTAACTGTTAACTGGAATGGAATCGCTTAATCCTTAATCTCTTCTGAGCTGCGCGTTTGACGCACGCTGAATTTGCACGTTGCACGCTTGTTATTTTTTCTTTGTTAGAAATTTGTGGCTGGGTTTATCTGCACTGGAAAAGTTGAATTATTTTTTGTTGTTTAAGAGCGCCCGCGCTTTTGCATACGAGTTACCGAAAAAAAGGTTGCGATCAAGCGATTTGAGCTTCCTCGGTTTTTCTATTTTTTATGCTTGTTGTTGCTGTTGCCATTTAGCGCGAGCGCAATTCGCACGACTCGCAACGCAAACGGGCACGTACTGAGAATGAAAGCCGAAGCGGCTCCACTTTGGAGCCGCGGCTCAACACGTGTGTACACCAACACCAACAAACACATGCAAACAGCAGCAAGAAAGAGAGTGAGCGAACTAGCGGACTACAAGAGTGCGGCTAAACAAAGAGCCGGCGCAGGCAAAGAGTGCGCATTAAGCTTTATCAGTTGGCTCGAGCGCTCTCTTACTTTAGCGCACGCTCTCTTGCTCTTACTCTCTGTTTGTCACACGCTCTTTCGGTTGGATTAGACGTGCAGTGCGCAGCTGAAAAGGGTTCAATGAAGGTCAGCTGGTTCAGAGTTCAATCGCAGCCACACACACAAAAATAAAAGAGCAACTTGCAGCAATGCATGCGTGAGTGTGTGTGTGTTTGTGTGTGTGCGTAACTTGCTGTAACTGTTTCGCTTTTGTCCATTTGATACTTTAGCCTCGTCTGTCAATCGTTGTTGTTTGTTGCACTTTTCCTATTGCCCAGTTGTTGTTCGGCGAAAAAAAACACAAAACAGCTGCATATTAATTGCACAGCGTTCTAATGAAAAAACCTGTCCTGGCTAACAAAATAATATCCATATATATATATATATATATATATATATATTTATATTTATATAGGGGTAATTCAATACAAGTCGATATCATTTGATATCGCAACGACCTAAACAACCTTTACAAATGAAGGAAAGCCAAACAACAAAATTAAAATGAAATTAAATAAAACATATAAAACGCACGTCAAAAGACGCAGCAAAAATAAATACATATATGCATTCACATATGTGTGTGTATGTATCTTGGCCCATAGGCCAGTCGCCAAGAGATACAGCTACAGATACAGATACTGTGATACAGATACAGATACAGATTGAGATTCAGATACAAATGCGCCGCACACTTAACCCAAACGAGACCAAAAGCGAACCGACGACCAAAACGACGACCGAGCGACCTGAAATATTTTTAGAACTGCGACGGCTGCGTCGGCAGCGACTGCAAATCGGCCGCAACTGCGACGCGTCGCAATGGCATGCATATATTGTAGGATATAACCCCAACAAACCCCCTCTCCCAATCCATCCACGCTTTGACCACCCCACCACCACCCAGTCTTCCCCCCTCTCAAAGTGCCCAGGGGTTGCGCCTTTTGCTGGGACAACATTTTGACAGGGAGCAGAAAGAGAGAGAGAGAGAACAAAAAAAGAAAGAGAGCGAAAGATAGAGAAAGAGGGCAAGAGAGAGAGAGAGAGCGGGACAGGCAACGAGTGAGGTCAGAAGGTCTGTGATCTTTTTCAGGCGAACTGCAGCAAGCAAGCAAGCAAAAAGCAAAAGGCGCAACAAATGCGACTAAAAGGCAAATAAAAGCGACACATGCCACATGCCGAAAAGAACAAAAAAAAAAACACGCCAAACAAAACAAATTCTTATAAGAAAGTGCGCTTTCTGTTGATGTTCCCCAAAGCAATTTCTTCAGTCTTGTTAAAATTGATAGAAAATAAATGCTTTTGAGATACGAATTTTGAAAAGCTGCTTAATAATTTGATAAAAAGAAGATTAAAGGTATATAAATATTACTAAATTTTAATTTTATTAAATTAAAACAAAATTAGAACTGTTATAATCAAATATTAGTTGCAGTTTTGTAAATTGTAAAAATATACATCATTTGTTGTGAAAAGACTCTTTTGAACGATTCTTTAATCATTTAAATAAATACATTTTACGCAGAATATTAAAAAGGCTTTAATAAATATGTTTGTAGAGACTTTTATTTCTAGAGCCAACCAGCCTAACTGAACTATTAATATGATCAATTAACCAAGGTACAAATACGCCCGATTATTTATTTTTGAGAATTTACTTTGAATTTTGAAACATCGTGTCAAGAACATATTTATACCCTTAAAGAAACCATTATAATTTTGTCTTGATTTTTGTAACGCTTTGAAGTATACGTCGCTGAGTCTACAAATTAAATATAAATTCTTGAACATATTTGTCTGATTCAAATTCAAATTTAACTTGCTACAAATTGTTTGAAATATCCGTTTCTTCGCTATAGGCGAGTTGGAGCCAGATCGGATCAGATCGCTATATCATATAGCTGCCAGTAGAACAATTATTGCGTGGATAAAAATCTATTTTGCTTGCCCAGATATCCAAACACAAAAGCTTCATTATTTTCCTAAAAGTTTGTTTTCCGCAGATTGAATCTATTTTGCAAGGGTATGTGGAATTCGGCATGTCTAAATTAGCATTTCTTACTTGTTTTTTATATATTTCAGATTTTTAATGTGTTGGATCAACATATTTAAACACCGAAAGAGTACATATATATATATATATATATATATATATGAGTGTATATATATGTGTGTGTGTGTGTGTACTTTGCTGGCCAGGCAGAGCCAAAAAGTCAAATGACAAGACGCAAAAAGAAACCAACCGCAGAGGGTAAATATGTTGCCTGAGGTGCATATACGAATATATGTATGTATATAGATATATATATATATATATATATATGTGAGCGACATACACGCAGCACATCAATGAATCAAAAATACAAGATATACAAGAAGAAGATGGAGCAAGCATCAGTCAGAGTAAAGAGCAAGGTGAGAGGGCGAAGCATCTTATTTGTTTTTTTTTCTTATTTGACGTTGACAACTCGGCCGAACAGCACCCAAAAGGTGACTGTGTGTGTGTGCGTGTGTGTGGGACGAACTTCAGTGTTGCAAAAATAAGAAAAATGAATATCAGTGAGTAGAAGAAGAAAACAAATACATCAACAACAAGCAGGCCAGCAGCAGCAGGCAGGCAAAAAGCGTGTTGCGGCTTTATAATTTATTTTTGCTGCAGTTCACAATTGACTCGTTGGCCTACACACCTCAAAACGTGGCAACAAGCGTCCCGCAGCAGCCACAATATTTTCATGTCAGACTTTTGGTCAATCATTTAAAAAAAGAAGCCAGTCAACCATTAATAATCAAAAATAAATAACTCTTAATTAGCCCTTTAAATCTGTAATTTTGATCGATTTGCATTTCATCTTTTAAAAAGATAACTTTTAGCCATGTTAATGTTTTCATCTGCTGCTCTTAGATTATTTTATTTATTTATTTTTACTATCAAGTTGAACTAACTAATTGCTTAGCTTAAGCCAATTTCTCCAACTTTCACACGTTATTTTTTTAATCACCAAGAGATGATCCCGCAAGGAATGCCTCAAGTTTTAACTACTGTCTCTTTATTTGCGGGCACAACTTGAAATGTTGACCTGCATTTTTGTGGCAGAGACGCACGCAGGTGTCGTCGCGTTGAGCTGAGTACAGTTGCCACACCACGACCTGACCCCTTAGCAAAGTCTCTAAGCCTCTCAGAGACTCCTCGATCTTTGTCGCACAGTTTGTGCCTTGTTACTTATTTTTTTTTTTTGGTTTTTTTTCAGCTCATGTCCCAAAGACAGGCTTGGAGCATAACTGGTGCAAAAGTCTCAACACGCGCGCGCTGCCCACACGCCTGACTTGTGTGATCGAGCCTGGGGTATCTGCCCCAAACCCCCACTACCTTTCCCCTTCCCCCTTGTCACTGCTTACCTCCTTATCTACAGTCTACGGTGGCGTGGCCGTGTCTGTGACAGAGTTGAGTTGTAGTTAGTTCGCAACGCAGGCCAAGGAAAAAAAAAGCACATAAAAAAGACAGCAGAAAAAAAACTAAAACTTTCGCAACGAGCTCTTCTTACACACACACACACACATACAGCAAGAAATATCCTAGACTGTGGTTTGAGGCCAGAGTGTGCCGACTACACTGAAGAAACGCTTATCCTATCAAATGTGCTCTAATTAAATATGTTAAGTATTTCAGAATAGAACAATAAAAGTCTTCTTATTCAGCATAAAAGTGTGTATTTTGTATTTGTTCTTAAAAATAAGAATAAATCAAAATAAGTCGTACATTAAAAGAAAAAACTTGTTTAATAAAAGATATTCTATACGAAACAATCCTTCATAAAAGATTTTAAGAAACATTCGTAAATAAGTTACTCAATACATAAGAATATTTGTTATTAATTGATAATGATAAGTCTTTTGATATTAATAATTTATATGAAAGAATATTTTATTTAGTATGCAATAATTATATGTGATAATTATAATTAAATACATATATTTTTAAATAAAAATACGTATTTGCTAAATAAGAATATTTAATTAGGCATATCAAATAAATTGATAATTGATAATTGATAAAGATTTTATATAAATGTTGCTTTAAATTCTTTTAAAAAGCAGTACTTATTTGATAATGAGCCTAATGCATTTCTATATATATATATCTCCTATATTCCGCTTATAATCCTTTTGATTTCTTAAATAAATCAGGTTTGGTTCAGTGTATCCAAATATGTATATATGAAGTACAACGAGTACAAGTTGTATATTCAGATCGGTTCACAGTGTGTTCAGTTTTGTAGCTTTCAGTTTTCGGTTCAACTAAATTGAAGTGAACTCGACGCTGTCATTTTGGGTGCTATATGTGTGTGTGTTTGGGTGTGTGAGTGTGTGTGTGTGTGTGTGAGGGCAAACGGGCGTTCGTTTGAGGTCTGGCATCGGTCGCCTCGATGTCGATCGGTTGTCGTTCCGTCTGTCCGTTCGTCTGTCTGTCTGTCGCCTGGCATTAGCATTTTTCAGTGTTGTTTTATTTTTAGATGCGCGCAAAAAACACACACACACACACAGAAACAGAATTGCAAGTGTGTGTGTGTGTGTGTGTGGATGTCTGCGCCAACGCTTCGATGCTTGGAGGTGACTGACTGACGAACTGACTGACTGACAAACTGACTGACTGACTGGCAGCACTTTTTTTTTGGTTTTGACAAACATCTTTGACAGCGCCCAGCGACAGTTTGCACCACATTCACATTCGCATTCACAACCACTCACATTCCTATTCACATACACTCATTTATAATATTCACTTTGGCATTTGGCTCTTACAATAAAAAAAACTCGCTTGATCCTTTCTAGCTGCTTGTTAAAAAATAAGTTAAATTAAGTTTCTGAGCAAGAACATTCGATTTTGTATATATTTATTCTTTTTTCCGATATCTTAAATTTCTTTAAGTTATTTGTTGTAGTTTCTAGTTAAAACTGTTCTCTGTGTAATTATATTATATATCATTTCTTTATAGAAAGCATATTAATTTTCCAAACGTTTTTTTTTCTGCAAGCCCAGCTTTATTCTGGTCGATCAAATTGCATTTCCATTTAATTTGTAATTTATATATTGATTAAAAAATGCAGTTTGTTTACAGTTTAAACCGTTCAAGTTAAACACTTTTATATATAAAGAAAATTACTTCTAGCAGATTTCACTTTAGTTCATTTGAACTTTCAGCTGAACTTTAATTAGAATTTTATATATCCGATTATAAAACGCTTTTAGAAGATTGCTTAATAATTAATATTAGATGATCTGATGTTCAAGCGTCAACTCAAATTCCAATTTGATTTTGACGTACTAAAGCTGATTGCAATTATTATATATAGTCGATTTACATATATCTTGATCTGCATCAGCTTAACTGATCGCAGCTTTTGTTGTTGTGGCTGTTTGTTGTTTGTATCAAAGTTCAGTTTTGAAAATTTGCAAAAGCACACATTTAATTAAAGTTCAGCATCACCTCGGAGCAGCTCAACCCACTCTCGAGACAATATCACGACATTTGCAATCATTAAGCAGAGTGAACCGAACCAAGCTGAACCTCAGCCCAGAGTCAGTTTGAGTCAAGTTGAAGTGAACTCTCTACAAAGTATTTCTATATTTTTTTTTTAGTTGTTGTTGTTTTTGTTTTTGTGTGGGCGCCAGTTTAAACTGGCAACTGTTAAAGTGGCAACTGGAACTGAAACTGAACAATCATTATTCCAACAAAAACAACTGAACAACTGCGCCGACTATAGCGAAATAGTTTTCGTGTTTGAGAAATCACCGACAAAGTGGGATGCTTTATGGATTTATGATTTCAGTCGGCGGCACAATTCAAACGAAACCAAAACAAATTAACCAAATTACACTAAGAAAAATATATTATAATATGTATTAGAAAATGTGACTAAGTTTTCAAAGTTTGAACTCTAATACCTGATTATTATTATTAAAACGAAATTTGATGAGAATGTTAAATAGTTTGTGTGTTCATATTTAAGTACTACTTATAATTGAAACAGATTAGGTTTTTTTGACTTTAGAAAATCCTTGAAATATTTATTGGAGATTTAGTTGTTATATTCTCTACCTTTTTTTCTTCAATTTTTTACTTTTTTAATTTAATATCTACCCTTAATTTTCTGCTCTTAGTTTTAAAAACAGTGCACATTAAATAAATAAAATTATACCAAAGAATTTATGAAACTATAAACATTTTTTCCAGTGTATTGGCAAAAATGAAGAGCTGCGGTCGGCGTCAATGCTTAACCCCCAACCGAAGCGAGCAGACCTCAGTCAATAACAACAACAACAACGGTTCACACAACCGAACGATCTTTGATCTGTAGTTCGACTAAAAACGACAAAAAAAGAGAGCAAAAGAAACGAACGAAAAAAAACTGTCAACGGATCAAATTTCTAAGAGCATGACAAATGCAAGATCAACGCAACAACATAAATAAATAAATAATACATCGAGTGTATCTCTTAATCGATGGTGATAGGGGGTTGGAAAGGGGTGCACAAAATTGTAACTGTGATTTGCCGCTTGTTGCGGCTCGTAAAAAAAGTGCTGACAGAATATTTGTGTGTATGTGTATGTGAATGTGTGAGTAAGAGTGGACAACCACAGTGCCCAAAGTGCGAGTACATAAATCATCATCGACAGATTTGTGGATGAATTGGTCGAGGAGGGGAATAGGAAGGGCAGGGGAATAGGGGTAAAGGATCACTGTTTCGCTCAGTTCATGTGACAAAAATGTCGCATTCAGCGGAACAGCGAAACAAAAATAAAATGTAAAACAGAAAAAAAAAGATCGCGATATTCATCTCGGCGATCTTCACAATCTGCCATCAGGCACAACGAGACAATTCCACACCCGCGCCAACCCCTCCCAGCATTCTTCCAACAACCCATGCCAAGCTGCCCCCTCTCCTTTTGGGTGAAACGGGTTTGTTTTTTTCTTTTTGTATGTGTATCGTTCGTTTGTCTTCGTCAAATATTTGCTTTGGAGACCCGCTAATGACATGAAGCGGCAAAAAATTGGTAAAAAAATTGCGAGGCACGCTGCTCTTCTTCCCCGCTGCTAAGGGCCCACTGTACAAGGCGCACTCGGTGCAGGAAGTTGTTGTTATTGTTATTATTATTAGCATTTATTTTGATTACCCTCTGCAGGTGGGCATTAGCATTTTGTTAAGCTTTTGCAAAGGAACTGAATGAATTTTATTAAACTTTTATTTTATTATATTATAAATGTACCCATTATTATTGTTTTTATTACGGTTTTTATTACCAAGAATATTTTTTCTTTATTTATTATTTTTATATAGTTGAGTTACAATTATTATTTTAAACTCTTTTTTGTACTAAAATTAAGGACTAAAATATTCGCTACAAAAACATATTAGAGAGTGTATTCCTTTAGTTGACAATACGTAATATTTTTCTTTTTATTGAGAAGAACTGCATTTTGTTTGTGGACTTATCAAATGACAGAAACGAGGATCTGTGAGGTAAGCACTTATATTATATGTATATATATATGAATATATCCATATGCAAAGTATATTTGATATAATGACATATGATATCCATATAAGGAGACAATTAAATGCTGAGTATTGCGTCAAAATTCGTTGAAACTGCTTGTTTTGAGCTGCACAAAAAAATTCCATTGACAAAGCAGCGCTAAGCCAAGCAAATCGGAAGTTTATTGGATGATCAGTTCTGAAAGTTTTACCCATAGGTCAAAATTATGGAAAACCAAAGAATTTCGCACTATTTGGAGGTGTTGATTTTAAATATCGGATTTCATGCTAATGATTTTTACAATGCTGACCTACCAAAAAAGTAAACAAAACAAAAACATAAACAATCGATTTGATGCGCTAAATAGCCAAGAAATACAAAACAGAAATAAGATAAAAAAAATAAAATACTTGTCAAACCTGTCATCGTAAATGAACAAATATTTAATATTTGGACTTCATTTGGACAATGGACGAATCAACGAACACATTGACAATAATATGTTGCACGAATGGTGCACTGAGAGAAAAAATTTAGTTGGTTTTTTAACTATCAGTTATGATATTGGAAATCAATTCGAATATTATCGGCATTAATCTAGAAACCAAATCGTGATTAAATACCAAAACTTACAGACAACTCAACTGTAATCTTTTAACGCTATCGAAAAATGATATTTATCGATAGGCGTTAATGGTTAATGTTAAATTTTAAGTTCGCTTTTAACTCGCTTATAACGCATTGTTTTTGAATATCTATTCAGTTTTGATAAATTATTGATTATTTGATTATGTCTATTGAAAGTGTTGGATAATGATGTACATATGATGTTTGGCTGAGTGTGTTTGCTGCACTTGGAGAAGTGTTGATCTGAAGCCAAGTTGTGTGAAGGCCATTCAATATTCTGAAACTCGTTGACCTGAACTCGTTAATCCACTTTCTGTTGACATTAGATGCTTTTGGGCGTCGTGCAAGATCACACGTCAGCTAAAGTTCAACAGATTCAGCTATTAGCCAGTATGCTAATCTCAAATTTGAAAGGCCCATTCACGCCACGAATCGATAAGCAGAAAATCACAGAAAGGCCCAAAAAGAAGCGCATTTGGGCTAAAATGATAATTTAACAACTTATTCCACGTCCAGTTCAAAATATCGCTGAAAATATTTTTATTTACATAACTCAAGCAGTGTTTGTTTTCATTAAAAACTCGGAATTTATGCATCTTGTAATATTATGTAAATTTGTTGCCTAAATCAATCCAAATGTGTCAAAAAATATGCCTATTGATAATATTCAGTCAAATACATAACACCCTGCAGGTATACAAAACGGGGTGTATAACTTGCAAACAGCGATATAATATATAGCATCCATACAAAGAATTTATTTATTCTTAAAATTTACATATATCTATCTAATGGTTATTTAATAGTCTATCAGATGAATAAATTTGTTCTAAGACTGTTTTGGGCTTATACCCGAAACGTGTGAAGATTTGCATAATATTCAAGCCAATTTTAAATATTTCTAATATATTTATATATTTTGTTTGAGCTAAATGTTATCGCTCTTATGAATGGACTTCTGAAGGTCTCTAGTGCGAATATCTGTTGTGTTTGTATAACGCCTTAAATTCTTATGGAATACGTTAATAATAATGGCAAGAATTATAATGGGCATCATCACTTAAGCATAGAGAAAAGATTTCAATTTAAATGCAAATCGGAATAGTTTTACATTTGAAAAGTTTTGCCAATAAATTAAGCTGGCCAAAA
The DNA here is from genome assembly GCA_037043605.1 of Drosophila multiciliata. NCBI lineage: Eukaryota > Metazoa > Arthropoda > Insecta > Diptera > Drosophilidae > Drosophila > Drosophila multiciliata. The sequence continues at coordinate 615,777 of JBAMBF010000103.1, read as the reverse complement.
AGTCAAAACCAGATGCGCACTAAAAGTCCAGAAAACTGATTCATTTGGTCAACGAACAAAGTTAAAACTAAAGTCAAAATTAAATGCAATGCAAAAACAAAATGCATGCAAGCAACAACAACAGAAGAAAACGTAACCAGCAACAATAACAATAAAAAACAAGAAGTGAGTGAGAAGAGAAGTGCGCTTATCAGCAGCCAAAACAATCGCAAGCGCCGGATATGAGCGCCACTTAAAAAAACTGTAAAAACAACGCGACGACAGCAACAAGTGTGTATAAGTGTCTGTGAAAAAGCGAGAGAAAAAGCAAGAGCGAGAGAGAGCTCACTTTGGTGCTGCTTTCTGATAGCAGTAACAAAAGCTGCCGTGTCAGGTAGCCGATGTCGGCGTCGCGGTCGACGCTGTTTTTACACAGGCCAATTAATGAACGCGACAAAATGGCAAATAATAATGTGAAGGGTATGTAAAAGGCATAAATGCAAACACGTAGCAAATAAACACACACACGAAGAGTTTACAAAAGAGAACGAGCGAGCCGACTGCCTTTGCGGGGGAGAGAGTAATTTTTTCTATGCGCGTGCTACTTTGTTGTAATAGAGTCGGCGTTGGAAACCACAATAATAATTACGCAGACTAATTGCAAACATGCGTTGAGCAAAAGCTTTGTCACCGATGCCAACGCAGACGTCGACGTCGTTCAATCACTAGGAAAGAGCGATAGAGAGAGAATGAGAGAGCGAAGCTGGCTGCAAGTGTTTTTACAATTTACTGTTGCTGACAATTGCTGAATCATTTGTTTATTGCCAAATCAAAAGTATGTTTGTATTAATTACCGTTTTAAGCAGCCGTCGTCGTCGTCGCTGTCGCCGCTGCTGTAGCCGTCACTGTCGCCTTTGTCGTTGCCGTTAGTTTTATTTAGTTGCTGCGCTGCCGGCTGTCAAACACTTCAATGAACTTTTTTATGTGGAGCAATTGATAAAGCTGCACACACACAAATCTATCCACACACACACACTCACTACTTGTACATAAAAATTAAGTACAATAATTCACTGGCACTTGTTGCTGTTAATATTGCTGCTGCTGGTTTTTGTATAAGTTATCAATGATCGCCGCGTTTTGATTAATTGTTTAAATTACGTTTATTATTGTTTGTTTGTTTTTGTTTTTTCTTTCGTTTCGTTTTTTTTTTGCGCCGCCGCAGACAACTTTGTGTGAAAAAGCTGCGCTCCCCAAACCGTTGACGACCCGCACTCGAGAGCGTTGCAAATAAAACTGACCGTTCGGTTCGTTTGGCTGCTCTCGATCGTGTTGGCTCTCAGCTCTATTTGGGGGCCGTGTCGTTTTCGGCTCGTGCATGTTCCATGCACTTCGTGGAACATTCGTATGTGTGTGTATGAGTGTGTTTGTGTGAGCACGAGTATTTTATATGAATGAATTTTTATGGAGATTTGTTTAAGAGAGGCATTTAAAGAGATTTTATAAAGAGTAATTTGTGATTTAAATGCAGCAGGTTGCTTGCTTTGTGTAACAATCAACTCTTATGATATTTATTAACTAGACTATTATTATATGTTAACAGATTCATATATGATATGTTTTCAATTAACAGCATTTGAGCTTATTTAACCAAGTACACGAAATTAATTTTTCGATCAGTCTGCGCACTGTGACATGATCCCGTTGAAACCTTTTCTTGCATATATGCGTATATGTGTGACCGAAACAACCTATGTTGTATGCCGAGGCAATGATACCCTTTTTTCGATTTTCACTATACTTTTTGCGGTTTGTGGTCAAACAATTTTTCAACATCAGACCACCCCACTTTATTAAACTTAACAGATCGGGACCAAAAACTAAGAAAATGGAAATCAAGTGATGATCGCATACAGAAGAACAAGCGTAGAGTATGTGAGCCACTTGCAATATTACTGCTATTTTCGCACACAGAATAATACTTTTCCTGCTTGTATGCATAGTCATAAAGGGATGAATATCTTTTCTATTACGAAATATGTCACAAAGAAGACAAGTAAAGAATTTACGTGTGTTCCCTGTTCGACTCGCTAGTGTTGGCTGCCTTAAGAACAGGAAGAATAAGAACACGAATTTATTGAGAATCACAAAATACTGTTCAGAAATTATTCTTACAAATAATATTAAGTGTGCCGTATAAGTAAAATGGTTCTACTTTACATAGGTTTCGATATAATTTCTTGTTCAGTTTCTTAATATTTCCATCTTATTTTAAATATATCCAGCAATGAATTTAATAAACATAATCTTTCCACCACTACGAAAAATTCTTTCCACACTTTTTCTATTCGAATTCTGCGTCGACGTCGACGTGTGCTTCTGCTGCAGTTGCTGCTAATAGAAACTGTCAAACAAAGCACGAGTACACGAAGCATCATCGATGCTGAAAGTGTGCTGCGATTTCTTTGCTCTTTGCTTTGTTTACTTGTTGTTGTTGCTTCTCTTTTCAACGATTGCACTCCGCATGCAAATACAAACGGAGCTAAGTTGAAGAAAAGGCGTCAATGACGGTTGCCGCTGCCGCTGCCCCTGCTGTAAGTCAGCGACGACCTTAGACTAAACACATTAAAAGGAAGCAGCAAAGAGAGCACCAAAGAGTGAGTGAGAAAAAGAGAGATGGCAATGCATATAAATTAACTGCTTTGAGCTAAGTAATGGAGCAACAACAACAACAACAACAATGATGACGAGGTAACAATGAAGGTTGCGCAAAAAGGCACAAAGTAAAATGGCAAATAATGCCACTGCAAAAGGCTGCTGCTGCTGTCGACGTCGCTGTTGCCGTCGCTATTGCTGCTGCTTCTGCTTAATCTCTGCCTACGATCGGTCAAGTACAAATGGCTGCAAATGCAACAACAACAACAACGGCAGCAACAACAACAACTATTGCTGGCGAGGTCAAACAGCAATCAATAAAGGTCAGCGACTACTGCCACGGCACGCCTGAGTGCCTTTTGCCAATGCCAAAATGCAGTCAGTCAGTCAGCCAGTCAGTCAACCCACGCCCCACCTGTCCCAGCAGCATATTGCCCCCTGCTGCTGCTCCCCCTTTTGCCACAACACTTTTTCCCCTGGCAGTGCCCATTCATGCGGCCCACGATGAAGATGCTTTATGTTGCAAATTGAAAGCTGGACGTCCAATAATCGAGCCGACTGCCGTCCACTGGCCAAAAGCTGCAACAGCAGCAATCCAAAAAGACAAGAGAAACAACAAACGGTGCAACGGCAACGGCAGCGGCGACGGCAGCCAGACAAATGTAGACAGTCGCGACTGCGCAGCAGCCTAGTCGCGATTCAACTTAACCCTATAATGGGTCACTGTGCTACAAAACACCGGCCATCTCATCCCAACATTTAATTAGTTTTTGCCGTTAAATATCTAGCAATTTATGAAAATTATGAAAGAAAACATACTTTTAATATATTCTATAAACAAATTTTATTGATTTGATTTTTCTTTTTAATTTAAGCAAAATATTTAATCAATTTAAGAATATTTTTTAAAAACTTAAAACTTAATAACTAAGAAATTAAATTTTTCCATTATCCATTTAATTCTATAATTTCTTAATAAAGTTCTTCATTTAATTTATAACTAAATCTTATGCTTTAAGATTTTAAGTATCTAAAGATCGAAAAGGATAATGTTTTTAATATCAATAGATTAAATTGATTGCATTGAATATATAAGTTTATTTATGATAAAATGGTAAATAAAATTATTATTATATTATTATTTTCCAATTTTTTTTAAAGAAATCAAATTAATTTTAAGTAATTTACAAAATTATTTAATTTAATTTTAATTTAAGTAGATCAGGGAAACAGTTTTATTAAAAACATCTTGCTGAACCCAATATTAAAACGGTTTAAAATTTAAAAATTTACTGGATTTAAAAAGAAGGTTGATTAAAAATTTAAGAGTATTTGATGTAAAAAACAAACGTGCGCATAAATTTAGGCACAAAAGCCACTGGGGGGTTAAGAAGTTAAATGGCGGATGTCGATGTCTGTGGCATTAGGCGTATGTTGCAAGCGTTATCCACGCTGCGCCTGCCTGCTGCCAGCCTGCTAGTACAGCCCCCTTTGTGCCGCCCCCTCAGCTGCTGTTTTGTTGCAAAGTAGAAGAAGTAGCCAAGTAGTCAAGTAGCTGCCTGGGCTTTGACTTGTTGTTGTTGTTGCTGTTGTTGCTTATCCCTTCCCCCACACCCACCGACGTCGTCGTCGTAGTTTGTATCTTTAGCTCTTTGGCATCCACAAGATATTTTTAATGGGACTCGCTTCCTTTGGTTGATTCTTCGACTTGGTTTTTCTTTTTCGCTTTTTTTTCGTCAGATTTTTGTGAATGAAGTTGTTTTTAGACGCAGCACCATTATCGCACTGACATGTCTGGGGATTGGGTTGGGATTGGGATTGGGTTTGGACTTGGACTTGGAATTGGAGTTGGAATTGGTCTTGTGGCCTCCACCTGCAACAACTTGTTGCTGTGTCACCTGTTGATGGATCTCGCTGTTTGATTAACATGAAACGCATTGATGCATTGACTGAATGCAACAGCAGGCAACTTCAGCTACTCAAGATTTGCATTTAAGTGACTTTATCTAGAGCCTAACAAGCTACAGCCAACTGCACTCAGGAAAAATAATATTCCCTAGTATTTAGAAAGTCGCTTTAAACAAAAAAAAACCGATGTCTGTATTTTATAAATATGCTATTAAATTTTTTATATTTTTTAGAAATATATTCAGCTTACATATTTATGAAATTTTTTTTAAAAAGCGATACCAAAACTACACTCAGAAAAAAAAACATTTTTGTATTTAACAAATTAACTTAAAGTTGACAAAATAAATTTTAAATATGCATTAAGGAATTTATTTAATTTATTGAAAAGGAAAATATTTTGAACAAACAAAAAACATTTTCTCAGCATGTAGCAAACGAAATGAAGTTTTGAATTTCAGTATTAAATTTAAATTCAATTTCATTTGTTAACAGTTAATCTAAACACTTTTCTTACATTTTATATTATTAATTTTAAATTTGTTCGGAAAGATATATCTAATTTCCAGCACTTCTTTTAAATGACCTCAGAATTTTGTTGATAAAGTAATGTTATTCTCGATGTATTTTACTTCTTATAACAATCTTCTATTCTGGAACTTATAAAGATTCTTAAAAAAAATCCATTATAGCTCTAAACACTTTCTGACGAATATAGGTCAATCTGCATTTGTCGATTTTCCAAAAGGTCATCTAATTTTCCTTGAGTACTCAGGTAAATCCTGCTTCTGCTGCAGCTGTCAGTTGAGCTGCCCATAAACCCAAATGAAATCATTAGAAATCGCTTAACGCATAACCAATAAATTTGCTTACCTGCTGTAAATCAGTATAAAACCCACTTCGTCTGCCATTTGGATAGATACTTCCTCAACAACTGTCAAGCTGCTAAGATGTCAAACTTGAGATCAATTTCCATTCTGCTGTGCCTCGCCAGCATTCTACTTTGTGGCTGCTGGGCACGCCCCCGTATCTCCAACGACTCCGCGGTGAATGAGGTCACCTCCCGGGAAGCCATTGTTGATGACGACTATGGCAATAATGATGCAATGCAGCAATTTGCACCTGTCGTCGGTGGCGCCTTCTACAAACAGAGACGTGCCTATTACGCTGCACCTCCTCCCGCTCCTCCTGCTGCTCAGCTGTGGCGCAACTCATTTCTGCAACGCTTCTACAACATGTACACAGATCTGGCAATGACAACCGGCGGCGGCAATTATTTCAGCAACGAGGTGATGCCGCTGTCCACCTACGAGATCATCGAACCGGAAGCAATTTACTAGAACTTCAGATTTTAGACTAATTTTAAAAACTTTACAAATGTGACATAGTTTTAAGTTTACATTTTTTTTCATATATTTTAAATATACACTAAAATAAATAAATACAAATTTAATTATTGAATATTGAACTTTATTTTTGTTTCTCAAATTTGCTTAATTTATAAAACTTTGACGGGCTAAAAAAAATTGTGTATATATTCTTGATATATCTTGTTGATTTTGAAAAGATAATTCCGAAAGTGTAATTTTGAATATCTTAACATATTTAATTAATCTAAACTTCAATAATATTCATTAGTTAAATTATCATAAATCGTTCATAATTATTTATTACTTTATTTAACGCAAGCTCAACGAAAGCGAGTGGGTTAAAAGATAATTAAATCTAAGATATATTTTTCATAAATGTTTATGCGTTTAGCTGTTGGCCAAAATTAAGGTAATTTACAAGCTTTTATGAAAATATTCGTATTTAAGCCAATTAAATCTGTGCTTAAGTCACGCATTGAATAATAAATGAATTTATAGAAATGTTTAAAAAGCCGCAGCCACAATTCACACTCGAAACACGCACAATATAATTGATTCGGTTTTAATCAAAGGCGAGATGGCCTTTTCTGTGCACCACCACCACCACCTACCGCATTATGTTGCAACAACAATCAACACTCAAATCAACAACAATCTGTACAAACTACAACAACATAATCACAAACAAAAGCAAGAACAGAAGCTGCAAAAGAAGCCACAGCAACATGTGCGTGTGTGTGTGTGTGTGTGTGCGTGTGTGTTGTTACATTGTGTGTGTGAGTGTGTACACATCCCCAAGGAATTTTCAATGCGGCAGGACAAATCCTAAAGCAACAGCAGCAAGCAGCAGCAATAAGCAACCAGCAGCAATAAGCAAGCAGCAGCAACATGAAGCAACCAGCAACAAGCAACCAGCAACAAGCAGCAACTGCAACAAGTGTTCCAAATCAAAACGGAAGCCAGGAGGCAGAAGTCGGGAGGAGTTCGGCCTGATTCCACATATGTACATGGGTTTTTGGTACGACATGGCAAAAGCATTTGGAAAATGTAATTTACAACGCGCAACAACAACAACAACAACAACAGCAGCAGCAGAGGCAACAACAAGAACTGTTCAACTGTGCAACAGTTTCAGCTCACCTGCCACCGATCTCACACTGTCAGTTTTGTGCAAAAAGCCATCAAGTGTTTGCCCGGGAGCCGAGAGTTCTCCAATGATGTTTCTGCGTTGATTTTAATTTTAACCTTTTTGTTGCTGCTGCTGCGACTGTTGTTGCTGTTGCTGCTGCTGTTGCTTCTGTGCAAAAGTTTTTCCTTTTTTTTTTTAATTTGCTGCTCCGCTTCATAGAGCATTTTTCATTAAATTCCTGAATTAAGGCATTTTTGCGACCCGTACAAACGATGCAACTTGTTGTTGCTGCCGCTGCTGTTGCTGCTGCTGCTGCTGTTGTTGTTCATGTTCTGAAATAAGAGCAACATTGCTGGCAATGTCCAGAACGACGACATGGTGACGACGACCGAGAAGACGACGCCGCCAAAGTCTAGAGAGCCACCAAACAACAACAATAATAACAACTACAACTAACAACAACAACAACAACAACAACAAAAACAACAACAGCAACAACTACCGGTTAGCTGGCAATCGCTGCTGTTGGGTTCCGTCTTGACCACCTCAAGTGTCCCGCAGCTGCTGGAATTTCATATTTCTTGCTGCTGCTGCTGCTGTTGCAGCCGCAACTTTGTCGCTTGCTTGCCCTTTTGTGGCGACTCGCGATTCGGCCAGTCAAATCTTTGAACCTGCACCCAAGTCACAAAAAACAAAAGCAAAACAAATCAAAAATAATTATCGCCGTGTCAGTTTTTCGATTAACAACAATATTTGATTTGGCCTGCAATGAATCAAAATTTAGTTGTCATATTAAGATTTGAAAATGTCGGATTGAGCACGAAACTGTTTTTGATAATAAGTTAAATTATTAATTATATACACTTGAACAAAAAGCCTATAAACTCCTTATGCAAAAGCCAGATAATCTTGTCAAAATTAAGTAAAGCTTTTTAATTTTAAATTAAAGTTTATTAAATATTAATTACGTTTAATTTTAATTAATTGTTTTCTTAATATGCAAATGTTATCAATAATAATTTAAAAAAGATTTTAACTTTTAAAACTTATTTTTGAAACATTTTCAACATATATCCCATTAAAAGTGTTATTTCCTTGTGTAAGCTAAATCTTTTATTATTTTCTAGGCCATTTTAGTTATGACTTATTTACAGGTTTTCAATCCGTTAAATTCTAAATATTTTTATTGTTAATCCTAGGTAATTTCAGTTACAAGTTTCCCTCTAGATTTTTTTGTCAAAAATATTGCCAAATTCTAACAGAGTTTACCTATTATTATTTTAAGCACTGGGCTCATTTTCATTCGTACAAAATAATTGTATAATATATTAAATACAATTATTTTTATTATTATTTTTAATATTAATATCTATATATACCTAAAACAAGATTACAATCATATTAAAGGGGTAAGCTAATACTAAAACTTGATATGAATATCAGCTTACGGTCCAGTTTTGCTTAGTTTAACTAACTAATTTCTACAGGCCGCTGAGACCAGCGTTGCAACGTTCAGGGGCAACTTTCCTCACTGGCGATACGCAATCAGCTGAAGCTGAAAAATGCCAGCGCCGGTGCCCACATGAATTCAGAGCATTTTCTAACTTCCTTTTACCAATAGAACGCGAAAGCCGCAGTGCAACCACAGCGCACATAAAGTGGTTGAGCATGGAGCAGGTGGGGATGGGTGGGGCGGGCGGGCGGCGTTGTATGGCGCTGGAGGAGCTGGAATCGAACCGGTGGCGACCCAAAGCAATGCGCACCAAAATGGGCGCAAGATCAGCAGCCGAGTCAAGAGGCAAGCCACATGCAACGGGGCGGTGGCTGCGACTCCAACCTCGACTGCGGTTGCATAGTTGACCAGATCAGAGCGAAAGAGCGAGAGAGAGTACAGTGTTGGCCAGGCCAACATACTATGGACAGAATACACAGTTTTGCTGGCAAACCAAAGCAACCGTTAAGCGAAGTTAACAGATTGAAATTTTGAACCAGAAACTGAATTCAAATTCGACTTTTTCTGATAATTTTACAAGGCATAAAAACTTAGCTGAAATCTTTAACCAAAATGATTAATATTTAAATTTTTTAAAAATGCCGACGATTAAATAAAATTAAATTTCTAATAATATAGTTGCAATAGTTGTAGTTTATTTTAATTGATCAAAAACAACTATCAGCATTGAACAAATATATCTTGTAGCTTGCTTTAAAACAATTTATGGATTTTAGAAATTATATTTATATTTAATACCGAAAATTTATATATTATAGCGCAATTTAAAAATACGTAATTTGACTTCGGTCTACAAAAATGTGTATTATCGTTGTTGTACCTAAAATAAATTTTTCTTGTTATGTCTTGAAATATATTAAATAAAAAAATGACAAATAATATTTAAAAATTGGGTGGTTTGGTTTAGACTAGAAAACTGCAGCGGTTCAAGATTCAGATTGTTAACCAAAATAAGTTAACGTTTAAATTTCAAACCTTTACCAATTCTCAACCGATTCGAAACATTAGCTACAAATAATTTGATACTTAAACTCGATAAAGTTCAAATATTCAATGATTTTAATTATTTTTGTGGGAAACTATAAAAATGTCCGAGTTGAGTAAATATTGCTCGCTCAACATTTATTTTTTGTCTGCAAAAGCTTAGATTTGTTGCACTGTGCAACGGCAAGCAGTCCGGCAGCGATGCAGCCAGGCAGACAGGGAGCCAGGCAGCAAACTCGTAGATACAGATATGCGACGTCGTGTTTGAAAAAGTCGACGGCGCAGTCGCAGATACACTTTAGGGGCCATGACATGACTCGCATACGAATTATTATAAACGATCTGGCGCAAAAACTAACAAGCGATGTGCCTGCTGCTGCTGCTGCTGCTGCTCTCCCCCCCTCTCTCTCTCCGCTGGCTTCCTTTCTCTGTGGCATGCCTCCCTGTGGAAGCACCCCGCTGCCAGCCCCACCCCAGTGGTGGCCAGGCAAACTAGCCATCTAAAAGTTATGGTGGCCAATTGCAAAGTTAATGGAGTTTGGCTACTCCAGCAGCGATGAAGTGCAACGGATGCGGCTACCGGACACTGGACAGCGCTGCAGCTCAACTGAACTGAACTCAACTGAACTGGACCTGGACCTGGACTTGGACGTGGAGTTGGAGTTGCCGCTTGCCGCTTTTGCCAAGATTGAACTTAATTTTGCACAAATGCAATTTATAGAAAATTGTTGCCACTTGTTTTTACGTTGATGGCACTTGAGACTGGTGCAACGACGGCTACAGTCAGGCCAGGAATTACCAGATAATAAATGCAGGTAGCGCTCGCTGGAGAGTAGCGCCTACCATCCTCTGCCTGCAGCGTATCCATTATTTAAATTTTTGCAAAAAAAAAATAAAAAAAATTAACAATTAAAATGTCTAATGGGTAAATGCGTCGCGGTGCGCTGCATCATAAAATATCAGCGAGGGTCGCCAGCGAAAGCGAATAGGCAGGCGGCTTCTTGGAAACATCTTTCCAACTGCAACTGTTGCCTGATGAGGCAGCAAATGACTCCTTGCCATCATCAGTTAGCAGTTCAGCCAGCTACTGATGATGCCCGTAATTATTACACATACACAGATATTGCTGACGGGCTGCTGCTGCTGCTGCTGCATATCGCTGGCATTGAGTGGATATTGCTGAGTGCCGGGATTTGCATTATTCGTGCAGGAAGTGGAAATTGCCAATGGATTAGCGTATTTAATTCGCGTAAGCTGCGCGACACAAACACACCCAAACAAGCAATACTTTTCCAAAAATCCCCGATAGTAAAATGGAAAAAGTATCGGGTCAAAAATAATGACAATATAATTTGGGTATGTATTTCCATGCAAAAGTAGGTAAAACGTAAAAAATTATTTTCAAATTGAAATTGTAGACAAATTATGATAATATGAGTTGACTAGCAATATTTGTATTTTTACCTGATCCTGATTTTGACGAATACTATAATAATGCATATTGAAAATTTATTCATTTACTGATCCCAAAAAATTTGTTATCGTTAAAATGAAAAAAGCTTCTTCTCAGTGTGATATACAATGACTTATTTTATAATATATAATAAATATAATTTATAAATATCCCAAGTTTCCAGTCGGACATACTTTATTGCGATGGTTTATACAATTTCAATATACACTTTAATCCACTTTAAATAGCTTCAATAAAAATTATTAGTTTAACAGCAAATTGATTTCTATTTTTTTCTGTTCTGTCACGCAAAACCTATAAACTCCATTCCCGTTAAGAACCGGAGTACACAAAAATAAAGTGTAGCCACGCAGCTTACCAGGAACTCACGGAATGCATTGAGAAAAGTGTTCAGCTACCTGATTCCTGGACTGTACAGGCTATAAAAGTCGCGATCCGCAAATGAGTGAGTCACAGTCGAATTTTTGAGGCCTAGGCAAAGCAATCGCATATATTGTAAAATGTTGGTTGTACGGTATCTAATTGCATTGGTGTTCTCGATCTTTATGGTAGCCACCTCGCTGCGTATCGAGGAGCGCTATAGACGCAATGGGAACTACAAGATCTCAACACCCGATCGTTTGGCACTCCAAATGGATCGGCGTCAAATTAAAGCGGAACACACGCAGCTGGGGAGGAGACAATTGGCTATATGAGAAATCGATCATGGTCAAATTATATAGGACTCAAAACTCAACTATAAGTTAAAGCAATCTAAACTCAAGCCGGAAATAACTGGAAACTCCTGGAACCAAAAAGGACTCTGTTAAATTTAAACTCTTAGAGCTCTTCTAGAAATCCTCGAACCAGACTAAGATAAATCTTAAAAAAAAAACAACTGTGACACAAACTGAAAGACATTTATAGAAATTTAAGTTGTGCATTTAAATATTTTAAATATAGTATAACTTTATTAATAGTTTCATAATTTACATAGATAGTTTTATAAGTGTGTTCTATTCATGTGTCCATTTCTGTTTCATTTCTTATATATTATATAGCTGAAACATTAAATTTACAAAAGGAAATTGGATTCTTATCTCTTTCATCCATAATTTAGTATATTTTATATATTATTTTACCACACCATATGCAAGCATAAGTTTTTTTAAATAAAGACAAAAACCATGTGCGAAAAAACATAAATTTAATTTATGTGCAAGTTTATTATTTAATACATATATTTTTTTTAAATATTTTTTTTTTAACTACAATGAAGCATTTTTCGTGTATAATATAACAATGTTAATAGACATTTATATACCTTGGAGTCTTAACTTTAGTTAATCGCACTAAGTATTGGCAATTTGGAATTAGGCTAGTTTTAAATTTTTTTATTTGTGTTTGAAATGTTAATTTATCAAAGGGCTGTCATTTTTTGTTGTTGTTTTTTCTTTTTTTGGTTGTTTGTGCTATGGTTTCAGATCGAAGCTGAAGAGATTTACTTCCTGAAGCAGGAGATGGGATTGAAGTAGCACTGTCGATATCTCACTTGACGCTTGCTCTCTGGCAGGCGATACAACTCGTTCATGTTGCCATAGGAGGGAGTGCGCAGATATCCGCTGTAGCTGAAAACAATTCACAAAATTCCCATAATGCCAACAATAATATATATCTATATGCAAAACTTACGTGGGTCTGTACTGGGCGAACAGCATCTGCAAGCGATCCATTGGAATGTTGGGATAAATGGCCTGAGAAGGCGACTCATAGCCTGAATAGACACCACGCACATCCTCGGCATCCGGAGTCTCAATTCCATCCGTATCCTTTCAAGTTAATTGTTTAATTCGTGCTTTACTTGGTCATTTTAGCTATACTTACAGCATTTGCCTCGCCTGCCGAGGGTCGTGCCTCGTTCAGGGCAAAGAACATGGTCAAAAGCAGACCGTAGCACAGCAGAATTTGCATAAACTTCATCATGTTGCTTTGTGTTTGAGCTAGAAATAAAATTAGAAAAAAACAAAAGCTTATCAAATATAAATAAAATAAATGTTAATTTATTCAAGCTTAATCGCTTTGTAATCATTTTCAATAAATCATTTTTAGTTATTGGCTATTGAAAACCGTTTGAAAATTAGTGTAATTAAATTACACTACAAAATATTTTTACATTATTAAAATATTAAGTTAATATAAAATATAACGATGTAATTTTAATTTATTTCCTATCACTCACATTCCAATTTGAGCTGCAACATTATCAAATTCAGTTGGTAAAGTAATCTCAAATATGTCTTAGTTAAAGGACAAACGTGCTTATTGCAATGGCTGATTGAGAGCAGCAACAAGGATAAAAGCTCATAGTAAAAGGAGCTCAAGGAAACTGAACACTTGTTGCCACAAACGTGACTCGCATGCCTTGGTGGGCTGCTGAAGCAGGGGAGCAGGGAGTGGCAGACGGCTAGGATGGTTGCTAGGCAAGATTCCATTTCCGCAATTAAAACCGGATATGAACTTGAACATAAGTATGAGCACAATAGGGGCACCAAAGTGCAAACTGTGACCTGCAACCTGCAACCTGCAAACTGCCAGCTTGCAACAGCAACAAGAAAAGAACAAATGTCAAAATGGACAACGTGCCAAAGCTGTTTTCAAAGTTTAATTGAATTTGCAGTGAAGTGATTCAAGAAACGAATCGAAACACAAAAAGACCTTGAAATGTTTTCAGTTGTTTTTCCAAAAACGATTTTGTCTTTGTTTTCGATTATGCATTGTGCAATTTTAGTGCTGAGCAAAGTTTGACACAGCTGTTTTTATGATAAAGTGCAACTAAATAGAACAATTAAAAAGTTAAAATGTTAGTGACAAGTTAAAATTGTTAGAAAGGTTTTGTATACATATATGGAGTATTTAAGGGATTAAATTTATCTATATTAAGCATCTATGTATTATATTTGCAGGGGATAATTTAAACTTATTAGGTCTGAAAATGTATCCTAAAATTCGAATATGTTTTGTTTAATCAAATTGTAGCATGTTAATCGTGTCTTATGTTTTTTTGATCCGCTGCCATGGCATATTGAAGGAGAACAATCAACCAACTGCAACTGAGGGCACAGCTGCGGAGCCAAGCCGATTGGCCACAAGTGTAGAGGCCATAAACTTTAACATTCAGTGGAAAACAGGCGATTTGCAGTGCGAAGAGATCACACTGAAAGAAATCGGATTAAAGTAAAAGTAAAATCGATACAAATTGTAGTAACTACCACCCGAGATAATTGTGCATTTTTATGGCGAAAATAATGCTGTTTCCTAAGCAGCAACGAAGTCTTGCGATGAGTTTGCGTTATCCACTGGCACATCAGATCATTTATATAGCCATCTAGGGCAATAAGGGCATAAAGCACAACGCCGATAATCTGAATATCAAGCGAACGAATTCGGGTAATATAGTAACCCAGAGCTGCAGCCGAAATGATTATAGAAAATCGGTATGAAAATATAATTAAACTGTAGGCTAATTTGATGCGATGCAAGAGCTCTGCCAGCTGCCAGTGTTGCCAGCTCAAATGATGCAGTTTCAGCGTGTCCCCAGCTGATTTCCCTTCGATCAGCTGTTCAACGCGTCCGTTGAGGCGCTTGAACAATCGACAAATGCGCCAAATGATCAGAAAATACAAATGCACTGTCACATTTTGGCCATCCAAGGTAAGGACGTAGAGCACCACAAACATTCGCTGCAGCGAGGGATGCAACAGAGATGTGGCCATATTTGTATAAGCCAACATTACAAACACCATTAGGATGGCAGTCATCACCCACATAATGCAATTCTTGACGTAGTAAATGCCATTCAAATGCGAATGACGCAAATCACGCCGTTGCCATCGATACCGATAGATATGTCCAAATCGGCGCAACTCCTCGGTAATCTGGTAGGTGGCACGTTCTCTGGGAATACGCTGAAGGACACGCAGCAGGCAAAATAAATTATTTATAATCTCCTGCACGATAAGATAAGTCTCTGCACTCTCTTCCATAATGCTGAACGCCGAAATGCATAGGTCCATTGTAATAAGCAGGATAACACATAAATTGGCCAAAGTGGCAATCAATTGGGTCCATTTCGTATTTGTATATCGCTTGAGGACATAATCGTAACGATAGCTCGTAACACCGATAAATATTGAAAAGTAAGCGAAGAGCTCGTATAGAAAACGTTGAAGTTTACGGGTTGGGAACATTTCCAATACTGTTAACACTTCCATTATGGCCACAACTATTTAAAGGGCCAAGTTGGCACAGTAAATCAATAGATCTAATTAGGTAATTAATCAATTGCTAACTAGACATGGATTGATGTGGGTTGTTGATAGCCTATATTAGATGTTATTGATACTTATAAATTATTAGCTTTCATTTGTAAAATTTGTTAAAAGGTAGATAGGAAACCAAATTAACACATAAGCTAATTAGAAACTAAAAGTCGATTCGGGCTAAAATAAAATACTTGCTTATATTTAAAGCTTAAAATGTTATTCATATTGCCTTCTGCTTAATAATTAACCTAATTAAAATTATGTAAATCAAATGCAGAATTGAAGCAGCATCCAAAACTAAACAGTGAAATTAACTATGCAAGAGAAAAGACATTTATCTCAATGCATAACGTTGGCAATTAACTTTAGTTGGCACTTCAAAGGACATGATCAGACAGGATTAAAGCATGACGTCACTAATTACACACAACACAGGAGACAAAACGAAACGAAACACAAATCAAAAGCAAAGGTGCACAATTGTAATCAGAGCTCGACTCGCTTACATAAGCATTGAATTAATGCAAATATTAAGCACATTTCCTGCATGTGTGGCTACCAATTTGCAGGCACTGTTTAAATCGCTCTTTCGTACTTCGTAATGCATAACTTATCAGCAGCATGCAACACGCACAAGAAGAAGAAGATCGAAAGAGTAATGACACACTTAAGCTGTGAGTGCATCAAAAAATACGAAAACAAAACGCAATGAAGCAAGCAGTATATGTTAATGACATTCTTGCCACAGCTTTAACGTGCCACACATTCGAGTAGTCATCTTGCTCCTGTTGCATCTCATAAAATGTTGTTATACGCCTGCAGTAATATCCTGTGGCAGCTGCACAATATTATCTCTGGCGGTGTTTTTTATGGCTTTGCATTTTTTAGAATGTGAAAATGATATGCAAAGAGCTACTAGATGAGATCTGCTTAAATTTGAAACAGAAGAAATCCATCATCTGAGATCTTTTATTTTAGAGAATTCAACATAAAATTGTAAATTTCAAATATTTAAGAATACGTTGCATCTGATAAATTATATTGATGATAGCTTTTCCAAATTATATATTAAAACTGAAAATATATGTGGCATATATTGTTTATTTTTCAGATATTTTTATCTAATTATAGTTCTCGCCGTAAAAATGTAGATATGTTAAATTAATTAGATTATAAATTATTAGTTGATTTTAATACGATTATTAAACATAAAATAGTTTAAATATTTTTTGTAGCATATTCTTAAGCGCAATCATTTCATTTAAATAATAATATTTTATTTATTACTATATATGCTATATAATATAGTGGAAAGCTATTGCACAAGTTCATTATGCCCTTTTCAACATTATTAATGGGTCCAGGGTACTAAATATAAACCATATGCTAAAATATTTGCATACTAATTTTTCTGTGAAAAATTAACACTTGACAACTCATATTTTAACTGATTATAACTATTGCTGGTGCTACTCTACATATTTATTACTGGATGTACCTTTAAGCCTACCATAAAAGTGCAACTACAAACATGGTGACATGAGTGCTTTTGGGGGGGTTAAGGGAATGTCGTACATCAGTCAGTTAATACCTGAGGCACTGATAATTATAATGCCATATCGTAAATGATGTTTTCCCTATTTGGGCTAACAGCAGCACGCAACAACAGAAAGCCATAAAATATTTGATAGAGAGCAAAAAATGGAAGCAACTAGTTTAACAGTTGGTTGCGGCGCAGTCTGTCTAGTTGTACAGTTGCTTTGGGTTCCGCCGGGCCTGCAATAAATTAAACTAATAAGAGAAAGAATGTTGGGAAAGGGGGGTGAAGGAGGAAGCGATTGCGCTGATTGTGCTGGGGGCGTTGGCAAACAGTGTACGGTAGTCAACTGAGAAAGCAAATGGAATAATAAGCGTGGGGGGTGGCAGCGAGGGAGGCGAGTCAACATAATCAGGACATTTTTATTGTGGCCGATAAATAATGCAGCAACGTTAATTGGAAACTTAATATCGGCAAGAGCTACTACAGAGTAGAATAGAGATGGATAACCATCCAGCGATATGGAGAAAATGCAATTTTTACGTGCTGCATTTTCTTCTGCTCACAAACAGATTACACAAGGATTACGCGTAGCTCCTGGCAACTGTTGTACCACAAATTCGATAAGCAGCTCAGTTGGTTTTCCTTTTCTTTTCTTTTTTTCACTTTTAAACGTAATTTCATATTTTTGCATAGCTTTAAATATATAAATTCATTCTTGTGCTTTGGGGGTTCATTATGATTTATTTGCGTCCGTCATACGATACGATATTTGATGGCCAAGGGAAATAATGAGACGGAGCCGCGCCTTGTGTCAGAAGCACTTGTCACATGTTTTCATCTTCTTCTTTGTTTACGGCAACAAGAAATGGTTTATAGTAATTTTACTGTTGCAAGTTAATTTATTTTACTGCCAACTGTTGCCTGCTTTTTGGGGCGAAATTCTATTTGATACTCTCAGTTCTGATGTGCTATTGAATTTCAGCTCGGGATGTTTACGCACTTGGACCCAAATGCATTGATTACATTGATAACAAACGCGGCATCAAATGCAAAAAGTGGAAAAGAAATGTAGCAATCTATATTTTAGAGTATTCGCCAAATTTTGTTAGCTTTTTACTTGAATTTTAAAACTTGTTGTCGGCTCTACGAATTACAATGCAAATACAAAATTACAATTTGTTAGTCTTATATCATTGCTAGCTGTCTTTTACTCTGGCTAATTCAAATTTTAAAGTCTCATTTAAAAATCCATTTAAAGTACTTCTAATTTTTGGCAGTAAACTACCCTAACGTAATTACACTTTATTAAAACACACTTATATCTTATTCATTGACTTAAGACTTCTAAAAGCTGTCCAAGCTTCAAATTAAATTAATTGATTTTTTTTAAGTTCTGTAATTGTTTGGCAATTCTTCAACCCAATCAATTTTGGCAGCCATCTCTTGGGGCTGTCTAAATTTAGATGTCCTACAGAAATTGCTGGGGGAATGTAATAAATATTAAATGCAATTTGATTGCGGGTGAGTTTTTACAAACAATTTTGTAAGAAGATGTTATAGAAACTATGCAAGATTTTGTTGAAAACCAAACAAATGATGTGAAATATTCTCTTGTATATCAAAAATATTTTCCAGCAATTTCCATACCTAACCAAGCAACAGACACCTGCAATTGGTTTCCTAATGTGCAGTGATTTACGTTTGGGACCTTTCAGTAACCCCATAGGTAATATTATTTTATGATTTCTTGTTTCTCATGAATTTAAATTTACCCAAAAGTATAAAGGTGCACAGACAGTTGATTAATTAGCCACATTTGTAAACCAGTTTTAGCTGCGATGAAAAGTGAATTTTCCACGTTGGTGAATGTCTCAATGTCAATCTATTTGATAAACCTTTTCTAAGAAATATAATGGTTTGTGTATCACTATTTAATTATTAACGGGGTAAGTACTTTTTTTGATAAAATAAAGTAACTTAAGTAACTCAAAGTCCTTCAATTAAAATTAGACCAATTTAAAGTATAAGTAAGGCAAGCTAATTGTTTGATAAAAACTCCGAAATTATTTTTAATGCTGAAAATATGCTATTATATGAAATTACTTTTTTATATATTTTTTTTTTTCGATTTTCTTACAAATAAAATTAATATAAATTTGACAAATATTATAATATAATATTTAAAAACACTAAATATTATTTAAACTAAAGGATTTGTGCATAATTTATTTCGATACCGATACTCTCATATTATAATAGTTAAATATGAGTGTATATTATTTTCCTTAAGATGTTGCCTATTAAATTGCAGAGGGTTAAATTAATTTCTCACACGAAAAATAGATGGAGCACCTGGCTAAAATACTTTCGGTTCCACATATGTTTATATCACATTCAATTTTATGTGCGAGAAAGTCAAATAAATGTCACTTAACATAATTCACGCTTAACCAATAAATACATCAATTAGTGCCCAAGCCAGCTAAGAGTTAATATAAACCAAAATACAATATAAACGAACACTCACCGCTTTGTATGGAAGGATACAAGGATAATTGTTGGCTAAGCAAATAGCGACGGCTAAACAATGTTGGCAACAATTTGAGCGCGAAAACTGATAACTGCTTTTATTATTTTTTTTATATTTATTTGCGCGAAATTGTCTAATTTATAGAGCTGAGGATCCAGTGAGATTGGTGATTTTTATTTGTTTGCCTGTCAGCCTATTTGTGGGTCGATGTGAACACCAAGAAGTGAAATTGTTAACTCGATGTTGGCTATGCACAACGCTCGGCTTTATATACAAAATAGCAGCAGCAGCATACGAATCGACGACAGCAGCGACGACAGCAGCGATGCCGGCAGCAGGAAGCAGGAACGGTGTTGGGCTAACAAGCGCTTGTTTTGTGTGAGGGTGTATTGGTGAGTGTTTGTATGTGTGTGTGCGTGTATGTAAGGGGGGAAACACGTTAACTTGGCTTAGGCGTGTGACTACATGTTGATGCCATACTTTACTGCAACAATTGCTGTTGTTGCTTTTGTTATTTCCAACATTGCGTATGAGCAACGTGCGGCTTAAGAGCCTGACTATTCACCACACACACACACACAAGCACCGTATGATAGCCTGTGTGGTGAAAATTAAGTTCACCTGTTGATATGAAAAAACTTGTTGCATACTTGATGGCGCTTCAAATCAGTGACGTCATGCGATTGGCAATATGATTTATGGCAGCAGCCTATTAATAAAAAAATATGATTTTATTATTATTATGTTGCTCGTTGTCAGCTGGCAGCTCCTGTTCGAATATCAATTAACATCTGAACTCGTCGCTCTTAAACTCACATCAATTTGTAATGCAATACCATTAATTTTACATATTGGCCAATAAAACTTGACTTGGCTCTAAGCCGGTGGCAGCCAACGCAACAGGCAATTAAACTTTGCCATAAAGCGAATTACGTGCGCTGCACACGCAAAACGATCAGCTTGTGCGGTGGGGAGGGGAATGGAGACTCACTCAACTAATAATTATATGCACTTTGAACTTTACTCAAAGCCAGAAACTAGTTGAGTTTGTGTTGCAGAGCGCATCTCATTTGCATTAAATATTTGCAGCTTGGCCAAAAGGTAAGCGGTTGCAGGTAGCAATTTATATTAAGTTCTAGAAATACCTATGAGGACCTTGTTACTTGCATAAATTATTTATATTATGTAAATCAGCTTTAAATGTTTGAAAATTCAGGACAGTGTTAACTAGATATCAAATCTTAATTAATAATTTGCAACAAATATGCAGTACTTGGCCGAGAGGTAAAACGTTGCAAGTGGTACTTTAAGCTGTTTAGGGATCTCGAAATTCTAGAAATACCTATAAGGTATATGCGTATAAAATACATATATTATTTTTATGTTAATATAAAATCAAGTTTTTAAATTTAAAAGCAGTATTAACCTACAGATCATATCGTAACTAAAAATATTTCGAATTGGCTCAGATTTAAATTATGGCATGTGGTAATTTAAGTCCGATTCTATAAATATTATCAATTTTATTTTTGGTTATTATTTATATATATTATTTATGTCTACGCGCTGTTATATTTGATATGCCTGATAAAAGTATTTTTAAATTGTGCATGCAAATTGTGAGCATATTAATAAAGTGCACCATATTATATAATTAAGTGAATAAACACACGGAAAGTGCTACTTCCGGTGTCAATCTCGACTAAGTACAACAAAGAGTATTATGTGTTTGCACCCAGAATTAGAGGAACTGATAAGAACATGTACGCAAAAAATAAAAATAAATCAATAAAGGCTATTTTTTATGGCTATGCCAATCAATATAAGGCAGTCTGAATTAACATATCACATTTATGGATTATACAAATGATATATATACATATGTATATATATCAATTTATTAATTTATTGATTGAGGAATAAGCTAAGCAAGTTGATTTCTAGTTTATTTATTACGCAGTGCACAGCTGCATCGATATACAGAGAAATAAGTTGGTTTTTTTTAGACACAAATACAATTACAGAAAATGTCAGTTTACAATTCATGTTTACAGATGATTTCAGTTAATCATGCGAACAACTTTCATAGCAGCCAAGGAAACGCGCAAAAATATGATGGTTTTTTTTAGTGTTAAAAAGCTGGAGCCGAGCCTGGAGCTACATAATTTGGTGGATTTGGTTGGTATATTTAATTATTTTATTATTTTTTTTTATTTGGCCTGGATTGGTTGGCTGAATTAGAAGCAGCTAACGGCATTGAAATAGCAGCGCCAATACATGCGACCACCTCCATTGGCAACGTGATGGATGCGCCTGGCACCAGGACCAGCTCCAGCTATGGATCCTGCCGCTGCTGACGCTGAGCCGCCATGTGTTGATTGTGCCGCATCGTTGCCAGCTGCAGCGCCGGCTCTTCTCTGAAAGCTCTTTGCCATTAACTGAAATTTTCTTACACATTTCTACATTGCTAATTGCTATCTTTAATTGTATATTTTGGTTTCAATATCCAACTTACTGTTTCGCCAGTTGCGCGATTTATTTGATTTAAATCTTTGAAATCATAATCCATCATCACGCCAGGATCATCATCGCTATACATGTGAAAATTTTGGCTATTCATCGTTTTGTGCTTGTTACCTTTACAAAATATGTATTCAAATTTATCATTAATTTTATAAGAATCTCTATTAGCTATCAATCATTACCTTCTTCCATCGGTTGCAGCTGCTCGATACCATTTTTGATCTGGCTGGGTTTTAGTTGCAAGAGATTTTTATTGGCATAGAAGTCACCGATGCGATGTCCTTCACGTTCGTTCTCCAGCGCATGATGCAGTGCAACCATTAGACGATCCAGCAACAGAGCAGCCCTTTTTGGCACCACCATCTATAAAATGGGTATTCCAATTGAGGGTCAAGTTTTTGATTACGAATTTGTCTTTGCATGTTTAAATGTCTAAATACTTGTGATTTTTTTCAAAATCATAGTTCTTAATTAAAATTAAAATTATATGACCCATTTTAATGATTTATAGAAGAAATTAAAAAAGGTACGATTCCAGTTTTAATAAATTGATAATTTGTATAAATTGTAAGTTTGCAGCTATTCAATTTGTTTGAATTTAAAATATGCCTCTTAAAGAAACCAAATGTACATTTGCAAATATAATTTGGGTCGAATATATTTGAAATATTTTAAGTACCTGGTATTTTCTGTTAAATAAGCTGAATCAAACTGTTAAAAAAATAGTTTTCAACATTTAAGCCTGGCGTATACGCAATTTCGGCCACATGGCGTGTTTGCGTTTAGCAGACGTCCATTTTTTCTACTTTTTTTTTTGACTTAACTTATTTTTAAATGATGTGACGTCAACTGCGAGTGTGAGATAGAAAAATAGACAGTTGTGAGATGGGCAGCGGGGGTGGTCCGAATCACCTTGCGATGTCAAAGCAAGAAATTCACCTGCAGGGCAAGCAATCAAATGTAAAAGATACAATTACAAAAAAAAAATACTTGTGTAATGCGAGAAGTATTTCTGGGGTTTGCCCAAAATCCTACGCATCGAATTTTTTCTTTATTTATTTTGTTTTTAGCTGAAGAATAGGGCGGAGAAGTGTGTACTGAGTCTAAGTAACTTTAAAGCTTAATTCTGTTAAGTATTTAAGTTGTTTTTATGTAGCAAATGAACTAATCGTTGAAATAAGTTTGTTGAAAAAATGTATCCAGTTGGCTTGATTAAATACTTATGTATTTGATTATCTCTCTTTGAAAAAACGACCACTAAATGGAAATACAATATTTAATTGTAAAAATTAGAAAAGTCTTTGAAAATGGTTTTAGTTTTAATGAAGTAATCGCCACTCTTCAAATACTATTTTTTGTGTAAAATATGTATAATGAAATATGAAGCAAATTGTATTTTCTAATTCAAATTCAGTATTATTCCAGAAGTCATAAAAACATTGCAAAGCATTGGAAAGCTGCTAAAAATTTGATTAAAATTTCTGACTTAGTCAAGTTTTCTTGATGTGCCAAAAAGCGATGATGGCAATTATTGGAAACTGAGATTTGATGAAATAGTTCAGTTTGGAGCTTAGCTCAATTGAAGCCAGTGTGAACGAATTGGTACAACACTAGGATTCATCACTCACCGGATACTCATCGTAGCCCCTGTCATCCGCAACGCTTGGTGCACTGAATATCTCCTCGGGCTGGCGTTTCTCGATGGCGACCATATCCCTGTTTCTCTGGATGCCCGCCTCAGTGGCCATCAATTGCCTACACATGTGTAGCTCAAAATTCTGCAGCAGGACAAGCAGCACAATCAGCAAGCCTGGCAAATAGTTTGCACGACACCTGCTGCTTCTGTTGTTGCTCCTGCCGCACCTTCTGTCCAGCTGCAGGCGACGATGACGTCGCTGCTTTTGGCTGCCGCAGCTACGAAGCTGCAGCATTTTACAGTTAATGAGTGGCCAGCAGCAAACTAGACTGATTACAATCGCTTGCAGTGTGTCCCTTATTTTGGTGATGGTATTTGCAGTTGGATGCACTTTTCCGCTGGCTGTGCACACTTTGAAATTTCAACTGAAGCGTTTGCTTTATGGGCATCTCGCTTTTATAGACGACTTTCCGCAGTGGCTGCCATTATTTATTATTTATTATTTTCTTCTTTTCGTTTCTTTTCCTTCATTTTTTACAATAATGAAACATTACAAACGCTTGTTAATCGCTCTACTTGGAAAGTCCTGTTGAGATGGCGGGGAGGTGGGAAGGGCAACAGTGAAATGCTCTTTTCAGGCGAGTGATTTACGCTCACATGTTGCTGTTGTTGTTGTTGTTGTAATTATTGGACATAAAAATGCCATGTTTGGCCTGCAGCAGTGTGTTATTAACACACACACACACATACATACACGCACAGAACCCACACACATACGTACATGTTGCAGTCAATTGATCCTTGCGTCCTTTTCATCTTTGGTAGCCACCATTTTTCATAACTAATGAGCAAAAATGGGCAACGCTGCAGGATATCCTTCAGTCAAAGGATTTGCATGTGGGCAGCCCACCCCAAAGTATTTTATACTGCTTGGAAACATACCTAATTAAAACCATACATTGCCTAAAAATACCTTTGAATCAATAAATCAAGTATTTGCAGCGATTGCAAATCAATGTTGAGGAAAACAATAAACTAAGTGCATAATTTGATCATTTTGGCAAGGGATTTATGGGTTTGTACCACATCTAAAACACACACGCAGCTGGATTGCTGTCAACGAGTTCATTGGCCATAAAAACAATTCATGCGTTTCTTGACCCCATAAATCTATCAAAATACACTCATTTTTGTATATTGATTAAGCAAAGCATGCAAATCATAATTAAAACACTCCACACACCCCTTCACACTATGGCCATTAACCAAGTAACAACAAAAAGCAACAAGTTAGGCAAAAAAAAAATTAATACTCACACATAAATCTGAGTATTCCTATATAAGCAACTATTTAAATTGATTTAGAAATTTTAGTATTATAAAATGCAAATGCAATATTTTAGGCAGCAGAAGTTAATTCCATCGTTTTAAGAATAAAAAATTATTTAAGTCAACCATTCTAACTTCTCATATATTTATTTAAATTCACTAAATTTAACAAATGCTTAAAAAACCAACAAATTTATTATAATTAAAAATGCAGCATAAATATAAATTTTAAAATTTTTAAACTAATATGCAAATAATAATAATAATAAATATAAATAATTGTTTTCAGAATTAAAGCCATTTATTAAAACAATTACTTTTTGGTCATTAAATGAATGCGCAACTTAAATTTAAAAACACACTTTTTAATTGCCCAACCAATCACCAAAATTTTTTGTCAGTGCATTTTAACTTACAGCATCCCTGGCCGCTGTCAAAAAGATGGTTGTGCGCAGTCTCCAATGCTCCCGTTAGTCCAGCCAAATGTCAAAACAGAGAGAGAGAGAGAGAGAGAGAGAGAGAAATCATTAAGCATGTAAAGGGCGGCCTGGAGCTACACAGCATCCAGTGTTTGGTAGGCAGCCAGCAAAGGCGTCTGCAGCTGCACCCAGGTAACCCAGGAAACCAAAGCTTGTGTTGGCAGCAGCACGAGTCTGTGAGACCTTTTTTTAGCGAGGGGCGTGGGGCGCTCATTGTGGACGCAGTTGTGTGGAAAATCTTGTATTGAAAGTGCACACAAAAACGAGTGTTGCCATCAAAAATGTGGCACGCCAGCAAATAAGAAACAAAACCACAAAAGTGAAAATAGGACAAGAAAATGTCAAGGACTTAACTAAAAGTGGCAACGAGATAATCGTGGAAAATTCATTTAACTGAAAGCTGCTAAAATGCGTGCCTACTACACAACAAGGGATAACCGAAAATACGGTGATATGAGCTATGAGTAAGTATGCGTGTAGGTGTCTGCATATGTGTGTGTGTGTGTGTATGTGTGTGTAAGTGTATTTGTGTCCCTTGCCTGCAGTCTGCTTGTTTGCATTACGGACCAACTCGTATGCCATTTGCACGGCGAGTTCCTTGTGTGTTTGCCCAAGTCAGAATGCAACTGATGGAATCAAACAAATCAGAATGAAATCGCCGACAAATGGTTTTACCCGTAAGTTTATAAAGCTGTAATGGAAAGTAGCTGCAACCGTATTAGCTATTTATTATGTGCTCGTTTCGCCAATTGCAGCTATCCAACAATTCAAATTGCATGCATTAAATTTAAATTTTGATGTAGGAAGTACTATGAATTTTCATATATTTTTATTTAAGATTCAAATAAAATATCGCATATCGCGGGTACTTAAAAAAAGAAACACGAAAATTAGGTAAAAGTGAATTTATCTATGATGATTGTACTTTAACAATATTTAACCAAAACTAAAGTCTACAAATGCTTTTGATGTGATTTGAATCAAATCGCTGCACCCTCGTCATCAACTTGGTATATATACATTAAATTTTGCTACCGTTCGAATAGAAAGAGATGGCAGATGTATTGTGAACAGGCACCAAGCTCTGAAAGCCTTTGTGCAGTTTTGCCATAGTGTTTTGCCTTTGCTCGCATCATTTCGTGTTTCGTCTCGCATCGTACAAAATTCAGCCATAAATTTGCATTGCATACTTTCGGGCGCGCGCTAGTTGCACATACATAAACACACACACAAATATACTCATGAGTCAGCTATACAGCTCGACTCTTGTCTTCACTGATTTGCAACAAAACACATATAAAAATAGAAAAGAAAAAATACATTGACAACGTCACGTCCTTGTGCTCATAAAATGACACCTAAGTCTGACTAAAGGATGCTCAAAAGTTTGAGGACTCGCTTGTCTATATATGTATGTGTGTGTGTGTTGCCATTATACTGTTTGTCGCCTTAATTAATGATAGATGGCCGCTTGTTTAGGCTCGATGTCATTGAACTTTGCCAGAGCAGCTTGCGAATATGATTAAAAACAGGATTCAGCAAGTTTAAATTACAATTTAGCATTATCGAAATTATAAAACACTATTTTAAAATTGTTTTCAATATAAAGATATTTTCTTGAATATATATTAAAGTCTTAAAACATTTTCCAAGAATACTTTTTGTTTCGTTATTATCTAGTTATACTAATATAACAAATTGTACATTACAGCAAGCGCTGATAAATATTTTAATGTTTACAAAAAGTTGATGAAAAAATACATAAAAATATATATAAACATCTAAGAACTTGTACAAATATTTATTTGCAGAAGCAAATATCTGCTGGATCCAAAGTATATGACAAAGCGTGATCTACAGCATTATTATCGATACTATAACATGACCAAGAATCGGAGCCAATTCAAGAAGATTGTGATTATCATATTCTGCGTGTGCGTCTTCTCCTATCTATTTGTCGATTACAACTTGAGGACAAAACTGCTAAGACTGCGGGATCGCTTTGATTTTATTGCACGCATCGATGACGAGTATAATGTGACCAGGGCATATTTTATCGACACACCCGGCTGCCGGATGCCCTACTTTGAGGTGTTCGACGACAACATCGCACAGTTTATGTTCCATCCGCGACCATTTTCATGTGCAAAGCCATTGATGCGGACGAGCGATGTGGTGCCGGGAAAGCTACTGCTCAACATGGATGCGAAGGAACAGTTGCATTACTACAACATCAAGGATGTGTCCAAAATCAATTGCAAATATACGGAAGTGCGTCGCCAGACAGACAATACGAATGACTATAGGCCGCAGTTGTCGTTTAAGTTGTCCAAAACGGTACAGCTGCCCAAGGATTTGGAGTATATCTATATGGAATGTCATGATCCGGCTGGATCGCTCATCTACAAAGATTGTCACTTCTTTGTCGTCGATAAGCCGGAAAAGAAATGTAGAAATAGCACCAAGTCGTCGCTTAAGCGTAGCAGTTTTAATGATACACCAACGGCAGAGTCTGAGGAGCGGCTGTCGGTGATGGTGCTGGGCATTGATAGTGTCTCACATTTGAATTTCCGTCGGCAAATGCGTCGCACGGAGGCCTACATCCGCAAGAATCTGACGCACGTGGAGTTCTGGGGCTTTAACAAGGTGGGCGACAACACTTTTCCGAATCTGGTGCCACTTTTAAGTGGCCTGGATGACCAGGAGCTGAACATATCGTGTGTGGCACCGCTGGCGCATCCCAGCTACGATGGTTGCACCTTTTTGTGGAAGCGCTACAAACAGGCCGGGTACAAGACGGTCTATGCCGAGGATGTCGGCTTCCTTGGATTATTCAACTTCAATCGCAAAGGATTTCGCAAACCGCCAACGGATTACTATTTGCGTCCCATGCTGCTGGAGATGGAAAAGCACATTGCCCAAAAGAAGGACATGAACATTCATCTGTGCATGGGCGGGAGGCGCACAGCGGATGTCCTTTTGGAGTATATGCGAAAGCTGGTGCCGCACATGCGCCAAGAGCTCTTCTTTTCGTTCTTCTGGTCGGTGGCGTTGACCCACGACTATTTCAACTCACCACAATTGTTGGATACGCAGCTGGCGTTAAACCTGCAGCAGTTGCAGGAGTCGGGTGTGCTTAATCGAACACTGGTGCTTCTGATGTCCGATCACGGTTTGCGCTGGGGCTCGTTCCGACGCACCTATCAGGGCATGATGGAGGAACGGCAACCGCTGCTAATCGCACTCTATCCCGCCTGGCTAAAGCAGCGATATCCACAGGCCATTGCCAATCTGGAGCTAAATGCCAAGCGTTTGACAACACCATTCGATCTGCATGCCACATTGCTGCAATTGCTCGACATGCGCCAGCTGGAGCCGGAGCAGCTGCAACGCAATGCCGC
Organism: Drosophila multiciliata; assembly: GCA_037043605.1. Taxonomy (NCBI): domain Eukaryota; kingdom Metazoa; phylum Arthropoda; class Insecta; order Diptera; family Drosophilidae; genus Drosophila; species Drosophila multiciliata. The sequence continues at coordinate 587,026 of JBAMBF010000103.1, read as the reverse complement.
CGAGCTTATCGATATCGATAGCATAATGCCTCGTGGGATTAGCCTATTCCTGCCGATACCAGCAGAGCGCAATTGTGAGCAGGCGGGCATTGCGGCCCACTGGTGCACCTGCCATCAGCGCGAGGAACTCCCAACCAATAATGACCGAGTGCAGCGCGCCGCCCGCTTTTTGGTGCGTCTGATCAATGAACGATTATCGGCGCATTCGCAATGCAGGACACTATATTTAAATTCCATACTGCAGGCGTTTATAGCGGCGCCACATCAGAAGATGGTCAAGGAGATTAATAGTGACTATGCCGTAGACATAACATTACGTTTGCAAACCAAGCCGGGTCTGGCTATCTTCGAGTCCACGGTGCGGATGACTGGATATTCGAGTGCTCTTACTGGAACTATTAGTCGCATCAATTTGTATGGCAGTCAGAGCTACTGCGTCAATGACTCCACACTGAAAATGTTTTGCTATTGTCACAGATAAGCATTACAGTCCCCATCATCCTTATGCCCAATACGTAGCCTTAGATGTGTTTGATGCTTACACCATAGTTCTAAGCTAAGCATACAACTATTTCTATGAAATAATAACGCAAATAATTAGTGCAGATTTTGTACAAAGTTAAACAAATTAACTCATGACTAATTAAATGGAGTCGTCAAAATAGAATTCGATCGTTTATATATTTATTTAGTGACAATAAAAATAAATAAGCCTATAACTAAATATAATTTCTGAAAAGTCGATTAAATCTTGTACATTTATTTTTTATTTATTATTTATAAGAATAAAAATCTTACAAAAATATATTTAAAATAGGTAATCAAATTTGAACAATTTATATTTAATTCCCTATGAAAATATTGAACAATTGTTGCAAATATCACTTCTCCAAAGGCACAAGTTTTATTTTGAAAGAACAGTACTCGTCTATATCCTCTTTTAAGGGCTCAAAAGAAAGTTTCAATTTACAATGTTGAAAGCACTGACGAATCTGAAAGATTAAGAAAGAATTTATTTAAAATAAATCTACGAAAAAATGTTCTTCACTTACCAAATTCTCATTATTGCCAGTATTATAACAATGTAGAGTCAAGAGACGAGATCGCTTGCTTAAAACATGCTCCATGAAACGTCGACTTTGGCCAAAGAAATCGGCATATAACTGCATGCCTGATATATTTAACACTTCCAGAGTTGGACACATGTCGATGGTTTGCCAAAGCTCATTCTCGTTGCACCAAAATTGAAAATCAATCAAATGCAATTGCTCCAACAAAGGCAACGAAGAGACTAAAGTTTGAAGACTATCAACTCTAAAGCCATCATCTTCTAGTAGTGTTAACTGACGCAAATTCTTGACCTGTTGGAGTTTGGCTAGATCACACTCCCAAATTGAGTCACGAAATATAAGTTCCTCTATGTCCAGACAACGCAAATCTATAATACTATTTATAAATGTTCCAGAAGTAAGATGATCATAATTCTTAGTGTAGCTCAGCACTTGAAAATGGGGCAATCTAGCCACACTGGTCAAAAATGAATCTCCAGTTGCAACAAAAGGACCAAGTATCAACTCTTCCAGCATCGGCAATTGACAAATATCTATTTTACCTATATCCCAAGAATCGGTTAAGTTAAGTTTGCGCAACTGCGTCCATTCGGCAGCGATACTGTAATTAACATTTCCTCTTGGACAAGCAGAAGTCACTCCTGGGAACAGTTCCACTAACAGTTTATGTGCTTTCACCCAATCATCACCAGCATACAAGCTGTATTCCAACTCTCGTACGTTCGGGAATTTATGACCCATCCAGGGTGCCATTGACGTTAACGTGACTTCCTCTAGATAAATACATTGTACCGTTGGAGCAATGCTGCGTAAGAAAAACTCCAACTGATTAAGATTTTCGTTAAGCTCTTTTGGGCACAGGGTATATTTAGTTTTGTGCTGCCAGGCATAGATTATATTGCTGTTCAATCTACTTGATAAGTTTTCTGTTGCTTCATATAGAGCTTGTTGGTCTTTTAGCTCCAAATAGCCAATAATCATCAATTGGCAATCGTCGTTAAGATTCTCCATCATCTATTTAAATAAATTGTACAAATTTTGTGTTAAGTTTCCTTTAATTAGTCTCCTTGGTTTACTTAGACATTTGGCACATGGTTAGTTACTCACAACTTTTCTATGATATCGATAAATTCAACATTGTTTTGGGAAATTTGGCTTACAGTGATGCCAATTTAACGCTTTTGTTAGCCAATTATAATTCGTACAATTTAAATAATTCTATTAAGTCCAAAAATTGTACTTAAAATTTAGTTTTATGACTAAACTTAATATCATTCTTCTTTAAATAATTATATTAGCAGAACTAATTAAAAGCATATCCCAATTTGGCAGTTAATTTTGCTAATGATTGGCTAACTGTGCATATATTTCGTGCGTTCAGCCCTGGTGTTCTTGCGATAACAATAATCGATATAAACGAAATACGATAATTTGTTATTGTTCGTGTTCTTATCAGTTCGTTTTGTTTTGTACTGTAGTTAGTAAATTAATTAAAAATATCACTTTATGTTACCGCCAACATCACCAACATCAAAACCCACAACACCTGCATAAAGTAGGATGCCGCCAACAGAAACACTACGCGCTGGCAGTGGCAATGGTGAAAGAAGCGCCGGCGGCACCGGTGTCTCTGAACAGACGTACATCATCAGACAGAGCAACAAATGTTACGAGCACCGCGATTCGCAGGCGACGGCCATGTCTGTGGACTACTCTGGTCAATGGGTGCTGTTAGCCGGTCGTGGCCATTTGGCTCTGCAGCGTTTAGGCCAAGACGATGGAACACTGCGGCGTCACGAGCGTCAGTCCAAATACGACGTATCAGTGGCCGAGTTTGCTATTTGCCCCACTCGTCGAGAATATTGTGCCATAGCGGTTAGTTTTTGCAGGCACAATAAGCCAAACAAAAATAAAATTATAAATTTATGCTTTTCACATCCTTGCTTGTAGACCAGTCAAAATATTGACATTGTGCGCTGGGGTCCTGCTGAACCCCACTACGAGAATTCGTTGCGTGGCCATACTCGCACAGTCACCGACATCGACTGGCATAACAAGAATCCCGATTTGCTGGTCAGCTGCTCCATAGACACATTCTCGCACATTTGGGATCTGCGCGATCCACGCAAGCCGGCATTATCCTTGAACGCAGTCTGCATGTGTAATTGTCTTATATATAGATATATTTACTTACTGATATTCATTGAAATCTTATTTCAGCGGGCGCCACACAGGTTGGCTTTAATCGTCGCTCGGGCAACTTGCTGGCCGCCGCTCACGACGGTGACTTGCGAATCTGGGACATACGAAAGGGCAGCTGTCCCACACATTATATAACCGCGCATCTGAATCGCGTGCATGGTATCAATTGGAGTCACAAACGCGAGACTTGCCTGGCCACAGCCAGTCAGGATGGCACCGTAAAATACTTTGATGTGTGCAATCCCAGGAGAGCTGAGAAGATCATTACCACGCTATCACCCGTATGGAGGGCACGATACACAGTAAGACCGGGAATGGGCTTAACCCAATATAAATTGTTTACAAGTTTTGCTAAGTATATGTTATATTTTAAAATTGGGAGTTCAGCTTAGGGTATACTTAGGTCAGTCCTTTGAACTCACTGATCTTTTTTTCTGTAGCCAATCGGCAACGGTTTGGTGAGCATTGTGGTGCCACATTTGGGTCGCGGCGAGAACAGTCTACTACTTTGGAGTAATAGCAAGCAAACAGATCCCATTTGCTCATTTGTGGGACACACCGATGTCATTTTGGACTTTGCCTGGCGACCCAATCGCGAGGATTCCACGGAAATTGTAAGTCACGCCAAATGACAAAAATACATTGATTGATTAAATTTCTGTGAAAACTGGCAGGAATTGGTCACATGGTCGCGTGATCGAACGTTGCGCGTCTGGAAAATCGATGATACAATGCTGAACCTATGCGAACCCTCGCCCGATGAGGATGAGGAGGGCGATTCATCACGCTACGAGCCGGAGTTAAGTGAATTGCGCGCTCTGACGCCGCCTGAGTTTATGCATACGCTTCAGCCACGTCCGATGACGGCTGCATCGCTGCCCATTGCAGCGACACTGGAGCCGGGTTTGGGTGCCAATGCCCTGCCGATGGCACGCTCGCCGAGCTTTGGTGGCGTCTATGCGCGACGCGAGGAGACGCACATTGCACGCTCCCTAACAGATCAGCCGACCTGTTCGCTGCAGCACGAATTCTCGCTGCTTAACACAAATATGCCCCACGTGGATGTTGATATGCTGTGTGCGATAAAGCGTTATGCATGCTTTAAGATCTGCGCTGCGGATCACACGATCATATTGCAGGTGACATTTCCCACCGCCTATCCCAGTCCGAACGTGCCGCCCGATTTTCAGCTGTGCCAGGGCACCACTCTGTCCAGCGATGTGAGCGGAGTGCTTCTCAAAGTGTTGCGCACCAATGCGCTGCAACGTGTCAAGAAATCTCGCAGCTGCCTGGAACAATGCCTGCGCGCACTGGTCGCCGCAATGAAGAAGCGTTTGACGTCCGTTGCTGGCGCTGGTGCGGATCGCAGTCAGATGTTGCTGCAATCGCCGCGTTTGGAGGGAGCACTGTCGAGTGCTCTGCACGACGCCTGCATACCGTTTCCACGCACGTCTGGTGTCCACTTCAATGCCATCGGCATGTTGACCACCTTTGCCCAGGTGATGAACACCAAACGGTTGACATTGCGTCAGCATCACTCGATTACGCCGCGCACCCTGAGCGCCATCAATGGCAGCGGATTGCTGGGCAATGTGATGGGAACAACAACAGCTCAACGGGATCCGAACGCCTCGTTCTATCTGCAGGAGCGCATGATTGCCTGCAAGCGTCTTCAGGGCAAGCAGCGTGTGATGCGCCAAATTAATGGCACAACTCCCGTCGTTCACATCTACGATGCAAGCCAGTTGCTGCACCTTAATCGCGAAATGGCTCGCGATTTTACGCTGGACAAGCGAAATATTGTCGAAACGTGCCGACGCAATAGTGAAATATGTCGCGCACACGGTCGACTGGATTTGGTGCCCATTTGGCTGCTGGCTGAGCTGATAGCAACTCCGCATGTGCCGCACGAGTCGTCGATGAGTTGTCAACTGCAATACTATAAGGATCCGTTCAAGAAATCACTGCTGGAATCGCTCATTATGCACTATGCTGGTGCTGGGGATGTTCAAACCGCTGTACTACTCGCTTGCCTCTTCGACAAGTGTCCGACCACGGCGCTGATTGGCATGGACATAGATGTGGCCAGCTGCCGTCTACCCGCCCAGCTCCATGCGCAATTGTCGCCATATCATACGGTTTTGCCGCTCGATTTCAAATCATCCGCCCAGGCGCGTGCCTCGAGCGGCACTTGGCAACAGTTGAAGCAGTTGCGCAGCAATTCGTGGTCGGATTCGTTGGATTGGCTGGACTTTAAGCTGGGGCAGACGGATGCGTATGCTTGTTCGCTAATTCGACGCACTAAAATGCCACTCTTCGATCAATTCAAGCGCGCCTATGCGGATGTCCTTTTCGGCTGGCAGCTGCTAACGAAGCGGGCAGTAATCCTCAAGCATACATTGCACACACCGCCGCCTTCGCAGGGCGTTGAATTTGTCACCGAGTGTGCCGGCTGTGGCAAACCAAAGCGTACGCCCAAATGTGAGCCATGTAAGCGGCCAGTTTTAATCTGCGTCCTTTGTTGCCTGCCCGTGCGCGGTGCATCAAATGCATGCCTCTCCTGCGGTCATGGCGGACACTTGCAACACATGATACACTGGTTTGAGGTGCGTAACAGAAAATCAATTTTTCTTTTAATTTTTCAGTTTTTAATTCTATTCTCTCTTTGCACAGCATCACACGGTTTGTGCCACGGGCTGTGGCTGTAGTTGCTTGCAGCGCACCTCGGAGCTGCTGGCTCTTATTAGCTGATTATGGATGGCGCTATTTTTGTGCTAGAAATACAACTAGCTTTAGATTTGCTATAACTTTACGCTGTGGTAATCAAAAAACATATACATAATTGTTTGTTTTTTTTTTGTATGTCTCCAAGACAACATTTTGTAATATTTGCATATATATGACGATGAAAAATATAATTTGTACTCTACTTTTTGACTGGCTATCAATTGGCTATTGGTTAGAAAAAACTTCTTAAAATATAACCAAATGTTTATAGGCTGCCTAGATGACCCCGTTATCTTTGAATGCACTTCGATTGGTTTGGTTCTTACATTCCATAAAGATTTGTTAAGTTTTAGGGCTATTTTTCTTAAATCCATAGCTGAGTCATATCCTTCATGTTCTCGAAGGGATACATATATGTTGCCTTACTTTAAAAAGGACTATCGATTTGAATTTATAGATTTTTTTAGATTTTAGTTAATTTGGTATTAGTCAAACTGAGAAAAGTCGAAAAATTCGATGAAAATCGGCTGAAATAAAATAAAAATTTAATGCAGTTCGAAAGAGTTGTTCATTATGATTCAAACGCACCATGTCCTATACAAACCTCAAAAGATTTGGCCCATGTAGAGCCATTTTTTCAATATGGGTTTGGAAGTATTTTCTTTCGTAAGGGCAATGTAGCTAATACACATAACAAATGTTTCGTGGCTATGATTATTTTCATTTATTAATTGGTGTTTGCTTATTGACCATGTCAATTGCAATAGATGAAAGGTTAATGGCCGTGCCCAATTAATATAAAATATTCCATCCAAGACATCCGAACACAATATATAAATCTAATGCGTCAGTGGTTTAGCTCCATCCCCTGAAAGGACAAACATGCAATAGAAATGTAAATAAATGTTATGATAGTTAAATTGATATTGATATTGATGTTGTCCCATATATCCAGACAGAACATTTGAAGAACTTCATGTTTTAGTTTAATCATGCGAAACCTTCAGTGTCCGAATGCAATAATTATTTATTAGTTTTCAAATACACACATATATTATTATTTTATTTTATTATTACATTTTTTTTGTTTTTTTTTTTTTTGTTTAGTCTTAGCTTAATATTTACGCATTTACTTGTAGTTCTGTTATTCTTTTTGTTTAGCAAACATCAAATTTGTTTGTCTCTCGCATGGAAAGACCGTTATCGTTATTTTGAGAAAATGTAGCATTTTAAAAGTAATTCTATAGCTCTGCTTTAACATTACTCTTCGATAAGCGTCATGATAAATGGAAAGTTTATAGATAAAGAGCTAAAAAGATACAACTTATTGCAATTGTTGATCACGCGAATTGGACTTGCACATTTCTATTCTTCGCCATTCTTTTTTTTTTTGAAAACACAATATCGTGACAAGAACAGATAAGAGTAAAATCTAAGTATAATATTAAAAAAAACATATATACGCACAAAACACATATTTACGAAGACACTGTGAAAAAATTTCAGCTTACGGGGGGAAAGATGACACAATGTAGATATATTGGAAAAGATATTGAAGTCAAATTGAAGCTAGAGCTAGAGATGGTTTAAATGAGATAAGCAGCTTAACTACAAAAAATTTGTGTGTATATGTGTGGTTGGGTGTGTTGCTGTAAGTGTGTATGAGTTGCTTTAAATTTGTGTGTGTGGATATATGTGTGGGTCTCTGTGCATAGTATTGTGTTCGAGTTGTTGTCCTTGCCAAGCGCTGGCGGTTGCCGCCACGTCACAATATCATTTGAACTGATCACGATACGTTGCACTGCACATGGCGATCAGCAGCCGAACATTGCTGCATTGTGGACTCTTCGGGCAATTCTTAATGAACAGCTGGCAATTTCGATATAATTCGGAGAGCACTTTCGGTGCATGCTCACGCGTTATGGGATCCGACATATTGATGGCCAGCAGCGCCTCATTGAGGTAGCTAAAAGGGAAACATAATAATAAAATACAAATTAGCAATAAAATTAAAAATGACTTACCTCTGTTTATCCTCATTGTGATTGGTCATGTCCGCTGATATTTGCTGTATGAGCGAGAGCAACACCTTTTGCTCCAGGCGGCAGCCCTCGGGTGCAAACACTTGCATGCGATCCGTGTGACGCAGCGTAAACTCCACCAGGTTCAAATCATTTGCCAGCAATGCTTGATGGAAGGCCTTGTTGATTTGACCCGCCTGCAGCAACTGTCTAATGCTCTCGCGTAAATCGTAAGTGGGTGCAGGTGTCGCCGCCTGTGAACGCAACGCCATATTCTGGTTATCCAAATGCTTGCGCAGTTCATTTCGAATTGTCTCCTGCAGTTGGCGGGCGAGCAATATTTCTAGGCTCTTGACTTCACGCTGTGTCTCCAGCATGGCGTCAGTAAGTTCGGTGCGATGCTTTAGTAAATTCGACTCCACCAGCTGCTTTAATAGACCCAGCTTGTTGCTCAGCTCTTCGTTATTGTGCGACTGTGGCATGCGCTGCAGATACGCATTAAACTCCACCATGACTATCAGGAGCAATGATTAAATTAATAATTAGTCAATAGGCAATTGATGTTAAGTATTTGACGCTCTTACAGTCTTTAATGCCAATGCTAAACGCGTCGTGTAACTGCTTGAACATGTTCTGCGAGGACTTCTCATAGGCTGGTATCAGAGTGCTGCTCATTGATTCAATGAATGCCGTCTGCAGGCTGGTCTGCACGCCAATCAGCACGGACTTGCCAAAAGAGTCTAGGAATGGCTGAAAGTACAAACATATATTTATATATGACATATATATAAAGCGAAAAATTGTCGGTTTATTTTTCATACCTTGCTCTTGACCACCTGTGCTATGTTTTCCTTGACCGCCCTGTCAATCACAGTTAACTTTTGCACAATTTCTATCTGCATTTGAGCCTGCAGTTGATCCATTTTGGCATTGACGCGCGGAAGCAATTGACGTTGCAGCTCCATAGTCAGTACGTTGCCAATGATGTCCGTGAAATGATTCATAACATACTGATTGAGCACCTGTAGTATCGAATCGCGGAGCTCACGATTTTGAGTCTCACTAGCATAAGCAATGAATGAAAGAATAAATAAAAATAGTTTAATGTTCATGAAAGAGTTACGTATAATTGACATATTATATGATTATTCTGACTGTGGCTCTTTAAATTTGATTTTATATCTAATACAAATCTGCTGTCAAAAATATTGATTTTAAATTGGTCAGATTGAAATAACCATTTTATCATATATTGCTGCCTTAATAATATTAAACTTGTTTACTTTTCCAAATCTCTCTAATTATTATCTTCTACTTACCGTGCGTGCAGAAATTCGGCTAGTTTCTTTTTGTGTTCGTTCTCGTAACGCTTGAGATACTGCTCCATCAGTTTGGACAATTGCATTTCAATCTTGTAGGCTAATTCGTTGACGCTTTTCGGCTGCAAGGCGGCCCCTGTGGTACAGCTGGCTTGTTGCTGCTGCTGTTGCATATGCAATTTGCTAACCTCATGTTCCAGTTTGTTAAGTTGTTGTGATTGCGCCTTAACAAGATCTATGAAGTTAAGTGGTGAATTATTGAATTGCTACTCTATGCCCCAGGTTTTTTTATACACGCACCTAATAGCTGTTCCAGTTTTACATTCATATCTGCATTGCTTGGACAGTTTTCAGTTGTGGCAATATGGCTGTTGCTGCTGTTGTTGAGTGTTGTTGATGTGTTGTTGTTGCTGCCAAGTGACGGCGGGACATTGCCATTGTTCTTATGCTGCACTGCCTGCGACATGATTTGTGCAGCGTTTTGCAGCTCTGCTGATTTTTTGGTAGGCTGCAGCTTGGCTTCTTGTGGCAACCAATTGGCCGTGGCTGCCGCTTTCTCGACGCTCTGCAATAGCGATGATGGGTTTGCCAATTCCTCATCCGTTCTAAAAGTTGTAATTTGAATTGGGAATAGAATAAAATCGAAAGTCATTTAGAGATTCTTACGTAGTAACAAGTAAGTATGGGTTTTCCTCGTCCGATTCTAAGTTCTCCAGTTCCGGTTCGTAGTCATCGGTATCCTCTTGGGTTGCCATAATCTCTTGCACCTCACGACTGGGACTGGAGCCGCCACTAGCCAAATTCTCAGCTGCATTGCGTTCCGGGTTGCGATCGATGGCAATAAACTTTTTTCGCGCCTCCAGTTTGTCCTTCGCCTTTTGCTGCTCCCGATCCTCAATCAAAGTGTTGTTCACGAGATTCAACAGAGACGTATTAACCTGTTCCGTGCTTTTCGCGGTCACGGTGGCCAACATGCGAAGGGTGTTCATCACTTGCGAATTGATCGCACTTGGGTCCATACTGGCAACCGTATTGGCCGAAGAAACAGTGGAGCTGTTGATGGCATCGGTGCCAGTTGTATTGCTGCTAATGCTGGTCGTAGCTAAGAGCATTGTTGACGAGGTCCCGCTACTAGCACTAAACGCATCCGGTGTCATTAGATTCAGCTGTGGATAGGCGCTGCCGTATTGTGGGGACGAGGAGCGAGATTTGCTCACGGCTGTTGCATCCTGCAATATGGCCGATGGGGCAGCCGATGCTGCAGCGACAGCGACAGCAATTACCGAAGCTGACGTGGAGCTACTTGAGTTGCGTTTCGACTTGGCAAAGAGGGCGTCCAAGGGCACAGCGCTTGAGCCGCTGCTACTATTAAGCGGCGAACTAGACTCCTGCTTGATCTCATTGACACCTAGCAGTCCGTCGGGCGTTACGGAGCGTTTATTGCTGACGACGCTAGTATTCATGCTGCTATTCAAACTGCGCTCGGACTTCATCTTTTCGGGAACGCAGGGCTGATAAATAATCTGACACTCCTGCAGACTCTTGGCTTGCACGACAAACATGTGCAACACCAGCGCGTCGGTGGTGGCATTGCTCTCATCATCATAATCATCAGGTTCCTCAAACGGATAATAGCTCTCATTTGTGCTCTTGAGGCGTCGCATACTCGCATTCACAATGGAAAAAGATAGTATGCCCGAACTCAACTTGAATTCGGCAACGTTCAGTATGCGGAGTTCGGCTTCACTGTTGCCAGTCCCGCTGATCGCATTGCCAGCATCGCTGCCATCATCCGAATCGTTGCTGTCGCTTTCCTCGGCATTGGTTGTGTTGATACTGCTGCCGCCGCCTATGCTGCCAATTTGCATAACATATACGGCTAAGGACTCGAGACTGGATATAACCAAATAATTGGCACTACGATCAATGCCAGCTATGAACATGTTCGGCTGCACACTGGTCGGAATTGAAGCCATTACGTTGACCGTCTGCAGGCACTCCCACAGCGAGCAATTCCAAAGTTTGATTTCCGTATTGTGATCGCTAGTAGTGATAACATACTGCCAGTAAGCACTGTGAAACAAAGAAAATGAATTAAGTACAATCAATCAATCAATTTAATGTTAACTTACTCATCAACGGGCTTGTTAATGTTATCAAGGAAGAACAGCGAGGACACCGGCTTGCCGTCGTGCGGTTTCCATTCGTGCAGGCAGCGATGATTGCGTACATCGAACAAATAGATTTGATAGAATCGAACCAATCCATCGGCACAGGCGGCCGCAACGGTGGTGCCATCGGGCGATAGCGATGAACAGGTTATTAAAGACTCCATTTCAATCTTTAGATAACCATTTTCCAAAGCCGACGGATTAATCTGAGTGCGCTGTAAAATCCACATAAAATAGTTGTATGTAAATTTGAAATTGAAATTTTGCTCTCAAGGCTTGTAACACTTACGCCGTGTTCGGTCACAATCATTCGGACAGAGAAGCATTGAAATTGTTTGCTGCGTGACCAGAGCAATAGTTGCTTTTCATCGTCACAGCCATTGCCGCTTGTATTCTTGCTGGTGCTGCTGCTATTTGTAATGGATGGACACCAGGAGACCATATCATATTCGGGCGAATAGTTAGCAATAGGATCATCCACTTTCAGTACAAGTTTGCATATCAAATTTCCATCGATTAAATCGATTTTGTAAACAAACAGTGAGCTCACATCTATAACTGCCAGAGTGCGTTCATTTTCACTGTGGGCAAATTGTAGATCCAACACTTCACCATTCATACCCTTGATGAGCGCACGCTGACTGGTACTGGTATTGCACACACGAACCATGCCCTCCATTCCAGTGGCTTTGTTGTTAACTATATATATTTGCACACATTAAGAACAACTTCATGTAATTGAGCATGATAATACATTAAAATACCCACAGAAAATTGATCAAAAGTATCTTTTATGAAAAATAATTATAATGATGAAAATCAACATGTTTATAAATTCTGACACATTTGGAACAAAAACAAATTGCTAGAAATGCCAGTCGAAAGATTGGGTTATGGTCAAATTATTGCGTTACAAAAGCTTGGATATCAGTCGAATATAATTTACGCAGAGTTTTTCACTCTCATATTGCTTGAACAATAAAAAGTGAAAAAGTGTATAGAATTTGGAGTGCGGCTTTTGCGTGCATACCTCTATAAATGCCCATATGTGTTTGCAATCGATGCGCTTTTGAGCATTAGTTAGCAAAAAAAAAACAATTTGGACCTTATAAAAATCCGATCCCCAATTTAAAAAAATTAATATGTTGAGCACTCACCATTAATGGCATAAGCCAAATGCTTGCCATCGCGATGCACAGCCACCAAATGCCCGGGATAATAATATTTGTGCTCCCATTTATAATCGACGACATTCTTAAGCTTTACCTTAGAGGAGCCACGGGCATGGGCAATGCCACAGCCATAGACTTTCGTTTGATTCGTTTTGATGTTGTAACAGCATTGCTTGTCATATGGTTGAAAGTTGCTGCAGGACAGTAGAGAAAAATTATAGTAACAAATGGAATACTGGAGTTTTTCTAATTGTAATTTTTGACATACATAACTTCGATTTTCTTGGCATCCGGTAGATTGCCGGTGGCGACTGCTGCTGCTATTGTGGCTGCTGCCAGATCCTGTTCATTGCTTGTGCTCATATTGATGCGGTCTTTTCCAAGTTGAATATTTTTTGATGTTGTCTGCAAATTACTGTTGCTCGTTAATGCCGTTAAATGAGGAGCGTTGTCAGTTGTGGTTGTATTTTGTGTAGTTGTGGTTGTTGCGTTGCTTTTGCTGTTGCCTTTGCCACACCTAGATGATTGCAATTTCAGCAGCTTACGAAAGATTGGCAGATGTGCGAGCGCAAAGAGCGCGAATAACATTGACGCACTCACTTACTAGGAAGAGACATCATCTTTTTGTTTACTTTTTAGCTCAATACGATAATATTAGTATTTTCCATTACCCATTGTGTAAAAGGTATACGTATGTAAACTAACCTGCACTTGAGCGCAGCGTTTAGTTGTAGTTGCTCGCTATTTTTTCGTTTCGCTGAGCTTGGTGGAGCGCGCAGAGGATGGTCACATAAATCAGGCACGCACGCAGCAATTGTTTAATGCGTCTTACACCATTTAAACAATAAATTTCAACAAATGCACACTCACAAATTATATCGCAAATTTTGCGAAAATTTGCTCCAATGCCGCAAAGCGTTAGTGATGTGCAGCGGCGTATGCAAATCAATCGATAGCAACGTGCGTTTGTTATCGCATAGCACACAGGGTTGCTATTTGCGTTGCGGCGATTACAATGTGAATTCAATTCAAAAATAAAAATTCTTGCCTATACAGTATATTATTTATTGCCTTTAGCATTTGTAACATCAACTTAATACATTTATCAATATTTATATAGATGTATATCCTTCAAAACAATACGCAATTATTACGCTGCAACGTAACAATAAGTTTACATAGTGCTTAATATCACTTTTATTTTTGTTTGTCTTACTTTTTTCATTCACTGCATTGAGTTTTGTAGTTGTAAATCTTTGAAAATTGTTAACAATTTTTTTTGCTTGATGAAAAGTGAAAACATATATGTCAATTTATATATAGATTTATATATTTAATAGTATGCAAAAGAAAATGCGCACGCACTCATATGGATGATATACTCGGTATTTCTGTTGGCATATCATCTTGTAAATTCGAAGTTAGCATACTTGTGGTCCGATAAATTAAATAATTTTGTTTTGTTTTTTCTCTTCGTTATTCATTTGTCTTACTTGCTTAAACGAATGATTAAACAAACTTGATAAATATACATAATATCAATTCGTGTGTACATACAAAATAGTTTCGAAAAATAACTTAACCTAAGCTAAGCTTTGAAGGAAATGAAATTGGTTGATTGTTTATTATATTCCTTTTTTTATAATCCTTTTAACGTTTCGTATACTTAAACAGTTTAGCCTGACTTACAAAAGTTAAGAATTTTCTTTTAGCACATCAACATAATAATTTTGTTTATTTCATTGCCGGAATGAATGAGAAGGTCGAGATATTGTTTTCTCCTAACGGAACCAGGTTTCAAGTCTTACAAAATTAATGGCTTCTAAATAGCGATTTAATGCCGTTGAGCAAAATAAATGTTTTTTTATTCAAAGAATGAAATGTGGTTTATACTTTAGTTTGTTTTCTGTTTTCTCTCAGCTAAAGAAATACGCGTAATGTGTTGATGGTTTCGAAATAGAATTAGCGCCACTTTGTGGCCACATATCTGTCTATATATCTAGGGAGCAGGAGCAGTGTTTCATGTTAAAGCGAACGATGATTCTCATATACATTTACATTTACACATTTACGTTTCAACAATTAGTTCAATTAGCTCAGTGTTTAGAGTATACATAAATCGATTTGCATAAATATCTATCATTATAGAGGCGGTATTATTGTTATTCGTTATGTTATTGTTACTTGCTTGACTTTTTCATTATCTTTTTCTTACATTCACTTTTGAAATTTAGATTTAACTAGCCTAAAATTAAATAAGCAAAAATTAAGCAGCGTGCTCAAACCAAAATTCGCATAAGCGGACGCGCAGTGCCCGCTCTTTTAAATAACTGTATGTGTGTGTGAGTGTGATTACACATATATATGCTTATGTTTACATATATATGCGGTGCATGCAACAAACAACGGAAAACGCTGCTTAAACATTCGTATGGCAACCGGCTGAGCCGGATGAGCCGCCAGTCACATTAGCCGTCACCGGCGCTGATATTGAGGAGCTGGTGCGGGTGGGTGCAAGTGCAGTCGCACCACCACCACCATCAGCAGCAGTCACCAAACCCTCCAGTTTGAAACGCATCTCCTCCTTGCAGGTCTGCACGCTGAGCAGCTCGTCGCTGAGATCATTGCACAGATGCAGCAGCGAATTGTTTTGCTCACGCAGCCGCTGCAGTAGCTCAGTGGTGCTAGTTTGATTATGCTTAAACGACACATGACGCAACGATTCACTGATGGCCGTCACACGTTTCTCAAATGTCTCCGCATTGGGCAGCTGCGATGCAGCTGTCGATGTTGTTGATGTGGATACTGCACCTGAAGCTGGTGCCGGCGTCTGCGGCTTCCGATAGACCTCAAAAGCAGAGATGCGCTGCTGTGTCTGCAACGTGATGCGCGTAGGCGGCACAAAAGCGGGTGGCGGTGGCACTGGTGGCAGTGAATGCTGTTGCTGCTCGGAAGTTGCATTGATATGGGCATTGGCATTGCTGCTGCTGCTACTACCACTGCCACCATCCAGCTGCAAGTGTACAAGGCATTAGTATCAATTTTGTTACAATAGCTTCGTTATGTTCTTCAATGGCTAAACTACTGAATTTTGGTGGCATAACACTAAATAAATAAGCTACAGCCAATTGCGGATGCATTTCATTTTAATGATGTTATTATGTTTGGTATGTCTTTTTGTTACACTTACAACATTCGCATCGTCGGCAAAGTGCGTGAAATCGGCAAAACCCGCTGAGGTTTGCATATCGAAGCTGGCTTGCGCGGTTATCTTAATTGGAATTGGGTTTATGTTACAGATTGTTTACAAAATAAGTAAAATAGAAATTAATATGGACTCGCAATGAGGTAAACACTTTTCATCAGTTCAATGTAAATATTTATTCGGTGCACCGAAACAGTTTTTACTATTGCAGAGTGAACAAAAAAAAATGCTTTAAGCTATCTGGGTACTCAAAAATTTGAGTTGACAATATGCGAATAACTTGTTATCAAATTAAATTTCAATTATCAAGTCAAGCTCTGCGATAATATTAACATAACAAATGGAAAACCAGTAATAAACCCAACAGTGACAGGAATACCTTAAAACTAGAAAGCTGTCCCATCTTCATAAAGCAAACTTCAATAACTTCAACGTTACTAAGAGTTTGTCTACTTTTTTATTTTAATTTGTTAGTAGGTTTTTAATACATTAATGAATGGAATATGAATATGATTAGTGGTTAGTGGTTAGTAAATGACACACAGCTAAAATAGTATTTGTAGCAGACTAAAAACAGCCTAAATAGCTGTTAGAAATGGAAGAACAGCTAAAGTTTTCAGGACACAATTAGAGACTGGACAATAGGCAGAAATATAAAGCATCTCCATATATATAATCGACTCACCTCTGGTTGCTGGGAACCCGCAGTGCCAATTTTGAACTTATTCAAATCCAAACTGCTGCTGCGCGCATGTCGATGGGGTCGTGGCGGCGGCAAAGGCGGTGGCTCCTTCTTGACAGATATTGTGGTCGATGCATAGACAACTGGCAGTGGCACCGCTTGATCCGGTGGATCATTGACACCGGCCGACCCAATGCTGGGCTCACGTTGCGGCGGCGGTGGTAGAGCACCAATATTCTTAGCTGGTAGCTTCTTCGCCTGCGGACGTTGTATGGCACGGAGGTCGCTGCTTTGAATCGATATGGAGTCACGATCGCGATGCGTTCCACTTTGATTATTATGCGTCGATGACAATGGGGCTGTTGTTGATGTTGTCATTGCCATTGTCATTGCATTGGGACTATCCTCACGCAACACAACAACACTGTCCATGTCGCTTGCACTTGTGCTGCTCGGCTGCTGACTGGATTGTTCGCCGCTTGTGGCAATGGCTGTGCCTGTAATGGAAAGAACAACAAGAATAAGAATTAAAAGGTTGCAAGAATCGCATTGTTAAACACTCACCAATGGGCGTTACACGCAACGGCACTGGATGCAAAATTTGCGGATTCGAGCCCACATCCTGGGCAGTGCGTTTCATATCGAAGAGCGCTGGCTTAAGACCCGGACTAGAAACGGCTGGCGCGGCAGTGGCCGCCACACCAGCTGACGCAGTAGCAGCAGCAGGAACAGCAACTGTTGCAGCACCACTTGCTGTGGATGTCGTTGTAGGAGATTCGCTAAACTTGGTCCATTGACTGGCGGCATCGTTGGAGGCGAGGGCTGCAGCAGCTGCTGTCACTGTTGCACCCGTGGTTGCCGCTGTTGTTGTTGTTGCAGATGCTGATGACGCTGACTGATTTGATTTTTCCACATTTGGCGAATTGGAAATGCTGCGATTCTTAAGAACTGGCGGAGTTGTTGCTGATGTTGTTGTTGTCACCTCACGCCTCGAACTGCTTGTGCTGGCCTGCGATGATGTAGAGATGTTGCTCAGATTCATAATGTTCTTATCATTTGGCAACGGACGTGACTTCGCCTGCGAGCTACTAATGATTGTGTTGTCGGTGTGCTCTTCCTCGTCGTCGTCATTCAAATGCAGGAGATCAGCCTCAGGTGGCTCTTGAGGTATATGCGCCGTTGATGACGACGACGTCGACAATGTTTTAGCCAACACATTCGGATGGAGACAGTGTGGCAGACTGCTCGGCAATGGTATGTTATTACGACGCAGCACAACCAGATGCATGGCAGCTGTGAATTCGGATAGACTTAGTGCACCGTCGCGTGTCACGTCGCACAGCTGCCAAATGTGGCGCAGCTCCTCGACAGGAATGCGGCTCTTCTCAAAGAAGATGCTGGAAGGATGTCAAAAGTTATTTAATTAAAATGCAATGTAAATTAATCTTTATCTAAAATTCTATAATTTATATAAGTGAAGTTTCAAAGCTTACCGCGCTGCCTGCCCGGAGAGCAGACCATGCGGATCACGTTGCACCGTTCTGAACTGTTTGTTGTAGTACACACGCTGCTCAGGAGTGATTTGATAGAGCGTGGTCAGTTCGTTTTCGTTGTCGTCATCGTCGCTGCTGTGACGATCCGATGACTCCTCCTCGGTACCCAATAGTTGGCGATGCTCATCACCCAGCAAGCCCTGCCACAGCGTATCTTGTGCCCAGGGGCGCTCCGCCACACTGTTGGTGGGCGTGGGACTATCGCTATTAGTGCTCCACGCTTCCGGCGAGCCACCAGTGCCACGACGACGCTGCGAAAGTAAAAAATTTTATTAATTTAGAGATGTTGAACTACTCTGGCAGATATATTTGATAAATATCACAATCATAATTAGTGAGTTAGATCAACGGGTTGAAAACAAAATATATTTTTTTACCATTTCCGCCTGATAGTTCTGCAGCTCAACAAAATAGTCTCTAGTTTTAGGTTATATTCATTATGAAGAATATGCACACTTTACAACATAAACAATAAATAAATATCTATATAAATTTCAACAAATTTGTCGCATAATCATAACATCCGCTCCAAGAGTATACAAAAGCGCTGTTTATATCTAAAGTCTATATGCATTAGCGTGATAAGATATAATATAATAATAATACGCACAGTTTCGCGACTGCTGCTGCTGCTTACAACAGCAACATCAGCACCGGCCAGCTCATCAAAATTATCGCCACAGCTAGATTCGTTCTGCTCAACCTCGGAATCGGTGCTGGGCACATCCGAGGTGTCTTGTAATTGATCTAGCTGCTGTAGTTGCTGTTGTTGTTGTTGTTGCTGTTGCTGGGAATTGCGACGCAGCGAGTTGCGACGATCGGTGGGCGGCGGTGGGGGCAGTGCGCCCAGCCCATTTTCGCTTGTTGTGCTCACTGACGGCGCTGTTACTGCATCCTTCCAGCCGAAATGCGGCAACGGTAATGGCACAGTGGCTGCTATCAGCTCCTGACGCAACGGCACCGCCTCCTGATGTGCCGCAATGAGTTTGAGGCATGAATAGAATTGGGCACGTGAGATATGCAAAGCTGTCGCCGGTATGCCAGCCAAGGCGGTGATCTGTAAAAAAAAAAAAAGCAACCGGATCACATAATTAAAAAGACTCGACGTCGACAGAAGTAAATTTCTTGC
This sequence comes from Drosophila multiciliata, assembly GCA_037043605.1. Classification (NCBI taxonomy): domain Eukaryota; kingdom Metazoa; phylum Arthropoda; class Insecta; order Diptera; family Drosophilidae; genus Drosophila; species Drosophila multiciliata. The sequence goes on along the minus strand of JBAMBF010000103.1, from coordinate 567,775 downwards.
GGACCTACCTCAATCACCGTCTCGTTGGCAATGTCCGCTGAGCGAAAGAGTTCCGTTGCTTTTAGCATCGGCACCTTGCCGGCATTTTCCACGTCGCAACATTGAAACAGCTCGCTATAAAATCGTCTCTCGGGCTCCGTCAGCGTTACCTCTTCCATAGCTGCCTACTTGTTGCTGGAAATCGTCTTATGCGTCTTTTTAAAGCTCTATAAAGCTAGCCACGCCCGGTCCGCCGTGTGAACGGCAACTGCGACAATGGCAATCTGTTTACTTAACTAAACAAACTAGCTCACTTGCTGACTGACTAGCTGATTGACTGGCTGGCTGCTGTCAGCTGTGCTATGGTGCCCCCCCTGCCTCGTTTACTTTGTCAAACTCCGTAGGTGGAGAAAAAAAGGGCCAATAAGCGACAAAAATTAAACGAAACACCCGAAATGCAGCAGGTTTGGCAACGGTTTTGCAAGCACTACACAGCCCCACAGCCAGCTAATTAAGTGTGCACATTAACGCATGTCTCGGCAAAGGCGGCACAGTTGTTCGATTTGAGTTTTAGCTTGCTTAACACTACACAATTTGTCAATCAATAGCAAATTTTACAAGAATTTTTCGCAAACTGTTGTGCACTGTGGTGGCATTAACATCGATAACATCTGTCAATTTAGTGATGGTCGAAAATTATGCACCCGTTACATGTAACGAATACTGCGCTCATGGCACTGAATGATTGAATTCTCTAATTTGTATATTTATAAATTGCAATAGATTTAAAATGCAAATAAAATTATAAATAAAAGCTCTTATAAAAAACATACATTATGAACTCTATTGAAAACATTGGCAGTTATTGAATATTGATATGTGCTTATCTCACTTTAACCTAATAAGAGCTAAATTGGAAATAAAAATAAATAAGACTCTTATAAGATTAAAATTAAGCCGCTGATGATGCCGCAATTAAATAATTAAAATATGTAGCAACTATCGCCCATCTCTAAATTCGATAACATACAAATTTTGTTATTATCTCAGTGCGATTGCAACGCAATTTTGTGTTCAAATATTTGCGAATAAAGAATTCGAGTGCCTAGGCGACTGTCATATACATAGTGATATTTTCAGAAACTAGTCAGTAATGTTCTCTCGCAAAAGGCCAGAGCCAGCTAAGCGTCGACAGCATGATTTATCCCAGGTAAGCAAAGCACTAAAACACAAAAACAAAGAATTGTCAGTCTATTTTGTATTATGAGTCATGCTTTTTCTCTCCTCTACCCTCTCTCATGGAAACGCACAGTTTGGATTAACGGAAATAGCTGATGACTTTGATCCCAGCGCTGGCTATGGCGACAATGATGCTGGCGATAGCGATCTGGAAGCCGAGCTGGCAGCAATTTCTAGCGGCGGTGGCCCGTCAAAACCAAAAGTTAAACCAAAGCCACAATTGTTGCCCAGCAGCGATTTGGATCGAATGATTGCGGATAGCCTGCGTGACGTTAGCGATGATGATGACGATGATTCGCTGGAGAATGACAGCGATCTGCTGGGCGAGCTGCATGGCATTGCGGGCGATGACATCGACGACGAAGAACAAACATCTCCTGCTGCTGAGGAACCGGAACCGGTGCAGACTTTTTTGCCGACAACCACAGTGGACACATTGGGCATCATAAATCAACGCTTAGAAATGTACAATCAGGCGGAGGCCAATGCAAAAGCCGCCGGCGAATCGGGCAAGGCACGTCGCTTTGCCCGTGGTTTAAAAACGCTGCAGGATCTGAAGAAACAGTCGGCAGCTGGCAAAACTATCAACGTTGATGACATTCCGCCCGAGGTAACTGTGAAGCCGTCTGCGGCAGCGGTTGATGGAACCATCGAGGAGCCCATGCAGCCAACACGTGCCGCGCCATTGCCACCTACGCCTAGTTCTCCACCAGCAATATCACCCACTCAAGCTCCAGCTGTTACGCCTACTAAGCCGGCCACGCCTGCAAATCCATTGGTTTCTGAGATGCGAAGTCGCCAAGCTGAATATAAATCGGCTGCTGTGCAGGCAAAGCGCAGTGGCGACACAGCTGCGGCTATTCAGTTTCTGCGCGTCGTCAAGCAATTCGATGTGGTTGTGAAGATGTGCGAGGACGGACAGGAGGTGGATCTCAGCGATATGCCGCCGCCGCCCGCCGAGTTTCTGGCGTTTATGGCCAAGATGCAGGACGGAGCAGGAACTGCAGAGACAGCAGCACCCGAAGTATCCCCAGCTCCAGCTGCGCCTGTTGCAGCAGCAGTTGAGCCACCGGCAGCAGCGCCCACTTCCATGCTAGAGGCACTGCAACAGCGTTTAGCTAAATACAAATCGGTGGAAGACGCAGCCAAGGCAGAAGACAACACCAGCAAGGCGCGTCGCTTTGGACGAATTGTCAAGCAGTTCGAGGATGCCATCAGGCAACACAAGGCAGGCAAACCCGTTGCATATGATGAGCTACCCGTGCCACCAGGTTTTGGACCACTGCCTACAGGGGATGCTGTGCCCGCTGCATCAGCAGCAGGAGCACCTGCACCCACGCCAACAATGTCGCCAACATCACCGACAGCCACAGAGAGCACTTCGGCTGGTGGAACGCCGTCCAGCTCCGGCACAGTGACGCCGACTGTGCCTCGACGCAAGGCGCCATCACCAGCGCAGCCCAAGGAGCTAACAACGCGTACAAGCGGTAATCATCAGAAGAGCAACTTGGCGGAGCAACAAATGAAATTGCTGCTCGAGCGACAAAAAGAGTTCAAAATGGCCGCTGTAGCAGCTAAGAAAGCGGGTGAAATTGATCAGGCCAAGGAATACCTGAGGATCTACAAAGGATTCGACTCTCTGTTGAATGCGGCCAGCAGCGGTTTACCCGTTGATCTGAGCACGGTAAGCTAAAATGCTTATGTTATTTAAATATCGTTTTTACTACTTTCAATATTTATATTTTCGATAACAGCTGCCTGTGCCGCCATCGGAGCGGGACAGTTTGGAGGCATCGTTTGCCATTGTGGGTAGCGAGGACTGTGAGCCCGGCGATGACATTTGCGAGATCGGGGTGCGCATAGAAGAGCAGCTGGCCAAGCAGCTCATGATGTGCAAGAATACACGTGATCACCACAAGGCCATGGGCGATGTGGCCGGTATGAATCGTTTCGAAAATCTCGCACTGACCGTGCAAAAGGATTTGGATCTGGTGCGTTATTCCAAACGCAAGAATCAAACACTGCCCAAATTTCACTACGAGAAGCGTTCCTTCAACATTGTCCATTGCAACACGGATCTGACAGACAACGAGCTCGAAATAGTTGTCGTGCGTGGCATTAACTACAATGTAGCCAATCCCAAAGACGTGGACACTTATGTCCGCGTTGAATTTCCACTGTTGAACGTAAGTTGCCGGCATAACAGTTATGTTTATTTCCTATCACCTTTTCTTGCTACAGGATGAGTTTTTCAAGACGAAAACAAATGTGATCAAGGACACGGACACACCCGACTACGAAGAACGCTTCAAGGTTGATATTCAGCGCAGCAATCGTCAGTTTCAGCGCATCTTCCGGCGGCATGGTGTCAAGTTCGAGATATATTCTCGAGGGTGAGTCCCACGCTCTCTACTATATGCCTTAAAGTGTAATATTGAGCACTATAATTATTAACTCTAACAAATGACAAATCGCATATGCATATGAATTAACCAAGGTGAAGCGGAGGAATCCAAGTAATACTCCTTCCACGTCTCTACACATAACTCGCATGAGAGAATTTATAATTATGATCCATATTAAAGATCTCGACTAAATCTCTTGTACGAGATCAATTTTCAAACAATAAGATCTTAGAGTCATAAACATAAATTCGCAAAATAGTAATGCTTGTAAATTTGTACACAAATGTAATATGCTTATTTTGTGAAAACTTCATAAAAAAATTCGACATTTCTTACATCTTAACTATTCAAAGTTTTTAAAGTGATATTAATCAAAAAATAACTGAATTTCTTTTAAAAATAGAGAATTTAAATTGTATTTTATAGTTAATTGAAAAATAACACATTATATATGCGTTTGCTTTGGGTACTTCTCAGTAATGCACCAGTATTTTGAGATTTGAAAATGGCTTTGTAGACACACTGTTTTTATGTAATTGTTTTGCTGTTTAAGGACTTTATTCAAACACGGTTTTATTTCACTTTAATCACTTGAGTAGTAGAGCTTTGCCCAGTTGAGAGTTTAGAGCTTTCTACATATCCATTGTTGCAAACATTGATCGCATAAACAAATGTTTTAATATAATATGTTTTATCAACTTTTACGCCACAAATCCCAACACAATTCATTTAAAAATGCTATTAATGCTACGCAAATCGCTTAAATAATAAATTTCAAATGAAATATGAAAAATTAAAATAATAAAATAAAACAATAAGCAGCTGCAGTATTGATTGTTGTGGACTAAGTCGTAAACTGCCCATATGTTGTTTCAGAGGATTCTTGAGATCCGACACGCTAATTGGCACCGTCAATGTCAAGCTGCAACAGCTGGAAACAAAGTGCGACATCCACGACACCTACGATGTAAGTCCAAGTCCAACAACTATATCATTTTAATTGAATATTTATATTTTCCATCTGTAGCTGATGGATGGCCGCAAGCAGGTGGGCGGCAAGCTGGAGATCAAAGTGCGTGTACGGAATCCCATATTGACCAAGCAAATGGAGCACATTAATGAGAAGTGGTTGGTGCTGGATGCCGAGGGATGAGCACAGTTATAGTCTCCATATTTGATTATTGGCTAAGTCAGTGTTTTGTACGCTTAAGCCTCTCCAGCGCAGAGGCATTAGCTTGTATTCCACACAAAACCACCTACACAAACATACACACACATACACAAACAATAATACACGTTATGTTCTATTTATATATATAAATATATTTATATAGATATTTATGTATTTAAGATACTTGTATTTGAGACAAGACGCTGCGCTGCTCGGAAAATTTGTGCCCCATTTGTGTAAACAGCTCCAATCAAGAAAGTTGTTTGAGTGAGAAACTTGAAAGAAGAAGATTTTTGGAGAGAGAGAGAACAGCGCCAGCAATGCCTGATTATGTTTCATCTAATATGCACGATATGTTAATTAAACCCATACAATATATATCTATATATGTATACATTTTTTGTTTTTTGATAAAGTCGTTTGCTAAGATTATAACTCCAGATATTCGACTATTTGCGAAAAGGCGCTGCTATCATTAAACACATCCACGCCGCGCACCTTATAGAAACCTGCAAGATAACAATGGAGATTACATTGAAGATGCCTATGATAGTGGTTTTCTTTTTTGGACCTACCGTCGACGCTAGCATTTAGGCCTGGCGCATATTGAAATGATGGATACGGCAGATGCCAATCCTTCGAGATGAGCTGCCAATCGGATGCGGCACGTTCCCTGAACCACACCTCATAACTCTTCAGGCATTGTGTGGAGCGCGCCTGTTCGCTCCAGCTGATGAAGACCTCTCGTTGCGTCACCTCCACAATTTCCAGTTGCTGCGGACGCTTTAGTTTGGGCCAGGCGGCCGAACACACGCGCAGCAACATCACCCAGGGCAGTGGTAAACTGGCTGAGTTGACAACCAGCTCGCTGTTGTACTGCCAAATGGGTCCCGTCTCGTATAGCCTGGGTGCCTGCGTCCGTCGCATTGCCTCGCGTAATGTGGCATTGGGATATGCAGGACTCCCAGCCAGCTGCCACACATGCACCGGATCTGTGCTGTGCGGCACTAGCAACTCCGTGATGAACGCCGATTCATTTGCGATTGACATGTTCAGCGTATACTTGTGGTGATAGGCAGTTAAACGCGGTCCCGCTTGCTCGGGACTGAGGAATATAGCCGCCATATATTGCGCGATGCCATTGCCAGAGATGGTGCGCAGCACCTGAACACTGTGCTTACTATCCATATTCACCAGCTCCAGATCTGCCGCCCGTGTGCCCAACTTGGCCAACATGCCAAGCGCCGCAAAGACGGGCTTCTGCACGAACTGCGAGTGCGCCGGCTGCGTCTCATTCATTCGAAAATGTGCCAACAAAGTACTGAAAGATTTACAATAACTTGTTATATAGGTATATCTCTTAAAATACAAAACACATAAATTCAATATGTTGTCATATAGTTATTAATCCTCATCTCATAAACCAAAAGACGGGTTACATTTAGAGAATAGAGAAATTAATGACTTTTAAAGGATCTTCAATTCCAGATATTCCTATTCCTTTTAAGACCTCAATGTAATATGAAGATTTTTGGTCAAACCCACTGATATAATATTCGGAATCAGAATATTTTGCTTACCGCTGGCTAAACTCGTATGGGTGATAGCTGAGAAAGGCATTGTCATGGCTAATGGACTCCAGTTGGGACATCACTCCTCCGGCAAGCTTGGCATGCCAATGCAGCATCACTGTGGATATCAAAGTGGCCGCATAACGCACATCCGCTTGAAAGTCTCTCGGCGTGCTCCAGCCCGCAATTGGATCAGCCTCACTGAAACGTAGACAAAAGCTTTAGCTGAAGCAAGGTTACAATCATAACTCACTCATTGGCCACCGGCAGATGCTGCAGCTGGGGATAATCCTGATATACTTTGGAGAGCAAGACCAGCGATCCATTAAGAATTTCTGTGGCACTGCCATCGAGTCCCTTGCGATGATAGGTGAGTATATCGATGGGACATTTGGCCAGCTCCTGGTTGCACACATCCAACAGCTGCCAGCACAGTGGATGACGATCCTCAGACTTGAACAGACCAGCAGGACCGCGCAGTGCACGATAGAGTTGCTGTTGCCGCTTGGACTTACGCCTGCCGCCAGCTTTGCTCAGGCCACGACGCACCGCCTGCACGTATTCCAAATAGGATTCTGCCGTGAAATTAATGCGATTATAGCTGCGCAAATCCGGTTCGTTCCAGGTCTCGAAGCGCCAGTTGGACAAGCGAGCGGCGCCATGACGAGCTACGTTACGGATGAAATAACAATTGTGAAGCAATAAATTATTTTGATTCTTTGATGACAATTTTACCTATCTGATGATTGATGATGCTCTTCACAAAGTGCTCCCATAGGAACCAATTGCGTTCGGGATTGGCAGTGAATACATGACCCGGATTCGCCATAAATTCCACAACAGGCGATAAATGCAACTCCTGCAGTAAATCCACAAACTTATCAAACTTTTCAAACTCATATCGGGGCACGCCCTCCGTGCTATATTCGAGAAACTCCACCAGCTCTAACAGCCAATGAATGCGTATGTGTGTGATTGCTCCCACGGGCAATGCTGCAATCTGGCGAAGATTCAGCTGCATTGCTGTTGACTCTAAGCTGGCACTGATGCCACTATGATTGATTTCACCGGCCGGACAGAAACCGACGCTCGTCCAGAAGTGTGGAAACGTATGATAAACCACATCGCCACTGGTATAGTGGGCGTGGCTATGCCGAGGAGCCGCATCTAACACCAAGAGCACACCCAGCAGCAGAAGCAGCATCCACATTTCAAATCAAATTATACCCAATATTATTTTAGATTTAATTTGGGATTATAGTTGTTTATTATTATTATTTGCGAATTGCGCGTCGATTTGCTTCGATGGCGATGATGGCGATAAGAGCTCTTGCCCCCAATATATACTGCACACTACTCTGTGTCTGTATCTGTTGCCAGCCGTTGCCCATTGACCACGGCCTTGTCGTGACGTCAGAGCCAGCAGCAGCAAAAGCAACAGCAGCAGAGGCAAATGCAGAGACAGAGCAACAGCTAAGCAACAGCGTGCCAGTTTCACACAATCTCCCCCTAAAAACAACAAAAAAAATAAAGGAAAACGAGACGAAAAAATTGCCGGCGCGCCGCATTGATTGAGAATTGCAATCCCTCATTAGGGGTGGAAAAATGCGGAGCGATGGCCAGTCCCGAGGCAGGTATCTACTCTAGTATCGCATCTACACGCACATGGGTGTAGCAAGGGGGATTAAGTTATTACTTCCTTTAAAATCTAATCTATAGAACAATTTATGTATTATACGTAAAGGTATTCAGCTCTTGAGCGAAACAGACACAACTTTTTTTTTTATATAAGTCAGCAAATAATAACAATAATTTTTAGTATTTTCTCACTTTCAGCAGTGCAGTAAGTGCATTTACTCGTTATTATTACACGGCTTCTAATTTTTGTCGTAATTTAATTGATTGTTATTGATTTATTGGTGTTTATTTCATGTTCAATCAATTAAGATGCTTATATGGACAATTATAAAATGGTTGTTTTAAACCAATAGAGACTAAATTTGCTTTTAATTTTTAACTTATGTACTTAGCCTTTCTCTGGCCCCTTTAGCTGAGCTACTGACTACGCCTATGTCTACTCAGCATGTCTCGGCGCTCACAATGGGGGAGTGAAAGGTGTGACAAACATAATATTTTATGCTTGCGGGTGATAATAATACGTACAGCAATTACATACCATTTTAGGGTGGATTCCTACCAGATACAGATACATAGATACATAGATTAAATGCTTAGCGCGTAACTCTTAAAAGATTTACTCGCATTTAATATTCAATAACAGCAGCGTAGCAAATTGAATAAAAGGATGAATCCCTAAAAAATACGCATCAAGAAGCTCTATGAAAATCAAACATAAATGACTTTGGCTATATAAAGAAAAAATTATAGATATAGATTTTTGAACAAAATTAAGGCTTAATAATTTATACGAGCATTTTCAACGAATAGTACTTATCTAGAGGTAAACATCGAGCGAAAATAGTTTTTTTCTAATTGAAATGCATAATTATTCTAGAAGTTCAAATGTCAATGCCTTTGAAATGCGGTACATTTTTGAAAAAGTTATGGTGTGGAAATTTATGGAACTATGGTTAATGAATAAAATTTACCTTCACACAGCCTTATCGATTTCCAACTTACGAAATGTATGCAGAACATTTTTATATAATTACCCCCAATACTTCTTAATGACAACATTTAATGCTAATGTCAAACCCAAAATGAGAAATGCCTAGGACATGCGGAGACTCAGCTTTGTTCCAACTTTGTGTTGTAGTACGCAGTCGACATAATTGCGCAACGGATTGAGTTCCTCAACGCTCAGCTCGATCAGTTCACGCAGAAGAGGACTGGTGTAAGCTAAGCAATCTCATCGAGATATTTTTCGGTATTCGGTACATCACCGAGAATGGGAATGCGGTGACTGGTGTCGCGTTGCTCTTCTTTTTTGGCTTCTCCTTCTACACGGTGAAGAATCAGAGTTATTCATGAGTATATTAATGAGTGTACTCATGAGTGTCTTGAAGAGAGCATATCCGTTTGTCAAAAATTCAAACCGAATGTTCCATTAAAAAACTCATTGACACTCAAATTAAATTATGGCCTTTTCAGTGTCTAAATGCTTGAATAAGAATATGTTTCCCAATTCGAGTATTGGGAAGGCTTTAACATTTGTATAATAACCCAATGCATTCACCTTTATTAACGAGTACATTCACAGCAACACCCACCCACCATTGGGTTCTCTAGTTATTGCACTTTCCAATATTAACCGACATACAGATTAATTATTTTAATGGACTCGCATATCTACATCTGATATGGCCAAGTGCGTTTGGAATCGGGGTTCTACATGAACATACCCAATTACGCATCTAGTTAGTAAAATCATTGTGGCAGTGACTGTCAGTGTCCCATCGGCTATGAGTCCCAACACTTGGGTAATTAAAATGGCATCGGATAAATCGCGTCTAAATCCGCGACGCATTTCACCTCATCACATGCCGCTCTTTAATGATGCATTTGATCGGCCAGAGACAACGCCATCGACTACTGGTCCGCTCGAGAATCCCGTTTTCGAGGATATCAGCATGATATTGTCGGTGTTAAAGGTGACCGGTTTGCTGCCCATCTATGAGCAGGTGTCCAACTATAAGGTTGCACCACCCACTCGGACCAATGAGTACTATTCGTTCTTTGTGCGTGGCGTCGTCCATGCCCTGACCGTATTCAATATCTATAACTTATTGACACCCAATGCGGCCCAGTTGTTCCACTCGATGCGCGAGACGGACAATGTGAATCAATGGATTGAAATGTTGCTCTGCATTATCTCCTATTCGCTGAGTGAGTTTGGCCAGATCCCATTCCAATCGGTTAGTCGCTCATTATCGCTTTTCCCATTTCTTAGTGGTATTAAGTTGCGGCCGCAACACGAAATCAATACTGCAGATCATGAACGACATCCTCGAGCTGGATCAGGAGGTTTTGCGTCAGTTTGGCGTAACGCTCAGCAATCAATGCAATTTCTCGATTAAATATCTCGTGGTGATCGTTATCTGTCAGGCATATATTCTAGTGATGCACATCCGTGAGGTTGAGGGCATAATAACGCCCACTTCCTATATACTGATTGCCTTTTTTGCAATTCAGAATAGTTTGACTGCCACGTATATAGTGTTTGCCTCGGCTTTGTTGCGCATCGTTTGCATTCGCTTTCATTTCGTCAATCAGCTGCTAAACGGATACACGTATGTGCAACAGCGGAACAGGAGCCGTAGTCAATTGCGAACGCGCATGGAGAACTTTACAGAGGATTCATTATTCATTTATCGCACGCACAACCGACTGCTGTGCATTTATAAGAGCATCAATGAGTGCTGCAGCTTGATAATTGTGTGCTTTTTGGGCTACTCGTTCTATACGGTGACCACGAATTGGTATAATCTCTTTGTGCAGATCTCCAACAATAGGGGCGGTATCTCGATTCAAATATTTCAGTGGTGCATGTCCTGGTTGTGCCTGCACATCTCCCTGTTGGCCCTATTGTCGCGTAACTGTGGTGCCACCACCCAAGAGGTGTGTCCTCGTTGGCTTAACTCCTCTGAACTCTGACTTAATCGATTGACCTTTTTCACTCTTGCAGGCAAATATCACATCGCAAATACTGGCACGTGTCTATGGCAAGAGCAAGGAGTTTCAAAATATCGTAAGTTAGATATACGAAAGCAAATTGATGTGGAAATATCTAATTACTTGTTTATCTTACAATCAGATTGATAAATTTCTAACTAAAAGCATTAAACAGGAGGTGCAATTTACAGCCTATGGTTTCTTTGCCATTGATAATTCAACGCTCTTTAAGGTTAGCCAAGGAGCACTTGTTAATTATAATCATATTTTGTTTATATAATCGTTCTAGATCTCTTCGGCTGTGACCACATATTTGGTCATATTAATACAATTTAAACAGCTCGAGGATTCCAAATTTGATGAAGAAATTCATGCAGCAACTTAAACTTCTATACGACTTCATTTGTATTTTTTAACTACACATTTATTACGGTTATAAATTCTTACGACAATTTTACTAATTTCATATATTAATTAATATATTCATTAGATCAGAAATACCAAGCGCACGAAACAATCAAATACATGAGAAAAAATGCAATATTTGTATTCTTCATTAATTTAAACAATTAAGAAACCGACCACTATAACTTTGAATACAAGTTGCAGCCAGATAGAGCCGAGTGAGGAACTCAACTAACAAATTAATAAAAATCATACAGGAGAAATATTGAAAATATACTTATTGAACGAGAAGAATTTGGAATATGCGCACTACATTTTGCGCTGTCTATGTTAAGTGTGGTTGTTGTTGAGATCTAGCTCTAACAGTTTAACACTTTGGACTTTTTACGTGTTTCCCCAAATAGAAATGAACAAATGCGATCCAAAGCAAACGCACCAAGAATATCCACAACCAGTACGATGAGCAATGTTCTTCGGAACTGTAAATATAAAATTATAGTTAGATATATAGGCATATACATATATATTTATATATTATAGTTACGCACATTTGCTGGAAAATCAACGATTTGAAAGAATTCAGTCATGCCAGGCACAAAGCCAGTGCTGAGGAGCAACACCAAAGCAGCAGAGGCCCCAATGGCACACATGAGCATGCGATTAGCGCGCAGGCTCTCCATAAACGGATATCCCTAAAATGAAAATACACAAATTAATAAAAATAATATATGGAGTTTGTGATTATGCCAGCAGCCAGTCAGACCTTATAGTTAACCGCAATGGTTGCCACCTGCAGCGATACGCAAATTATATAAACCGTGCTGCTGACTATATTTGGATCATATTTGGTTTTCTCTTCGTCATTCATGTCAATATACAGCTTCACCTTGCCCACTCTGCGAAAGGGAGAATCAGATATATTATACTTAATGAAACTATGCTGTCATTTAGTTACCTGGGTGGCGCCAATGCCGTGGCTTCACTGGTCAGATAGTAGAGCGCACCAAAGTGCACCGCAAATTGTGTAAGTATCGTTGATATGGTGTAGAAATTGAATATGTTTGGTAGTGGTGCGACCTTCGACAGCGTTTTTAGCGGCTACCATGAACAATATATATATATGCATTAACATAAAATAAATTATTAATGAATAGCAACTTACCTTGGAGCGTGTAATGAACAGAAAACAGGCCGCTATAAAAATGCCTTGCATGGTGGCCTGAGTATCGCTGAACTTGACGCCATCGACATAGAGCACTGACTGACAATAGGCCTGGATGAGTGCATTCAACGCCAGTATCTTAAACATTTGCAGTGTGGTGACCAGAGTGCAGCGGCCTTGCTTGATGATGTGGTTGACTATGGAAGAAAGTTAGGCAGTTATAATTATTAGCATTCCAGTCTATAAATTATGTTTAATCTTAATTTAATTATTTACCACACATAATTGAAGATAGTTTGCTAGTAAACGGCGCAGCAATGGACGCATCGCCTAGTTTGACCATTGTCTGCTCCTCCACGTCGCGCAGGGCGTTCTGGAGACGAGCCTGTGTCCGATCAATATTCTCCTGACGTCGACGTAGGGCGCGTTCACGCGGCGACAGCTGTTCGTTTGAGTTGGCCGCTGCAGCTGCAGCGGCTGCTGTGGCAGCTGCATTAATCTGCTGCAATTCCTGTTCGGTACGTCTGCGCTTTACGGGAGCACTGGTGAGCAGGGAGACACCTACGTGAGCGTGCTTGAGGGCGCCCACATCGTTGGTGCCGTCGCCGCACATGAGTGTATAGTAGCCGAGCTGTTTCAGTGTCGTTAAAATGTACTCTTTTTGCTTGGGTGCGAAACGCGCGCAGACGGTGACCTGTGGTAGAACCTTAAGCATGTAGGCAGGATGCGTCTGCTGCAGATACATTAATCCCTCGCCGGTGATGCACAGATCGTTGGTGGAAAGTAACATTTCAATGTTTTTGCCGGCCTTCGCTTCGTTCAAGGGATAGGTTTTTGCGCCATCGACGGACACCCAACTCCAGTCTTCCGTACTTTCCTGTTGCAGCGGCTTTCGCGTCAATATCAGAAGTTTCTTGGTCGTGAAACGTAGCTCCCGGGCTACATGACAAGCTGTCAACGGACTGTCTCCAGTGATCATGAGCACTTTGTGCGATGAGTGCACGAGTTCTTTTATTACGGCTTTAGAGTCGGGTTTCATGGGACATGAGATGATCACGAAGCCAGCAAATTTCAGATCACATTCGACCTCCTCACGTTTTAGTTCACGTACGCGCTGACCACCAAGTGGTCCCAAATCCTTGATGCCCAGCGCCATGACGCGTGCACCACGACGTGCGTATTCCAAGTAGATCTGCAAATTGAATATTTGCGAATAAGCTTGGTTTCTATATTTGAAATTATTTTGTTGCTTTACATACCTTTTCGTAATCTGTGGGAATGTCCTTCAGCATGCCCATTATGACTTCCGGAGCACCCTTGACAGCACCAATATAGTTGATTTCGTTAGAAAAGGGCATCAGATAGCCAGCAAGGACAGACATTCGCTTCAGAGCCGATGAGAAATGATAGCGTTGCACGATGCGCAGCGGCTTAAGCTTGCCACCTTTCGGTATCACACTGTCCGACTTGGTGAGGGTCCAGTCCACTGCAGCCAAGGCGGCTTTCTCTAGCGGATCCCCGACAAGGCCATCGTCGAGCAGTGCCAGCGAATGGCAACAGGCGAGCACCTGAATGGTGGCATCCTCTGCCTCATCAATTGGCACACATTTACCATTTGGCGTCAGTCCGGCGATGCCCTCAACCATTAGATTATCCGTTGTCAGAGTGCCCGTCTTATCAAAGCAACAGATCTGCACCTTGCCTGCAAAGGGAATGCGAAACGGTTCCGTGCAGAAGACAAATAATTTTGTCAATTGTATGAGCGAAGTATTCACGGCCAGCGTTAACTCAATGGGCAGATCGGGCGGTATAATCGAAGTCAGTATGAGAGCACACTCCAGAAACAGTTTATACCGGTTGCGTTCCAGATCCTCGCTTCCCTTGACCCACACATACGATGCAGCGGCGAGAGCGAAAACCAGAAGGAATGCAATAAACGCAAAGGTCTCCGAATTGTTTTCCGTCGCCCGATTTGCGCCAAAAAGAATAGTGCGCAGCAGTCTGCCCTGGGATGTGTTAAAACCAGTGCGGATGACATAACCAATACAACCGCCATCGGGTGCACGGATCGATCCCTTACTGGGTGCCGTATGCTGGACGACCTTGGTGCCGCCAAAGAGTACGATCAGCTTTCCATCGCCGTCGACATCCAATTCGGTGTTGAGTTGTTGCAGCGATTCAAGGGATTCCTTCATCTGTGGCACCGACTCACCAGTCAACATGCTCTCGTCCACGATACAAGTGCCACGCAGAACGACCACATCGCACGGTACTATGCTATCGTTTTGAGAACGGGTAATGGACACCAGATCGCCAGGTAAAAGTTCATTGCTGGCAATTTGACGCCATTTGTTCTGTCGCAACGCATATATAAAATATGGTTTATTGCCCATCTTGCGTATTTCGGACATGTTGCGCAGCTGCTGTTTAACAATCGTACATTCGAAGGCGATCAGCATGAAGAGCGTAAAGAGTGAATAGTACCAGTAATCATCCATGCACCACAGACCCACCGAGAACACTTGGAAAACAAAGAATGGCGCTGTGGCGCGTTCAATAAATAACTCATGAAATTCCGGGACAACCATATCCATTTCATTGTTGCCATACTTCTGCATGGCGGTCTTAATCGATTGCTCCGATTCCAGGCCGCGGGAGTTGGCGTAGGTGCTCAGCAGTTCATTAACAGGAAATTCTACGGAACGGAAAGTCGCTTTGTTTTCATCCCAAACGTATTTGGTTTTCTGAAAAACCAGAAAGTACTGCTGCTGGCCATCATCGAGCTTCAGGTTCTGTATGGGCACAATTTTAGAGTTGCCATTATTCGCTGTTGGCACCACCTTGGCTAGAACACCCAACGCCGGCTGCTTAACCCGCCGACACGTGAGAAAGGCCAGCACATGAACGCTCCAGTAGCAGAAGAGCAGGGTGAGCACATGCAGAAATGCAATGGCTACCACAGCAATGAAACCAATATCATTCCAATCGGCGCCCTCATTCTGACCAAGTCGATCGAGCACATCATCCGTTTTGTTCAGCTGCTGCACGACGGCAGTCTCATCGGTGTCGTGGCTTTTGTACACGTAGATCCAAAGGTAAAATGCAGTCAGATAGAGCGGGACAAACGGCAGCACGACACCACTTAGCGGCGTCGGTTTTCGCACGTGCAGCGTCACATATTGCACCACATCATCCAGAGCTGTGGCTGTGGTTGCGATGAAGTTTCTTTTCTCGTTCTTGTTTTTGTTGTTGTTGTCGCCGGCAGCGCCGCCCGTTGTCACGGCTGTCGCGCTCATCAGTGCCCGAGTTTGCGATCCTCTTGTTTCCTCTTACGTTCTTTGTTTTTCCTAAGCGTTACCGCTTCACTCTCAATTTTCGCTTAGAATTACTTAAATTTTGAGGTAACAAAAAGCAGAAATTGGTATGGAGAAAAACGCAACGTAGCTCAGCTGCTTGCGCCGTCGTGTATGCAATTACAACAAATACTCGTTTATGAACACTGTCATTGTCGATTTCATACCGGCCAGACACGATAATATCGATATATCAATATCATAACAATTGCAGCCCTGTTGTACAACCCTGCCTTCTGTAAGCATTTACAAAAATTGTGCTGTTTATTAATGCTAATTTGTGCTTAACTAATATACAATATTATCGCCAACTGAACAACTAGAATGTGAATATGCTAAATTATATCAAAAGGCAGACGAGTAAGTTTTATAAAGCATACAATTCTCGTTGTGATAAATAATTGCTGTGTTTCTGTGTGTTTTGTTTTGCTGGAAATTTGACTTTTACGACGTACACAAAAAAACAGGCCGCCGACGCAGCTCTCACGATACTGATGCTAACAAAGATGCTGATGATGTGGTCGATTGCGCGGCAGCGGCGCAAAAGCGTCACTCGCTGCGCTCAACAACAAGTTTCTGTGATGAAGTCTTCATGGAGGAGGAGGCGGAGGCGACATTGTCAGCAACTTCGGATGCAGTCAGTTTGGGCAACAACAGCTTGCTAAATGTGGGGCCAGCTGATGAAGGTAAGTTTAACATTGTTGCAAAATGATAGGTTGTTCATATCAATGTGTGTGTATGTGAGTGTGCAAGTTTGATAGCATGTTTATTTTGCAATAGACATTTCCGGAGAGCTGTGCTCCAGTTGAGAGAGCCCAACTAGCAGATACCCTGTTGTCAGATTGAAATTTGCGTACATGCATATTCAAAACCATTGCACCATGTTATAAAATGAAATTATTTTATTGTCTGTATTGTCCGATCATCAGAAAGAATTTCAAGAAGTTACAGAAATCCCATTTACGTCTCAACACAGTGATTTTAAATCGATATTTATATATTTTTATATGCTCTTTCTTTATCGAAATTTTAAATATGCTTGATTCCGCTTATACAATATTTGTAGTGTATAAATACATATAATCACTTTATGAATGCTTCTTGCAGATATATTTAAATATAGCTCTCGTCTTTCGATGACGCTAACGGCTATTGTCAGCGATCCCGATTGCCTCAGCTACTTCGTACAGTATTTGGAGGCGCAGCAGGCGCTACCGCTAATAAAATTCTATTTGGACATAGAGAACTTTAAACGCGCAGCATTAAATCAACTCCAACAGCAGAAGCAGCAGCGAAGAAATGATGTGGAGTCTGCAACAACAGAAGCAGAAGCTTCTGTAGTCGAGGCACAGCAGCATGAGGATGCGCAAGATGTGAGCGGGGGCGATGAGGAAAACGATGTACCTGAACTGAAAAATCTGTGTGACTTGTCAATGCGCAAGCCTCTGACCGATGACGAAAAAAGTCGCATCTATGCGGAGACTAGCAAGCAAATGAACAATAAACCAGCAATGACGACGACGACGTGTCGCCACAAAGTTTCTGCTACAACGGGGCAGCAGTCGATAAGTGCGGCGAGCATCAACGATGCTATTGCCATTTATCAAAAGTATTTAATTGTGAATGCGCCACTGATGGTGGAGCTGCCCATTGTCATTCTAGCACACATTTCATTACTGCTGTGCGGCAAGGGCAGCGATAAACCGATACCAGCCAGCTGTTTTGATGAGGCTCGCGACTATGTGCTTCAGCAGCTCGACCAGGATCACTTGCAGTGCTTCCGGCAGAGCAGCTACTATTGCAAATACTGTGTGGAACTAATCGAGGGCAGTGTCGCATCTCTGAATATCTACGATGTGCTGTACGATGAGCTGGCACTGTTCTACCTAACCGAATTTCTGGAACAGCAGCAGGAGCGTGAATGCCTCGAGTTCTGGATAACGGCTATCAATTTTCGCAAGAGCTACGATGATCAGCGTGCTGCTCAGTCGGATGCGATGATAATCTATGAGCGCTACTTTTCGCTGCAGTCCGAGTGTCGTCTGTGGATGTCACAGAAGTTACGACTGCGAGTCGAACAGGCCATTTGTGCGCCCGGCCAGCTGGCGCAAGCCTTCGATCTGGCACTGCTGGTCACTGCCAAATATCTGGAACAGAAACACTTTTTTGCCTTTCTCAAATCCCATATATTCGACAAGTATGTCAACGAGCTAAAGTTGAAGACATGCCACACTCAAGCGTCGGTTGATGCCACGGATTCCTTTAGTCTGCAGCACAAGCTAAGTCTACGTGGAGCTGCAAAACGGAGTACACAACAGCAGCAGCAGCAGCGGAGTCATCGCAAATCCATGTCCATGTCGAACTGTACACCCATATCGCAGCACAATACACTGCTCGCCGGCCAGGAGACGACACACAAGACAACGGTAAAGTCGACG
This sequence comes from Drosophila multiciliata, assembly GCA_037043605.1. NCBI lineage: Eukaryota > Metazoa > Arthropoda > Insecta > Diptera > Drosophilidae > Drosophila > Drosophila multiciliata. Next base: position 549,420 of record JBAMBF010000103.1, on the reverse strand, counting down.
TCAACAACAACTGGGGCTAATATGAACATCGATGCCAGACAGCTGACAAATCCCCAACTGCTGTGGCAGCGTCCAGTGAGTGCTCTTAAATTTGGTCACGTCAATTCGCTGGGCCGCTATGAGCGGGACTTTGAGGCTGTCGACGCTGTGGCGGCGCATAAGGCACCAGCCTGGTCGCTGAGCGTTAAGAATGCTATGAGAAAGTTGGTCAATCTGCCGGAGGATAATGTGCAGGAGGAGATTGCCTGGCAGGTGGCCGAAATGATTGTCAAGGATGTCACAAGCATTACGCTCCATGGCAAACATTAATTGTAATGCAATATTTATTTAGTTTATACAATCACAAAACATATTTATGATTTGGCGCTCAAATGTTTCATGAATCTCTCGTCTCAAGAATTGCACAAATTCGAAAGTAAAGCTCTCCTACATCAGCGCTCTCTCTTTAATGCTCTCTCGTTTTCTCTCTTTTACTACACTATTGTACAAAACTACCGAACAAATAACAGTTTTAAGTTTGAGGAAGCTGCTTAATTTGTTTAACTAAGTTTAACGTTAACTTATAAAGCTTGCAAAGCTTTTAAATATATTTTCTTGTTTCTTTGCTCATTGGTTATGTAAAACTCACACACTCACAAAGTTAATGCAAGTTTCCTTGATTTCGTACCTATATAATACTATATACACATATACTTACATATATACAAAATACACTTATCTCTCATATTACAAAGGAAAGCTTCTTCAGCAGGCTAACTATAATTTAACACTATTTCAATTTTAAAATTCATTCCGCTATAAATATTTCATTTTTGTTTTATATAGAATATATAAACTTATGCATATACGTACATATTTTTGCATACTGAAAAACTATATAACAAAATGATTGTTACAAATACACTTTTTATTGTAACAATGGATACAAATATATCTTGTAAAAAATAATCCTTTGTATGCTAATAGCAAAAAATCTTTTTTATTTTTGAAATTGATCTTTTTATTCAAGTTAATCGCACAACAAGTACGATAAACATTAGTAAGCACAAAAATGTTATTAGAGGTATTATATAGCCGCCTCTTAAGGCTCGCAATTGGCAACTGCTTGACTATGCATCGTTCTCGGGTACGCTGCCCGTTTCGCTGAACCAGCGTAGGATGCGCATCATAGTCTTTGCCGAGTACAAACAGAATGGATATTCATTGTAGCAACGGTCGCTACTGCCACGTAACGCCAATCCACGACTGAAAGCGCGTCCAATTTTAGCTGGAGCCATTTCCACCGTGGATTCAAGGTAATTCATCAGCAGCTCCGCCTCCGCGGAATGCGCCTCAGCACCCGACATAAGCTGACAGATCAGCGATTGCAGGCACTCGAAAGGATCGCGGGATAGAATGCGTTTCCAATCAATAGACATCGCCGGATGCACTGCAGCATCGACTCCAACTCTCGTTCCCCGCCTACCATGCACCCAGTCTAGCTCACGACTCACCGCGGAGCGTTTGCCACGTTGCAAATTCAATGCGGTGCTAGCCTGCCCAATCAGAGCAGGTATTCGCTGCAGATTCAGTGCGGTGCCAACTTGCCCTGCCAGATTCGTCACCTGTTGAATGGGCCTAATGCGATTCCAGTCCTGGGCCAAGAGATGCATCATGTACATGGCACCCAAGCCCATAACTGCCAAAATCATAACACTGCAAGCAAATCGAATATTTAACATAGTTTAAAAAAATTAGCTGGTTAACTAAAAAATTATTTGAAATTCCCTCTTACCGGAATCCCATTGGTTTTGCGTCCGTTTGGCTTCGTTGCCAGCACTACAATGAGCAGCCTTTCTTCGAAATTTCGCCAGTTTTTTCAAAAGGCTAACAATCTTCATTTTCGAATTTTTTTATTTTGTTTTTTTGGTGGGCACCTCAAAACAGGCAATTCACCACCATTTTCCGCAGTTGGGATTCATGACATAATAGGCAACCAATTGAAATTTGGCCTCCAAACGGGTTCGTGTGGTTTTTTCTTTGGTGCATTCAACTAGTTTTTCCTTGCACGGTTTTAGGCCATGTTTTGTTTACCATTTAACCGCTTGTTTTTATTGTTGTGGCAGTTTCAATGTTGCGGTCACACAAATTGAACTTTATGAAAAGCGGCAATGACAATGGTCAGTGTGTCAGAAACACTGGCTCTACATAAACTGCAAACTGATTGGAAAGCCTCCGTCATTAGTTTGGAAAAATTACAACATTTTCCAACGTTTTTTTTTTGGTTGGTGGATGCGGTGATTGCTCGATCAATTTCAACGACGGGATAAAATCGAAGCTGATCGTAATGAAAATCGTAACGTAAAATATAAATATGAAAGGTGAATGCGTAGAGAGAGTTTGCTCGACTGCGTGTTATTCTATAATTTTTTTTTAGAGAATATCCAAACTAATAACTTGTTTATAAAACATATTTGCATCGTATTAAAATAGGTATAGGTATATAATAATTGGCAACCGTTCAGGGATATTGAAAAAGCTACGATTTAGTTTTGATAATCAACTATAATGCAACAACTTATTTTATAAGTAAGTTAGTCACAAATCAGACCAAAAATCATTCAAATTTAATGGGTTTGCAAGTACCTAGGCAATACACATTTTTCCTGACAAAAATTCGAGAAAAATTTAAATTTCGACAAGTCCTCGAAAAGAACAATATGAATCTATTGTTTAGATTAATTTTTTAGCATATAAAAAATGTTTGCATAAAAGTGTACATTTTAATTCAATACTTTTGATGGAGTCACTATTTCATTTAAAAACCGAAATCAGAGTCACTCTAAAATAAAGCTGGTCGCAGATCGGCTCTCGGAGCATAACATGCACCTGCCAGTTTTCCTCTGGCTCATACATGCCGCAACCAGTTTGAAAGAAAGCTTTTCCGAAGGCGCTTATAAATAGAGATGGCGGCAAGTCGAAGGCTGTTTAGTCGGAAAAGTGTTTGACAACAGTGCAACAGATAACTGCAACGAAGACTGCTGAAACCAAAGGCGCTGTGTTTGCAACTTCGGATTACACAACACGCTCGTGCTGCAGCTTCAAAGCAAGTGAAAGCCACGGATGTTGCATCACTATTTGCCAATCCACAAATCAGACAAACATTCAACATGTTTTACGCTGTGATCTTCTTTGCAACAATTGTGCTGCTTTTCCTTATTAGCGGTGTGAGGAAGCCGGACAAGTTTCCACCCGGTATGTGTTATTGGGTGCATTGGGGAACCTATTATTAAACATTAAGAAAACCTATTTCCAAATGGAGTTGATATCATCATCTATAGTACACATACTTACAAATATAGGACTTATTTAAATGTCATATTAATATAGATCACAAGACATCTCCAAAAAAAGTAATGCTTTTAAAAATCGGTGAAGTTTCGATTAAGTTATGATAATGAATATAGGTAAATGAGATAAGAGAGATTTTGATTGATCGCATGTTATTATGACCATTTTATGGCCAACCCAAGTAGACTTTTCCAAATATCCTTTTGGTTATTAGATTTTCAAAGATGCATTTTGCACCAGCTGAATTAATATATCATTCTAAATGTAATCCAGGTCCACGCTGGTTTCCGATTGTGGGCAGTGCTCTGCAGATATCTCAACTGCGTGTGCGGCTCGGAATGTTCTGCAAGGTGATCGATGAGCTGGCCCGGCGCTATGTCAATCCGTATGGTTTCTATGGCCTGAAAATTGGTAAGGATAAGGTGGTGATTGCGTATACGAACGATGCCATTAGCGAGATGATGACTAACGAGGATATTGATGGCCGTCCCGATGGCATCTTTTATCGCCTGCGCACATTTAACGCCCGCCTGGGTGTCCTGCTGACCGATGGTGAAATGTGGGTGGAGCAGCGTCGCTTTATTTTGCGGCATCTCAAGAATTTTGGATTCGCACGCAGCGGCATGATGGACATTGTGCACAATGAGGCCAGTTGTCTGCTGCAGAATTTGCGCTCGTGTGTAAGGGCATCGGGCGGCAAGCAGGCGCGGATCGAGATGCATGATCTGACCAGTGTGTATGTACTCAATACGCTGTGGTGCATGCTAAGTGGACGACGCTATGAGCCCGGCTCACCGGAAATAACCGAATTGCTGGAAACGTTCTTTGAGCTGTTCAAAAATATTGACATGATGGGTGCTCTGTTCAGTCATTTTCCACTGTTGCGCTTCATTGCGCCCGACTACTCCGGGTACAATGGCTTTGTGGACAGCCATCGAGCTTTGTATGAATTTATGGGCAAGGAGATTGAGCTGCATCGCAGCACGTATCGTAATTATGATGAGCCACGCGATTTGATGGATAGCTATTTGCGTGCCCAGGAGAGCAGCGACTGTTCAATGTTTAGTGATGCGAGCCTTTTGGCCATATGCCTGGACATGTTCCTCGCTGGCTCGGAAACGACAAACAAGAGTCTGGGATTTTGTTTCATGCATCTAGTTAGGCAGCCAGAGATGCAGGAGCGCGCCTATTCTGAAATTAAGGAGGCGGTCGGATTGGAGCGCATACCCGAGTGGTCCGATCGAGCCAAGATGCCCTACTGCGAGGCCATCACCTTGGAGGCTGTGCGTATGTTTATGATGCACACCTGCGGTATTCCACATCGTGCCGTTTGCGATACACGCCTATCCGGCTATGAGATACCCAAGGACACAATGGTGATTGCCTGCTTCCGGGGCATGCTCATCAACGCCGTCGACTTTCCCGACCCAGAAATATTTGATCCAACACGCTATCTGATCGACGGGCAAATCAAATTGCCCGAGTCGTTTAATCCGTTTGGGTTTGGACGTCATCGTTGTATGGGCGATTTGCTGGCACGTCAGAATTTGTTTATGCTCACCACAACCCTGCTGCAGCACTTCAGACTGGTGGCCATTCCCGGCCAGATGCCCGAGGAGGTGCCGCTCGAGGGTGCCACGGCGGCGGTAAAGCCTTACGATGCCATGCTCGTGTCAAGATTGTCCTAAAAGGGAGATGTGGCTACTAATTGAGAAATAAACACTGGTACACAATTCATAAACTCTACATTTTGAAAACTCAAAATATGACGGTTTATGTAACAATTACAAATTCTAAAATCAAACTGTTAGATTTGTTTTAAAACAGAATACAGTAGGCTAAGCCTTACTTTTCAAGTTTTTTAATGCAAAGTAAAGTCTCAACAGTTTCATGAATACTGCTCAATTTAAAAATATCCGTAAAAAAAACGATGGATACTTATTATCGAGATATCCGCTAATCCCATTTTGTTTAATTATGCGATATAAATTGAACACAATTCGCGTTTACATTTTCTAAATATGTTTTTAATATTTCATATAACTATAATTATTATTGTTCATTGTTGTTGGTTTTCTTGTTGTTTTGTTATATTTGATTTTGTTTTAAGTAGTCTACAAAGTTGTCATTTAGTTAATTGTTTTGATTCACATTGACAATTCCATTAATTCTTTTTAACTTGTCTTTTCGATATTTCGTATGTTCTTCAGCAAACAACAAAAGCATTTCAATTGTGCATTACAAATTATGAAAATTAAATTTAAGCACTAAATTTACGATACAAACACGAATACAAATATAAATATATGTATAACAATTTATCAGCTTAGCGTACAAATATATTGCCACAAAATGAATTTCGAAACTGTAATTATATTATGAATGTGTATTCAACAATTCAATTTCATTTCTATTTGTTCTATACACAATATGTATTTTTTCGTCTTTCTGTTATTGTTATTTAAAGCTATTTGTTTATATGCATAGGTTTTGTGATTTATGCTTGGAAAACAACGGTTGCTCACAGCAAATCTTTCGATCTGCCATTTGTTCTAGTTCTATATGTATATATATAATATATTTTCATTCTTTACTTTTCTCATATTTATTTTCTTAAAAATTGTGTTTGTGTTAATATTCTCACTCTTGAGCCTGCTGCTAGACACTGGGCTTACATGATCTAATTATGTGTGTATGCTAATATAATTACATTTATTGTATATATGTTGATGTATACGTATATAATATATATATATATATATATATATATATATATATATAGATTATGTATATGTGTATGATGGGTGTAAGTGTAAAAACACTAACTATTGTTACACCAAAAGCAAAGCCCCAGCATTGTCGATTCATAACTTATTTTGCATGTTTCTCAAGCAAGTTTCTATAAAGTAACATTAACGTTTTCACATACATCTGTTGAATGTATATATATCTAAGCCATTAGATGATTTCAATATTGTTGCACACGCCGACGCTATCGATCTTGGTCCATGATTCCAACGAGCGAGAGGAAGAGTACCTATTTATATATATAAAAACTAGGTATCGATTGAGTTCGTAGTTGAGGTGAAATAAATAAAGTGACTGTAGCCAAAGCTGTGGGCCTAAGGGGAGAGGGGGGCGATATGTTCAGTTCTATGATACGAGTTAAGTGTTAAGAGACTAGGAGACTAGCAAAGCGTTCCAAAAGTTTATGCAACAGCAATCTTGAGACGATAGTACAATACATACATTTAACTAAAATCAACAATTAAAAAAATACTAATAAAATATAGAAAACTAATGAAATTCCCAAAAACGTTGCAGCCGTTGAGGAAGTGTCGTTGCCATATCTCCTATACATCTAGTGTTTGCGCCAAACGAAACTCGGCAGCTGCTGGGCACAGCAGCAGGCCACAATGTAAAGTATTCCAAAGAAGAAGTTCAGTTTTGCCGTCTGCTTGGGGACCGCATGCATTGTCTGCTCGTTGCGGAAACGTTTCTCGATTTGAAATGCCTGCGGCAATGTAATTAACGGTAGCAGAAACCACAGCGAATACTTTAGTCCAAAAATGAAGAACAGTGAGTAGGGTGTGAAGAGCATCATGGCATATAGCACATGGGAGGCAGTGCGTCCAATTAGTATGGCTAGCGTTACGATGCCCGCCTTGCCATCGCTTTCCGCATCGCGCGTATTATTGCTGTGCAGTATTGCCTCTGTGTTGAGGGCCAGCGGTATGGCATATCCCATCGTTGTCCAGTCCACGTGACCTGTTTGCGCCATGAACGCAAACAGCACCGACATCGGTCCAAACAATATTAAGATGACCAGATCGCCCAACGCAATGTATTTGAAACCAATTCCGCCCGTATATAAGAAGCTCGATGATAGGCCACCAAAGTAAATAAGCGCCAAATGCTCCATTTTAGCGGGGCTAAGCACAGCGAGCAGCACAAAGCCACCGCATCCAGCCAGGTAAAGGATAGCGCCCAGCGAAACCACCTAAAAAATATAAATAAAATGGAATGATAAACGCTTAAAGTATACACAAAGTGACCAAAATATATGTTAATTTAATGCGATTTATCAATAACAATATAATTTTAATAACTAATGAGTCAATTAATTATTATTATATTTATTATAAAATGCTGATATCAGTTGACTTACCTCATCCTTGGTGAGTATGTGATCGACCAGAGTACGATCGTCAGCCTTTTGTTTATCGATTCCTTTGATGAAATCAAAATAAGTGTTAACCACATTGCCGGCACAGTGCACGGTGACCACGGTGAATGCGGTGAGGAAAAAGGTGACCATAGAAAAGTCCGCTGACCACTGAGAGCGATAGGCCAACGCTGAACCGAGCAGCGTAGGCATTAAACTGGCGGACAGGGACCATGGACGCAAGGCCAGCAGATAGGTTTTCAGTTTCATAAAAGTGCCAGAGCTATTCGCATTGTTGCTAACAATTAATGATGCTGCTGCTTTGCCGTTCGACTGCGACGACTCGTGACCGCTGCCGCCATTAACTAAACGCTGACGGAGCAGCTGCGCTGCTGACGTCGTTACCGTCGCCGTTGATGTTGTGCCTGCTTCCTGCTGCTGTTCGCTTCGACTTGTTGCCATTGTACGCGCTGTTGTAAAACTGCCACTTGAAGTTTTTGCATTCGCTGGAATAAGTTTTCTTCTGTTTGTTTGGTTTGACCCCGAATAATTTCGCTGGCTCTCGTATTGTTTACAATAGCATAAATATTCCTGCCGTGTAATTTCAAATATTCTCCTTCTAATTTTGTATACACAGCATCTTGTTTGTGTATATGGCGTGTGTGTGTGTCTGTGTGGGGGGGAAGCGAGCGACGGGGGGTGGGTGGCGATATTGGCTGTTGCAGCGCACCAACAACACAAATTTCACCAAACAGCCTGCGTGCTCCAAATCCAAAATTGCTCGCTACACTCTCGCCACGCTGCCCTAATTTCGCCTCCAGCTACGCCACGCCAAACAAATTGCATGTATGCAATGCTCACGTTTATTGATAAGATAAATATATACAATTCAATTTCACTTGTTCTTTTTATTTATTTTGCAAGCAGCAATAGCAGATTGCTGGCTGAGAGAAGAGAGAGCCTAATCAAACAAACCAACTGTCACGTCAGCGCCGCACAATACGGCCATACTGATCAAATTAAAGTGTGTAATAAACACGATGTTTTGCAACACTAATAATGCATAGTATGCAGCTCAATAATACTTTCTGAATATTGACTTAATTGTGTTTATATGCTCGTCCACGTTTTTAAACAGTAAAGCAGTTTTGTCTCGCCCTATGCATTATTTCCATGAGCAAATCAATACTTCAGGTTGCCCCTAAATTTTTTCTCTGAAAATTGATTGTTTACATTTTACATATCAGCGTACTAGACTTACTCTCAACACAGAGCATTGAACAACAGCTGACGGACGGCTTCAACTGTTTACCTACAAAGTAATCAATAAAATACAATGGATTTTAACTTTCACAAAAAATGTCGGGTGTGTCTACAGGATGGCGGTCAAAATCCACTTACTTCTATTTATAGCACAGACTTTGCCATGATGCCCTCGCAAATGTTAATGATGTGCTCAAAGATACGAGTAAGTTTACAAAACTATTTAGCAGTTTGTTGTAAGTGAAGATAAAAAACATTTACAGGTTTATAAAACAGACGGATTGCCCGCTGGCATTTGCAATAGCTGCCTCTATACCTTGGGCGTCTCCTATCACTTTCAGCAAGAGAGCGAAAACAACGATATGCTTCTGCGTCGATATTTAGGACTGCACGAGTCCTGGCGTCATGATGCAGCCACAAATACCGATTTCGTACCTAACGAAATCAAACCAATGCCTATCAATATACACCTTAACTCCAGCGATGAAGAGGAGGGTCATATGGAAGCAGGCAAACGCAGTAAACGACGGTCGCGTTACCAGCGCAAGCCGCCCGAAAGTCACAAGAAACGTGGACCGAAACCGTTGCCAAAGTTGCCTCATACATGCTATGTGGCCACGTGCCACAAGAGCTTTAAGTGCGCCGCACAGCTGACACAGCATATACGAACGCATACCGGCGAAAAGCCATATGCCTGCAGCTATTGTGCCCAGCGCTTTGCCCAGAAATACAATCTCAAAGTGCACGAAAGGACGCACACGGGCAACAAGCCGTTTCAGTGCGAAATCTGCTCCAAGCAGTTCTCAGCACTGGGTAACTTTCAAGCGCACCAGAAAATACACAGTGGTGTACGCGATCAAATCTGTTCCCTATGCCAGAAAGCCTTCTACACGGCGGGGGATTTATCCAAGCACATGAGCACTCACACGCGCATTAAAAATCATCGTTGTGATGTTTGCGGCAAGTTTTTCAGCAGACGTCGCGATATGCGCACCCACAAGCTCAAACTGCATCCCCTCGAATCGAGTACAGACCATGATATTGTTGACGATGACGATGACGAGCCCATCGATACGGATCCAGTAGGCGTGGACACGCTGGAACAGCATTCTCATTTTAAGTGTCCCGACTGTGATAAAGCCTATGGTTCCGCTGATAGCTTAAGCCTACATTTTCGCACCCATGCTGTAAATAATAATCTGTTGAATTTGCCACTGCCACCGCCAGCACCGCCTCCCATATCACATCACTACCATCATCATCATCCGGGAGCGGCGCCACCATCAACAGCTGCCATGCATCATCACGATGCGCTGCAGCTGCATCATTTGGCGCCACCAAATGCTGCTACACAGATGGGCATGGCGGCCATGGCACATATGTTGGCTCCGCCACCACCGCCACCCCCCACGCCCAGCGACGGCCGCTACACCATGTTGCACCACACGGCGCAACGGTTGCACTACTAGAAATTAAACCCAACTAATGGATACCAATATAACAAGCAGGGAATTATAATAAGAAAACATTTATGGGTTTTCCACTGCGTTACTGGAAATTAATAACTTTTTTTACTTTCAAAGTCTGCGTCTGCTTATAAATATGAATAAAATAGATAGTTTACAAATTATTTATTTATTTTTTTTTACTTTATAATATGAACACTTTTTTATTGAAGCATCACAATTGCGAATTTGTATAGTATATAAAATGGAATAGTTTTTTTTTTTTTTTTTGTCATGTTTGCTTTGTATTCGTTTTGTACAATAAATATATATTTATATGAATATAAATTTGGCAAGCACAGCTTCTATAAGATCATTGCTAAAGTCAATTGATATTTCATATTTTTAATACTCATGATTAAATGCACAAACTAAAATCACTTAAAAGTCATTACAAATACATTATTTAAATGTAATCATAGAGATAATTATGTATATACTCTCAACGCTATGTATACGATTGTAGTGTAAATAGAAAAAATTGTCATTATTCATATATATATATATATATATAAATTGGTTTGTTTGGTATTGTATCGTTATCGTTGGTATTTGCTTCGGCTTCACTCAAAATATTTGCATACATACAGCACATATTTGTGGTGTGCATATATATTTAGAAAAACTAATTGTAAAATATTGCTTTAAGAGACGGCTGTAGTAGTAGTAATTAGAAACTACTAACTACTTACTTCTTGAGCTTGGCCTTCAGCCACTCCTCTGTCAATTCGTCGAGTTCGCGTATCTCGTAAGCGCGGGTCAGATCCACTTCGCGTTGTAGAGCGCTCTTCGTGCAGGCGTACATCATTTGCATTTCTATTTGACTGTCGCGCGGTGTATAGAATATGAAGCACATCGGATAGGAGACGCGCTGATCGTCGTGCACCATTTTGTATGTGTAGATCACATAGCGAGGCTGGTGACCAGGCAGTGAGTCTTGCAACTCATCGACAGATATCTCATCAATAAATTCATCGATCACAACGGATTGCTTCTCGCGGTCGATTTTCACTACATAAAGAAAGATAACAAACATCAATCTAATTATTACTCAATTCGTTTTGGTCACGAATGCCTTGGGCAATAATTGACTAGAGATGAGCACCAAGCAGGCACGCGTCCGTCTCTAGCTATGACTACAATGTTTGACATGGCATTGCGGATATAACAAGAATAAATGTATAATGTATTTCTTACATATCAGAGCCGAGTTGTTTTGGCTCTTGCGGAAGCGAAACTTTTTCAGTTCCTCCAGCACCTCATTGCTAATGTCGCATATTTTGTTATCACCCTGCAATGCATTGAAAGTAATTAGTTATAATAATTTATAAATACGCCGCCCTTATCGCAACCAAAAAAATTCGTAAACACACACAACAAATACACCCATCAACACATCGGCTTCGCCGCGTTGAGCAATTAGCATTAGTCATTGCATTACTTTAATGCAATTGATTTAAGCTTACCATGTAGATGGAGCCGCTCTTGGCACTTGACTTTGTGAGGGAGTTGCTGGAGTTGGAATTAAAAGAAGGCTGCGGAACATATACAAAAAAAAAAACACTGGCGCAGTTTACCTTCTTCCTTTTGACTCAACACTTACTATAATGCAACTGTGGGCACCCTTAAACCGTAACATTCTCTGCACGTTTTTAACAGTATCCATTGAGAATTTTGTCTTATTTGTAGCAATTCGAATTTGACGGCTTGATATCGCTCTATCGATTATTATTTCTTAGTATTGTGTTATGCGCAATTTTTGCCGCCAAAAACAAGTAGGCATAGAGTTTACCGTTTTTTTCAGCAAATTAGTTAGCTATGGCACTTAGACAGGTACATTTTGAGTTGGAGCCTTGTTGGATTGCTGGCGAAAGAAAATATTCATCAACGCATTCAGCAAAACTATTTTCTCGCCATGAAATAAATGCCATAGACATTGTCGCCAGCAGGTGAATTATTATTTTAATTATTAAACTACTTGCTTTCATGTGTAATAATAATCTAGCAAACAAATTCACGACATAATTGACTCGAACAACTACAAGAGAGAATCAAACAATGCGCTACAAACTTCAAGCTGTAGTCTAGTTACGTTCAGGGATATCACACAGCTCATATTCGGCGCTACCTACATATTGGGGCAACAGGTGTCCAACCTGCTTGGTACGTTTTGTATTTAACTTAGTTTTAATAATAGTATTATTATATTGAACAGAAGAAACCAAACATTTGCTCGATCAAATAATGGGCAACAAGTTTCAAGTGGCTTGTACTCGGCCCCAGGCATCGTATGGTTGTCGTAAACGTAAAAAAATCATCTCCTTGTACGTCTCGAAGCGTGCTCGAATCGATGGCCCAAAGCTTTTGGATAAGCAAAATATTCAATTCTATACACACATGTTAGACGAATGTCTAAATAGTACTGAACAAATTGAGGTATATTAAGTTCTTAAAAATAAAAATAAAATTTATACTTTGATACCGGAGGTATCATAATACATATTGTATCAAAGTATTTCGCAGTCAGTTACGCCCGACTGCAACATTCTCTTTTGTTTTAATCCGTATTTGTGTACAGTCTCCAACGATTCAAATGCCACGCGCTTACATATCGGACCATCTGATCAGCGTCACACATGAACTGACTTTAACCGAGATAGATCAGGATTTAATGTTAAGCGATGGCTTTGGCGAATCTAATCAAAAGGATCTCATAGCTCTTGAAGAGTTTATACAACCCAGAAATTACTGTAAGTCAACGATTTGGTATCTCTTATATTATTTATTCTGACTTATTCGCAGTAAAGCGCAGCTCAGCCGATCATTCACTAACTGATGTGTCTTACAAAATACCCAGACTAGATGGTAATGAATTGGATGTTTATCAGCCTAACAACGGAGCCCAAGCAGTCGATCATCGTCAAGAGATTGAGGATATGGAACTGTTACCGTTACCTCCACTCCCCCCTTCGAAAATTGTACAGTCACGAAAAAGGAAACGCAACAGCAAGCAAAAAATAGATAAATGCATTAAACTATCTCGTGAAACGCTCATGAACCATAGATCGGTCTACCTTAAGACCTACAAAGCCGAAAAAGCATCAAGGGCTGATTTAAAAATTTCTAAGCATAATTTGAGTTCTGCAGCCATGTTTAAAAGCTGTAGGCAAGAGTGAGTATTTTACATTGCATTTTGAGAATTTTTTTTGCAATATAGTGGTTGCTAGTAAACTGTTTTCAGATTGCTTGAAAGCGTACAAGCACAAGCACAAGCACTCCAGCGAAAAACTTCAATCTATCTGTGAAAATACATTACGTACTATATTTGGTGCCGATTATGATGATGCGCTGGGAAAAGCGATACTGGCTTCAAACCAATCGCAAGCTCCCCAAAACGTTGTTTCGGAAATGCCAACTACAGAGTTCCCTGAGCTACACTCATCCCAACCAAGGATTATCTCTGGCAATAATAATAATGAATACGAGCATCGCAAAAGTTATAAGGAATATCATTTTGGTAGTAAATTTGTATATAGCAATATGTAAATGTACCTAAGATAAATTATTTAAAATAGATTCGTACAGCACTATGATGGGTTTGCTGAACATATGGCGCAATAATCCCAAAAAAAAATCAGTAGATGCAAACTCGTATGTGAAATCATTTCCAAACCGCATAGCAGCAGCCTTGGCTTTTAGTCATTTGTTGAGTAAGTACTATTTGTGTTGATATATATGATAACATGTTATATTATCAAACTTAAACCATATTACTCGACAGGTCTAAAGCGCGACGGATTTATAGAGCTGTCTAAAAAACCAGGAACTCTTGAAATTGATTCCATCACTTTGGGCGCCGAGTCAAACAGACTCATCAAAGATTTTTTAAATTAGTTTTTAAACATCGTTTTACCCTTAAAAGGGGTGTTATACATTTTTTTTTTTCATTTGTTATTTATGAAGAGATAATTATGATTTCAAATTATCTATGGAGCAATTTAATAATTGTATTTAAACTGTACTTGGCGTTTGGGCATTTGCTGAGTAGGAACAGTTTCTTTTGATATATATGATAACATGTTATCTTATCAAACTTAAATCACATTACTTGACAAGCCTAAAGCGCAACGGATTTACAGAACTGTATAAAAACCAGGAACTCTTGAAATTTATGCCATCATTTTGTGCGCCGAGTTGAACAGGCTCATCAAAGATTAGTTTTTGAACATAGTTATACCCTTAAAACGAGGATTAAATATTTTGTTCATTTGTTATTTATGAAGAGATAATTATGATTTGAAATGATCGAAGGAGCCAATTAACATTTGTATTTAAACTGTTTTTTTATTCGAAAATATTTGAAATTTATCGAGCTAGTGAATTACGACTGGTTTTTTTTCCTCTTTTTATATCATTTATAAAAACTCGTTCTTGTTTATCGTTATTATCATAAATCATAATTTATTAACATCTTTTGTAATCCCTACACTGTTCATTGTTGTCTTTTGTGTTAAAAAAAACTGTAATTAATCCCACGACAACCAAAATATTTATGAAATAAAAATATGTTGTAATTAAATGCCAATCTGTTGTGCAAGGCCAGCGTAAATGTGTAAAGAACAGAAGCCAATAACTGCAGCGACTAGTGCCTTAATCGCAATCGCTGACCAAGCGCCAATGCTGAGTATGTGCAGCATACCCTCCAGCCAGACGCCCTTGAAGACGGTGACTGCCAGCAAAATGGAGACAAGCGGTTTCAGCGCCTTGTTGAGGTCGTGTCGCGTGAACAGCCAAATCAGCGTGGCAGTGGTTAGGTGCTGGACAAGGAGAACATTCGACTCCAGACATTTTTGTATGTAGATCCAGCTAAATTCAGTGCCACGGGCGCCGACCCACAGCATAATGCCACGTGAGAGGATTACCTCGGCGGTGGCCCCTGAAATTCAAGTTGATCAATAAAAAATCAAGTAAATTTCTTAGATTGTTCTTGTTCTTAAGCACTTACAGCCAAGTCCAGCTGTGATTAGTTTTGAGTGACCCTTGCCAGGTATACGGCTAAGAATCAGGGCGAATCCAAGCAGATCGGCCACATCCACACTACAACGCAGAATCTCCTGTGTTTCAGGAAAAAAAATCTTCAATTTTGAATCGAAAAATTGGAAAATTTTTATTTACTTACCGCAAAGAAGTTAAACTCGCCGCTGTTGGAGGTGTCCGAATAGAAGAATGTGGCCAAAACGAGCATTTTACAGAGCTGTGTAAATATGTAAATGCAACCTGCTTGTACACACTTCCAGAATGCACCATATTCAGATCTGAAATGGAGGCATGAAATTATTATTGATTAATACAATTTATTGTCTTAGATTACGATAGTTGACTTACAGGCCCGAGTATTTGTAGGTGAAGTAATATGGCATAAGCAGCGCAACACAGTTTCCAAAATGGTAAAGCGTCATCTTTTATAATCAGCGACTTTTTTCAATTAATTAAGTTAAAACATGAATTTATTGTACAATTGGCACACGAGACGTCAATGTAAAAAAACACTGCATAGAGAAAGAACGAGAGAAAAAGCAGCTGTCATTTGTTGCCGGTGGCGCTGTCCACTTGTGTCAACTGGTATTTAAATACCACCATTACGCTGTTTTACTATTGAATTCAAAACTAATACGACAAATATTAAAATTGTATCTTCAATTTTGGATAGAGAAAATAAGATTTTTTTTTTTAAAAAGCATAGCTATGCTGTAATGATTCTAATTTATATTGAAATGGTTTTATTTTGATGTAAAGAAACAATATTTTGTCACCTAAAATTGCTGTTAAATTGCATGTATTTTAAATTAAGTTGGCAGTACAGATCACCAGCAACACGTCATCTGTCATCTGGTTAGAGCTTGCTCTGTGTGTGTGTATGGTTTTTTGGGCAAAATATCTAATAATTAATTCGTTAAATTCCACTGAAAATGTGCAAAGGATGTTATTAAAAATACTAAATAAAGAGCAAATTCCAAATTAAGCCTTTAACTATAAAGCGTATAAGTGTGCCTCCTGCCAATTGCAACAAAAGATTTAAAAGTCCAACACAACAAAAACAACAAGAATAGTAAAAGCTAAGCGCAGTGTATGACGAATGCAAAAGAAACAACGTCAATAACAGTTAATTAAAAAAATAAATAACAGAAAACGCAGTGATCAAGGCAGCGAAGCAAATTGACTTGAAATGAGATGCAAACTCGACGACGCCATCAACAAACGGACCAGCAGGAATACAGCAGCAATTGCAGTGTCCCAAACACGTCTTTGCAGCAACAACAGCAGCAGCATTCATTAATCCAACTGGAACAGCAGCAACAGCAACAACCAGCGTTATACGTCACACAGCAGCAGCCAGTGTTAGAGGCTGCCATTAATATTGGCGAACTCAAGTCGATTTCCGCAGACGCTGACGATAAATACGATAAAGCAGCACGCCAGTGGAATCTGTTCAGCGGCATCTCATCCCGCTCTGGCCAAGCTTTACGCTCGTTCATCCAGCAGCCTCTGAGCGCTGCTGCGGCTGTCGTTACAGGCAATCATTCCACCCAAGCGCCCAACAACGTTGACAACAACAACAGCAGCAACTATTACGAGAAAAACGTCTACAGTTTTGGAGGAGCGCAGCCGGGGCGTGGAAACTTTGATTTGGAACAAGAGGAACAACCGGAGGTATTCATAATGGCCGCCCGAGATCGTACGGGCGAATTTGCGAATGCGATTCGTTCGCTACAATCACGCAACATCACACGGGCCGTCAACATACGCGATCCGCGCAAGGCCAAACAAATCCAGAGCTATTCCGAGTTTATGATGGTCGCCCGTTTCATTGGCAAAAACATTGCCAGCACATACGCCAAGCTGGAGAAGCTGACCATGTGTAAGCCATAACCGAATTAGACATACAGACAAATTGTTTAAATAAGAACGCTTCCAAATTAGAAACTTCATTTTCACTGCACATCTATAGCATTAACATTATATATAGTTCTTTGACATGTCAGATTTGCGCTCACACTTTTCTCAACATTTCTAGTGGCAAAAAAGAAGAGTCTCTTTGACGATAGACCACAGGAAATTCAGGAGTTGACGTACATTATCAAAGGCGATTTGAATGCGCTCAATCAACAGATCGCCAAGCTTCAAGACATCTGCAAGGACCAGCGACGGACCACAAATGGCAAGCATCTGGTCTCACATTCCTCGAACATGGTGCTTGCCCTGCAATCCAAACTGGCCAGCATGAGCACGGACTTCAAGCAGATACTTGAGGTGCGAACCGAAAATCTCAAGCACCAAAAGACGCGACGCGACCACTTTAGCCAAGGACCCGGCCCGCTGGCTGCCCACACCGTTTCACCATCGACTGCCAAGCAGGGATCGCTGCTGCTCAGCGAGGAGAATCAGGCGGTGAGCATAGATATGATGGGTGGCAGGGATACCACGCCGCTGCTCGGTCCACCAGCGCGACTGCAGCAACAGCAGCAACAGCTGGCGATCTACGATGAGTCCGACACATATGTCCAACAACGTGCCGAGACAATGCAGAACATTGAGTCAACCATTGTAGAGCTGGGCGGTATCTTTCAACAGCTCGCGCATATGGTTAAGGAGCAGGAGGAGATTGTAGAACGCATCGATACGAATGTGGCGGACGCTGAATTGAATATTGAGGCGGCGCATGGCGAAATTCTTAAATATTTCCAATCAGTTTCCAAGAATCGCTGGCTCATGATTAAAATATTCGGCGTTTTGATATTTTTCTTCCTATTCTTTGTTGTTTTTATGTCATAATTAATGCTAAATATCCCCATTCCAAACACCCCAAATCCCCGAATCCCGCAATTCTAAATTATTGTGAATACATGGCATACACATACATCTATATATACATATATTTTTATGAAAATTTGAGTTTTAATTGTACAATAGCAAAGATCGAATGCAAAACCGAGTCGTCGACTAACCATTGTAAAATAAAGTTATCAAGATACGTACACATAATGTAGGTTGAACTTGTGAAATTTGTATATATCCATATCAGTGTAGGCTCTGATAAGAACGTGCTCTAATCTTTACGATGTCAAGTGCTTAGATCCGTAGTGCTGCTCCGAAGATATGGCATTCTCAAACGTCAGTCAAAAAGGCCGCTGTCCTTCAAACTACTTGGAAAATAAATCCATTATCAGGCATATTATTTCTAGTTTTACTTTATTTGTTTCAGGTCTTGTCTACTACCAAAATGCAAACTATTACAAATAATAATTATATTAATAAAAAACTTTACAAATCTCCAACAATACACACAAAATATATATAATAGAAGATTGCCGTATATATCTTTCTTATGAACCTCATTTATAAATCACAAACTTCCAAAAACTTAACACATGAAAATATTGTTCGCTTAGCCACGGAGTTGCGTGTGTGGGGATGTGAGTATGTGTGTGACGCATACAAGATGACAATTTAGACGTTTGTAGATGTTGCAGATGTTGTACATAGTGGATGCGCTGTAGGTGCCAACAACAATGAGATCCCCAGGCAGTTGCTCTCCACCTTTATGTCGAGATGAGCGAATAAACCATGCTAAAATTAGCCAGAATTGTGAACAAAAAAACATAACGTTAGACAGAAGAGTACAACAAACATGTTCTATAAGCGCATTATTACCCGTATATATAGCAGAAGAAGCAAATTAAGTAGACGGCCAATTTAATCCAGCCCTCACGCATATGAAGCGCTAATGTGTCTGTCTTCAGCACTGTGGTTGGGTCATACAAGCCGGGACCCGACATCACCGGACGATTCTTGTAGCTGCAAACAATTAATGGAATCAGCGAAAATTTACATAAGACATATTCGCATTGAGAACCAATGGACGACTTACCGCCATATATGATAGGCAATGAGGGGCATGTTAAGGCACAGAGCATACCATTCGCCGCAGCACAGGAATAATAAATTTATAAAAATGTGCAGCAAATATTCGGGTAAAACGAGCTACAAGAAATGTGGCATCGATTAGTCATTGTTAGTCATTGGCATTAGTTAAATTCGCTTACCGGATTGAGACTGTTGCATTGATCGATTGGATTTTTATAATCTGTTTTTAGCTCATCGAACGCAATAACTTGAAAAATTGCGAAAAATATTAAAAATGCATCGCCGATAAGCGCCACAATGTACGTGAATGCGGTGAAGTTAAAGGCCATTGTAATAGGCTCAAATACTGCTGGCTGGTTTTAAATTATTTGGAAATAAATATCCAAATTATTATTTAATTTTTTACTATTGTTATAAATTCGCACTACGTACCCTGCTACATGTGTGTGTGAACCATGTATGACAGATGTGGCCGTCGACTTCCTGTTAACTTAACATTCAAATAAATGTAATTAACAGCTAGCTTCAATTATGTACAGGTGAAAATGCGTTAAGCATCCTAGAGAATACTGTTTTTTTTAATGTAATTTGCCTGAAAGTTCTCAAGATAGTGATTTCATTTAAAAGTTGTTATAACTAAAATTAGTTTTGCCGAAAAATCACTAAGAATCCATTTTCTAACAGAGACATAACAGTAGGGTGTGAAATTTAAAATTATTACAGGAGCTGTGCAGGGCAGCAAAACGATATGAATATCGAATATTAAATTTCAATTATAATCTCGAGGCGAATTGAATTACATTTTTAACACAAATATAGTGAAGTTCGGTTGTTTATTTATTTATTTATTAGATATTACAATTATTAACTTGTGTTTTGTGATAAATGATAACTAAATTTCTTCTATATTGTAAGCTGAGACATCCTATGCTATGACTATGTAGCCCTGGTATCATTTACCGCGAGATTTTTCATACTTTGCGTTTCCAAACCGCCATTGCGATTTTGACTCCAAAGAAGAAACACAAAATTTAAGTAAACTAATCATAAAATATATTTTAACTATTGAGTGACACATTTAATATTAGTATTATTGTTGTGTGGGAGATGTCTCAGTTTAATTTTGTAAGCGATCTACAAAATGCCCTTATCATGGACGGAGAGACGCGTGGTCCTGCCCCCCGTTGGAAAAAGAAGCTGGAGGCATCGCTCAATGGCAGCGTGAACACAACTCGATCAGTGCTCTCCGTGTCGTACAACACCAGCTTCTCGGGCGTTCAGGCGTCAATCAAAACACCGGGCAAAAGCACCGAGGCGGCCAAGGCCAAAAAGTCGACAACAACACCAACAAAGACGCCGGGCGGCGGTGATCGTTTCATACCAAATCGTGCAGCTACCAATTTTGAGTTGGCGCACTTCCATTTCGCCCAGGGTAACAAAGAGACGGGCGATAAATCGGATGAGGAAAACGATGATCAGCAGCCCACAAGCAGCAGCAATAGCAACAGCAACAATAACAATAACGAGAATAATGTCAAGGCATCGGCCCATAAAAGCGAACGTCAGAAGCTCATCGCCGAAGTGGCCCAGCTGGGCGAAAACAATGGTGGACGCATTCTGTGCTATCAGAATAAGGCACCAGCTGCACCCGAATCTCATACAAATCCCTTGAAGGTTGTTTACTCTATCAAGACGCCTATTTCGACAAAGAGCGGTTCACGCTACATTCCGACCACATCCGAACGCATACTCGATGCCCCAGATTTTATTAATGACTACTGTAAGTAATGTGCAGAAATTAAATTAGGGTTTTATAACATATGGTACAGGCAGAAAGATGCTTTTGTCCTTCGCAGCTACCAACGTGAATTTCTAGTTTATAATTTTTTACTGGATTTTTGGCTAATTGCGTCTTACCCATCTAGATCTGAATCTGATGGACTGGAGTGCTGATAATATTGTAGCTGTTGCTTTGGGCAATTGCGTTTATTTGTGGAATGCGGCCACCGGCAACATTGAGCAGTTGAAGGAGTACGAGGAGGGCGACTACGCATGCTCTCTCTCCTGGATACAGGAAGGACAGATTCTGGCCATTGGTAACAGCACTGGCGCCGTCGAGCTGTGGGACTGCTCAAAGGTGAAGCGTCTTCGTGTCATGGATGGCCACAGTGCTCGTGTTGGCTCCTTGGCCTGGAACTCATATCTGGTGTCGTCCGGGAGCCGTGACGGCACCATTATACATCACGATGTGCGTTCACGTGAACACAAGATTTCCTCACTCACAGGCCACGCACAAGAGGTGTGCGGCCTGAAGTGGTCCACCGATTTCAAATACTTGGCCAGCGGGGGCAATGATAATCTGGTGAATGTGTGGTCGCTGGGCAGCAGCGGCGTCGGCACCGCCACAGAGCCACTACACAAATTCAACGAGCATCAGGCGGCGGTGCGCGCTTTGGCCTGGTGCCCGTGGCAGGCCAACACTTTAGCCTCCGGCGGCGGTACCGCAGATCGTTGCATTAAATTCTGGAATGTGTGTAACGGTTCGCTAATCAAATCTGTCGACTCCAAGTCGCAGGTGTGCGCCTTGCTCTTCTCACGCCACTACAAGGAGCTAATATCGGCGCATGGATTTGCCAACAATCAGCTAACAATTTGGAAGTACCCCACGATGGTTAAGCAAGCCGATCTGATCGGACACACATCGCGTGTCCTACAAATGGCAATTTCTCCCGATGGCAGCACGGTGATCAGTGCTGGCGCCGACGAAACACTGCGACTATGGAACTGCTTTACACCTGATCCCCTGGCCTCTAAGAAGATGGCTACATCGACTAGCAACGCCAAGAAAAGCGTATTTCGGCAGAGCATACGCTAGATGACATAAAATTTTACTGCACCTCTCAAGTAATTTAGATTTGTGTTAATTAAATGAAAAAATTTGCATTTTGTTCTTAAGTAGAGGCCAATTGATGTTTAACTTTTAATAACTTGATGTATTTCGATTTTAAGTTTTGTGCATTTAATTTGTCTTTTGTATGTCATATGTTTAAGTTTCGATTTGATGATATGTAAGTGGTATGTATAAATAAAATGCTTGCCATACTGCAACCTTATGCGCTTTATTCCGTTCGAATACTTTTTTTTTTTGTGGCTTACATGGTAAACAATGTAATATACATTAAAGTTTTTGTTTTGTGTGTTGTAGGTTGTAAGTACATGTTGGTTGGTTGCATTGCTGGTGACTCGTTCTTTGTGGTTGTTAATCGTTCATCGTCGTGGATTTTGTGTGAAGAACTTGCGTCAAAATATATCGCATATGGGTTGGCTTCAGCAGTTATTGGAATAATAGCGTTGTTAATTGTAATATAGTAAAATGGATTGTTAATGCATAATATATTATGTACATTTGATGATGCGAACTCAAGCAACTGTCATCGGATTGCCGCCGTTGTAGCTGACAAAGTAGCGCGGATCACCAAAGCGATCGTACATCTGCAAGAAATAAAAACACACAATGCATTTAGGAAAAATGTGGATAAATTAAAATTTAAAAAAAAATGGAACTACAAATTGAAACTAAAGCATAAGGATGAAACCAAACAAAAGTAAAATACCAACAAAATAAAAACAAAACGCTATTGAAAAAAATTAACTACAATTAAATACTTAAGATACATGCATTTATATAATATATACATACTCACATACTTTTCATAATACCTCAGCTCGAAAATAATTTCAATTTTGATATAGTCAACTTTTTGTTTTTGGGTTTTTTGGTGGTGTTTTAGAATAAAATGTTTATTTGCAACATAAATCATTCAGTCAGAACATTGAAACATCAATTATATTTAGCTAACTTAAGTTATGGTATATAATTATTTATTTTCTTTCTTTTTTCCATATATATATCGTGGTTATTAAGAGTTAGGAGCCAGCATGTTTAGCTACCATATACGCACATTCGTATAATAATTAGTTCTAGTACTAGTTCTATCTTTAACATACATAAGATCTAAATATTAGTTGCCTACACACTCATACACACACGCACATTAAAAAAACAAAATAACCACACACACATACATACAGAATGAGACATATATAAAGAGAGAAAAAAGATAAAATAAGACGAATTACATTTGATAAGTGGATAATAGAAAAAAGTGAAAGGAGTACGTCATATAAACCAGAGATCACTCGAATTTATAGAACTTTTATTCTTCGTTTAAATTAATAATATATGTTTATTAATCACAAATTATAATCATTCACGAAACTGCTCAAATTTTCGAGTGATCTTTGTACCGCACAAGTGTTTCATATTCAGATAATGAGATGGTCTGATTTTTGTTTACAAAGCATATTTAAATAGATTGTACTATTGCCTTTTGTTCGTTATTTTGTTGGTTGGTTTTTTTAAAGGACAACTGGTCAGCTTTCAAATTGGCGATCTACTAAAACATAGAGCGGCCTTTAACAGTATATATATATTATTAAATGTTTGTTTGCTAATCCTTTTTTTCTGATTTTTTGTTGTTTAAAAATACATTATTTGTTTACAATACAATTAATTTCTCTAATTTTTGTTGTTGTATATCTAGATGCAATACTGAATACCAGCATTCAGTAGTTTGGGCTCTTTCATAGCTTATTTTCTTGAACATTTTGGAAGCTGTTGGTGGTGACCCGTTATGGTTACTCTTATATTCTAATGGATATCTCAATGATATTTTTCTATTGTTGATTGTGTTCTTTTTTCTATTCGAATTTTCTTGTATTGTTTTTTGTTTAGGCTGTGACGCTCACCTTCGTATCGTCTAGATCTTCAATATCGCTACTGTCATAATCACTATCTGGGGGCGTTAATGTCTCCGCGCCGCGTTTCTCGAGTATGTTCTGCATACGAGATTTGTTAAGTATGCTGGCAACCTGATATGCCGTCAGGCCGGCATAAGTGGCTGTCTCCAGATTGAGTTTCTCGCATTCATCTAGCAGAAAATTGGCCAAATCCTCGTTACAGCACTCAATAGCAATGTGCAACGGAGTGCGTCCACCTTTGCCCTCCTGCCAAACAATGCAAGCAGAAATATATTGTAGTAATTTATTTTTTATGGTTTATTAATTCGAGTTCAAACTTACTCTGGCATTAATGTCAGCACCGTGAGATACCAGAATGCGCAAGATATCAATATGCCCGGCTCCGGCGGCTAAATGTACGCAACGCTCACCTGTAACGACCAAAAGCAATAAACCCATATTAAAATATATGTTAAATTATAATTAAGTAGATATTTTCTTGAATTCAATATTTATTCAGAGAAACCGCATTTCTGACCACTATACCCTATGCTTAAGCTTTATTTATGAATGAAATACGATCCCATCTAAAAAGCGCTCGGAAAAAAAGCTTTGCTGTGTTTTGTTTAACAAGTAGCATTTTGAAATATCAACAACAAGCAAAAGCAAATGGCAAAAGCTTTGATTACTGCAACAGCACATAGTAGAGCGGGGCGGCGCAGAGGGCTTAGCTTAGCAAGCGCTTTTGCCATATGTCAATACAAACACACACTCGGCACAAATTTGCATTGGTGTGCGTTGAAAAACCCAAGAAATTCCCACAATAAAAAAGCAGAAAACTAACATATACAATAACAACAGCACCAAAACTCAAAAAAACCAGCAGTGGCATAAAAAGGAATGGCAACAGAAAAAGCAACAGCAACAATGCAAAAATAAAAAATGAAAAAAATTTAATAAAGTAAAGTTAACAAACCAAACAAGCTGACTTTTGTTGGGCCGGCGGCAGCCAACAAGTTTGCTCAAGTTCAAATTGGTTTTAAATTGCGAAGAGCAAAAATGTTTGCACATAATTAATATAAAGACAAAAAACAACTGAAACCAACAACAACAAATAAAAAATAACAAAATATGCAACGATAGCAATACTTCAAACCTCGAATAAGACGAGCGGAAAAAAACTGTTTGATCGCGCATATAAAACTAAAAACAAAAGAACAGCTGAAGTTAAAAATAGCTGTTGGCTTTGTAGTAATCAGTTGTTGCTTTCGCGATTTTTGCGGCTGCTGTTAATTTGAGTTTGATGCTACACGTGCTCTTGATTGACTTTCACACACACACACACAGAATGCTAAGTTGATTTTTTAAACGTGATTATTGAAATTTAATTTCCGTAAGAACTTTC
Source organism: Drosophila multiciliata (assembly GCA_037043605.1). Taxonomy (NCBI): domain Eukaryota; kingdom Metazoa; phylum Arthropoda; class Insecta; order Diptera; family Drosophilidae; genus Drosophila; species Drosophila multiciliata. The sequence continues at coordinate 524,027 of JBAMBF010000103.1, read as the reverse complement.
AATGAGATGCATAAAAGTTGCGGATGCAGCAACTGGAGCATTTTGTTTAAAAATTGAATTTTTGTAAGTTGACACTGATAAATTTAAGTTGAATTTGACAGCGACAAATTCACATTTCCATTAATCATTAAGACGGATGGGAAGTTAATCATAATGATGATAAAAAAAAGCTGACTCAAAGGAATTCCCGGCATGATAAAACAATCGATTCTAAAGCTAGCCACTTTATAAAATACAACTTTAAGCATATAAACTAAGTTCGAGATCTTAAAATGATCGGCATTTGGATGGGAAAGAAAGCAGATTTCTGGCAAGAAAGTTAAAGGCCGGTTTGTGTTGGGGCTTTGATTGGATTATTAGCTTCAGTTCATTTCGGCTGCCAAAAGGCTAACAAACAATAACAACAATTGTGTCACAAGTTTTAAATATAAACGATGACAACATTTTTTTTTTTCAATGTTTTGTTTTTTATGTGTTCATTCGCCCAATGAGCCAAACGGAGCGAGATCGAGCGGCGATTAGCAGCCAAGCATCTACATCTCTCCCTCTGGTCACCATGGGCATGACTGGCATGGAGCGAGAGAAGTTGAGATTATAATATTACAAGCGTATTAGCTCGATGGGGAAGAGAGGATAGTAAAAGTCAAGTCAAGCACAGTTCCACTGCTGCTATATTGCGTCGCTTGGCACGACCATTAGCATACGATTAAAGGCTTATATGGCTGTCTTGTACATATATAATACAAATATACAAATATATACTTACGTAAATACACTCATATATATTTAAAAAGCGCGTTTAAAGTCAAAAAGTTTGGTCAAAACTTGGGGAATTCCCAAGCTGCGTCACGCGTCTTAGATTTCAAATTGATACCAATTGGTTCCAGCGCCTAACCAGATCTGAGTTTGTCATTATCCAATCCAAAGCTGGGCTGCCAACAAGTCTGAGCGATAACACCCAACCCCCTCCGCTTCCCAGATAAAAAACCAAATGAATAACAAAAGAAAAGAAACGACAAAAGAAAAGAAGAAGCGAAGTAGTTTAACTTGAAATCGCTATTTTGCTTGATCGGTCTGCTTTCCAGAAAATAATATCAAAAACAGTTTAATAATCTCGCTAATAGAATGTGCGTCTGAGCAATTCATGCGATAACAGCGATCGCTTCGCTATCAAAACAAATTTCTACTGCGCATTGAGACTGAATCCTTGAGCAGCAAACCAATATCTACAATTACATTGTTAGTACATAACACACAACACGTCTGCATATATCGTGTATGGAATTTACTTGGGATTTTCCGCAATTATTCAACTGTTCTGTTCTTTTGTTATCATCTAACCTTCTACCCCAATCCCCCCTCCTTTATTATGCTTTGCTGTTGCTCCATTTTGTTAGCACAGGCGGCCAGGCAAATGGCAACCTTCAGCCAAAAAACCCAGAGTCGCAAAGTTAATAAATTTATTGACAGCACAAATATAAAGAGAAGGTTTTTGTTATTGTCTTTGCTTAATTTTAATTAATTGTGCTTATTGTTAGCAACGAACTTTGAAGAGTTTTTATTTAATAATTTTGGGTTTTTGTTGCTTATTTAGCTGCTGGTATTATGACAACGAGTTTTCGTCTTTTTTTTATCTGTTGTGCTGCCCGCCCCCCCATCTGCTGCCCACTTGTTTTAAGCGCAGTTCGTTGGTTGTTTGTCCTTCAGTCAAGTGTATAAATTGAAAAGTTCATTGATTCATAATTAAATCATAAATTTGCTTTTTTGCTCATGAAATGTAATATCTATCAGAATTTGTTTATATTTAGCGATGGAGCAACTTGAACGTCATAATTTTAAATACCGATTGGAAAATAAAATTTAAATAGTTTTAGAAGCTGTGATATCGTAATTTTTTTTTGCCATTCTCAGTTTAGTATTTTGTTAATTGGTGAAATTACCTAAACCAACAAATAAAATAGTAAAAATAAATATACACAAAGAAAACTGTTTAAATAAAAGAACAATATACACTTAACTTCTGTTTTCGATAAAGCCTTCTGGCGTCACATTTGCCAATTTGTGGTTGGAAAGTTTTAAGTGGAAATTAAGTGAAAATCCCAATCTCAATTAACGATAAGCAGTAGCCAGTTGCCTAATGACATTATCGCATTAAGTCCCACCAAACAACAATAAACGATCATGTCGCATAAATATATATGTTGCCGGGTTTTCCAAGTCCAAAGTAATCAATTTGGTTTTTCTACTGCACACACATTCTCTCTCTCTCCCTCTTCGTCTCTATCTATCTGGTATTTCTTTCTTTCAAAACGTTAATTTTGGTCAAGTTATGTCATGAGACTATTTGACTTTCTTTTAAACTAATGCAAAAATATGCGATACTTATGGATGGGAGAGTGAGTGTATGTGTGTGTGTGCACAGAGGTGTGAATGGTCGTGCCATGTGTTTGCGGCCACAGCGTAAATACTCCACTCCACTCCACTCCGCATGGCACTTACATACATATATGGATAATACTTACGGGCGGCATATGGGCAAAACCCGCAGCACAGCGCCAAGAAGAGGTCAGGCGCTGGTGTAAATGAAATGCTGGCCCAAAAGCATTGTCAAGTGCTTGATAAATAAATACCGGTAAAAGTCGATGTTGACCATTTATGTGTGAGACTAGTTGCATTTACTCGTTATTGTTATAGTTGTTGTTGTTAGGGTTTAACCCATCCATCCATTGTAGGCGAGTACAACAAAGTGTGTCAACGTTGAGGTGAACATTGTCTCAGACATATATGTACACATATATGTTTAATTATATATATATATATATTTAATATATATGTCTCATTATTATAATGATCTTTCATTTCCGTTATGAGTGGCGATATTGCATTGGGGTTAACCAGTTAACTTTATGAGCTCATTATACTCAACACTCATTAAATAGCATATGTTGTTGTTGCTTTTTTTGTTTTTGTTATTGCTTTTTATTATTTTTCAATCGGTTGCTGGGAGAGGCCTTACCCCCTCGAGAGAAGCTGGCTGACTCGCTATGACTAACATGTTGTTATTGTAGCGATAGAAAATGTTACTGGCAATAAATAAAACATTTCCAGAATGTAAGTGAAATAATCATTTTATTTATTAGCAATAGCAAGTGTGGGTTAAACCAGTTTGTTTAAGTACGCAACGTACTAGACCAGACCAGACCCCAGCTGGGTAATAGAACAAATGTTGTTCAATCGCGATAATGTTCGAGAAACACAGAAATTAATGAGCCCAAGAGAAGATCGTTTCCTATACGAACAGTTGTCAATATTAAACAATAGAACACCAAATACGGTTCATAATATTGACACCACAAAGTGTCGTCAAACGGTATTCAGGAAACTTTTTTAAACTTTCAGAAATTATACAATCATTAATATTCGATATATTTGGCTATTTGCTATGGAATATTATTATTTTCTATAACACAGTATAATCATTTTAGCCTCTCTGCTCAGTTTGCTATTGTTTAGATATAATAGTACCCCAAGTGGCTTTTTATCGAATAACTTCCATTAAGCTCTTGTTTTGCATCACAGCTATAAAAACTCAATGATCAATTACCCATTTCGATCACATAACAGCAGTCGTTACTCTATATCTAAGTGTACACACATACCTTAATAAAACCAGTTTATTTAATAGCACTGCAGTTCAATAAGACTCCAAAGTACACCTAAGATTTTAGAACACATATTATGCAAATTCCGGTCAGCAACTAATACTTCTACTACTTCAAGTTAATTTCCAGTATTTACTGGTTGGATTTCTTACGTTCCAAAAGTTCTTTGTATTTATCCACCATTCTACGGCATTCCCCACTTAATTACGTACTGTTTGATAAATGTGCGGAGCCCCAACTTTTGACTTGTAGAAGGTTACAGCCAACTGAGAAAAATCATGCCTTATAATGATCAGACTGCTTCACGTGTTGTCCACATTCACATTTATTTGGAAACAGCAAATGTACTGGAATGTACCGGAATGTACTGGAATGTGTGTGTGTGTGTCTATGTGTGTTTGTGTCTTTCTGCTCTTGATTACAGATGAGGCATGTTGAAAACATATTATAAATGGCTAATGGAAAAAAACCTAAAATAGAACGTATATTTTGTATAGCATTGGACCGGACGACAAGCTATTTGTGTCTATGTGAATGTGGTGTACCTACTTGCGCCATATGTACTCAATAATTTCCGTCAGAGCAATAACAAACGACACCATTGTGGTTTTTCTACAAATGATAAGGATTTTGGCCTTAGCTTGACGACGCAATCGCTTCAATATGCCTATGACAATATTGGATTTGGCTTATCACTGGTTACCAACTGGGCACAGACCCCAGCCCAGCCCAGCTATGTTGTGTTGTGTTGTGTTGTGTTATGTTTTTATAAATGAAGCAATAACAGTTTTTGGAAAGCTCTTCAACAGATTCACATAAATTTGCCATATGTGCTTGAACACATTTGTTGGTTATCGTTCTGAAATTCCCCTAAAGTGTCTTGAGATACTGAGAAAATTGAACATATTTAACTAGAACTATAAGATTATTTTTATTTGAAAATACGAATGGCTTTGATGAATCAAATCATTAGAAACTTTAACGATTAAAATAAATAAATTAAAAATATGCTTGGGGAAACTCATTGGACCAAGCATTAATTAATAATGACATTGTTATGTTTAAACCGGTTTACTACACTGGGACATAGTTGGAAGTTCGCATAATTGCTAGTTAATCTTAAAATTTAACCAACATCATCATATAGTAAGTTTGTAGACAAGTCTGCTAATAGTCCAATATTTAATCACCAGAATTTAAGCAAATAATTTGCTTGTCTTATTTACAAAAAAAAAAAAAATGGGCATGTGAAGTTCCCATAAAACTGTGAATGTTGCTCTTTTTGGGCCAAAAAGAAAATTAGGAAATTCTATTTTTAATAGTTCGTCGCGTGCATTTATTTATATTCCTTAAACCGTTGGCAATCCGATTGCGTGCTAAATATCGTAAATAAAGTTCATATATTTGTTTGTATAAATATATACAATTCTATTGTAATGACCACGTCAGGGCCAAAGCGATTATCGCTACTAAACTAATAGTAATTAGGACCATATTACAAAAATAGCTGGGAAATTCCAAATGCTAAAGAAAGGCGTGTGGTTGACATCAAGAAATATACATACATATATACGACTATAAATTATACATATTTCTAGTGTATGAACAATACACACTTTGCTGATAAGTTGGCTTTTTGATAACCCTTGAACTCGCTTTGCCATTGCTTGCCACAATTATGTACTACACGTATAATGTGGCCAGAAATAACTGGCACATAGTTTCTGCCTACATATTTGTTTCCGACATATTTACTTTAAATTTCAAATAACTTGGCTAAGAGCCAGGCGCGTCAAAGAAGAAAAAGAAAAACCAGCGACTATTTTCGAAACATTTTCCACAAGCGCATTGCTTTAAATTTAAACAGAAAAATGCAAAAAGCAGGCATAAAAAATTAAACAATACGAATAAGAAAATAGCTCGTTAAATTTAGACAATATTTCTGAGGTACGAAAATATATTTTTATATGAGACTACTACACAAACATGTATATATACATATGTATATATATATTTAAATATATATGTACCCATGAGTATTATAAAAATCTGATTTATTTGTATTATTCACACTCGTGATTTCCTTACTTAAACACTGTGACGAATTCGTAGTTCTTCGCAGAAATTACAGTACATGCCTTTTATTATAGTTGTTGTTTTTTTTTTTGGTAAGTTTATTTAATTTTAGGGATCAATCATCATATTTTCAGTCCAACAATGAAGTCAATCAAACAAGAAAGTCTTCTGACTTTTTTGTAGAAACCTAATTAAATATAATTTTATAACATCGGACATTTTAGACACTCGACACATTTTTAATTGCCTTTAAAAAAATAATTAAATATTAATAATAACAAAACAAACACAAATAAATATACTAATTAATGAGTTTGCATTTACATGGGAAAACCCAAAAATATCAAAGAAAAAGCTGTCGTTGTCTTCGTGTCATCGTCTCGCCTGCATTTTGATACTCTTCAAATGGAGGCAGATATCTTGACTTTGATATGCAACAGAGTGTCTGTCTGTTAGACGTCAGATTGTCTGATTGATTAAACGTTTTGTTTGACTAAAGAATTGGCTATGGAACTATTTGTTATAGAGATTACAATAATGAGCAAAAAAAACTGATTTATTAGTTAAACTTTTCCATAAATGGTTAAAACAGAGCATATAATTTTTTTTTTGTTTTGAGTGGACGTTGCTATCTGTCTGCATTGAGCCAGCCAAGATATATATATGAGCATAAGTCCATTCCGCATATGTTATATGCAATGCCTACTCATCTATATATAGATTACAAGTATATACAAATGCAGGCGTGTGTGTGTGTGTGTGATTGTTTTATGCCAGCAGCAGCTGTTTTATCTTGAATGTGGTAGTCATGTGGAACAAAGACCGGTTTGGTCTGGATTATAAGTAGTAGAAGCTGTCAAATGTTTGTTCACCACATGTTTGAGAAAAGAGCACAAGCACTAAGAAAAAATTAATGGCGAACAATTTGTTTCTGTTGTGATTTTTATTCTCTTAGCAAGGTTATACATAGCCCACAAGTGAAAATAATCGATTAAACAAACGAAAGGTTAAAATAAACACATATATAAGAGTCTATGTGTGTGTGTGAATGTGTGTATGTATGTGTTTCTGTGTGTGTGTGTGAGTATGTGCATGGCTATAAAAGTGAAGCTGAAGCCCCTTCAGCAGAGCTCAGCTCTGCTTTGCTTCGCCAAACTGTCAGGTTTATTAACCTTTTTGTGTCGACAGTTGCACAAACTTCAACACTTTTGCGTTTGAACAATATATAAATACTTTTGTGTGTGTATGAGTATGCTCTTTTGACGACTTTTACTTTCTTCCGGTTTAGTTTCGTTTTTATTTGAGTTGCTTTATTCAAGTTATTTTCCAAATTTCGATATTTTGAGCTTGGTAGCAACTACGAATTTGCTTAATAAAGCAAGAAAATTATATTCTTCTAATTTATTAAATATTTTTGGCACAATTCTAATTATAACAGGCCAGCATTTTCGCACAACAACAACAACACACACACACACACACACCACGTTACTTTCACCTCGCCACACACACAACACACAGACACCTGTTGAAAATCAATTTGTATAAATAAAAAAATCGGGCGCATTTAACTCATTTGTATACAAATAAATCAATAATAACAATCAAGGAAATAAGGCCGCGCCTGTCGACTCTCAGATACACAATCGTAAAAGTATCTGAAGCTACGCATTCGTGTGTGAGATCCGAATGAAATGAGCTGGAAAATAAATGGAATTACCCCATTTGCTGTTGTTGTTTTTTTTTATTTCCTTGACGTTCAAGATTTGCGCAATTTTTAACTTTATTTGAAAAAATCCATGTTCAATTTATAAACAATGCCACTCATTGCTGACGTCAAACAGAAACCACACAGCAAAAAAGCCAATGAGAAACATATTTTCAGGCGAAAAATGTGGGGAGGCCAAATGTATTTTTGGCTACTGTTCAGCACGGGCCTTAGGAATATATTATATTATATAAATATGATATATATATATTTTGCTGGCAGACAATGTCTCGCACTGTGGCTAGCCGATGGCCCGACAGCTAAAATAAAGAACTATACTATATATTTCATTTGGTTTTGGCAGCAAATCAAATGTCTCAAAAGTGCCAACAAATTTCTTTGCGTACAATTGCAAAAAAACAAATTATTATAGTATAAACAGCGATATAGATTTTAAAAATGAACTTTTCTGATCTCTTCCGAAATTCGTGGTTCTAATCACGGAGCAAAGGAAAAGATCAGTTAGGATTATCAATCTTCCACAACCACTATAGATAAGTATTTATATATAAATTTATTGGCTTTAGAATATATATTTGTAGTAGTAAATGAAGCGTACTCACCATCATAGTTGCGTATCTCCAGATCGGCAGGCAGGTGGGCATAGCTCAGCGAGCTGACTGCCTTGTCATTAGAACGATGTCCATATTGGCGATGTGCCTCATGAATCTCCGAGGCGCCAAACTTCTCAGTCAAGGCGCGCACACACTGCTTCTCGCCGGCAATGCAGGACAAATGCAACGCCGTATTGCCATGACGATCACGTACAGTGGGCTATTATATTGCAGATTAATATACAGATAGTTAGATTGATGTATTGATTGATGGATGTTGCTCTTTGAAAGGTGCGCCTACAATAATCGTCGATTAGGGTTACTCACCTCGGCACCGGCCAATAGAAGCATGCGAAGGATCGTTGGCTGCGCTGTTAGTGCGGCCAGATGAAGGGGCGTCTGGGCCACATCGTTCTGGATGTTTAGGAGGCATGGATGTGGTGCCATGCGTATCAGTGCGGCTACAACATCCACATAGCCCGATATGCAGGCCAAATGCAGTGGACTGTAGAGATAAAGAGAGAGCGAGAGAAAGAGTGAGTGAAAGAAAGAAAGAGAAAGCAGTTAAAATGTTGAGAAATGAGGTAAATGAAACATTGTTACCTGGACATTTCCCACTTGTTGCTTGAACGTTTCTCGGTAAAAACCCACAAATTTGCAATGCCCAAAAACCGGTTTTCTGTGCGTTTGTATACCTGTACATGTGGTACATACACACCTAGATATATACCAGGAAAACCCCTGATTGCCTGACTAACACGTGTCGTCGTCGTCGCCGCAGTCTAAGGTCGCTTCATTGTTTTGTGATTCATGAAAGTCTTTCCCCAGTTGGTGGTCATGTCTATTTTATAGCGATCTTCCCCAAGATGACTAAAAGATTTACCTATACACTAACTGTGTTCGCATCGTAAAAGATCTAATAAAAACCCAGAAACTATAAATCTACCCATAATTAACTTTCAAGTATATAGTAATAAAATTGTGGCTATTGATGATTCTTAGTAACATTATTCTTCAAAATGAAATTAATTTAAATTTATTTATCTGTACATCATTTAAATAGGTTTTTCGAAAAGTTCACTTATAAACGTGTAAAAGAAAAGATAAATGAAAATAAATAAGAGCCTTTTTGAATCAAATGTCGATTGCAATTTCAATTTAAAAGTTCGAAGTTGTTAGACCCATTTGCTAATGCGTAATTATAAGTCCCAATCATTCATGTTTTTTTCCTTTGAGTAAATTACGTAATTTGAATTTGATATATTTTGTACTTACGTGTCGCCATCGTCGTTCTGTTGATAGAATTGCTCCCAGGCGTTGATGATGTTAATGTTGTTGCTTCCGCTTAGTGGTGCAGTTGCACTTGCAGTATTTCCAGCTGCATTTGTTGCTGTTGTTGCATATGTTATTGCACTGCTGTTCTGTGGGGCGCTTCTTCGTCCAGCGGAGGCGTTGGCATTTGTTGTTGTTGTATTGAGATTGTTTAAAGAAGTTCCGCCACTGGCGAGGCTCGATTGGACGGTCCATTGCGGTATGTCCGTATCGACATTGTGTTTGAAGCGCATCTGCTCAACGGGCGGCTGTCCGGCGCCAGATTCAGCCCTTTTTTGATTTGTCTGCCGCTGCTCCTCGACCTCCTCGTCGGATGTGTCTTCTGTTGATTCCTCGTCGATGATGCCCGAATCAAGCACCACTTGCTGTTTAGCCTTGGCCCAGGTCTGTACCTGCTCCTGGTCCTTATCCAGATGTCCTAAATGTTTTTTCTGTTGTTCCTGTTGGGGCTCGTCGTCGCTTAGTTCGCCGCTAAAGATTTGAGCTGATTGCGGGCCCGAAATGAAACCAGAATCACTTGTTTCACTTTGTGCTGTAAATTCTTTTTGCGTGTTAATGGCGTCTGGGCTCTCTTGATGTTGTTGTTGCTGTTGTTGATGCTCGCTGCTTTTGCCGCCAAATGTCGTTGCTGATGATTTCGATTCTTTACTGTTAGTTTCAATTGCTGCTGCTATTGCTTTTTGATGCTGCTCAACACTGATGGCCGCAAGAGTGCTAGCAACACTACCACCACTAGCACCAGCACAGCTACAATCCTCTACCGTTTCCTTTTCCTTGTTATTCTCACTTGTTGCTGCTGTTGCCGTTTGGTTCCACATTTTGAACTATTTGCCTGTTGCTGGCCCTTTTTTGCGGTTTTGCGTTAAAGTTAATATCTTCTTATTTTGCTTATCGCTTTGCTGCTTTTCAATGCCGCAGAAAAATTTCTTTTGTACTTTATTCTTTTTTCACATATGTAAGCGCTCAACTGTTGCTTGTCGATGATTCTGCAAATATTTCTTCTATAAATAAATGGAAATTCACACGCTCAAGTTAGCTTTTAAGCTTTGCTTAGCTTAGCTCACTAGCTTCTCAAACACACAACCACACAGACATAAATTTGTCGCTCGCGTAACTGCGCTTTAAGCATTCCTCTACCGCTCGCGCATTCGCTGTGTGCCGTAAGTGTGAGTGAAACAAATGTAGTGTGGGACATACAAGTGAAAACGCAATAACAGCAAGCGACAGACGAGATTAGCGCATATCGAAGTTATGATTGGCAACAACAAAAATACTTGTTTTAGTTTCTCATTTAGTGGTAATAAGTCGCATGCAGTGAAAATTCTTATGTTTTTGAGTTGTCTGCTTTATTTTCAACTTGCGCACCTGTCTTGGTTTCGCACACACTTACAGCCATTCAACATGCACACAACCACACATATAAACACAATCACACACACACATACATTCAAGCAAGTAGTCGAGGCTGTTTCTCTTTTTTTCAATGCACACAAATTATAAGTTTTTATCTGTGTCTGATATATTTTGATTTATATTATTATTATGTTTTATTACACGCGCACCTTTAGACTTGTCTGTTATTGCAACTTGATTCCATATGAAATCAACGCGTTTCGCTTAAGCTTGTAGTTGATTGAACTGCGGTTACACGTCTCAATACCTTTACGTTGAAAATATCACTGAGCGATACAATGAAGCTGCTTAAATTTAGCTGTTAGCAATATTTACTGCAAAGCTCTGATGGGTGGGAGAATCCAAATGGTGTTGCCAGACTGTTGTGCTTTGTGTAAAAAGCTTTTAGATTTGAAGCGCGCAGCGTCGTAAACATTATCTGCAGTTTAAATGTTTAACCACTTCACAGCAACAGGAACAACAACAACATAAACACCACCAACAACATTAGCAACAACAACAAAAAGAAGAGTAATTCTTAAAACTAGAATTAAGTACCATTTCCTAGTATTTTATTATTAAAGGAGAAACAAGCGTATGCAACGCTCCGCGTCGAAAACGAGAATGAAGTGCGTGTGGCGAAGACGAAGCCCGCATGAATATGTAAAGAGAAGTTATACTAAAAATGGCTACAGCTGTTGCAGTAAAATGAGGAACATTTTGAAACGTTTGTAGCGTTCTGATCCTTGGGAATGGCAAAGTAAATGCAACTCTAAAATTGAACAGAAAATAGTCTTTAATTAAAAAATATATAGTTAAAAAGTCACTAATTGGTACATAACTCAAATGTAAAGGACATCGATCTCAACCTATGCCAGATTGTGACTTACACAAGTTTTATGTTGGTTTTTTTTCTTTCGTCTTTCTTATCTCGTCAACAATATTTTGCTAGTTCCGAGAATCAATTAAAATTCGGAATCTTTGACAGATGGAAATCCCTGGAAACTAAAATATTTTGAACACATCTAATTAATTATGCACAATCGTGTTTTCTGAATTTTTTTGTATTTATTTTGTGATTTATTAGAAAAATTTCCTGAATTAATATGTTGTTCAAACAACCGCGTAAACAGGCTGTGCTGGAAAAAGAAGGCGTCACTTTTACTTGCGTTGTTGAGCACTGAATGTAAAGTGAAGAAGAAATAAGAGTACGAAACTGTTGTTCACAAAATAAGATCTATTAGAGATTGAGTTTACATATGTTAAGTTGCGTAGCCGTTGTTAGAAGCATGACCAAGCAAGCATGTGGGAAAGATTTAATGCAGGTGGTTAAGCAGTTGGAGAGCTTTGCGCCCACAACCCTTGCAGAGAAATGGGACAACGTGGGTCTTCTGATTGAACCATCAACAGATGTAATGCAACATTTCAGTCTCATTTTGCAACATTTTATTTACTAATTAGCATAATGTAATTTCCAGAAACTAGTTCGAAAAATTCTGCTGACCAATGATTTGACGGAGCCGGTGATGAGCGAAGCTGTTGATAAGAAAGTCGATTTGATTATTAGTTATCATCCGCCAATCTTTAAGCCGCTGACACGCATCACAATGGGCAAGTGGAAGGAGCGTGTGGTGGCTTCTTGTCTGGTCAACAACATAGCACTCTACTCACCCCACACGGCCTGGGACAAGGTGCCAGGTGGCGTGAACGATTGGCTAGCCAAGTCTGTTAATATAGAAGACATCAAACCGTTGATCCCAGAACCGGGGGCTGAGCCAGGCACTGGTTCGGGCCGTATAGTGAAGACCAACATGCCCTTAGCCAAGATTGTGAGTGCACTGCAGGAGCACATTGGGAATGATGTGCACATGGCCTATGCTAATGGCCATAATTCAGAGATCTCAGTAAAAACGGTCGGCATCTGTGCCGGCTCGGGTGGCTCAGTGCTGCAGGGCGTTCCGGTGGATCTGGTCATCACCGGCGAGATGTCGCATCACGAAGTGCTGGACTTTAATCACAATGGCACCACGGTGCTGCTCTGTAATCACAGCAACTCGGAGCGCGGCTTCCTCCGCGAGTTTCGGCCACAACTCATCGAACGCTTGGAAGGTGCCTGTGAAGTGATGATATCCGAAATGGATGCGGATCCACTGACTACGAAGCAGCGGGCTAATTAAGAATCAAAACTTAATAGAATCAAAGTGGCTAACAATTGCATTTTGGATACAAGGAAATACAATTAATTGAAAACTTATATCTAAACTTGATCCAGCCTGAATTTAAGGCCCTTGCTGGCTGCGTCGTTGCGATGCAACTGATACAGAAGACGCTCCTCCAAATGCTTTATGGCCTCCACAGTAATGACTAAGGTGTCGTGCTTCAGCATCGAGTATACATTCAGTCCAAATGAGGGCATCAAATTCACATACCCAATGGAGTCGGTCGCATAACAAATGTTCTCTGGAAAGATCTCTTGCCTGAAATGGAAATGTGTTAAGAAATATATATATATATTATGTATATTGGCCACCCACTTGTCAATAATCAGCACAGATGGTCCCCAGTTACGCTCCGCTATCAGATCCCTAATGAATTGTGCATCACGTGTGGGCAAGTCCACGTTCTCAATGACGTGCAGATCATCCTGGGCGAGTTTAACGCTTAGCGTCGATGTAAGGCCCAAGACGCGTGTGTAAAAGGGCAGCATATAGAAGTGGGATGTGGGGGATCGGGGACCATGTACGATGCCGCCGCCCTTGAACATCGGTGATCGTATCGAACCGTGACGAGCACGTCCCATGCCCTTCTGTGGCCAAGGCTTACGACCCCCGCCGCGGACCTCGGCGCGTGTTTTGGCATGCGCCATGCTTACATAACGATACTTGCGCTGCCATTCAATGTTCTCCTGTATGATGTCTACACGCGGCTGGGCGGCGAACACATCCGGATGCAGTTCTATCATGCCCACCTTACGCTCTTTAACTGTATCAACATTCTCAATCCATGCCTGTCTGGCACTGTTCCGGTTTACGGGCGCAAATTGTGCATAGCTCTGTGGCAATATCAAAGCCGCCTTTGTTGCGACTGTTTCACTGCTTTTCGCTTCGACGCTTGCATTGCCCTGGCAGGGTGCATGTGTATTCGATATATGGCGTGCAATTGGATGTAGAAATTGTCGTGTTTTGTTTAAAAAACTCAACATTTTGGAAAATATGATTCTAAATGAGCCACAATTGTTGATATTGTGCTAATTTATCGATAGATTTGTGATTGAGCTGCCGCCACATGTTATCGTTACAGTGCTGGCCAGTGCTAGTAAATAATCAAACAGTTTGAATCACCCTGTTTTTATTTAAATAAGGTACATTTACAATTTTAATGCTCTATTCGATGGAGGAAAGATAAAATTTTTAATGATTTTGTTTAAGAACGGTTTGGTTGGTTATTTTCTAGATTCTCTATTGATGATCTTGTTAAGTTTTGTATCCTTGATTTTTAGCGAATCTTCCTGTAACTATTTCTTCTTTCGGTTCAAGTTTGAATCTGTAATCCTTGCATGTTTATTGTTTTTATTTAAATAAGTGCGATATTGTTGTTGACGAGATAAATTGTTTTTGCCATGTTGATGCTGTGATTCATTCTGTGAATTGTCCTAAGCCATTTGTTCAGATATTTCTGCTTGGACCTGTTTATTATGGCCAAAGTTACGGGACATATTTACTATTTCGTCATTGGGTTGTTGGTAAAAATTAGATTGTTGGGTATGGGAATGAACCTCATTATAATAGTTCTCGGGCATCATGTTGTAAGGCAAATAACTCCTTTCCAAACTATTTTGATCTATAACGAAAATCTTTTGACGTAACAATTCCTTTTCCCTTTCTAAACCGGCGACTGTCTCCCGAAGGATGTCAATTATTTGATTAACATTTAATTTATCGTCCACAACCAGAGTGGCCATTACGCCGCCCTTTCCCATTTTCACTGGTGTTATTCGACACTTGCCACACTGATTTCTGCACGTCTCAGTTGTGCAACAACTTTTTTGATAATCATTGGATAGGGTCTCATCCTTGGAAGTATTTGTATTCCAATACGCATTCCTTGTGGCTATGGGTTCAGGCTTTTTCCTTTCTGTTTCAATTCCGTCTTCCAATTGCTTCAAATTACTTGGATAATGTTGATGTCGATGCCTCTCATTAGATGAATCTGTTAACATTAAGATGGGTTCACCACAATTGCGGCAAATACAATCGCTCTTGTTCTTGATGCTGGTATCACTATAAGCTGATGAGTTGATATTGGGACCAACAGGAGTCTTATTTGACTGCATTTTAGCGTTAGCTGATGGAACCTTGATAGCAGACTTTGGCATGCTACTTCGAAGCGCTCCTGTTTTGATCATCCCCAATTTTCCTTTAGCCAATTGGTCATTTGCGTTATTCGGCTTGACTAACTTCGCTGCAGCACCTGGTTTTCTTGAGGGATATATCGTTGGACTTGGAGTCTTAGTCATGCGTTTGATGCTGACTGGGCATAGGCACTGATTGTGATTCGAACTTGCCGTCTGTTGTCTGATTGGTTTACAGCAGTTTCTATACTGAAATTTACAACATTTCTCAGCCAAATGATTCGCTCGGACCACAATAAATTCGCGTACTGAATTATCTGGCAACTGTTGTGTTTTGGCACTTGAATAAATTGGCAAATGCTTGCCTGTCTGCTTGATCTTGGTGATTGTTCCTGAAGTCGGTGGTTGCTCAGTAGCCCGAGTTGGAATTTTGTGGAGAGCATTAAATTTGTCTTTGTCGATCTTTTCCGACCTCATATTACCTATGGGATTTGGCTGTGTGCCATTCAAGGGATGTGGATGGTCGTGCTCAGACTGACTTCTCTTTGAGCTCTTGTTATTAGTTACACCTGAAGTTCCAACTGGTCTTTTGCTGATCTTGTTATCAGTTTCATCTGAAATTTCAGCAAATTTCTGTTCAATTACTTCTGTTTGCGTCATGGCATTTGAGCAACGGGTACTTGGAATTGACGTGTTGGCTGCTGCTTCCTTTTGAGCCCGGCTTTTTTCACTGGGATAATAAGAATAATGATAAATTTTTTTCTTTTCATTTGATATTTCCCTAGATTTTATCACATTCCGATTGGAATAATTCTCTTGCTCTGGAACTGTAGTGTCCATCATGGCGGGTGGGCTGCTAATGTGCTCAATGATTTTCAAATGCTCCGAGGATGGATAATTCATTTTCCTGTCATTATTGGGTGCCCGACTGTCCATGATCGATGTATAGTCGTCATTGTTCTGAGACATCCTTGCTTCATCTACGGGCTGTGATGAGCCTGATGGGTATTTGCTACAGTTGCAACAACAATTGCTCCCGTTTTTCGACAGATTTCGTGTCTCGCCGCTGAAGAACCGCTGCTCACCGAATCCTGCGGCATCTATGTCGTGCTCCATCTTAACTATATCCTTTGCCTTATAGCCCATAACACTCAGTATCGATTTGTTGCGCATCTTTTGCTTCGGCTTGTCCAAACGCTGATTGATGCGTGAACTGGCATCAATTGTGGGCGTTTTCTGGGAGATTTTTGGCGGAGGTTGCAGCGCGCACTGCACGCAATTATACATTTTATTTTGATGGTGGGCTTCTCTGGAAAGATCGTAAGTTGTGCGATAGAGTGCATCGCAATTGGTTATATCACTTGGAGAGAGCTCTGCGGCTCCTCCAACAGCGTCTTGAAATTCGTCGACCAAGTTCCAGCTACTTGGATAGCTCAACGAGCTAGCTCGGGAGCCTCGTGACACTTTGTCTGTGGGAGTTTTTATTAAATTGGTCATTCTCTTTTTATGGATCTCTTACTGTTAGCTCTGCATTTCGGACACAGTTTCTTAAAGTTCTTTAAAGTGGCTTCTCCGCATTCCAGACCGTCTGCTCCAGAGAGCAATCTCACAAGCTTGTGCTCCGATTTCCATCTGGAGTTGGAGAGGTTGCGCTGCATGTTGCGCACTAGTTGCGGGTCCTGGGTAAGTGGTATGCCACTTACCGGGGCACTGCACCTAGTAGTAGGCACATCATGCAGCGCAGACCTATCCTTCGAAGTTTCCGCCTTATGAACGAGGGCCCGTCTCAGCAGCTCCTGCTTCAAAGAACATCTCTTTTCGCCAAAACCCGCCATTGATTTTGAATGCCAGGTCCAGTCTGAGTCAGTGGTTGGTGGTACTACAAATTTATAAAATGTGCTTACATGTTGACAGTTAGAGCAACTTTTTTTTTTATCCGACATGTCAGTTTCTCAGTAAGTTTGAGGTTGCCTCATCTAAAATTTCTTCACCAGGACCAGCATGAAGCGCAGCAGCGACAGGAATGGCAGCAGTTCCCATTGCAGCCATGCAAAATGTAGGTTTTCGGTTCGATGACAAAGGGCGGATCAGCAAAACGATCGAAAACTGTTTTGGGCCGACGTTTCTTTTTTTTCTTCTTGATCGTCCTCTGTGCGCTAGTCAGACTCTTCAATTGGCTGAGGCACTCCTCATTCGGGATGAGGCCCATGAGTGTTCTCTCTAGAAGTCCCACGCTGCAATCGTCGTTATCCTCATTGGCATCTAATTCATTTCGTGCCACATTCTGCTTGCCACTTGCCATGTGGTAGTCACTTTTCTCACGGCCAGTTGGGGACTTAAGCTGATCTTTACAATTGTTAGGATTGGCTCCAGTTTGATGGCATTTTGCTGTTTGTTTTTTACTCGGTTGCGAATTTTCAGCTTTACTAAATTAAAGAAACATTATATTAAAATATAAATTTGAATTGAAATTAATGTTGCCATACTTTATCAGTATGATAAGTATCGAAGGTCGGCTTCGAGGATCATCTTCATTTGATGTGGTTTGAGATGAGGGTTGCATTTGATTAGTATCAGGTTCCGATTCATTTTCGATCCAGGCACCTGACGCAGACTGATCATCTTGGCGTGAAGCATCCCATCCGGAAGTGTCCCATGCATAGGGAACTTGTGCATCAGTGGCAGGATCGAAATAGTTTCCGCTTCCTAAATTAGCTTTCTCTTGAGACTCAGAGATGCCTCGGACCCAATTACTAGATTGGACTTGAGAATCAGAATCGTATGTGATTCCCGAAGTGCATGATCTGCTCGCATCTATTTCAGGCTCATTGCTACTCAACATTGCTCTGGAAATTTAGACTCCACCTCTCCTCAGTTCGAAATACTTGAATTGTTCTAAAATTTAATGTTATATTTTTTGAGTTTTCCGACAAGGATCACTGAGAACAATGCCTCACTGCTGATTAATCTCATACAGGAGCTGGTTAGATATTGCTGCCTGCTGGGGACAATAGCAGCGACAACAGTTGCTACCATTGGAAAGTGCTTCGCACATTAATTAGAAAAAAACCGAATCTTAGCCTTTTTATTGCCCATGAGTCGCTCTTCCCTCTCCTCTTGCAGGTCACAGACTTCTCTGAGGTGTCTATGAAGCGAACGCTTTTTACCATGGAGGTCCTGGGTGCCGTTTGCATTAGCTTGTGAGAGAACTACAGCTTGGAAGTCATTGGAGAATCGGACTCATTGTTTGAATAGTACTTTTCCTGCATTTCCAAAAAGGCCAAACTTTTTCGGCGTTCTTGAACCAGTCATCCTTCATCTCCGGCCTGAAATCCTCTTGTTGATCATAGCGAAATTTTGAAATATGTCCAAACTGTGCACATATTAAAAATAACATCTCGTGTACCATGCATTTTATTTAGCTTGTACGTTTATTTTAAGTTAAATTGTGCTCAAAATGTTAGACTTCCGCAATTATAATTTTGTTTAACTTAGATTTAGCATATAGAAATCAAATGATAAAATAAAATAAAACGTAAAAATACTGGCGAAACTCTGTTGCAATTTGGAAAAGTGTATAGCATACTTATAGGCTGAACCCGAAAGTTGATGGTTAAAATGATTCTGTTTTGTCAGAAATTTTAAAGCATACTTTTAGGCTCGACAAGGAGATCAGGACAATTGCTCTTTAAATAATTAGCACAGGCTGGGCAAATCCATTCGGATTTATAAAGGACATTTCGGGTTAAAATGGCACATGCCAACTCTATCCAACGGCATGCAAGGAATATGGAGTCATCTTATAACCAAAAATAAGCCGGAAAAATGTATAATTCGCACCATCTCAGTGAATTACTTTCATTGAATTTAAATGTTTTTATTTTATTATGTAAATTAAATTATATTCTTTACATGTAACAGTTGAACTTTTCTTTTGTTTGTTTATTTAACACGCATATTTATATCCATATCTAAAAACAAAGCATTGCACTAAGTTGTAATCATGTTGTTGGATTTTAAAAAAAATCAATTTCTTTTTGTTCTAGTTTTTGTATAAGTTACTTTGAAAGTGTTCCTGAGTTCTCAATGGCGGATATAGGTACCGAGTTGTAGTCGCTGCTGCTGCTAAATCGATTCCAGCCGGTTGAAGATTAGCATTTGATTATATTAGATTTATATAGAATTTATTAAATAAGTAAGATATTTAATAATTAACAATGAGCCTAATCGATGTTCACATCTTAGCGCTAGCTAAATCTTTGTTTCCTTTTCATTTCTGGTTTTCTTGTTAGTTAGTTGCTGCATTTGGCTCCTAAAATGGGACTTTAACAAAAGTAAAGCACACGAATAATAAAATATAATATCAAAAAATGTTGTAATTGATTTATTGCTGATCCTCTGGTGCTGGCAGCTTCTCCCAGGTGGGTTCAACGCCCCAAATTTCACGGGCATATTCGGCAATGGTGCGATCCGATGAGAATTTGCCACTGGTGGCAATATTGTTGATGGACATCTCCAACCATTTGGCTTGGTTCTGTTACGAGAAGTGAACATTATATTATTAAAATATAAATTAAAATATATATTTTTTATTGCTTACCTGATAGGTCTTGGAGACCTGATCCTGGGCCTTGATGTACGCATCGTAGTCGGCCAGCAAGTAGTAATGATCGTACTTGAGAAGGATATCGGCGATGTTCTTGAACTCGTTGGGATTGCCGGGGCTGAAGAAGCCACCCTGGATCTGATCGATGACCTGCTTCACCTCGGGATTGGCATTGTAATAATCGTAGGCATTGTAGCCCTTCTTCTTGAGCGCCTCAACCTCAACAACAGTCATGCCGAAAATGAAGATGTTATCCAGACCCATTTCCTCAGCCATTTCCACATTGGCGCCATCGAGGGTGCCAATGGTTAGGGCACCATTAAGCTGGAACTTCATGTTGCCAGTGCCGGAGGCTTCAGTACCAGCGGTGGAGATCTGTTCGGACAGATCGGCAGCGGGCATAATCTTTTCAGCCAGCGTGACGCGATAGTTCTCCAGGAAGATGACCTTCAGTTTGTCCCCAACAATGGGATCATTGTTGACCACATTGCCAACGGCACAGATCAACTTGATGATCTGCTTGGCCACATAGTAACCGGGCGCAGCCTTGCCACCGATCATGATTGTGCGTGGCGTGAAATTGGCTGTGGGATCCTTCTTGATGCGATTGTACAATGTGATGATGTGCAGGCAGTTGAGCAGCTGACGCTTGTACTCATGGATGCGTTTCACCTGGATGTCGAACATTGAGGCCGGGTTGACCTTGACGCCGTAGTCCTTCTCCAGAATGGCAGCTAATTTGAGTTTGTTCTCCTGCTTGACGCGTGCCACGTTGCGCTGGAAGTTGGGATCCTTGGCCCACTTCTTCAATGCGACCAGCTGATCCAAATGCACGGGCCACTCATCACCGATCTTCTCGGCAATCAGATCGGACAAGCCGGGGTTGCAGAGCAGCAGCCAGCGACGAGGCGTGATGCCGTTCGTCTTGTTCTGGAACTTCTTGGGATCCATTTCGTAAAAGTCATGGAACAGCGAATCCTTCAGGATCTGCGAGTGAATGGCGGCCACACCGTTGACGGCATGCGAGCCAACAATCGACAGATGAGCCATATTGATGCGCTTCTCGCCATCCTCCTCGACCAGAGACATGCGACGCATGCGATCAAGATCCTCGGGGAACTTCTTCTTCACATTCTCCATATGCAGGAAATTGATGTGATAGATGATCTGCAAGTGACGTGGCAATATCGACTCCAACATGGACACGGGCCAACGTTCGAGGGCCTCGGGCAGCACCGTGTGATTGGTGTAGGCACAGGAGCGGACAACAATATCCCATGCCTTGGCCCAATCCAAATGCTCCTCATCGATGAGGATGCGCATCAGTTCAGGTATGGCCAGCGACGGATGAGTATCGTTCAGCTGGATGGCCACCTTCTCGGGGAAGTGTTCGAAGGTGTTGCGCACCGCTTCGCGAGATCCAAACTTGGATGCCTTGTAGCGACGAATGATGTCCTGCAGAGTGGCGGCACACATGAAGTACTCCTGCTTCAGACGCAACTCTTTGCCCTCAAAGAAGTTATCGTTGGGATACAGCACGCGAGAGATATTCTCAGCCAGATTACGATCCAGCACGGCCTGAATGTAGTCACCATCGTTGACTGTAATTATGAATAAGTCACAAGTTAATTAAATGGTTAACAAAGCAAGTAATAAATTCGACTACGCACAGAACTTAAGGTTGAAGTCAATGGGCGACTTGGCGGACCAGAGACGCAGGGTGTTCACATGGTTGTTGTTGTAGCCGGGAATGGGATTGTCATAGGGCATGGCATAGACACGCTGGGTATCAACCCACTTCTTGCCCTCGGGAGTATCGATCACACGGCCATAGAAGTGAACGGGCAGCATGAATTCGGGACGTGCCTTCTCCCAGGGATTGCCATAGCGCAGCCAATCATCGGGCTCCTCCACCTGTTCGCCGTTCTTGATCTTCTGGGCAAAGATGCCGTACTCATAGCGGATGCCATAGCCATAGGCAGCCAAACCCAATGTTGCCATCGAGTCAAGGAAACAGGCGGCCAAGCGACCGAGACCACCATTGCCCAAACCAGCATCCTCCTCCATCTCCTCGAGATTCTCAATGTCCAGACCCAGCTGATACATTGCCTCCTCGCACTCGCTCTGGATGCCCAAGTTGATCATGGTGTTCGTTAGCGATCTGCCCATGTAGTACTCCAGCGACAAATAGTAGACGCGCTGTAAATTATTAAAAAAAAAAATGGGTTTTATTAAACGTATTTTTTTTATGAATATTGCTAACTATTACAAAATTGTTTTTTGAAAAAATATGATGCATTGAAGTTTGCAAAAATATTCAAATTAGTTAGTTTATGAAACTGGTAAGGGTCATAATACATTCATCCCATGCAGGCTATTCCCAATGATCTTAATATTATTATTCACAATATTTGAACTGAATCAAGATGAAATAAAAATTATTTTTGTAATAAAAGAATAAATTTAGTAATTATTGCTATGGGAACTATATAAAAGTGGTTCGATCCATTCGTCTCTCTCCAAGTACCATACAAATTAAGTCATCAAACGGATAATTGTCGGCTATTGATGATTATCAAGAATATTTAGATAGATATAGATATCTTTTAGATATTTATATATATATATATATATATATATA
The DNA here is from genome assembly GCA_037043605.1 of Drosophila multiciliata. Lineage (NCBI taxonomy): Eukaryota > Metazoa > Arthropoda > Insecta > Diptera > Drosophilidae > Drosophila > Drosophila multiciliata. Next base: position 501,645 of record JBAMBF010000103.1, on the reverse strand, counting down.
TATATATATACAGATATCGGTTTATCAAAGTGATTGCATAATAAAGAGTAACTTGGATCGAAACAATGAGTACATCATACATATAAGTGAGTTTTATAATCAGCTGTTTAAATATTTTGCCCCATCATTTATTATCATTATTTTAAATTGTGGTTTCTCGCAACCGGCGAACCGGCAGAGCTGAACATTATTTGGTAGCGTGATTGGTGACGCGATCAGCAGTTGGCCCATTTACCCAATTACAAAGTTAGTGTTTTGTTATTTATTAAGAAGGGGCGACGGCTAGCGCCTTATCAACAATTGCTAATTTGAATCAGCACTGCCGGGAGACTATAATTAGACATTTTTACATTCACTGGTTTAGCGATCGATCAGATCAGACCCGGCCTGATAAGCATAATGCAATGAGTCCGATAAGGGCAATATTTGCCACACATGCTGTGGAAACATGTTATGTTAAATGCACCAAGCACCATCTAATGTGAAATGCACCCAAAGGTAATCGGAGCCAATCGCTACATCTCTGCTCAATGTTGCTAGCTGTTTTTTAATGACAACAACAACAACAACATCGATTTGTTATGTCGCCAGTTTAAAATAATGATTCCATGCAACGCTTATCAGCACTGCTTGATATGTAAAATAGTGAAGAACATTGCGAGACAAGGTCTTGGCAGAGCCTAGCAACTAATTACAACAATATAAATGCATATATAAAAATCGCAATTAAAAATTACATTGTCAGAAAGTACAGATAAGATAGATAATGCTTCTATATTGGCACAAATGTGTCAATTTCCCAAATACAAATTGCATGTGATAACAGAAAGACCAATAAAAATAGACGGAAATTGTTGTCGTTTGATTATCTTTTGTCTTGTTTACGACCGCAGGCAAAGCCGATCAATTGAGTTTCGATATGCATATGCATAACTGATGGAGGGGAACATATGTTTTGCGGCTTTTGGACCTAGACAAAATGATAACAAATACCGTTTGTTTGCGCTGGTTATCGAATATAAAACACGAATAGTGTATGAATATTTTTAAGTAACAAGCAGCTGCTCATATTAAAATTGCAATATATAAACATATTTCTTTATTTATATGTATAGACGATTTTGACGACAATTAACACACTTAAGTTTTGTAATTAGTTATTTATGTATTTACTAAAAAAGTGGCCGTTGCGACTAAATTAAATATGACAAGCAAGCAAATAAATGTATTAGTTATATTTGAAATTTTAAAAATATATAAATTGCCAAACGCATTTTTTTTTTTTTTAGTTATTCTTTATACTTTTTTCTGATTAAAAGTTAGGCTACGCTTATTAAAATAAATATATGATTGAAAAATATATAGATAAAATAAAATTTAAATAGGGATCGTTTACCCCTTTTGACCTATCATCAATTGCTTCAAAGCTAACTCAACCATCAATTGGCCGCTTCAAAAACATAAAGAAGAAAATCACCCCTAAAAGAAGTGGACTCAATTAGCTTTAAGTGCAAATAGTCTCAATTTGTCGTCCATGTATGCATATATGTACTAAGTTGGATACATATTTACAATATATTTATTGCTTTCTTGGGTAGAGAATATATTGCATGTAAGCGCATAATGAAAGTGTAACAAACGTAAACGAACAATATTTGGGTTATTGTCGCATTTTTGATGGAACCTAAATGAATTTATGTATCCTCAATACACACACATACATATATATTTATATATATATATATATATATATATATATATATAAATATCTAAAACATAGGCACGCGCAACTACAACAAAAATAACTAAAGCGAAGACAATTTATAATGAAAATTTTCCTGTGGGCGCCACAGCCAACCAGCAGTCGGCTCTCATTTTTGTTAATAACCTTTGATTGACCTTGAAAATATATGTGAATGAGTCTATGTGACTATTATGGTTCTGTATATGTATATATATTTATATATACAGGCGTACTAATATTTTTATATTATGCTATACTTGTTAGTGCCTTAGAGAAATTACTTAAATTGAGCAACAATCAATAGATGCATGTTTGAATAGAATAAATTGGCCAAATGTTTGCAGCTTAGGTCAATTTTTCTCATTGATACGAGCATTGTGGAAATTGAAAGTGATTTCGAGACGCAACTTGGATTCGCTGACTGAGTGACATTCAGGCAAGGACAAATTTTTTCCTTCAGATATGTGCGAAATTCGCACGCCTGCCGCACGTGATTGCAACAGTGTGTGTGTGTTTCAATGTGTGTGTGAGAGAGAGAGACAGTACCCGCTGGATACGCATTGTATATGCAGCTTTGACTTAAGTGTGCTTAAAGCTGCTTTCAGCGCTCGCAAACCCGATTTAAAGTATCCCATTAATTTAAAAATATTGAACTTGAAGATACTCTTTAAAACTTTATATCATATTGCAAAACAAAAGAGAGAAAACAAATATAGGCTATATAATCATGCTTATTAAAAACAAGGTGATCAATTTCGAAAAAGTCTATAAGGGTACTTTTATTTATTGTATTTTAACTCTTTAAAAAACGATTGGAACTTTAAGTTCTATAAAAACTATTTCATTATGTTTGCTTTCTCGAATATCAACAAACATATTTTACAGAATTTGTATAATAAATGTCATTTCAAATAATATATGCATATAAGAAACATGAACAATGCTACCCTATTTTTAGACATTAATAAGCTTAGGGTAAACGAATTACTGTGTTAATATTGAAATTATATTTGAAATGACCTCTCCCTCTCTCTCTCTCTCTGTTCCTCGTTCTATTTGTGCTGGACAGCGACATCTGCTGATTGCTAATAATAAAATTCAGCTATTTTTATTAAATTATGATTTTGTTTTTTTTTTCTCAATCAGCTGGTATTTAAAGACTGGGTCATCGGCCTTTTTTAGCAGATAATTCTAAGACAATATGTATATATGTATTTGGTCCACCCTCAGTTAAATGTGCCGCAGTGAAAGTACCCCAAATGTTTTTGGCATTGATCTCACTGCACTTCAGCCAAATTCTGCAGACGCAATTAGGCAGAAACAGAAAGAAAAAAACAACAACAAAAAACGAAAGCAAATTTAGGTGTGTGGGTAATAAATGTAGAAATGCAGCAGAATTGCAGCGAGCGAGCGACGAAAACAAAAACGAAAATAAAAGAGAAGTTAATAAACACAGCGAAAACAAACATATTTTTGGCCAATGCAGAGAGAGACTGGCAAGAAGACAGCAGGAAAGCGGAGTGCGCAATATGTGCATGTCGTAATACCCAAAAAAATAAAAGGAAATCAAATTGAATTAATTCAAATTACAGAGCAATTTCTGAACCAGTTTGGAAAAGTTTAACGAAAGTTTGGTTAGGCTGGGTCATTTTTTATTCTTGTTTCGCTTCCAATTCAAATCGATATTCGCAAAAACAGGAGGGAAGTTGGTAACTAACCTTGGGATCCTTTTCGTAGTAGTGCTGCTGTGTGCGTATCCAGCGTCCGACCATGTTGTCCTTGACGGTGTTGGCCAGAGCAAAGTAATAATCGCGCAGCGTGGACACATTGCGATCCTTGACGAGGGTGTAGTGCAAATGGCGATTGAAGTTCTTCTTCACCTCGGTTACGTTGCCAACCTCAGCGATGCCGCGCACCGAAATCTGCTTCCTGCGATCCGCGTCCGATTGTGGCTTCGACATTCTGCTTTCGACTCTCTGCTGCTAACTGAGTTATTTTCTTTCTTACACTGCTTCTAACTAACACTCAGCTCACTGCTCTGCTCCGATGCTGTCGCTGTCACTGCGTGGGTGCGTAGGAAAAACTAGAATACGTTTTTTTTATGCGCGAACCAGCGAATATGTGAGTACGATGCGCTACCAAAAACAACCGTTCGCTGCAAAAACCGGAGCACTTCTCAGACGGCGTGCACTTCTCGCATGCGTTATTACACAAGAGCTTTTTATGACCAGCAACCAGTGACGCATGGGGTATACTGTGACTTATCACTCACTAAAGCTCTCCTAGTTAATTGCGTAACTTATATATATATGTATATATATATATCAGTATTTTTTGGTCAACTCTTTATAACTCAGACACCTGCTTTTAGTTTAAGCCATTCAAAAGTACTTTTAAGTATTTTCACATGCATATCTCTTCGATGCAGGGTATTTCTCTATCAACTACAAATTATTCACTTTTCGTTTTTAAACTCAAAGCTTTCACTCTCTTTCGTTGAGTTTCGCTCTTGTAAACAACTCAGATTAAAGCAAACTATTTCGTGTCTTATCACCGCTGTTGTCAGCGTCATTTGCCAGCTGGCATTGGCAAATTCGATGTTAATGTTAAACTGCATTACATGCAATACCTATTGCGGTTTATAGCACTCTCCAGAGACACCTCTCGCACTCTCTCTCTCTGTCTGACTCACTGTCTGATTCTTTGTCTCTCGCTCGCGCTCTGTGTCCCAGTCACCTTGCGCGAAGGTCATACATGCGTATTGTTTATTATTTTTTGTCGACAGAGCGTTGTATGCTTTTTGTTTGCTTTTTGGCCGCCCATGTTGTCGGCCCTCTGGCGTTAAGCTTTGCAAACAACGAATGCCAATCAGCTTTTTGAATGCCAACCAGCTATTGTTTGCTTTCTACCCTTAGTCATGCGAATGCTGTGTGCAATGTGCGCCAAGTCAAATAATTTAACAAGTTTGATTTGATTTAAGTTTATTTTTATTGAAATTTTTACGATCATATCATCAACTGTTTGATGTTCTGTTTGATTTCTGAATGTAATAAGTAAGAACATTGTTTTCTCTGCATAGCATATAGCAAACTTACGTCACATTTATGTGACATACATACGTCTTTATATGAAGACCGTTTTAATTAAAATTAAACCGCGAAATTTTCATTTGCACTTGAAAATGTTTTTCGCTTGTTCATATTTATGATGATTTTGTATTTACTTACATTTTACATACATTTAAAGATATATCATTTTAAGTGTTATATAATATGCAAAAATATCTATTGTTATCATAGTTATATAAGGGAGAAAAAACGACGCCTAAAAAGTTATCAGTAGTCCTTTATTTCTGCTTAATATTCGTTTTGTTTTTTTTTATCGAAAGCAACACAAAACATAAAATTTCACATTCATTATTTGTAGTTTTGTATAACAATGAGCAACAAATGGTTACAATAAAAACATTTAAGCTACAAATAGATGTATTTAATGATTATGATCTTAAAACGTGTTGGCAAAAAACTCAACTTGCTGTGCTACAAAAAATTTTTATTAAATATTTGATTTACGATGTAAAAACTCTTACAAATTAATTGTACATAATGTAAATGTTTATTAAACAAGGCGGCGAAGCTGTTTGCAATTTTTATTTATTTTTGTTTTGACATTTTTATGTTTAAGTTATGCTTCAACGGCGAAAGGGAATCACCAGAAAGTCCTCTTTATAACTGGTCTTTCCTTCTTTTGTTTTTCTTTATTTTCAGGCCAGGCCAAGCGCAACTCGAAACGTTCTATAAACAAATTGTTCCAATTGGTAATTAGAGCCACCTTATCAATGCTGAGTTGAGCCTGCTGCAAGGACGAAAGCGTTGACTGTATTTGCATATATATATATATATATATACGTATGATTAAGGATCAGACTAATATATATATACATATATTTATATATATCAGTATATATAGATTTTGATATACATGCTAGAGAGATATAGAAATGAAAATAAAAATAGGAAAAAAACAAAAAAAAATTCTAAATTATATATTTTTACTTCACTTTTTTATTTTGACTTTTTTTTATAGAAAAATCAACAAAATTAAAATTAAAACTAAAGCAAAGTGTTTAATTAAAAAAGTTGCTAATATAAATGGGTGTACAATGTTGTTGATTTCTTTTTTTTTTTGCATAGCAATATGCATTTTGTTTTAACTAATTAAAATAAAAGAAATAAAATGTTTACTTCGTTAAGAATCTCTCTCGTTTAAGCCATTTTAAGACATTTAATTGGAACTGAGGAAATATTTTGTTTTGTTTGCTTGTTTAATTGCATTGCTGTGGCTGTGTTTTTTGTTTACTTTCTTTCAAAATTGTTTCGTTCGTTTAAAAACTTAAAGACACTTGGACAATGTTAAATCTACTACGAGTTGATAATATTCCTTTTGTTTAAATGTTTTCTTCATTTTTGTTATTTATATTTTTTTAAAGTTTTAAGTTTGGGTTTACATTGCATGTTGTTGTTGTTTTTGTTTGTAAGTTGTAATTATACAATTTGATATATGTATTTATTTGTTATGCCCCGATGAATATATTAAACCATTCAAATAATGCTTAATAAATAAATAAACATGTTGCTGTTGTTGTTGTTGCATCTAATCTTATAGTTGTTGCTGTCTATTTGTCCTTCTCTGACTCGGTAGCAGCGGCGACAGGCTTCTTGCCAATGGGAATGGCCACCCGAATTCTAGAAAAATATGAATATTTAAATTAATACCAGCAAGTAAAAGATTTTAAAATTTTGGATACGAGTATGCTAAAAAATGCCTATATATAAAGTAGATGCTTACTTATCGGTGATTTCTGTCAACTTGGTGCGCACCAGATCCAAATAGGTATCGATCGACTGCTTGTTGTTCTCATAGACCTTGGGCAAGGTGAACAGCGAGACAAAGGCTATTGAAATCGATTTAATAATTAATAATTGAATCAGAATATATATTTATATATATACATATATAAATCAAATTATGTGCTCTTACCCAAAATAACCAGGGTCATGCCATTGAACCAGGCACCAATATAGGTGAAGACCCACAGGATAACACCGAACTTAATCGAATCGATAAGATCCTCAACTAAGAAGAGACGCCTCAGCTCTGCAGTAAAGCCATTGAGATGTGCAACAGCAACGCCAGCAATATGTTGCACCTTCTCCTGTGACAGCGTCAGGTCCAAATCCAAATACTCTCTACACACGAAAAAGATTTGAAAATACAAATATTATAATATATCTATAAATAAATATTATAATCTAGTTTCAAGGCAACTCACTTGAAGGGATGGCCATCGTTTGTCTTTTGTACGGCCTGTGTCACTGATTTGTAGATTCTGAAAGCCACGGTGCCGAAGAGCGCCAGCAGCGACAAATACGCAAACACACTAATCACGGAGAAGCAGGAGATAGCCACCAGAATGGTGAGACCGGCGCCAAAAACAATGCCCGACTTTTTCACATCACGCCAATAGATGAGGGATTCCACTGCAAAGATGAAAAAAAAATAAATAATTAAAACTTAAGTTACAATTTGAGAGCAGTCGTTATCTAATTTGAAGATTATAAATCGATAAAAGGCAGCACATGTTACAGTTGTGGCTTCATTTGTATATACCGTTTGACAGCTACTGAAAGTACTTTTACTCACAGCTCAAGTTTATTTGCATGCCTGGTAGTTATAATTTTGATGTCAGTTTAAGACTTTACAGTTTTGCAAGGATTATTGTAAAATACCGAAATATACAAAGGCACACACATAAGCACACATTCACACGCACATGCAAGGAAAGAACGATCATTAGACAGCTGTCTATATGTACGCACATATACACATAATACATTATATATTATATACATTTTGGTTTAGCAATTATGCAATCTTTGGGGTTTCTTCTTAGCATAAATAAATTCGGCTGCAGGCCGAATGCAAATGGCAGATAATAATTATATTAGATAGAGCACGATTAGCAACAGTATAAGAAAACATATTCACATATAATATAAATATGTACATATGTTAATTATACAATATATTTATATTTATATTTATATATATATATATATAATATATATATATCACTCACATATTCTGCTCGCCATTTCTTTCGTTGATTTTTCGTGGGTTAGCGCGCCGTGCTTTTGATCGTTGGGCGTTCGTTGCCAAGTTTTCTACTAGACAAATAATATTTGCCTCAAAATTAAATTTTCCGGACCACAGCCGGAAAAAAACACGCATAACAAGCGCGAAATAAGAGAGAGAGAACGCGAAAAAGACAAAGAGAGCGAGAGAATGTCTTTGCTATGGAACGAATGTGAAATTGAAACAAACGATTAAGAAACTTTTAGATATTCATTAGAAACTGACAGACAACCCAATCCCCCACACTCCCCCCATGCTTCAACCAACCCAACATGTAGCGATAAGCAGTCAATGCACCCATCGATCGAAAGGCGAATTCAACTTAAGGAAGAGCATTTCTCAATTGAACTGACCTATAAATAGGTTCTGTTCGACAATAAACACATTTGCTGACGGCCCATTGAAATTCGATTAATTAAACAACAATTTTATATGTTTCTATTTTTAAAAAGCACTTTTCAAAATAAGCACAATACACATTGTTTTCGATGGGTTGTTGTGCGAGAGATACCCTGTTAGTTGTGTTCTCTTAAATATATTTGTATTCGGGAGAATTTAACTGTAATAATAATTTAACATTTTATTACCTAGCTGAAATATGGCAAAAAATAATAATAAAAAAATTATAATATGCACATATAATTTCTACGTATACATTAAATATTTATTAGTTTAATGTTTTCTACATAACACATTTGAGTGTACAGTCATGTTCAACACTAATTTGTTTAACATTCAAAATGGGTAAAAGAAAAATAAACTCAAGATTTTGATTTACATATTTGAAAAGCAACACACAAATTTTCAAAAATATTCATTTCATTTGCATTTCTTGGAATTGGAAAAGAAAACTTGGCCATGAATAATCCTCCAGCAGAAACACAGCTGGTGATATCTATGGATAAATAAAAACAAAAACAAAAGCAGCTGGTGATGATCGCAAATATCCATCCGCTTCCAGTGTGGAGAAAATCTTCCATTGACTTGGTCTTATTGAAAGCTAAAGTCTGAGTTCATTAAAATAAGTTTTTGAGTTCACAATAAAAAAAAACCATAGAATAGATAAAACAAGCAGCTAAGCAAATATCTACAACAAGGCTTAAAACCAACAAATAATACAAATCGTCTGGTAAACTAGTTTCGCAGGGGGTGGGCATTAAAGAAATAACAAAGAAATATAAAAGAAACTAACTGTTGCCAAGCAGATCTCAAGAGTCAAGAGAGTAGGTTATGTAAATCGGTAGCATTAAATTAGAAAGGAAACACGAGTTGAAACCATGAGAGGGCTGGCTACAAATTGAAACTGGGCTAAAGACAAATTCACTCAGACAACATGAGAAATAATTCGATATTTTCCCATATGCGAGCCACAAAGAAAGCGTTCCGAGAGAAAGTTTGTCTTTTATCAATTGAAAAGAGACTTTTAGACTTCGTTACAATTAGTGGCGTATCGAATGCGTGTAGGTTGATTGATCAATGACAAAAAAAATTAAAATGCATTGTAAGTTGATGAATCTGGAAGGGAGAATTTGGAATGGAAGGGGTAGGGGGAAATGGGAGAGAAGGCGCGGGGGAACTGAGAACTGGGCAACTCTGTCAACTGGTTTATGTCAAAAACTAGTTTGCACTGAAAGTGAAGTGGAAGAAGAACGAAGAAGAAGAAGTACGAAGAGGTGCAAGATAAGCGAAAGAGAGACAATTGCGAGTGTGAATGCGAGTGCATGTGTGTACGTGAGTGCGTAGATTTAGAGCTGTGCGTGCTACGTCACAGGTCAGCGAAAATGTTAATTAAATTCTAATATACGTTTTGTAGCTTAAATAAAGTTTTTCTTCTTAAACTCAAATGTTTATTACACGAATTCTTTGATAAAATATTCAATTTAAAATTAATAAATAACAATAAATTAGTTGAGTGCAACTTAAGTCTAGTCTAGTTTCGATCACGTGCACAAATTGCACTGCTAAATGTTCTTCACTTCTAGTGGAGCATTCATTTCACATGCCTTCGGCATCGTGGTTGTGACGTCACGAGAATTGCTGAAAATGTTTGCAGAGTTGGCACGCGGCATTGATAACCTTGAATATACGCACACACAGATCCAGCAACACGCACATATAAAACTGATAGTGTGGCGAGTGCACTGCAGGAATAAAATGATGAAAAATGCTCGCGTCGCTCATTTTGCTTTTACTTGGTATGTTGTTGTTTGGTTGTCAGGCAAGAAAAGTTCGTTGACTGTCGCCGCCCGCCTACCAAAAACCAACGTTTCGACGTGGCAATCAAAATTTAAAAGGCAACTCCCCAACAAAAAAAAAACGACAACTAAAAGCAAATTATGCAAAAAGTGTTGTTTTATGCTGCTACTGCTGTTGGCTCTTTGGCAAAACAGAGATGATTGGACGATTGAACAAACGGCGGCCACGTTGACGTCGCTGCTGACGTTGGCAATCAAACCCATGGTAGAGGTAATGCATAGATAGATAACGCTCAACGGTAAATCAAAGCAGACTGGTGATAAGCTCATCTGCTGTTCTTGTGGTTGTTGTTGTTATTATTTACCTGGGCCACGTTCGGGCAGCGATTGGAAGTTGCCATTGGAATTGTTGCGCGAGTAACGTTTGCTGCCACCGGCCATTTTATGAGTTTTTAATTGTTTTTTGTTATGTTAAAAAAAGGAACTTTGCGCCAAAATGTATGCAAAGCACAAATAGCGTGTTTAGCGGTAATTAATAAATGGCTAATGCACACGCACGCACGGTATCACACAAACACACACACACTGTAAAACACAGTCACTGTTATAAATTTTTAAGCTGTTTGACGAGTGCGATACTGCCGACCGCCGTCTACTCTGAACGCAGCAAAAGAACTGGAAGAAGTTCAAACACAAAACAAACCAATAAGCCCCAGTCGCCGTTGCTGCTTGTGTTGCGGCTGCTGCTGCTAGTCAGTGATGAGCATTCAGCGCTTTAACGCCAAGACCAGCTTTTTTTAAAATATAGTTCAAACCATTTTATGTTTGCATAAACAAACAAAATTTTAGATTGGCAAAACATAATTATACAAATAAAGCGGATGCGAGCGCAATTAAATCAATATTATGCATACAGTTCCAATTCCAATAGCTTTTTTGAATACATCATATTTTCTCTAAAACTAGCTTTATTTTATTACCAAAGGTGACAGCACTGTTGCTATACCATTGGAGCTCTGTGCGAAAGAGACAGAGCACACCCCAAACAAGTTTTCTGGAATGGAGCAAGTTTTTTATTCACAGAGAGAGGACACGACAGAAAGAGAGCGTGATCCCATAGCGCATGAAAGTAAAACGATAACGCGCTATTCCAACAAAACAGCCACAAGCCGAGGCCCAAACTTGGCTACGTAGGCGCTCATCGTTATGAATATAAGCAACGTGTCAAAGCACACCCGAAGCGAACTGCGACCAAAGTTAGCAGCCATCGTATGGCACACGAACGTATGCATTACGTTCACGTTTGACGTAGTGGGTGCGGTTGTGGTTACTGTTTGACTGTTCGAAACGCACTGTGAATCATGAGTGCTCACAATCATCAACAAGAACTATATATGTTAAACACTCAGCTTGAGCGTGACGAACAAATGCCTAAACTAGAGGTGTTCAAGTGCGACTGCCACTACGTCTGTGTGTGTATGTGTTATACTGTGTTATAATATGAACACGCTCAAGTTTGCTGCACTGAATTTAGTGCAGTTTTACAAGCACTGTGTTCAATGAACTTCCCATCAAATTGCAACGCAAAATGAGAACAAATGGCGTTATATTCAATGGCAATGTACAACGTACAACAGAGGCATGCATAATGGGGCTAGTGACATCATAATGTACACCCCGACCGACAACCCCTCGGCAGCAACAACCCCCTTAATACAAGATTTATTTTGGTTTTGCCTTTGCGTTTTTGGCGCGAGTGAGTAATAAGCTCTGCTTCAAATGATATCATGCTGACCAAAATCCAACAAAAACAGAGAAAGAGAGAGAGAGAAGTAGAGTGAATGACAGCGAGAGAAAAGTAGTTGCCGCTGACATAATTCGTATTTGCAATCGTGTAGTGAAAAAAGACGATTATAATAAAAATTGCACCTGACATTGTCATGAAAAGACTGCTGAGAGAAATTGCATAAGCGAGCAGACACATAATGTAATAAAAAGAAGATAATGAAATATAAATGAACATGTTAAAAGCAAAATTCAGTGGCCACAGCAAAAATGAGCAACAATCAAAATGAAAGCACATAAAATTGCTATAGATGATTAAAACGTGGGAACTGCAAGACTCAGAAATACCCATTATTATTAAATATATATATATATATAACACAACACATATACAGTTGGGAAATATAAAAACAAAATTATTTAAGTATGGAATTAAAATGAAATTCAATTTTTTTACAAAATAAAATTAAGGCTTGATATTGATCGCAGATGAGCCAGTCAATATTATAGTAATGGAATATTAATAAAGCTTCTCAGCTTTCCCTACTGATAAATAATATTGATAAACAGTAAATGTGTTATGTGGATGTACTGTACTACGTTTAGTATTTGATAAATAATAGTATTTTAAATGATTGTCAGTTAAGAAACCAACCATTTACTGTCTTGCAGAATTAAAGATTTGTAAGCGGTCTCGTTTTTCAGCACTATACTTATATATCGCCATAGAACGAGTCATATTTTTCTTAAATACATTGAGAAGCAGTACTACTATTATCTTTACTGCACATTATCATTGATGATAAGTGAAAAGTAAATCAAACGTATGACAAACGAGCATTATCACTTTTTGAAGTGAGTGAAACGAGACAAGAAATTAATATACCCATAGAAAGTAAGTTTAACAAAAACAATACTCGCAGCACAGCTTTCTTTGCTCGCTGCAAACAAAAAATGTTTAAAAATAAATCATAGCTGCAATTGGAAACAACGAGCGAAATAACAGAAATATCTGTGAAATACACACACATTCATATACACGTCCTTTCATATGTATTGTGTGCAGATAGCGATGTGAATAATACCATTGGCAAATTAGTACTTACAAGATTCCCGATTTAAAGGAAGCTCTTTGATTTCGTTGAGCGTTTCCAGCAGCGATTGTAGCGTTTCCAAAGCGGCAGCCATTTCTTAATTCTATTCAGATTATATTTATGTATGTATAAATATATTGTTTTGATTAGCACTATAGAACTGCAACGAAGCGATGTAAAACGGAATTAGAAGGAAGTTCGACACGCGACGCGTATGGACTCGGAATTAGCATTAACCGTTAACTGAAAAGACGAGGCAATCGACCGAAAAAACAAACGAACGAACGATCAGCGAACCCAGAAGGCCAATATAACAGAACCCAACACGATTCGAGACCCCAGACAACGACAACAGCAACAACAATAGAAGCGACAACTGTCGAATGACTTGCCGAAAAAAGAAAAAGAAATGCGAATCTATGTATGAGTGTGTGTACTTTCGTGTGTGTGTGTGTGTGTGTGTGTAGCTCTTTTGGCTAACTGCAATGATAGATAAATGCCATAAACCTTCACTCAGAAAATTGCTTGCAGAACAAAGGGTTGAACATGAAATCTTATTTAATATTTTACTATTTTTATTAAAGGTTATTATCAATTTGTGATTAAAATAATCTGCCTGACGCAATTGTTGACATATTTAGAAACAACTCTTTTTATTATGCTTAATTATCTCTGTTGGTTTTAAATGTATCTTACTTATTATGGTGAGAAAAATAAAATTTTATTCTATATTTGTCAAATATATTTATTAAATTAAGTTTTCTTCTTCACTTTTGGCATTTATAATATTTTCGCTGAGTGTAACTTTTTGACAAATTTGAAAGATGAACGCAGCAAAATTAATTAAAACAATATAACAAAATTATGAGATATGTCAGGGTATATTCTATATACAAGTTGTATAATTATAGATTGCAGTTGGGCGAAGGAGAAGATGCAGATAAAAAAATACTACACGCAGCCGCACAGTGAAATTCCTACCACACGAATGATTTCCGCAAAATGTAAATGCCAAAGAATCGAAAGTATTTATGTAGCTGGGCTGTCTGTCGATGCTGTCTGACTGAGGTCAGGCGAGGGGTTCAACAGCTGATGGGCACATTTCTTGTTGTATTTGTTGTATCTTACAGATTCAAAACACTCGACGCACACGCACTAACACAGAGAGAGAAACACAAATGTGAAGCGGTAACCGGAGCACTGCGCTATGTACTTCTGTGTTGTGACGTTGACAAAGTCCGTACATCAACTAAACTACAATTAAAATCAGATGCGCTCAGGGCACATTTTCCATAGGTACACAAGGTACATACACTTTCACAGATAGATGTGTTTGTGTGTATTTCTATGTTTATATGGGAATGCGGCACCCCTTCGGCCTATGGCCCGGCAAATAGAACGGTCGAGCAGTGCAGAGAATCAGAGAGAGTGTCAGAGAGCGTAAGTGAGCGAGTGCGAGAGAGTATCGGTCAAGCTATACTCACACATGCATATACGTAGCTGTAAATGTATTGTTCTCGCCTGCATCTAGTTATCCGTTTTTCGATAGGTAGATCCCCAATCACGTTAAATTTTTTGAACATGTCGTTGCATGCATGTTGTCGTCGAGAGCAGGTACGTCCATATGCCCAGAGCAGGTACAACGGAAGTTAAGTCGCGAGGGGTACGGGGCAGCGGGGAGTTTTATCATTGCCAGGGCTACCGCAGCACAGATTTTATGAATAAATAATAAAACTGTATTGAAAAGCTGTGCTAATCTCGTAGAAAACTAATGCATTCGCTACTGACTACTCTCTCAACGATCTTAAAACACTAAAAGCTCTCTCTTTCTTTCGACGCTTTTCTCATCTCAGTTGGTGGCCAGCCCTTAAGTTTTGTAAAGACATTGAGAAATTCTCCCGATTTATTATTCTCATTCTCTGCAGCCCACGTCGTAATCCAAAAATCGAACTGCTTAAGCACGCACAAACAATAATAACTACAATAACAATAAAAAATATGTGAAACAGCTAAAAGGCTAAAATTAGCAGACAAATGCGAACGCTCGCGTCTCAGACGCCGGCTAAATAAAATCGGCGAGAGCCCAAAGCACATAATAAAGAGTAAACAACAACTGAACGTCAGCTGTAGAGAGCTGCATAGGCAACAATAACAAGAACAAAAGCAGCAATATCTCTACAAGTTGATATTTCAAGGCTAAATTCTGCTTGGGGTGCGGTGCCAACTGCTTGCAAGCAGTCAAAAGCTGTGAGATTAACGTGCAAAAAAACTGATTTCCTTTTCAATTTGAATTAGTTGGGGTTAAAATGTAGGTATAAGAATCGGAATGATAATTGAATATGATGGACATCTAGTTGTATAACGTCAGAGAATCAAACTCCACCGTTGACGTAAACGGCTTCATTTTAAACTCTACCAAAAACAGCACATAACCCCAGCCGAGGCGTTGACTATCTCTGATAATTTTACTTTCGCCAACCAACTACTTTTACACGTACAAGAAGCGATGTGTGTTGTGAAAGATTAAACTAAAGTATTCTATATTCAATTAGTTAATGCATTTATAATAAAATAAAAATGTGCATAAGTCAAGAATTCAGTCAGTGTAAGTAAAAGTATATTGAGAAGTTAATTTGAACGTTAAAAATATCTTTTTTTAAAGAACATAATTTAGGGTATTAAAATGCTATAATTTTTATCATGAACCATTTTCAATTGTCTGTATTTACTTTCCTTATCAATTATCAACAAAAAATCGAATCGCACATAAATGCAAATTGTTCTATACTATATATTCTTTGCCACTGCAAAAAGTAGCCGAGCAAATTTTGTGATGATCTAATATTCTTTGTTATTTGCTTCGCAGGAAACAAGTGGAATTTATCTATATATGTGTACAGACATATTTATATATATATATATTGAAATACGTAGTTAGCTGCGGTTTTGACAGCACGTTAGCATTATTTTCTCTGTTATATTTTTAACGGTAACAAATAACAAAACCCGGCCGGCTTTGAAACTGGCGAAAGGCAGCTAAAATAGAAGCTAGACGACTATCGACTAAAAGTTGCTAAGTGTGGGTATTTAAAATGCTGTCATGACCAAAATTGGACCAAACAGAAAGAAATTTCTAGACATGAATCAGAGAATTTTATGTGTCATAATGTAGCAAAAGTGTTGAGGAATTGGATATTATTTTATTCAAAATTGTGCCCCACATAATAAACTAATATTTATAAATATTGCTCAGATTGCGGTGTTTTAATATAATTACTGATAGATTAGAGTTGCTAAGTGTGGGTATTTAAAATGCTGGCATGAACAAAATTGGACCAAACACGAAGAAAATTCTAGACATTAATCAGAGAATTTTATAAATAAATATTGCTCAGATTGATGTGTTTTAATATTATTACTGAGAGATTATCTGAGTAAATATTTTATTAGACAAATTTTAGGATTTTTAGAATAAAAAGAAAAAAGGTATCTGGAAATGAAATGAAATAAAAGTTTTCCATTTATAATTTATAATTTTTACAACCATTTTAGTAAGTATCTGTGGTAAAAAACTTCCATTTATAAGCTTAAATTTTGCTCTTCACTGTCCGACTTAAGACTTAATTTTTACAGTTGCACGAATATTGTCTAGTCTCGCCGCCTCGTTGGCTTTCTTTATGTTTGGCTGGCTGTTTGTTGGTAACTTAAGAAATAAGTATGGGTTAACTTACTCATTTAAGACTGCCGCGGCGACGCGACTGTCGAGTGTTCAGCACACTGGGCAGCAGTCCGGGGTGTCTGACAATGTCTGGGCGTAAATAGAGGGTCGACTC
Organism: Drosophila multiciliata; assembly: GCA_037043605.1. NCBI lineage: Eukaryota > Metazoa > Arthropoda > Insecta > Diptera > Drosophilidae > Drosophila > Drosophila multiciliata. Next base: position 484,799 of record JBAMBF010000103.1, on the reverse strand, counting down.
ACTGCTTTTAATTGTTGTTGAGTGCCCGGTAACCGAAATTGGGCATAAGAGTAAAAATCGAGAAATTGCTTTTTACGTGCCACGTGGGTGGCATTAAAGCAGGCTCAAGTTTTAGAAGAGATGTAAGAATACTTACTTCTAAACCGAAATAGTTTTTACGAGCAATAATTGGCAGCTGTAGTTAATTTAATCTTTATTTTTTTTTTTATCTATTTGCTGTGATCATGGGTCATTTTATTGCTCGATTAACGTGTGGAATATTGATTTGTTGCCCGATTCTAGAACCTTTTTATGGAATCTGTATTTATTTCTAACGGAATGCCGAGTGTTGTTCATTGAAAATTAAAACAGATAAAATAAATCCGAGTCGCATTCAAAGCTCCAACAAAACACAAAGTGACTCAGTTTGTATATATTGTATATGTGTGTGTATACTTTTGTATATGAATGTGATTTAGTATTTGCTGTTACAGTTGGGTGCAAAGCTCAAGATACGTCAGCCACTCTGTCAAATGACGATGCTGATGATGCTAATGACAATAATCGTAGACGTTGTTTTATTATGCTTTCATAGACTGATGAAATAAGCTCAGCTAACAACTGTTATACATATTTGCATACATATTTAGTTGTAGTGCATGCCTGAGCTGACGTTTATTGCATGCGAGCCTCGTGCGAAAAGGGGCTGCCGCTAGTCCCTATTCCGCACCCCACACCTGTCGTGAACCTCTTCCCTCACTATAGCCCATATTAAATTGCATTTGGCGAGCAAACCGAGTGAAAAGTTTTTATATATATATATATGAATGTTCATATATACATATATATAAATATATATATTTAAACGTGCTTTAGCATGCGATCCGATTACGGTTTTATTTGCCGCTCCACTGCCACAAGCCTGGAGCGGTGGGTGGAGGTGTGTTGCGAAGGTAACTGAACTGCATTTAAGGCGTCCTACTAATTGGGGGCGTGGGCGCGGTACAATAAATGCCCACTTCACTCTGACCATAATTAACGGTACACTTTTGACTCCGCTTCATTTTAAGCGCTTTGCGCTGTTTTCCGCTGTTGCCTTTTAGGCGTTGTCCGCTGTCCGCTCAACTTTGGAAAAGAAGAGAAAAGCTAAATAAAAAATCAATGCGCAAAAAAACTGAAACAAAAAGCAGTTGTGATCGACTTGCAAATACCCCTGGGCCTGGGCTGGGCCATTTTATTATTTTGTATCTATTAATATTTAATTATCGATTCAAAAGTAATGGCTATCCTAAATGGCAACGCTTTAACTTATATTATGTATGGAGACAAAGATCGATTTATCTATTTATTAATTTTTAAAATACCCTTCTTAACCGATAAATAAGGGTACAGGGTATGTGAATATGAATGGCAACACTAGCTTTATTTACTTGAGCATATATTCATGGTTGTATTAAGCGCAATTACAAAAGACGCGCACACACACATACACAGAGAACAATAGAACATGTCGAGAGCAAGTGCATGATAGCAACATCCATATTAGAAACAATAAAAAAAACACATATGTAAGTAAAGCATGGCATACTTTTAGGCTCTATGGTGCGGGGAGGAAGGGTTGGTTTTATGTGGCGCAACAATGACATCATTATTATGTATTTGTTGTTTGTCTGTTTTATGTTTTTTCCGCATAACGCATAATCGACAGCTTTCCAATTCGCTTGTACAGTTGTGCAAGCACAGTTTGCACACAGTTTGTAAGCCACCGCAATCACACAGGCGACACAAACACATATACACACATAGACACAAACAGATACACTTACCTTGAGGGTGCAAACGTTCGGGCTTGAACCAGGCATCTGCAAATAAGCGATTGATATATTGATTTTCGTTAGTTTAGCATTAAGTTTTGTGTTGTGCAAGGCAGATATAAAAGACAGAGCGAAAACGAGAGAGAAAGAGAGAGAGAGGGGTGCATTAGGCGGTGTCTCATGTTAAATTAAAGCGATCATCTAGGCGTAAATCCAAAAAATAAAATCAATTTTACAAAAAGCATGCATTTTTAATTTCAAGCTAAAAGCAGCAGGTTATTATTCATATTGATAGCTAAAGTTACAACATCATTGACAAAGGTTAGTTTTGCTTCAGCGTATAACAGAATGTTAAATGTATGTGTTTATGTATAGAGTATTGTATAAATGTACATATGTAAGTATGTGTGTTTGTATGTATGAGTGCAACACTTACTAGGATCCAAAATGGAGCAAATCAAGGGGCGCTGTTTACAGACGCCATTTTGTCCGGCTTCGCCAATTGTACACATTTTGTTAGTTTGACACAAGTTTGTAAAACACTTGATTTAGTATTAATTAAACAGTAGCTTTTCTTCTCTTTTTGCCTTTCTACGTGAACTTTGTCTGTATTTTTCTTTGGAGAAGGTAACAAACAAAAGCACAGCGCAGTTAGAGAAAGAGCGAGCGCAACGCAGTTCGGTAAATTACGACGTAACGCGAAAAGCAATTATTTGTTTGCAATTGCGTATAAGAATTCACTGCCGTCCGATAGGCACACGACGCGTACTGAGACTGAGTGTAGGCTGAAAGCTTTCAAGCCTGTCCCGAATTCAAAAGGACTAGTTCATAACCGAGCGAAAGCGACGGCGTCGAGAGAGAACGTAAATCAGAGAGAGGGAGAGCGAGAGAGTGCGAGTGCAAATTAGTAAAATCGATAAGGCGACCTGCTGTGCATTGGGTTGAGCAACCGCGCTTAGCCCTGAACTCACAGTAAAAAAGCTCAAGCTTGGTGAACACATAAAGTGAGTACAATTAATCGATTTGTAATCGCAGCTGTTTAGCTACTGCAGCTGACAATCAGTGTAGAGTGTAGAGATGTCTAAGGTAGAGCTGTCTACTTTTAATAAGATAAGTTAGAATAACTTAAAGTTTTAAGTAAATTTTCATATATACAAATGCATATTTTTTTAAAAGCAAATATAAACTAATAACATTACAAAAAACAACAAATACCCATATTGTAATTTTGTGCTAAATTCACATTTTCAAAGAAGCTAGATTCAAAGAGAAAAAAGCTTAGTTTTCAGCACTGGCTTTTGCTAAGCCGCATGCGCTGCTTTTGCACAAATTGAGGGAAGGTGCTGCTTAAGGGTTAGGGCAGGTGGCCCGGAAATTACCAGACGGCGGCTTTTTCTTTTGGGTGCGGTGTTTATTGCACCTCTTCTGCAGTGACTACAGCTGTAACCACCCCTTTCTCTAATTGGGGGTAAGTTTTGAGCTGGTTTGTCTTTCCGTTTATCGCTGAAGTGTTATTTACACTTTGGAAAGGAAGATATGAAATCAATCAAGCTTTTTAATTTTTCATATTTTCTGACGCAAACTTGACCAATATTGGGTTAGTTTCTTAGTTACCAAACCGATTCGAGAGACTGAAGATGTAAAAGAAGAGGCATAAGAAGAAGATGTACAACACATGTCATTTCACTGCAAACAAAAATTTCGATAAGTTTTACAAATCGAGCAAATCTCTAAAAAAAAAAGATTTTCACTTAAACCACAATTATGCTAATAACTTTTAAATTACTTTTCCTATTTCACACAAGTCAATATTATATAAGAAGTTTAATGGAATTGCAATTTTGTTGCCTTTACTTTGTTCTACATTTTACTTCTCCGTTTTGACCTATTTGTGTCATATTTTGATGCGATACATTTGGATACATTTTGGTTAGTTTGTTTGTTTTCTTTTTTTTTGTGCATAAGCAATTTAGCTTCATAAACAACTAGTTTTATGACGTCCATTCAATATGCTAAGCAAGAATAAAGAAATTTATTTTTTAAATATATACAAATATATTATTTAACGATATGATTTTTTTCTTTAGTTTTTATTTCGGTTTCTGAAGTCATTTGCAAACAAATTTTGTTTCTTTCAAATCTAAGAATTTAATTTAATTTTTTTCGGGTGTCCCTACAAGCAAATTGATGATCATAACGATTACAATTTGTACTCTAATAAAATCAAATGAAAATACAAATTTAAATATAGCCCAAAGGCAGTCTTCGAGCAGCGTCAGCGATCCAAATCAATATCGATCACGCCTGCCTGGCTGGGGAGCATTTAAAAAAATTAAACACACAGACACACACAGGCAATCTAAAATTATATTACGGACACTTTGTTTACCGCCGGGTCGCGTTTCGCGGCGCTTTCACAGTTTTCGTTACGCCTTGTAAATAAGCGCTTTTTAGACATGCATTTAATGCAAGCTAACAATGTGTATATGTACAATTGTTTAACTTCTTACAGCGATTACATACACAGTCTATTTATAAGGACTTAATTGCCTTTGTGATAGAGAGCAAATGAGAGAAATTAACAGTTACAAAAGACGGGCGATTAATGTAAAGCAAAGGCGCCGATAAGTGCAAGCTTAACATGTGCTAAGCACACTGGCTGACTAAGTGAAAGGCAGACAGAGACTGAGCAAATGGTAGGGGGAAGCTAAAACAAGGGCTTAACAGTGCAGATAAACGACACTCACACACACTATGATATGCAAAGACAATGTGCATAGAGCAACTAGTGAAGAGAAATGCGTAGCGATATTGAAAATGTTGCCTCAGCTAGGTCGATGACAAGTGCCAAGCAGCAGCCGCAATCAAAGTCAATGCCTATTGGAAAACGAAGAAGAAGAAGCGAAGAAGATAGACAGTCAGACTGAAATACTAACATGTACTTGCCATAAAAATAGCATGGCAAATAAATACAAAGGCAATGCAGAGAAAAACAAAGATTACTAATTGGAAAATTTTACAGCATGCGGTGAAAATAAGGCGCAGATTGCAAGACAAAACAAGTAAAAATGTTGCACTCGCTGCTCCACCAACTCCTTAATACACTGTTTTCAGTGTCACATAAAAGTGATAATTGCATGGCTGGAAATCTTTTGTATGGTTTTACAATTTTTATGTGTCATAACAATATATTCCCTTTTCGCATTGAAAACAGTGTATAGTAAAAATGATAAAATAAATTTGCGCAGTGAAGCGGGCCCCCAAACTAGATAATTGGATTATGCAGGCAAAAGCTTAAATTAAACAGCACTGGAAAGAGTCAATATCACGCCCTCCCTCCCGCCTCTCTCTATCAGTCATTATTTCTCCATGTGTGCATTTGAACTTGATATAATTGCTTGCTAAAATGTAGTACAACATCTAAAACAGAACTGAATATGAAATATGAATTAAGAGCAAATGAGACAAAGCAGCAGTAGCAACAGCAGAAATGCTGCTGATTCATGCACGCCAAATGGGAATAGATGAATAAGAAATTAGAAACTTAAAAAAAAATGTGATGTTTCATGCAATTCAAATGTAGCATTAAATGAGTTTTACTATTGACTAATTAAATACTATATGTGCAGCCGTGACTCAAATGATCAACATCAATCGTTATCGCTCGCCGTTCCGATACCAATTTGTAATCAGCTGCAAAGCTATTGACGATGAGAGTGTCGTCGTCAAAGAGAGAGGCAGAGAGAGAGGCTGTATGCAAATTTCCGGCTGTGTCGCAAAATCTTTTAGGCAAGTGAAATTCTATGCGCGATAAAAACATATATATGTAAATACATAATATATTTAAACTTTATTGTCCAATAATTGTGTACATACAGAGTTATACGCAGCGCAAAACTTGATGCCCAATGACATCATGAGCGGCAAAAAGTAACCAACACCACAAGCCGTAAAGTAAAAAAAAAAACACGCACTACAGCAAAAAGAGAGCGGGCAATCTGACTGTTTGCTGCTCAAAAAAAAGAGAAAAAAGAGAAATGCAAAAAAAGGTGACTAAGTACGAAACAAAATAAGTAACAACTCAAATACAAAATACGCATACAAATAATGACTGATTATTGTCAAGCTTTAACCAGATGGCAACAAAAATTATGAAAAAAATACAACAAATACAATTCTATCTAGATACCCCCTGCAGCAGCAGCGATTGCACTCATTTTAACAATAATAATAACCGGCTTTTCCCGTGGCACGTTTTGCCTTTGACATTTTTCGCATTTATTGCGAACAATTTCGTTCAATTTATCACGTAAATTTATAAATTAAAAACATGGTTTTAGGGTGACGAATAGAGCAGATTTTTACACATTTTAATTTATCGGAAAGCCTAACCTTTAATTGGTTTTATTTAATTTTATAAACTATCTCCAATTTTAGAACTTACTAAATAAAATTTAATTTATAATAACTTATACGAGTATATTATAAATTAAATTAAATCTAGTAAATACTAACATTTATCTTTCATTTATTTTATTTTATAAGTAAAAGTATTATTTAAATTTATTATGTAATTTTCCACTGCTGCAAGGACATTAAAAAGTCGGCGTGCCGAGATTGAATATACGGATAAATCAGGGGGTGCACTTACCAAGTCCGTATTTGTAGAAGATCTCTTCAACTGACACAATCTTTGGTTGCTGCTCCCGGTCTTGTTGTAGTTGTTGTTTTGGCGGTTGCGTCTTGGATTTGGGAGGCTCCACTTTGGCAATGGGCTTAGGTGGCTCCACTTTTGGGGGTTTCACCTCAAAGTCTTCATCATCCAGATCGGTTACAAGTGCCTTAGACAGAGCCGGAGGCGGTGCCTGAACTGAAACTGGAGCTCGAATCGGAGCTGGAGCCGGTGCTGGAGCGTGTGCTGGGACAGCTGGTGGCGTATCCTTAAAGTCACTCAACAGATCCTCGGAAGAAATGAATTTCTCATTGTCCTGCTCCTTGAGTGCAGCCGTAATTGGTTTCTTTGCCGGAGATGGCGTATACGAAACGGACGGCGAATCTGTATCCGAATCCTTGTTGCCCGCATCTGCAAAACTGGCAATAACAGGTGCAGCATTTAAACTAGGCTTTCCAAAGAACTCATCATCAACATCGTCATCATCGTCATAAAAATTGCCTGGCGCTGTGGGCTTAAATGGTTGCAGTGGCACAGACATCGGTTTGCTGAAGCTGCCCATTAAGTCCACTTCTGGCTCCGGCTCCACGTACTTGGGTGCAGCCACTGAAGTGTGCAGAGGAGCAACGACGGGTGCTGCAACAGGGGGTGCAGGTGCAGCAGATACAGCTGGAGCATTGGGTTTATCACCATAATTATTTCGCTCCACATTCATAAAATCACTGGTGATCCTACCAATGTCCTGTTTAACGGCACTGTCTGTCTCTTTGAGATAATCGTCAAAATCATCCGTTTGCTGGGCAAATTTCGCATCCAGTTGTTCCTGGGCCTCCTTTGCGCCGGCAGACATGCGTTGCACAAACGCCTGCGGATCACCCAAATCCAAATTTTTTTGCGCATTGGCAAAAAAATGCTCGGTGTGCGCATTATCGTCCTGCGCTCCGCTGCTGACGTTGGCAGCTCGGCCGCTGCCGCTGCCACTGGCACCGTCACCGCCGCTTAGGTCACCCAATAAATCATCGTAGGTATTGGTTACCTTCTTGCTGGCGCTATTGAAAATATCCCCAGCTGTGGAGGCAGCCTCCTTTTTCAGATCAGCGAAATTTAGATCCATTGTGCCAAGTTAATATTTCCAATGCAGCTGTCGTCTGTTGTTGTTGTATCCCTTTTCTTATTGGATTATCTTCGAGCTCTCGTACACACACACGCACACTGACTTATAAAATGTGCACATATACACACGGACGAAGGAACAGTCAAAAATCGCGACCGGCTTGCTTTAGTTGCTTATGATTTTTGATTATTTAAATATATATTTAAATATTTAAATTTTGATTTATCAAAAATATACGTGAAAATGTTCGTTTTGCAAACGTTGTCCGTTATACTTAAATTTTATTGTAGCGTACAATGCGATAATTGTGTGCATCAACGTCGTCGTTTGAAAAATTTATTGAGACTGCGCGATAGTGTGACAGCATACCTAAAAGTCTAAAATAATCTTATTTTATTCGCACATATAGTTAACTAAACGCAAAGTTTGTGCTATCGATGTTAAACAGCTGCCAACATATCGATAAATTGATGTACAATTCGAATGCCAAGCAGCAAAGCCAACCTAGTTTTGTTTTTTATTTAATTCAAATTTAAGAAAATTTACGATGCTATAGGCCAGATTATATGTCTACATAAGACTTTTACTTAACCGCGTTTACCAAATCGCTTTTGAATATCGATAACAGTGTTCACATTTTGGTTTTATTGCATGTATTTGAGTGGGATATGGGGGGAATGGAGCTCTACAAACAAATCAGGCGGTCCACTTAAGACAACGAGTGTCCTGATGGGTGCGCAGGCAGCGCACGCGGCAATAGCGCGTTCCACATGCGGTGCACGAATATTGCGAAAAGTTGCCACAGACGGCACAGAAATGGCGGACGGGTTTCTTTGGCGGCGGCGCAGCGGCACTTTCATAATTCGGCCTCTGCTTATCCTCCTCGAGCAGCTGCTGGAAATTTTTGCGATATTTGGCACGAAAGTATTCGGCTCCTTTGCGTTTGACCTTCTTCTCTTTCCCGTTCTTGATGCTCTCCTGGAATTTGGGCAACTTTTTCGACATCACTAGATCAGCATGCGGATCATCTTGAAAGTTGTCCTGCTCCAAGGCTTCGAGAGCCTTGCGTGCGCGCCGCTTGCGTGCCGCTTCATCCAGGACACGTTTCTTTTCCGCATCCTTGATCCGATGCGATTCGCGTCCCGTCATAATTAAGCTTGCAGAACTTTTATTTTTTGTTTGTGTTTTGTGTAGAGTTTGTTGTTGTTGTTTAGGCGTCCTTCTCGTGCAATGGAAAGCTGATATGATCCATTAACTCGTCGACACGCGCCTGAAGCACTTCAACAATGTCCGTGGAAATAAATAGATGACTCTCGTCCAAATCTTGTATGATGAATTTTCGACCCAACGCCAGCTTCTCATCCAAATGTAGTAAAAATTGTTTCATAGCCGGATCACTAAGGACAATATTTGTGTAGTGTGTCTGAATTATTTATTTGTTGGTTTACTTACCATTCGACAAGCACTCCTTTCATAACATTTACCATGGTTTTATTGCGAATATAAAAACATTTGTTGTTTTGGCTGTTCTTTTTTTTGGATGTTACTCAAGTGAACATGCTTACATGTGGGCACCCAAAAAACACTAACATTTCATTAACAGCGCGCGTCTGAATTTAAAGAAAGGGCGCTTAAATTAAATTACATAAAATGTTCACTAGCTTAAAGCCAGCTAACACAAATTATTCAGCTATTATTTCGTTATTTAACAAGCTTAAGAAAAAATTCGACAAGCTGCAGAATAAAGTATTAAGATTGTTGCACTTTGCGAGTTTCTTATAACATTGCCATTCACAGTGATGTTAACCATATATTTAAAGCGTTGCTGTTCTTGCAATTTGGCACAGCTGTTTTAACAATTATAACTAAATAGTTTAAAATAAACTTTTATAAAATTGTCTCGTTCATGTCTATATTCCGACCTGCGGTTTCTAGAATTTCTAATTTAATAATAAATTTGGCTGTCTGAATTTGCATTATGTTGAAAAACCGGCAGCAGCATCGACTGCGCACATAAAATACCATCGATATATCGATGACCGATAACTTTTAGTATTGTTCTAACGCGTAGCCAGGAACACAGAAAATAAATAAATAATATTTATTTAGGTGCATTCCGTGACGTATTCAGAATGTCGACATATTTTACTGTTGCGTTGGCGTTTATTTCGATTTTTGCCACTCTAGCGGCCGGCAAATCAGATCCTGGCATCATTGACATTGTTATAGATCAAGTAAAAAGCAAGCAAAACATCAACATTTTAATAAAAAAAACTAATCATGCTGCATTTGTTTTATTATAGGATCAGCATTCGATTATCGAGCAGCGTCCGCTCTTGGCCAAAACGAAGATCTACATTAAGCGTGAGTATTGCAAATGCAATACGTGTAATAAATTTGCAATAACTGACAATATTACCCTCTTATATCCCCGTCACTTCCCCCTCCATCCAATCAGTGGAGTGTTCGTCGGAGACTGAAGTTCCGCTTACCATCAACTTCAAGCTGACCAAACATCCATGCCTCTTCGAGGGACGTTTTGTAAGTAACGAAAATTAATTGTGCTTCAATTTATTCAAAAATATTTGTGTTCTCTTTTAGCTGCTCAGCGACAATCCGAATCTGCAGCCAAATGCTAGTCAAATAACGGTTAACAATGCCACATGCACGCATCTCATTGTCCTGCAGGATAATTCTGAGCAGATAGGGGATGTGCACCGCTTAAAGCAGAGCCAAAATCCACTTTCGGTAAATATAAATATATATATATACATATATATTTCATAAGTGTGACTCAGTAGAAACAGCACCTAAAGCAAAAACTTTGGCATTATCAAGAATTTCGCTTATCTTAGCTTGTGGCTGCGTGTGAGATCAATTTAGTTGCGGAAGTCTAGGAATTGTTGATAAAATGTTAAGGAAACTAATGATTTAAGGAGAAACCGGGTTTTATTTTATTGGGTTAGCTTGATAAAATAGCACCGCTAACATTTGATTAATATGCGTTGCATGTTAATAGTGTCACAGCTAACGTAAATTTATAATTCTGTTGCGTTTTACAGGCGAAACCCAAAGCAATTGCAAATATTGATGAAGATGGCATCTATGAGATTGAGCTGACCATTCTTGCAACGCTAACAGCAACGCCTCCGCCCGCCTTCCGGGCAACGGTACACATTGAATTTCTAGGACCGCATGGCTATATATCGGCTATAGATTGGCCATTTTTGCCGGTAAATCAAGAGAGTAGACCTTTATGCATCCTTTGTTAACGCTTTCACGATTATTTGCAGTTCTATTTGACCATGTGCGTTGTCTATGTGATTTTTGGCATCATTTGGCTATTTGTATCGTTTGCCCAATGGCGCGATTTGTTGCGCATACAATTCTGGATTGGCGGCGTCATATTGCTGGGCATGCTCGAGAAGGCCTTCTTCTATGCCGAGTATCATACGGTGGCAAATACGGGCTATCCGGTGCAGCATGCCGAACTCGTTGCTGAATTTGTATCTTGTGCCAAGCGTACCCTGGCCCGCATGCTGGTCATTATCATGAGCCTGGGCTTTGGAATTGTCAAGTAAATATTTACATTTATTTTTGACTTAAACATATACATGTGTTACCTATTATAGGCCTCGCTTGGGACCCATGCTGCATCGCGTTGTGGGCGTGGGCGCTTTGTACTTTTTGTTGGCTTGCGTCGAGAGCTACTTGCGCATTACCAAGGATAAGAGTGATCGCAGTGAGCTGCTGGTGGCCACCATTCCATTGGCCGTCCTCGATACGGGCATTTGTTGGGGCATTTTCACGTCGCTTGTGCAAACCACACGCACGTTGCGTCTTCGCAGGTAAGTGCCCTAAATATATATGTGACCCTTGCAGTTTATTAAATTTTTGCTTCGTTTAGAAATATGGTTAAGCTATCGCTGTATCGACATTTTACCAATACACTGATATTCGCCGTTATCGCTTCCGTAATCTTCATGTTGTTTGCGTTGCGTTTGCGTAGAACTGAAAACTGCACGCCCGTAAGTTTTTACGACCATGCATTCCATTTGCGTTATGTATTCATTTGTAATATCGTTTCACATGTCGATTATTAGGGCTGGCGCGATATCTGGGTAGATACGGCCTTCTGGCATATATTGTTCTCTGTGCTGCTGCTGGTCATTATGATTCTGTGGCGGCCCACAAACAACAATCAGCGTTATGCGTTCACGCCTCTTCTGGACGCGCCCGAGGATGAGGACGAGGAGGGTGAGTCCATCTCAAAAATACCTGCTCTTATTTTGACACATTAATTGAAAAACTAATGCATTTCATTCAGATGAGGAAGAACAATTCGTGGCGGATGCGTATGGCATAAAAATGCGGGGTGCACATCAAAATGGCACCGCACGACCACCAGCGAATTCGCGTGGGGCAACCACAACCGAAGAGGATGATTTGCGTTGGGTGGAGGAGAATATACCATCGGCGATGGGTGATCCTGCGCTGCCAGTGCTCGATTCTGACGAGGAGATCATCAATACCAAATTTGAAGTCTCCAAAATGCAATAAGCTGCTGGTTGCGTTGTACCTAAGAGACTTTCACAATACTGTGTTGCACACTATTATTTATAGCTCTATTATTGACCGCATTAATTGGCGGCAGAAGGGCATTAATTGCTGGACAACTCTTCTACTGCATCTCCTTCATTTCCCCTCTTAAATGCTATCCATTTGATTTTGGCTTACAGTTCACATCTCGCATTTGTCCAATCAGTCAGTAAAAACGCGATTTTCGAGCAGCCCGTGTAAAATATTGTATGTAATCGTAAACTATTTAATTTTCGACCTCCTAAATAAATCTAATTTATTTGTAATCACTAGCTTAAGTTGTAGATATCTAACGCGCTAAATATGAAACTAAATACCCAAAATTTCTTCAACTGAGATAACATTTCTATATACTTCTAACATTCACGCACACACAATACACACTCGAGTGTTCTTATCAATGTTGTCGCGTTTTTTGTATATAGTCGTTAATACACTTTATATATATAAATATATATTATCTGTAATAATCTTGATAAAACAAATTTGAACGAAACGCATAACAGGAAAAAGTTTCAATTCAATTTAAAGATAACTGAAAAAAAAAGAAGTAAAATACATTTGTATACATGTATTTGATATAAGGCCACACATCTTATCATATTTAATGACGAAATACATTGTAACTCGTAGGGTAGTTTGCGACTTTTTCATGAAAATAAACAAACAGCCATTAAAAACCAAACAAGAAAAAAAATTTCTTTCTGTATCAAATCAATGGAACGATAGCTAAGAATGAGATCACTGAGATATAATAAGATATGATATCAATCGGTGATTTATCGTATGTTTATGATTATTACCAGGTAAATAATTCAACAAGATTTTCGCTGATCGGTACATAATGTGTATTTTTCACATAATACAGAGCGTTTCAGTAAAAGAACATAATGTAAAATTTATGCTTCGAGCTTCTTATTGTTAGAATACACATACATACATACATACATTATTTATTTATTTATTTATATATAAACACATTATTTATTTTCTCGAGCGCTGCAAACGTTTCCGAAAAAAAGGAAAATTTAAAATGCAAATCGAATCGTATAAAAGAAAGAAACGTGCAAAACGAAATGCGAATAATTTGCATCACCTTTCCGATACACAAAATTATGTTGTTTGCATTATACAGATACAAATACTTAAAATATACTGTGTAAAAGGCGTCGGAGGAGCTGGCGCGACATTAGTAAGTGGACTTTAATGCTTTATACGTGTATGTAAATTGCAACAAGGCGAGGGGCACGGGCATTTGAAATATGGGCAATCAATTTACATTTATACGTTTCTGTTTGTTTTTTTTAATAATTTTTTTTTTTTTTTCATTTAACAAGTTTTTGTCTATTTTGTCGTATTGTTAACAAATTTAATGCCTAGAAATGCGCATTGTATTTACTTGGTAAGTTGCTTATTTCGCATATAATGAAATTGAATTACGCGGCCAATTCGATTACTGTCCCTATAAACGCCATTAGCGCCACAAGGCGCCAATTGCTCAGTTCGATTCGGGTTTAACATTGCGCCTCAATATTGCCGCAGCCAGATCCTGTTTCATGGCTGCCTGATCGCGCTGTTCGGCCAGCGACTGTGTGCTGCGCAATCCATTCACAATGTCCTTGGTCTTGCCAAAGTAAATGGCATTCAGTGTATTACGTATTTTGTTCTCCATCTCCTCGACCATTCTGCCAATGTTGGCGATATGCGGCGATGATTCACTCACATTGGCATCCTGCTCTGTTTGCCGTGTCAACGAACCGCCCAAATTCATTGTGCCGGAGCCCTGTTTGTTTGTCTGCAGCCACAGCATCGCTGTCGACGTGAGCTTGTAGTGTGCCGTACGTCCCGTTGTCTTCTCCTGCACCTCCACCACGTGAATGGAGTCCCAGCAGCCGCGTATCTTATTACTGCCATCACCGGCTTTTTTGATAAGTATCACAGCGGCGAAACCATGATCCAAATCCCATAGATATACCGAGGAGACGCCGCCCTCATAGTACATCTCGCGATACTGATCGAATGCATAGTTCGCCTCGATCTCCAGTTTGCGTAGACGCTCCGACGGCATTTGTCCATCCTCCAGCGCTGGATAGTAGGTGTTAGACCAGGGCGAACGATATGAGTCGCCATCGCGATTATAATCGCACAGCAAATAATCCTTGCCATGCTCCATGTCTTTGGCTATCTTCAGTGGCTGGTCCACCGACGATAATAGATCCTCACACAAATCGGGCGCTAAATCAATCAAATCAATTAGATTTCTCTCAATCTGCTGAGGCGGCAGTCGTCTCATCAGATCCAGCGCACAATCCATTTGCATTTCCGACTATAAGCAGAAAACAAAAAACGCTTTATATTGTGGTTTGTATTCCCGCATTTAATTTCTTTCACACCCCTCCACTAAGCAGCACAGCCGGCACGCCACGACGACTACCATATATGGGCATCGTTTTAGCTCATATGCCAACAACAACAATTCCACACGACCCAGTGCTACAGTACTCAAATACATTCGGCATTCAATACTAAATGATTTGTTGCACCTGCGTCATTTAGGGCGGCAGCCAACTAGTTTTTTTTTTCATTAATTATTTTCATATCTTTTGTATTACTCACCATTTTGTTAACTGTGACTGTTATTCCCTTTTCTTGTATGTTTGTGCTCCTTGTTTGTATGTTTTACAGTTTAATGTGAGTCTTTTAGTTGGTTCCGAATCGGTATTTAGGAAGAGCTAGAAAATGTCGGCGGTCCGAAATTGACGAATTAAAACAACAAACAACTATAGTTAACAACAATTTGCTCTTACTCGATTCGTCAGCACGTAACACAATGGCGTCTGACCATTCACATTTCTCGTGCACAAGCAATCAGCTGTTTTGAAATAGGTGGGACGAGTAATTTATCGATATTTGCAAATCGGCATTATCGATATATATGGCAGTTCGCTCTTTGGTTGGCGGTTCCCATTTGCTATTAAAAATTTAATTAAAACGACTGTTTTTTTTGTATTATATTTTTAGCAACAAGTTTATTGAATTTAGATTTTTCGTTCATATACTTTTATGCTCAATATCTGTTTCCCCATTTTCCATGCTGTGTGAGTTTTTGTTACAATGCGTTTTTTCTGTACGTTTTTTTTGTTTGTGTATAGCTTAGATATTATATTTTACACAAAAGTTTATGTCATATTCGTAAGTTTTTAATCCGAATTGTCATTAAAAATATATTTAAGCTGTTTACTTAAATTTTGCGCTTGCACATATTCCAGATATATATAAATCATACGCACAGAGTGAAAATACAATTTAGATTCATTTGTTTTCCTTTCTTTCCCATTTTTCTTACACACTTTTTTAATTTCGTTTTTTTTTTTAAATTTATAGTATATAGCCAAATATAAATGTGTGAATGTGTGTGAGTGTGTGTGTCTGTTTCATAAGTAGTTTCATAATCATAAACTTAGTCAATTTTTTTTCTTTCATTTTTTTGTTGTTTTTTCAAAGTTTTTTTTTATATTTGTAATTAGGTGTATACTTTGACCATATAAATGTAAAATCTCAGACTTTAATTTTTAACTAAAGTGCACTACATACAGAAAGTGTTCAGTGAAATGTGAACTAAATATGATGTTGTTTTTTTCTATTAATAGTAATCGCAAATTTTTAAGTGCTATTGCAAAATCAAAAAAGTCTGAAAAAATAATTTGCAAATGACTTTCATTATTTTCTAATTGTCAAATCAATTTAATAAATAATTATAGTTTTTATTTTGTTTTTTTTTATATTAATTCTTAGAAAATCTTTTGAAGTTTAATATTTCGGCTAATTAAATATTTATTTAGTTACGCATTACGCATTCATAGACGTATTTTGCCAATACTCGTCATCATACATAGAAAAAGAAATCAAAAGCTGTTTAAGAAAGTTTTTCATTTCTTATATTTTTTCATTTCGTATTCGTATTTCAACCAATCATTAATTATGCAACATTTTCTTATCAACGCATCGACAATCAAATGTAATCACAGTTTTATGTTTTCCTTCTTTATATAAACTCATTTTCATTTAGCTATTTATTTCACTATTTTCGCTTGTCGCTTTGTGTATGCGTGTGTTTTTCTTTGTGTGTGTATGTGTGTGTTGCTTGTTGTTGTTTGTTGTGATAGTTGTTGTTGTAGTTGTGTTCTCTGGGTTGGTAATAACATAAAATTCCATCAAATCAGTTAATGATAAACAAGTGCATTCTTGTGTGTAAGTATGCACGTATGTATGTATGTATTTATGTATTTATGTGTGTGTGTATGTACTATATGCTAAGTCGTCATGTGCTTCAAAAACTCACCATACTCTACCCAGCCTAATCCCATGCTTTTCATTTTATTTTAATCCTTCTCTTTTATGAACACTCATTACATTATCTTCATTCCATTTTGTTTTTTATTTAGTATTATCTCTTGTTATTAGATTGATTAATACTATTACGTATTTAGAAAACTTTAAGAATATTGCACAACTTTCGAAAATGTTGACTTTATCGTCGTTTTCTTTGTTCTTTGATTTTTAAAAATATTTCATTTAATATTTAATTCCTGAGTTGTTCATAATCGTTTTGCATGATTATTACACTTTCATCGTCTTCGTCTTTGTTTTTATATTCATTTGTTGTAATACATATCGAAAAAATGTTTTTATATATTTTAGTTTTGTATTAAATGCATGTATACATCGTCGTGAGTCTTGATAATGCCCTGAGTTTGCTCCAAACGGATTTTTCTTTAAAACTATGTATTTATGCTTGCCTTTATCATACATATATATATGTACATCATATAAGTATTTATCGTTTTCTTTTGTTTTTTTTTTCAAATTTCATTATTTTATGTGGACTTGTTCTTCTTCACACTGCTTAATTCTGCATTCCTTAAAAAAAACGATTGAAAATATAACTTTTTCGTGATTTACTTTTAATTTTGCACCCTTTGCAGTTCAGCACATAGTTAAAATATTGTTTACTTTTCTTTTTGTTGTCTGTGTAACTCAAGTTTTGTTGCATTTCTTTTCAAAATGAATAACTTATAAAATTATAGTGTCAAATAATTCCATTTCCATTTACTTTTTAACTGAACCGTCCTAAAGTCACACCAATTGCCAAGTATTTGGCAGTTTTCTCTTAATTTGTATTTTTTGTTTTCTTTTCACTTTATACTTTATGCCGAAAAATTTGTACGTATTTTCATAATATATTTATTAATTTAAAATTTAACTGCTAAATTTTGTATTACCTGAAATTTTGTACTTGTCATTGTTCCAAAAGTGTTTTGTATGCATTTGCCTTAAATTTTTTTTACATCATTTTTTTCTTTTTTATTTTTTTTTAAAGTGTGACCTACATTTAATTTAATTAAAAATTAAGACATAAAGAAAACCATTAAAGTACAGAAAAAAAGATGAAATAAAATATTAAATACGCACATATATTAAATTTAATTTGTACTCGCTTCGATTTCTTCGATTTCCATTTAGACAATTTTACAACAACTTGATTTACACATTCATAGAGAGGAGGGAGGAGTTGAGTACAAACACCGATTTTATGAGGTCTAAGCCTAATATTTTGCCATATACATACATAGATATAACGCTGAACTGAACTGTAAAGTCGCTTAGGCCTAAACACATTTTACATTATTTTTTTTTACTGTTATTAATTTTGTGTTTTATGTTTGTATTTTTTTTTTAAATTGTAGTATATGTATTTGCATTCAATAGGTGTATGCATTTTTAATGTGGTTTAGATACATATATACAAACTTAATTGCTGTTGTCCGCGTGCTAAAATAACTGCAAAAATAATAATAAATAAATTTTGTTTTTCTTTTATTAAATAAAGAAAATATACGTGATACCAATAAAAATTGCCAATTCGTAAAATTTTTCGTTCCTTTTTTTTTTGGGTTTTAACATTTATTTAGTTGCATTAATTTAGCATATATATATATATATGTTTTAATATATATATATTGTGTGTATATATAATAAATTTAGTTTCTTTTTTAAACATAAACGTTACAAATTATAAAAAGAGGTAAACAAGCCAATTTGCGTGCTGAATTAGCAAATTATAATTGTACAACATAAAACATAATGTTACAAAATAATATAGAATATATTTCACATACATTTCCACTTAATATTAATTTCATTTCTGTTGCTTCTTCTTGATATTTCATTTTATAGTTATTTCAAATAACTTAGATAAGATTTTGTGCAGAAGAAATAAATACACTGGAGGTAAACCAAAAACGAAATTAACGCCTTTACATTTAGTCAATGTCCTGTGACTAGTTTGTGGCTGAATTCATTTTTTTTGAGTGTAGTTGCAAATATGGAAAGTAAAAAAATTGTGTGTGTTGCCTGGATAAGTACAATTGGCTTGTTGTTGTATTTTTTCTGTTTCATTTTTATGATATTCAACTAAATATTAATAGAAAACAAGTACTAACAAAAATATATAACAAAAATTTCTTACATCGCGCGTTTTTTTATACAACGAACTTTATTTCAATTTTCATTTTGCATTCAATTTTTTTGTTGTTGCTTTTGTTTTTCTTTTTTTTTTCTGTTTTTAGCATAGGTTTGTAATTTATTTTCATATTTTAAATGTAGCTCTTTGTACCTGTGCACATTACACTTATTCAAGTTTTACAATGTTTCGTTTTGGTTTTATCGAAAACTTCTCATGCTTACAAATTAATTTATACAACGAAAAATAAGGGAAAATTATATGAATTAAACAATTGTACAGCATTTAAAATGTTATAAACACAAGATTATATAGATATACATATATTTATGGTACATACACAAGTAATTTTATTTTAATTTGTATTTATGTTTTAAATTAGTTGTATGTACATTAAAAGTTTACAGTTTCATTTTTCACAACACATTTCTTATTTCGGTGCTTGCCTTTTGTTGTTGTTGTTGTGATTTTTTGTTTCAACTTTTAACGCTCTAAATGCAAAATGGCGACATTTGTGTTTTGTGTTCTTGTTAAATTTAGTGTTAATTTATGCATTTTTGTCACTTACATTTTTACAAAGAAATTATTTTAGGCCTCTTTTTGTCGAAAATTGGCCTAAAACTTAATTTTTACTTTACGTTTTCGCTCTAAATAAATATTTATGCAAATATCTGGTAATTGTTTTGTTTTTTTTTCATTATATTTTATGTTCTGCGAGTGCCTAATGTTTTGTTTTGTTTTTGTGTTAAGTTTTACATAAAAATATCTTGTTTTTTTTTTTACGATTTTCGTTTTTTTTTTTTGTGATTTTTTGTTGTTGTTAAATTTAAGCCGAAATTTTAAGCCTAAAATCGTTTATATGCTTAGTTTTTGCTTTTATGTATGCAAAATTTCTTTAAGAAAGATTTTTTTTATTTAAGGTTTGTATTTTATTTTTACATATTTTTAATTTTTATAACCATTGGGTTTCGCTTTGAATTGAATTTAATTAAATTTTGTTTTTTGTTTTCTTTGTGGCTGTCAACAAAATTTTTTGGACAGTTACGCGTAGCTTTAGCAAAAGTATACCGTTATTTAGCATTTGTGTTGGTTTTGTTTTTTCTTTAATTTTAATTTCTCATAATTTTTATAGCCTTAAAATAATTTCTTTGTATTTTGTTTGTTATTGTAGTTTTACATATTTAGTTAATATAAATGTAATGTTAATGTGTGTTTGTTGTTTTTAATGTTTTAATTTTGTTTGCCTCGTTTAGTTGCTTTGCCGAAAATTATGTATACACATTTATCTTTCTTACTTGCCTCTACACATATACATACATAGTAAAATTTTTAGATAATAGTTATAGTTAGTTATATAGCCAAAAATTGTAACTTTACATTAAATGTTCTTATTTTCGTGTTTTTTTTCTTGAAACTTCGTGTTTAATTTAGCGCATATTTACAAAAACCTATAAAAAAAAAACCATTTCTTGTTTGCCAAAGTTGTTGTTTTCAAATTTTGTATGTTGGTTTCTTTTTCTTTTTTTTTTTTCTTTTATTCTAAAGCCAAAAAGTGTTATGCAAATGAATTTTGTTACTCAAGTGTTTTTGTAAATATTTCGAAATGAAAAGCCAAAAGTTGTGGAGGTGTGTGTGTGTGTTTTTGTGTGTATATAGGTGTATGTGTGTATAGTCTCTGTGTCACCATTTTACAAAGAAAACTAAAAAAAAAGTTGTAAAGTTTTTAGTTTTTTTTTGCTTGTTGTTGTTATTGTGTGTTTTTTTTTCTTCTGTATATTTAAGGTTTTAAGATATTTTTTTTTGCAATATGCGCAGTCTATTTGGGGCCCATTGAGGTAGTTCAGTTAACTATTGCAGTTCGATATTGTATTGCTGTTTGTTTTTGGTTGTAATTGTTGTAATTGTTGCTATTGTTTTTTTTTATGTGTTTTTGCAATTGTGTCTTTTGCATATTTACGTACGATTTGTATAATAATTACGCGATAGGATTTAAATCATATAAAAACTAAACAATAAAAATACATGACTAAGAACTAAAGCTGTTTTTTTAGCATCTTCAAATTAGATTGGATGTTTTTTTTTTTTTTTTGTTTTTTATATTGTTTGTCTGCTGTTTGCCAAACCATAAAAAAAAAAAAACAAAGAGGTAGTTTCCATTCTGAGGTATATGAGTTCCTGAGTTTGATTTACATACGTACATATACAATATGGTACATAAGTCTAAACATATATAAAACTAAGTGCTATAAAACAAAACCCTAAGCATATTGACGACAAATTAGTAATAATTATTATTTTCATAAACATAATTGTAATGCAAATTACGCGTTTTGCAGCTGCCACGCCCACTTGCAGCCGAACGAACGCCCATCGGCAGCAACGTACTTAAAAATAATATGTAATTCAGACTCCAGAGAACGTTGCTGCCGTCAAGGCGTTGCTGCAATCAACTGGGAGGGGGGCGTGGCTAGGTAGCTTTTTGAGCGAGGGGAGATGGGAACGGGTGGGTGATATGAAGTGTGGGGGAGGGGGCATAGACATTAATTATTATTATGTTTGTTGTAGTATTTAGTTAGTTTTTGTTTTTGTTTTTTTAAAGTTATTGCAAATATATTTCTCCTTGTTTTTTTTTAGTGTTTTCTTATTTATTGTTGTCTGCAACGGAGTAAGGAAAGCGAGGGTCGAAGAACTATATAAGGGGCAACTATATTTAAAAAAAATGAATATAGAAAACAAAAACTTTGCAGCGTCAAACGAGGTTTGAGCGCTGCACATCACAGAACAAACTGGGCTTTTGGGTATATTTTTACGTAAAAACTACACAAAGAAAATGTAACGGTTCAAAATGGCCGATCTATGCCATTCGAAATGTGTGTGTGTGTGTGTGTGTGGGTGTGTGTGCGTGTGTGCTTGTGTAATAACATTTGATATATATAGTAGTATGTATGTAACTAGATATTTCATATACTTTAACATTTGGCTATTCCGTTATCTGAATACTATTTGAGTGTATTTTCATCTTCAACTATTGTAAATTGTTTGTGTGCATGTGTGTGTGTGTACGTGTGTGTGTGTGTGTTTCACCCTGTAGTTATATGTAAACGAAAATCTTGCACTATTGTGTCAACTTAAAGAGAAAGTGTTAGGAAAAACTAAAAGAAAAAAATCTACATGCAAGCAACTTTTGGCGAGCCTAAGTGTTCCTACATATGCGCTTAATATACATATACATATATGTATATATATACATATATAAATATATATATATATATACATAAGATTAGGCATTAAATCTGCCTATTTATCATTTTACATCCTTAATCCTTAAGCAGTGTTTGTGTGTGTGTTTTGTATTTTTCTTTTATAGTATTTACAGTGCCTTGGCACGCCCCCTAATTTAAGAAGGCGTTGGCAATTCAATTTTTGCTTACAACAAGAATTTTCAATTATTTTTCTTTTTTACAGCATTTTGTTTACAAAAATTATATAGATCCGAAAAAAGAATTTTGAATTTATGAAATTTATTTAGTTTTTTGCTTTTTGTCATTTTTTTGTTGTCTGAATGTTGTTTGATTTGTTGATTTTGGGTTTTGGGCAAATGAAAATAAAAAATTTGTTTCTTGAAAAATGTTTTCCAAAGGTGTGCCAAAAGTTTTCGAATTTTGTGTTTGTTTACATTTAGCTGTAATTTATGTTGTTGCTTCTTTGTTGGTTTTGTTGCTTGTTTCAAAGTTTGTTGAGAACGTTTTTGAGTGGTTTTCTTTTCATTTTTTTTGTTGCATTTAACTTTCAACAAGTTTCTTTCTCACTTTTTGTTTTTTGCTATAATTATTTATTTTTTACTTTAGTTCTTTATTTAAATATATAAGAATTTTGTTATCTTTATTTTGTTTATAAAATTTTACTAATAGTTGTTTAATTTATATATTTTTTATAGGCACCCAATTTACCAATTGTTTTAATTATTTGTTTGTTGTTGAAAAAAAAATGATATAAATAAATTGTTTTTTGTTTTTGCATTTGTTTTTGGCCAAAAGTTTGTTGTGCGTGTGCGAATTTTGAGAAGCCCAAAAATTGTATGGTAATAAATAAAAAAAAAATACACTTTAAAGCAAAAAACGCACATCTGTGGGGAAAGGAGGGGGGTCGTAAAAGCCAACTGTTTTTTTTTTGCCGTTTGTATTTATAAATTTAATAAAATTATTTACAAAAAACTTGGCAAAAAACTTGCAGCCGGCTTCACGCCAATTTGTTTGTTGTTATAAAAAATTAAATGTTTTTTGTATTTTAGTTTTTTTGTTTTTAGTTTTTTGTATTCGCTTTATACTATTTAAATATTGCAGGTACTTGTGGTTGCTGTTTTTGTTTCTATTGTTTCTTTGTAGTTTGTTGTTGTTGTAGTATGTAGCTATTTTTTGTTTTTATTATTTATTTACTATTTTAAATTCAATTATTTGTTTTGTTTTGTCTTTTTGTTTTTTTTTTGATTTGAGGCAACTTGCAGTGGTATTTTGTTTGTTTCTTGTTTTTTTATAAAAAAAGTAAAAACCATAATTGTGATTTATATATATATATATATATATTAAATACACAAAAACAATTATTTTTCAGCTACGTTTGGCGGCACCAATCAAAAACGTTCAAACTTTTTTTTTATTATTTAAGCATAAACTATTTAATGTTCAATATTTATGCGCTTTTCGCTGACTTGGCTTTTATTTATTTTTTTAAGTTTCCTTTGTTTTAATTAGCACCCTGAAAACGATTTTTCAGCCGGATTGCATTTTTGTTGTATTCGCATTTTATACTCTTTTTTTTTGTTGATAATAAAAAATGTAAAATGTTTAATCTGCTTTCTGCTAATTTGTTTTTAGTCTGTTTGTTTGTTTGTTAGTTGTTTTTGTTGTTGTCTGAAATTAAAATTGTCAATAAAATTCATCATCAAATACTGCAGTTGTGTACTTGTATGTATGCGTGTGTGTTGTGTGTGTGTGTGTGTGTGTGTCTAATGTTAGTTTAGTATTAGATTAGTTTATAGTAAACATTTTGCCAAGACTTCTAAGAGTCTGGGACTTTTTTTAGGTGGTCTCCGAGGGCAACAACAGTTGCAACAGTAGTCATTCTGCTTCTTCTTCTTCATCTTCTTCTTCCAGATCATCTGATCTTCTTGATCTGCGCATAAACGTATATCTTCTTCATCAATTCATCAATCATCACTCAATCACTCATCATCTATCAATCATTTATAAATTCTTAAAATCTTAAAGGGGTTGGGGGGTTGTGGGGGTGAGGGGGGCTGCTCGTGGCGGGTGTTTCTTTCTTATCATTTGCTTACTGCTCACTTACATCCACATTGAGCTTGGGCGTTGAGGTCAATGTGGGCGCATCGTGTGGCATCATCATCATCATGGGGCTGGTGGGCGTGGATGTGGGCGAGCGTTGCAATTCAGCTTCCGATTCATACAGCTGCTGATGGTGCTGCTCCTGCTCATGCTCTTGATCCGCCTCCTGCTCATCCTCGCTGTCGGACAGTGGCTCTATTTTGGGCTCAACTACAACCAGCTCGGACTCGGGATCGGGCGAAGGCATCGGCTCGTCGATGTCCATGGAGGCCGCCTGCTTGGCTGCCTCACTGACATCGCTTGCCTCCGCATCGCTGCCATCCGTTGTTGTTGTCGCTGTGGTTGTTGTTGTTGCTGTTGTATTGGCCGTGGTATCCATGGCCTCAGCTGCCTCTGCTGCCTCAGCTGCCTCCGCTGCTTCAGCTGCCGCCGCCTGCTGCTGCTGCTGTTCACGTTGCTCCTGTTCAGCGGCCATTGCCGCCTTAATTTGCAACGCCAGCTCCTGCTGCACCTGCTGCCGATGATGCTGCTGATGCTCAAAACTGAGCAGTGCCGCCGCCGCTGCCGCCGCCGCCAATGATTCCGTTGATGTCTCACCGCCCGATGATCCAACGCCCCCTCCAATTTGCTGTTGATGATGATGATGATGATGATCTCCCCCTGTCACTGCCTCAGCGGATGCCATCGCATCCCGCCGCTGCATACACTTCTCCAATGCCATTTTGAGTGATTTACGTTTACGCTGCTTTGCCGCCTCCTTTTGGGCGCTCATGACTACTGCTGCCGCTGCCGTTGCGGCCGCTTCCTATGGTGAATGATTGGCGGCTGCCGCTGCCGCCGCCGCTGCTGCCACATGCGCCGGCGCAATTGTCGCACCAGCAGCCAAGCCAATCTCCTGCTTGTGCTCCCGGGCAATGTGCCGGCGCACCGTGTTGTTGCGCGTGAATGTCCGCTCGCAGAAGGGGCAGGGCACACGGATGCCCTGATGCCGCTGCCGGATGTGGGCGCGCAGGTTCGTCTCATAGCCGTACAGACGATCGCAGTACAAACACTTCAATTTCTTGCCATCGGCTGTGTTCACACTGTTCTTGTTGTTCATCTTGGTGGCATTCCACACGTTCAACATATCAGCCGGTGCTATCGATGCTGCCAAATTGCCAGAGAGCGAACCATCCGCATTCTTCAGGTTCTCCAGCAGCGCATTCGGTGTCGTCGAGGATGTGTTCGAATTTGGCTCGAATTTCGGCGGTGTAAAGCTGGAATTCTCCAATTTCACACGCAAATCTTCAGCGCCATTCTGAGAGAGGAGAAGGATTATTGTTTATAGTAATTCTTTATGGTAATCCTTATTTTACATACATCAGTTGACTCATCCATCAGTTCGCGTTCGTCATCATTAGCCTCATTGGCACTGCCATTATTTCGCTCCGATTTCACAATGCGATCCAAACTGGGCGCATTCCCATTGCCGGCGGTGGTGCTCGGACTGTGGTTCTCATAGCGGCTGCAAATTGTTTGAGATTATTAATAAAATAAAATATACTTTTTTTAAACTTAAAATTAAGAATGAAAATCAAAGCAAATCTTTAAATTACATTTTAATAAATAAATCAAAAATTAAACCATGATTTAAATACCTATTTTTTTTTTTAATTTATAGTTTCTAAAAGTTCTTTCAAGCAATTTTTTTTTCAGTATTTATCTTGAAGATTTTAGCAATGACTTTGTTTTTGAATATCTGATGAGTTTCAACAGATATTTATCTGATCCATCCCTTCATCCCACTCCCCATCTAATTATAATATTAAATCTTACCTGGACTGCGGTGAGGCACGTTCAGAGTGCATTGTGTCTGCCTCTGTGGGCGCCGTTGAGGAGGCGCTGGACGAGGGCCGATGGTAGGGTGGCTTATTGATGGGGCTGGGACACTCCGAGGAGTTCTTGGAGCCATCGCGCAGTACGCTGCCACGCAGCTCCTGTTCGGCGAATGGACTGCGCAGGGCGCGCTTGCGCAACGGCTCGTTGAAGGACATGGGACGGTGGTACATTGGCGGCACATAGCCAGACATGGCGCCCAGCGATGTGGAGCTGCTCGGATGCATCAGTGAGTCGCATTCCTGCTTCAGGCTGCCCGTGGAGCCGCCCAAATGCATTGCGACGCCAGCGCCGCTGCCCAAACTGATGGGTCCATTGTTGCCAATGCCAACATTATTGCCGCCACCAACGCCAGCTGCAGAGCCTGTGCTCATTGGACCGACACTCGACGCGGAGCCGCTAATGATGTTGCCACCAGCGCTGCTGCAACGATCCAGCGCACCAGCACTGGCCGCCAGAGCGCTCAAGCCGCTGGCCGCAACACTTGCCGCCGCAGCCATGCCACCAGCTGCAGCCATGCCGGTGAGTGCGCCCGCCAGGCTCAGACCATTGCCGGCAATGGCGCCGCTATTAGCGCCACCCAAACCGATGCCGATGCCGCTGTTATTGTTGTTGCCGCTGCCGCTTAAACTGTTGCGCATGTTGCGCCGCCCAGTGGGTGAATCGAGCGGGGAGCAATCTCCGCCCATGTGTTGCTGCTGCGCCTGCTGTGCGGCCAAACGGCCCGTCTCTGTTGACAGACCCTTGACCTGATCAAAAAGAAAATTATGAGTCACAAATTATGTCTTCAAGTGTCTGTCATGCCGCAGCTCACCTGTAGACTCTCGGCTGATTTGAGAAAACTGTTGAGCGCCTCCTGGGAGACATGGACTTCGCCCTTATACATAAACTCCAGCAGCGCGGCCATGTTATCCGGCGTGGTCGCCTCCAATATGATGACGCACTGGCCATTTGTCGGCGTGTTCTCAAACAGATCGGCAAACTTTTTCGAACAGGCGGCCAATATTAATTTGTGTGCTCGGAAAACGGCGCCTAAAATGGAAAAAAATAATTTGAATATTGTTAAATTTGCGCAGGTAAAAAAAGCTATTTATATTTATATTATGCAACAATAAACTATATAAAAATTAAATACATATTAATTCTAATACAACTGTTGCAATTTAAAGACAGTTTAAATTATATTTAATATAAATTGATAAAAGTTTGCCCCAAAAACCCGTTTTAATAGCGCACATTGTGGCGCAATGCGAATAGTAAAGAAATTAAAGCATACTTTCTGGCGCTGGGCTATAAAATGCAGCCAACAGGTGGCGCCGCAAGCATAAAACGCTTAGAGACCTTGAACCCATAAAAATCATGTCACACACACACAAACACACACACAGCCACTTATATATACAAATATATATATAGAAAAATAAGCATAGATATCAGGCACACAAAAGCATAATAAAAGTCGAGCAAGGAAATGATTTTCGTGCTCTTGAATCTACACACACACACACGCACACATTGTCTGTGTGTGTGTGTGTGTGTGTCTGAGTTATTATTCAACATCAACGTCTTGGCCGACATCTTTTTCACTGCTCTTGCTCCTCCACTGTGTGTGTGTGTGTGTACCTGTGACATAGAAAACCAGCTGCTGCCTCTGCTGCTGCTGTGGCATATACGCAATATCCCTTCTGCTACCATCCCCACCCACCCCACCCCCGTCGACAGTATAAGTATATTTTTATGTGTTTTCTTGACTAGTCGCTGGCTGCCTTTTGTTATATACCACATTTATCTGTGAACGGTGAGAGGGGGGGATGCGGTGTGTTTTTGGGTCTCGACTTTTCTGCGCTTGGAATTTTTCACGCTTTTACTTTTTTTGGCAAGCAATGGCTAAGACCAGTGGAGTGGGGGTTGGGGTGGCTGATTGCTCTAAGTTTATGGGGCACTTGTTGTGCTTGTGTCGCGCGCTACTCAACTCAAATTGAAACGGTAAATGCGCACTGGCTACATTCCGAAGGATGTTCAATTCCAGCTCGATTTATTTATACCTCATTTCAAGGTTTTCAGTCGACTGCAAATATGTAAGTTGGCCAGTTTTTTAATCTAATCGAATTGCAGCTTTAGAGAATATTTTTGGCAGAAATATGTGTCAATTTCTATATAGGCTGATAAGCATTTCTTATCAGTCGATTCTTAGAAAGTGATAGAGGGCTCACCCTATAGCAATAAAGTCAGACATCATCTATATGATTTTTATTTTAATTATGCAATCAAACTAACGAATTTTTCTCAGTCATCTACAGTCGATAGTTAAACATTTTTTAATAAATAACCTATTTTTGCATATAAATTATAGAATTGCTCAGTTTTTAGCATAAGAATTTTTTTATGCATTTTATTATTATTCACATTTTGTTTTTTATACACTCATTAAGTAATTTAATGCAGGGTATAAAAATGCACGGCTCTTGTATAATCGAAATGCCTGCGCAGCAATTAAAATGATTAGAATTTGTATTTCGTTTTATTTTGTTTTATTGTTTTTAGCAGTCTTTGTTTTTTTTGCTAATTTTCTAACACTTGATATAACAGAAATTAGGTCACAAGCGCAAAGGAATTATAAACCCAAAACATATGCTGATTTCAACAATTATTCGCTGATAAACAAATAAAAAATGGGTGTGGAAAAAGAAATGGAAAAATAACAACAAATGCCAAATTATTTGGCTGGCGTTGTTTACGTTCTGCCTCGCAGCGTATTATATATATATTATATATATATATATATATATATATATATACATAAATATATATATGAAACAAACAACTAGCTGAACTATTCAAAATATGTTTTGATTTCGGGTGCACTTTAAAAATCCCTCTTACAATGACAATAGTTGAAAGCTGTTTTTTGTTTACCTACAATTTTTAGCTATAATCTTATCGTCTCTCATTGCTGATGATTCATTTATATGTCTTTTATTCACTGTTCTCAAGTGCAAAATAGTGCGGCGCCATTACCTGATTCTGGAAGTGATTAAAAAGTCAAGGTTTGTCTGAAGAGATAGGCTGAAGGCCTTTTCAAGTGTTGATATCAATAGTTAGATGAGAATTTCAGTTCCCAATATTGCTTTAAATTTTGTATAAAAACTTTAAAAATTTGGTTTGTTTTTTTTTGGCAACTCCAGAAGGCTTAGCCAATGTCTGCATCCATTAGTACTTGTTAATGACTGCGTTGCCAACAACCCCCGTAAAAAAGCCCTATTACAGAATGGCCCAAGGCCAAGCAAATGTTCATTTCGTAAAAATGCTCATTTCTCAAGTGCTGAAAATGCCCGGAACCAATGTAACCCCATCTGCCGATAAGAGGAGTGGAAAAAACCAAAGCAGAGTACACATGAATATTAAAAAACAATCGAAAACATACGTTATTTGCTTTTGTTCGAAGGACTGGCAAATATTTAATGCTTCATTTCGAAAATGTCCGAAAAAAGGAAGAAGAAGATAGAAATGGTAAATCAAACAAAACATGGATATGAATACGTTAGAATATGTGATATTTTAAAGCGAAAAATATTAAAAACCACAATTAAAAGCGGCACTCAAAAAAACAACAGACAAAAATAAACAATTTTTTGGAATTGTTGTTTTTTTTTTTTTTGTTTGGGGGGAGCATTTCAAAATTTTAATCAAAAGTAGTAGCACTTCGATTGATATGGATGACAACGGCAGCTAGGCAAAAGGGTTTTAGAGTATGTAATTTTTTTTTCTGCTTTTTTTGGATTGTCCAGGATTTGTGGAAACCCTGGCGAGGCACAGGACGTCTGGCCACAGACTGAGTCTCTATAATATAGGGAAAGGTAAAGGTATAATCCCACCGACAAAAATATGCACGACTACGTCAACAAACAGACAGACAGACAGACAGACAGACATGTAAAGCGTACAATTGCTGGTTGCTTTTTTAATAACTGTAAATATGCGCAGGATACGCACACACGGCGTATACACAATTAAAAAATAAAAATAAAGTCTGCCAACTTAAAGCAAAGTTTTTAGTGCGCAACAATTTGCACATTAAACAATAAGCACACCCAAATTGGTCTAAGTAAATATATATATATATATATATATATATATGTACTTACATTAATGGATGCCCAAGATGCTGACTCACGTACATATTTAAGCCCAAATCAAAAGGCGCGCATAAAAAGGCCGAGATAGATCCCAAAAATGAAAATGAGTCGGCAAAGCGGCAAAAATAAATTACTGACCTTACACAATAAGCAGCGGCTTCTGATTTTACTTGGCAAATATAGACCTATACATAACCCATATATACAAAATAAATATATAGAAATATATATATATATGTATTTGTATGTATGTATTTGAGCTAAATGCCAACGAGAGTTCGTCCGCATTTATATTCATTTAATAAGCCGCCATAAAACTGTAGTAAAATGCTGTAAATGAAATAGTAACATAAACACACACACACACACACACCTACACCCACATATATACCGCAACAGACAGCGAGACGGCCCATAAAAAGGAGCCGCGTCTTTGGCCAACACGACTCCCCCGCAACCCGTAACCCGCTCCACGTTTTATTTCAAGCTCCGCAAGGAAAAATCAATGGGCGCTTGGAGGAAAAAATGTTGCCGGTAGCCATTTGGCTTTTATGCCACTTTGGCGGCTTATTAGCCAAATAGAAAACAAAACAAAAGATAAATAAGAAAGAATCTGAACTGAACTGAATTTATGTGCTTTTTGTCCGATTGTCTGTTTATGTTTTTGGTCTGTCCACCTCTCCGTCTGTCCACCCATCAGAATGTCTGGCATTGCGTGTTTATTACAGAAGCACAAAGTCGATTTATCGATTGTTAGCCATGCTAAGTGCGTCTAACTTATGTCTAAAAACCAGGTAATGTCTTCTTAGCCTTCTCCACACATTAGCTAAGTATCAATACGACAGGGAATTGAAATAAAAGTGGAATTCATAGAATAAAGAACTGATTTTTATATATGCTTTCAACTTTTGGGGCGTACAAAGAAATTGATAGATATATTGACAGAATTTTATATTGATATATTGATTGAATTTATAATTATATCCAAATTGTGTAACTTTTTAAGCAGTAAATAACGCCTAAGAAATATATTTTTACAAGCCTCCGAGTATTAAAATTAAAATAATAAAACCAAAACTGATATCTCAATTAAAATTATGCGATTGTTGGATTTCTTTAGAACTAATTAATAATTAAATTTCTGTGCCATAAAATAGTTACTTAAGCAATCGTAGTTTTAATATATTATTATTTATATTTATATAAAATAAACAAGAATAATAAATTTCGCGATTTATGTGAAATTCACTTAAAGTTTCCAATAATGAATGAATTTAATATAGCTAATCAGCTGAATATATATTTTCATTTTTCATTTAAAACTTAAGCAAGGCAGTTCACATTGCATTTAATGTCAAAACAAAAATATTCAATAAATTAATATGTCAATGCTGAATTCTTATTTTATGATAAAAATGTAAAGATTGTTGCACTTACCATCGCAGGATAATGTGACATCGGCTAACAGATCTGATTTGAACAGATTGGAGAACGTTATTGCCAAGTTGGACGAGTAACTGTTCCATTTGAGGCAAAACTGCTGTTGTGGATCCATTTTGTTGCTTGTACTTCTTTATCTTTTTGTGTTTCTTGATTTATTTGTTGTTGTTGTTGTTGTGCGGCGCTCGCTCGTTGGTTGGTCAATGGATCGGGCCAGGGCCAATGAAAGCAGTGGCTGCTGCTGTCCACAATTTGCAGACCGTTCGATTTGTTGTTGTTGTTGTTGTTGTATTGCGTGAATTGTTTGTAGTTAATTTTAACTTTGTTTCTAATGTTGCCAAAATGGAATTTCGTCGAATTGTTTAGCCGGCTTTGCATAAAAGCAATTTGGCCGCTATTAATTCTTAGCCAAAGGGAATTTTGCAATTGTTTCTTGCGTTTGTTGTCGAGCGTTGACAATGCCTTGCGCATGCAATTATTTATTTTTATTATTTTAATTTTTTATTTTTATTGTAGTTGCAATTTGTTTTGTTTGATTTATTTAGCTGCAACGTCGAAATTTATTTGTTTGTTTTGGTTTTGCTTGGTTTACAGAGAGCGAGAGAGCAGTTGAATTTTAGGACGCGCACTCCGAACACGACAAATGCTGCAACGAGAATGACGAAAGAGAATTTTTTTTTTTTATTTTGATTTATTTAAGATGATGCGTTGTTGACAAAACTCAATTGTCGACAAATTCAGCGCCTGCTTAGCTTTGCACTTTCTCAGCTTTATCATTCCGAATGTAAAATGCAACAACAACAAAAACACATAAAGCTCATAACAGAAATAAAGCTCGCTCTCACACAGCCTCCTAGGCACACACACGCACACGCACACACACACACACATGCGAACTCTCTCGCTCAGTCGGTCCTCGTGATTCGTCAAGTTCTGAGAAAAAGTTTAGAAGCCTCAAATTTCAAAGTCGCAAGGCAAAATCGAACGAAATGCATTTGTATGCGTAATTCTATATATATTGAAGAAGGCGATGACTACGACTGCGACTGCGACTGCGACTGCAGCGGTATTTCCGTTGGCCAGAAAGGCCAGCAGCCAGCAGCGAGCAGCCAATTTATTAGAAATTAATCGAGCATTTAGAGTGGAGCACCCCAAAAAGATATACGATTTAATTCCTGGAATTAGACGCGCTCAAAAATGCCGCCGCCAAGCGATGCAACCAAAACTTTTTCCCTTTTCTTTTTGCAGGCTTTTTTTCTTTCAACTTTTTTCTTTGCTGCGCCTTTGCTGAAGTTCTCGTCTACGGTTTCCCTCCTTTGCGTGTCTTAAAACCTTGGACGCTGGCCAAACTCAGCTCAATTCCTGGAAACTGCAGGTGACGGATACTATAGAAGTCAATGAGGATGTTGCCGCTGTTGCGGCTGCGCGTTGCATGGGATGCGCTTTTTTTCCTCGAATTTGTTTAATCGTTAGAAAAATGCGACCGCGCCACTTTTTTCCTTTTTTTTCTGCTTGTTTTCTGCTCACTTTTGACTGTGTCTGCCTGCACCCAAAAACTCTGCAACGTTCAGGCTCGCCCCACTTCGCTCCGCTTGCTGCGCTGTTATGTGGAAACAACAGTCAGAACCTTCTTCGCCTTCAGGCCATATTGCCCTGTATTTGTGTGTGTGTGTGTTTGTTTCAAAATCAACGGTTTCGGTTGCCTTGCTGAATGATTTGGCCCCAAAAAGATATCGGTAAAAAGCTATTAACAAATTCCTGGGAAGTTTGCAGTTGCGTTCTTCACTTCTTTCTTAGGTTTTGTTAACTGAAGCAGCAGCAGCAACAGCAGCAGCGTCAATTTGGCTCGAATGCTAGCGGATATTTATGTGAGTGAGTGTTTCGGCCACAACAGAAATTGGCCAAGGTTTGGACTTGCCGAATTGGGCATTTGACAGCTGTTGGACGAGTGTTATAAATTTATTTATGCTTGTTAAATAGGCTAGATTAATCGATGTATTATAGAAATATTACTCCTAAATATGAATATAAACTGTTGCTATTACTGATCTAAATAAATCCGCTCAACACCTTCAGAGACTGAATGCTAAAAAATGATCTTATTTAATTTTCTAATACGTTTTTAAATATTTTTTACTGCGTTTCAATTTGCACTTTTAATTCAGAATAAGCACTTTTCCATAAAGCTAATGCGCATTGGCAGGCACTTTACAGCTCAAAAGCATATCCTCAAAAATTCCTATGTAAGACTTTGCAATCGACTGTACTTCTTGACGAGCAAAAAACAAAAAAAAAATTCAAAATTTACGCAGCTGCATATGAAGTGTTTTTTTTTTTTTTTACTTCAATTACACAAGAAACAACAATGCGATAAAGAAAAAAATAGAGCAAATTCCATAGGATCAGTGAGTGCTGCTTTTGATTCTGTTTAGCTTTCAATTCTCAGCTCAGTGGTTTGCCAACCAAATGACGACACCTGAAGGCAGTTGGGAATATTTTTTTTTTCACCTTTATCGAGTCGAAGACAAAATAGCTCTCAGGTATCTGTTGAGCTATCTGCTTTTGAGACCATGTGCGAAACGTACAAGCGAAATAACAACGCGTAAATCCTTTTCACACAACACAACACACATACACACACACACAAACACACAATGTGTGTTCCTGGAAGACGCACACACAAAGAAGCTGAGCAGCTTTTTTCTCGCATTATTTTATTTGAATTATTTGAATTGTTGTTGTTGTTGTTGTTGTCTTCTGGCTTCTGACTGGAACAGGAAGGGATTCGCATTGCGTTTTGGGGGTTGTTCTCTCCTGACAAAACGCACTTTTCTAATAACAATGAAATCGTAATAAATATTCAAAACAAATTCAAATTACGCAATAGCCGCTAAAATCAAAAGAGGAAGAAAAAAACCAATACAATAAACAACGCTGCAAAATGCAATATACAAATTAATAGTTAAAAAAAACACGTCAATTTTATCTATAAATAAAATATAAAATTTAATTGCTATATTTTTCTGGTATTTCAACTAATTGACCTTGTGCTCTACTTTGATATGGCCATAAGAATATAAATAGAAATAAATGAATCACAAAATTCATTTCCAAAAGTTGCACTCCGTAAATTGAAGCCAGTTTTTTTTATTGGATTTGCTTTTTTTAATATTTTATTTTTTTTTATTGTGTTCTTGTATTCCTTCTCTCTTCTGCTTCCTCTCTTTCCACATTTGTTTTTATTGCCATATTCGCTTGTTTATTCAAAATTATGACACACTTTATTAGGAAAAACCAGATTTTGGGAATATTTATGTGTTATTTTTCTCTCATTCTGCTGATTCTTCAACTTGTCAATAAAGTGCAATTTCTAGTGTTTTTCGGTGATTTTGTTTGGTTTCTTATTTGAATACAAGTTTTTAATTTGTGCAGCATCGAATATCTTTCCGGTAATATTGCGTAATAATTTTATTCTTCTGCTCGTCAAACAAATTTTTACCATTTATTTAAAGTAAGAAAACTATAACTTTTTCCTGGGATTTTACTAAGGAATTTGAACTAACTATGAGAAATCAGAAAAAAATAAACTCTGGTAAAAAATATTATGTTAAGTTTTATTAATTTTTTTCTCTGTATTTTAATAATGTCAAACTATAACTAAACTTATCTGAAGCTAAACATAAACAGTAAATTATAATTTTCAACTTGCTAAGAATCAGTACAAGTATTTTAGGCCTGGCTGTGGAACAAGCCTCCCAAGAAGTGGGTGTGTCAAAGAAAAGGGGGACTGATTGGCAACCAGGTAGCATCTGTCAGTGGCAATGGTCCACATCCAAAAGCAAGATGTGGCACAGGAAGTGCTGCACTTGACAAGTCGCAAATTGTAAAGGTCATGTGGGGGGTGTGGCATGTAAGCATATATATTACACATGTTCGCATAATGTTGCAGTTATGCCACAAGCAGTAGCAGTTGCAGTCGCAGTCGCAGTTACCGCACTTTTGTGTGCTCAAAAATAAGTTAAGAAAATCGCAAAAATATTGCCCAAAAATAAATGTTGCATAGCTAGACTTACCGCAGTGCTTTGTGGCGCCCCATGGTGCACACATCAAAGCCTAGTGTATATCGAAGCTGTGTGGCATATTGCATAAAACGAGGCACGCATTATGGATTATCAGAGAGAGAGAGAGAGGTGCGGAGGCGTGCAAACTCTGAGTTATGACATGCCTCCAAAATCGCAGTGGGTGTGCGTTCAAAAAAATGGGTGTGTATCACCGAATACCGTTAGATATCATAACCTAGAAATTGGTGTTCAAGTGTGTGCGGTAACAATTGAGTAATTCAAGTTAGCTGCAATTGACAGGCATGCGAAATTCACATTCCTTCTGCATGTGGCAACGACATCTGTCAGCCAGGCTGATGACAACATTTTGACATAACAGTTTAAATGTCAGAGTTGAATTATATTTTGAAATTTAGCTGCATTCTTACTCATTAATATTCAATTATGTTTCTGTTCTGTTTATTTTATAAAATAAAGACTTTTGCCGTTTATAAAAGGAACATATTAAATTAAATAAGATATTCTAGCTGAAATTTAATTAATAGTTTTTGGTGTATTTTTTTCATACAAATTTTATAGTTTTTCTTCATTAATTCTGAACAACACAAAGTGTATTTTATCTAAGTAAAGTTCAGTCACTAGTTAACTCTCTGCATTCTGTCAAAATCCAACTTGATTAATTAGTTATGCAACGTGTTGCAGCTCAAAGAATGATGATGGAAATGCAAGTGACTGATAAAAAAAATGAGGCAACATTAAAACGCAGTCCAGAACAGATGACAGTTATGCGTTTACGCAACGTTGCACACAACAAGAAAAAAATTTAAAAAAAAATAATAAGAGAAAACAATGTAGAAATAAGCTAAAAAAAAAACATTGTGTGTTAATTTACGCGTATCTTCAAGATACGCTTCCCTTGTCACAATTATAAATTGTAATTGTAATTGTAATTGTAATTGTGATTGTTGCAGTTGTTGTTTATTGTTTTGATATTATATAAACAAGAATCTGAGCGTAAACCAATTAATTGCTTAGAGAACAGCATAATTAGTATGGGAACAAACATTTTCTGTGCACTTACTAAATCGGAATGGAAACAGTTAATTCTTCTATTGTGGGAAAGCAATACACTGCAATAAATAATGTCTGGCAATGCATAGTTACCTGCAAGAAAAAGATTGAAAGGAAATAATTAGAATTAATAATAGAGTAAATAGAAAACTAGAGTAAATAGTACTAATTATAATAGCAAATAGTATTTAAGATGCATGAATTTACTTAAAAATAATATTTGATTTAATTTAATGGTTTTCAATCTAAACTTGTTGTTCTATGAAAATATCAATGGATTTCTTGGACCAATAAGCGATCTAGGCGAAAACTCTAGTTTCTTTTATTTTTTTTTCTATTAAAAAAAAATATTAAAATAGCTTTATTTTCAGAATTAAGTTCAAAATTTGGAAGTTCTCTGCTCTACCTAAAATTAACTTTGCTAACAGCCTATTATATTGTGGCCAATATCTAAAATTTACCCACAAACTTTAATAGGGGGTTTCCATTACCGTTGCATGCCCCAAACCCCATGTTTATACATACATATATCAAGAACGCGACTCGACAAACGTCAAGTGGCAAAAAACTGTCAGTTCTGGCGACAAATTCTCCACGTGTTGTCGCCGTGTTGTGTTGTATGTTGTGTGTTGGGCTGTGTGTTGGGTTGTGTTGTGTGCATTGCTCAAACCCAATTAAAAATGTCAAAAAATGGAAATACCTGTAGGTAGTTAGCAGTTAGCGCACGCAGTAAATATTCATCACGCCAAACCAAAGCGAAAGGTAGCTCCACTCCCACTCCCCCCTAGGATTTCCCTGAGTAGGAATACGAAGCCAACTCGAACTCGAACCCCTTTTGATGCCACGCATTTGGAGCGCGTCACACAGTTTAACTTTTCATTTCGCGGCTGAGCTGTACCGGAGTGGAGCACGGAGCACGGAGCATGGACACAGGCTCGTCAAATCGAATAAGAGGGGGGATGAGCTGGTGAGGGGGGTGTATGTGGGGCGTCTGCTGTTGCTGCTTATCAGCATGAGACGCACACATGTCAGTAGACAGCCGCCATGGAATGCATTGTGGACCGAGAAAACAATTGCGTTTGTATGTTTTCCACTTTTCGTGCCTCGTCAGCAAAATTAAAAAATAGATACGCAAACGGGTTGGTTTGCCTGGCATTGAGCAATTTAAGAGAGGGGGGGGGGACGTGCGGGGGGCTGAGCACAACTTCTATAAAAGAAACACAAATACACACACAGACGCTGATGCTGATGCGGCTCAGTGGACTGCAGGCTTCCTGCCACCGACTCGTTTACATTCATTCTGCGAATTCAAATGTCACACAAGGATCGAAAGGTACGCATGGCCAGTTTGGCAGCCCCACTGACCCCCCCGCCCCCTTCTATGTAGTTTGTGTGCGTTGGTTTATTGCAAAAATACACAGGGGCACAGCCAACGAGCCAGGAGCTGGCCAGAAGCTGCTGATGGCCAGAACAGAGCACAGCAAACAGCAGCTGCTTTTCCCATTTCATTTTTCTTCCTTTTTTTGTTTTTTTTTTTGTTTTTGGCCAGCGTCACAAATCTAATAGAAGTAACAGGGCAGGGCAGGGCTCGTCGTGACTAGACTTGCCATGTCCTGGCCACGTATTGAACAAATGCCTAAAAATGTCACTGTGCCCCGCACGATAACTACTGTGAATTGTGGGCGTGTGCTGCCAGCCAGCCAGCCAACAACACATCAGACGAAGGACACACAGGACACACGGCAACATTTTTCGATTTTGTTTTTGTTTCAATGAGTCTGGCGCGTGTGTGTATGTGTGTGTGTTTGTGTGTGTGTATTTTTATTGTATATATCATTGATGAATACGCCGATAACAAATCTCAATCAAATGTCAAAAAGGTAACAGGCACAGCAGACAGCAGGCAGCGAGGACGTTGGCCACGTTATTTGCGTTACATGCGGTAATGTTGCAATTTTCACGCAGTCCACGGGTCGTATGCGCAATTGTTTCTCCTGTCAATGCGACAGGTGTGCGTATATGTCTCGCTCTCTGTGTGTGTGTGTGTGTGTGTCTCTCCCTAACTTTGCTGCAGCCACTGACAGCTGAAATTGTCTTTACAATTTTGCAAACTGTCAAAAAGTTTAGCTGCTAAAATGCATTTTTATTCCCCTCGCTTGCTAATTTCTTATGCAAGCGCAAAGTGTCAACTGTGTAAAAGGGTTGACTAACAACAGCTAATTGAAATGGTGGAATGTGGCACAGAGTGAGACAGAGAATATTTCTCTGTTGTGTTTGCAACTTTACCCTCTGTCATTGTTTATCCTATAATCTAGTTCTTAATTGAAGTCTTCTTCTGTTAGTTAATTATAATTTATTATTTTTTCTTAGCAAGCAAATTATGGATAATTATTCAAATACAAATTTAATGAGTTAAAAATTATAATTTATATTTTTTATGCAATCTTATATGTATTTTAATAATTTAATTTGTATTATAATATTTGTTTTAAATTTTTAAGTTGATGGAATTGATTCAGTTTCATTTTAAATTCACTTTAAAAATAAACCCCACTTTGACCCAGGCTTTCAAGCACTCAGCTAGCCTCAATAGCATTGCTTTCCGTATACCCTGCCTCCTCAACCCCCTTCAAGTGCCATTGAAGAGCTTAGCGCACTAATTGACAAGCAAGCAAAAATATTTACGTACTCCAAGTCCAAACATTCTAATCAATGCACTACGCGTCAAAAAGGCCAAATGCAAAAAAGAAAGCGAAAGAAACACACAAACACAAAAAAGAAGACGAAAATCAATGGACAATGTGCAGCAAGTAGGAGCGTGGAAGACAGAGAGAGAGAGAGGGGGGTAGAGAACATAGGAAAATACACGAGGCCTATCAGCAGGCTAACAGTACATGCAGTTGGCATAGAAGTGGAAGAAAAAGCAGCAGCAGCCTTTCAAACAAACAACAATCGCCTGATGCTGCTGCTGCTGCAGAAAAAGTCGAATTCATCAAAGTGACCCTCAACTTTGTCCCCCACCACTTTGCTCCCCATCTGTCTCACACTCTCTTTCTCTCCCTCTCTCTTTCTCTATTCAACTCTGTCTGTCTAACTGTCAAAATGCGTCGAAGCGAACATCATTGGATTTGTGATTGAACAAAAATTTCCATACATTGACTTTTTCTTTTGTGTGCACGCGCGGGGGTAAGGGGAGTGGTTGCTTTCATTTGTGTAGATTGGGGGGAGTTGGGGGTTTGGTTGGGTTTACTGAAATCGTTTCATTTGCAAAATGCATGCTGGAGTGATAATGCTAAGCGGACGAGGAGAGAAAAAACGTTCATTAGTACGCGGCCAGCCTACAAACGAAACAACCACACCTACTACTCACTCCCCCCCCACACACATCCCGTTTCTCCTTGCTACGCCCCTGCTTTTCAAAGAATTTATATTTACGGTATTGTAAGTTATGCAGTCGAATGATTCGCACAAATCGTCAAAATGTCCAAGGGTTAGCAACTGGACAGCCTTTTTTGGAGTGGATTTCGCTGTACGATTAAGGCTGTTATATGTCGAGTATATGTCACCTTTCTCCCTCCTTTCTTCAACCCCCTCCCCCTTAGTCCATCCATCCATCCATCCATCGCCTAGGACAATTCGATTTGGCTACAGCGTTCAATAATTGTGTAAAACGTTTTCAGTTTTACATTTCAATCTTAATTTAGTTTTTGGCATAACGTTTGCCTAGCATTCTAAAAAAAAAAAAGTATTGGCAAAGGGGTGGGGTGAAAGCCAGCTAAAGCTTAAG
Organism: Drosophila multiciliata; assembly: GCA_037043605.1. Lineage (NCBI taxonomy): Eukaryota > Metazoa > Arthropoda > Insecta > Diptera > Drosophilidae > Drosophila > Drosophila multiciliata. Next base: position 444,386 of record JBAMBF010000103.1, on the reverse strand, counting down.
CCATGTGTGGCATGAGTTACGCTGTGTGTGTCTTGCTGTGTGTGTGTGGGGGCTAAAAGGCAAATTGTTATTTTTGTTGTTTGGCATGTTGGCCAGTTGATTTTTTGGCTAATGAAGTTTGTCATTGAGCTTTATTTAATTTGCTGTTGCCACAGAAGTCCGCGGAATGGGCTCGCAATGATAAGGGATTGAATTTGAATTTAAATTGACATTTTCGATGTAAAATGAACAATGTCTGCGTACATCAAATCTATGCAGATGTCAATGCGTATGAAAACAAGCAAAAAGCGTCAAATCTATATATATATATATAATATCACTAAAATGTATATGTACATTAGGCACATTCTTAGCAGCTTTTCTAGAGAGCTTTAATAATAAGGAAGCATTTATGGTAAATAATAAAATCATATCTAAAAACAGAAACTGTGACTGTTCCTAAGTTCTTTAAATGGTTTCTCTAAATTCCTATATAAACTACCCATTCAACTTAGTCCACACCCATTAAATAACTTGATTAATACCCTAACTAGCTAATAATCCTGGTCATTCACCGACACACACACACACACACAACACACAAACCTGACAACGTTTAACCACAAGCAAGCTGCTCAAAAAGCCATTACTTTAATCGAATTTTTGTGAGTTTCAGCAAATGAGCTAACAGCAACAACAACAGCAACAACAACAACAACGACAACAGCAACAACAACACTAAAAATAACAACAGTATCAAATGCGGAAGAGGATTCAACTGCAACGCCTCCTGTGCGGGAATTTAATAAACTTCAAACAGGAATATTGGCAAATAAAAATACAAAAATAAAAATGAAAGAGGCAGTTGGAAGAGCGGCGGGGCGGGGGCATGACAAGAGGGGTGCAAAATGGCTAACAAACATGCAATTAAGTCGTTAATACTTCATCGATCTAATACACGCGGACAGCAGAAGCAGAAGGTTCTCTGGCCAAGGATTAAAGCATTAGCGCGTGCGAAGCTAAAGGCTCGACAAGTGTGAGAGAGGGAGATGTGTGGGCGGGGAGGTGCTGTTAGATAGAGATAGATCTGTGGACAAGCGGAAACGGAAGTGGAAACTGGCCAAGCAACGATTGCAGACATTTGATTAGTTTGTTTGCGATACACACTCGCACCCACACTCACACACACACCCACACTCACACACACACACACTCAAACTCGTTGTGATATGCAATTACGATATAAAAGTTAAACAAGCAAGCGATACGCGAATACGACGAATACAGGACTAAAGTCCAAAAGTATTGCTTTCTGGACGCGCTTTTCAAGCATTTGATTAAAAACGCAAACAGTCGACGAACATACTCCAAACCGATGCCAACCGATACCAACCGATGCCACCAGTGTCGTCCTGGCATTAACCAAGCGCATAAAAAATTAACAACGACGAATGTCCAAAGCAAATACAAACACAATTCATCAGTTCGCCGTTTTTCGTTTACCTGTAATAAAAATCATAACTGTTCCTGTGTGTGTGTGGGTGGCCCTTTTGGGTGGTTACTCAAAATACACAAAATACGCACATATTGAGCTAACGACCGTCACAGCAGCATCAGCAGTGGAACGAGTAGCGAGTAGCCAGTAACGAGTAGCGAGTAGTGTAAGTGCGAGTGAATACACTCAGCATAAATAGGGAGTGCTTTAAGCTTAAATCAAGTACAAAATCAGTTTCAATCTGTTCAGAAATCAAAATTAGACAACAGGCAATTAAAATCTTCATTCAAATATGTTTTTATAGCAACTTTGTATAAGTTTTTTAATTTTTATTTTAAGTATTCCAAACCAATTGAAAAATATGATCTTAAATTCTTTAACTTGATCTAGATGATCGATAATTATAAGACATCTCTTGTAAAACCTTATAGTAAATTAATGATCAAAAATGATAGTTATTTAATTGTTAAAAAAACATTTTATTTTTATCTCAAGTACAAATTATATAAATTATTATTTATAAAGATTATTCAATCCGAAGTCAAGAATTTTAAGACATATATATGCAAAATTTAAGACTGATTGAGAATGCTAGCTATTAAATTGTTAACTACAACATTTTATTTAATTTTCAAGTATAAATTTACTTAATAAAGAATAGTCGAACTTAAGTCAAGAATTTTTAGAAAAACATATCCAAAATACTTATTGAGAATGTTTGTAATTTAATTGTTAACTAGAATATCTAATTTTGATTTCAAGTATAAATTTACTTTATAAAGCTCAGTCAGAATCGAGTCTAGAATTTTTAGCTAATTTAGGTAAAATTGTGGACAGATTTAGATTTTCCTCTTAAAGTTCCATAAATTATTAAAAATGTTGAAAAAAAGAGCAGTACTTAAATTAAGCACATCACTTTTCTCTCAGTGTAACGAGCAGCTATGCTAGCCCGTATCTGTCTGTGTGCGTGTGTAAAAGGTAAAAACCAATCAAGAGCATCAATAAAAGGCACGTCAATCAGCATTATGGAGCGGGGGTGGCGGGCGGGTCAGCTCAGCTCGTAGGCTCAGACTCAGCATCAGCATCAGCCTCAGACTTAGATCAAGCACCACTTCCACCTAACAGCTACCCCACCCCAACCACTCATCCGCCCAAGCACCCGCTGTGCAGCCAGCACGAACAAAAAAAAAAAATCATATTTCCGTGTATGCGTGCGGGCTTTTGTCTAGCACTGGCTGCCCCCCACGCCTCAATCCCCTCCACCACCTTCCCGACATCTAAAATGGAACGCGGTTTTTAGTTCAGTCAAGCTGTCATATCGACGCTTTTGCATGCCAAGGATTGCCGCCTCGTGCCCCAATCTCTTGCCCCACCTACTGGAGTCTGGCCTGATGGGCACATATCATGATTTTTCAATAAATTCAACGGCCATGCGGCACTTTGCTCATTGAATTTTGAACAGCGATCTGACGAGTGACGCGACTTACACACACAAACACACATACATGTGTGCGTGTGTGTGTGAGTCAAAAACTGCTGGCGATTTGCACGGATTGTCAGCAGCACTTAAAAAATGTTGAGCACTGGCAACTGTTCAAAAGGGAAACTTAAATTTTCATGAATTTGGAGACTAGTGAGAAATTCAAAAAACATTTCCAAAAAAATTTAACACCCAGTAAAAAGTATAAATATTTATTTTCTTACAATATTTAAATTTAGTTGTTAATGAATTTTAAAGTCACATTCAGAAATGTTGCTGATTTATCAAGGCGGATATAACTTTATCAAAGCTGATATGATTTTAAATAGCATACAGAAATGCTCCGTTAGTACTAAAAAACTCAAGGTTTTTTTTTAATATTTGCTTTAGTATTTAATATAAAAACGTTGCACGATTCCGATAACATTTTAAATTTAGTTGCTTATAATCAATTTAAATGCTTAACGCATCTACATAAATTTTAATATGTTTATAAATATATATATATATATATATATATATATATATATATTTTATATATATTATTTATGTATATATGGATATTATTCAAGACCGCTTCCCATTCCTTGGTACACTCAACTAAAACAAAAGACGGCCGTTAATCAGTCGCCGGGTGGAAAAGTAATAACTCAGCGGAACCCAAAACGCATATCAGAGAGACTGGCATTGCAGCCAAGCGAATCATGTCCAGGTCCACGCAGCAATTGTGTCCTTTCGCATAAGATCCCCTTCCAATTCCAAGTCAATTTATGAAGCTCCTTCAAAGCGCACGCATTGCTGCATTAATGCGTATGGAAAACAATTTTTTTGTGGGTTTAAGGCGAAAAAAAAGTTATGAATTTTGCTGAGGGTTGTAATGCATTAGTGTGTGAGTGTGCGTGTGTGTGTGTGTTCGGTTGCTATTGAAAGGAACTCGCGATTTCAATGCATATCCTTTCACTTTTTGGTAAGCCACATTTTGGGTGTCTCAGTTGACGCAAAAAAAAATGCGGAAAAAAAATTATGAAATTGAATACAACAACAATAACAAAGTGTGTGTGTGTGTGGGTGGGTGTGTGTTTGGCAAAAGGGTTCAGACGCATGGGTGTAGCTAATGCCACACACACGCACACACACAAAAGGGGGGTGTAGCGCGGGGAAGGGTATACAAAATTCCACTCGAACTCTTTGCGTCTGATGATTTTTTTGTATTTAATCAACAGCAAATTTAAGAGTAATACGGAAAAAATCAGCTAACTCCAATTTTATTAATGAAAAAGTCAAGTGATTTGCTAAAAAGTGGGCGTGGCACACACCACACGCACAACTCGTTAGGGGTTGACACAACAAACAACGAACAAAAAAAAGGGCTACCAGAAAAAAAAAACGCTTTAAATAATGCGTGAAACTTATGAATATTTAATATGGAATATGAAATATAGAAAATATAAGTTTATTTCACGGAAGAGTCTTAAGTAAAATCAATCTACTGCAATAGATCATTTTTAACATTAATTTATTCAAACATCTTTTGTTAAGTTTATTTTTCTCTTAATTCCTTTGTCTCAACAAGTTTTTATTTACTTTGAACTTTAAACTTTGTATTATAAAATTCTATATAAAAAAGGTGTGTCTCAAAAAACCAATGATTAACTATCGTCTGAGAATTTGCATCACTAATGAAATCTATTTTAAGAACTATTTTTTATATTTTTGTGTATTTATATAAAACTCAATTTATTTAAATTTATCAACTTATCTCATAATTAAAACTTAGGCAGAGAACTTAGTTTTTTTAATTTCATTTCGACTTTTATTTCTCATTTATTTACTCAGTGAAAACTCCTATTTTTGTACACTCTGCCAAAAACCCAACTATTGCCTGACACATTTCCAATAGTGTCAGGGCCCGCACACTCATTTTTTATCCCTATGAAGAGAGAGAGAGAGATATAGAGAGAGAAAGAGAGAGAAAAAGAGAGAGAGCAGAGTTGCCGTAACGTTTCTGTGCCTACAATTTTGGGTTATTTTGGGCTATTTTGGGTCTACAAGCGAACCCAAAAAACTTCTTTTTTTTGTGGGGCTGCAACAGAAATTGTTGTGTTGCTGCCACCGCCTGTGTTCAATTGCCCAGCAGCAACTACAACAACACCAACAATAAGGCCAATATGAACATTGTTTGGATCAACTGGCAACTTTTTAATAACAACAATTTAGGCAATGCTGGCACTGACGTCATTGCCCCAACTGCTAACGCATAGACATTTTTTTGGCAACTGCGTTTTATACCCTTTTTGTGAATTAATTGCAGGATATGCAGGAAATATATAAATATATATATAAATAAATATATAAACTACCTATTCTTGATCGAACAACAGTTAATAATATAATTCTGAGCTAAAATCTACAGTTGGATTTTAAAAGTTGTAAACAATTTAAGTTTTGGGCAGCGTGTGCAAAATTCGTTTTAGTTTTCTGTGTTCCTTTTTTTGTATTTTAATGTTGTGCGTGTCACACACCAACACAGCAACACACACACACACACACGCATACACACTTATAGGCATTTTGCTGCGCCATTTAATGACATTTCTTTATATCTTTTGTTGCGTTTTTTCATTTTTCCCTTGTTGTTTTAGGCAATTGTGTAAATATAAAATGCTGCAGTTGCCCCCAAGCAAGCTGCCTCAGTCTCATACTTCATCTTCCCCGCTCTCTCTCTCTTTCTCTCTCTGTTACTTCTTCGTTTTCCTTCACTCACTTTCTTCGGTATCTTAGCAATCTCTTTCTGCGCATTCGCTGCACGTTTCACGGCCTAGCTGTAAATTATTGTGTATACGCCTCAGTGCGCCAAAAATGCGTGCGGCATGAGTAATTAGCAGCCGCAGGACGCAGCCAGTGTATACTCAGCATAAACATACATAACATACACACACCCACACACACACTCTCACACACTTTTTCATTATTTCAATAAATAATTGCCTAATTGCATTAGCCCCAAAAATTATGCTGCACTTTTGCACTTCAAAGCGCTGCCAACTCGATTCACTCCACACTTTCACTCTGCCAGCGGTGCGGGGAGGGTATGGGTAAATATTTGCCCAAAACTGGGTGACAATTTGCTGCACAAATGCGTAACTGCTTGCTGTGTCTGTGTGTGTGTGTGTGTGTGCGTGTGTATTTTTGTGTGCAACCCCCAAAAGCCAAATAAATGTTGATGCTTTTTTCGGGCTGCCCATTTCAAACATTTTGTTGCTGTCATCCCCCTGCCCGCTGGCATTTACCCCCTACCCTGGCGTGTAGCCACCCTTAAGCACAAAAGAAAATTGATTTTTCCGCAGTTATGTTCGGCTGCAGTCTGCGTTTTATGTGCGTTGCGAGAGGCCTTCGCATACAAAAACGCAATTCTCTAAGTTTCGAGAGTCCCTTTTCCCAAACATTCTCCAACTCTCCATTCTCATGCCATGTGCCATGGGCATAAATTATGTGCGTGTGCGGCTCCTCTTTGTGTGTGAATGTGTGTGTGTGTGTTGTTTGTTGTGTGTGTGTGTTGTGTGTGTGTGTGTGTTGTGTATGTGCTTTAGATTGGAGGCAGTATGCGCCTGTGCGTCGTTTGTATTGTTTTGACACTTTTGCTTGAGTTGATTTGCAGCAGGAACGGCAACTGGGATTACTTAGACAGGGTTGGGACTGTCAATTGGGGGTTGTGGGTTGGGTATTGATATGAAGACAAATGGCATCTTTAGTTTTTTGTGCTTGCACCAGCCCCAAACCCTAAATTTGTCGTGCTGTGCATAGCTGATTGTCACTTTTAGATCGTCTGCAATTTTTGGTCGGTAAATTTGATATGTCGACATACAAAATGGTTATGTGAAAAGCAGCTAAAAGTTGTTGTATAACCAGAAATTGTATGGGATACCCAAATATGTAAATTATAAGCACATAAAGTCAACTGCTTCATAATAGCTTACTTCGTGTAGCTGCTCGAAAGGGTTTTGATAGTTGAATAATTGAGAATATTTCATATTTTAACTATTAAAGCATAAAGTTGTAAAGTCTAACCTTAATTTCAGATATTATTTAGAGATTCAAGATATATTATATAGTGGATATGTAAAGGAAAAGTCAGCTAATTAAGTAAGTTGCTTCAAAGACTTAAATGTAAAGAACTAAATTAATCTAAATTTTTAACGTGACTGCAAAAAAACAACAAACAGAAATAATAAATAAAAAACTTTGTTGCCTTTAAAAATACTTCAGCGCAGCTTCAAATAAATAACTCAGATAAATTATAGGAAAATCTAGAATTGTTGCAATTTTTAATATATTAAATCACAAGAATAATTCTGAATGAGTTAATGATGAGTTCAACATAAAGGAAAATAACTTCGGAACATTGAACTCGGACACAATTAAAGCTAAATAATACACTAAAAATTTAGCTTCAAAAAATAGTCTGTCGCAAGTCCAAAAACCGTCTAAATATCCAAACAAATGTCACAATTATAAGCGATAGCTATAAAATTGTAGTTAATGCATAAAACTTTAATCAACGTTTACAAATTGCTTTCAAAATTATCGCTTAAAAAGCAATTTCAGTTTTTCAAGGCACATGCTCAACCCCAAAAAAATGACAAATGAGAAAAGCCTTGACAAATCTGACTTGGTCAACATGGAGTTTAGATCTGTGTAAGTACAACACCTATTTGGACAGAAGGCAGGGGCTGCGACATGGTGAAGAAACCGGTTTAAGGATATCAGGGGATATATCAAAGTAGCGGCTGTTTGTGGCAACTGCAATTAGTTGGGAACGGCACACGCCTGTCACATCAGCGATTTTGACAGCTTAACAGCAGTGAAAGGGAAAAGGAAATGGAAATGGAAAAAGCAACCCTTGCTCAAAAAATTGCAACAAAGATGCTGACGACGTTGCTTAATTAACTGGACCCCAGAATGAAATGTAACCGCGGTTGCAAGCGCAGTGCGCAGTGTTGCACTTCACTGATTCGGGGGTTGCTTTTGATGATGACGTTGCTGCGGCTGTTGCTGCTGCTGCTGCTGCTGTTGTTTCTGCAGCTGCAACAAAATCGACGTACGGCATTATGTAGCGATATCCACCCCTTGCAAAGGGGCGCCACTCTCGACCCTGTTGGCCTTTGGCATGTGTAGGAGCAGGAGCAGGAGCGGGAGAAGGAGAGGGTTGCAGTAGCGTGTGCAGCGAGTCGCTGGCTTCATTATCAGCGCAGCGCATTTCCAGCACGTGCCTCAAAGCAAGGACACAGGATACAGGGTACAGGGAACAGGGTACAGGGAACAGGGTACAGGGAACAGTTAACTGGCAGCAGGCTGCACTCGTTGCGTGTCCGAGATTTTTCCTCCTTTTTCCAATGCCGCTTGTATAGAGAGCCAAAGGTGGTTGCCAGGACGACGGCGCTTTCCACTCGAATTTTCTTCAAAAGAAATTGCATTTTTTTGTCCTTACTTGCTTGTTGTTGTTGTGGTTGCATGTCAAAGTGGCAGAAAGAGTGGTGGGGAAGGGGAGTGGATGAGGTGGCACTGTGTGCATTCAGCTGTTGAGCATCGGTGGTGTGGTGGTTGCTATGGGTGGGCTAACATTGTTATACTGTCCAGGATGGGGTGTTAACAAACTCGAAAGTAACATTTTTACTCGCTTTGTACAATGAAATTGCCCCGGTTTGGCATTGCTGGCATATGTTTATGATGTTATTGTCCGGGACCTGAATGCTGCGCACAGGGATGTAATTCTAACAAAATCGATAATGAGCTGCAGAAGAACATACGCTTACCAAACTTAATCTGACTGTGAGTGTTTAGTTAATTGTTATGCATTTAGTTACCTGCAATGAAAGAAAAAGAGAGATTAATTAGTAAGGCATTTTATTGTAATAATTGATTTATTACTTAAATAATTATGCAAATATCTTTGTATATCTAAATATAAAACAACGTAAATTTTTCTTCATTCCTTACTAAATCTTTGATATATTTCACATTTAACATTTACGAAAAACCACTTATCTTATTTAATTATCTACATTATTCATATGCTCACTTGTACTTTTATAACAAAGACTGACTAAAACACTGCCAGAGCAAATACGAATGCAACTCCCACACACACACTAACACAGCTTACACTGCAGCTGACCAATGGGAGAGGGCGCATGTAATGCTTATATGGCAAACAGCAACAACAACTATTTAGCGAACAGCCTTCGTGCACTAAGTAAATGCAAAAAAAGGAATAAAAACAAGCAACAAAAAGTCACAAAGCCGACGAATTAAAATTCACAGCAATGCACGAACTTAAAACGACGAAGCAAAAAGCGCATGCGAATAAATTGCAGCGAGCAGAGCAGCAACAACAACGCAGTGTGAGCCGAACAGTTGCCGAACCAACTCAACGAAACGATCATACCAATGTCGTTCTTTGTATATGTCGCTCTCATATCTCTATATCTGTCTCTGTCTCGAACTTGCAAAAAAGTGCACTCATACGAGCGCATTAGTATGCACACAAATATCAGCATTGTGCAATCTGATTGGACGGATTGAATGCGTATAAATGGCGTTTTGCTTGTTGGAATGCTAAGCCCAAAAGCATTGCGTTAGACAGGAGCCAGACACAACAACAAAACATCAATCAAAATGTGAAAGATAGCGAATAGTAATATTTTTAAATATTAAAGATACCGTATGAAGCAAAATGTTATAGCACCTGTTTGGCAGTTATACACTTTGGTATTCAGCAAACGAATATCAGTCAACAATTAGTGATTATTGCATAACAGAATAACAAAAAACACGTCAGAGCAAACAACAAAAACAAATGAGCATTTGTCTGCGTATGAGCTATATGCACACGTATATGTTTTTTATAGCCTTTATATAGATATGTATATATGTATATATTAATTCCTCTATGTTCTTTTTTTTGCGTATTATTTTTTTATATGCGCACTCGCGTGATTTCCGCAAATTTAACCTACATTTTGTATTTTGGCAAAAGCGATGAACAGCAAAAAACGAAATGTGAAAATAAAGTGCAGGCCCGGGGAAGCGGGCCGCAGAGACAGAGAGAGATATTGAAAGAGAGAGAGCGCATGTAAGCGCTTTTGAGTTGATTATTTTCCAGTTGTATAGTTCTGATTCTGCTTTGGGCGAACTTTCTATAGCATATGCAGGCGTCTATACCTGAATAAGTTATTCTCTACAAGTTTGCGAGTCGCTCTCTCCATCTGCATATGTATGTGTGTGTGTGCTATGCGCAGCTGAATTAATACACTTGTGCCAGACTGAAACTAACACACACACACACACACTGGAACAAAGCAAGTTTAAATTCTTCACGAATATGCGAAGCAAAGCAAACAAGCAGCAAAAAAAAATATATATGTATGTGCACATATACATATGCATGTATATCGGCACACACACATGTATCGGCATATCTTGTTTGTTCTAAGCTACCAACACAGGCGCACTGCGAAACAAGGTCAAATGCAGTTATTTGCTCAGTCGACGTCGGCAAATTTGGCACTGCCAAAAAAAAAAAACAAAAGATGATACATAGAAAGGCATACTCGACTGGCAAATGCCCTTTACAAGCAGTTGCAGAATTTCTACAGATCATACAAATTAACGTTGATCACTCAAAATGTGGAACGTATCTAATTTAATATAATAGCTTAAATAATTTTTTATTTCTTTTTTGTGGAGTTTAGCTGCCTTTCAACTCCTTTTTATTATTTCTGTTAATAATTTACTGCTAACAGGGTATGTAGAAATAAATAACCAAACATTTTTTACTGCCAGTTGTTGCATAGCAGCCAGCATTTATGTATGTGTGTGTGTGAGTTTGTGTGTTTAGTAACTGTTTGATTTATCTTTTCCGTTGTTGTTGTTGTTGCCGCTGCTTTTGTGCAGTTTCTGCGCCTGCTCCGCAAGCTTTCGTTGCGTTTACTTTTGCCATTATTATTATTATTATCGGCTTTTGCATTTTTCAAGGATATTCGTCGTCGTTGCGATGTGGTCTTTTATCTTCTTCTCACTCCTTTTTTCTCTCTATCTCTCTCTCTCTCTCTCTGGCACTTTGTTTGCTGAGCATGTGCGAACAGCAAACGAGAACAGCAACAGCAACGAGATCTTCGTGTTAGTTAGTCAAAGGAATTCCAGGAATTGGTCGAGCATGCAATAGGTGAGAACTGAAACTTGAAGATCTTTCTGCGCGTGGTTCTCTATTTGAATATGCATATATACACACACATATATATATATATATATATATATATGGGTGTGTGCTGAAGTGTTTGTTTGTTGAATGAATTGAATAAATGCGCTCTTTGAACAGTGTCTTCAATTAAGCAATTAATGCATATGAATTATGCAAAATTTGAATGTGGAATTTTTGACTTGACCTTCCACATAAGAAAGATTTTCATGTGCAAGCATGACTAAGCCATTTAAAAAGGCTTACGAATGTAAATAAATTAAAGTTATAGACTTAAAATTAATATTTATCTGAAGAACTTCAATTTGACTTAGCAGTCGAAATTTTAAAATACATTTCAAAAGCTCTCTTTTCATTTGGACTACTTGGAAAATGTTTATTCAATAAAAAGTGATTAAAAAAACAATAAGAGACCGATCCTTAATTAAATAATATATTTGTATAGCTTACTTTTAATCAATTCTGTAATGGACAACTAAAGTTGAGCTCCTAAACTGTTTCCGTATGATAATAATATTATTTATAAACTTAATGAAGTTTATATTAATGTTAACAAAAATCCCTGCATCTTTTTCACATGCAGTAATTTTACTCAGGATGCGAAAGTTGATTTTATTCACGAAAATTCGCTGTTGTCTGCTGCTGTCGTCATGTTGAATGCACACATTAACTAAGTTCCGACTATAAATACGGATCGGTAGAATATATATATATAAACTATATCTGAACATTTGCAGTGTATGGAACCTCTATGTACGCGCACAGAACCCGGACTCGGACTGACTCGCGCTGACAAATAAAAAATTATTTACTTTTTTGTTCGACAAACCAAAAATATAAAAAAATACAAAATAAATAAAAAAAAATAAGTAAAATAAAGGCGCATTTGTAGTGCGCTCTCTGTTGCACAAGCAACAGCTTTGGCCCTCTCGTTTGCACATACTCTTTGACTATGCACAGTGTGTGTGTGAGTGTGTGTGTGTGTGTGTGTGTGTATATTTGCTCAGATCTGCGACTGGTACAGAGCTCAACAGCAACAAAGAGCAGCAGCAGCAGCAGCATTTTGCTGTTATTCGTCATTGCTGACCTTGGTTGCAATCTTGACTGTGTTGTTTTTTGTTTGGCAAAAATATCAGTCTTGTTCTGGCCGTACTCTTTTCGCATTTCAAGTTTTATTTTTTTCCTCTTTTATTTTGCAAAATTTTTTTTGCCAAAAATTTATTATTTGCATTTTAGATATGCAAACAACTCTACAGCTGCTGATCAAACGGAAGCGCGTCAATTGCAGTTAAACACGATTTAATAATCATACGCCCCATCGTCCCAGCTAAATTATGACATTTAAATTAATTAATTTAATAATGTATAATTGCAGGAGCAGCGCTTAACAAATTTCCAAAAAAGGTTAATAAAAATTTCGTAATACAAATTAACAACAAAAATTTTCCATTCAAATGCCAAATATTAAAAAAAAATACTAATGTGTTTTATTTGTTGTTGTTATTGTTAGTTTGATATTTTTTATTTTCATCACTATTTGGGAGACAGAAAGAGAGCCACCCAGTAGCAGCTGGGCTGGGCGGCGTTTTAGACTTTGCAGCATTGCAAAAGATACGCGCAAACACACAAAAAAGTATCTCACAGATACACGCAGCAAGCGTGTAGAAGAGGGGGCAAACAGAGGCGCAACCCACCGAAAACAGAAACGCCGCAACAATAAAATACAACAACAAAAATATGGCGCAGACACGCTGCACACAAGTGTCCCAGTTCCACGAATCTTTCATTCTACGCTGCTTCCACAACGACAGCACTTCGCGAAAAATACGGCAAAGCGAGTAAGAAAAATAACACTAATACATAATAATAACAACAACAGCAACAATAACAACAGAAAAAACAAAAAAAAAAAAAATCAACAACACACAGCCGCGAAATTTCGTCGTCGGCATCCACACACAGTTATAGATATAATGGCGACTGATAGACAGCTGCAGATACATTTTGCACACTGTCGCAAAATATATACAAATTGTTTGTGCTCTTTTTATTTGCACTTTACTGCGTTGGCGTCGTGCAACTGTACATATGTATTTGTATATATAAGCACACACTTACATACATTCATCTATCGCCTATATACATTTTTTTTTTATTTATTATATCACTTAATTTATGAACTTTTGCATTTCGCACCGTATTTGTTTACTGTTTTTTTTATATTTTTGTTTTGTTGATGTTTTTCTTGTTTTTTTTTAGATTATTTGCCCTGTTATGTCATTTGACAAATTTGTTGTATTATTTTTTACTTTTATCAGTAAATCTATTTTGCGGAAGCATTCTAAAATGACTCATTGAGTTTCTTGACTTTCTTGGCAATGTAAAAGTTAGTAAAATTTTTAAACTGTAAAAGATTATCTTCGGATTTTAAACATAAAATTGTTGAAATTTGAATTCCACTAAATGATTTGTTTAAAAAAAAACTTTTTCTGAGCCGATTAAATGCAAAAATCGCATTAAAAGCTGAGCAGATTTAAGCTACAGTTTTATTATGTAGTTTTGAGTAAATTATATACAGTTAAACCTCATTTAGCACATTGTTTTAGGAGATTGCTGATTGGTTGAATTTATATGCAATTTTAAATTTGTATATATATATTTACATACATATATATTTAGTGTATGGCAGTCGAGCATTTGCAGAGTTAAGCGCATTTATATATATATTTTATTTTATTTAGCGATTATCTCATTAAAATACATTATGTATGCATTCAAATTTTACCCCTTTTGCGCAGTGAATACAAAAACAAAGAGCACAACAACACCCGCTACCCCTAAACGACAGGCCCCACTTGCAGTCTGACAACCCGACTGACATTTAACAAAACAAATTCATTTTCGGGTTTCTTTTTGTTGTTGCTGCAGTTTTTTGTTGTTGTTGTGTGTCTGGCGCAATTTCAAAGTCACAATTGGAAGACTTTGAGCTGATGACATTCAGCGCAAAGCACAAAGCACACAAATAGTCGGCACATGCAGGGGGCAGAGGGGCAATTGTGAGAAGCACACACACACACGTAAATACACACACACAAAATGAAATCAAATTAATTGCAAATTTGCTGTTGCAAAAAATGCGGGTTTTTGTATAATTTTTGTTTTTTTTTTTTTTGTATTTCCCATTTTATTTATTATTCATTGCATTGCAAACTGCGCAGTGCACTTGAATTTTAACAAAATATTTTATTATTTTTGTTATATATATATACATATATATGTAATAAACAATAGCATTTCTTTGACATTTCTATGCCTTATTGAGAGCAAATAAAATACATCATTAAGGCGCTCATCAACATTAACATCATCATTATCATTATCATCTGACACAACGGATTGCCGTTAAATGTATTACCAACAACAACAACAATAACAACATTAGCAGACAAGACGACCTCAATGTCGACGTCGACGTCGTCGCTTCCCCCAACGTTGACTTCGATGCCTTCGTTTCAAGTTCAAGTTCAAGATAAATTTTATTTTATTTTATTTCAGCTGCCTTTTTTTTCCTTTTCTTTTTACGCTGCTTTTTTACATGCCCGCACAGCAACGCAGATACTTTGTCTAAGTGTGTATGTGTGTGTGTGTGTGTGTATCTGTGTCTTGTTGCTGCTTTATATGCATAAATATTTTCATTCATACAGCCAAAGCCAGCCCGCTGAATGAAGTGGCAGCTTTGCTGCTGCTTAAACGATTTTCTTTTCAGCTGTGCTCCCAAAACGTTTATTTTTTTCTTTCTTTCTTTTCACATCACATAATGATGCAAGAAAAGAAATTATAACCGATTTATATGAGTCACAGTTATGGGCAGAGATTTGGTATTTACATAAAAAACGGTCCAATTTGAGCTTCATTTTATAATAATACATATTACATTACATGACAAATGTCAAGTTTTGGTTAAGTAAATGTAAACAATGACAAAATTGTGTTCACACACAATTTGTGTATAATTTTAAAAGTAACCAAAAAAAATTTTGAGCAAGTTACGATTGAATCCAACACAAATTATAAATTTAAGTAATAAATTCTTTGTCTAATTTGAAAAATAAACATGTTTCCAATTTTAAATGTGAGCTTAAGCTAGGCATGTCTAAAAATACCTCTCTTTTGAAAGAGGTTTAGTATCAAAAAAGATAAACACGACGCAAAGAATTAATCTTAAGCCATAAAACGCTTTTTTTGAAAAGAATAAAAATTTTAATTTAGGCGTCAAACAATGATTAAAAGAGCCCTTTTTAAAATCGGCTCAGTTGAATATTTGCACCTTTCAATTTTGGTATGCATTTCGAAAACCTTTAATGTTGTTCATTGGTCAGCAATCAGCTTTCAGTCTGTCAGTCAGCACAAACCGTTTGATATACACAAATAAGAGAATTTTTACCTCAGGCATAATATATATATATATATAAAGGTAACCAAGAATATATATATATATATAAATGTATGTATATCCTTAGAAATGTGACGGCGTGGACTGAATTTCAACAGCTGTGACTATACAATTCAGCGTTATGACAACTGCAATTTGTAGATACAAATCTAACACCTACACACACACACACTGCTACACACTGGAGTACAATGAGGCCGCGTCGCACTTTCGTTTGGCTGCCAAAATGCCATAACTTTCGGTTTCTTTGAGACGGCGACGCTGCCAAGTTGGGTGTCTCCAGTGCCAGTGTCGGCCCTCAAAGGTCCCCGTCGCATTTGCCACGTTGTTGCACGCAATCAGCAACAACAGCAATAAAGGCAACAGTAATAAATAAAATGTGTGCGAGTGTGTCTCTCTCACTGTGTGTGTGTGCACACCACCAACACACATAGAAACTCAAAGTAAAAAGTAAAAGTCATGCGACAAAGCAATTTTTTTTTTTTTTGTCTTTCTTTTTTTTTGCAGTAAATTGCAGGCGACATTTTCGTTTTGTTTGGTTTTATTTTATTTTTGTATTTTTTTTGTGCTGTATTTTTTTTGTGCGTCTTTTGTGTCATTTTGAAGTCGTGACAAACGCGTCTGGGACAAATTTGAGTGCCGGCTTTGCATATGTACCTATATAGATATATAGTTATATATAGATATATACAAATATACTTTATGCATTTGTGCACAATACAAAGTATCTACAAATGTGTGTATATTTTTTTTTGTGGGTGTTTAAGTGTGTGTGGCAAATTTTGTCGTAGGCGTCGTTTGAATGCGTCATTGCTGAGAGAAATGTTTGACTCTCTTTTGTCTTCTTATTGTCATTGTTTATAATATATTAAAAATCAATTGTTTTCATAAACATTTCACATTTGGTGTTTGCTTTTTTTTATTGTGGGCGACCTTTCGAACAATATGTGTGTTGATTATGAATTTGAAAAGCTGTTGAATAATGTCAAAAATAAATTGAATTGTTGCAATTGCAAGAGACACTTTTTAGCTACGATGAAAATCGTAGTTGGTAGAAAATACATTTTTTTTAAATAGCTAAAAGACACAATCAAATGGAAGCTCTTACAAAATGTAGCAACTAAAATTTTAAGATAAAGTTTTAAGAACTTTAAGCAAATTGAATTCAGATTGCGTTAAGCGGTTTTGCGAGGCAGCCAGAGTCAGAGCAAATTTAGTTAAATCCCTTTAACAAAAAACCTTTTAACCTAAGCCACTATTGATGGCCCCCCTATCACACACAAACACACAAATTCACACACACACTCAGACTCCCGTAGATGTAAAACTAAAACCTTTTATCAAAGATAAATAAAATGACTGCAAAAGCAGAAAACAAACAAGCCAAACGAGTCGCAAAACCAGACAACGCTCTGTTGGCCAATTCAATTTTTGGGGCGTTGCATGCGACAAATGCAGCTGCAAAGTTGGCCAAAATGACTAAGTAGACTACACACATACCCAGCAATTGACTAAAAAGTCTTTTATATATAATGAAATATATTTTAATACAAAATAAAAGGCATAATATAAGAACTAAAAAAAATTCTATTATATTTTGTATGTTTCAAAAATCCTAGCAGAAGTATAAAAAAAACTTTATTTACAGTGTGTAATCTGTAAAAATATATGCCTCATGTGTGTTGCATATATCTATTAAAATCTATAAAATTCCCTGGAGCAAGTATAGCATTTTAGCTGCTGCAGTGTCACACTTCCTATCTGCCGCGTCCAATCTGGGGAAACATATTCTTCCCATGTGTGTGTGTGTGTGTGTGGCAACATATGCAATGCCAGTGCAAACAGAATGCATAGCTCCAGGAACCAAAAATAAAAAAAAAAAAAAACAAAAGAAAAAACCCAAAAAAACGAGGAAGAAAACAAGGGGGAAGTGGAAATTGTTGGATGGTGAAAAGCTGCGCTGTCTGTGAGTTTGCTGCAGCCGTTAGTAAAATAAATTAAAATATTTTTATCTACACTCGTGCACGTAGCATGCAACAACCCTCAGCAATAGTAGCAGCAAAATACACACACACTAACACACACACAGCTGGTGGCAAAAGTTTTTCCAAGCGTTCGCATTTCCGCCTTGCCATGTACAACGAAAGTTTTCAACAAGCCACCCAAACCAACCCGCCTCTCCCACCCCCGCACCCGCACCGCACACAACCACAACTGGCTGCAATTTGCAACCCCTCAGTGTGGCAGCTACAAAGTATGCTATAGTTTGTGGCGCTGCACTTGGAAAATGGAAATATTATGAAATAATTGCAACTACATAACAGGGTTGCTTGCATTTGCTTAAAAACCTGTTACAGTCGCACTCATTTCCTCACTCTCTCTCTCCCTCTCACTCTCTTTTGCTATCTCTCTCTCTAGCTCTGCCGTCTCGCTTTGGCCTTTTGTGTACTTGTGTCTCGTCTGCTTTTTGGCGCATTGCACTATGCGAAAAATGCCGCATGAGGCAATCTACATGCAAAAAGTGAAAGTTTCTGTTGCTCCTTTTTTGGCCTTTCAATGACGGTGCTACATGTGTGTGTGTGTGTGCGTGTGTGTGTGTGTGTGTGTGGGGGCTGTGTGTGTTATGCGCTATGCTGTCTTTTGGACTCTGCATTTTTGTTTCTTTTTTTTTGTGTTGTTTCTGGGTGGGTTGTGCAGTCAGCTGGCGTCGTCCCTTTGCCTTGCTGCAGGCCGAGGGTTGTTGTGTTTCATAATGATGACAAGCCAGAAACGTTGATGCTGCTGCCTCATCATCATCATCATCATCATCATCATCATCATCATGAGTATGATGATGACAATGACGTTGTGCAGGTTCAACCCCCATGCACCTCTCTCGCTCTCTTTCACTCTATCTCTCTCTCTGTCTTTTATATTTTCATTGATTTTTTGCCTTTTGCGGGCGGGCAACAAAACAAAAAAAATAGAAAAAAATCAAGCCAAGTTTCAGTTCAACACAAACTGCATTTTTTCTCTGCGACTGCAGACAATGCGACAGACGCGAGGAGGGGGGGTTGTGGGTTGTGGTAGCTGCTGCCTGCATAGCAAATTCATTTAAAATTGTCAGCATGTTGTAGTTGTGTGTGTGTTTGTGTGTGTTGCCGTCTGGCAAGGAAATCACAGACGATAAGGAAATGAGTGAAAATTCATTTGGACCGTGTGCCCAACTCGTGTCTCCCCCTCTCTCTCTCTCTCTCTCTATATATATATATATATATATATATTTATATATATGTATGTAGTATATAGTGTATATCGTAGTACTATTATCTACTACGCTCTACTACTATTTACTACTATCGAGCCCAAATGACTGTGGCTTTCTTTTGTCTCTCTCCCTCTCTCTCTTTCGCTCTTGATGTATATAGCTATCTCTGTCTTTGTGCTGGGGTCATAATTTGCTTGCATTTTGCTCTTGCTACACATTTTCTGTGGCTGCGCAGTCTCTGCACTTGAGCAATTTATCGCATTTATTGCAGCTTGGCTTTTTTTCCCAGCTCAACGTATTTTTCATTAGAAATTTGAGTGTATATTTGTGTGTGTGTGTGTGTTTGTGTGTGTTTGTGTGTGGCTTCCTGCGGCACTTTTGTCTGCTAGTTAATTTGTGTGATTTGCTGTTGTATTTTTGTGCACGGGGCATGGGCATTTGTGGCTATAACTCCTTCAAGTGGGCGTTTCGCCCATGAATATTGTCTAAGCCAAATGAATGCATATGTATTGGCCATGAGTCAATCGCAATTGCATTGCATTCTTCTACGTATTCCGCTTTGGCGTAGTAATTTCAAATAAATTGATGGATGTTTTTTATTTTTTTTTGTTGCCTGCAATTAGCTTTTTTTTAAGAAATACTAATGGAAAAGTCTTGTAATTTAGCTAGGCACAAAATCAACCCATCTACATAAAATCTACTTTTTTACACAACTCAGTAGGCAATTACTATTTTTTTTTATCGAGGTCTCCATTATTTGCTGAATATATTACAAATAAAGCAAATAATTATTTCTAAGATCTGCCATTTATTCTACTCAGAATTATTTTTATTGTATTTGTTTCCTTATCTATTTTCCTATGGTATAAATTTGTATGGTTTTCTTCTTTATTATACCTTTTATTAGTACCTCTGAAATTTCTTGTACTTTCCACTTAAGATTACAATTAAATTCAGAAATAACTAAAACTTATTTCAACCATGTTTTGGGACAGATAAAGAGTAAAAATGAAAGCCTGACACATGCATTTCCATTTACGCTAAATAACCACTTTTTTCATACAAAAAAGTGCAATTCCTATTGCGATTGTGGATTGCACATGGTGTTCCAATGAAGGGTGGGGCGTTGAGCGGGGGGGTGCACATTCAATAAATTGAAAGCAAACCCAAAAGCGACCCGCAAATAAATCCACCAATGCATTGATGATTTATTTATGCTGTAAAAACAGTCAAAGTCTGCAGAGAAAACAAAAGAAAAAAGAAAAGCAAAAGCTAGGGAAACATGGCAAAAATTCAGCATTGCACTTTATCGTAAAATTTATTTATTAAAAAGTTTTTTTCAACGTTGCCAAAACAAACAGCAAATCCCTGCACAAAAAAATGAGAAGAATAAAAGGCAACGCCATAGTATTAATGGAATATTGCCGAAAATTCTGCAGAAAAGCGCATGCAAACAATAATACACACACACATAGACACACACAGGCACAACAAATTACAAAAGCAAACAAAAAGCGACGCTTAAAACCCAGACACAAATTTCACAGAAACTGCTGCAAAAACATATATGGCAAAAAATAGAAAATGGCAAATGTTATTTTTATGCTGTTGTTGCAGTTTGCGGATTGTTTGGACTGCAGTGCAGAAGGCGTCACTGCAGCACTTTGTGCACCCTCTCCCCACTGCCCCCCAGCCACGCCCCCCAACGTGCAGAGGAAACGAACTTTTAGGCGACACAGGCAACAAATGGATAAAAAATAAAAAACAGAAAAACACCCAGTCAAATATCGAAATTATATTAGCCACTAGCAAAGCGGAAATGAAAAAGGACATGCGAGTGGGAGGTGAAAAAAGCATAGATGCAAAAAAGTGAAATGTTGAAAATATGCATACAGAAAGAGCGAAATAGCAAAAGAAAAACAGAGAACAAAAAAAAATGAATAGTAAAGTGGAAAAGTGTGGAAACTGAAAAATATAACTGCAACGAGCAGAAAACTATTTCAAAACTGGACACTCTGGAAATTTGTATACACTAGAGAAACTGAAGTATTCTCAATTATTCAGTTATTTCCGGTGAGTTGTTTCCAAAGCCAAAACAATCGATTTAATGGCAAATAACTGTCAACGAACAGTTTACTATAAAATAGCAATAACTTTAAAAATGTAGCAAATAAATAAATAAATATTCAGTTACATTTGATAGAATTTCCTAGATTTGCTAGTCGAAAATAATTTAAATATTTATCTTAAGCTTGCAGCATTTATTCTACTTAATTTGAATTTATTATTCTGCTTCCTATTCTTTTAATATATCTAGTATTGATGGATTATAATAACTATTCTGCATTTGCATATATTATTTATCGTAAGTACAATAGAAATACTACCAGATATGATAGTATTTTTATTTAAGAAACCTGTACAAAAAGAAACTGGTAGATTTAATATAGTAGATCTATAACAGTTAATCCAGCATTAAATGTTAAATGAAACACTTAAAAATTGGAAACAGTTTCAGAAGCAGCTCGATTGATTTTAATTAAGTGATTATAAAAATTGCTTATTTGCATTTTAATAAAAGTCTTAAATTAACTTGTTGCTTGTCGGTGATAAATATAGTCTATGTAGACATATATATATATACAGTATAAATTGAGGTATTTAGGTAAATTTAATAGGTATTTATTTTAATAGGTTTTTTTTCTGGATCTTCCCCTAATCATGCAACAAATGTTAAACCATTTTGCATTTAAATACCCGGAAAAATGTTATAAATATTTCCTATTTTTGAATTTTTATATATTTAATATTATATTTTATTTTTAATTTAAATTTTATTAAATTTTTGACTGAATTTCGTTAATATTAAATAAAATATATATTTATCTGTACAAATTTATTTATGTAATATTATATTTTATTTTAAACTTTAATTTAATTCAACTATTTGCTTGGTGTATTTCTCGATTGACCTTAGTAAATATTAAATATACAACTGAATAAATATCTGAATACTATATCAGATTTTTATATAGTCTAGTTAAGGTATACAAATGGCTGAATATATATTTTATGGGGGCTTATGCAAAATGGCTTGTGTGTAAAAAGTTGCTCGTTGTTGTTGCTGCTGCTGTTGTTGTTGTTGGATTGCATGTGGGAAGCCTGGGGAAAGGACATGCAATAAAATGCCAGTTGGAGGTTTCGGGTGGGTTGGGGGTACATGCGGGCGCCGACGTCTGCAGGCAACTAGGGCAGAGGCAGAGGCAGTGGCAGAGGCTGCGGCTGTGGCTGCCACTCGAGTCGTGTCTAAATTAAACTTCATCATCATCAACACAAACGAAATACGGAGGAGGCAAGCAAACAAAGCGCACCGCAGCGGGGCGTGGCTATCGCCTCAATGGGCGTTTGGGAATTTTTTCCTAAAAATTGCATAGACCATTATTGTTGTTGTTGTTGTTGCTTGTTGTTGTTGTTGCTTTTGGCCCTTTTTTCTTTGCCAGCTGCAGAAATTGGCATTTTTGTAGTAGTACAAAAAAAACAAGTGCAACAACAACAACAACAATATTCCCAGCAAAAGGACAGCAAGGAAATCAGAAATTATTGTAGATTGCAGGTGGGGTGGTGGGGGGTGGGTGACGGCGTAGGCAAGAACGGACAATGTCTGACCAGCATGCAACGACAGGACTCTGAAACACAGTCCTGGCATGCAAAAAAATATAAATACAAAAAGAAAAAAGGTCTGGTAAAAAAAAAAGAGGCAAGTGAAGTGCATAAATGGATTTTATAACGTCCAATGCTAAAGTAAATTTATGCTTTTTAATGCAATTGCAGAACGAAGCAGACCGTAAGTGGGCGGCGCATTGGGTGCCAAATGGGTTTTTGCATGGCTGGGGCATAGAACACGCCTCAGTGGACGTGGCTAAAAGCATTCAGATTCACTTGGCCAAATGGTAGACTGTGGGCTGCCGGGGGTTAATGGATCTGCATGCAGCAGGTCTGCTGCTCTGCAGTTCTGCAGTCGCCTCGCTCCTCGCTCCTCGCAGACAAAGTGACATTTGTCGTTAATTGCAAAATTTATGACTAGAAATCCGGCAAGCAGCAAAACAGCTAAAATGCCATTTGGCCAATGCCGCAGGCGCCACATCAAAACTAAAGCGCGAAAATAGCAAAACGAAAAAAACAAATTCCTGAAAAATGGCAAAACAACAACAACAACAACAACAACTTACGTGCAGTTAGACGGCCTAATTAGTTGGCACACAAAGCAGTCGCTTACCTGGAAGCAAAGTGGAAAAAAGCGAAAAGAAAATTGCATAAATTAATTTGGAAAATATATAAATATATATAAATATAGCTTTTAAGTAGCTTATGCTTAAGTCTGAAAGAAATGACACAAAATTAAGACTTAAATATATATACATTTTCTGCAATTATTATTAAAAGTTGTTAGGTATTTTCTTCTTAAATATAATAAAAATTTATCAGCTAGAAAAAAGTGCTTTTAAATGTAGAAAAATGCTTTGCTTAACTAAATTTATGTTATAAATTTATATACAAAAAAAATATATATTTAATCATGGATTTTATTTTATATTTATTTTTATTTTATATACAAAAAATATATATTTAAGCATGGATTTTATGAAAGCAAATCAGCTTTAATTATTATTAAAAAATGCTGTATCAAAAAATCTGAAAACTATCAGCAAATAGTTGAGTTTATTTGCAGCACATATTCTTTTTGGCCAACTCTTATAACTTGGCTATGCATTTAAGTGGAGCTTTGCATTTGAAATGTTGCCCTGCTCCATATTTATATTTAAGCCCCAAAAGCTGCCAGATCCGATTTACAGACCATTGCACAGCTTGGCTCTGTCGGAACGCAACCAGGCACAACAATAAAAGTTTATATATATATATATATATATATATATATAGAGTCATAGAGTCGAGAGTGCAGTTAACGCATCTTTAAGCCAGATACTCTGGCTCTGGCTTTGGGCCACTTTGCGCTCTGTTGACTCAAAAGTCGCAGTCAAGTTAACTTCTTACGCTTCGTTGCCTAATTTCGCTTGTAAGTCACACTTTAAAAGTGTTGTGGCAAAGCAGGGGGGAGTTTGTGGGGGGCTGAGAGTGAGTGTTACATGAAGCAATGCATTTCTATTGCGGCTTTTGTTTTTTTTATTATTTTTTTTTCGTTTGTTTTTTTGGCTCTTACGAAATCAGGTGTCTGTTGAGGGAGCTCTTTTGTGCTCTTCTCTGCAGCGACTAATTTATGCATTTTTCTCAGGCAAACGTTATGCGTGGTTGCATTTGCCACTGCCACTGCCCCCGCCCCTGCCCGCAGCAAGGTGTTTTCATTTACACACTGCGCCGATCTGCGATAATGTTTTGTGATCCCAACTTCAATTACACTCAGCTCCGACTGCCTGCTGAGTTTTTCTATTTCAATTTTTTTGCTTTTGCATATTTTTGGGTTATTTTTTCTTAGACAAAATTTGAAATGAATTCGAGTGCAGTTGTGCGCGGTGTGAATGAGCCCATAAAATGGGTAACAAAAAACTGCAGTTTTATGGCCGCGATTTACAGAACCAGTCCAAAAAATGTAGACAACAAAAAAGAGAGACAGCCGACAAACAAAAAAAAAGAAGAAAGAAACACGTCGGCAATCTTGGTAACCATGAAATTGAATTGCTACTTTGAAGTGCACTCAACGTCGAACCGCGTCGCACTCGTTGGAGTCCGGGGCGAGGTTGGGGCGGAGTGTTCGTTGAGGGGGGCAAGGGTTAACTGCACACATGGCTGCACGGCTGATAGGTAGTCAAGGTGGGATTGGGAGCGAGGAGAGTGCTACTGCTGCCGGCCACCTAGTTACCCATTCTAATTACCAAAATGCAGCCACGGCAACGAACGAAGCCCTGACTTTGTTGCAAGTGCAGGGCTCAGCATGGGGTATGGAGAAATCGGAGCAGGGTTACGGCGCACTCTGAAGAGTTCATTAGAGGCGCTGTGAAAAAGAATTGGTGGAAAAAAAAAACTGAGGAACAAGAATATAGCTTCAAAGCGGGTTTGTCTTTTGCGGCGTTATGTGTTTTTAAACGGGAAAATTAGTGCAAAGTCAGTTTGACTTTAAAATTAAGAAAGAGTCAAGTTGAGGAAATATTATTAAATATATTAGGATCTGGAATAAAGAGAGACACTGCGTGCAGGAAGAGTGCCCAAATTTATGAAATATTTAATTAAGATTAATATAAGAGTTTTAGTGGTCATTTTACATAAAGTAACGCGAAATAAGTATAAATAAATAAATAATATAAATTTGTTTCAGTTTTGAAGAAATTTTGAAATTCTTTTAGATAAAATTGAGTAGTTTATTCAGTTTAAATATTAAATCTATCTATATAGATCAAGGCGTCACATCGAAATGAATTCGGCTTTCACTTCTGGCTCAAAATGTAAAGAATCCAGCAATAATTATAGTTTTTTTTTAATAACTATAATCTTAACTAGAATTCATATCGGTTCAACACCCGATCATATATCGATTGAGTCTACAAGTAAAGTCAGTAGAAATTCTAACTAAATTTTCTCTGTCCTTCTTCGTCTCCCTTAACAGTTAACTTTGTCTAGCCACTTTATAATTGAATTAGCTGTGTAGTTGCGTATTAAAAATATATTATAACTGTGCTTTGTACAGTTAGTTTGTGCTTTAAATTCAAGCAAAATTGAAACAGCAGATTGCCATGAAAATTACTTATTTCCCATTAAGTATTGGGTATTACATACACTGAAGATTCAAAGTTGGAGGCGGAGTTGGAGTAGGAGTCGGAGTTGGAGTTGGAGTTGAATCGAGTCGCGTAACCAAGCCAGCAATTAAGCGGAGCTCTTTGCTTTTCCTGGCGTGCTGGCGTACTAACGGTAAATGCTGCATATGTGAGTTGATTGCGTGTTTTTTTGTTTTTGTTTTTGTTTTGGGAACCCCTTTTGCTTGCTCACTCGCTCACTCTCACTGTCTCTCTGTCTCCCTCTGTCTCTCTCTTTGCAGTCTAATTCGGTCTTTGTTTTGGGTTGTTCTTTGTTTTAACGGAAGCTGTTGCTGTTGTTTTTATGCTTTTTAATTTCCTTAACAATTTCTTTTGTGCTTTTTGTGTTTCCACTTCTGTTCGCATAACTGCGACGAGTGCACTCCAAACGTCTTTGCTTCACTTGCCTCCCAAGGGTTATATATATACTTATGTGTGAGGGAGAAGAAAAGGCTTGTAAAGGGCGTAGCTAAAAAAAAATCAAACGAAAAATCAAAATACATATAAAAATAAATACATATGTATATGTATGTGTGTGTGTGTGTGTGAAGTAGAACCTCATGTGACACACAATGCTTGAGAGTGCTGACGCCGGCGCTCAAAGATTGGGGCAATTTACAGAGGCAGCAACAGCAACGAGCACGAAAAAGTCAAGATTTTTTTTCCGTTTTGTGAAGTGTGTGTTTAACATGCGTATATATTATACTTGACTTAATAAGCTGTTATTAAAAACAAATTGGGAGACGAGAGCCAAATAAAAAATGAAAAAAAAAACCACACACACAAAAAGGGTTCCTAACAATTAAATAATCATTTTTCTTCCGTTTCAACAGATTCAGAAGGTGGGCGCTGGCAGCAGTTGCATTCGTTGAGATTGCAGCTAAAAAAAAATGTGGTAGCAGCAGAGATAAAATTTATTTTTAATTTTATTACCATAAATAATTAAACCTATTAAAATTGTCTAATTTTAGACGACTTTTTGGCGTATATTCGCCACTTGGCTAATTTTTGATATTTGTGCGTCACTTCGATAAGCGAAAAGAAATATTTCACAGTTCCCATTAAATATAAAGCATATATTTTTAAGTATTTTAATGAATACGTCATAAAATACTCTCGAAAATTAGGTTACACAAAATAAATTAAAAAAAGAATATTAAAAGACAAATGATTCAGCTATTGCAGTTCTTTCAATTAATTGAAAAATTTACTTGAAACTTAGTTGAATTTCAAAATCTATTTAGAAAATTAATTTCATACTTCATTTTCTTTTAGCAATAGAAAAAATAGTAATAAATTATTATAATAATAAAATAAAATTATTTATCAAAAAGAATGTTCTGCAAGTAACAATTATGTTACAATTAACTTCACATGCCACATATCTAGTCAATTGGTCTACTCCACCCACTCTCTTGACCTATCTGTATACAGCTTTCGTTCAGTAGAAAAAGAAGAAGAAGAAATTTCAACTACGCCTCTTTATGATGGACGTTTATGATCTAAACCAGCCCAGCCGCATGGCGATCTTAACGACTGCAAAAGCTTTTACACGATGCTTGCCCAAAAGCTCCGAAATACAAAAAAAAAAAGTGTGTGAGCGCAAAAGCGTCGCCAGCTTTTGCATTTGTGGGAGAGCGGCAAAAAAAAATATGTAGGCCTATGAAATTAGTTTTTTATTGTTGCTGTATTTCATTTTGGCGGTGGCTAGCATTGCGACGTAGCCATTTTTAGATTTCCTTAGTGCTTGTTGTAGTTGTGATTGCGGTTGTTGTTGCAGTTGAGCTTTTTTTTAGTTTCTTTTGTTGTTGTTGGATTGTATTGCGCGTGAATGTCATTTGAAAAGCTCAGCGCGCTGCAAAAGTACATGTGTATGTGTGTGTGTGCGTCTACGCACATTTTTAATTATGTTGTGCGAGCTCAAGGTTTTTTCTATCGCTGCTGTATATTTCTATTTTTTGAAACTATTTGTTGCTGTGCAGGCGTTGGCGATAGAGCGTATAGGCCTCTGCTTGCCCTCTTGCGCCTCCCGCTTTACCCCCGCACAACAAACATCACCCTTTGCACCAGGCATTTTCAGCCAGTTTAATTGTGGGCCTCAATAATTTTGATGCGACTCTGACACAATCTACAAATAGCCGAACAATAAAAAATAAATACGTAAATAGTTTCGCGCTGCGTTTGCACACACACACACACACATACACTTATGTATATAAGGTATTTATGTGTGTGAAGTTTTTGTGTAAAACTTACTTTATTTATAGACTCGTTTTTCGATGTTCTTGTAATTGTAACAATTTTTTACTGCGCTTTTTTAATATTAGTGCTATAATTGACAAATTTGAGTTTATAACTCTATAGCATTGAACAATAGCATCAAATAACTGTTTTTTCTATGCAATAAAAATTAAATTTTTTTTTTCGGTGCAATTGCTGAAAATTTAGTTGCAAGATTTTAAATTTGCTTAATATTTAGTTTATTTTTTAACTATAGATTAAGATAATCACTTTGGTATAAGTATAAATATTACCTGTTTATTTAAAAATTTTTGTTGACAGTAAAAAAATACTTTATTTATAAAAATAACATTTGCAAATAATATTTTGCAATTTTTCTAAATAGTTTCTCTCTCACACACTGTGCCACCCTGCCACACGCTTTGTGACTCATTTCGTTTGCATGTCGAAACTTTTCTCAAACTAACACCCTGCAACATATACTAATTTATATGCAATTTTATTGCCATGTTACATGGCCTATAAAAAAAAAAATATATATATATATATAAAAATGAAAACACGCACAAAGTTTATGATTAGCATTGCATATCATTATAAAAATATATAGTTTCAGTTCCAGGCGAGAAATAAAACTTGCATGTGTAAGAAATAAAAAATAAAATGCGAAATCAACTGGTTTTATGTGGTGCTAATTCAGCTTATCAAAAAACGCGAAGACAAATTCATTATAAAAACCAACAGAAAAATTAAAGAAAAGTCAAAAACGAGAATAAATATTTTTATTAAATATTATTCCAGTACAGTGAAAACCTGCCAGTGTCACTCATTGTATTTGTGTTTCTCATATTGTTGCCTTAAATATACACACACAGATATATATATATATATATATATGTATGTTGCTGGACAGTTGAGCTGGTCATATGCCAGGCCTACCTACACACACAAACAAATATGATGGTTGCTATCTGCAAACTGCGTGTAGGTGTGTGTGTGTGTGTTTGCAAGAGAGAGCATAGAGTTGGAGTAAATATGTATGTATGTATGTGTGTATGTGTGTACACACTGTTGTTGTTTTTGTTGATATGGCGTTGCCTATGTGCAATGCTACATTGACAAACTATTCGTATTGTGTGTAGCTATTTATTCCCCAGCTGCTAATTGCTAGTTGCCTTTTGCTCCACTTCGCCAAAGCACACACGTATACACGCACACCAACGCACTCTTAATCACACACTTACTCGCTCACGCACATTTCGCACTACAACTTACACTCTCGCATTTAATGGCAAATGGGCTGGCAAAACTTTTTGTATGCAGTCGATAGAGTTGCGGTAAACAGTCAAGCGCCCTCTGGCTGCTATGTGTGTGTGTGTGTGTGTGAGAGTGGGCGAGTGATGTTTAGACAATGTGTATGTGTGTGTGTGTGTGTGTTTGCACAAATAGAAACGCATTTCATGTTTGCGTTCGTTCAAATGGATGACAGGCTGCCATTTTGAGTGTGCGAGAGAAATGTGCAGTTATAAATAAGATTTCATGTTTAAGCCGAATAGTTTCGTATTTCAATTATTAATTATTTGGCAATTTATGACCAATTTCAAGCTAATTTATAGAGACCACTTGAAAGAAGTGTGCAGTTAGCTGTATAAGCAAAAAATGCTTCAACGGCAACAGGAGCTATACTTAAAGTGCATACGCAGCGATCAACGAAACGAGAGACGCTTTGTCCCTTTCTGACACGAAGCTTTGTCAACAAGAGCTGAACAACTGTAATAATAACAAATGAGTAGCGCGGCTTAGGCCATTAAGCTTTTCTACTTGGTCGTCGAGTGACACATTAAATTCGAGCAACTGCAGTGGCTGCTCATAAAAAATGCCACAATTATTAAAGCAGCAGCAAGCAGCGGGCCGCAGAACATGAAGCAGCTATAATGAGCGCAGGGGTGGTGGGGGGTAAGACGCAACAGTCAAATGCAACGAACGCACTTTGCGCAACTGCCGACGACAACAACAACAAATAGTAATAAGAGACGAAATATTGCGTCAGTTTCAAAAGCCGTGCAGTCTGCGTCGTAGAGAGGGATAGGCAGCGGGCGAGGGGTAGAGTCTGAGTGAGTAGTTGGGGTAAGGAGCTTTCTGTGTTAGTGTGTGTATGTATGTTTGTGTATTCTAGGAAAATTAACGATTGTGCAAATGCGCGCTTGCTGTGAAAGAGAGAGAGAGAGACAGAAAGATAGAGAGAGAGAGAGAGCGCGAGGGAATGAGAGACGGAGAAATACAAAGGTGAGCAGGGTAAAAACGCACTTCCGACAAGTGAAAATGCAACAAACACACGACAACAACAACAATAACTGTAAGAAAAGCACGCAAACACTAAAAGCGAAGCAAACACATAAAACAAAAGGTTGAAAATAAACCAAATTGTTGTTGCATTTAATTAAATGCGGAAGACCCGCAACAAAGGGCAACAACAACAAGAACTACACTTAAGCGCACGCACAAAGTGCGAGCGAGACAGCAACTGCCGTGTACTACAACGCACAACGCACAGAAAAAATATTTGGAACGCGCTGCGCTTAAAGTAGGTCAAAGTAGCAGCGACGTCGACAGCGACAGCGGCCGCGTTAATGCCGCAAGGGGGTTGCGTGTCAGCAGAAGCGGCGACTGCGACGCAGCAGCATAAGAAAAGTTTAATTTATGCAAAGAAGAAAAAAATGATTATGCGTTGCTTACAATTGTGTGTGTGTGTGTGTATTGATGTGTGTGTGTGTGTATTGATGTGTGTGTGTGTAAGCAACTTTTGCTTTTCTTCAGTTGAGGCCTAATTGTTATTAATATGCAACGTTGAGTCTCATTAGTAAAACATATAGCACAAAAAAAAAAAAAAAAGTGCGTAGAAAATACAAAACTCATTTTTCAAGCACTTTTCTTTTTTGCATAAATTATAATTATAAAATATTATAATTACATGCGTTATGTGTCTGCGTCTGCAAATGTTTGCAATTGTTTGCGACGCATCGCGACATGTAAAAAAAAACACACAAAAAATAGACACAAAAACTTTCGAAAAACTAAAGTTTTGTCTCTTAACTGAGTGTGACAATGTTTTATAGTCTAGGCCTAAGAGGGGCGGCGGGTAATGGACTATAGAAAACTAAGGGAGGGGACAGGGTGTGGTGATAATGCTTGGTTAGTTGTATAAGGGAAAATGAGCTGCGTCATTAGCATAAATATTGAATGAACTTCTCCTCTTTTGAGGTTACATTGCAAGAGAAATAGAGAATTAAATGCATTGTTTAGTTTTTGAAAATTATGTCTAATAGAAAATAGCTTAAAGCACAAGTAGAACTATTTAGAACGCCTAAATTGGTAAGACTATATCTAAAAAATTCCATAGCACTCACAATTCGAGCATTTTTTTTTTCTTCGCAAAAACTCACCTTAAGTTCCAATTGCAAATTTGCGCGTTAATCCAAAAAATGCCTTACTTTTTAATTGTAAAAAATGTTTACAAATTGTATTCGTTTTTTTTTTTGATAATAATTAAATTACAATATTTTGTAATTTATATGCACTTCACTGCACTTATACCAAAAGTTTATCAATTCTTTTTTACGTTGATTTTGTTTTTACAGTTCAGTTGTCAGTTATCAAAAATGTTTACCAAATAGTTGCTTATATAATTTTAAGCAATAGTTGTTTAAATATGTATTTATAAATATTTTTTAATGTTTATTTGAATAAATTGTTTTTGTTTTTCTTTTTTTTGTTGAAATTTTTTCAATAATTCTTTTATGTTTTATCGAAACGAAATTTTTATGCAAACTAACACACACTTTCTGCTGCTGCTTGTTGTTGTTGTAGTTGATGTTGTTGTTGTTGTGGCTGCTTATTGTTGT
Source organism: Drosophila multiciliata (assembly GCA_037043605.1). NCBI lineage: Eukaryota > Metazoa > Arthropoda > Insecta > Diptera > Drosophilidae > Drosophila > Drosophila multiciliata. The sequence continues at coordinate 412,529 of JBAMBF010000103.1, read as the reverse complement.
GATTGCTGTTGTTGTTGTTGTTGTTGAAGTTGCGGTTGTTGTTGTGTTGCTGTGTTTAGTATTGCGTTTTGTCCGAACCAATAATTTTGAAGAGTTGTCCAATTTTGTTGTTGGCTTAAATTTTTGCGGGTTTTCCTTGTTTTTACTTAGCTGATTTTGAAATGTTGATTTTTTGTCGGTTTCCCTTAAATGTTACATTTAATTTCTTTTATTTTTTATTTATAGTTATGTGTGTTTTCTTTGCATTTATTTTATACTTTTTCAATTAGCCAAATAATTTTTTTTTCGAATTTATACTTTTAAGTTTTTTTGTTTGTTTTGCACGCAGCTTGCCAAAATAGTTTTTTGTTTTGTTTTTTTGAAATTTGTAGCCCTAAATTATTTTTGCCAATTTAAAATTTTGCTTTTGCATTATACGTTTTTTTTTTCAGTTCATTTTTGTTTTTAGTTCTTTGTTTGTTTCATAGAAAACATAGTAAAATATTTGGATATTTTTAGTTAGTTAAATGTGCGAAAATTGCTTTTGCATTTGCATCGAGCTGCATGCGCAAATTTTCAGTTATTTTGTCGTGATTTGTTTGTGCAGACATTTTCACAGTGACATTTGGGGCCTGCAAAATACAAATAGAAATAAACATTAATATTTTGAAAATATATATTAAAATTAATTTTAATTGTTTTGCTTAGTTACAATATATATACACATTTATATTTTTATTTATTTCTTAATTGCGCTAATTTGAATATCTATTTAATATACTCTAAATAAAACTAAATAGACTAAAAATATTCTTTGAAAGGGTATCTAAAACTTAATAATTTTTATTCTATTCTATTGCAACACTTATGAAACGTTCTATTTAATTGATGAAACAAAATTCATTCATGAGCCAAATAATTTAAAAATTAATGGGGCTTATCAGTTTTCTAACATGTTTCCATTAATTCGTTAATCTGAAACGCCAGATTCAGACGCATTGCACTGAAATGTTTCAATTTTAATCGCGCTCGAAATTGTTGCTATAGTTGTTTTCTGTTTTATAATATTGTTGGTGTTGTTGTGGTGACTCGCTTTAACATGTGCTTTATTTCAGGAAATTGTCAACGCTTATCGCTCAATATGAGAGAAAAAAAAACCAAATACTATGCAGATGCAAAAAAAAATTATGATTTTAGTTCAGATTTTTGTGAGCTTCAAGGCTGGCCTATATTTAACTGTGTAAATATATATATATAAATATATATAAATATATTTATTTTATTTATGCTTTATATTTATTCTTGCTTTTTAACTAACACTTTATTTTTTTGATATTTTGCAACTAAAATGATTTAAATTATTAAATGCATTTAATATAAAATTTATTTGGCATCTTGCTGATGCTTAAATCAGTTTTTTTTTTATAAATGAGATTCTTAACTTTAAATTGCCTAAAATTGAGCTTTAATTTAAATAAGCTAGATTTTTTTAAGTAAGCTTTATATAAATAAATATAAATTTGTATTGCATTTTTAAATAATTAAGTTACTATAAATTATATTTCGCTGCTAATTATCTATTTAAATTATTAATTTTTTTTTGTAGAAATAAAGTTTTTAGTTCTTAATTTTAATGAGCAAACAAGTGTATTTTTTAAGTGCATATTTTATATCCCAGCACATTTATTTTATTTTATTCCTTCTTAATGCTTATGCACTTTTCATGTTGCACTCACACACACAACATACACACACACACACACACATACAAACACGTGCCGCAAAAAGGGGTTCTAGTTCAGTTTTTTTTATGGGTAGTTCAAAATCTTTGCCTTGGGTATTTTTTTTTTGGGGCGGAGCGGGTAGGGTTGTTTATTGTTTGAGGCGCATTTTTCTATTGTTATTGTTGTTGTTGTAGTTGTTGTTATTATTGCTATTGTTGTTGTTGCTTTTTGTTCTAGGCATTGTTGTTGCTTGATTAAAAATGCAGAAGTTTTCGCTTCTGGTTTGCTGCTGCTGCTGCGTTTTCCAGTTTCAGTTGCATGCAGAGCAACCCCAAATTGCTCAATGTTAAAATCACAAACACACACCATACACACACACACACACACATAGTAACACACAAACGCAATTAGTTACGCATAGTCAGAATTGGGATGCGGATGCGAATTGCATTTGTATGGATTTATCCCGGAACTGAGATGAGAATCTTGCTCCTTATTCAGAAAATTACTTCCAACTAAAATCACATTTTAAGAATCTTAAAGATACAAAATTGCACTTGAATTTTTCTGATGCACGAATCGTTTTTTTTTTATTTATATTTTCTATAACTCAGATTTTAAAGCGCGAAAAAAAGTTTTGCATTATTTTTGCTTTACATTTTCGACACAGCAAAACTTAAATTTTTAGCTAAAAACCTATTTATATATATTTATTAGCATTTATTTTTCTTATTTTAGCTTTGCAACATAATTAAAATTTGTTGTCTGCTTATTTTATATATACTATATTTTATTTATATTTAATTAATTGCATTTTTTTTTATTATTATTCAGCTTGCATATATATTTTTTTTGTTGCATAATTGTATACATTTTGTATTTATCGTTTGTATTGATTAATAACAATAAACAATGAAATTACCTTCAATCACTTGTTAAATAGACACACACACACACATACACACTCTCGCACACACTCACACACGTCGAAAGATACACCGTCCAAAATTGTTTGTATTTTTTTTTATGTGAGTATATGTATGTGTTTGCCGGCCTTGGACGTGTTGTTGGTTTTGTTTTAATTTATTTTATTTTTGTTAAATATATTTATATATTTTGTTATTGTTTAAAACATAAACTAAACTTAAATAATAAATTAAAACAGAGTTCAATTGAAAACTTTCGTTATTTTGGACAATTTATTTGTGCGCTTTTTTGGCTTTGAATTTAGGTTTTTGCTTGCAATTTATATCAAATGGATTTGTATTTATTTTTCTTCTGCATTTCGGTATTGCCGTTGATGTAATATTTTTTATAAATCGTATTTTTGCTTAATTTTGAAAATGTTATTTTGCGTTAATTTTGTGCGTTTTTTTATGTTTTTAATTTTGTAATCAGCTTCTGTTTCAATTGCTGTTGCCGTTGCCGTTGTGGGGAAATGTTAAGAGACGAGACGAGAAATGCACACAACGAACGCTGCTGCTGCGAGCTGCGCACCACCGAAACCTAGCGCCGAATAGACGAGCATGAAATTCAAAAATTGCGTTTATGGCCTATCGCCTGGTTGAGGCGGCGGCGGTCGACGCACACAAGCATACAAAATGCACGCATACACGGCCAAACGCACACACACACAGAAACGAACTGCGGAAGAGTGACGGGCAGCGGGCAGAGCCACCACCAGCAGCAGCAGCAGCAGCAGCAGCAAGGAACAGCAAGCAGCAGCAGTAGCAGCGCAACAGCTCCAAGAGCGTAAGAGTAAAACGCAGCCGAACGCAGCAAAGCGCAGCGAAAAAAAACCAACTGAGAGCGGACAGAGAGGCAGCGCCGCGTACGCTCTCGTGTTCACTCTCCCGACTCGTTCGTCGCCAAAAACAAGTTTCCCTGTTGGGGCCTGGCGTCGCTGCCACTAGCGCTGTCACTGCTGCGAGAGTGCGCCCATTTTGCATTGCCTGTGTGTGTGCGTGTGTGTGTGAGCTTTTGTTTTTGATTTTGTTTCGCTTTGCGTTGCAAATGCAGAATTTGCATTGGTGTGCGAGAGAGTTTCATGTTCTCTTATTGGACTTTGTCGAGCGCTCTCTTCGCTAGCATGCTTGCTGGCTCGCTCACTCGTTCGCTCTCTGGCAAGCTCTTTCCTGTGCAACCACTTGCGCAGCGGCTGTGCAATGTTTTTTGCGCTGTCAATCCAATTGGAATGCACGGACTTGCAATCTTCAATGGGGTTTACAGTGAATGAGAGGCTAATAGGAAGTCTGAAAATTTAAAGTTCTGCAACAATTAACTGTACATTAAGCTTTACTATTGTCGAGTTAGATTTAAGCTCGACTTTCTGCTTATGCTTGATTTATGATGTCATTGCTGCAACTTTGCATGTTTTGTGTGTATGCACTGCTGACCCCCTCCCACCACCCCTTCCCCATACCAGGACCTCTCTTCTCCTTATTTGGGGTGAGTTTCGCTCACACTCGGCTTTGCAGTTGGCTCTCTTCTATCTGTTGAGAGAACGCACTCTGTGCAGGCAAATTGCATAAGTCGCATGAGCTAATCACCACACCAAGAGAGAGAGAAAGAGAGAGATAGAGCGAGAGAGCGCGCGAGAGTGTGTGTGGTGTGTGAGAGAGAGTCCTTTGCAAGTCCTTCATGTGGAAAATGCTCGTGGGTAAATGTGAAATAGGCTTCAAAAATAGAAACTTGCTTTTGCCACACAGCAGGGAATGTCCGGCGGGAGGGCGGAAGGCTGTATGGGAGGGGGAAGGGGGAGAGATAAGTGAACTCTGATTGCATCAGCTGGCCAGGTGTAGTCCTTTACAATTAACTGGGCTATTTTAAGGGAATTCGACGATCTTTTGAATTTTTTTTTTTAAAAGAAATCTTAGATTATCTCCAAGGCGATTCTTATGCAAATTAAAAATAATTTTACATTGTTTAAAATATCCTTAGAATTTATAAGCTGTTCAGCTTAACAGCTATATTTTTTATCAAAAAAAAATATATATATACATTTTTTATATTCTAGAAAAGATGTCTTAGAACATTTAATAAATTCTAGAAATGGAACTTGATAGAAAATGTTTGGCATTTCATATTTACCGAATTCAATTAAATATAACAATCTTTAATTATTAATCATTAAATATATAAAATATACATTTGGTACCAGTATTAAAATGAATTTGAAAATAAATGGAAATTAATATAAAACTAATTCAATTAAATATTACCATTTTTAATCATTAACCATTAAATATTTTAAAGATATTTTATGTAAAAATAAGAGCTAATAAAAAAAGTAGCATATTAAAGGTAACTAGAATATCAATTCAAAGGTTTAAAAGAATAGAACCAAAAAGAATCATAAGAAAACAATAACCGTTAATTTTTGGTTTTACAATATTTGTGAAAATATTTTTACTGCAATTCCCACAAAAATATCAAATTCCTTTGCACACAAAACAACTTGTAATTGTGCCTGGAATGTAACCATAAAAAAAGTATTCGAAAACTATATAAAAATATTTTTATTATTAATTAAATGTTGATTATTAGCAACCAGTCTTAATAGATTCCAAAAAGCGCTCAAAGAAACAATGAAAAATATTCGCTCTTCACTCGTTCAGTTTTGAGTGCAGAAACTGACACTGCTGCTGCTTCTGATGCTATTGAGCGAAAAACTCGTTTCTCCTGCACGCTTCCAGTGGCAAAACAAAAGCAAAAAAAACACACACACACACACACGCGAGCATAACAATACGCATTCATTTTGCAGTGCCGAAAGAGCGAGAGAGGGAGCTTGAGCTTTTTCGGCATATGTCACTTCCCCAGCTGGGAGCGCGCATGTCGCTCAGAGAGCACAAACCGCGCGCAAAAAAAACACATGAAATAAGTAAAACGAAACTAAAGCGAGGCGCTGCCATTTTATTGCTGCGTGCACACATAACAACAACAAAAACAGCAATCAAAACGGTGAGAACGAGAACAAAAACAGCAGAGAGTCGTCGCCGTTGTCGTCGCAGTCGCAGTCGCAGCAGCAAGTTTACGCAATTCAAACAAACACGTGGAGCGACAAGCAGCGCGGTCAACGCAGCCAAGCGCAGCGTCGAGAGCATTTTTCTTGCTTTTATTTTTATTTATTTTTTTTTGGCGCGGCTCCCCGCTTTCTCACTCTCTCTCTTGCGCTTACGCTCTATCTTTGTGCGTGTGAGATTGTGAGTGGCGCTTATGTGGCTGCTGCTGCTGCTGCTGTTACTGCCTATGCTGCCTACGAGAAATCCAATAAGAAAATGCTTTGTGCGTTTGCTGCGCGCACACACCAATGCAGGCCATTATATGCGTGTATGCACGATGTACACACGCACACACACACATATATATATATATGTATGTTTGTATTGTATATGTATTGCGTATTTTGGCATGGCCGCCAAGCATGTTGACGTCGACGTCGGCGTCGCTTTGCGTTTGCAGTGCTGCACGCACTTTTTGCTTAGCTTTGCTACACAGCAAATTTTTTGGGTTGTTGTTCTTGTTTTGTTGCTGCGGCTGTTGTTGTTGTTGGCCTATGTACAGTTTTTTGGGGCGGCTTATATATATATTTATGTATATATATAAATGTATAAATGTATGCTCCACATTTTTAGCGCCAGGCCGCTGCTGCTACTGCTGCTGCTGCTGATGGTTGAGTGCTGCCTGCTGCTGCTTTTCTCTCACCCACACTCATTCGCACTGAGCATTAAAACGAACGCACTTTTGCAGCTTGCGCTTGTGTGTGTATGTGTGTGTGTGTTTGTGCGTTTTGCTTTTTTTGGGTGTGCGCTTTTGTGAAATTTTAGCATTTATTTGTTATGTGCGAGCATTTTGACTGCTGCTGCTGCGACGTTGCCGCTGCTGCTGCTGCTGTTGCTGCGTAGGCCCGTTATATACACTATCTGGCAATTATGTGTAGCTATGTATTTGTGTGCGTTTATGTGTGTGTGTGTGTGACCCTGCTAAAAACTTGTGTCGGTTATGTGTGTATACTGCATTTTTTTTCCTTCTAACCCAACCCAACTTTACTCAATTCCAACCCACCCACAAAGCTATTCAATTGCACAAACAACAAATGTTTCGCTTTCTGTTTGTATTTGTGTTTGTAATGTACACACACACACACACACACACACACACACACAAACACACGCATTTACGCACATTTATTTATTTTTCATGAACATATCCAAAATGCTTCGACGGATTTTTGTTGCGCTTTCAGATAAGATGATATCATTTGTTTTTGTGGCATTTGGCGCACATTCATGTTTTCGTATGCGTTGCGCCACAAACACAAATATTTTCACACATATATATATTTATGTGTAAATATACGTATGTATTTGTGTACTTAAATTTAGAAATGGATCCCTCAACTTGCACGCTTGCAATAAATGCGTTTTATGCTCTTTAACATTTTTATCTTTATTTTTTTGTAAACTAGTTTGTGCAACTGACAAACAGACACAGAAACTTGACAATGAAATTTGTTCATATGTTGTGCTAGGCAGTACATATTGTACATAAACAAATATATAAATTTATATATATATGTATGCATGTACATATGTATTAATTGTGCGTAGAATTGTGTCTAGGGCATTAATTGTGCTAATTAGATGAAGTAATATCGTTCAGTTATGTTGCACAAGTGGCTGAGAGAGAGAGATGGACAGAGGCACATAGTGAAAGAGTGAGAGAAAGAGAGAGAGAGAAATAGAGAGAGAGAAAGAGAAAGGGAGAGAGTTGAATGAATGCCTAATCAGCATTACTCAAGAGACATTCTCAACCAAAAATCGTTCATAAAATTAACTTAACGCACAAAAGTCGCTCAAAATAGGGTTAAAGGATTTCGATTTCTAAAAACTTAAGAAAATGTCCTTAATATATATTATTAATAGAGCATAAATTTCGATTGCATAATTTATTATGAGAGAGAGAATGCTTATTAATACTAATTAAATAGTTATTATTTTATTTTATAACTAAATTAAATATGTTGTGCAATAATTTAATTAATAGTTAAAACAATGCAACCAGTTCAAGTGCACTCAAAAAAATTAATTTAACATTACAACTAACTAATATTACCAACCAATTTAAATTAACTTCTTTTAAATTGATAACATTAATTTTAAAAACATTTTTTAATGCTAGTCTGGTTACTCTAATTATGAGTTAATATTTATATATTTATGTTTTTATAAATACTCTAAATAAAATTGAACTCTTTTGTGACTTGTGCAACACCTTATAAATGTCAGCCTTTTAGCGCTACTTTAATTAAATTAGTAATAAATGAATAAAAAAAATCCCAACATAAATAAGTCAATATGAGATTATTTTTTTACATGTTTATATTTAATAGTCAAACTTAGTGTTAAATGGTTAATATATCAATAATATTTATGTGTGAATATATTTCACTTGCTTAAAGTAATTTCTGCGCTCAGTTTTAGTCATGAATTTTTGCCTGAAATCAACAAGTTGCCTTATGGAAACATCCTGCTTTAACAATCATTTAAGATTAGCTATTCGCTTGGCTGCCAGATTCCTGGAAATAAAACCGCAAACGCAAGAAAAAGTAGACGACAAAAATCGTTTTGACTAACATCAAAGCTAAAAAAAACTGACGTTTTACAGCGGAAAAAAATGAACAAAATTAAATGGCAAAATACAAAAAAAAAGTAAATATAAAAAAAATTCCCCATTGAATTAGGGGCAACAGTTTAAAGCAAACCGCCAAACCCGCTGAGAGCCAACGGGTCGCTGCAATATGCTGGGGGTAATAGAGGGGGGGTGGTCGGGTTTATTACAGATTGTGACGTTGACAGAGTTGAGTTGTAAAAAAATAAGCAAAAAAGAAAAAATTATTTTTTACCATAATTCGAAAACAATGACGCAGTCGAAATAATCCTTCAGAAAGTCGGCGAAGAATAAGTCGAAGCAGATGGAAAAACAATGCGAAAAGGGGGTACTGAATACAGAGCACAGATGTACAAAAGGCAAGACAACAACAATAACCAAAAAAAAAGGGGTTCAAGGACATTTTACACATAATTTTTACTACCTTACACGCTCGCCAGACAGAGACAAACCCCAAAAAAAACTGGGCTAATGCTAATGTAATAATTTCGTTGAAGATGTGCGCCAGGATTGCAAAACGTCCTTGCGCTGATTTGCTCGACTTAAAGTGTAGCAAAAGGAAGAAAATAAAATAAAATAAAATAAAAAAAAGTAAAATAAAATAAGGCAAAGCAGAGGAAGAATACACAATAAAAAAAAGGCTGTTGCTTGAAGAGTTTCACGCTTTATTACGCACAATGAGCGCGGGGAGCGCGCGCGGACGGATTACTCAAATAATAATATAATAGCAAAAAAAAAGAGAAAAAAAATATGGAAATGGTAAAAGCACTTCTAGGAAGACGACATTGATTGCCTTTTTACCTTTGGCCCCCCCCAACCACCCGCAACACGTTTCCCGTTTCAACTCGAAGCCTGACAACAAATTCAAATGTTGCGCGGATTTGTTTACCTTATTTTTTTCTTATTAGGCCGGGCCAATCGATTATTACGTTGTGGGTGAATGAACTGGCTAAGAGTCACGTAAGTCAAAGATTCAGTTAATTGTTAGCATATATATATTCTAAATTTACCAATTGATAACTTAAATCGTAAGGATAATGTTTAATGAACATTCTTAAAAAAGCAATTCAACATTTTTAAAAAGAATGTAATTTATATTTATATAATATATATAAATATATAATAAAAATAGTTGGTGTTAAATAAATATACAAATTAATAAATTTTATTTGAAATTTGATTTCTTAATTTAATGTAATATATTTTTGTATTCATTTGTGTCAACTGATATTTGCTTGATTTAAATAAATATATAAATGAATAATTTTAATATCAAATTTAATTTTTAATTTAAATAAAGCAGGAAGTATCTTTTAAACTTGTAAACATTTAAGTATTGAAAAGATGCTGAGGATCTTAAATGAGTTATGGATGACAAAGTTAGTATAAAAAGGTATAAAATTGCTTGCACTCCTAATAACTAAATAAATAAATAATAAATGATAATAAATAAATAATAACAAATAAATAATAAATTAAATTATTTGGAATAATAATAAATTACGCTATTTACTAGTATGTGTAAGATTTGGCGATCAGAAAGAGAACGATTAGTAAAAGTCGAATACAATAAGCAAATTAATTCCACGATGGGCAAATAGTCGAAATTAAATATCGAAAAATAAATATCCTGACGAACTTCCAATTTAAAAATATTCTAGATCAGCAACAAAGGATCAGGCGATCTAGCTCTTCAATAAAATGGTCTATAAGTTCTCATATATATATATATCACGCTGAGTTCAAATTCATTTTGCAAAAATTTATAAAAATAGATTTCTGATAGCAATGAAAATAACACAAAAATAACTATTATTGATCAATATCGCTCCAAAAAAACAACCCAGTTTTAGTTCAAAATATATTCTCATATTAATCTTATTACTATCAGCAGTCGCAGGCATTTCCTGTATATATGAATACAGGCATGAAAATCATATATATCCCTATATATATATATATAGAGTATCAAAAAATGTGAATATGTTTATCAATTTGTAAATAAATATGTATTATTTATAGACCCATTCAAAGAAATTCCATTTTATCGCATTTTGCAACTTAACCTAACCCAAAGAAAAAAAGTTAATATATATTTTATATATATTATATATATATATTTTTTTTAATATAGTAATACTGTTGAAAATTTAATTCAATTTATAAATAAAATAATTCAATTTATTTAAAACAATTAACTTTTGTGGAACAAAAATTAAATTAAAAATATTTTTTTTACAATTTTGATAAGGAAAAAATAGAGTGCCTTTAATCGAATTTTGCAGAGCTTATATGTGTATGTGTGTGTGTATACTCACAATGCACATGATACACAGAAACACACACACATACACACACAATAAAAACTTTATTTATTTTTGACTCCTTCTTTGGCAAAAAATAACTAGAAGCTGGCATTTAATTAAATTCAACATATTCCAAGCACTATTTTTAATCGCCAACTTATACTATAAATATAAAATTTAAATAATAATAATTAATAAGCCAATTCAGTTGCATGCAACGCCGAAAAAAAATAGTGCTTCACAGTTCATTTTTTATATGTTTATAATTTAGTCGTTGCGCCGCAACTCAAAAAGGGCAATTTGTGAAGTAGAGCAAATCGTTGCTCTATTAACGCGCTTAGTTTAGAAGGGGGAATAAGAGAGTGAGGAAACCAGGGGGGAAGAGTGGAAGGGGCGGGGAGAGGTATATCGGAATTGGGTCACACACGCATGTGTTGCTTGTCATCAGTTGTTGCAGTTAGCTGCGCAGTTGTCGAAAATACACGCAGCGACAGACAGACAGACAGACAGACAGATGCGGGATTTGAGATACTAGATACTTAATGCGAGATATCAGAGGCAACACAATTTGTGGCAGACAATGCGACGCATCGTGTTGTAATGGGGCAGACAGTCAGCGACAATGATTACGCATGCAAATTACAATCAAACCGAATAAAACTTATGTAAAAACTTTATAAAAGGAAGACACAAAATTGTTGCACGTGTATTTAAAAACTTTAAAATATTTTAAATAAACAAACTCCACGAATATATATTTTTTTATAAAAGTAAAATGTTTAAATAATTTTAATTTAAAATTTACATTATAATCTTTAAATAATTTTAATTTAAAATTTACATTATAATCTTTAAATAATTTTAATTTAAAATGTACTTTACATACACAATTTAATTGATCTTGAAATATTTCTGTTACTTTAAAGTTTTGATTTGTATTTGAAAACATTCAAAAAAAAAACATTAAAACATTAATTGATTTTTAATTTTTTTTATTTTTAATTTATTTTATTTCCAATCATCAGTTGTCTCACACAAAATTTCCCTGACAGCTTCAGTTTTATTTGTGCCTCACTGTGCCCCAAAGTTGACACTTCGCTGGGGCAACAACTAAAGCAAAACACAATTGTTGATGAGTTGTGCGTTTTGTGGGTAGGTTGGCTGCCACTGCGCCTTGCATCTACTTGACGCACGTTGATCTCTTGCCACACTCTTAGCGTCTCTTTCACACTCACTACATCTCTCTCTTTCTCGCTCTCTTTCTAGCTCACCGGCGCATTCATTTTTTTTCTGTGTGCTATGCAATTCTGGTCCCAAAATTGTTTTCGTTTTTTTTTTTTTTTGGTTACTAAAATTAGGTCAATGCATATCATTTAGAGTGCGTTTCGTGTGTTGCGCTCTTCCCCCCCTCTCCTCCTTCTCTCTTCCTCACTCTCTCTTTTTCTTGCTCTCTCTGTGCTTTAGTTGATGTTGCAATGTTGCTGATGGCGCAGTTGCTGCTGCCAATGCTGCTCTTGTTGCCCGTTGTAATTTCTGTTGAATGTATTTTTTTGTTTTTTTTTTTGTCTTTGATCTTTGCTCTTGCCTGCCTCAGTTGAAGAAGTCGCTCTGCCCGCTGTGCGGCTTCGTCTGCTGCTTGGTGTGGCAACAGTCAGAATGCAATCCATCAATCGCAGCAGCGGCAAATTAACAAACATTGACGTCAGCGTCGATGTCGACGTCGACGTCGCTGTTGCTGCCTCAGTCTGTGTGCAACCACCAGGCAATTATGTAATCCATGGAACCTGCTGAGCGAATTGCCCAAAAAAAAAAAGAAGCGTACGAAGCGAATGTGCCGGGGGAGTGGTGGTTGGTGGGTGGTGGTTGGGTGTTTTGGTGTTGTGTGTTGGTCGAGTGGCAGCTGATGTGGCAGGGGCAAAGATAAGGCAACAGCTGTGAAAGCTTTGCATTTGCAGCACACTTTAAATAATAATAATAACAAAAACGAAATTAAAAGTTGAAAGTTGTTTTAGAAAAAGAAAAATATTTGAATAATTTAAAAAAATTATTAAAAGAATTTCAGAGCTAGATTATAAATTAACTTGAAAAAACAAACATTTATTTTGTAAAATTTTTGATAAATATTTATAATTATTTTGTAGACCAACAAATATTGATTTACGCATTTTAGCAGCCTTTGAGTATTGTTAACTATTTATGCGCTACACAAATACATTCGAATATTTATTGCTTACATGACACACATCAAGCATCTTTGCCCCTTCTTGTTGCACGCATGGTTTAATCCCCAAAGCTAACTACATTTGAGACAGCATTTGTATGCACCCCACTCGCCCCGCAAATCAATAGAACACATAACAAATAAGAAGCATAATCACATCATAACATTAAGTACTCTATTCCATTAGAAGACCTTCAGAAAGGTTAGGCATAAATTAAGTTAAGCAGAAAACAGCGAAAAACTAACCACCAAACCATAAAAAAACATTTGCAACCACAAATGCCAACTACTTGCCACAGCTTTGTCTTCAATTTTATCATGGTTTATTTATATCTATTTTATGCAAAAATATAAATATATAAAAATATATTTATAAAAAAATAAGAGAAATGAAAATAAACAGAAAATGCTGAAAAACATTGGATAGAACAACCCCAAAATTGAAGATGCTCCTTTAAAGCGTTTATCGGTTAATACTCTGTAAAAAATGCAAAACAGGGCATGTTTTATTTGTGGTGTCTTTTATTTTTATTTTAGTTTTAATTTCTGCGGAGAAACAATTAATATTTTTACTATTGCATGGGAAAAACTGCGTTGCACAGATCAAATTTAACTAATACAATTTAATCTGATTAAAGGGCATTGCAAAGATGAGCATTCGAATTTATTCCAGAATTTTTATTTGTTTATTATGCATGAATTGTAGATGTGGAGGCCTGCAGCAGCAGCAGCAGCAACCGGAAGAATTCAATTGAGTGTAAGATGTGTAAGGAGAGGGGGTACAAGAGCAACAAAAACAAGAGCTGAACCCAAAAAGGCAATTGTGAATATTAAAAGAAAGTAATGCCAAACAAAAGGGGGGTTGGCATTGGGTTGGCGTGTAATTATAAACATTTGTTGCTGCCTGCAAAACCTTTTCTTCTTTTTGTTTATTTCTCAATGAGTCGCTGCTCAAAAGTTTCACAAAAGCAAATCGCAAGCAATTCCAAATTCAATTCCAACTTCAATTCCCACGCGTGCCGCTTGCCTCAAAACTAATTGCAAATTAATGACTTTGGTTAAGTTGCCGCAATGAGCAGCAGCAGCAGCAGCAACAACAGCAACAACAACAACAGCAACAATTAGAACTAGGCAACAAATTTTGCGCATCTTTCGGTTGCCAAGTTTGAGCAGGTCAAAGAAGCTTGGCATAGTTGGGCCTGCTGGGCCCTTTTGGCTCGAGTTAATCAATCATTTTCTCCATTACATGATGTGCAGAAAAAAAAACCTAAGTCGAAGACGAACTACAACAACAACAACAACGGCAATAACTAAAACAAAAAACGATTTTCTATCGTGTCTGCCAATTTGTAGCTAATTAGTTTTCTTTGAGTATTCGCCGCAGTAGCTAGCAGCACTGATCGCTGCAGTGCGAGCGAGGCAGCTAGCATACACACCAAACACATACTCAAATTGCAATTCTCGCCAAAAGCTTTCGCTTAACTCTCCCAACTGCAGCAATGGTGTCTCTGTGCAAGCGAGATAGCGCATTCGAATGAGTGCCAACTGGTTTCCCATTGGATGCGCAAAAATGGCGATTGCCATCGGATCGTCAATTTTTGCAATCAATTGCAATCTGTGTGTGTGTGTGTGTTAGTGTCAATTGAATTGAGTTGAGTGGTGACATTTATAATGCAGTTAAGCTGCAATCGAGTTTTTGTTCTAAGAATGCTGATTTTTCTTTTAAGTTGAGAAATGTTTTGCGACAAAAGTGAAGCGAATTTCCTTCATTTTTGATTAGTTGTTCGTTTGAAATGCATGCGAAAATTCTATACCAAAAATTTAATATTGAAAATCGATGCAATATATAAGTATTTATTATTTATCAAGTAGTGATTCATACAGTATTTATTTTTAAGTGGAAAATGTTGTTGTTTTTACAAAGCGTTATGCTTAGTGAGGCGCATCCAACAACAACAGCTGCAGATAGAATATGTATATATAATATATACATATATTTAAATTATATATTTAAAATCTTTAGAGGCTAAAAGGTTTCCACATATTTATTTAGCTACATATTGTTATTGTTTTGTATACCCTAATACCCTAATCTGATATAATAAATTTAAATGTTTCTATAATGATATTAGCTGATTTTGAATAAATTTCGTTGAGAAAGGTTTGGAGTTATTTACAAATTTAAATCACAATAAATTAGATTAAATAAAAACAAAATAATTACTGATTGCTTTGAGAAAGATTTCAATTACTCGAAAATTATAATTAGTTATAATAATATATATACATAAATATATGTATATATATACATAAAAAATGTAATGTGTGTATAGATTAAAACAGTTTTCATCTATAGCTGGGGGAAAATATCGGTGTTTTTAAGCTTTGAGCATTTCTGTAGTTGCTTGATTTGCGTTAATCTACCAAAAATGTTGGAAATTGTTCGCTGTGCGTGGACATGAAATTTATGGGATGTCAAAGGGCCATAATCTGTACGGCGACTGCTGCTAAGACTGGCGACTAAGTAGGCAGACGCCCAGACGGACAGACGGAACAGACGATGCTAGAGCAGAACCTAAACGTGTATGTGGGGAAAACCAGCGAGCGTTTAGCTATGGCAGCAAAGGGAAGCGAAGGAAAGAGGCATGGGAAGACGATGGTGCGAAGGGAAGGGGGGCGCTTTACTCAACGCGTGCAACGTGAACGACAAAGCTTTGCGCTCACGCACTCCAACTAAAACACACACACACACACACACACAACACACACACGCATTTGGCGATTACCTCATCGCAACGAATGTCAGCGCAAAAAAGCAGGCGAACAAACTAAAAAGCGCAGAGCCAAAGCGAAGCATGGAATGCGTGCGCGCATATAAAGAAGAAGAGAGCGTTGTTGGCGAAGGGAAGCGTGGGGGAAGGGGGGAAACAACTGAGCAAGCAACGCACTTTGTATGCTAGAGGCCAACGCACACCAACACAAGCACAGTTGTGTGCGTGTGTGTGTGCGTGTGTATGTGTGTCTATGTTCTATGTGCTGATTAAAAAAGCATGCGATCTTTTATTTATGCTGCTGCTACTGCTGCGGCGACTGCGACTGCGACTGTGAGTGCCTCTGCTGCTGCGGCTGGTGCTGCTGCTGCGCTGTTGCGCCGCTGCTGTTGCTGCTAAAGCTTTTGCGCTTTGCTGTAATTTGTGCTGTTCCCCCCGCGCCCTTTGCCTTTTCCAGTCTTTTGCGCTGCGCTCAAGAACTGGTCCAGCAACATTTTAATTAATGATCTCTGGCAATGCTGCTGCTTTTTGCTGCTTCCATCTTCAATACCCTGTAAAACTATACTTCCTAAATAGGTTAAGATCGTGCACATTACTAAAGAAGTGCATGTGTGTAAATATATTATTTGTTTATATTTATTATATTCAAAGCGAACTAAAACCAAAGGTATTTAAAAATTATATTTAAAATTATATATAAAAAAAATCCACAAAATTAAATTATGCAAAAAGATAAAATTAAATTATATTTAAGGGACACAATATTTAAAAATATAAAAATTACTACAAATTATATAAATAAATACAGCTTATGGCTATGACTTATAAATCAAATGATAACTTCAATAAAGGTTGGTAAATATATAATTTATCTCTGTTTATTTTATTGATTGCGATTATTTATTTATCACTTTCTGCATTAAGTAGGAAACAAATATGCTACATAAATGAGACTATTACAGGGTATTTTACAGTCGCCATATCTGCTTGAGGTTTATTCTATGTTCTTCAACTTCTTCTTCATTCAGCGCTTGCTCAACTGCGCCAACTGCTTCAATCGAATTGAGCTGAATGTAAAATATTGTATGGTAGGTCATTTGCTCTCTCTCTTCTACTTGCGCTCTCTTTCGCTCTCTTGATCTTGATTCTCTTTTGTAACAGCCGGAAATGTGTCTTGTTTTTGCTTGTGGTTTTATTTTCCAGTTGTTACAGGCAATTATAAGATTTAGCCACACAAATGTTCCAAAATGTGTAAGTTGTGCCTCAAAAACTGTTTTCTTTTTATGTAATTAATCAAAATGTGAATCAAGGTGAAAGTCAAGAGGGGTGTGTGCTGCACTCGGGTCCTTTCAACTTTCAACGCTTCAAAGAATGCTTCACGCAACCCGAAACAAAAGGAAGAATTTTACGAAAACCACACATAATTATTGTAATTTGCATTTTCAGCAGGTTGTGAAAAAATGTGCGTGGAAACTAATACGATCATAAATCAAACCAGGCGCAAAATATGCGTTGAATTAGACGAATTGCTAATGCTCTTTAGAGGCAGGTAAAATCAATTAAAAACTGGGTATAAATACGAAAATTTATTACATTTATATTGGGGAATATTTATAAAAATATATATAAAATATTTAAGACTTTTTTAAAGAAGTTTTAAATTTAAATAGAAACACTTTTGAATTATTCTCTAAAATAGCTTCCGCTTAGTAATATCAAATTGCTAAATTATACAATAAAGGCCATGAAAAACGAACAATAGTTATCCAACAAATTTTCTCTATTTAATTATCCTTTTGTTCGGTGTTAACACACCTTTTCTGCCATGCAGCTGAGCGGACATGCCCCGAAAAAGCAAATCAAAGCGAATGTCATTAAAAAAAAACATAAGAATTACAAGAACATATATCAGAAACAAAGGAAATGTTAGCAAGAGGTTATTTTTTATTTGCTTGCCACTGCGCCTAAGCGTCACAAGCCCGGGGCGTATACGTAATCATTTTATTATGTATACGCAATGGGTTACGCTAGGGTCAAGCAGTGCATATGTGTATGTGTGCGTGTGTGTGTGTGTTTGCTAATGACCATAAAAAACTATAAAGAATTCGTATATTGTGAAATCATACATACGCACTGTGAGCCCAGCCCAGCCCACAACATATCCGTTCAGCCTTTTAATTTGATGATTTTGCCATAAATCTAATTTTGGCCACAACTACAAATAGTTAGTTTGCTGTTTTTTCTTTGTTATGTATTTTTTTTTAGTTTGTTGTGTGTCCTTTATTGCATTTTAATGTTAATTTCTTGCATGCACAGGCAAACTTTTCATTCTTTGCGCTTCGTTTATGATTCGACCACCTTCTGTGCCGCTAATATGACAATAACATAACTAAACCCTCTTCCCCTCTCAGCAAATACTCTGAGCACTATTAAGTTATTTCATAATTTCCAAATTTTCTCTTATTATTTTTTTTGTTTTTTTGAGGCTTGGTTCGACAACGCATTCGAATTTGTAACTCGACTCATTACTTTCCTCAATGGATTTTTATTGCAAAATTGCGTTTTCATTTCTAATTCTTGTTGTTTTTTTCTGTTTTTATTTTTATTTTGGTGCTAACCTCAATTGCCTTTTGTTGCGTGCCCCGTGGCAGGGAGACTTGTTTGGCTTGTAGCAGGGGGTAGGTGTTTTGAAATAATTCATGGAACTTATTCGCTGCAGGCTTGTCCCAGAAATATGCAAATTTTTCAATATGATATATGTTTATGAGTATTTCTAATAATAATGTAATGTAATGTTCTTAATCGAGTTAGTCAAGGTAAAGCAGAGCAACTGGACAGCACTTAAAATGTAATAATCCACATTGACAGACGTGGAAGTAGGCTACAAATTAGAATGCTATAGTCGAGAGAACTCTACTTGAAAGTCAGTGAATTCGCTTTTTAAATACATCACAATAAATTATACAATATTAAAGTAGGTTCTGTTATAAGCTTAGCATTCCTTTTTTGTTTTTAATAACATTTTTGCAGTTCATCAAGAAATTTTTGTTTGAAAGGCTGTTGTTTAAGAATATTTATATTATATTTTTACATTTTAGAGATGCTACAATTTGCCTCTAACATGCTTTGCAAAGAATTTAATTATATCCCTTTTCTATTTTTAAAGGAAACAGTGTATAAAAACTAAATCATTAGCCTAATGATTAATATATGTGTAAAAATATATATTTTCATAAATAGCTGTGTACTATAACTATATTCTATATATCATATAAAGCATACAAAGTATAATCACAGACTCCTTTTACTGCTTGGCTAAATTCTGCAACGATATTCTATATTTTTATTTTTCTTTATGAAGTAGCAATTTAAAGTTCTTTTATTAGTTATCTATTTTCAGCATCGATATTCACATTGTCAATTTCAAAGTAGATTCGCATTTCTCATTTGCTTTGTTTTTCAGTTTTGCTACTCGTATACAGTTTATGCCATATATGTAAAAAAATCCTGACGCAGCCTTACATTAATTTCACAATTTGTAAATTGTGAATTTTATGCATAATATTTGTGCAGATAACAATTTATGATTATTACAAGCGAATAACAACAATAACAACCAAACTGAAATCTTGTGAGAGAAAATATGATAATAAAAACTAGAAATTTATATGACACAAAATAGAAAAACAGCAAAATGAAGAAAGGAATTCATTCAAGCGCGCCACTAAAATCATTCAAATTAGTTGAAGAAAAAGGCGAAAAACAAAGGCAGCGCGTCAAACAGAAGACCAAAGCAATCCAATCACCACACAACAATAACAACAATGAACTGATAATGTTGCAAGTGAAGAAAAAAAAAAAAAACTGCTGCCACAGCAGAGCCTATGAAAAGGAAGCAGGATTCTTGGCGCCTGAAGACGGCACCATAAAAACCCAGCCCGAAAATAGCAGACATAAGTCTATAGAAAAATGCCGCATTCTGAATGCCCTTCAACTATAGCAGATATATAAAAAATATATTCATATTGTATTTAAATTTTTTTAATTGAAGAAATTGTACATTTTAAAGATACTTTTATTAATAAATAATAAACATACCTAAACCATATTTAAAATTGTCTAATTGGCAATATTTAAATGTTTATCAGTATATAAATATATAAATATTATATTTTAAACTATTATTAAACAAATTCAATAATAATAGTAAATAAATAATAAATTTATAAAGTGCTTTAAGTTCTTTCTTTACCAACAAAAAAATAAGGCTCTCCGAGGATTAATTCTAATTATCAGAATTCGCAGCATAACAAAATATGGCGACTCCTGCTAGCTGTTAGTATGTGGCATGAGGCATGTGGCATGTATATGTATCGCACGCATAGAGTTTTGTTTTTAATCTTTTGACCTTGTTTTGCGCTTAGCCAGACACAGTTATTGCATTCTGGCGACGTGGCTCAAATCAAATGTGACTGGTACTGGAACTGGAGCCAGTTCATCTTCAATTTAATGCTTCGCCCATGTACATCTTATATATTTAAGTATTTATATATATATATATATAGTGCACTGGGCCTACGCATCTGACATTGCCGGTTTTGCCCTTTTGCTGCTGTTTGTGACATTTGTAAAATATTTCTCCACATTTTCTTGTTTTTTTTTTGCTTTCTTTTTCGCTGCCTGACGCCACTTGGCCATTAAATTGATAAGGAAAATGTTTTGGGGCTGTCTAGGAAAATGCATGAATGGCCTCAAAGATGATGCCAGTCTCTTGATAGAGATACACACAAACATTGGGCAGTGGGGGTGCGTTAGAAAGTGAAAGTTGTCAGCGGAATGGTTTTGGGGGGTGGTTAGAGGGTTTTTATGCTTCACTGAATGCCACTCAATAGAAATTCAAGAACTTGTGCAGAATAATAGTTAGAAGTGGTTTATGCATGTATTTAAACGAATTTTGCGCAAACTAAAAATATAAAAGATAATCAAAAGTATTTCCCATACAGAAAATGATATTTGCAGCAAATAGATAAAATTTCTATTTTATTTCTTCACGATTCTGTAGGTATTTATTGCATATCGTTTACAATAAATTCAACAATTCTTAAGTAACAATCTTCTTAACACCGCATAATATGCATATCATAGATCAATTGTTCAAATTTAATCAAGATGGGATAAAAAACACCCAAGGTATGATCAAACATATAAATTCTCATATTGATCTCAGTTCTGTCAGTAGCCGAAAGCTTTTCTGTATGCATAAATTTGCGAACGCATGTGTGAGAAAGGGATGGCATGATAATCAATGCAAGCGTCAATATGTTTTTGTGTGTAATCTGCAGAGCCCCGTTACATGCGATTGCGTGTATGTGTAGGCACGTGTTTCTGGCCAGCCAATTAGGGATCAGTTCAGGCTTGTGAATAAAAATAAGCTCTGGGTTTCTTTACTCTTTAGTGCATGTGCTTGCTATAAGAAATGACTTAGCCTGCGCATATTTGGATACTTCTTAAAGAGAAATTTTCCCTGTAATAGTAAAATATAGTAAAGAGCGAAGTTTAGGGTACATTGTAGTCGAGCTTACTTCTCTACATCTTTCCAACTTGTTCTTTTCTGCTCTTAGTACAGATCTTTTTTCATACTTAAAGTTGCCATTAATTCCCTGATTAGGGGTTTCCCCTTTTCAGCTGCCCAATCAAATAAACTGCAAGCAAAGTTTTGTGCTCTGGCATAATAAAAATCAGAAATATTTACACATATTTTTATTGACTATGGTCGATATTTGTTGTGGCGTCAAATTGTTGATGTTTTCGTTATTATTATTGTTGGCATTATTAAGGCGGCAATTTGTTTGTGTGGCCATTGACCAAAAACAATCAAATAAAAGAGAAGTTCGGCCTGGCAAATTTTTTGGCAAGTTGAAAGTCACGAAGATCGGGGAAAGTGGAGGTGGAAAGTACTTAACGTATTGCCATCTAGTGACCCAGTTCAGTTTTAGCAGAAATGGAAAGAAGGGCCTTTAAGTCACTTGCCCCCGATTTATGTGTTGTTTGTCTTCGCTCTCCCTTTTTCTCTCTCTCTCTCTTTCTGCAAATTCCCTTTATTTTTGCTTCTTTGTGTGTGCCACATGTTAATGTCTTTGCATTGGCAGTTTGGTCCTGTCCTCTCCTGTTCTGCTCGGTTCGGTTTTGCCCTTTCCTCTCCTCTCTCTTGTTGTCCTTTTTTGAACTGTCATTAGAACTTTTTGTATGTTTGACAGCGCCGCTTTATTGGCCGTCCAATGGCTCCTTGGCTTAGCTTAGTGCTCTCTTGTCTTTTTTTTTTTGTTTTTCAGTCTTATATTTTGACATTTATTGCCAAGTTGTTGTTGAAGTGTCGACCCCAACTTCTGTGCTGCAGCAAGTTGTTTGTTTCCTCATTTTTAGTGAGTCCATTTCACTTTTAAGGCAGCAAAGGTTCCCCTTAATGGGCCTCACACTCAATTCAATTGATGCCCCCATATTTAACGAGTAATTCGAGTCAATATATATATATTTTTTTTAACATTATGTGGAACATTTTAAAGACGTTTTGAACTTGTGAGAAAATATGAAATATATATATGAAATTCTGAGACATTTCTCAGGCACTACCAAATCGCAGCGACACAATTAAAAGCATACTCAATGTCATCCAGCATTTATGCGGCAATTTAATTTGATAGAACAAATATATTAGTATTAATTATTGTTGTTATTTTTATTGTGCAGTTGGTGTCAAGGCAGACGTAATAATTATTATTATCAGACATAACGCACACTTTTCTGTAATTAACTCAATATATGCCTATCAGCAGAGTCGAAAAAAAGCCTGATAAACGAGTAGACGAAAAGGCAAAGTGGAAAAATGAACTACATTTCACATCAAATCAACGAAACTATGTTGAAAAATGTGACAAAACAATAAAAAACTATAAATTTATGCATAAACTTAAACGTTTAATGCATAATTAATTAAACAACTCAACGAAAAGCAAATTCGATTGAGTTTTCGAAGAGAGCCAGCAAACACAGGGAAGAGCAATCGTTGAAAGTGCAAATGAGGTAGGGGAAATTTTTCCAGTGACTCTTTTCATAAGATCGTTCAATTTGAACGAAAGCAAAAGTGATGTGCGCTGGCAGCAAGAGCGCAGCACAAAGAGTGCAATTGAAGCTAAATGAATGGGAAATTTTACGTGTGTTTGTTTGCTGCAGTCTCTTCGCACTGATCGTTAAGTCAGTGCAAATGGAAAAAAGGGAATTTACACAATTTGCACAATTCGTCAAGCGATTCAACGATCGCAAGAGAAATATAATACAGCAGCTAAGAGTGCAATTGCCGTTGCCGGGCAATGATTTTAACGAAAGCAAAACTGGTTCGTTAAGTTTGGCTGGTTTGCAGCTTGAATATGTTATTAACTAAACGTTAAGTTTTTGAAAATTGCAAAATGGCCGCAAAACAAAACAGTTTTAATTGGCAATCGGCAATTGAAATGCGGAAGTTGCCAAAGATTTATGATATCTCTAAGTTTGATAACCAAAAAAACCAGAAAAAAGGTTTTTCTCATGCCCCAAACTGATGTTGTTGAGTTTGCGGCGTCATCATGCTTATGGAGCCAATGTTTGGCCACATAATTACCGGTTATTGTACGCTTCATAGATAAATGCGCCGCTGAGGCTGCGACCTTACGCACAAAATGCGTGTGAGATACGCACACAAAACCGAGTCGAGACATATACAGTCGGACAGACGGACATTCAGACAGTTGGCAACACACAGCGCATGCTGATCTCACAGTAAAATTACTGGTTTTTTATTTGGTCAGCTTTTGAGCCGCATACAAAATGCCTAGAAAAATTGGCTTGGCTTCCACTATATAGGCCCTGTTTCGAAGATCGGCTCGCCCCGGCTCGGCACAACTCGGCTCGGTCAAACACTACAAAATCTAGCAACAAAACGCACACAATACGCAGAATTTTATGCGTTTGCAAAGTTTTCGTTGTCGTTTTCGTTGTCTTTGCTGCCTCTTCGTCATTCGCTGCTGCCTTTTGTGCTTCAGCTTCGTACTCTTGAGCAGCGTAGACTGGAGAGCTTTTCAAACACTAAAGTGCCCTACAACTAGTCAAACACTTCAAAATATTGTCTAACTAATTGAACAAAAATATATATAAATAAAAATGAATTTCAAAATTACTCAGAAATGTTGTCAGAGTATCTAAGGTCATTATCATTCATTGATTTATTTAAAAATTGATATTATGAGAAACTTGAGTTTATTATTTTGACTGCTGGCAGTCACAAACAGATATTAAGAAATGTTTTAAAAAATATAAGCTAGATAGTTTCTTATTTATAATAAAGTAAAGGCCTTCAATTGTAAAACAGTATACATTTTGTATCATTTCAAAAATAATAATGAATACAATAAAAATTATTATAATACCGAATATTGTATACATAAACTGAATAAAAACTTATAAATAAATCTTATAAGTATTTCTTATTTTATATTATATATATAAAAATAAATTTTAATTTTATTGCTTTCTGTATTTTTTAAGTCGACTGACTTTAGTTGATAATATATGAATATATAAATATAGATAGAAAGATGAATTCATATAGACACTTATCTCGCTTTAAAACTAAAATACTTTAAACAAAAATATAATAATAATAATAACATAATGAAAATTCCCACTCGCAAATGAAATGATTAATTCCGAGTGTTTTTCGCTATTGTTATGCAGATGACAAATGAAGATGCCACTTGTCAGGCCTCTCTACGCAATTCTCAACAATTTGCTGCTTTTGAAGCGCATACGAACTGCCCACGCAGCCCAAACAAAAGCTCAACGCATAACTCGCCAAGTGTCATGCGCTCGCGACTAAGTACAGCAATATCTATCCATCTCTTTCGCACACGCACTCGCCATGTATATGTGTTGTGCGTGTGTTTATGTGTGTGTGTGTTTCTGCTCATATGCGTAACGCATTTGGTTTCTGCTGTTTGTTGAAGCTCTTCGCTCGCTGCGCCTCGCTCTAACGCATTTATTCAACAGCCTAGACTGATAAAAAAAAAAACTTAACCAATCTTTAAATAAAAAAAAATTCAAAAAAGCACACACACGCAAACACACACACACACACACTTACACACACTGAACGCAACTTATTCAAGGTTATGTTCAGGGCTATACGCATCGGCAAACGAATTTCTGTTTCGATTTTTTGTTGTTATTTTTTTTTGTCGTTTTCGTTAGTGCGTTTGTCACTTTATTGTTGTTGTTGTTGTAGTTGTTGTAGCTCAGGTATATTTTCAGTGCGTGCGTGTATTTGTATTAGTAGTCATTTTTTTAAGTGTTTATTTTGTATTTTTTTTGCAGCTGCTAATCAAAATGCTTAATGCTCTCCGCGTCTGTCGAACGCTGTAATTTATAAATGCCTAACAAGCATTTTTTGAAAAAATAAAAAATGTAGTTTTTTGTTATAAATGCTGTTGTAGTTTAGCGACTGGCGATACGCATTATTTACGCAACTGATTTGTATTTGCAGTGCGAAGTGTATTCAAATGCCACAATTCACAGACACAAAAAGAGATACTTTTTAATGTTCAGGCATTTTTGACATAGCAACTGTTTTCATATATATATAACATTATTATGATCATATCAGTTGTGGTAATGCCAATTACATATTCAGCAAGGTTAAATAAAAGTTAACAGTTTTTCAAACGAATATTAAACAGATTCTGTATTCGAGTATTAGGCTGAAACAATTACAACTTCGATTCTTTTTTCATATATTCTTAACTTTTTATATTTTTAGTTTTATGACTAGCGTTTTATGGTTAGATTTATGTTTGGTGATTCCGCCGTTTGAATATAAAAATCAGGTGTAGATGTGCAAACAATTTATTGAAATCTTAAGCCATTTATTGATCAACAAAGTTTTAAAGTCTTACTTTAATTGCAATTTTTTAAATATTTAAATTTTAATAACTTGACATTAAAAAATAATAATAAGAATTAGAATTATAATTTATTCTAATTTCTATTATCATATTGCGCGTTGTGTAATTTGTTAAAAATGAATACATAATTTTTTTCCGTGTTTGTTAATCGATCTTGATCGATTTTTATATATTTATTTAGTTTATAATGTTTATTTATATAAGAATTTAAAATTGTTGTATTCAGTGCTATCGGAAATAGATTTTTATCGATATTCGCCAAAGAAAAATGTAAGGTAAGCGAGATTTAAAATTCTCTAGTTTTTATAAGGTCTAAGACATGACTCGACTTTTGATGCTGATCAAGAATATATATACCTTATGTAAACGGAAATGGTTTCTTTCGCTTGCACAACTCCCAAATACCTCTTACCCATTACCGATTAGAAATGTCAAAAAATATGATTATAAATTAGGCGTGAAGGTTTTTTTTAGAACTCGTTTCAAGCCGATCTGCAGTTCTAAGCCCAAATATAATACCAAATTATAAGCTGTAAATTTACCTTAGCTAAATGTATTCAGTTGTTTTTTTTTTTTTTTTTGTTGGTGTCGACAGATATTTTTTTTTGGTTTGTTGTCTGGGTGCTGCTGACCTTGGGCACTTTGTAACGCACAAGTATCGCCAGAGTAGTTCGTTAAGGGCCCCAACAACAAGCGCAGCACTCGCACACACACACACACACATTTTGGAAGCACACGCGCACACACAGACAGTGACCAAGGCGAGCATTGCGTTGCCCTTCTAGAAAATAAAAGTAACTCAAAACAGAAAAAAAAGCTAAAAAAAAAAATAGCTGCGGACTGCGCTATCAATGCGTATATCAATTAAATACAGCTATTGTTGTTGCTGTTGTTGTTGCTATTGTTGTCGAGGCCCTTCAATCATCAAGTTTACATTTATAGAGCTTTATTGTTGTTGTTGTTGTTGTTCGCTTGTCGTTTTTTGTTGCGTTCATTTCCGCACTAAACATTCCGCACTAAACATTTGCTGCTAGCAGCAGCGCACATAACATAAATTTGATTATATAAAGTTTTATGCTGTATCGACCGAATATACATAATTTCTGTACATGTGTAAAGACTGCAGGCATAGCGCAGGAAGCATTGAACTAATCCAAGGTCATCTAATTTATATATATAAATCAATTAGTTTGCCTCCTACGATTTTTTCACTTTTTTTTTTCTTACATGAGACTTTTGACAACTGACAAAAGCGTGCACAAGTTGCGTGCAGCATAATAAAAATTAAGTTTTTTTTTACTAAAAAACCTTTATAGTTTCAATAATGCAATAAGCTCAACACAAACTTAATTTTTTCTTAAAATTTAAAAAATTTAAATTATAGACTATATTTTATATTGAGCCAGTTATTAAATCAATTACTTTAAATATATGCCAGAAATGTCTTTATCAAAGTTTTCTGAATTATATTTATTTAATTATATAAATTATGTATCATATATTTTTATTTTAATTTTATACATAAAATATTAATATACATAAATATTTATATATGTAACATTCTTATAAATTTGTTCAAATAATGCATATTATTAGGGAAACAATAATCTTAACTTGAAAATATATTTACATACTTTTAAATGACTTTTTCATCGATTTACTTAATCTTAACTATCTGCAAATGTAAAAAATATTATAACCATTAATTAAATTGTTTTATCTTAAATCATTATATGCTTTGCTAAAGTAAATTAAAAGAAACAATCGAGAAACGTCCCTCGCGGCGCTGTTCAAATATTCAAATTGAGCTGTAAATTGTAACTTGTAAATTCAACGCCCATTCTCAAGGTCAATATTCGTTTTTTGTGGTCAAGTTGACCTCTGGATTTTAACTGGTTGTTGTTTATTCATTGCCTGCATTGGAACGTACAGCAAAACCAACACTTTTAATTTAATCTATTAATATGCACATGAATTCGAAATGAAGCCATCTGACTTGAAATCAAAAAATCAAATTTGCATTGTGTGCATCTTATTTGGTGCTAAAATGATCGTTTTGACACAGGAAATAAAATTTTCATGCTACTTAAAAATGCATGTTTTTAGTAGAAATAAATGCTAAAGTTATACACGTGTGCATATATTTTGAAAATACAAGTTTTCATACTAATTAATCGCTTACCTTTTAACTGTTTCATTTACATTGAGATTAAGTGAAATTAATATTTATATTTTAAACAATTTGACGGAAATATATTAAATAATCAAGACCATTTATAGACCATTTAGGTCTACAACTATTGGGTGTGGTTGGTATTCCGATCTGATGTTGATATGTCGAAGAAAATTCAGTACATAAAGTTTTTATGAACGGGTAGAAACTATTGAAATGGAGATGGTTCCAAATTTCCAAGTATTTTTCAAAATTATATTATATCTAAATTGACACAAAATTTATTATTATTTCGAAAGTGAGTAAACAATTCTTGTTAAATTTGTATGTTCAATTTAGCTAACTTTACCAGCAGTTAGATTATGAGAGAAATATGATTTTACTGACCATTATAGGCAAGTATTTCCTCAATTTATAATTACATTTTTTTTTTGCAAATCATAGTTTTAATTAAAAAAAAAATAGTTTTGTCAAACTAAAATGCAATAATCATTTATGAATAAAATCAAAACTCGGAGTTCGTTCAATGAGCTAATCTCGATTTACTCAGCAAATGTCGGCTGATTTTGTGCTGTAATCAGAACAGGCACTCACACACACACAAAAACACACACATACACACACATACACACCCAATCTATTTTCAACATGCATAAATCACAAAGTTACACGCGAGTTAAAATCGAGTACGAGAGTAAATAGAAAATCACGTATACGCCACGAGGAGGAGGAGGCGGAGGTAGAGGCGGCCAGGCGAGAGGCACTTAAAATTGGTCGAGGTGTGCCTATAATATATGTGTAGTATCATGTTAAATGTGCACATATTTACAAGTTTATTTCATAAAATTTAATTACATATTCACACTTGCCGCTTTGCTAGCCCATTTCAAAGGTGTGACACACACGCGACTTTCAACTCATTTTGACTCTTTGCGATTCGTTTCATTTCATCTGTTTCTTGTCTATTTGGCATTTTGGCTTCTGTGGCGACTACTTCACTTTTGGATTTTTGTCGGCTTTTGTGTGGGATGCCCTTTCTTTTTGGTGTTTTGCTTCGTCTCATTCGGCTCATTGAGACATACAATTTAATTACACTTCTCTAATTACCATGCGAGTGTCACGTTGACTTATTTGCTTTTGATATTAAGTTGACAGTTATGACAAAATGCCGTGTGCACTCCAACTACCTTAGTTGCAAGTAGTTAACTTGGATAATATATTAAAGTAAAAACTAAATTTTCTTAACTGAATTAATCAGATTCGCATTACGCATGACTTGTGATTGGTGTTTTATGAAAATGAGAAGTTTCAGTGCTTGTTCTAATTTCGAGAAAAAGTAGTCTAAAAATGTGTTTATTTTTTTCTACATTTGTAAAAAATGTAAATAGCCGAGCACTCCATCAGATTGAAACAATTAAATTTATTGATTTAGTTATATTAATAATTGTAAAGTGATTATTTTGGTTTCAATAGTTGCGATTTTTGTGTTATTTTGCTTAAGTTATAAAAAAGAGTATTTTATTAGAAGAACTAATTTTTTAACGATTATTTCTGTGGCAGCTATATGATATACTTATCTGATCCAGCAGGCTAAAGCTAGCAGCAAAAGTTGAGCTTAAAACTGAGAAGTTTACATTGAAACTGACAGAAAGACTGACAGACGAATGTGCAAACTGATTTGACTATGTCAACTTGTTAAGTGATGCTGATTATAAATACATATATTTAATGCTGTCAGAAATGGTTCCTACTAAATTATATTACCAACTGCATATAGAAGGCTTTAAAAATAGCTAACCAAACTTTAAATAAAACAATTTAGCTTTGAAAATTATATAAAAACCTAATAGAATACTGTAGCCGAATAGGATTGCACTCATTTATCTTCTTTTAAATATATATATATATATATATATTTATTTATACAGAATAAATATACTATTAAAGGTCCCTTCCACTAAAATAATCCAAATTTAAGACACATGATAAATATAGATATATCAACATTTAATTTTTAATCGCTTTAAAATTATCCCAAATTGACCAGAGTCCATTTTTCAGATATATTGAAACGACATGTTGCAGCGCAACTAATTTGTATATTATTTCAAAGGATTGCACAATTAAGTTCTAAGAAATATGTCAATGAAATGCCAAATACATTACCCCAACTGGAAGCCGAAAACACCTTCTAAATAAATCAGAATATTTACGAAATCAAGTCAGGCCAGACAGACAGACAGACAGACAGATGAATAGAGTGAACGACGACCACCCGTAAGAAAATGTCATCTAATATTTTCACAGATGTGTCTCACCGAACAAACCAAAATGCGTGTGAGTGATTATTGTGAGTGTTGTGTTGACTGTGTGTGTGTGGTTGTGTGTGAATGCTTTAAATGCAAAATTAAAATTAGCAAGCGACAAGGCATTAATCAATGCTGAACGCACCGCAGCGTTTGACAGCTGTCATTTAAGACACGCAGCGCCATTTTATGTTTATAATTTTATACTCATTGTTGCTGCTATTGTTGCTATTATTGTTGTCTTTGTTGCCTTTGTTGCCTCATGCAGCTTACGCACTTTGCGCTGAAATAGAACCCATAAACATTAATAAAAAGCAACTGAGAAAATCACAAAAATACCGCGAAGGTGTATTGTCATTAGCAGACGGAAATACTTAAAGATAGAAGCAAATAAAAACAATTTATTTAAAAAATAAGAGTCTTAATGAGGCATAGGTAAAAATAGACATAAAAAAAAATCAAGAATAAATATTCATCATACGCACTTGCAACACAGCAAAAAAAAAAACAACTAACCAAAACAATTCTAACTGGTCTAAAAGGAGTAGAATTATTATATATATATAATAATGTAAATGTATTGAATGTAATATTTATTACAATAGATTTTATGTTTTACAAAATTTTTGAAATATTTTAACTATAGTTAAATAAAATGTAATAAGTAAATTTTTAAAGAAACATGTTTGGTTTGAATTTGAAGGCATGTGGCTAACTAATTAATGTGTCTTTTTAGCAAAATTAAAAATTAAGGATTTTTAAAGATGTTAGATTAAATACTAATTAATGTGCAACTGGCTGGATCAAAGGTTTGGCTTCAATAACAAGACAAACCCAAAATTACAAAAGAAGCCTTTAAAAAAAATTAGTTGCTATTAAAGTCAGAATAAGAATAAGAATAAGAATAAGAATAAGAATTTGCCTGTATGCGCTCTAAACGACTTTATAATAACAATTAATTATATACACTTGCAACTTAGAGTGTCTGTCATACACACACATACACACGCACACTCACGCACATACATATTTAGCAGATCTAACATTCTGTTGTTGGATTCTACTTATACGCACCCCGCTGCGATCCATAATGAAAGAACAACAAAAACAACATGAAAAAAGAATAACAAAAAATACGCACTGGAATATGGCCCAAGCTAAAGAAGCTTGCGTGGGGGGCGGGGGGAGGGGAGTGGAGGGAGCCCAGTTTGGGTCGGCATGGCATAGAATCATAGGAGCAACATTCAAGGTTAGAGGGTTACTGACTTTGAAAAATGCGATAGAAACAGTTTTGGTTCCCCACTTTTTATGCTCTTCTGTGGGAGTATTATAAATTTGTCGTGACATGTGTAACGGATTGCAGAAAAAGTTCAGAAAGTGTATATTTTATATATTATTGATATATGTTTTATATAGCTAATTGGTCAATAGAAATGGTTTTAGAAGTGCGTTTTAGATAGGCGTAGATATTTCATTCTTCGCAAAATCATACAAAATACAGAAAATTAATTAATAATTAATAAATAAATTACAAATTTAAAAATAAAACTCGAAATCTAAAAAAGTGTAAATCAATCTACAAGGGTATGTAATTTGCGGCTTGACAATTGTCAAAGTTCTTACATATTCTATGAATCGTTTTTTTCTTAAATTTTTTTCATTTATGTTTTAGAGAGAGCAACAACAACCATAAATTAATTGAGCATTTTTTTCGCATTTTGATTTCCAGTCGCAGTGTGTGTGCGGAGAGCAGCAGCAGCAGCAGCACCAGCAGCAGCAGACATAAAAAAAATGTCATAGAAGCAGAGCCGCAATGCGAGAGAGAAAAAATAAAAATATGAGAGAAAAAATGAAGGCGAACTATAAAAAAGGCACAAATAATAATGACAGGTAGTTTCTATGCGATTTGTGCTATTTTGTGTGTGTGTGTGTGTGTGGAACGTTGCAGGTAGAACGATGTAGAAGCTACAACAATGGCAAGCTGTGTGTTATTGTTGTTGGTTGTTGTGCGCTGTTTGGCAAATGCCAGAATAATTCCCATTGCTCGCTTTACACGGACTTTCGTAAACAACTTAGTCAGTTATGGTTAATGTTGTTGTTGCTGTTGTTGTTGTTGTTGTTTTTGCTGCTCTTTTGTGTGCTGCAAACGCTGAGAACTGTTCTAAAATGGGCAAATGTATTGAGTTTCCGCAGCAGCAGCAGCAGCATTCACACTGCTTAGCAACTTTGCCACTTTGCATGTATGTGTGTGTACGTGAGTGTGTTCATTTGTATGTGTGATGTGTGTGTGTGTGTGCATGGGTATTAGATGAAATTTTGGCAGCCGCATATCATGTGATGAATGCGTGCCTTATGAGCTAAGCCGCAGCTCCCAAAATGAAAGAAAAAGAGTTCTTAGATATTAAGTTCAAAAGCAGAATAAGTCAAGTGTATCGTGTGTGTTTGTGTGTGTGTGTGTGTGTGTGTGTGGGTGGGTGGGGGATATCAGAACGGAAACAGTTGTATCCTTAAGTATTTTAAATAAAATAAATTTCTTAAGAATATTAAAATATGTAAATTGATTAGGCAATATTCCACATGTCAGTGAAGGGCTGATAAAATTAAGCATACGCCATGTGAGCCCAGCTAACTTCTAAGTAAAATTTAACTCACAACGATTATGATTTCTGGCAGTAGAGTTGAAGGCATAGAAAATAATCACACAGCAAAATAAGTTTTTTTTTTCTTTCTTGCATTTAAACCCAGCAAAGTTCGCATATTTTACTTACATTTGAACAGTGAAATATTTCTCTATCTATTTTTGGTATTCTAGTTTGTTCGTTTTATTTGCACACCTGCGTCAACTAGCTAAAAAAATATAACAAAAATGACGTATACGCAACTTGATATTTGCGCAAACTTTTTTCTGTCTGTAAAACTAAGCAAATTTTTTTCTTTGGCGAGGTTATTGCACTTTTAAATGGCGACAGCAACTACAAAAAAAAAGAAAAAGAACAAGAACAACAAATCAGCAAATCAGAAAAAAAATCAGTAAGCAACGCAGCGACGCAACGACGCAGCAGCGACAATAATTAAACCAGCCGCGCAAATGTTGTGCGTGTGCTTGCGAGTGTGTGTGTATTGGTGCAAAAAACTTTCAATGATCAGCATAAATGCGCAAGGCACACACACACAAACAGGCACTAGCACCAACACATGCACACAAATTGCGAAAGCAGCCAGCAGCAGCAGCAGCAACGCTGCGTTTCGGTCGCAGCTAGAAACCGAACGAAACGAAACGTAACGAATCAAAACGAAACGAACGAGCGCAACGCACTTTTGAACGAAGGCAACCATCGGCTATGCTTCGTTAAATCGTTTCAACTTGCTGTTGCTAGTTTGCTGTGCGTTCAAATGTGTTTTTCTAAATTTGATGATGCAATACACGCATTTTGCTCAGCGTCGTCAACGTCAACGTCGCCGCAGCAGCAGCAACAATAGCAAAAGCTTCGACTGCCATTTGCTATTGCTTCCAACGTCTTCAACTCTTTTATTTTGTCGGGCGTCAGTTTTTTTTTTCATTTAATTTTTTTGATTCTTTTTTGTTCTTTGCTTCGCCACACGCACTCTGCACTTTGCTTTCAGCGACTTTTTGCTTCTAATTCGAAATCGCTAGAACAACAACATATGTGTGCATATTTGTGTATGTGTGTGTGGGATGATTTTTAGGCAGCGGAGCTTGAGGTTTGGGCAGACATAGCATGAATAATAGGCAAAGAGCAAAGGAGAATAACAAAAACAAGAACAAGAACCACGCACTGAAAATGGCGATTCATCAAAGTCCACTTAACAAGTTTTTTGCATTTGAAAGACAACAACAAATTGGCTCGACCAGCAAAAACAAAGCAAAAAGAACATAAAAAAGAAGAAGAAGAATATTACAAACTGGCAAAAGGCACAAAACTTAATAAACTGAAGAGCCAAATGAAGTTAGAATCATATATCATATATTAAATTAATGATGATAGCCGTGCATGTGTATACATAATTATATATATTGGTTCTTAGCTTATTTGCATTTGTCTATAATTAAATTGCTGATACTAACTTGCATACTTATAGGCTGAGCTGACTTTAAAGTATTTTCGAGTTGCTGTCAATATAGATATAAACACAATTTCCAAAGATATCACATTAACAATATATATATATATATATATATTTATTTATATATACCCAATTTCCTGTTTCTAAAACTGCACAACTCTGAGATTGGCACATTTTGTATAATATTATTGGTAAATGGAAAAAATGGAAAACGAAATGTTAAAAATTATTTGACTTTGAATTTAGTTATTCCAGGCACAGATTAAGTAGGTTTGTCAACTTATTAGATATTATTATTATTTATGCAGTTTTTTATGATTAAAATTGTTGCGGATTAATATTTATTATAATGCTTATTTGACATGATTTTTTACAGCTTACCAAAACACAAACAAAATTATCTTCACTTTATTTTGATGTATGTTTTATTTATTTTTTGTTATTATATTTGACTACATGTTAAAATTTATTTCTGTTAGTATTAATTATTGTAAACATTAAAGTTTATATATAATCCATTAATAATATAAAGTCAAATTTGTTGGCCACTCTGTAAATAAACGCCCTCATTAATGATATGTTTGTGGGATGCTGTCAAACTAATTATTATCTCAATGTAAATTTATGAGCACTATTTTAGTAGGTAAAAGTTTCACATGACCTTGACAAAGGCTTTTTGGGCTGTATATTTTTGGCTTTTCTTGTCCATGCCCAAGTAAAATAATTTATATGTATTTTATTTATTTTTTTTTGTTGTTGTTGTTAGGCTTTTTGTTATGATTAGCCATTCGCGCCGTACGCACAAAAATTCTAATTTTACTTTTCACACGCGCACACACACACGTGCTACACACGCACACACACTTTGAAATGTGTCTAGCGAATATTTTTGACTGCTGAACGTGTATTTCTAACTTTTGTTTTTGTGATATTTGCTGATGTGTATTTTTTTTTTTTTACCTTTGTGGCACGTTCCTGTTAAAGAAAATAAAAGCAAGAATATTACAAAAAAAAAGCTAACGAAAGTTGCTTTTAGCATTGTTTGCCGAGCAAAAGAAAGAAAGAGCTGAAATACATAATAAATATAATAATAACAACAAGAACTACAACAATAACAACAAACACTAAAACACTATCACTTTTTATCAGTTTCGTTGTGCCACATTTAAATTTTCATATGGCACTTTGCTAATATTTGACTTTGATTTCCGTTTAATTCATAATTTTTATAAGAATTTTATTTCGCATACGCCTCGTTGGTATTATTGCTAATCAGATTTTATTTGTTGCTCCCACAAAGATTATTTATAGCTGTTGTTGTTGTTGTTGCTTTGTTTTTGCTTATTTCTGTGCTATTTATATTTGCTTTTTGTTGTAGCAGTCATTGCACTCAGCCAACAGCAGCACTTTGAGCTTGACTTATTGTAGTCTCTTTTTTTTATTTTTGTTGTTGATAATACTCAAAACGAAATTTTGCGAGCGGAAAAAAATTACCGCATCGCGCGCATAAAAAGTTCATTGACTTCATTAGAAATGTTTATACAAATACATATATATATATATATATATATATATATTTATATTTATTTAGCAGAACTTGACGCTGCTGCTGCTGCTACTGCTGCTGTTGCTGCTGCTGCTGCTGTTGTTGTTGCTGTCGCCGTATAATGTTGCTGGCGTGCACCAATCAGCTACAACGCTGTTGCTGGCGTTGGCGTTTTGACTTTAGGTGCTATTTCCCCTGCTCTCCGTCCAATGTGTGTCTTTTACTCTCTCAAAGTTGTGCCCAATTTGTGACACGATCTGCATATATTTTCTCTCTCTCTCACTCACTCTATCTTATTCTCTCTTTCACTATTATTCAATTAATGCTGCTCATTATGCAGATGGATACATTAGCAAAGCATAAATTTCAATTTATCTGCCGGCCGCCTACTAAAAAAAATAACAACAATTAGTAAAGCAACAGCAGCAATAACAAACAAATAGTTTGTTGCTGGCTTCACGCACATTTTATGCAAATCAGTTAACAAATTGTTAAATTAAGTAAGCAGAGAATATGAAGACAAATCGAATACCCTTTAAATTCATTAATTGCCCATAAACCATGTAAATATACAATATGGTTAATCAGAAAATATAAAATTAAATAAATTGGATGTTTGTCAATGTCAAATATAATTCTAATAACTAATTGCCTATAAAAGTGTCTGCATATAATAAATCAGATTAATTTCCATATGCATGACGTTATAGCTAAAAATTGAGAGTTTGGCTAGCCTGGGCTAAGCATAAATTGATGCCTATGATTCGACGGCAAGGCCCAAGACAATGTTAACCTTGAAATGTTGTAGATGCGATCATTCCACTCTCTGCATATAGAAAACATATAGAAAGAGAGAGAGATAAAACTCAAACAAGATATCCATCGATAGGCTCGATTTATGCGCGCGTGTGCGTTGTAGTTTGAATAAATTGATGGTGCGTTCTATGCGCTCCAAACAATTAATTAACCAACTGTTTCTATTCTTTATTTGCTGCTGTTGTTTATTGTGAATGTTGTAAATTGATTGGCAAGCCATTCGATTCTTTCGAGCTGGCCAAGACGTCACCTACAATGCAAGAACTATATGCGTAGGCCTTGGCAGCACTCGTGTCGTGCCTCGTTCTTGTACTTCAAGTGGAAGCTGCTCGACTACAGTAGGCACATAATAATAATTCCATATATGTACTTAATAGAATAATTTACTGTTGAAGAGTGGCACGAAACGAAGCTATAAAAATCACAAAGCAAAACAAATGAGATAAATGGGAAATGCCACACTCGAACTTTGAAGCAGTAGAAATATAAAAATATAAAACTTATTCACTTAAAACACACAAATGTGACTTATGTTATTATGAGACAAAAGTAGAGCTTAACTGAGAACTGAGAAATAAATTTTAAGTTATTATAGAAAATGAGAAAATGAAAATGGAGTTGTTAAACATAGCAAATTGAAATTGGAATTTGTAATTAATAAAACAGACATGACAACACAGATAAACATAGCATAGAAAACCATGTAATATTTATGAGAACTGCTTAAAATTATAGAATAAAATTCAATTTATAAATTTAAAATTTAAAACTTAGCAACAAACAAAAAAAAAAGACAATAATAAAATCGAGCTTCGCAAAACCCCTGTAGATGAAACAGTTTCGGAGGGCAAAAAATAGACACATCTATATTCAATCAGCCTGCCCTCGGTTTTATGTGAATGATTTGTAAATTATAGACAAACAAAATGCTGGAAAAAAATAATAAAAAAAACGAGCCTGGCTTCAAGTGAGCAAATTGTGAGGCAGTGCAAACCATTAACAACCCGTCGAATGTCTGTGGGCAGGGTTGAGTTGAACAGAAGCGGTTAAGAAGAGTGGGAGAAGAAAAACACGAATGTCAAGAAGCAGCTGAGTAACAACAGAGACCACAAAAATGACTTTCCAGCCAAGAATACCAACAACAACAACAGCAACAACAACAACAACAACATCAACAACAGCAGCCACCAGAAGAACAATCAAGCCAAACTTTTCTATGGACTCATTCAAATTTGTGTCTAGCAATTCTAGCTATTTTCGGTTTTTCAGCTCTGCTCTTCTATTTCATCTCTTATTTCTTATTTCTTTTTTTTTTGTTGGGTTTTTTGCGTGGTATCCAACGTTGGCGACTTGCAAGCGGCTGACTTTGGCTCTTTCCATAGGGGAAATAAACTCAAAACCCGTCCCAAACCTGGCAGCAAATGCGAGTGCGATTTTGTTATTGTTGTTCTGGCTGTTGCTCTGTTTTTCTTGCCGTTGTTGTTGCTGATGTTGTTATTGTTGTTGTTGAAGCAGCAACAGCAACAGCAGCGCCAATCACTCGCTTCCCGGCACACACAAGAGCTGTTCCTGTTCTTTTGCAAGCTCTTGTATTATTTGAATACCCTGTACCTGAGTGGAACTAAAGTGTTTGATGGAATTATTCAAATGCAGTTTATACTGTCGTCGAAAATTAGAAAATATTAAAAGGAAGATAACTTTAGAACCAATAGATTTAATGACCATATAATAAACAATACTGATAATTTATTTAATAAATAAATGTATTTAATTATTGTATCTACAAATGCTGACTAAATTAATATAACAATTTTTATGCAAGCCAAAAAAATAGAATAAAATAAAAATAAGTAAGCTTAATTTATATCAAATATAAAATATAATAATGGCTAGGTATGGTATTGATAAGTAGTAAGCCAAATATTTATTTATTCCGGATTGCTGGGGTAGAAATTAAAAATATTTTGTATATGCTACATTTTTTTTATTATATATTTGTTTAATTAATAATTAATTAATACTTAAATTCTTGGATTACTTAAATAATGATCTAATCATGACTTTTCCTAATTACACACTTTGAACATTATGGCACCGTTGAAGCGTCTTTCAGCGGTTTCACGATATCAATTTTACCGAGATTTATAATGAAATGTAAATTTGATAAATTATTTAAAACTATAGCCTCAAACTTAACTTTTATGTACTCGACTGTAAATATAAAATTTGTAAAATTTGATAAATAACATATGGAATTAGATTGGTAGATTCGTATAAGATAAAGTTATTTAAAATGCGCATAGTCTATTTGATTTGATTTGAATCTATTTCTAGGGTATCTTCTCAGCTAACTCCGTCGCTTCAAACATTCTTACTTGCTTTGCGCTGCTACAGTCGCAGCCAGCGTCGCTGCTGGCGTTGTTGTCGTCTGCGCCGCACTATTCCTATTCTAGCTAGTTTCACCTTGAAAAGTTCATTCACGCCGCTGCCAAAAAATACCAAAAAGAAATAAAATAAAAAATAAGCCGAAACGCAGCGCCAAAGTTCGCAGCAGTAACAAAAAATAGTGAAAAAACTTGCACAAAAATAACATAATTTATTTTTTTCTAGCCTGCACGCAAAAACACACACGAAATAAATTAAAAAGAGGGAGAGACAAAGAGAGAGAGGGAGAGAGAGATTTGGAGATAGAGAATAGGTAAGATTCAAGAGAGGTTTTTGAGGCTAACTGCTGACCAGACGTCGGTCTTTGCAAATGGTTTATAATGCAAATATATACGCACTTTCTGAACAGCCGCATATTTATGGCCAACATTTATTTCTGTTAACTAGTTAAATTAGGCCACGTGTGTTTTAGCATGTTATCTGATGACAAATTCTAATTCAGGCTGTGCATAATGTTGGAGCTGGCTGCAGGTTAATCGAAAGCAAAATGTAATTTGCTCATGTGTCCCCTTTGCTGACATTTAATCTTATCAGACAATTATGTGCAACGCCAGACATGATATGCTCTACTATCATATCGGCATTTTTACAACGATAACATATGGGATTTTGGACAATGTTAATGACACAAAAATTAAAGTTTTTAAAAATTTAAAATAGGCTAGTAAAATATTGATATGTAGTTTAAGATAAGTAAGATATATCAAATATTAAACTATTTTAACAATTTGAGTTATATGTAACAATAAAAATTCTATAATTTAAATCTAACCAGAATAAAATATTTTTAAAATTTCTACCTGATGCTGCATATTTTTAATTACCTTTGCTAAACAACAGATGTAAATTTGGCGTACCTCCACTAATTACATAGTTAAATAAACATAATGATTCATGCGAAAAACAAAAAAACCGATCGTGTTTCGCATTAGGCAACCCCAATAAAATAGTTCTGATTACTCGGATCGACGCCAATCAAAATATAATTCGCACAACCCCCACGCACGAAAGCAACAACCAAAAAACAAAACCAAAAATATATCAAAATAGGCGAATTGCGAAATCAAAATGGCAACATCAAGCTTTTTTTTTTGTTTTTGTATTTTGTTTTTATTTTTTTGCACACATCAAAACAAATGGCGAAAATTCGGTGAAGTTCAAGGTATGTGCTATTAAATTAAGAACACAAAGCAAACCGCACAAAATGAGGAAGGTCTGATAGAAAATAGAGCAAAACTAAAGCACAGATATGGCACTAACTATTGCTGATTGAAGATGAGGGGGATTCGGGCGACGGGGGGTTAGAGAACCCAATGTTCTCAGCATTGCGTGCGATCAGAATAGGCAGCAAAGCGAAACAAGAAATAGCAAAGCCAAATAAAAAGAGAGAAAAATATATATATATATATATATGTATATATGTTTATTTGTGCGTAAAGTGCGTGTGCCTATAAAGCTTTAAATTTTTGTTGTAAATTCAGTTCTTGACATGGAAGCTTTTAGCGGGGCCTTATCTAATCTGGCCGGATCGTTCCCAGAACTAGCCAACAAGCAAAACAGCAGCAACAGAAACTCACTTTTTTAGTGACTTTTATTACTCTTATTGGTGTTTTTTGTGACGAGCAGCTCCACATTTTCTATCACTCTTTCTCTTTCTGTCTAGTAATACCTATATAAACATATATATATATATTTTTTGTCTGTCTGGTGTGCGTATTCGGGAATACGCCGCTAGACATGTTTGTCCATCAGCAGCTGTCATCTGCGATTTATTTTTATCTTTTCTGCTTTGGGACATTTATTAACCAATATTTGGTGTAGGTTAGGAAAATAACAAAGTAGAGATAATAATTAATTGATGTTGGTAATTGACACCTACACATAAAAAACAAATGATAAACTAATTAAAACTAAATCAAATATTTCAACAAGTTGTCGATTGCTATGATTTATTTGTAGTTCAATTTGTATTTAATATTAAATATAAAATAAATGGTTAAACAACTAATTCGATTTATTAATTGTATATAATTAGTATTCTTCACAAATAAATTTAAAGTTAAGTGACTAGTTTGACTACATAATCGCTTGGTTATTAATTATTATTTTTTTAGATATATTCAGTTGTTTTCCACAACAACAATCACGAAATCCAAATTTCTCATTTAGTCTGGCGCCGCAAAGTATGCAGCATATTTCTCAAATCTACTTTAAGCAATTTCGAACAAATTTGCCTGAAGGCCAACTGACCCACTTAATATGTAGAGCAATACAACCTTTAATCTACAGAGATTTAAAAACAAAAAAAGGAGGTAAGGTTCCAGAGATGCTGCAAGTAATTATACCCTGTCCATTTTTTTTCCCCCCCCAACTTTGCGTAATATGCAAATAAAATGATGCTAGGCCAAATTTGGCGTTTATTCCATTTGTATGTAAAATAGACCTTTAGCATTATTTTCACATACTTTGATTGCCCAAACTGGTTGTTGTTGTGGTTTTTATATACTTCGGGTTAGCGGTAAATCAGAGCAAGTAAAGCTGCACTAGTTGTGTGTGTTGGACTTAAAGATACCCTGTTCATGTAACTAAGTGTTATTTGTGTAAGGTTTATAAAGAATAGCAAATCAAAATAAATAAGTAGGAAATAAAAAAACCTTTCAAAATTATTTTAAATATTGAATGTGTCTGAATTTCTGCTAAGTTTACGAATCCAGAATTAATTACAATATTACATAAACAAAAATCATCAGAAACTCTTGACTTTATTACAGCCTTTATGAACCTATTTTTACATTTACAGGGTGTACAAAAAAGGTGCCCAAAAACAGTTGTTGTCGTTAAACCCTAATTTTTACTTATCTCACAGGCATCTCGAATCACTTGAATATATCGCATTTGACGCCAGGACGAGTACGTTCAGCTGAGCATATTTTAGGCCAGTGTCCTGTAACCGGCTTGCTGCATTTGCCGACCACAAGCACGCACATATATATATATATATGTAAAGACATATGTGTATATATCTAGCAAAAAACGCGCACAATAAATTTCCACATGTTTATCCCTTTTTTCTCCACACACACACACACACACAAATATACACAACTAACTTCCTGTTTCTTATGTTCTGCGTCCATTGTCCTGTCCCAAATTTACTTTCGTCTATGCCTCTTTGTGTGTGTGCGTATGTGCGTGTGTGTGTTTTTGTGTGTGTTTGTGGACCCGCAGTGCGCAAAGTGTGTCAAAAAGTTTTTGGCTATTACTTTCACTACTTAGAGTTAGAGCCCAGAATTTGGCCAACGTGCTTCGAGTGTGCGGCAGGGGGAGGAGTTGGTGTGGGAAAAACCAGTCACAACCAAAGATGGGACTGTGTATTTTGGCCATATGGGGGTTGTTGTTGTCGTGTCGTTGTGTTGTGCGTTTGCGTGTGTGTATGTGTAATGCGACAAATTAACAATGTACTTAATTAATATGTCAAATTGGATTACAATTTGCTAAAAATTTGTCATAAATGTTGGTCACTCCGCTTCCAGGCCAGTGAGCCGGCACAACACTGTAATTGTTCCTATTTAGCTGACCGTAGCTGAAACTTTTGGGATTTGCTTATATACTAATTAAAGATGTGAGTATTTTCAAAAAGAAAGTTTTCTGGCTAGCAAACCCAAGTAATATTCACACAAGTGTGCTGAGAACTTCTATTTGGTCAAGGGAAAGTGTTGACAGAATAATTATTTAATGTGGAACACTTGGAAATGGATGCCAAAAGGACACATTTTAGAGAAGAATATTATAAGCAAAATTATTTTTTTTAATGGCTTACTTATATGAAAACTTCCTTTAATGTATGTTCAAATAGTTTAAACTAAAATTGCTGTCAAATTATTAGTCAGAAAACTAAATATTTATTTTGAGCAATAATGGAATTCCTCTGCTCGGAAAACAGATATCTGCTTCAACTGCTCATCAACTCATCAACAAGTAAGCCACTAAAAACTTATTAACTGCGCATATATAAATTTTAATTAGACTTCACACACACACACACATACACACACAGACACAAACACACACACACATCATAGACTATGCGGCATAGAAACAAACATTTTGTAGCAGGGTTTCATTTTGGCCTTAATTAATTTTTGGCCAAGTGACATTCTCCCTAACACACACACACACACAGACACACACACACACACACACACACACGCACACACACACATGCACAGACACACTTTCTGTTTACTTGATATACATCTCAAAATTTTGTAGAGAATTCGTCTGCGTGAAAATCGAGCTTGTGATAAATTGATTTTCACTGAGCGAAAGTTTTTGGGGGGGGGACCAAAATCAAGCGACAAGTGCAAAAACGCAGCGCAAAAGTATCTTACGGATACACAAACTGTTGAGAATCGGATCCTGCCAGCCAGCTGTAGCTGCTGAGCACTCGGGGAATGGAGTGGCTGACGTGCTGGGATGCGGTGGATGGGGTGGGGGCGGTGGGCTGTGGTGTGCTGCCTTCCTGCTGTGTTGTCAAAGTAACGAGTACGCTGTCAAGACTGTCAGCCACACCCACTCGCCTCCCCATACCCCCCCAACCAGCGCAGTCGAGCGTCAACGCAAGTAAACTAAAAAGACAAAAGCAACGCCTAAAAGTATGCTACACATAAGGCACAAAAGTATATAACGGCCCGGTCGGAGCTGCTCCTGCTCCTGCTGCTGCTGTTGTTGCTGCTGCTGCTGCGTCTTCATCTTTGCAGGTTGCCCCGGCGACGCTTGTTGGCAGGCGGCTCAACATGGCCACGAATTTCGGCTTCAGCCAAGTGCAACAACAACAGCAGCAGCAGCCGCAGCCGAAGCAGCAGCAATGGCAAAATCATTGACAAAAGGTTTTTTATGCTCTGTTAACCAATAGAAAAGGGGCATATATGATCTGTGCAATACTTAAATTATATATTAAATTATTATATTTAAATTATATATATTTAATTAAGATATATATATAAATTGTTGCAATTTTATCATCAGAGGTTTGCACTTTCAAACCTTTTTACCAG
This sequence comes from Drosophila multiciliata, assembly GCA_037043605.1. NCBI lineage: Eukaryota > Metazoa > Arthropoda > Insecta > Diptera > Drosophilidae > Drosophila > Drosophila multiciliata. Next base: position 368,438 of record JBAMBF010000103.1, on the reverse strand, counting down.
CGCAGCATTTTAAGCACTATATTTAAATATACAATAACCCAAATTCCGCTCAAAATTCGTATAAAATTTTATTGTACAAAATCTCATTTTAAATCAAAAAATCATAAATCAAATCAAGACTATTTTCCACCCTCTTTCAGCTGTCATTACACTAAAAGCAGAGTATATCTCAGTCGTTGCTATCCGTTTGCAATAGTCTTTGGCTTGGAATCACGTTACGCCCTCGTACCGCCTTAGAGCTGCCTGTCCATGCCCTTCCCCGCAACCCACACCTTGCCTTCCTCTAACTTTCCTCTGGCCATGTACACAAAAAACTTTGGGCCGCATTTTGTGTTGTTGTGTTGGAAAATTCGAATGTCAGTTGTAATAGCTTCGGCATATAAATCAATAAAATGATTGTACGCACCTTTGCGCTTTTCCCCCTCCCCAGCCCCGCTTGGCCGCCACACTCACCCCAACTTCAGCTGCCACTGCTGCTGCTGCTGTTGCTACCTTTTTTTTGTTCTTGTTGTTGTTGTTTTGTGTTGGTTTCTTGCAGCTTCTGGTTCTGGCCAAAGGCACTTGTAGCGACGGCTGGCGGCCTTTGCTACAGTTGTTTGTTGTTGTTGTTGCTGCAACGTCGTTGCTGAAATACACACACAATAAAAGGGGTGGTAAGACGAGGGTCAACCGAAAAGATTGTCGAAATTATGCGGCGAAGGTTGTCAAATGTGCTGGTAGAAAATTTTGACAACCAGTTAAGCTATGAAAATTGGCAATAAACTTAATTAATAAAAGCAGAAAATGTTTAATATTTTTAATATAATATGAAAATATTTTAAGCCTATTGAATCGAATCTTTGCTGCTGTAGTTAAAATTATACTTTGTATGACTATAAACTTTTTAATAGTTTTTTTTTTGGATTTAAGATATTTTTGAAAAATTTATTATATTTAACTTGATATTAGTGTAAGTGTAATAAGCATTTAATATTCATAAAATACTCTTCTATATTAATTGTGAATTGTTTGTTTTTTGAAAAGAAAATAAAAATCTGAAATCTTATTAAAGGATTTTTAAGTCCAATCTTATTTTGAAAACACACAAAATTATAAAATTTATAATACATTGATTTGATGGTAGCAAATACTTAATTCTTTTACATATTCAAATAAATAATTTTTTTTTATTATTTAGTTTTATCACAGTAGTAATTTGCGATCATATTGAAATTTAGTAGAATTTGCGAATTTTATGTAAAATAAACTAAACTAAAAAAATAAATGCATTTAAGTCTTGCTAAATCCAGTGTTTATTTTGTTTATTTAACTGATAAAATAAAACTGAGCTTGTATAAATAAAAGTAACATATTGTTTGCTTACTAAACAACAGATAACTGTTCAATTCACCCCATCACCACGCCCACTGCCAACGCCCACATGGCCGACCACTTGCTCGCCCCGCCGTAAGCAAAAAAAAAAACAAAAAACAAAAAAATAGATATTTATTTTTGCTACCAGTTTCAGGTGCGGCTGCTTGTTGCTGTCGTTGCCATTGCTCTTCCTCTTCATGTTGCTGCTGTTGTAATTGTTGTTGCCAATGCTGTTGTACTTGTTGTTGTTGTTGTTGCAGCTGCTGTTGCCGTTTGCCATTCCACATTTAAGTTGGGGCCATTTTGCTGACTGTTGATGATGATAATGGGCCTGGGGTTTGCCTTCGGGGGCTGCCAAAGCAAGAGTGTAGGAAGTAGATGGCTGTGTCACACACACACACACCAACTCAAGCACACTCACACACACTACGTCCCCACCCTCGTATAACGTATAAATTTCTACGCATTTTTGATTTATGTGTAAAAAGCAGGCAGTGGAAATAAATTGGCGACGCTTTCGTGTATATTGAAAATGCATTTTGCGAGCGAAGAAAACAAAAAAAACCCAAACAAAAATGTAATTCACGAAGCAGATTTTTAGCAGCTGCACAGCACTGGCAATAACATTAATGATTATGGCAACTCTGGCAAGCGATAAACGAGCTGAGGAACGGGCCGACAATGCTCAGCAGGGGAGCGGCGGGGGGCAGGTATTCATACACCTGCGGGACACATGTGTGTTGTATGCAGGGAAACTCGAGATCCTTTAGCTATACAGCTATAGGCCATTAAAAGTTTTACAATGCAGACACACGCACTTTTGCCAGAAGTTGCCACGCCTCTTGTTTTTCATTTAGGGGCAGGAGGGAAAGAGAGAGAGGGCGAGAGAAGGGTGCTTTTGCTGCTGCTCAATTTGTAGGCTCACTTTAGTGAAGCAGCTTGTGTTTTTTTTTTGTTTTGGCATTTTGTTGGTAGATTTTCTAAGCCTGGCCAACGGTGCGCATACTTGATGCTCGTATTTACCCATCGAGACAAGCAGCGTTTTGGGGGCAGTGATGGAAGACCAGAACACATGCGAACCAAAAGTTACTTCAACCTTCGCATTTTTCTTTTCTTTCCCTGCATCTATATTTTTTTTTTTTTTGGCTTTTCCTTTTCGATTGCCAGCGTACAATTTACAAACAAGTAGGCCAACTCAAGAAGTACTTGAAATTTATTTGCCCTTCCTGTTGCCTTCCTCCGCATTGACTCCGCATCGCAATTTATGTTGCTTAGACATTGAGTTTAAAGTGGCCAAAATGCTAAGCACATAAGCATTGTACATATATGTCTCTAGATATAAGCACTTAAATGCCATGGTAATTGTTTCTTCTTGGAAATGATGTCAACTTTCACAAGTGTTGATCAATCGTTGGCCAAGTGAGCCGAAAATCAGCGCAGATTCAATTTCAATTGCTTTTTATCAGTCAAATATCCCGTTGTTTATCACTTCTTGGAACGGCGTTGATTATGGGATGATGAACAGGTTTCATCACCAGCTGCTTGTGTGAAACAGGCTTTCCATCAATCAGCACTCAATCATGATATTTTGCATCTGATTACCTGACAGATTTATTTTGATTAATCAGATTGTTCCTGATACTTTTATTATATCGACATGTATCGCATTATTATTATTTATTATTTAAACAAAATTATTATTTTTCACAAGATTAATTTAATTTGATTTATTAACTAATTCTTTTAGACAAAAAAGAATCCATTACGTTTTTTTGTGATTTATTTTTATTTAATGCTTAATACCACTAATTGTTCAATAAATAATTTAGAGGAAAATATTTATTTATATTTCCCTGAATTTGGGCCTCTTTTGTAATTAAAGCTTATCGAGCCTCTGACTTATGGGGAGCTTGGGGAGCCAAAACACTCAAGGTTATTGGGGTGTGTGTGCACTCCAACGGCTTACTGAGCAACATCATGGTTCACATTCAACTGCTGTGGGGCAACACCTCATTAAAGTAAAATCGCGCTAACAAGCCACCCACAACAACCTGCATAAAGCTGCACACACGCACGCACACACACACGCACACACAAACAGCGACTGTCCAGACACCCACATGATGATGAGATTGCCCAGGGAGCCAAACACACATGAACGTTGCTGTGACAGCAAAGATAACAGCGACGGCAGCAACAACACCAAATTCCATGTGTGTGTGTGTGTGTGGCAAGACAAGAGTGGTGTGAGATATGTCAATGCATGTGCCAACCAACCAAATGACCAGCAGGAGAGAGACAGTGACAGACGGAGTAGGAGACTGAGAGGGGGGGGGAGGGGGGGGGAGTGGTGTGATCTATGCCTATCTGATGTATTTTAATGGTGCTCACATATATTTTTCATTATTGCTGCTGCCACTAAATAAAAAGCAAATAAAGCAATATAGGTAGCCAAACGACTGAATTTGTGGCAAATTTAATGTACGAATATTTTACTGTACTTTAAAAATAATTTGGAATTTTTTAGAGCTATAAAAAAATATATATTTAGTTCGTTCATTTGGTATTCGAAGCACTTAAAGATTTATAGGTAAGAAAATATTTAACATATTTTGCTCAGATTGTTAAGTAAATTGCTGAAATTGAGTTAATATCGGTTCAAGTATTTGAGCTACTTTAAATATGAGTTGCATTTATTTATGACTTATATGAATTTCAAAATAAGTTAAGTGCATATTTGATAAATATATTTCTAATATATAAAAAGTAAAAAATACTTGACATTAAGAATATTTGTATTATTATCAATTATTTAAATTACATATCTAAGAGTATTTATTGAATATTTATTTCGTAAAAATGCTTTCCAAATAAAACATAAAGTTTTATTTATTTTTCTAATCATGTCTTATTAATATAAATCGCTCTTTAACTAATAATAAACTTTAACTTAATTAACTTACAAATATATGATTAGTACTTGTAAAAATGCTTTCGAATTTTGATATACATTCTATAGATATATGCATATAAATTTATACTTCAATAAGATCTTCAAATATTAATATTTGAATAATTATGAGAATAGTTTTTAATTAAGAACTAGCTATTCTCATATGAGAAAAAACATCTTAAAGTGAGCTATACAAAAGTTTCCTTATCGCTAATAGGCTCTTTAAAATAAGGTATCTGAAAATACGCTCATCTCCTTATCCATAACACCGACTCATCTCTAAATGCCGCGTTACGTATACGCAACGCATGCCAGTCTGACACGCACACACAGTCTGTGGCAGGGCTAAATTTATATTGTGTACAGCAAAGGACACGAGTTTCGCGGCTGCATCCTGCCCCAGGCACTGGCCAACACGAACGGACGAAGGTTCGCTATGTTGGCTGGGTCCCCCACGTGTGATATGGACCCAGATTGGACCGGGTAATACGGCACGGCACCCCTTATCGCTGTGGGTCGTGTGCTGCGGCATTTTTTGGGGGGGACCGGTGCGATGTGATGCGCAATATTTTTTATGGCCCAACGTTGAGATTGCAATTTAAAAATCGATAAATTGCAATTAATTTAATGGTCACAACGACACACAGCAAACAAATTTGGGCACATAAATCAGCAGCCAATGCAGTGAAACGATGCGGTTGACTCGGTTTCCTTATAGCCAAAATACATTGGTAATTGCAGGTCTAACTATAAATTCAAAAAATGTTGGCAACTTAGAAAGTGCTCTCAGAAATGCCGTTAATATCCAAATTACATAACTTCACAACAATCACTGAACAACAAAGTCTTCTCAGAAACCCCAAACAATTGCTTTGAATTTCCTAATTTCATACAGAATGACAAAGCGCTGCAAATCTGAGTTAGATTTTCAGTCATTTTCTGGCTAAAAAAATGAAAAGAAATTGATATTTATTAAGGCCAAACGGGCACTTAATTAGCCACAGCAACTCCAAAGGCGCATCAGCCTAATGGATGGCAGCAAAGGCGAGGGATTACAGATTGCCAGGGCAATACTCAAAAGTCAAGTTGGAGCTGTAGTTGGGCAGAGGCAGAGTTACATAAGACAGGAGAAGACAAAGGAACAAATGCGAATGAAAAAACTTATAAGTGCTTAAAAAAAATATGAAAAGAAAACATGTAAGAAGCACTTAATATTAAAACTGAAAAAGCAATGGATATATTAAAATGGCAAACATATTTACTTGTAAGGAAAATGCTAAATTTTAAAATTATAAACAAGCAGATTAATTTACTTATTTATTTATTAAAGTCGGCAAATCAAATTATAAGTTTAATTGATTAATTTTATATGTTTAAATTTATTATAAACTAAATTTAAATATAAAAATATAAATTAATATATATTATTAATTTTATATGTTTATATTTATTATAAACTAAATTTAAATATAAAAATATAAAAAGAAGAATACAAAAAGTTTAGAAATATTAATTGTTAAATGATTCCATATGTAAATAATGTCTATATCTGCTTTCTTTAACAATATAATATTATTATTTTCGTTAATCAAATATTCACAATAAATATTTTTATATAATTATTTCTCTATATAAAAAACTGTATGTTGCTCTGCTGATGTTTCCCTAGAGCTCTATTTGTAATGCATTTTACGTAAAGTCATCTAAGTGAGGGTTGCAAAAATGGGAAGAAGAAAGCAAATCGAAAGTGAAATTTTAATTAAACTGGCCGAGCCATTTGTAGCCAAGGCAAATGAGAACTGGAGCATATTTTAAATGCAGCAATGAAAAACAATTTGACAGTCAAAACAAAAAAAAGAAAAACAGACAGACAGACAGACAGAACGACCGTCGTCCTCAAACCTTGGCAACCTGACATTTGCATAATTTCCACCCCAAGCTGGGATGGGGTGAAAGCAACATTGGCGCAGATTCGAGCATCGCTGGGATTGCTGATTAGGTGCCTGCGTCGCCATCGACTTTGTACATTGTTCATGTTGCCGTCGCTGTGGTCCAGCAACGCAGCATTTAATTACCAACCAACCACGGCGGCAACTTCAGCACAACAGCAAAAACAAAACACACACACACACACATACACACAGCGAAAGAGAAAGGAAAAACAGGTTAGGCGACCAGGACGTGTCCTGGACTTTGGGCTGCGCCTTGCCTGCTTTGCCAACAGCTAAAACAAAACCTAATTTTCTCAAATTTCCAAAGCGGACAACAACAACAACAGCACGGAAAATATGGCGCAGTTAAAGTGCGATCTAAGAGTAAGGAGCAGAAGTGAGGAGCACAGACAGAGGGGGTAGGGAGTAATGCACTGCGACAAAAGTCACTGGTTGTTATTGAATCAAAAAACAGACAAATCAGATATGTTTTTAGTGCACAATTGTTTAGCTTAAATTAATTAATCAATTTATTTTTAATATTTTAATTTATCTTTTTTTTAGTGTATTTTATTTTAATGTTGCTTGCATAAATTAAATGCAAAAACACATCTCATATTTAATTTTTATTATAGACCCAATACCCACTGCAATGTTTCTTATAATTCTTCATGATTTCTGTGTATTTTATTGCAGTGTAGATCTCTGAGAAATGCTGCAAAAAGATATTCATTTCAAATGCGGCGAACTGATGTTTTTGCATGTAGGCGTTGCTCAAACAGGTCTCTGCAATGCGATTGACACACACACACACATACATATACACACACATACACACACACACGGACACACACATAAACACAGTGACAGCAAGAGGAACAACAAAATATAGAAAAAGCAAAGCAACAAACAATGATTTTCATGGTACGTAAAATTAATTAGGGCACTGAGACAAAAATCCTCAAATTTCAATGAGCTGCGCAGCGCAGTCGACGTCGACGTCAAGCCACGCACAACTAGCAGAGTAAGCAGCGCAGATGAGCGGGGGGGAAGGCTTGGGGGTGGGATGCAATGAAAACATAGGCACAACTAAAAATACCAAAGAGCGAGCTCACCAAAATGTGGGCGGGGGACAACATAGTAGATATGCCGGGCAACATAATTACTCTGCAGCTGTATAAGTGTGTGTGTGTGAGTCTGGGCTTGTGTGTGTGTGTTTGTGTGTGTGTTTGTACGTGCGGGTTGTGCGTAGGCTGCGTCTGCTAATGCAACAAATTTTTGGGACCTGACTTCGCAGTCGGCGTCGCTGCTGCGCGTGTTTCCTGTCGTTCTATGTACCAAATGGCTTTTACATAGCAATAGACAGTAAGTGTGTATCTGTGTGTGTGTTTGTTATCAGCATGACAGCAAGTACAACAGCAACAACAACAACAACAACAACAAAAACAGTAACATTAACTGCGTCAGCAGCTCAAAGCTCAAAGGCAAAAATTGTTTTTTATATGTTTTTTTTTTTCTTTTTGCTAGCTAATACATAATTACAAATACATTTAATCCAGAATGTTTTTCTTTTAATTGTTTTTGTTGTTCGGCTAAAAAGCCTGGCAAAACGTAACGGCAAATGCGATACAATTGCGCTTAAACTGAAGCAGGGGCAGGTGGGTGGGCAAAGGAGAGGTTTGAGATGAGTTTGGGTTGGAGTTGGAGTCGAGGCGCTTGCAGCCTGACATTTTGCTTTGATTGACATTTTTGAGATTGTGAAGATGAAAAGCGAAAGGAGCAAAGGCGGGGTTGACTTGAGTGAGTGGGTGTTCGAGATGATGGGTAGTTGGGTGGATGGGTGGTTGGTGGGTTTGTTGTTGCTGTGATGGGTTCAGCTGCTGTCAGTGAGCACATTTTTGAATGGATAAATGCTGCCACAGCGCTGAGAATAGAGCAATGGAGCAACGCTGCATGCAAATGATGAATTCGCATTGGGAATTTCAGTGGGAAGCGACAAGAGAAAAGTTAAATTGGATATTATTAGATATTATGGGTATTAAACGCGTTAAACTCCAAATGGAACACCTTAAAGAAAGATTTTGGATTGGCCCTTAAGTCGGTTATATAATCATACATAACATATTGTTGCTGAAATGATAAATCCTCAAAATACTTAAAATATAAGATAAAACTTGAATATCATCATAAAAACCTCAAAATACTAAAAGTAAAACATAAATCTTGAATTCTTACTATTAAGAAAAAGTTCTAAATAAACCTAACAATCTTTTTAAGATACGGATAATATATAATTAAATTATTATATTTATTTAATTAAATTTAAAACAAATTATCTATTTTTGTATAACATTTTATTGATTATTTTGAGCAGCAGTTGAAAAGAATACCCAAAAATGTGGTTTAGCATCTCTTTCGTAATTAGGCTCGACTTAATTTGTTTTTGCCATTTGACGGAACATTATCGCTGAAATTAATTTCACTTTCTGTCTTGCCAAGCAACTGATATTTATAGAAGCCCATTTTGAAAGCTTAAAGTTGGCAATTAACAGTAAAGGAAACGAAATCTAACCGCCCAAAGACCGCACACATTTGGCACGCACTTTCTTATTAGAAAAAGAGGATGATGCCGACGACGGCTCAGGCAAACCTCAAAAGCGGCTGCTCTTCTAAGGAAAATGCCAGCAACTTTGTTATTTGCTTAACTTTAAACTAACGCACACTCACACACACACACACACACAAAAGGCATTCATTCACATTGCTATGCACCGCACATGAAGGAGGAAACCAGAGACCCGCTGCGACCCACATAAGTAAGCCGAGGCAAAAAAAGGGACAAGCGAAAAGCGAAAAGGAAACAGCAGGAAAATGCCAAAAGGCAATGAAAATTTTGCCTTGTGCACTGCGAAAACTACGCAATTTAGAAAAGCACCAACAGCAGCAATGACAACAACAACAACAACAACAACAAATTCTAAGCTTCCATCTATATACAAGAGCTATATACTCACGCACAATCCCCCCGACAGCCCCCGACAACAGCAACAACAACAACAGCAATCAACGTCACTCACAATGCCGCTCCCAAGCGCCACCATTCTCTGCCCCTTCGCCATATTCCCCCTAACTCTCTCTCTCCATCGGTCGCTGCACACGCACAAAAAGCGCCAAAATTACAAACGCAGCAAGCGGTCGGTCGCTTATACGATACACTGTACAAAATTAGCAGTAACAACACAATTGCTTATCATTTTATTTTAGTTAAGCTATTCTTTGAAATGTTGCTTAAATTAAAATTTATAATTTTTATAAACAAATTTCATTTAATTTATATATTTTCATACTTTAAGCTGAAAAGAGTTTTTAAATTGTCATAACAATTAAATAACTATATTTTTATTAAACAATTATTATTTGTCAACCTCCTAATTTATCTTAACTAACATTTTAATAATAACTATTTTTTAGCTGTTTACTCTTATTATTAAAAAATTATATAAATATTTTAAGAAACTTAAAATTTGTAAATCCTTTCGATGTGGCAAGCAATAAAGCAATAAATAAATAAAATGCAAAACTTAATTCACAATTTTATCATATTATTTGTTATTATACAATAAAAATGTTATTCAAGTCTTGGGCCCTTTAAAGCAAAGATTTTGTTAAGTGTAGTTCATTTTGACTGGCTTCTGTCGCTGAAGCCAAAGTGGTTTCTGGGTGGTTGTCGGCTCAATAAAGGACTGCAGCAGCAGTAGCCGCAGTCGCAGCAGAGTATCCCCCTTGCCCCCCTCCCGACACACCATCTTAATTATATATATCTATACATATATATATATATATTTAGAGGCGCTCACGCACATCTGCTATGTACTGCGAGGCAGCTGCAGCCATCTAGCTACGCAAAAGGCTCCCAAACAACACCCATCCACAAAACCCGTGTCAAAGTCAAGCCACCACCAAAATATAAAAAAAAAACACAACAAGAAAAGAAGAAGAATAAGAGCCGAGCCGCCCAAGTAAATGAAAATGTACGCCCTGCATTTCTTTTAGTATTCGCGTTGGCTCCAGTTGCCGAGTTGCCGAGCAGTCGCCCATTTCATTTAACTTGAACGTCCTTGATCCTTGCAACGCACAGCAACAGCAGCAACAACAGCAACAGCAGCAACCATAAAGGGCGCCTGCTGGTCGTCTTCCCAAAACACAAAAACACACACAAACACACACACAGACACACACATAGAAATGTAAAAAGGCATAGCATACTTTTTGGGGCCAACGTCGCCTGGCTGACGCCTTATCAGTTGTAAAAACAAAACCGGAAGCTCACACACACAGACAGGAAGTCACGCAGTGCGTGCGTGCGACAGAGTGAGCGCAACTATAGGCATGTGCGTCGGAGCGAGACACAGAGCGAGAGAGAGAGAACGCGAGAGCGAGAGAGAGAGAGAGAGAGCAAACACAAATGCGACGACGTCGTCGAACTTTTTCAGGGTGTTTGAAAAGCGAAAGTGAAAAGCTGTGAAGGCAAAGGACAAGGCAAAGAAAGTGAAAGTTGTGCACAAAGCGCAAACGCACAGAGCGCAAGAGACAGAGCGCAAGCGAGAGAGAGAGAAACAGAGAGAGTGAGAGAGAGAGTGAGAGGGAGTGCGTTTTGGCGAGAGCATGGCATTGTCGCTGCTGCAGTCGCGTCTCAAGAAAACGGCTGGAAAAAGCTTGAATGCCAGCATTTTAATGGCCGCAATGTCCTTGGCCAAGCAATGTGCCGAAGGATATTTGATATAAACGCACGACGTCGACAGCGACGCTGGCAGCGACTGCGACGCGTGAGCTTCGTTTTGGCGGCGGCGCTTGCATTTACTTTCACTTTCGGCTGGCCGCGAACTTGGCAAACAACCCCAGACCCAATGCCAAACCCCCCCCACCCACACAAAATACACGTCACATTATCCGGCTCGTCCTCCCCCCCTCCCCCACACTCACACCGCCCTTTGCATGCTTGCATATAATGTACTTTTCGTTTCGTTTCGTTTCTCTTCTCTTTTTTTTTTTTACTTTTCCATCAGGCAAACAAAACTTTTACCCCAAGAGCTTTCTGCATTTTTTTATTTATTTTTTTTTTTTGCTGTTGCTGGTTTTTTGTTTTTTTTTTTGTTGCTTTGGCGCAAGTTTATTTTTGACAGTGTTTTATGCCCTGCGGCCAGGACACTGCAGCGGCAGCAATGCTAAGCCGAGTGGCATGGTGGAGGTGGGTGGTGCGTTGGGTGGCATCGCCCCAAAATGACAAAATAATGTAATTTGGCATTAGATTTATGCGTGCTGCGCCTCGCCTTCTCCTTTGGCGCGTGTCCTGCGCGTACGAGCGCAAAACGCAACAAGGACCCCAAAAGAAAAACGCAGCGTCGACGTTTCCTTTTTGCCTTTTCTGCTGCCTCTGCTTCTTCTTCTTCTTATTCAACTGCTATTTTTCTTCTTTTTTTTTGCTGTTCGCCCGCTGTGCGACTTATGCTTGATGTTGTTTTTTGTTGTTGTTGTTGCTTTTTCCTTCTTATTTGCCACGCTTTGTGTCCTGTTTTTATTTCATATTTTCGCTACTTGCGTCTTTGTTATTTTGTTGTGGTTGTTTTAAGCCGCTTGTGCGAATTTAGGGCAGGTTTCATTGACGGTTTTTTCTGCTTGCTTTTTTGTGTTTTCTCAGCTTCTAGGCAACGTTTTTTTTGCTCTTCTTCTTATATATATATTTTGGCCGCTATCAAAAAAATCACCAAAGAAAAAACTTTCACGTTTCTAGATTGAAAGTTTGCCGTAAATTGAAAAATGTCAACAAAGTTTAAAGTGCTAGAAGAAGAGCGGCAAAGAGTGAGAGTGCGAGTGGGTGGTGGGCGGTTCAAATGGTATTTTATTGTGAGAGTTTTCTTTGGAAAACGCCAGTGAAAATATATTGCATATAATAATAAACAGATTAGTCGAATAGTCGGCAGAGCAAAGCTATGGGCAATTGGTAAGTGTTATCTGAGAAGAATCCTTGACCCAATTTCAGCATTTCTCCAATAAGCTAATAATAATTATCTTTGCTTAAATTATTATTTACTTAATTTTAATTTCAAAAATATGTTTATTAACTATCGATTCCTCTAACTAAAAATCAAAGCAAACATAAACGAATAAAGTAAGTCTTGAAATTAAAATTTAAACACAAAAAATAAATTTTACGGAGGACAATAATAATTTCTGATGCAAATCTATTCTGTCCAAATTCAATGAGTAAGAACGATTGGAAAGAGCTGATATATTTGTGGTGCGTAATAATGTCGGGAATCGCAATTTTGGGCAGTATTCTGATGCTGACCGTGTTCGCAGCTGGTCACACTGGCTTATATGGCCCCAACGATTATGTTGTGGAGCTAACCACGGCAAATTTTGAGCAAGAAGTGCTGCAGGACGATGCCATTTGGATAGTGAAATTCTATGCAACATGGTGCAGCTATTGTAACGCAATGGTGCCCGAGTACAAGAAGCTGGCCAAGGCGCTGAAGGGCGTGGCCAAGGTGGGCGTTGTCAATGGCGAGCAACACTACGAGCTGCGCTCCACTTATGAAGTGCGCGGCTTTCCCATGATTAAAATATTTGGCGCGAATAAAACTAAACCCAGCGATTATTTTGGTGCACGAAACGCTGAACAGATTGCCAAGGCAGTTGTGGACGAGATTGAACGGAAGTTGCAGCGGGCTATCAAGGGGCAAGAAGATGTCGAAAAAGTCGAGGAAGAGCAAGAGAGCTTAAAGGAAGACCGGGAAACTGATAGTGAAAGTGGCAGCGATGTCATTGAGCTCCAGTCTGATGATATTGCCAAAAAGGTGCTCAATTCAAATGAGATTTGTCTGGTCGCATTCTACATGCCCAATTGCAAGACATTTAATGCCGAATGGACTCAGGCAGCCAATGAGCTGAGTGGCAAAGGCATCAAACTAGCTGCCTTAAAAGATAGCAGCCATGCGATGAAAGAGCAGTTTAAAGGCAGGGATTGTCTAACCATAAAATATTTTCCGGCCAACACAAAATTCCCCTCTGCGGAAGATTACCCGGGTAAGCCAAATGCAGCGGATATTTTCAGTTGGGTGATGGAAAAGTTAGAGGCGCCACAGTTGCTGCAGCTGATCGATGAGGCCAGTTTGTATGGCGCCTGTGAGAAGAAGTCGTGGTGTGTGATTTCGGTGCTGCCCTCACTGATCGACTGCAATGCCAGGTGTCGCAACAGATTGTAGGATACTCTACACAAGCTGGGCGAAAAGTTAAGGCTTGAGTCCTTCGGTTGGTTGTGGAACGAGGCAGGAGAACAACCGTTGCTAGAGGAGGGTCTGCAAGTGGCATTTTGGGGTTTTCCCGCATTGGTTGCCGTCAACAGCGAACAAATGCAATTTGCTGTATTTAAGGAGCCATTCATACCCAAAAACTTGGCCAAGTTTCTGATATGGCTAAAAATCGTGGCTATAAAATGTACATTAATTGTGCCCAGAAGTCAGCCATCAACCGAGTTGCAGCCTGGAATGGCGATGATGCACTGCTGTCCAAGAAGGAGACACTCGTCGAACGCGAAATCACAGATGAATTGTAAAATGTATATGATTTTGTATATTAATCGGAAATATATATATCTATATAAATATATTTATATATATTTTTAGGTGTGTTTTCTATTGAAAACCTAAATTTTACACATTTACCCAGAAAAAAATGTATATCAGCTTTACTTCTTCAGATAGCGATACATTAAAAAAATTATTTAATAATTACAAATTAAATAAAAATAAATCAAATCATTTTTAAGCAACTTAATTTAAATTCAATTGAAATATTTAATTTATACTTTTTTTTAGTATTCACATCTTTAAATATATTTTTTTTGGGCACATTAAAATTCAACTTGTCGTTTGGGACACACCAAATAAACAAAGAATCGGACAGAGGCTCGCTGCCCGTTGTCCACTAAACAATTGTCATGGTCACCTAATCCTGGCTGGCAAAATGGCTTAGGAAAAAGTCGAGCAGACGCCGATGGGACAGCAGGACAGGCATTATGACTGGGTCCAGTCGAAAAACCTTAGCCAGGCAACAAAGTGCACAGCTAAGCATGTGCTAACAACAACCTAAAAAAAAAAATATAAATATATATATATATATTAGGCTATATATATATATGTGATATATTTATATATATATTATGTGCAGACCCAAGCTGGATTGTTGCCGTTGGCATAATAACTTTAAATGCAAACCGAGAGTTCGGTTAAGAAAATGACTGCCAGCTGTGCTACATTTGGTTGCGGCTCCAGGGACCCGAGACCGCGCCATCTTAAAGGCTGCACATGCCACTCCCCCCCACCGCCTTCTTCTTCTCCATCCACTTTTCTAACACCAATCCCCCACACTTCCCTTGCCTACTACACTGCTGGAGTTGCACAGAGCTAGCTGCTTATTTCATTTAATTTTCAGAGAAGCCGCCCAAGGAGTAAATGGGTTTTGCATGCCAAGGTAGTCCAGGCCAAAAAAAGGGGGTTAGGGGGGGTGTTAGGGGAGAGGTGTGGATAATGTGGTGTGCATGTGCGTCAGCTCGACTGTCAGTCGCTCAGGCAGTCAGTCAGTCAGTTTAGGAGGCCGTCACTCAGCTCAGCTCGGTTCAGCTGAAACTTTTTGGCTGCCACGCACAATTTTCCACTTTCAACTTTCGTCGGCGAGGGGGGCAAATTTGTTGTTGTCGTTGTTGCAGGACGGTGGTTGGTGGTGAGAGTGGGTGGATGAATGGTTCGGTTCGGTTCGGTTTGGGTTGAGTTGGGTGTGCGTATTGAGCTTTATGCTTGGCTGATGTTGCGATAAGCGGCTGGAGCAGGCAATGTTGCTGTTGTCGTCGACGTTGTCGTTGTCATTGTTGTTGTTGCCACAGCCGCAGCCGCAACGCTGCACACGCCGTACAAACACACACACACACACACACACACACACACAGAAAAGTGGAGCTGGCAGAGGAAAGCAGCCCTCGGCATTTAGATGGCGGGGCTGGCTTGAAAAATAGGCAGCCAAAGCAAATTGTTGTTATTGTTGTTGTTGATGTTGTAGTTGGCGCCATTGCCCAATGTAAAAGTTGCTGAAAAGTGTAACGCAGTTAACGCCAGAAGAGATGGTGTGTGGTGTGCTGCTATGGTGTGGAGTTGTGTGTTGGTTAAAAAGGGGAACTCTTCACTGCTTCTGGGTTGCTGCTGCTGCTTCTATTGCTGCTGCTGCTGCGTCGCCTACGCGGCATAGTTTTAACTGTGTTGCTGCAATACACTCTCAGTTGAGCTATATAGTTGAATATGTCATTAAGTTTGGCAACGCAAATAATAGAGATGCAGACTTTAGAGATTACCGTATTTAGATTATTCTTGGTATCAGTTTATACGGTTAAAAAAGGTGGGAACTAAAAAAAGAAGTATAAAAACTAAAATTAAAAAATAATGAAATAAATAATAATAATAATATTAATTAAAATAAAATTAAAAATAATACTTTTAAGGGCAAGAAAAACATGAAAATATTATTTATTAATAAGGAAATTAATTTATTATAATGTTGGTAATATTGCTTCAATTAAATAGGAGTTTCTTGACACGTATGTTTTTATTCTACGTGATACGATTTTGATGCTCTACATTTAGGTTCACCTTGACAAGGATTTTAAACAAATTTATACATTCAAATCGAGGGTATACAGATTTAAGTTAAAAAGTGATTAACTTTTGGTTAAGCGACAAGCAGACTTTTCTCTTATTCAAAAGCTATAATTCGTTAAATAATCCAATCAGCTTATTTTAATCACTTTTCTCAATTACTACAGTTTTTTTTTTTATTATTTGAACGGTTGTTTACCTCAATTAAAGACGTACTCAAATGCAAACAACAAATCAAAAGAATGCAACGACTTAAAAAAAATATTCCAAGAGTTATGAAATTTCTTAGGGTATTTTCAGTTCGTTGGCAAAAAATTGCTGTTTGTTGTTTTGCTCAAAAATTCACGCACTTTTTGTGCGCCTCTATGTGAACGTTAGTAAGTTTATATATATATATATGTGTGGGTGTGTGCATTATGTGTGCGTGTGTGTAAGTGTCGTGGTAAGTACATAGAGGCACCGTTATGTGCGCAGATTGCCTTGCCTGGAAATGGAAACGGACGCCGCCAGCAGCAGGCCTTTCTCCTTTAACTTTCACTTTCTCTACGCCACCTAGCGACGGGGAGGGTGGCTGGTGGGCGGCTAACGGGGGAGACTAGCGGCGAGGGAGGCAAAAACTTTCAACATCAAAAAGAACTACTTTCGATAATCACAGGCCTGGCGCCAAAGGAATTACTTTTGCCGGCTGTGCGCGTTGCTGGTTTTTTTTTACTGCTTTTTATGTTTGTTGTTGGGTTTTTTTTTTCTATTCCACTTGCCGATTGGGTTTTAAAGTTTGGCGAATATTGTTGGTGTGCTTGGTTTTGCCAACTGCCTACTTTTATGCGCATAAATAATGTGAATTTTTTGTTTTGCTTTTATTTTTGACAAGTTTCGCATTTTTATGCATTTTTTATTGGCATTTTATGCGTTTATTGTTTTTGCGGTTGAACGCGATGAGGTCAGCGAAGAACAAAACAAACGATTCGACGTTTTTTTGTTTGTAAATAATCTTAAAAGTCCCTTATTAATTAAATATAATAAATAAATCTAGAAATTCAGCGCCTATCCCCATCTCTGTCCCGCTTTATAAGAGATAACTTAAAGGCGCACGATTAAAATTGCTGACATAACATCGAACTGAGAAAATGCTGTTGGAAAAACATTGCAAACTGACGATTGTGATGGTGGTGGTTTTTATGGTGGTACACAACCGGTTTTCTTTGAAAACCCTTTTATGTTTTCTGGCGAAAGATAAATTGTTGCAGTTTCTAATTTAGCAGGAAAAACTTTTAATAAAAGGGGTTGCTTGCTTACCTTGATGCCAAGCCACACAGCGGGTGGAAGATTGCGATGAGTCTGTTAAGTATTATTCGCTGGGAAATACTCTTACTAAGGTGGAAGCTGTAATAAAATCAAAAATAAGAGATTGTTTTTATATTATAATTGTTCCATATAAACAGCAATTAGTGTAAAGTGAATTCAGGTTTGAGATCTGAGTGTAGATCTCTCAAAAAGAAAAAATTGTTTACTTCAAATAGATTTCAGTTATTATGAAATACGCGCATTTTTAAAATTTGGCGGAAACGTATTCTACGCGCAGCCAACTTTAGGTGAGTCAAATTTTAAGCGCAGCCAGCATCACGTGCCTGGCGGATTCCAGGTTGTATTCGCAAAAAAAAACCAACTCTACTTTTAATGTGGCATTTATATGCTTAACGAACATAAATGCTATGCAAGTACGCGCTTTGTTTATCATGTCGACTTTACGTACCTGAAACGATTACGTCTAGTAAATCTCCTACTCGAGCACCATCAAGCAGCTAATAGTGAATACAATTTGGCGCGCTTACCATCATTTGCTTACGTATCTTGCGCTAGCGGTACGCAGTTCGAACTACGTTGCTCACTTTGCGCTTACGTCATGTCAAAATGCCAAAATAAAAATTTAAATTATTGTACTTTACTACATCGTATGCTTTTGAATTTAGGTAAGCAAACCAGTATATTTTCACCCATGTAGACTTGATTCTATGTTGTAAAACAGACTTTTTTAGGTATTGAATTAATTAAATATGTAAGTAAAATTGTTTGGTATTTTCACATTTGCTGCGCACGGTCACTCTGGTTTTCAACAGCAACAGCAAGCAGACGGACGACGTTGGTCAAC
Source organism: Drosophila multiciliata (assembly GCA_037043605.1). Classification (NCBI taxonomy): domain Eukaryota; kingdom Metazoa; phylum Arthropoda; class Insecta; order Diptera; family Drosophilidae; genus Drosophila; species Drosophila multiciliata. Next base: position 350,348 of record JBAMBF010000103.1, on the reverse strand, counting down.
AGTCAACGATATTTTTTCGATAGACAAAAACAATTAGAAATAACAAACGCCAGCCAACAAAATGATGAAAGCCGTGTCCTGTGCCTATGTGCGAACCAGCGCACAGGCGCTGTCCACCAGCCTGCGGGCGAGCGGTGCTGCTGTCAATGCCATTGGTAAGCATCAACAATAAAATTTGGAGCTGCAGTTACATAATTGTTGACCAATTCTGTGGAGTTCTACGTGGAGCACCATCAAAATTCAAGTTCAAATGTTTTCCGCAATGTTTTTAATCGACAAATAAGCAAAGTGGACAATTTCCTTACGTAATTTCTACATAACCTTGTTCCTTGCAAACAGCTGATTGGCGAATGAATGAAAGTGTCCGGCCTTGCCCGTGCCACAATATGGAGGTTTCAACTTCTGCTGTTTTATGAGCATTAAACCAGTTGTCTATTAATCCAATTTGTAGCTAGAATCTAACTAATGTATTTGTTTCTCTCTTGCAGCCACTCGGCAGGCGCACAGCGATCTACAGGTGCCCGATTTCTCACCGTATCGCCGTGACTCTGTAAAGGATGTGCGTCGCCGCAACGAGTCCGCCGAGGAGCGCAAGGCCTTCTCTTATATGCTGGTGGGTGCCGGCGCCGTTGGCGGTGTGTATGCGGCCAAGGGTCTGGTGAACACCTTCCTGGGATCCATGAGCGCCTCTGCCGATGTGCTGGCCATGGCCAAAATCGAGATCAAACTCGCCGACATAGCCGAGGGCAAATCGGTCACTTTCAAGTGGCGCGGAAAGCCGCTCTTCATTCGCCATCGCACCGCCTCCGAGATCGAGACAGAGCGGGGCGTGCCCACATCCACGCTGCGAGATCCCGAAACTGATGATGTACGTATTCCAAATATATTTATATATATCGATTATGACTATAAACCCTGCTTTTCTGCAGCAACGCGTCATCAAGCCCGAGTGGCTGGTTGTGATTGGCGTCTGCACGCATCTGGGCTGTGTGCCAATTGCGAATTCTGGTGATTTTGGCGGCTACTATTGCCCCTGCCATGGCTCTCATTATGATGCCTCTGGACGCATCCGTAAGGGACCGGCCCCATTGAATTTGGAGGTGCCCGCCCATGAGTTCGTTAACGATGGCACCCTCGTTGTTGGCTAAGAAGCCCGAGTTTAGTGTGTTGTTTACCTTATAAGCAAAGCCCCTCGCGCCACAGCAAATAGTGAATGGATTGATGTAAATTAATAAAAACAACCAAACAAAAAATATAACAAATATGTGCAAGCATTAAACTTTTCCAATATTTAATCAATATTAAAAACAAAACAATATTCCGAAAGTTAAAACGAGATTGTCAAGTCGACAAATATGCGAAGGCCATTAACAAAATTTTTCATTTTTCATAGACAGCTTATTGTGTGAGAATCAATGTTTTCCAATTTTAGAAAGAAAAATAATCCTTTTCTTTCATTTAAACAATGCTATTTTTTTTTGGCATCAACCAAAATATTCATAGCACATTTGTTTGTTCTGTGCGTATCAATGTTTTCCAATTTTAGAAAGAAAAATAATCCTTTTCTTTCATTTAAACAATGCTATTTTTTTTTGGCAGCAACCAAAATATTCATAGCACATTTGTTTGTTCTGTGCGTATCAATGTTTTCCAATTTTAGAAAGAAAAATAATCCTTTTCTTTCATTTAAACAATGCTATTTTTTTTGGCAGCAACCAAAATATTCATAGCACATTTGTTTGTTCTGTGCGTATCAATGTTTTCCAATTTTAGAAAGAAAAATAATCCTTTTCTTTCATTTAAACAATGCTATTTTTTTTGGGCAGCAACCAAAATATTCATAGCACATTTGTTTGTTCTGTGCGTATCAATGTTTTCCAATTTTAGAAAGAAAAATAATCCTTTTCTTTCATTTAAACAATGCTATTTTTTTTTGGCAGCAACCAAAATATTCATAGCACATTTGTTTGTTCTGTGCGTAATTAAGACTTAAAACTATTTATAATGTAATTTAAGGCACAATCCAAGCTTATTTCTTAGATCATCACTTGTGTATTTTGAAAACTTTGCGAAAATCCCTGTGAACTGAAAATAATTCATAGGCCATATTTTTCAGGGCCTTCAGTTTTTCCCGTTGTACAGCTAAATTAGCTTCCTCAATGTCCAATAATCTATCCGTTTTTATTTTATAATCCAGTAATTCTGCTGGCGCATAAGTATTTGTTGAGTACGTCGAGTCACTTTTTTGAGAAGCCGGACTTTTTTGATCAAGTTTTTGATAGATTTCAGGACTACTGCTTGGTTCTATTTTTGGAGAGTTTCTTCCGTTTGGCGTGCTTATTTGGAAATCGCCGCTCTCAGATTCCTGCAAAAATTCTGCAATAAAATGTAACACATTATTCAAGATGCAGATTTAAAGGGTTTATTAAGTTCATACCCAGACTGTTAGCCATGACCAAATTCATTTCGTCCGATTCATTTAATATTTCTTGCACCGATTTAAAATGTTCCCAATTCGATGGCAGCCCAGTTGCCTGACATTTATTCCATTCTGCTCTGAAATAGCAGAAATTACAAGAATATTATACACTGAATCAATACAGGAGAACACACACACCTGTATTTCCTGGTCATGTTGTCCAGTTTGCTCTTGACTTCAACGTCAGTTGGACCAAATTTCTGCAATTTTTTGGCGAATTCCTTGCAGATTTGCTTACTTATTCGAGTGCCGCGCAATTCTTCAGTGTGCTCCTTCCACAGTTCCAAAATGAGTTTCGTCGGCTGCACTTTCCACAGAAAACGCCTGGGAACTGCATTAATTGATGTTTGTTATCAAAATGATATTTATTTAATTGTTCAATATAATTTTGAAATGCACCTCTTTTCTTTTCCATTATAATGTTGCTCCAAACAGAGCGATAGGCAGAAATGAATAAAAAGCGTTTGTTCTTGGAAGTTGATGTTGAATTCAGCAGTCTGGCAACGCTAACTTATGTGTGCAGAGTATGGTGATCACTATATGTTAACAACTATAATTGTTTCATTCAATATTGTAATTTTTTAAAATTAATTTTTATTTATTGTTATTATTAATATATATATTATATATATTTATTACAATTATATCGTTTTCTTGTTTGGCAAATTACTGTCCATCTGTAGCTGCATTGGTATATTGCAGCGCCGTGGCAACTCTAGGCGACCAGCTGGCAGCATTTATTTTCATTTAATTGTGTTTGTTTGCCATTTGATTGTTAATACGCGTTAAATTGGCACAAAACAATGGCCGAGGAAATCGATGATAACGAATTCTATCGTGAGAACTTCAGTGCCGACTCCGACTGGGAGGTGTTTAACGCGCAGCTCGGCGAATTGCTACAGAAATGGGAGGTGGCCGTCGATGTTGGCGTTCCACTGCAGCCCGAGGAGCTCTTCAAATGCAAATGGCATGTGGAGTCCGAGACGCTGAAGATGCTGCGCAACGTCATCGCTGTCGACTACTACGAAGCACAGTTGCCCCACGGAAAGGCAACTGAAGCACCAGCATCAGTCAGCAATTGCTTACAGCGCACAAATTGCCATCACGATTTAATGTGCAGTGGAAATAGTTTTGGTCCACCCATAAGGAACTCCAGTGAGCTCCATACGTTGGCGCGGATTTACGGACTGCGTCGCTTTATCGTGCTGCATCCGGTGAATGCAGCCAGCAATTACATGAAATCCACATCAGAGTTCAATTTCTTTTTGAGTGCTGCGGCTGTTGTGGCCGCTGAAGTCAGCAGCGTGGTGCCGATCTTTGTGCAGATCTACGATCCCAAGTGGAATTTTTATACTGGCGTCGCCTTGGCTCCTGCTTTGCGCACAAATTTTCGACTGATTGGACTGGAGCAGGCGCCGCCAGAGTGCCGTTATCTGATGGGTTTGCTGACGCTCTTCCATGACAAGTTGCCTGCATCGTATACCCAAGATGCGAGGGTATCGGTGAGAATCACATATTCACTGGATGCGGTTCGCATTCGTATGCCATTGTATGTGCCCTTCGCTCACGGACCAACCTCAGAGGACATTGTCATCGATGGCGATGTGGAACGTTTGGATGTACAGCATTTCTATACCTTGCCGCATGGCTATGCACCCGAATCCTGTACGGAAAGCTATTTGGTTTACACGTGGCCCGAACTCTCGGAAACGGTGGCCTTTGACAGCGAGTTGCGCACAGATTTTGTGCCCTCGAAGGCGCCCCTGGGCAAAATCTACTTATCTGTGGAGGCATCCTCCTATCTCAGCTGCTGCCTGCGCGACTATCAGGCTGTGGGCAAAGTCACACGCACCCTTGATTCCTATGTGGGTCGAAATTTTTCGGGCACCACCAGCGGTGCCGGGCACACAAATCCCCTGGACAAGCTTACCAAGCACAAGTTGACCACGCGCCGACAGCAGCATCAGAACTATCAGCTGCCTTCGCAATCGAATCTTACAAAGCGACTGCCGGGACCAATGACAGCGAGTGAGCTAGCCGAGCTGCTCGCCTATCTGTTTCCCGATATGCATCCCGATCTGGCACTCTTTCACTATACCAAGCAGACCAATAAGGATAAGGTGAGCTTATTTATTAACTTAAGTTTTTCATCATTTATTTGTATTTAAATTTGTTTTTATTTATACAAACAATTTTGTTTGCAGTTCGATCCGATGCGCATTAAAAGCGCCGTTGCTGATTCTTTGGTCTGTCGCCTCAGCTCCCTGTTGTCCACTTGCCACGCCCACCTGGGTGGCGCGGAGGGCATGGCCCAGTTGTGGGCAGTATTTACACGCCAATTGCGTTTGTTATGGGATAATTCCCTATCGGTGCCCGGGTGAGTAAATAACACCATGCCCCACTATAAATATTTAAGAAAAAATAAGCGTTTAACAAAAATATGCTTTATTTGGAACTTGATGCGTATTGGCGAAAAAAACGTGTTTCTTTTTCAATACAACAAACGAAAAAACTTGGCAAAAATTTGTTTCTAATAAACTTTTGCTAATACATATATCATCTATTTTTTTTTTGAAGCCGCAAAGTTAACACTTTAATTAATATATTAACAATTTAACGCACATTTATGGTAAGATTTGAGTAACTTGATTCCGTTCTAAATTCTAAAATCGGATGGTGTTTATCGTGTTTGTTTTGTTGTTGTTTTTGTTTTCTTCAAGATAATTTTTTGAGTGGGTTTCAACGTGACATTAAAGCAAGGAAACTCAATGGAAAATAAAATTATAGACTATGCTTTTAACTTTTTAGAAAATTCAAAAATTTTGACAGTTCGAGTAGCAATTACCCTGATCCCTGCATTTAAATAATTAGTCGGCTTGCCGGTCAATGTTCAGTTTTATTTTGATTAACAAAAACAATTTTTCTTATCGGTTGATAGTAATATGTAGAGGAATTTCGTGTTTTATTGCTGTTGGTAATATATTTTTGTTGATTTTCGCGAAACAGGTGCAGCTATTGATAAAATGAATGATACTTGATCCAATTATAGGTATACAAGTACCAATAATTCATATATAAGATCTAGCTAGCTCTGATAGTCTCTGAGATCGACTTGTGCACGGACAGACATTGACGCTGATTAAAAATATATATATAAATATATACCGTGTCGGATATGCTTTACTGCATACTTTCGCCCAACTTGATTACATTCTTGTTAGCCAAGTTAAATGGGTTCTGGGTATTAAAATACATATATAGCATCCCTAATGTCACGCGATTTTGTGATTTTGTATTATTTGTTGCTGTTTGGCAGTATTTGTGTATAAGGTTGCTCAACTCGTTTCTCTTAAGTGCTGCTAAACTAAAAAATAAGCAAGTGCTTCTTCTTCTTCCTTTTTCCTTCGTCATTTAAATTATTTAAAATCATTTTTCGCTGGTGCTAAGGCAGTTAATTAATTTAATTCATTGTTATTAAGCTTAATACTAGGTTTGATTTCAAATTTTCTTATGACTATAACTAGAATCGATAACGCAGTTGTATATCGTGTTATCGATACATTGAGTACTTAATATTAATTAATTTGCTTACTTTACAAGTGAAACATTTGCTTTTGCTTTTTATTATTATAACTAAAATTGTTGGGTGTTTGTTTCTTCATCTACATTTGTTTTTTTTCAATTTATTGCCTACAATTGTTTAATATATTATATATATATATATATATATATTTATATGTATATATTTATAATTTTATTGTTGTTGTTCTAAATAATTGCTCCCGTTTTCCATCAAAATTGTGTTTACTTGTCTAATGCTCAAAGCGTTGTCTTAACTTCTTCCTAAAACGAATTCTAATAAATATTTGTATATATGTCTTACTTCACTAAGTTATCTAGTGCCAGACATGGGCGTTATTGGGTTCTGCCTTTTGTTTGGCCTTCATCCTGCCCATCGGCACTAAATATTGTTAACTGTCAACTGTGTTCTCCTGGATTTGCACTCTGACAAATCCCATCATTAAAAATGCTTGAAACTCAACTCTAAGCTTAACTATTAAATTTATGTACAAAGATTTACAGATGGCTAAGATTACTAATGGAAAATCTAATAAAAAGCAAAAGTTTTCTCATTAAAACTATAAATAAAAATAAATTATTAAATATTAAAAAAAGAGTCAATATACAAACCCAAGACAAACTCAATAAAAAGGCGAAACTAAATAAAAATCATAAGACACTAAATTTCTTTTAATATATGTATATATATTTAATTTTATTAAAATCTCACTATGAAATTATAATTAAACATAAAAATTAAACAATTAATTGTTAAATCAACTTAGCACACAAACGTTTCGACTGAAGATTTTATACAAAAAGTAAATTCTTGAGCTCTACAAAAAGAAAACAATTATTTGCTTGATATACTTTTTTTTTTTTACCAAAAAAAAAAGGAGAGAAAATGAATTTTCTCCAAATTATATTCTAATATTCAAGGCAGTAAAACGCTCCTCTTTGGGAGCTATGGGAATGTTCTTGATTCACTTTTGTTTTTACTCGATGCGACAAGCATAGGAAATAAAATTTGAAAAATTAAATTCTTAGCTTATTTTCGAAATAAATTTAAATACATTTGTAAATTGATGTAGTACATTGTTAGAATTTTTTTTTTATAGTTAATTTATAATAAAATGTGAATACTTTGAAATTTGCTATATTTGCCGCATCTCAGTTTTTAAAGGTTTTGTTTTTCTTTTCGTTTTTACTAGGCTATATTAAATAATGTTGTTTTATAGATTAGTGATTTAATAGCTAGTAAAAGTGTTTGTATGTGTGTGTGCGATTGTGTGTGTGTGTGTTTTAGTACCGTTTTTATAAGATATTGACTTACGTTTTAGTTCTTTGATTGCTTAACATTTGCTGCTTAACCAAACAAAAAAGAGTAGAAAGATGAACAACGCGTGCAACGACAAAGAACCAAAAAAAAAAGCGCTAATACAGTTAACGGATACAGATTTCAGATTACAGATAATAGATAACAATTACAGTTATGTACACAAATAATATATAATGTGTATAAGTAATTCATTGCACTTTTTTTAAACAGCATACAAAAATAGTTAGTTAACTTGAATTTAAATTGTTTAATGCAAATTGCTTGCGATGCGACAACAACAGTAGCAACAACAACAACAACAACAGTAGCAGCGACAACAACTTGGTTAACAGCTACAACAACAACAACAGAAGCAACAAGACCAATAGTATATTCCACTCAAAGCGTGTCCAAGTCCAAGTCCGTCTCAATGTCAGCCAATGTCAAGTTCAGCTCAGACAAGGCCACAGCTGCTGTTGTTGTGTCAGTTGCTGCTGCTGCTGTTGCAATTGTTGCCGTCTCGTGCTCATACTTAGCTGGCTGCACTTGCTCAATGCTTGACACTGAAGTGCTGGGCGCCAAGGATGATGCTTCTGTTTGTGTGTCAACGCGACTGCTGTCAGTTGTTGAGGTTGCTGTCTGCTGCTGCTGTTGTTGCTGCTGCTGTTGCTGCTGTTCGCTTAGTCTACAATTACAAGTACAGTTACAGTTATCACTAAATGTATGCGCATTAGTTGCATCTATTGAATAATTCTTTCGCCCATAGAAAATATTGTTTGTCGTCGTTGCCGTTGCGGGCAACTGTAAACGAAAGGCATTGTTGCTGCGGCTGCCCAAACGTGTTGCTGGCGTGCCGCCGCCGCTGCTGCTGCTGCTGCTACTGTTGCTGATAGTGCTGCTGTTGTTATTGCTAGTTGGATGATAAATGATTTCCTGACGCTCATATTCGTTAAAATAGTTCTCAACAACAATGCCAACGTTTGCTGTTGCTGCTGCTGCTGCTGCTCCTGCTGTAACAGCTGCTAACGGCAATGATTGTTGATTAGGGTTGTTGCTGTTGTTGACGTTGCTATTGCTGCTATTATGGAAATTGGCTGCACGGGGCACCACATCGGGCGGCGAAGTGCAACGCTGTGTCTCCGCTGCATTGTAGTATTGTAAACGCTGCTGTTGTTGTTGTTGTTGTTGTTGCTGCTGTTGATGGTGTTGTTGTTGATATGGCTGTTGCAATTGCTGTTGTTGCTGATTGTTTCTATGTCGTTGCTGTTGCTGTTGTGCTGCAGCTCTTTGCTGTTCCTGTTGTTGTTGTTGCTGTTGTTGCTGTTGCTGCTGACGCCGTCCACCATTGCCACCCGCTGCAATGGCCGGCGTCAGATATTGTCAGAAAATGCCATCCAAATTTAATACAACATTGAAATATCAGGATAACATAAGCCGCCCTCATAATGGCACCAGACCGTTGCGCGTTGTCGGATTGCGCGCCATATATATATCCATATCATGATCGGTCCAATTATCCGATGTATCGCAATAATTGTTTAGCGTATGCGTTGAACCCGCCTGCGAATATCTATAGACAGGTGGAGGGAAGTGGAGGAGAAGCAGATGCATCGATTACAAATACAGCAATTAACTTGTATATAGAAAGTTGTGATGGGAAAGGCGGTTAATGACTTGTGCCAAATTGTTGTATGCCAAAATGAAATTTACAAAAAAAAAATGTAATAATAATAATAATAACAACATATTTATATAATATGAACGTAACACGTTTACACACTGGGCAAAGCAAACAACCACTTAAAAAAATGTTAAATGAATTAAATTAACGCTTTGTGTTGTGTTCGATTATTCAAAAATTACCAGATGGCCTGCGGAGCGGGAGTAACTTAATTGAATAATCGCTGGGTTAAACAGAGTTGGCCTGTAAATTGTATTAATTATGGCTGAAAGCGCTCTTGTACTTTATCCATTTAAACGTTGATTTTAACAGAGTTTCGTAAACAAAATGCCTGATGTTGGTCACGATTTAAATGTGGTAATAGGGAACAACCATAAATATGTTTTTAATTAATGTTTTGGGTGTTATAAAAAACTCTTGAAATTGCAAACTTAAAAAATTGATGTTATTTTTTTTGGCACTTTCTATCTTAAAAAAAATTTATAATAAAACCTCCTTCTCATACAAATTTTATGCATTTTTTTAAGGTGTGTCGAATTTTTCAATAGATTCCCTTGAGCAGATTAGCAATCTGAAACTAATTCGATATTTTCATAATACTATCAAGATTAGTAATTCTAAAATACGCTTATAAAAAGAGATAAAGTTTCTTTCATTTTAGACTAGTTAATAAGCACCAATTGTTAATACAATTTAATGACACACAATAAAAAAAAAGATGCCAATAAAAACAGATTTTTTTTCTTTGCAACTTTCGAATGAAATTTAAAAAAAAAATTGAAAGTTTGACGTTTTTGTAATTAGCGACATGTTTTGAGCTGCTCATAAGCTGTTCACAGTTATGAGTGTTGAGTGTGTGAATGCTGCTGTGTGTATGTTCGTGTGTGTGTGTGAGAGAGTCTGAGGCCTGTACCAGACATGGGTTAGTAGCGTCGTTCTACTTACCGACTTCCCGGTCGATGGTTATGTATGTGCGTTGTGTTCAGTTGATCGCGTGATCTGGAGCGCGGACGTGAGCGTCTTGCATTGCTGGATGCAATGCTCGCTGGGCCGCCGGGACCAACCATTCCGCTCATGCCCATCAAGCTGCCGGCATTAACCATGCCGCCAACGCCCATGGCACCACCACCACCACCGATGCCGCCACCACCGCCGCCGCCGTGTATGGAGCCAGCGTAGGAGGCGCGTGACATGCGCTCGGAGGCAGCAGCCAACGATTGGCGGGATTGCCTCAGCTCTGGGCGTGAATTGACCAGATTTGTGGGGAAGGCGCTGCCCAAATAGCCGCGATGCGAATTATTCGAGAAACTGTGCTGCGATTGACCATCGGCTATGGATCTGCTATTGGTGTTGACCGCGATTGGTTTTGTAGCAGTCGCATGTGTGTGTATATGTATGTGTGTGTGTGTGTGTGTGTGTTTGTGCATCAGTAAACAACAAACATGATGAAATATGAAATTAAAATTAAATCAATAAAAATAATATAAATAAATTAAATCGCAAAAATCAAGCAAATATTTGTGAAACATTTTTTATGATTTATGATGCATGTTGCATGTTGAATATTTAATGGTTTTTTTTTTGACTTGACAACTTACCTTGATTTGGCCACCTTGCCGGGCATGCCAGAGAAATGGCTGCGCATATCGTCGGGCTGTTCGACGGGATAGATGCGTGGTCGCGGTATCGAGCGTCCACTGTACGCAGATACTTGATCCCATTCCTAAGGGGGCAAAGCAAGAGAAGCGCAGCGCAGCGCAGAAAGTTAGTCGAGGTCATTGTTGAAAATATGTAGCCAAAGTCACTTTTTATAAAGTTTCATTTTAGAATTTTCAAGCTTTTAGCTAAATGACATTTTGGTGGTAAAAGACTATTTTTTTTTTGCTAGCAGGTTGATTTTGTGAATTTTCAAAGTTTTCTATACACAAAATATTCAACGGATCTAAATAATAGATTGATTTTGTAATTTTTTTTTAGGGTTTTCTATTAGAGAATAGAAAACTCACTCAATAATATATTCAAAATATATGCAATTTCTGTAATAGCTTTTCGGTAAACATTTTAAAAATTTCGTTTTTAAAAACAAATCAATAAATATTGTGAAATTGAAAGCCTTTTTAAAAAGTTAACTAAATGTTTGTTTGGCATCTGAAATATAGATAAGAATAAAAACGATGTCCCTTTTACCTTTTCGACCTCAAAACGTAGCAGTTTAATTTGTTGGCCAATAAATAAAAATATATCGAGGCAACAAAAAAAAAAGAGGTTGCCTTCAATTGCGGCCATTTCCGAGTCGCAAGCCAATTTAGCAATAGCCTCGGGCAAAAAGTCAGCTTCTATGCTATTTTTTATAGCCAATTGGCAAGTGAAAAAACTCACCTTGTGATTGTTAAATGCTGATAGCGTGGCAATGGAGCCAAGTGGTCCTGGCGAACCGGTTGGACCGCAACAATTAACGGGCAAACCTCCAATTGGCAGTGGACTCTTTTGCTGGTTATTTTGCAGCTTACGCGAGCGCCTTCAAAATCAAACAGAGGGAGAGAGAGAGAGAGAGAGAGGGGAAAATGTAGATATATTCAGATGATGATAATGCTCGAGTGCAGATAATACAAAATAGGTTTAGCAAAGGGTACACTCAAAAAAATATTAGAAAATCAAAGTATATTAGAAATGAAAACCAGTTATTCTTGCTTCGAGTTATTGATTCAAAATGTTACAAATGCTTGCTCCAAATATATTTAATTTTTTTAAATATTTACTGTTTAAATAAATATTTATAAAATTTACAAAATATTCTTTTAAAATTTGAAAAAATTAAGAAGTCATAAAAAATATCTACAGCTTTAAAAATATATATTTTTTTTGTATTTAAGAACAAAAATCACTGGTTTTTACTTTCTGACAAATAGTTCACTTTGGCTCACCTATTTTTTCTTAGTGTACATTTAATAAACGCTTGAAATTATGCCTACCTGCTTGCCGCAATGAAAACAATCACAGCCACAATGATGGTGCCACAAATGGCGGCACTTGCCGCAATTGTTATCTTATCCATGTTGGACGTTTGCGAGGAGACGGTGCGCACCTCGCGACACTGTTGATATGGCACCGTTTCGGGCGTAACATGCAGCTCCTCCAGCGAAATGACGCACACAATGATGCACTCCTGGGCGGGCACATTCTTGATCTTGAACTCACGCTCACTGGCCTCCAGGGGCGGTCCCTGCTTGAAAGCCTTCTCGCCGAAAAGCCGATAGACAACACGGAAGCCCAATATATTGGCCGTTTCCGAGTCCCATTGAATGATGACAGCGCTGTCCTGACGGAACGCATGTTTCACCTGCACCTCGTTGGCATCATCGATCCGTGTGCCACGTTGCGGCGGATAGCCCAGCACCAGTGGGGGCCGTTGTGGCTTGTGTTGACTACCATTCGATCCATTGGCGCCTTGACGCCAACCCGGCGCCTGTTTGCCACTCGTATGCAATGTAGCAGAGGATGAGGAGGATGAGGAGGACGAGGAGCTGCTGCTGCTGCTGCTTGTCGATGTAATGGCCGTGGCCTGAACGCTGCCAGTGCCATTGATGCCAGCTGTTGGCAATGAGGCGGCGGCGGCTTTCGTTGTGACTGTTGTCGCTGCTGTGGGCGGACGACTCTGTGGAAAATCCAAAGTTGTTGAATTTTGCATAAATCACTTTGCTGACATTCTTAAATTTGCTATGAAAATGTTCACTTTATGCTCGATTGCGGATTTTAGTGTTTTGTTTCGTGTCGTGGGGGTAAAATGAAAGTGTTAACTGCCAAATTTATTGAAAGCAAATTCAAATTGTGCTTTAATTGAAATTTGTAGTTTTACTGGGATAAAGACAACGACATTTGTTTTATATTTAATTAGACTAAATTGAAATCAGCACTGATTCAGATTTGTTGCACAAAATGCTCTATTAGTAAGAAAAAGAATTATATTTAGACTACTTTAAATTAGCTTCATCTACAAATTAATTGTTTTATATTAATTTAATGAGTCATTTTTATTAGATATAATACAGTTAATTTTAATGGGTTTCAATATATTCTCATTTTAAAAATCTGTTCACTCTTTGCTCACTAAAAACCGCTTTAAATAATACATTTGAAGCTGTTATTTATTTTTGGCCGAGAAACTTTTTAAATCGTTGAAAATCAACTTTATTTTGGGAATAATAAAAAGGTTTCTCGTTAACAAATTGCTTGCCCCCAATCAAAAGCCACTCACCGTGCTGACTGTGGTGCTGGAAGTGGTTGTTGGGGCTGTTGTTGTTGTGGTTCTTGTGGTTAATTTTGTTGTTGTTGTTGTGGCCTTTGGTGTTGTGGTGCTGAGGCTGTTGGCAATCGGCGACGAGGCGGCCGCTGTGCCAGTGCCAGAGCCCGTTTCAAACTCCACCGAGTCCGGTGATGAGGCAAACGTGGGTTTCAGATTGTCGGCTAGGCCGACAGGACCACGGAGTGCAGCATCGGCAATCTCGGGACAATTCAACTCCTCCGGCTGTATGGAGTAGAAGCCGCGATCACGGAAACGTGGCGGTGTGCCACAAAACTGCGGATTGCGTTCGCGTGAAGTGACCTAAAAAACAACAAGAAAAAAACGGATTTAAAATTGGACAACAGATCGATTAAAATAATATTGCCGGTTGGCTGACCTGCAAGTCACCGTTGCGTATCCATTCGGCAACCCAGCGCAGTTTGCAATCGCAATGGAGGAATCGACCGCCCAAGGAGAGTCCACGCAACGTGGCATTCAAATGGGCAAATGCGCCCTCCGGCACCGTGCTGAGTGGATTGCCGTCCAAGGCCAGCAGCGTAATGCTCGGATTGCCACGGAACGCCGCCTCCGGCAGCGAAGTGAGCAAATTGAAACCAATATCCAAAACACGCAGCTCCTTCAGCGAATGCACAGCGCCAATGGGAAAATCGGCCAACAAATTGTTGAGTAAACTCAGCGAACTCAACGTTTTGCGGATACCCGCAAATGCAGTTTCCGCAATGCTCTGGATGAGATTCCGTTCCATGTTCAAGGCGGTGAGTGCATCCAAGCCATCGAAGACACGTATGCCACCAGCACCGGGCAGTTCCTTGATGCCATTCTGCGAGAGATCCAGAAATGCGAGACTCTTCAGACCACGTATGCTTTCCGGCACTCGTCGCTGCTTCGTGCCCTTCAGATTGAGATTCTTCAGACTCAGCTCGAGACCACGAAATGCGTTCGGCGACAGGGTTACATTGTTATCATTCAGCTTCAGCGTGGACAGCTTGTGGAGACCCTTGAAGGCATCGTCCGGTATCTGGGTAAGCTGGTTGCGCGACAAGTCGAGCAGATTGAGCCTGCCCAGCAATTGGAGTGCTGCCACAGGCACCTCACTCATCAGATTATCCTGCAGATTGAGATTCTTCAGTATTGACTCCTGCCCCTTGAAGGCGCCACTGGATATGCTCTTGATGCCACAGCTCGATAGCTGCACATTGTGCAGACTCAGATTGCTGAATATATCATCGGGCAGCTCCTCAATGGTCGCATTGTTCACATACAGCAAATCCACCGGTTTCAGTCTCGCATATTTGTTCATCGCATCCACCAGTTGCGAGAAGTCCACCTGAAATTGAAATTGAGAACAGAAATTTGATGGTAATTTGAGTATAGAAAGTTCGACTTTAAATTCATTTAATAAATTTGGGTTTTCTATAGACCAAATTGTTAACATTTTTAAATAATTAAATATTAAATGTAGCAAATAAAAAATAAAAGACTTTGCTATGTAAAAAATACACAGATGGAAAATTAATGATGATTCTAAGTCAAGTTGATTTTAAATTATAGTAAAACTTATAAAATAAAAAAAGAAACTAAAAACGATTTTAGGATCAAATTCATAAACTTTCTACGGTAATCAAAAACTTAATTTTTAAAATAAAAAAAATAAATTGAATTGACTCACATTTGGTTATAAATATTTAGCCAACGATTTTCTTACCTGATCACATTGCACGCTGAGCTCTCGTCCCAGATTGTAGGCACAGATGCAGCTCGATTGCAGATCGGGCACTTCTCGTTGCCAAGGACATTGTGCGCTGATCCTGCTGCTGCTGGCCAAAAGTAAAAGCAGCGACGGCAGCCAAAGCTGTCGATTTGTGGGCGTGGTCGCTGTTTGCATGCTGTTGCGTCTCATCTTGGTGCCGGCATAGAGCTGCAAGTGACACAAAATTAAAGTGGAATGCGTTTAATATATATTGATGCAAAGGACTAATATATTTGGCTGGCTGTCAAACACTTGACATATTTGCCCAAAACAGTTGATCAAAAGGACACACCATCGTTGGGAAAGCCAGTGCGGACAGACTGGACGGAATAGCTTTATCAATCAGTTGTCCAGTTGCCCAGTTACTCTCAATTTCATTTTCACACTCGTTAAGCAATAAACTGTGCGTGTCCTGCAACCCCGTCCTTTTCGACCCCCCCCCACCCTATCTCTCCGCTCATCATTCTCTTGTTGATCCTTTGGCAGTTTCGTTTGATTAATTTGTCTGTCAGTGTCCCGGTGCGAAGCTCTCCTGCCCATAAAAAAAACGAACCATAAAAATGGAAAAGCAAAAAATAAAATACGAAAAGCAGAATTTTGCATCCTTTTCCAACAGCGGCCAAATCATTTTGTGTGTGTGTGTCGGACACCCATTTAATTTAATTTGCCAACGCGACAGGCGAGTCATAAAAAAATGTAAAAAAAAAAACCCAGCAACCTTCCCTTCCCACACACCAAAATACCCGGAACAATAGCTAAGTGGCTGGCCCTTTTGGTCCAGTCAATGCTTTTGACCTTTTTGCATAATCATGAATTATGGTCGCACTCAATTTTAGGCCTCACAAATTTCGCATTTGAGGTGTCTGTATTTTTAGACTTCGGAGATTTTCATTGTTTTCTTATTCAACGCACACAAAGCGAGCACGGGTTGAATGCACGTTAAATAAATGTTACGTATTCGCCGTGTGGTGCGCGGGGGAAAGGTCAACGCTTGAGTGGCACAATGACAATTTGCAAACGTTTTTTTTGCTACCAACTAACAATGCCAGAAAACTACTTGAAACTTAAAGACGATTATAGTCAAAAATTTAGTTGCAATAACTTGAAATAATGACAGTAACATTTGTTTTAAAAAATTACAAAAAAAAAGAAAAGTTCGTTTAGTATTCTTTACACTGTAATTATTATTTTTTTCTTTAAAAATTTTACAATAAACAAATGGCAAAAATATTTTTTCCTAGCTTAAAATTATTTGATTGTTATAATTTTAAATACAAAAAAAAAACTATTTAATTTCAATTAATTCATTTAATATTTTATGTTTTTTTTTTATTATTTAGAACTGATTGTTCTTTAAATATAATTTAATTTATTTGTATTTACTTCAATCAAATGCCAGAGTTCAATGAATTGGTTATTTTATTTTGTACACTTTCAGTTTTGCCTGAATTATTTAAAGGCAAAAGTAAAAGTAAAATTGCAACAGCCACACCTCCCGCCCCCCCACAAATTGCCTTATTCCCTGCGCATGCCACAGCAAATGCTTCATTGATTTGTTTGCCAAACGAAAAACCACAAAAAATATATCTAAAAATTAATAAATATAATAATAACTGAATTAAGTTTCACGCTTCGCTTCCTCAAATTGTTAATCAACGTTTTGTCCATTGATTGATAGTTTTTCATTATTATTATTTTTGCCAGGCCTGCGGCTCAAAATGTCGTTTCGCTTGACTTAATTTTTCAAGCGATTTGCGTTTTTTTGTTTTCATCTCTTTTTGCCACTTCGCTTCTTTGCGGCTTCTTTTGTTTTCTTTTCATTTTGGCTTCCTTATGTTTTGTACACTTCAAGTCGAAATTGCATTACGTGGCTAACAAATATTTTGCGCTTGAGTGTGCATTCCTCTTGAGCAGCACCCCTCCGCCGCCCTTATCCTCATTGCATACAGAGTGCAATCCCATTCAGCCGCTCATTTTTCATTTGTCTGTCCGGCCGCAAACTTTAATTAAAAAATTCTTGCACCCATTTTTCCATGCGGAGCTTTTCCACTGATGCCCGTCCGTCGAATTAATTGCATCACTAAAATTTTTTAATGCGCGAAAGTGCGAAAATTACAAAGACACCAAAGTACTGAATGAAAAACGATTTAAGTACAGTTGTGCAACAAAGTTTGAGTTAAATCCGAAATTAAAAAAAGTAGAAAAAGAAGAATAAACCATTTTTTTCCCACCAATTCAAGGTGCAAAATATATTTTTTTTAATATTGTTTTTCTGTTGTGTTCCTGCCGCATAATTATTCACCTTTTGTCTTTTTTATTTTTGTGGCTGCGTTGCCAAATTTGCATTTTTTAAGAAAACCACCAAGAGAATCAGAGGCGGGTCAACAATTTTTTTTTTTTTTTGTTCTTTTTTAACCACGTTTTTTGCCTCCATTCATTTTAGGACGGCTTACAAACAATTTTCCCCTTAGGGTCGAAGTCTCACTTAAAACGAGTTTTAATTGAAGTTTTATTTAACAAAAGGGCGAGCAGTATTTTTTATTCTTTTCTTTACTTTTTTGGGTGGCTTGCCACATTGTGGGCGTGGCTGGACGACCGCACGATAATTTTGTTAAGCATATAAGTAGATTAGAATTTGCAGGTGCACAAAAAAAGGTGTTTTTTTTGTGTGCTTAAGATGAAAATTTGTCAAATTGAAAGCTTCTCTGAATTGAGTTTGTGTGTGTGGCTGTGTGTGTGTGTGTGAATTTGTGTTTAATCTATTAAAGTTAATTTTACGTAGGTATTTTCCATGGCAACTAAAGATTTGTAAAAAAAAAGTTAAGCTGTTTAATTTCGATGATTTATTATATTAAAAATTTAAGATTTGTTTTAAATGGTCATCAAATTTGAAGGAGGCTTGCATTGATTTATATTTGGAATTTTTGTATATTGCCTGAGCCTTAAAAAATTGTTACTTATCTTTTTGCGATTCGTTCAACTTTAGATTAGCCACTTGAAGTGTAATATTTAGCTAATTAATTGTTCTATAAATTATTAATAACAAATAATCAGCTTTTGTGATCATAGATATTTCAATTGTTGTGACGCCTTTAAAGAAACAAAATATTTGGCTATTTATGATGGTTTATTGTTAAGATTGGGCTATCTACAAGTGGCTTGAATTATTGTCGACGATTTAATTAAGTCTATGAAATCTGCAAAATGTTATAGAAAGCATTTTTAGTATGACAAGGCCAAAATTTATTTATTCTAGAGAGACTCTGAAGTAAAACAAAAAAAATGTAATTTTTTTTTCTTGAATTCTAATTTAATCTATACGTGCCTAAATAATAATAATATAGAAATCGAAAATGTGCTCTTGAAAATAAGATATTATTTAATGATTCCGCATAGTTTGGGTAGACTAGCAAACGGCATACTTCAATAATGTGTCCACACACATTGCCCTGACCTCGTCGAAGTAGTAGTTGCCACAGCTCTTCTCATCGATGGTGCGACCATTGCCACAGCGCAGATAGTGGCGACAACCTTTGGTGGAACTGAGGACAAATGGAAGTGTGCGACCCTGGCAGCGATCCTCTGTGCAGACAACCTTGTTTGGCTCAATGCAGGTTTGGGTGCCCTTGTCGAAGAAGAGATCATCAGTGCATCTACCCCAACGCGGAGTTGGATCGGGGCGACCATCAAGTTGCTCTTGACACCAGAAGTAACCGTGACAGGTGGCACCATCTGCCACCCGGACATTCTTCTTGGGCGTCTTTTCTGTGCCGCAGACATTTTTGGGAAGTGGATGATTCTCGCAGAAAACTGCAGTTTTCAACTCACAAACCCCTGTTCTCTTTTGATAGTAGCCCTTCGAGCAGGTGGAGTCAACCAGTTTGCCCTTGGTGCAGACATGATACCGATCGCAGCCGAGTAAATTATCAAATTTAACGCCATCCTTGATGATGGCACAATAGTCAAACTTGGTCGAATGACACTCGGATGCTGAGCTGTACAGGCACTTCTGTGACTCCACATTAAAGTGCGTTTTATCCGGGCAGGTGCCGGGAATAGCGGTCTCCTCATCGGCACAGTAATAGTAGCCAAAGCAGGACTTTGGATCCGCAACGAATGAATTCGCCAAGTCCACACAGGACACATCGCAGGCATCCTCAGACTTTAGAGCAGCCACACAAGTCAACTTGTCCTTGTCGAAAAATGGCTTGGAACCGGTGCAGGTGCTGTAGGTGCTGTGGCCATTGAGGCAGGTTATCGAGCGACTGCACGATTCGGGATCACGGATGACTGTCTTATCCGCGAACAGCTCGCAAATGTCATCAATACGCTGGCTCTCGCCCAGGCCACAGATGGCCAAAACAACAACTAAGGCCAAAAGGCCGCTGCTAACTGCAAATAAATTTAATTTCAAGTTTTCACTCGACTAATTTCAAATCCAAAATTTACCTTTCATTTTGCTTATTTTTTTTTGCGTTCTGCTCCGTTTGCCAACTGGCCACAAACTAAACAATGAAACAATTCCAAATGTCGCATTTTCATGGCTTTTATATCAAAGGATCTGGCTTTATCAGGCAGCTACAGAATTCTATATACTCATTATGACCATAAAATGTGGCCAAAGATTAGATTAATGTCGAATGCCACCTGCCGCAATAACAAAAAAAAAAAAATATATATATATATAGGACTATATATATATTACTCAATTGTTCAAATGTTTCGACTATTTTGTTGTTGTCATTTTTTTTTTGCTATTGTCTTATTCCATTGATAAATCATTTTTTGGGTTTCGTCGAAAATTAACACAATTTTCAACACCACCCGATAAGTTGGAAACTACGTCAGATGTGGTTATTATCAATGTGAGAAGTGTTTTACTTTCAATTTCACAGCAGTCGCATTTTTTAATGATTATAAAATCAGTCAATAAAAGGGAAATTAAATTTCACACATTTTTCAAATGATTTTTTTTAGACTGATTAAATGAGCTCTCAAAATAGTTCATAAATTAATCTGCCTTAATTAATCAAAACATTTTCTTAAGCTAAATTAATATGTTAAACAGTTTCGGGTTTTATGGCTTTTATGCGGTATTTTGTTAATCTTTATCATTGCCAAAAAATATGATTTATAATTTAAGACTAACTCGAATTGATTTAGTGTTAATGAAATGCACTTTAAAAAAAATCTTTAGTCATCTTTTTTTTTTTTTGGCATGACTTTAACTTTGCCAAATTTTGTGGACATGACTCTTAAATTCAACTATTCTTTATCTTTTTAATCGAGAGCCCCTCTTAAATACCCAAAGTAAATATAAAATTGGTATACATTATTTTGCACATCTTTTTGTCACAGTCTCTTGACTCGAAATGGTCTTTAAGGCCATTTCCGCATGTGGTTGCCACTTTATTCATGCCCCACATCTTGGCTCTGGAAATAAATAGAACTATAAAGTGACTAGGCCAACATAAAATGACCGAAAACAAATTGCTGTGTGCTGTTCTAGCCACAATACTAAAACGTTATATATATGTATACATATATATATATATATATTTGAGCCAGTTTAGGGGCTGGGCATTGTGATGATGGGACTGGAGTCCTCCACAGCCATCCTTAACAATTAATGATGTGCAGAGCACTTGAGCTTAAACTACTGGCCACATAGACACATAGAAGACTCTATTGTGGTCAGTATTTGTTAAGGCAAAACTTGGCCAAAATAACGCTTGTCAAGTTGGGTTTAGTTGGCTCAAAATGCTTTCAAGCAGCTACTGCATAAAACTCATAAGCGAAGTTTATGCAAATGCACAAGGGGGGTGGGGTATAGTTGGCGGTTTTGGTAACTACTTACTGGACACATCCGCCGTTTGCAGCTGTTGGCCAAATAAGTTAGCTCCTCTTTTGTCTAAAAAAAAGCGTATAACTGTTCGAGGGTTCAATAAACTCTTTTTTCTTTCATGACTCACGGGACTAGCTACGCTCCCTCCCTCCCCCCTCCCCACCTTACCATTTCCAACTCCATTAAGAGACGCTTAACTCATTTGTTATGCACAACTCGCAAGCCACGCAGAGCTCACAAAGCCGGCAACAACTTGAATACCAAATGGGCCAAAAGAGGCAAGCGGCAAGCGGCAACTGTGACAAAGACTCCGCCTTGAGACAGTGCGTGTCATGTGTGGCAGATATCGTATGTATATATATATATATATCAGCGAGTACACATATATCATGTGCGGGTTGTCATTGCCGTCAGCTGATGATGATGATGATGATGATGAAGTTCCACCGTCAGAGCCCACATTATCATATTGTTGATGATGGCTCGAAAACGGGACTCACTTCAAATTGGCTGCTTTGTTCAATGTATGCAAAAAATGTTCGCTGTTTACAATTGGCTTTCAGTTTATTTATAGCTAAACACATATTTGCAGATACAGATAAATATCAGCACGTAGCCAAAGCTGATTTATCAGATGAGTCGTAAATAGTTTTCCAAGAAGGTTTTCCAAATAACTTTTCTGCAACAATGAAAATTTAAATTTTAGTTTGGGCAAATGTTTTCAAATAAAAGCCAAATTTTTATCTCATTTCACAAATACTTTTGCTAATAATTCTTGTTTCTCTTTACTTTAATATCTTGCTTAGGATTGCGCCTGGTTATCCGGACACACGCACCTGTCTGTTGCACCAGAAGCTGCAGATGCTCAACGTTTGCGTGGAGCGGCGGGTGCAACGCGAGGCGCTTGGCAAACGCAAACAGCAACAACAACAGCAGCAGCAAGAGCTGAGCGAGGAGGAGGAGGAGGATGAGGGCGAGTTCTATGACTGCGATGAGCCCAATTCTACCAGTGGTTCTCCAACTAAGGCGGTGCTGAGCCTGAAGCCAGAGGGTCGCCTCAAGCGTTTGGGCGATGAACGTTTGCTCGATGAGCCCGAAGAATTTCTGTATATACCCGATACACAGGAGCCGGTTCCTAAGACTGAGGATCAGCTGCATGACGATGCTGAGGTTATGTTGAATCTCGGACCCGGTTCGGGTCAGAGCACACAAATGATGTGCACATCGCTGATGTCCGACATGGAGGCATTCAAGGCGGCCAATCCGCGTGGCAAAATGGAGGACTTCATACGCTGGTACAGTCCCAAGGACTGGGAGGAGGTGCAGCCAGGTAAGTGCAACAAGTCAGAGTGCGCTTAAATGATATATAATTTTATAAACTACCCAGCAGATGGAGATGAAGACTTTCCGAAGCATCAGTTGAGCGTACGCATGACTACCGAGGGCAATACGTGGCAGAAGGTGTGGCAGCAGGCACAGGCGGTGCCCGTTGCCAGGCAGCGACGCCTCTTCGATGATACGAACGAGGCGCTGAAGGTGCTACACTATCTGGAGACGCGCAACATGAGCGAGATTTATGGTCTGACTATTATACCAACGCTGCACACAGCCATGCTCAAGTTGATTGTGAGTTTCCAGAAATCTCAGATAATCCCAAAGCATATCAACCCAATCAGAAATGATTTGCAGCCATTAACTCTTTGTGGGAAGTGGTAAATCTTGTGATACATTTCTTTTGATTATCTTTTGTGTTGCTTAACAGGACATCTACAGCAATGCGCATGTGGAGGATCTGTTTGCCGGACACATCGAGCAGCTGTTGGGCGATCTGTGCCGCCTCTCGCGCTCCCATTCCAATGAGCAGCCGAACGTGAAATTCCTACTAGACGAACTGGCCGAACTGGAGCGACGCTTCTACCAATACAAGTGCTTTGAGCGACTCGCCGGCTACCCAAAACGCAGCTCGCTGGCGGAGGTGAAGCGTCAGTTTGAGGAAGTACTTCGGAATGAGAACAGTTGCACAATTGTGGACAAGAAGCGGGGTGCGGCAGGCGACATGAAGATGGACAGCGGTGGCACTTTATATGATATACTAAGTCCCAAACTGGAGCAGGATATATCGAATCGTTTGATCAGCAAGGATTACGTAATTCGTCTGGATGGTGATACGCAGTCCAGCGAAAAGGGTCTCTATTTGGGGCCACAATTCATGCGAGCCATTATAACTGGCGATAAATTGAGACTTTGTGGTGCTTTCACAGAGAGCACGACTTTTGTTTAGATGCATAAATATATATATAAATATATATATCCGATTTATCTACTATATAAACCGATAAATAATTAACTATTCATAGCTTTTAAACTGTATGCATATGTTTTGATATTATATTTTTTTAATGCTACTGATATTATTTCGGTGCTTTTGTAAACTTTAAGTTGTAAACATAATTGCAATAAAATTATTACCATAAAATTGTGTGAAATTGGCTCAACTTGCTCATTTTGTGAACCGCAACTGTTTCCTGCAATCAATATCAATTATACCAAGACAACATTTACACTTTACAATTTACAATTTACAATTTACACTTTACACTTTACATTTTACATGTGTGTGTGCACAACACACAACCGCATCTAATCACATAATCATTTTATGCCCACCCCAGCTTGCCACAGTCAAAGACTGGCTGGGCTGTGTGGCACTTTAAGCCAGTTGCCTTAGGGCATCTCAGCCAAAAAACTTTACTCTCGAATGACAGGCGGCACAGCAAGGAGGAAGGCATCGCAGCACTTGGATTCAACTGTGCAACTTCAGCTGCAGACATGAAAATTGCCTACACACCGAGACCAAGTGGGGAAACGCCAAGTCTGCGCCAAAGGCGTCTCCTTCAAAATAGCATACTGTATGTGTGTGTGTGTGTGTGTGTGTTGGCCCAAACTAACTCTCGTTATGTTGGCCATGTTTAACAGAAATTATTTTAAGCGCTCTCGTCGCCCTAGCTGAAGCAACAACATTTTCCCCCCCCGCGGCCACAACACATAAAACATTTCTTCTCTTTCCAGTTTTGCTTTCATGCTTGAGTTTTTTTTTTATGTTTTTAGTTCTGGTTTTTTTTTGCGCCTTTTTTTTTTTTGGTACTCGTAAATGTTGCGCCACTAAATTACTTACGGGCTATAATTGTTTTGTGCACATGCTGGCGTCGGAGGCGGTGTAGGAAATTAAGTGTCTTCCACAGCAGTTCGTGCAACAAACCCAGCAACAACAGCCAAAAATATATGCAAAAGCTTAAAAATCGTAAATAATTCAGGTTTAAGTATTTCGTATTTATAACTTCAAAAATATTCCTCTTAAATAAATTGCTCAATAAAAGCAGAAATACTTGTTGAGCTATTTGCACATTTTGTGCGAAAAGTATTTAAAAAATATTATATTAATTATGAAAAGCATAGCAAAAAGTTGAAGTAAGACTTTACATATTAACTACATTTTACCAGTTTAATTTTCGCATTATTTACGGCTGCCAAATGCATTTTCTGTCGGCTAAAAGCATTTGCAAAACTTGCTTTCGCGTTATGCATGCCACTAAATATGCTTGTTGCAAACCGTAAATGCAAATCCAGTTAGTAAATCAAAAATAAATTGCACACACAATCTAAAAATATGATATGGCATTAATTGCATGATGATATTTATATTCAATTCAATTTATACAATAAATGTGCAATGCGGTAGTTTTCAATAATATGGTAAAAGAAATTAATTAAATTCTCACAATCAATTTGGCATGAAATGGCCGCTGAATGGAGAAGTTCAATTTCAATTGATTTGCTGCTGGTTTTGTGGTACCTACACACACACACAATCACACACACTTGCAGTATTTTCTGTGTGTGTTACAATTTTGCTGATGGAGTTGAATTTTAATGAAAGCATTTTTCTTTTTTTCTCGCACAGAAAATTGAATTATAACAGACAGACTTGGGAAGACCTAGAAAGAGAGAAAGCAAGACAGAGATAGAGAAGGAGTGAGTGAGAGAGAGAGGGAGATGAAGCTGCAAGGACTTGTTGAGATTTTCAATTTCTATTGAACTTCGACAGCCACATTCGCATTGGTTGCAAATTGAAAAGTAGCTGGGAATAAAAATGAATAATTTTATTTGCAACATACAATTTTCATCTTGTCACAATTCTTAAAAATCTTCTCGTTAAATTGAATTGAGTGAGTGCACATGAATTATTCACTGATAGGGGTGAGGAGGGGGAGTTAGTATTTATCACTCTTTTTTGCTCTCAAATATCTAATTGCATGAAATGGAGAGTGAATCGTCGCAATTTGCATAAAGAAATATCAAATATTTCCAGAGCATTTCATTTGCAGGTCTATTTTTAACAATGGCCCATAAAATAAAACTATGGGAAATGTGCGGCAAGCGAAGCTGCACCAATTTGCATAGTAAAAAGTAAGATATAAAAATTAAAACTCACTTGAACTGAACTCTGATTATAAGATTCACAGCTCAATAATTGATAGTAAGCGCAGCAAAAAAAAAAGCCATAAAAAAGATGAAAAGCAACTCAAATTAAGATTAAAACTACAAATTGAGCCAAACCTTTATTTTTTGAGGTTAGCTACGACAACTGGGTGTTGTAAATTTGTTGTGTGTGTGTGTATTTTTTTTATGTGTTTATTTTTTTTTTAAGAGGTGTAACACATTGTCTGATTAGGCTTGTCAGTGGAAACTGGCTTAAATTCAATCTTAAGCAGCTTATTATAAATTTTGCTGTATGCATAAATAAACACTTGACGCTGATGTGTGTGTGTGTGTGTGTGTAATTTACGAGTTTTTGGAATGTGGAAATATGAAGAGTACTTCAAAATACTCAAACAAGGTTGAATAACTTGTCTTGAGCCAGGCAAAGAGCGATTGCAAATATTTGTAATTGAAGATGCCAATTGTTTGCCAGCAATTAGCCCTCTTTGATGTGTGTGTGTGAGTGTGTGCCTATAATTTCAATTGTGTGGGTTAAATTTAACACCCGCATGTCTATTGATTTTTTTGCAAATTCTTTTAAGTTATGGCCTTTAAATTTAAATTCAACTTGCAACAATATCCGCTTTGGCAATTATTTGTATTTAGCAAAAGTCTTTTTCAGTTGCTACTTTAATCAAATCTTTCAATATTTATTCACAAGTTTAGTTTTGTTGAAGGCCACAAAAGTGGTTTTAGGCTAATCATTTATATTTTTATTATTTTTTGTATAGGTATAACAAATATTGAGAGAAGCAGCTGTGATTCCAATAATACTAGCCTAAAGGGTTCCATTTATTTGAGCCGCATAATCAGCTCAACTTTGTTATGTGTAAATATATTTAAATCTTTTGGATGCAAAGTTCAACTTTACACATGTTGCCATAATATTTCTGACATAATAGGATTATTGATATCAGCATTGTAAGCTGTGCATTTTTTAGATGATATATAGGTATATACTTGTCAAGAAAAAAGCTGAGAGAAATATTTGCTGCGTACGCTTAAATTTTTGTAAACGGCTTTAAAAACTTTATTTTTATACTCTGTGCAAAAAATAAAAACCACGCCGGGCAAACTTGAAGTCGCTGCAAGGTTCTTCATACATTTTCTTATTTTTATTTTGGTTTATTTTTGGGTTTTCGCAGATCAACTCGGTTCTTCGTACTCGCGTGTCTCGGGGCGGCCAACAAGCCATGAGAGATGACGGCAGATAGCAGCATTGTGCGGGGGGAGGTGTCGGAGGAGGACGGAAGTAGAAGGACGAAGCATTTATTAACATTGCTTACTGGGGCGTGGCAGATGCTGCCAAAAGGTGTTAAGTGGCAACAACGACGCGGCAAATGATGATGAGGCAAACTCACTCATACGAGCCAAAGCCCCAGGAATATGAGCGTCGAGAAATCTGCGTAAATTTCCAGCACATCCCCATAAATTACAACAAATAAACCAGCCCAACAAAAGTTGAATAATAAATATGTGAATTACTGCTACTGCTGTTGGTAGTCAGTAACTGGCAATATATCCTGTAAATGGCCCAAAAATGAACTTCAAAAGCTATTTATTTGAATAGTGATTTTTTTATTTATTATCTGATTGAAGTGATTAAAGTAAAATTACAAAAATGTATTGGGTGTATTAAACATAATATACAAAATAACCCTTCGTGATTTAACTTTTAAAAAACTCTTAAATATATGTGACATATATATTTATTTATGTACTACTATTTTAAATCAGTTAAATACTTATTCAAACTTGAATACCCCCGCTGAAGTATATATATTTTTTTATCTGCAGGGTATTTAAATGCCAGAGTGCTGCCAAAATGAAATAATTTATGAAAATGTCTGCACGTTACCGATTTTCCGAAGGGGTCCAGGCCAAAGCATTTTTTTAATGGCTAATTAAATTGGCAAGCGAGAAGTGCAAAACGTGCAAGGCGAACTTAATGTTTATATGTCAAATTGATATAAAAAAAAGTAGCAGTGGGCAACCCAAATTGGAAATTGAATTGCAGAACAACTGTTAAGGCATGCACACACACACACACACATATATACACACATACAGATACACCAACATTTGCTCAAAGTTGCGGACAACGCTCTGGTCAGAAATTGGAAGCGAAAGAGCTGAGCGGAGAATCAACGATGAATCTGTCTGTAAATCAATCGCAGAATCTAGAAACTTTGCCTGGCTAAAATAAAACGTAATTAAATAAATAAATAATAGCTAGAATATAGAAACTTTGAGCTTAACTATAATTAAATGCATAATCTTTGAGCTAAGCTATATGAAAATATAATTAAATTAATTTAGCATTTAAGACAAACATTTGAGTTGATTTGCTTAGAATTCAATTGTTTTATTTATTTTATCTACATTTTTAAATTATAAAAAAAATGCCAAAAATATCTAGATAGAAAAATAAGAAAATCTTTAAATTTAGTTATAATTAAACCAGACAAAAATATCTACATAGAAACATAAAAAAATCCTTAAAATTTGATTATAATAAAAGCAGCCAAAAACATTATTTTCCTTATATAAACATTTTAATATAGTATTTTACTCTATATGTGTTAACAGTAACCCAACGGAAGTCAGATTATTATTATATAAATAAAATGAACCTCAAAAATTACCAATTAAAACTTCTTTGTGTATTTTTAGATAATTTTCATGGAACTATCGCAAACACTTTGGTTTCATCTCTGGCTCAAAGTGCATTTGGAGCTCAAGAAAATTACGTCAGTGGTTTGGCACAAGTGCACGCAGCCACATACACTGTGACACAAACACCAAACGAAGCACAAGCACACACAATTACACACGCACACACACACACACACACACACAGCCAGACTCACAGATAAGTGACTGCTTGGGTGCTTAAGAGATAGACCAACGCATGCCTGACTGGGCAAACAGTGCGTGTGACTGTGTGTGTGTGCGTGTGTGTGTGCGAGTGTGTGTGTGTGCCAAATATGGCCAAAGCAACGCAGATAAAGTTGGCAATGTTGCCACAGTAAACGCCGCATAGCAACTGCCCCTCCGTTTCCCCCCAATGACGCAGACGATTGAATGTGCTCCCAAAAACCCGTTGAAAGAGTTTTGGGACGCAATGCGAGAAGTGGGTCAAATGCCGCATTTTTGGTCTGCAGCTGCGACGGCAACAGCGCCGCTGCCTCTAACGGTTAATGTTATTGCGCTTTTGCCGCTTATAGCCGGCCATTGTTCTTGCCGTCGCCATCGACTGTCGGCTGACGTCGCAGCGGCTGAGATTTGTAGCCAAACGTTGGTTGCCTCTTTGTCTGGCAGCGTTGCCACGTTGGCAACGGGGGCAGGGGCAGGGGCAGGGGCAGCAAAGTCAAATAGGCGCACACACAAAAGTCAAACGGCAGCCGCTTAAATTTACTTTACGACTCATTGTAAACGGCATAATGATGTAGTCGACGAGGACGAGGATGATGTTGGCGAGGGAATCGAGGAGTCTCAGCAGGAAAGCAGCAGCAGCTGAAGAAGCTGCCAAGTTTTGGGCTTGTGCAATCGACCATGTGAGTGTACGTGTGTGTGTGTGTGTGTGTGTGTGTGTGTGTGTTGCTGAAATTGCGTTAGCAAATTGTGTGCATTATGATTACAAATTTTGACAGAAATTGCTTACAAAATTTCACATATTACACATATTGTTTGTTGATCATTTGATTATTTAATCCCAACAGAAATGTGACTTTTCAATTGAGTAAATATTATGTCAACTGCATTGATTAAATACACAAAATGAAAATGATATATATATATAGCTAAATTGAAACTAAAATTGTATTGTTCATTTTCTTAGCTAGTTATTTAACAGACTGCAGGCAACAAATTTAATTTAAGTTCAGCTTTTTCTGCAAATTCTTTATATATATATATATTTTATATATTTATGTGCATTTCAAGCAAACATCCTGTTGAAAAACACCAGCCTCAAATTCTATTACAAATTATTGGCAACATTCCAAATCGACGCTGATAAAAATGAAATATATAAATTTCTGCCCCATCGTGTGTGGCAATAATTTTTGTTTCGACTTAAACTCTCAAATTTTAAAGCTTAAATTGTTCAATTTGTGAGCTTAGTTTATTTAAAAACCAATTAAAAGTACGTGGTGAAAAAATTCAATAAAACATGCAACATATTTATTAAATTGGCTAAAAACTTTAGCTTGGCATAAATAAAGTTAGGAAAATTGAATAAAATGTTTTTCCTATTATTTTAGTATTGCTACTGCCTTTTTTACTGCTCGATAAAAATTACAAATTACTGTTAAACGTTTATGTAAATTTCCCTCTTAGCCCATTAAAATGAATGCTTACCATAAATTTTGGGTTGGTCTTAGCGGTTTTCTGGTGCAAGCCTTTAATTATTATTACTTGCGTTAAATAAACGCAATGATTATTAAAATTAAGTTGCTGCAGTCGCTTGCCCCCTTTTTTTGCTGCTGTTGTTGTTGTGGTTGTTTCTGCTGTGGTTGCAACAACAATTTGTGTCAGCAATTCGCCGGCGGCGTTGCAAGCTGATTGAAGCGCAGTTTGTCAGCGGTTATTGCTTCTTTTTTTTTTTGTGTTGTGTACTCTGCTGCAATTAATGATGTTGCAGCAAACTGTGGCACGCCGCAGGCAGCAGGCCAAGACATTGTCGCTGTCTCGCTTGACACACATTCATTTATTATGTTTGCACTTTTCTTTTTGCGGACCGCAAATCGAAGTCAAATTGAGACATTTTACTTAATTTAACGTTTTAATTAAAGCTGTCGCCGTAAGCCAGTGTGCCAAAAATGGCTTAATGGCCACTTGCAAAATGAAGTCTGCTGGTGAAATTTATTAGTTGCAGTCAACATTTAAGCCAGAACCAGCCAACTAAGCTCCCACTGGCTGCACCGAGTGCTATCTGCAACTCCGTGTCGTACGTGTGCTCGAACATTTAGTTTTACCTTGACACACACACACACACATATACACCACGCCCATGCTGCGTGGCTGGCATGTGAACGAGTGTGGAATATGTTTTGCAACACACACACACACACACAGCCACACACACACACAGTTAAGGCAAATCCCATTTGTCACGCCTGCAACGATTCGTGGCTCGACCCGTTCGGTTTATCAGTCTCCATTGACCCGATAAAGAAGCAAACGGGATGTGTGTGTGTGTGTGTGTGTGTGGGTGTGTGTGTTTGGGGTGCAGGTTGTCTGGTTAGCCTGATCTGATTTTGGGGCTCGTAAAATCTAATATAAATGCAAAGGTAAATGTCAAAAATTCTAAAATTAAAAATCACATCTGCCAGACTCAACAGCAACATCAACTTCCCTGCCCCTGCCCCTGCCACTGCCACTGTCCCTGCCATGCCTAATCAATTATAATATTCAACTCGTATCGCCTGATGACGAGTCTCAACTATTTTTGTACACCCGCATCGCATACGAAACATTTTTTTCCAGTCACTGTCACATTACGTATACGCAATCAGTTGTCATCTTGTGAATATGCCACAGATTGACGTCGCAGATATTTACACGGCAAAAATGATCCGAGTTTCTGGCGTCGTTTGCATGACTGATACTTGAGATACTCTGTAATTAATTTCAATATTTGAAGTATATCAAAACAGGCAAACAAACAAATAGGAATTTAATATTTATTTTAGACTATCAAATTAAAATGGAAACGAAGCAAAAAAAGAGTTTTCCTCCAGAATTTGATGAAGTTCGATTTTTTGAACTACTCGCTGGATGCCATTTAATTTGCAGAAGTTTTGGTTCATCAACCATGTAGCACATTTTTTAAATTCCCCAACACGTTTTCCAAATAAAATGCAAATAACGCGTATGGCAAATGAAAATTTCATCAATGCAACATGGGAGAAAAAAAGTATTATTTTTGCGGCTTTAGCTATTCATGCATGAATTGGCTGTCAATAAATGAGGAACTTTGGCTTTTGGAATGCCAATTGGTATTGACAGCAACAGCGACAGAGTTCAGCAGCCACGCAAAGATTATTTCGAATTTTTAAGTAATGTTTGCCGAGGCAGAAAAATCGTTTCGTTTTGCAGTTTTGCATTAAAAATGCATTGTGTTAAAGTTGTGCATTTATCTGGCATGTTGCACTTGGTTTTTAATTTTATACACTCTTTGGGAGTTTGTGTGCAAAAATTAAAATGAATTTTAATTTAATTTATGCGCAGACATCAGCAAAAAGAGACATCTTCCAACTAAGGTGCACAGGTCGACGGGCGGGGGTCAGAAGCCAGCGATCCCATACAACATTCACACATAGACACATTGGGACACACACAAGCACACACATATTCACACACACACACACACAAATATTCACACTCACGCATGCGACGAAAATATGCGCAATTTTTCAACAAGACAATGTCAGCTGGCCTGGGAAATGGGGTGCTAAATAGAAGAATAAAAAATAAAACACAAAAAAGAGAAGAAGAAAAAGAAGAAGAAGAAAAAGAAGAGGAAAAAAACAATAATGCAAAATGATAAACTGCAAAGTTTTACTGCCGTTTTCGCAACTTTCTGCACTTGCCTACAATTATTTGTAGGTTTCAGCATTTTGTTTGAGTTTTCTGTGTGTTTTTATCTTTATAAAGATGAAAAATTATACAGCTGATTTTCCCAAGTTTAAAATATTTTTTATTATTAATAATGATATTGAAATAATTCTATAAGGGAGCTAAGAAATAGTTGTGCAGAAATATAAGCTTATAATATGAAAATAAAGTGTGTATAAATTTCAGAATTTAAAGTTCAGAATCGCAACCAAAGTGGGGCAAGATTGCAAAGCGAGTTTCAGGAAAATATTCTATTAGACTACAGAATACAGAATACCAGAATCGAATGCCAAAAAAGCTGTATCCCCAATGAAATACTCTCAAACTGGAATCCAAATACGATTCTGATTGACATCTTGCAAAAAATAAAATAAAATAGCGACACATTTTCGATAGCATGTTAAATTTGTTATGTCAGCTGTCTAAAAAAAAATACGCATATTGCAGTGCTGTCAAAATCCATTTTATGCGACTGACAAATATTGAAATAAAATTCAACATTTAAATACCTTTAACATTTAATAGTTTAAAAAAATAAAAACCAATTTCATAAATTAAGCCGCATTGCAAGGAAATTGCGTATTAAGCGAATCAGATTTTTGCAGTTTCTCGTAATTCATAATTTTTTTTCGCAAGCCCTTAAAAAAGAATTATGCCTTATGCATGAATATAATTGTTTGGTTAATATAAAAAGAAAAGCCGCATTCAATGCGTATCATTTATTTTAAGCACTTCTGTCGTATGCAATTTTCGCTGCCACAACACAATAAAATAGTGTTTATCGCATTGCAACCAAAAGTGCACAGCAAACGCATTAACCGAGCCGCAAACAACAATAATTGCGAATGAATACGTGTGGATGTATAAACATATTTGTACAGCGCACAAGAAGGACAAATATATAGTTATTTATATATACATTTTATTTACATTTGCATAAATCGTGTACACATTGACAAATGGCGGAAAAGTCAGCGAAACCAATATTCCAGAGTACGCAATTTTTCAATATTGAATTATTATTAAAAAAAATTAGCTTTAAATCTGTATTAATAATTTAAGCTGATCGGTCGTGTAATAATAAATGAGAAAGTAAAGTGAATGATTAATAATCGGCATTTTAATGCATTTATAATTTTTTCCATGAATGTTCTGATTTAAATTTAAGGCTCAAATTATTCAGCAGATTTTGCAAACAATTGTGGTTTGCGGTTGACGAAAATAAAGTGCTTTTCTAGTTACCCGTTAATTTATTAAACATTAAATATTTTAATACCGTTTATCGTTTATTATTATACTTTCTAATGAAGTAATCACAATTGTTTGTTATGCAAACAATGGACAAATGTCATTAAATCGGCGCATATTGTGAGTGGATGACTCAACACCTAGCTGAAAATCAACTATAATATTAATTAATGGTAACAATCAGCGTTCAACCAGCTTAGAGAGGGGGGCAAGCGGGGAGTTAAACGAAAACAGGTCAGTGCATAAATTGTAAGAAAACGGCAAAGCCGGAAGACAAACGACAAAAACAGTGGAAAACGAAATGTTAAAAGAGCCAAAGACAGCGGCGACAACTTCATGAATTGTGCAACGAGCCAAAAAGAGTCTTTTTACAAAAAGGGGAACTAAGCGTGGCATGCAACTGATAAAATACTCTAGCATAACATTAATTAAAATAAATATAGTTGTTAAGTTGAGAGGGTAAAGTTAAGTGCAAATAAGTGTTTAATGCAAATCAACAAATGATAGATGTTAATAAAAATAATAATTGATAAAAGACAAATAATAAATAAATATAATTTGAAAAATATATATAATTTTATTTTATTTCAATGCTCTTGCATAAAATAAATAGAAATTAATATAAAATGAGCTTAAATAAAATATTAATATTAGATAGATATAATTAAAAATGTACATAGAAAATCTATTTTTGTACAAAACTGTAGCAAAATTCACAGCTGACTTTTCGAAAGCGGTGAATCTGTTTCTAAAGACGAGTTTTTTGTATTAATTAAAATAGTATCTCAGAAGTAAGCTCTGCTAGGGTATTATAGAGATACCAATTAAAATGCAAATTTCAACGAAAATGAGTGTAAACAGCAAAACACTTGCCACGCAGTGCTAGATGAAATCAAGTTTGGTCTGAGCCATGTCTTTGGCGCTGCTAACTGGCAACTCAAGGCTGCAACTTGTGAAAATGCGGCGACAATAAGACTAACTGTGAACCAACCAGGGGCGGACTGGTCCATTGTGTTAATGGGCCCCTAAGCTGAACAACACTAAAACATTACAGGAATTTCCAAACTAAAATAAACACAGTAATAAAACAGAGTCTTAAAAATAGCTGTGGGGCATAATAAAGAAAAACAACGAGATAATTATTTAAGAAAAAATTAGTACAAATTTGTAGCACATTTTTTATGTACATCTCTGCTTTATAATAATTAACAAATTAATTATGTAAGTCCAATTTATGGCTTTAAACTTTTAAATATTATAAAAATAAACGAGATATTTTCTTCAAAATTAGAGTACCAGTTTTTTTAGCGAAATTTTTATGTACATCTCTGATTTATACTAATCAATAAATGATTTATATAAATCCAAATTATGGCTTTAAACACCCAAATATGAATAACAAATATTTTTGGCAGTTGGATGTGCTTAGAATACATATTTAAAAAATTTCTGCATAGCTTTCTAAATATTCTTTATATATATACTTTTTTTTGGATTCGGCTTTTTTGGCAAGAATCCACACCTGTTGTAGACTTTGCGTCTGTTGGAGCGGAAGTGTCTTGGAAAGCGACAAAAAACATCAGCGACTGGCTAATAATACTTGCAAATATCGAGTTAGCAACGACCAACTGACCCAAAAAAAAAAAAAAAATACCAAAAAATTTGATGCGAATCTTTTGGCTAGTTTGCCAGCCAAATGCAATAGACAAGTGCCATTTCTTACACCCATTGTTCCGCCAGCTACGAAGGTCAACAATTGCTGCTGTTTGTGTGTGTGCGAGTTGTATTTGGCCCGTGCCAAAAATGGATTGGCTCCAGTTACCACGTCTTACTTACCTCATTAGATTTGATTTCAGTGTTCATTCAATAAAAGTTGTAAATGTTAAATTTGCGTCTTACCTAAAAAGAAAAATCAGCGAAAAAATAAATATTAAATAGAGTTAAAAATTTATTTCATTTTTTATTTGCTACGAAATTTTGTATTGTGCAAAAATTATTTATGTATTTGTCTGTTTCAAGTTGCCGCAATGTTTTGTGGTTTTGCTTGTTTGTTTCACGGTTCTGTCGATCCAACTGCAAAACACCAGCAGAACGATAAAAAATATTTTTTTTTTTTTGACAGTTTCTCGTTGTTATAACCACAAGCAGAGAATAACAATAAATTCGAGCTAAAGCGTAAATAAAATATAACAAAAACTAATGAAATAACTAACAGAGGAGCAACTGCAATTTCAATTGCCATTGGCTATGGCCAAAGCGGATCTCAAATGGCTTTTGTTTTTGTTTAATGAGTGTTTGCATACTTGCCACAAAGAGCTGCCAAAGTCAAACTAAAGCAATTGAGAACAGAAAGTATCTAACAAAAGATTTACAATCGTTTAAAACTTGACCTGCGGCGATGAATATTTATGCGGTGCTAGCAAATAAATAAATACAACTATTAAATGCAAATAATAGTTCAAATCGAACTGGCCTTAAAAAAATTGATTGTAGTTATTATTTGAACGTTTGAATGTTGTTTACGGGAAATATGTTGAATAAATTAAAAGTTAACTTTTGACTTTAAAAAAGAGAATTCAACAAATACACCGAATCAAAGTTATGGGTTATTTTTATCGTATTAGTTCGCCAATAAGAAAACAAATTTGTCTGGCCAACTTTTCTAACTAAAGATTAAATTTAATTTTAAATAGTTTTAAATTTTTCTAATAAAATTGTCTGTCCTTTTAACCAATTTGTCTGGCCAACTTTTCTAAATAAAGATGAAATTTAATTTTAAATAGTTTTGGCATTTTTCTAAAAAAAATTGTTTGCCCTTTAATCGTAAATTTTATTATCGTTTCACAAATCGTAGGTATTAAATGCAAAAGCTTGTACAACATGCAAAAATAAACAAAAAGCAATCCGAAGTGGCGATTGAAGTGCCAAAAACATGCTTCAATCTAACCAATCCAACGAACTAATGAATGAAAATTCAAATATGTACCATAAAAAATGGAATGCAATCAATACAACGGTTCCACAGTTGAATTTGCTAACAGTGGCTTAAATAAACAATCCACACACACACACTCACACACACACTCGCACACACACTCGCACACACACACACGCGCACAATTGCGCAGCTGAGTTGGGGCAGAAATGTTTCCATTTGAAATGTTAACCAAATGTTGTATGAAGCGATGAATTCAATTTAAAAGATTTTTCTATCAAATTCAACACGTCGACACAGCCACGAAGGACCTGCAAAATGAATTATTGCTGTTGGGCGTTACTTTGGACCTAAATCTGTGTGCCGAGCCCACAGCTGAAAACATACAAAATGAAAATTAATCATACCCAGTGATTTTTGGAAACTGCGCCAAGAACTAGACGGCTCTTAAATAAATACCAAAAACAGCAAGCAAACGGCAAACAACAATAACAACAATATAAAAAAATACACCGAAAAACAACAAACAACATTTGGCATTATCTTGATGGCATTTGCCACCCGCACTTTTTGGTTAGAAAGGAGACCCCAAGGCAAATGATACGCAACTCACAGCCAATCCCAAATCCCGCCAGGCAGTCGGACAGCATCAGCCTTGAACTGCACAGTTTGACAGCTGAGCAACAAATAAGTAAATATATATATATATATTTATATATATATATATATATAAATACACAATATATTTGCTTACACAGGGCCATGCAGGTTGAATATATTGTAACAAAAAAATAAATTTAGTTTTGCTACTAGTTGACCAACTGGGTATAAAGATTTTCAGAGGGAGCAGCCAAAGTAATTAAGATTTTAATTATTATTTTAGTAATTTTATTACTTGTATAGAAACATCATTTATTATTATTATTATAAATTTGCTTTATAACTTTGCGTTGGTTTAAAAAATATTAAAATAAAGATAAGCTTGGCTACAATTTTAAGGTATCTTAAATCCGGATAGTTTGAGTAGATGCAGCTCCGATTTAGCTGTATTTTTAGTTTGGCTTTCACACGAATTAACTTTTAACTATTACTTATTTTTGTAGTAAACAAAAATATATACACACACAAAAATAGCTATGACTATAAACGTAAGTAGGTAAATAAAAATATAAATATATATAGTAAAAAAAAACACACAAAATTTGTTGTTATTTTTGTGCTGTGACTTTGGGCCAAGCAATTTGCATAAACCGCAAAATCCGCTTGTTTGTATTAGCATTTGGCTTGGACCGTCAATAAATTTTTGCAGCTCCCCGAAAGTCGTTTAAATTTTTGAGAGAGAAAACATGTATTTTTTTTATAAGCAGTACAAAAATATTATACACATCTATATTTAAATTTTGTCTCTTGCTCTTGCTATGAAACCAGATGGCTTAACAGGGGAGGGTGGGAGGAGGGTGAATACACTCGTTTATGGCGAGTGTATTCATCTTTATGAGGCATTCATTCATGCGTTCATCTTAAGTCGATAAACGTTCCAAAAGAGAGAGAAAAGACAAAAGTTTTGCATAGCCATGCAAAAAATGTTGAAAATGGCCAGCCACAAAAGGAGCCAGCATCTCACGCCCTGTGTCCTGTCCAAAATATGCTCCCTTGGGGATTAGTTCCAGTTCCAGTCGCAGACATGAAAGCAACCCCAACTAATAAGTTATCAATCAAATGTATTGGCATATGCCTTGGACCTGCATGCCATCAATTTGTGTGATAAAGTCAAACCTTGGACAGTCCAAGGAGTTTGGGGATGCGTATCCGGATGGAGGGCAGCGATGGAGATTGGGGGTTATTGTGTCCTCTTCCTGTTTAGCATTGTTTTGCTTGACAGTTGTAAAGTGATTTGCTACGTGATTTAGCTACTCCCTTTACTGATTTTCCCTTTGATTTTTTGATTAAGTGGTTTTACCATATGCCAAATTGAATCAAAATATGATTTGTATATGTTAAGAAATCTAATGGTTCTTGCTCAATGGATGATTAATAGTTGAACTGATTTCGAAAGATTGTGGAGTGCATTCAGCTTAGCTTTTTCTGTTGAAAATCATAGTTCAAGTTTTCTAGTAACTAGAAATTAACTTTAATTCGCCTGGCATGGGAAATATTTCATGTGCCAACAATTTTAATATTGAAGAAAAAAATAAACATCTAAATTGTCATAATAGGCATTAGGTAAAATGTATAAATTATTAATCGTATTACTAATCTTTGGTTTTAATATTTATTAACCTGTTTAAATTCTAATAAAAAACTTTCTAAATAAACCTGCATAGCTGGAAAAACAATTTAAATATTAAATAAAGACAAAATTTATTAAATAATAATCGTATTACTCATCTTCAGTTTTAATGTGTATTAACCTGTTTTTTGTCTTCTTCTATGCAAATTCTAATAAAGATCAAGCTAAATAAACAATCTTAATATTAAAGAAAAGATAAATTAGATAAAATTTACTTGATATTAATCGTATTACTCATCTTACTTTTTAAAATTTATTAACCCGTTTGTTGTCACAATCTGCGCAAAATGTAATGAAAAACTTGTCAAATAAATCAGCATAGCTGGAAAAAGAATTTAAACATTAAATAAAAAAAGAGACACACCTTAATTGTCATATCTCTCAGGTATAAGATAAATTTTTAAATATTACTCATCTTTCGACATGATATTTATAAACCTGTTTATTAACGCGTTATGCGTAAATTCTAAGAAACCGGCTAAATAATTTATGCTGCTTATATTGAAAAATACAATAACCTTATAATAAATAAAAAAACATATTACAAATGTATTTGTCAAGTCAAGCATTATAATAACACCGACTCGAACAACTTCCAGCAACTTTTGTTTGTTTATCAATATCGAAAACACATTTCGTCTGTGATTTCCTGTTTATCGAATACAAGAATTGCACGAAAAGTTATTTGTGCCACAATGAGGCAAGCAAAAAAAAAAAAACCAATTGAGCGGAAATCATACAAACTCAAATGTAAGTTGACGATAAAAATGACAAAGTTTCTGTTAAT
Source organism: Drosophila multiciliata (assembly GCA_037043605.1). Classification (NCBI taxonomy): domain Eukaryota; kingdom Metazoa; phylum Arthropoda; class Insecta; order Diptera; family Drosophilidae; genus Drosophila; species Drosophila multiciliata. Next base: position 310,991 of record JBAMBF010000103.1, on the reverse strand, counting down.
GTGCCATCGAGTTTTGTGGTCTGAGTAAATAACTTAAATATGTTAATTTCATGACTATTAAAGCAGAAGCCAAAACTCAACAATGAAGCGTAAAATTAAATAAAAATAAATAATGTGAAAAAGATCAAAAAAATGATGTCTGATGGCCAAAAATAAAACAAAATTTTGATGTTGTTAATGAGGTTTCTCATAGCATCATAGATACGCTGATGAGCTCAGATGATGTGGGCAGTAAAGTATTTCGCATTGAGGAAGTGCCTCTCATGTTTTTTTTTTTTTTTTTTTTTTGTAATTTAAACATTCCATTTTAATAGCTGAAACACACTTCGCACCAAGACCAGCTAATCAATGAAAACCACAAATTGGGACTATTTTACAAATTGTTGTTAGGTTTTTTTACCTTGCTGTAAACGTATTTTTTTTATTGCTTTGGAGTTTTCTATTTTTGAAGTGACTCTCGTTGAAGTGCAGCTTGTGTGCCACAAAAGTGGCATCTGATCGAGTTGCGTAACGAGGAGTCGCCAGGTCGGTTTGGGTTTGCTTGGTTGGCTTCGTTGGCTTGGGTCAAGTGTGACCAAGTGAGTTGTAAATAGGAATGCACGGTGAATGGAGCTCATTGCTTATGATAGATAGATTGCCGTAGTTTACCCTCCACTCGAGACTCCCCAAGCAAATAGAGTTAAGTGAATTGCCTCGTACCGAATTGGTTGTTAATGTAAAATGTGTGTTTGCCAGTTTCGCTCTTCGTCAAAGGATTGGGGATGGGGAGCAGCAGCAGCAGCAGCCTGGGGAAGTTAAGAAACTTGTTTTGCTCGATTTGAAGATTGATTGCAGCTGAAGCTCCATGACAAATTATAACCTGGGCGGTTACCTTGAACATTGTATTTTGGTAGACAATTACGCACAAAGCGTTAATATTAAATGCTAGTTATTTACTTTTAAAATTGGGAAAGTTATGGGAAATTATGTAAATTTACAGGCATTGCAAATCATCTGTAACTTTATAAAATTTATACTTATTTATTTAATGGCTTAAGATATGAGTTAATCTAGCCAAAACAGTCTGTCCGCCCATGCAAAACACTTCAAATATGGCATATAAATTCTCATATTTTATACGCATTCTTCTTTTATTTCGAATATCGATGCAAATCGATTAGCGGCAGTTTTAAAAATATATTTAGACATTAAATTTATTAACTTTATAGTATTTTATATATTGTAAAAGTAACACCAATATTGACTAACCAAAACGTATTTAAATATTGAAGAAACTATTAGCAGTATTTATTCGAAAACTCAGTTCTGAGTATCTTCTCGTTGAGCTCCTTCACATTGAGTGACATTTTAAATGTTTTGAAGATAGAGTTTAGCCGTAATTATTCTGCTTAAGCAACTGTGTAAATTTAAAGTTCTCAAGACACATTTAACATTTAACTATTAAACATCTTTAGTTAACCTTTAGTTAAGTTCAAACTGTGACCTGTTTGCCAAACATAAACATAAACCAATTGCCAGCTTTGTTATATAAATAGAAACTATGAATTAATAATCGCAATATTAATAAAAATAATCCCCTCACTTTATCCCCTCGTTGAATGAACAAAAGAAATGACTTTTTGTCATATCTGTCGCAGGTTTATTAAAATAAATTAGCTCTTCATTTGAACGTAGACAATAAAATGTAATTTGGCACTTGCCATTGACATTGACAGCAGAGCCGTGCCAAATGTTAATTAAGTTCAACAAAAAATTACCTGAACTTACACATAAAAATAATGCACTTTAATGAAGACATCAAGAGTAACAAAAGCAAAAATGCTGTCGGCAACAATAAAAGTGAAGGCATTAAAAGATATTTAGATTGTGTGGAATTGTTGAATTGTATGGATTGTTGTCGACTCGGATTGCTGCATCATTTGCCATTGGTTTTCTTTCGCTACGTGCTGCAGATGAAAGCGATTTTCACTGACTAACTGCCAAAGCAGCATCCATTGAAAAAACAAAAAAACCAAAACCGAAACCTAACCGAACCGAACCGAACCGAACTCAATTCAACTGAACTGAACTGAGCACATTATGAAAAACGCTTTTCATATTTATTGTCGGCTCGTTTATGTTTTGCTTTACATTTTTGCATTTCGCTTTTGCTTTTGCTACACTTTATTTGTTATAGCCATAATGAGGGGCAATTTATGATAATTTCAGGTGGGCTCTGCTCATAAATCTAAGTTAAGAGTGAAATTTACAGCCAATGCCCAGCAAGAAAACAAAACATATAAAAACAGTTCAAAAAGTCAAGAAGATGACAAGAGATGGCAATAAATAAGCCAATAACTGACTCGACTTTGAGTAAAAATGAATTCGATTTAAAACTTAAAATAGCAGCAAATACTTTGAATATTTAAAGTGTGATTTTAGTTTGCAATTGCAAAATCAAAAATACATTGCTATTATTTTTAATACCTCCCAAGGCTATAATAAAAAAGTGTTTTAAGGCAATTGTAGAATATTTACTATTTTTATACATTTATCAACTCCCAAAGGAATTGCAAAAAGTAGAAATGTAAATGACTTCAATTTAACAGGGTATATTAACAAGTAATACATATGTATTAAAGCACAAACGATTTACAAAACAAATTGCTTTCGTTGTCAATTTATAATAAAACTAATAAATTTGACAGAGCGTTACCAACACTCCAACTAAAAAGGGTCGGAGACGCCTCCCTGCTGGCTATAAAAAATTGACTTGTCAACTTTGCTGCAAGTTGTTGTTGTTTTGTGTGTTTGTTTGCTGAAACAAGTGAAAGTGTCAACAACATGAAAAATGATGAATGGCCCAGAGACTATGGCCAACACACCGAGTGCCAGGCAACAGGGAAAAAAAAAGCAAAACACAAACAAAAATAGACTATGGAAGGCTGGCCACTGCGGCGTATGCGTAATTTATGTGTTTTGCATACACACTGTAGGTGTGTGCTTGCCGGTGTGTGTGTGTGTGTGTTTGTGCGGCTGCAAGTGAAAAGTCTGCCAGGCAACTTATTAACTGTTAACAAAGAAAGCAGTAAAATCAAGACTTGTCTCAGCCAAAGCATGACGCATCGCACAATGGAATGTTGGCCAGTTCAGTCGTTGCGTAATGGCCCTAACTAAAGATGTCCATTCAAAATTCTACTTCTAATAAAAAACAAGCTAATAGACCAAGTATAGCATTAACATATAATATTTATGGCCAGCTATCAACATAAGACTACTAAAATTGCAAATTATAAACAGTTTTTTGACTTGGAAAAATAATATATTTTTGCCAAAGACTGCAAATTATTTAAGTTTATTATAAATCAAGTTAATAGCTACAGTTAAGACTCACAACAAAGTAAATAAAAATTGGATTGAAGTAGGCAGATATAGAAAAACTTTATTTTTTTTTATTGTTTAGTTTGGATATTTAAATCTAAGTAATAAAAAAGGAATCTGAGATTTGGATTTGTGTGCAAGGCTCAAGCAGAATTCTTACTTCACAAATAACGCGTCTAAAAATAGAAATGTTTCCGCAGGAGACAGCGCGGGGGGAGATGTGTTGGTGGAGGCAGGTGTGGGTGTGTGTGTGTGTGTGTGTGTTAATGTGGCTGCTTATCTGGCAGTCGGCGTGGCGAGGACTTCATAGATAACTGCCAGGAATCATGGCGATGGCGTGCGCTGCATAATGAAAATGCTGCGGTGCGGGTTGGCAAGCAGGTGGCAATAACAGAGTGGCAACACGAGGAATGTGGGGTAACACAAGGAATGAGATGGAGGCAGAGGCAGAGACCATTTGAATAGCAGACTCTTTACTAGTTGGCAAAACCGCTGAACGCGTTAAGGCGTATTATTTAGTGCCACAAATAAGACCGACTAAAATGAGAGGATGGCAGAGCAGGGAATAGGGGCGAGTTAGGTAAAAGTAAGAGGAAAGGTGCAGCTAAAGAGAAGAGGAGAGGAGAGGTAAGGAATAGATTCGGTTTTGTGGCTTGGTTACTCGCTAATTTCGCTGGCATGTGTGGCGTCCATGCGTAGTTTCTAAAGTGCTAATTTTGTAGCAGAATGTGTGTGTAAATGTGTGTGTGTGTATATGTGTATGTGTGCCTGTGTGTGTGTGTGAAGGGTTTCAGTTTACTTTGACTTTGCATGCGTCAATTTCAAAACCCGAGAAAGTTCAGTTTGCCAAAGTCAAAGAGAATGGAGCGAATAGAGAAGGTGCTAAAGCGTGCACACAACACAACTGTGTGTGTGTGTGTGTGTGTGTGTGTGTACACAACAGGTAAACACCATGAGATGGACTATGATGAAAGTCAATAAGTTGACCACATAAAATGGGCTTTTAAAGTGACACAATCGCTACAAAATTGGTTAGGCAAAGTTTTCGACAGAGCAACTTGATGAGTAAACAAGTCGCGATTTAGTTAAGGTTAACGAACTGGATCTATATATATATATATATAGAAAAGTAGAACTTTTATCGCCTCTTAACTAACCCAAACTTTTTTCTTTTTATTACTTTTTATTGCTTTTCGGGAAGCAGGAAACTAACAGCTGTTAGCCAGGACAGAATTTTCAATGAGAGTCACTCAGCCACGGCTCAGCCGGCTCCGGCAATCCATTCAAATTCCATTCAACTGATGCAAACGACCAACACTAACAGTAAATAAGCACGCACCCAAAAAAAAAAATCACTCACACACACTCAGCCACAATAAAAATCTCTCATGAGAAAAAAAAAAGCGAAGGAGAAAAAAAAGTAAACAAAAACAAATATGAGAAAAATGTTGTGCGTGTGTTGAGGAGGAGGCCTAAGTAACAGGCACAGTGAGGCGCTGAAGTCTATGACCTGACTACCTATGGCACTATTAAGCAGCGCACCCACTGTACGCCCCCCTCCCCCTACCACTCCCCCACACCCACTCCTCCACCGCTCAAGCCCCCCTCCCTTGTCAACACAAGCCGTTGGCAATCAAAAGCGGCGGCGTTTTTCTTTTTGGCTGCTGCGACTGCGACGCTGCTGCTGCTGCTGCTGTTACTGCCTAGCCTCTGCTGATGCTGCTGCGGCTCTTAGCCTAAGCGCGGTACAATGAACTTTGTACAGCATTGGGGGCATTTTGTACTATAGAAGCGGCAACGTGGAGGGGGTTACACTTAGATACAAATATTGTCAATTTAAGGAAAATTTGATTTTTTTTTACAAATGACTAAATTAAATATATAAAAATATTTATATAAAAATGACTGAAATTTCCGCCCAAATTCATTATTTTATTTTTTTATAAGTTATACAATTAAAGCTATTAAAAACTTTTAAGTAGTGTTAATTTTATACTATTTGAAAATAGTTTTCTTATAAGTCAACATTTGTTAGATGTTTTTAATGATTAAAGTTATTTAAATTGCGAATTAATTTTTTTTTAAGAAATGTAGCAATAAATTCGAAAAGGCTTTTAAGCACAAATTTTAGAGTCACAGGTTAAATATATTTAATTGTCGAGTCAAAAACCAAAGAGAACTAAGAATAAGGGTTTTCATTTATTCTTTGAGGATATATAAAAAAATCATTCCTTTATGACCGATGTTTATATTTAAAAAAAATTAATTCTGCGAATTTCGAAATTATTTAAAAAGCAGAAAATAAATTACTCTATGTTTCAGTAAAATGCCAGTCTTTATAATTTAATTTTTCTGAGTGTAGGGGTAGTTGTTGGAGGTCGGCTTGTATAATGCAACGCAAGCAGAAAGCATCTGCATCAAGCATCAAGCATCAGCAGCTTCAGCATCACAGAGCAGGTTGCATGTTGCGTTGAAACTGCGGCTGTTTGCATTTAAATTTTTCACATTCAATTCATTTGAGGCCTGCCAACAAAAACGCAAACATAGTTACAAAGACGAGGCACATCTGAAGGAGCTGAGGGAGCGGTGAATGGGGGGGGGGGGGGGAGTGGGGCGTTGTAGTTGTGCCGCTTTTGGTATGCCTTGTGGCATGGCTAAATGCTGCTCAAAATGAAGCTAATACTCATGTTGCAACTAGGGCTGTGCCAAGCCCCCCCCAGCAACTAACCATCATGAAGACAACCCTCCCCCCGCCCCACACCCCTTCCGCAATGCCCTCTCTCTTTGCATCCACACTGCTCAAAACTGCAAATGACTGGCGGCCTTTATTCTTTCAAGCAGCAAAAGTTGCCGTTGTTGTTTTTGCATTTTAGTTTTCTTTCTTTCTTTATTTTTTTTGCGCTTTACATTTATTTTTTTCTAGCACCACTTTTTGTATAGTGTGGGCGTGGCAAGCACCTGTGTGTGTTGCACACTGTGCCCATTTCTTTTATTTCACTCACTTGCTCTTTTTAATACAGACCCCCAACCCCAACACACCCCCCCCGCCACAGTTCATCATCATCTGCATCCGCGTCAGGCATGTGCGAGATATTTTGCATAAAAATAAATCAAATTGAGTCACCTCAAAAAAATAACAAAAATAAATGTGAATACTTTTTGTACCACTTTTTTTTTATGTGTGTTGCAAGAATACCAATAATGGCAAAGTGCACTGAATATAATTGATTTTTAGCACAAAGTTGACATTTTATGTAATGGAATTTATGCTAAAAATAAGCTACTCAAAATAATATAAAAACAATTGAAAATTTCGCTAAGCTTTTGATTATGCATTAAAAATGAATTGCTTCACTTTGATGTTTTCAGTGTGTGTATGGATATGTGTGTGTGGTTGTGCGTTTGTGTGCTCTTCTATTGCTGTTTTTGTGCGTGTGTGTGTGCTGGCAAAAGTACCGTACATTTGCTAACAAGCCAACAACGTGAAAACTGACGTTGTAATGTACACAGCAAAAATGGCCACAACTGCAACAACAACAGAAGCAGCAGCGGCAGCAATTGCAACAATTGCAACAACAACAACAACAACAACATAGATAGCAATGAGAACCTGCTCGGCAACCGCAGCTCGTTTGCCTCTGACGAGGATATGAAACGAACGAACCAACGAATCCAGGTGACCAGATCTCAACATCCAATGCGTGAAAGCATCGGGCACTCTTTGTAGTTGTTGTTGTTGGGGTTGTTGTGTGCATGTGGCCACAACGGTATATCATCACACACACGAATACACACACACACACACATACACGACACAACACACACTCAGCTACACACTTAAACCAACACACACACACAGACACACCTGTATTCGCACGCTTTGATGACGACAAAACTCGCCCGCCAATTCTACAGCAGCAACAGCAACAGCAGCAGCAGCCACAACAACAACAGCAGCATCAGCAGCAGCCACAACAACAGCAGCAACAACAGCAGCAGCAGCCACAACAACAGCAGCAACAACAGCAGCAACAGCAACAACAACAGCAGCAACAGCAGCAACAACAGCAACAGCCACAACAACAACAACAGCAGCAACAGCAACAGCAACACAGGCACACCACTTTCCCCTTTGCCACTGTCACCCCCGCCACGCCCACAACCTGCTGCACTGACCCTGCACCTGCAACTTGCTTTGGTCTCGATTTGCCGACACTGTTCAATTTTTTTTCTGTATTTTTTATTTTATTTATACTTGTAACATGAATCGCAGACTCCAATTTGCACCTCGACGTATTTCTGCACTTTGCTTTTATTTATATATATTTTTTGCTCCAAGATTTATAAATGGAATCTACATATTTTCAATCAGAATCAGAGTGTGCACAACGATTTTATGTGTGTAAAAATACTGTTGACTATCTATAATATTTATATCACATTTCATGCATAATTGAGATGCTTGAATAAATCATTTTAATTTGAAATATTTACAATAGTTTTGTATTTTATTTATTCACTAAAAAATTATTATACTGCTGTAAAGATTTTAATATCTATTGCTGCTTGTATTAAATAAAAATATATTTCTAAACTAATATTTTATGCTGATAATATCTCTTTTAATATGAATTTCGACTGCATTTTAAATATATTAAAATATATAAAAACTATAAAAAAACACTTTACTTGGAGCAATATTAAAATATATAAAAAGTAAAAAAAAAAAACACTTTACTTGGAGCAAGATATTAAAATATGTAAAAACTAAAAAAAAAAACACTTTACTTGCAGCAAAATATTAAAATATGTAAAAACTAAAAAAAAAAACACTTTAGTTGGAGCAAGATATTAAAATAAATAAAAACTAAAAAAAAAAACACTTTACTTGCAGCAAAATATTAAAATATGTAAAAACTAAAAAAAAAAACACTTGGAGCAAAATATTAAAATATGTAAAAACTAAAAAAAAAAACACTTTAGTTGGAGCAAATTATTAAAATAAATAAAAAGTAAAAAAAAAAAACACTTGACGCATATTTCTATTATAATAAAAAATTATGAAAAGAGATCTTAAATGAGAAGTATCTAAACATAATATTTTTGCCTGCTTTCTACTCGCTTTTAGCCATTTGAAATTTGCTTGACCTCAACTTTATGCAGCTCTTAGTTTTGAGGCTATAGCAACTTGGCTATAAAGTGGAATGATATGCTCTTTATAAGCAGTTAGGATGAGTGCACATTACTTTTTTGTTATTGGCGCATTTCGGTCGCCCAGACTTTCAAAACTTGATGATCGCATTATAAAACCCCCCATCCCCCGCACCTTAAGCAAGGCCGTAAAAAGGAGCGAAAGAGTTAAAAACAATATGAGACAAAATACAGTTCAGCCTCGATTGAATGTCTTTTTTTATTTGGGTCAGCAATGTTGTCGCGGCTGGTTGCCATTCGCCTGGCTTGGTTGGCCCGGTCCCGGTTCCATTTCCATTACCAGTTTGCAGCAGCGCCGTCTATTTGGGCCACAACAGAGGCCAGAGGATGTGTTTGTTGTTGAGGGGAGGGGAGATGAGGGGGTCTGTTGCTGGGAAACATGTTTTTAATCGTTGTCAATGGCCAAAACGTTAAGTGTCCCGTTCGCTGGACACACTGGCGCACACTCTGCCAAACACGCGACAAGCTGCGGTTGCAACGAGCAGGAGGAGGAGCAGGCGGAGGAGCAGGAGGATGGGGATCTGCTGCAGTTTGCGGGCCAATTTGCTGGCCGGCATTTTCAAACTTGTTTCAAGTGCTCAAAGCGTTGTCATCGCTGTCGTGTTTGGTTGTGTTGGTTGCACTTCAAACAGGTTGCACTGTTAGTTGCACTGATTTAGTTGAAGTCGATTGTTCTAAATCAACTGCCTCCCCTCGCCCCTTTCCCCGCATTCTACTCTCCTCGTCTGTCTCAGATTTCAAATAAATTATTTACAAGTGGGACAACTGAGCACAGTTACAATACATTTATATACGGAATCAGTGCCATATATGTTGCGATGATGTTGCGCTATTTAGCCACATGAATAACTAACTATCAATATTTACACACACACTCATCACACACACTCAGCACACACACATTTCCAAATGATTGCCTACAATTTGTTCGTGCGCAACGATTTGAATTTATTTCTCAGTTTTTTTATTTGAATTTATTTCTCATCTTTTCTTTTTTTGTGTGTTATTTTTTTTTTGTATTTTATACGCATGACTTCAATTTGGTCATGTTGTTGTTGCTGTTGTTGTTGTTGTTTGTTTGTTTGTTTATGTTGTAACTGTTGTCTGACTTGTAGACCCGCTTCTTTCTTTTTTGGTATTGTTTTCTTAACGAGTTACCAAAAGCGATTTGTGTGAAATTCATACTGAAGAAAAAAACTCTGTTTGTCATCAGAATGTTGTGTGTGTGTGTGTGTGTTTTGGTGTGTGCGTGGGCTGTACTTAGTGTGCTCAATAGAACGTGTAAACAAACTCATAGAAAGCCAAAACAAATAAGCAAAGTATTTATTGTATTCAGTCAACTCCTTTGTTTGCCAAGTTCTAAGACAGTTAACTGATTATGATAAACCCGTTTTTGACCTTTCACGAAAAACAAACACTGCAATTACCCACAAAAAATAATGGCACTAAAATACTAAAATAATATTTATATCATAACTAAAATTCGATAAGTGCCAAAAATGTTTTTTTGTTTATTTGCAGTTGGTTTTGGAAGAAGCTTTCTAGAATTAGTTTGACTGAAGAGGATTTTTTTTTTTATATTAAGCCTTTTAATTAAAGCTGAGAAACATTTTATTTTTATGTTTTAAAAATGTATGAAAAAAATAAATAACATTTACTTATTTTTTCTTATATTTAGCATTGTAATTGAAGCTCAGAAACATTTGATTTTCGTGTTTTAAAAATGTATGAAAATAAAAATAATATTTTCTTATTTTCAATTTTATTAATATTATTATTCGAATGATGCACTGCAAAATAATTAGACTTATTAAACAACCTTTTGAGTGTTTTTCTGTTCCAGGAATTCAAGAATTTGTAACGTCTTGAGAATTTCTCCTCATAGCCACTTTATCAGCAGATACCCAGTTTAGCTCGGAGACCTATTAGTCTGAAGTCTACTATCAAAAAAGTATTTATAAAGTCTGTTTTCCACATGAATATTAGTTGCTTATAACTGTTTTTTTATATTTACTCGTTACTCTACTCCAAAAGTGTCTGGTTTTATTTAAGATGTGTAATAAACTGAAATATTCATCTGTATAATATCATCTCATCAAACCACTTAATTGAATTAAATCGCCTTTACATAAGACGCATTTCGTGTAATTATCTCAAACCACAATTTTGGAGATTGGTATTTCGCCAAACAACTGTAAATCCCAATTGGAAATTGGAAGTCGAACTCGAAACGACTTCAAATGACCAGATAAATACTGGCAATTGCCAGCTTGGAACTGACTGAGGTGAGTGGAGTGCAGCGAGCAGACAAAGAGGCGATTCAGTTACCACATCATCATTATTGGCAACAAGATTAGCATCATGAGCATCATTATGCAGTTGACCGTAAAGAGGCGGGCTAAAATCAAAACGAAACGAAAAACAAGTCAATCGAGTTGAGTTGCATACCAAAAAAAAAAAACCAAAAAAAAAAAAAGAAAAGCGAGGAAAATGCGTAACAGCAACAACAACAGCAACAACAACAACAACAACAAAAACTACGTAAACGAAATGTCCAAAAATCAAAAAGCGTGGCAACAACTTAATGCTATTAACAGTTAATCTGGTCACGAAAGCCGCACAAGCTGCCCTCTCCTCACCTACCCAACCCCTTTCAAAACACACACACACACACACACACACACACATGCGCCTACGTGTACAGTTTATGGGGCTACTTACAGATGTCAACTAAGTATTAGTTATGCGATTTGTATCTGCAGCTGCAATTGCCAAATGTATCTATGCACGTGTGTGTGTGTGTGTGTATGTGTGTGTGAGTGTGTGTTAGTAGTGCGTTAGTATTCTGTAATTGTGGCTGTAAGCTGACCTCGGGGCATCCATCCATTTGGTTGGCAATTAGCTGGATTTATGTGTGTTTCATGTTCTGTTCCCTGTTCTTGTACTTTGCACTTAAATGTTGCATGCGACATTTACCACACATGACACGCGCCACACATGTGGCTGCCACATATGCCACACATTCATGCCAATCATTCAATCTTTCAATCTTTCAATTCACTCCACACATTGACTCAAATCGTTATAGCTAATTAATCGTATTCGCACTACATTTGCCACAAATTTATGGCGCCACCGTGCCACCCTGCCACACCCCTCCCCCCAACGCCCCCTTATCGTAAAAACACTGAGTTCTGCTATTTGCCGTTAATTGCTTATTTAACTTGTTTTATGTGCATTTCACCAAATATGTATTTAGGGTTTCGCCTGCTTTTCTATTTTAATTTCCCATTTGACTTGGCAGCTTCAAGTTTTTTTTTTTGGGGTCTTAGCCTGGCACTTAAGAGGGTCATTGGCTAAAAATTAATGGCTTATTTTAATGGGTCATTCGTGAGCACTTTGTGCTAAAGTGATCAGCACACTCACTCCACAGCTAATTAGCTGAAAATTTGGTAGACTGGGTCAAATAGAAGCAAATATTCAAAATACCTTTGAACTTTCCGCATCGACTTAATAGTTTGCATACCTGTAAAGAGACAAGAATTTAGAGAGCAAATTAGTTTACCTAATTAAATTAGAGAACATACAAAAACTTGAAAATACATAAAATATTCAAAAAATAAAATGACTTTTGTTTATGTTTGCTGTCAATGTTGCAAATATTTATTTAAATTGTTATTGTTTTCACGGAACTAGATAAAAAGCACATAAATTGCATAAAGCAAACACAGCAGATATCAAAAACATTTTTAGCTTTATTTATAAAAATAGATTTCAACAAAATTTGACACTGAAAATCCCTGGCAAAATAACAACAAATTTTTCACTTTGATGCTGCAAATCCAATGAAAATTTAGCTAGAAAAGTGCATGAAATTTATTGCAATATGCATATTAAATTCAATAAAATTTTGCTTAGTGCGAAGATAGAATGACAGGCAGGCCGACATATATATATATATATATATATATATATATATCCTTTATAGATATATTTAGAGTATGTTGGGGCACATTTTTATCTATATATCTAAAGGAAAGATGCGCGGTTGCTGCCCGACTGACTTCAGTTCAAATTGATAGACACATAAAATATGTGCGAGATGAAGGACAAGAAGCAAGAATGTAACATGTAAGCATATACGACTAGCAAATACCCTGTATTTATAAAAAAAAGAATTATTTTTAATTATGGTACTAAAATAAACACATATTAAATCTACATTATTAACATTTTCTTAATTTATTTTTAATCATCTTTAATTTGCTCAGACCAAAAAAAAAAATGCATTTATATAAGCAAAATTCTATTAAAACCATTATTTACCCACTTGACGGCAAACAGGGTATGAAAATTGAGCTTCGATGGGATGCCAAAAGTGCTGAAAAAATAGGTTTTTTTTTTTTTTGGTGTGCTCTATTTTTGCAGCGCCACGCGACAAAGTTTATTTAGCCCTTGAGTTGGAATTTGAACTGAACGACTTTGACGCTGTGAAGTGCGGGATTGAAAGCAGTGTGAAATGGGAGGAAATTCAGAGAAAATCGAAAAAAGAGCTGCATAAATCGAATCAGCTGACAAGGAATGGCAGTTAAGCAACCAGGTGCTCTGAGAATGACAAAGTGATGCGTAAGGAGAGTGTTTTCCTGCTCCTGCTCCTGCTGCTCCTGCTCCTGCTATAAAAATAGCTCAAGAAATTGAGCCAGGCATCATTTAATTGACTGTTTGTGAACCCATCATTATCCAATGCCATGGCTTAATAATGGCCTTGGCTGGACATTATTACCAGGCACTGGCATGGGATCCACACCCCAAATCACAAAATAAATAAAAATAGTTAATCGCCACGTGGAGCACTGAGCCTCTCCAGTTAATTAAATATTTCGAGTATTGCCTCTTGCCACATAACACACACACTCATACCTCCCCCCCGTTGATCCCTTTAACCAAGTTGCTGGCAAAGGCCTCTTGTGCTGTGTGTTCTGTGATTGCTTTTTGTGCATTGCTTGCGTACAAAAATAGTTTGAACTAACAAAATGGCGAAAATTCAAAATAACAAATTGCATCGATGTTGCAGCAGTGTTGCTGTTGTTGTTGTTGTTGCAGTTACTGATGCTGCTGCTGCTCTTGTTGTTGTTTTTTAGTCACTGCGGTCATCAACTTTGCCGCTTGCAACTTTGCCGATTGGCAGGCGGCAACCACGATTGCAGCTACAATTTCTGTTGTTGTGGCCATGCTTGTTGTGTATTGTTGTTGTTGTGTGTGTTGCTGTCTATAAAACTGTGACTGAAAATTACCCCCCCCCCCCCCCCCCTCCCTAAATCCCCTCTTTAACTTGCACCAGCGGCGTCGTTAACGCAAATTTGTACAGGGTCGTCAGCAATATAAAAATGACTTGCACTTCAAAAATGCAAAAAAAAAAAAAAAAAAAAAAAAAACTTGGCAGTGCAAAAGTTGCTGACTTTGTGCCTCCATTTTAAGTTGTGCCTCCATTGGATACTTTATATACTTTGGATACTCGTAGGCACTGAATAACTAAGTATTGCATTATACTTTCAAAATACATGTTAAGCAGAAAATACTTGAACTATTCGTTATTGAATTTATGTTGCAATTTAAATGTAAAAGAATCTTATTCAAATGAGTGCTTATGGAGTGGAAATATTCTCAATATTGGCTAATTCCCAACAAATTGGCTAATATGTTTCTATGAAAGTAGTTTGCATGCTTTTAAAAAAATGTTGACAAATAAATATTTTATTTACAACATTTTATCAATGCATATTTAGCATACTTAAATCTGAAGCCTGCATAAATAATAATGTAAAAACAGTGTAATTTATAAATTAAAAAATAGTAAAAAAGGCTTACAAAAAAATGGCTAAATAAAAATTTAAAATAGTTACAAAGCAAAACATAATTAATACATAAATATTAAAATTATATAAAGAATGTTTTATTTATATTTTAGAAACAAAAGCTGCAATTTTTCTTATGACTTTCTCAACTTGTTGCAGCATATTAATTTTTATAAAATTTAAGCTGCATTTTTATATGTGTTAATAAAAGGAAGTAAAATTGTCTTAAAGTAGTTTTCATATGGCGAATGAATATAAATCAAGGAATTACTGAATTTATGTACAACTCGTTGCCATTTCGCATTTTACTTCTTTCGCTGTCAGGCTTAAGTCTGAGATTATCATTTTACTGACCCCCACAAAAACCAAAAAAAGAAACAGCAGCCGCTGCACAAGGCCAGAAGGAGTGTACGGGGGGGGCTGGGTATACAAGGCGTGGCTTAGGGACAAGCTTAGTGTCCTGCTGGCTGCAGTGCAGTGGTGTCTTTTGTGCTTTTGTGCCTGGATATGCCCGGGCATCGTGCGCTGCAATGCAATTAAATAGAATATATATCGCCCGGGCAGACAGAACTCCAGAAATCCATTCAGAAACCATTCAGAATCCGCACAGAATCCTCGCTCTTGGTTTGCGAGTCGGCCAAAACTCAAAACTCATCCGCCCGGCAATAATTCAGCTATGATGTTCACGTTGCTAGTTCTTTGTTGTTGTTGTTGTTTTGGGAATAGTGTTTCCGATAGTTGTTGTTGGCTGCCGTCGGCATGTTTTGGCCAAAATGCAATGCATTTTGGTGGTGCTGCCCAGTTGGCAGTTGGGCGCTGGTTAAGTAATTTTGTTAATAGCCTTGGCTGTAGCTAAAAATGCTGCCTGCCTCGATTGGGCTTCAATAAATCTCTGTGGTGCTGCCACAATTCGTTGCACATTTCATGCTCTCTTTGTTGCAGTTGCACAGCCTACACAACTACAGGCTATTAAACTGGAAACTAGTTCACGACGCCAACTCTCAAGAAGCTCAATGAAGTTGTTGTTTTGCTGTTTCGACTGGCAGGCATTTTCCTTTTATTTTCCCCTATTAGACCAGCCTCAAATTGTTTTTGCTGTTGTTGCAGCCACCACCCACACACACACACACAGGCACACAGGCACACACACAGCACAAATTGCTGCACGCACCTGAGAAGCCAATGGCAGAAAAACAGACAATGTTGCTTCAAATATCTTTGTGGACTTTCACCAATTTGTAGCAGCTTCGATTGCAACAATAGCAAAAAAAAACAGCAAAAACAACAGCAACAAAAACACAAACAATATAGTTATAACAATTGTTATTTGGATTATTTCACTTTGTGTTGGCAACACGTGTTTTTAATTGTTTTCTTGTCCGAGAAATATTTCTGTGCTCGAATTTTATCTACCAAATTTCATATTGCATTGTTTACATAATATTAAAAAAACAGCAGAAACTAAATCTGTGTCAATCTAAATATCAATATCCAGTTGGACAGATTTAGGGTATTTAAGTTTCGGTTACAAGCTGTGGAAAGTTTTACTCTTTCATCTAGCACAAATTTGTGTGTTATTTTATTGCCAAACAAAACAAGAATTTTTGCTCATTGAGTTGATTACAGCGATTATCGCTGCACCGTTTGCCCCATGCCACCTGCCGCTTGCCCCCTTTCGCATTAGCTCTTTCAACCCTTAGTTGCCAGTTGGCGGACTCTGTTGTAATTTACACCTGTTGCGCTTTTGGTCCGCTGCCTTTGGCGTTAAGTCAACCCATGAAAAATGCACAAAAGTTTACACAAAATTTAGCAATTTGCACAACAACAAAAAGGCGTCTCATATGTGTGTGTGTGTGTTACTGTGTGTAGACTACGTTAAATGGAATTTAATTATAAAATAATTATGCGCTCATTTGTTGCTTTTGTTTTAATTGTTTGGCTCTTGCTTAATTTGCCTCATTAGAAGCATTTTTTTGCGTTTGCTTTAATTCATTTTATTTT
Source organism: Drosophila multiciliata (assembly GCA_037043605.1). Lineage (NCBI taxonomy): Eukaryota > Metazoa > Arthropoda > Insecta > Diptera > Drosophilidae > Drosophila > Drosophila multiciliata. Next base: position 294,564 of record JBAMBF010000103.1, on the reverse strand, counting down.
TTGTCTTTCGCTCGGAATTTGGGTCGAGCACTTTTGCTGCTGGTTGGTGGGTTTTTTTTTTTGCAATCCGGCTGAGCAATCCATCAGTTTGTCAGTTCGTCATGCCATCAATTAGACGCATTACTCAAGCAGACTGCTCCTGTTGCACTTGCAACTTGCAACACCCTGTACGGCTCAGCTGTGGGCAGAGTCTGACACACTTGTCTAAATTTATATTTATTTTAATTTTAAAAAATGTATATATATTTTTTATTTAACAAACAAAATTAAAACAAAACAATAATAAATATTTTAGATTGAAATTTTCGTTTTGTAAAATTTTTGCAACTAATTTAAATATCTCAAATTAGATCACAATTATTTTTTGATTATTGTTTTTGTTTCAAACTCAAATTGTTTTTATTTAATATCAGTAGAATTGCAGTTTTGTTTTTTAATTTTTAAGCATTTTAGTTGGTAAATTAGAATTGGTTGTGCAGCAAGGTGAGCCAGTGTCGAGGAAATGGATTATTTATGAAAATTGTGCACATGTTACCCATACGCAGCGTGTTGCACAACAATTAAATGCAACAAGCAATTTATTTATGCATTTGTTAAATTCGAATTATGCAGCTTTTAATTGGCAATCGCGATAATTTAATGCTGTGCCCGATCTGAGTGTTGGTCATTATTTGTTGGCAGTCTTTCAAATGAAGTAAATCATGCAATGGTTTTAATTGGAAATACTTAGTTGATTTAATATGACTATTGCTAAAAAAATTAGTTAAACATGAGAGAACTTTGCTGCATAATCTGGCAACTGATTCTTGCTTGAAATTCCAGTTTATTGATACTCCAGAAATGCGGTTCACGGATTTCTGTAAATCAGAACTTTTATCAAAATCCATTGCCTTTTAAACGTGCATCGAAACTTTTCAGAAACATAACTTTGGCAAAAGTGATACGATTAACAAAAATCAGCACTTAATATTTTATTACCTCTGCTTAAAAGCAACATTAAAAGTTTACGCAATACAGCTAAGAAATTCAAGTTAAAAAGATACTTTCGAAAAGAGTTTATTGGGTCAATTCGAATACTTTCAGAGCAATAATTTTGTGAAAACTTATTTTGATATTCTTTAATAAATTTTAAAGCTGGAAACGCGATTCAGACGATTTGCGATTTGCCGCGCTTAATGATATTTTTAATTTATTTAATAAAAGAAATATTTGCAGCATTAATTAACTAATTGGCAGACAAACAAAAAACAATTTACAAATGCAATTGAGTTCACGTGTTGCAAGCTAATTGCGTGTTGTGCCACAAAAACAAAATGAGTGAAAAAAAAGAGAGGAAAAATAAAGAAAAACCAATTCGCTGATTGATGTTAATATTCAATGAAATATATCAATATGTGAACAGGGTTTGCCAAAGGGAAGGCGACTCTTGTCCAGCGCTGGACTGCGTAACACAATTACGCGGACACGAGCGAAACGTGTGGGGCATGCCACAGCAGTGGTGCTGAAGGAGCCACGAACGAATAGCAGCTGAGGGACATTTAGGCACAGTTTAAGTTGGGGCCACATGCCCCTAATCCGTGTTAAGTAATAAAAGATTCACTGATTCGCCTGGCACCAGCTGAAATATTCAGCAGTCAGCAGTTGCCAGGATAACAAACAGTCGCCTGGTGCATCCTCCTCCTTCTCCCCACCCCCCTCCTCGAGGCAAATGAAATATGAGTCAGGCCCAAATGGCCGGCCCCCCCTGTTAGCCAATCTTTGTTAGCCAAAACGACAAATGAAATGGTGCGCAAATAGAAAACGAAAGAAAAGAAAATGTGATAAGAATAATCTGCGAAAAATATGTCTAAATTATTCAGGTACTAATGCAGAGCTATATATTTAATTGTGAGCAGATGCTATTTACAAAAATAGCACACAACTAATCCAATTATTCTGTTGCTGCCAGTTTTCCATTCAGAATTTCAGCTATTTTCGTAAATTTTCATAATCATTAAATAAATGTTTTTTTTTGCTGAAATTCTGTTTATTTTTGCATTTGGAGTTGATTCAATTTTGTTAGAATTTCTGTAATTTTATAAATGCAATTTGAGCAAATTAATTTAATTTCGCAATCTCAAGTTTTTGATCGTTTTCAGCAAAGCGATGATTAGATTTGTGAAATTCTATTTGCCAGGCAGAAGGAGATAGAGAGAGATAGAGAGAGAGATAGAGAGAGAGAGAGGGGATTCTCCTCGTGCGCATTTGTAATGCTCCTAATTGAAATTGCAATTAGCCTTAGGCGGCAAATGTTGCTGCTGTTCTTTAATTAACACACATTTTAATTATTAATTTGCTGCACTTAATTTATAGGCTCCACACGAAGTCAACTCCAAGCAAGGTTGCCCCTTGGCTTACCCCCTCCCCCCCGCATCTTTTAATATGTATTGCGTGCTGGCATGGAACAAATTGCAATTTGTTTCAAGTTTCCTGCTGGCATCGCCAGGACCAAGTTTCCCAATGGCTTTGTGACTGATTCTCTCTGATTCTGGCACACTGCTTGCTCCGTTGCACTTACCTGAAGTTGTAGCGTAAAACTATCTACCATGTTTTCAGTTGGCCCCCCCCCCACACCGAAAAAAAGTTGGCAATTTGTCATTCGGCAAGCATAAATTGAATGGCCAACTTTGCCATATGATTTTCATTGCATTTCATTTGCTTCACTGTTGTATATTTTCCATTTTCCATTTACCATTTTTCATGTTTCATTTTTCATTTTGCTGTTTTTCTTTCATTAGACCTGGTCCAATAAAAATTAATTAAGTGTGTACAACGGGCATCAGTGCAAAAGTTTTTCATTTTAATTTAAATTTCGAGATGAATCAACGAGATGAATCAAAATAATGCAAATGAGACACCAAATAAACTATGGATAAATAGAGAGAGAGAGGCAGAGCGGGGCAGAGTGGACAGAGGGGGGAATTACACACAAAAAACGAGTGTGAAATTTGCACAAAGGAATGAAAAGTTGCCTTTTATTATTTATTATTATTTCGCCTGCATCGCCTTAACCAATGATGAATGAATTAAGGACTGGCTGCCCCCCCCCCCCCCCCCCCACAGACAGCAGCAAGCTGTTAATGTTGAGCGAATGAGAATTGCAGCGTTGCATTAACAGAGTGTACACAAGGGGGGGTGTACGGGGTGTAGATGATGTACCTTGTGCACAAACTGTTTGGGGAGCGTGACTTTTGAACGGCTTTGGCAGCCAGCAATGAGAGAAGTAGCAGGAATGAAAGAAGAAACAAGTTGTTGCAGCAATGTTGCACAAACCGTAGACTAAATACCCTAATTAAATCAAAATCAGATGTATATTTATTGAAGTTGATTTAAAGATATCTAGAAGAACCTAAGCTAAGACTGATCTGACCATGTGAAATATATTTTTTCATAATTTAAATATAGTCAAAAGTTGCATTAAAAACTCGTTTTAATATAGAAAAATAAATAAATAAAAAATATAAGCAAAAATATTTAATAAGCTAAAAGAAGTCTCATTGCATTGCAGTTTCATAATACCCCAAGTAAAGTTTTAGAACTGTTAGATAATAGAAAGAATCAGTTTAATGAGATGAATGTGCAACCAAGTTTCTCATTTGCCGTGGCATAAGTCAGCCCGCAATCGCAACTTGCAGCGACAACTTGCTGGCAACATTAGGAGGCGATAAAACGTGCCACGTTTCAACACATGAGAAAGTATCTAATAAATTTAAAGACTTTGCATTTGCTTTTTAAAGTACTACATATGACATTGATAATGTATTCTTCAACCCCAAGTTGCATTTTTTTTTTTAAATTTATAGTTGTATATTTATGCATTTGTTATTATGTTGGCTGTCGCATTTCCGTTGGCATATAAAAAATAAAAATATATATAAATGAATATATAGCTGCAGCTGTGGAAGACACGTGCCAAGCGTCTAACGTTGGCCATTTCCTGTTGGCCGAAGCCTTAGAATTCAAACTGGAAGTAACCAAAAGCAGGCAACATAAGGGCCACCAAATTGTGCGTCACCAACAGCAAACGGAGCAGCGGGAGGGATGGGGAGGAGAAGTGTGCCGAGCAGAGATGGGAAGAGTGATTGTGGAAATGGGTCTCGGCTGGCGACTATATATTATACACTGTGTGTATGGAATGCATAACTCTGGCTTTGGGGTTCCTCTTTTGCGAGCGCGTAAAACGTGCAAAGGAAATGGGGACAATGCAACACAAACATCAACGTCATCAACAGGCTCGCTGTGGCAAGCAGATATGCTGCACTTAGGCATACTCTATATAGAATTATTATTATTAATATTATTATTATTATTATTATTATTATTATTATTATTATTATTATTATTATTATTATTATTATTATTATTATTATTATTATTATTATTATTATTATTATTATTATTATTATTATTATTATTATTATTATTATTATTATTATTATTATTATTATTGTAGGAAACCTCTTCTTATTCTATATAATATTAAAGGTATTTAAATTATCTTTTCCTAAATTAATAGGTTGAATGTGTAGTCTCTCCCAGAAATTACTAAGAACATTAAATGAGATATTTTAATGTTCGACGTTAGTTTCTCTTTTGCTCTTTCTCTCTCTTTTCTCTCCAATTTTTGACTGTCTTTACTATATTTAAGTCAAACTTTTTCTATTTAAAGATTAACTTCCGATGCGACTTTCTTCCTTTATGTTTGAATTTTTCAGCTCAAAATAACCACGTTTTATTCTATGGGAACATCGGCATTCAGTTTTCAGTCTGAAATCGATGCTTAAATAAAAGTCAATCAATTTTCAAGTGGGTTTCATTTTAATCCACTTAAGTTCTCAGTGACTGAGTAACTGCATATCGAGTTTTGATAATTGGAGTTTCCATATTCGTTCCACCCATTATGCACAGCTGAAGCTAACATTTGGCTTAGAGGGTATGGAAATATGTTAATCAAACCGCAGTCCGTTGGGGCCGGCATGATAAACGTGATAAACGCTTCGCTGGATGAATGACCTCTACAGCTGGAATTCTCTCTCTTTTTCTCTCTCTCTCTCTATCTCTCTCTCTATCTCTCTCTCTCTCTCTCTCTTTCTCTCCGTCCCTCTTTCTTTTCAACTCTGGAGCGCCCTGCTCTTTGGGTTTGTGTGTGCATTTCTTGTTATACCCTGAGCCCATTGAAAATGGGTACAAAGGGTATAATAGTTTTGTGCAAATGTTTGTAAAAGGCAGTAGGAAGCATCTCCGTTCCCATATGTTATATATATTCTTGATCAGGATCAAAAGCCGAGTTGATATAGCCATGTCCGTCTGACCGTCTGTCTGTATAAACACGCAGATCTGAGAGACTATAAGAGCTAAAGACTTGCAATTTGGAATATACTTGCTCGACGCATATCAATTTTTTTTAATTTTATCGATAACTGCCTCAGTTTCGGGGGTATTGATACATTTAAATATCTGATAGCAATAAAAGTTAAATTTTTAAAGCAGAATATTCAAATTAACACATAATTTGCATATACATAATATAGATCAACTGCTTAAATTTCATCAACATCGAATAAGATATAGTCAATTTATAGTCAAAAATACTTTCTCATATTGATCTCATTTCTATCAGCAGCTGCAAGCATTTTCTGCATAAAAATGCGAGCGCATGTGTAAGAAAGAGATGGCATGCTATTTGACGCGAGCGCAAATATATTTTTTGTATGAATTCTGCAGAGCTCCGTTATCTACAACTGCGTATAAGTATGTATGTATGTATGCACGTGTTTCTAGCCAGCCAATTAGGGATCAGTTTGGGCTTGTGAATTAAAATATGCGCTTATTTTTTTTCTACTTTTAGTGCCTTTTGCTTGCTAAAAGAAATGACTTAAAAAATTAAGATATTTTTAACAACTGTATTTAGGGTATGTCGTAGTCGAGATGACTCGACTAAATCATTCTAACTTGTTTGTTGTTGTGTTATTTACCCAAAAAACGAAATGCACCAGCGAAGGAGGGGGAGTGTAAATTATAAAAGTGCGTTCAGTTTGATGCTCTTCTCTAATTGGCCAAACTCAATTCGTGCAGCGTGGCTACGTTTAAGATTCAAAGTCTATTTGCCTGATAATGCTGCATCTTTGGTATTTGTTGACTGCATTTCTCACCGTTCTATCTTCTGCAGCGGCTGCCCTTTTTTTCCTATTCCTTTTGTTGTTTTACTTGTCTGGCATTTCTGTGTAGAGTTCATTGCCGCACAGCAAACAGAGCTAAAGTCGGTTTCTGGCTTTGAGTTCGAGTTCGAGTCTGGCACTTGCACTGCTTTTCTTCTTTTTTTTTTTTGTATATATATTCATTCCTCTTTGCATCTGCAACTGGCATCATCGTCATCATCGTCATCATCATAGTCATAGTTATCATTATCATGCGCTTCAGTTGACTACCCTACTCCGGCTTGGCTTGGCGTGTTCATTAGTTTGTCGGTCTGACTGAACGCTTGACACAGTCGGTGATCATAATTCAATTATGAGAGCAGCCCAATCCCACAGTGGGAACACACTTTTCTATTCTCTTTGCTTTTTTATTATTTTCATTTTTTACTTACTTTTTTACTTTGGGTTTTTTTTTTGGTTTTTTTTTTCTTGGGCTACAGGAAATGGACAACATTACGTTTTTTGTGGCTTTATAGCACTTGAAATTTAGCTGCAAATTAGTTGAGTTTGTGCCTGTGGCAGGAAATACTTGCTCAGAGGAGGGGGTGGTGTAGTTGTAAGAGAGATTGAGTAATTGGAAAATAAATGTTAAGTGTGAGAAAATGCAGGTTTCAGTTAAAGATAATAAATAACCTAATACAAAATTTGACCTTTTGCCTTTATTAATTAGTTGAATATTAAGTGGAATTTAAAAACTGTTATTACTATAACAAAGTGTTTATTAGCTGGTTTTTGATTGTATTTTAAATTAAAAATGTCTGTCAAGCATTGATAGTGACAACTAACTATTAAAATTAAATAAATAAAAAGTAAATAAAGTTGAATAGTTAATTAGAATTATTATTAATAGAATATTCAGTGCATCTTTCGAATATATAGATATAGTGGAAACTACATATGACTGTTATTATTCGATTATTTGGTTAGTTAATACGTTATTTCAAATTAAAAATAAGAATCAATTCATTAAATTAATCATATATAAAATAAAAATCAAAATCAAATTTATATAAGTATACAGTTAGTTAGGTTGAGCTTTGTATATATATTTATAAATAAGCAATACTCTAACAACGATCAAAGGCGTGTCTTTCATATATTGTCTAGGCCAATGTCATTTTCATTACTCAAATTCTTATTCTAAATAGTTTTAACAAAATGGACCACTGTACGAATACTGCAGTTATTTTTCCAAGCGGCTCACACACACTCACACACACTTAGCTAGACGCAGACAAGATTTGCACGCTTTCTTCTCAACCTAGGCCAAAACTTTCGTCTTTCAAAACATATTTCTACAACCGCAGCACCTTAGCACATTTTTCACATATTTTTGAGTTCACGATCAACACGAACCGCTAATAACGTTGTTAATGAAGATCAGAAAGAGAGACTTAAGATAGAGAGAGAGAGAGAAAGAGAGAGAGAGAGAGAGAGATAGAGAGAAAGAGAAAGAGAGAGATAAAAAGCGCATAAAAACGGCAGTAAAACTGTGTCGGACAAAACACTTTGGCCAAAAACTCAATTGCCGCTAATGATGCCAACAAAATAACCAAAATAAAAAAAATGCCCAAGATGCTGGCAGTGTAGGGAAGCTGGTAAGAAGTTTTAGAATAGCAACAGAGTGGCTAAGAGAAGGGGAGGCGAAGGGGGGCATTTGCCGCATTTGTGTCTAAGCAATACACATTTTGACTTTCATTTCTTTATACAGTTAGACACTTTTATTGTGTTTTACATTATTTGTTGTGTGCGTGTGTGTTGTGTGTGTTTTGTTTGTTTTGTTGTTTGCCTTTGACTGTCTGTTTGCTTGCATATTTCCCTCTGTTGATTTGAACTTTACTTCAATTTATATATGTAGCAACGATAACAGACTTCTACTATATATGCAATGTGTGATATTTGGCAACAGCTTAACTCAAACTGAAACTCAACTCAGACTCGTCTCTGATACCGTCTTTTCTATCTCTGACTTAATTCAAGTCGACCCTTTGTGCTTTTTGTTTTTCTTTGAACGCATTTTTCAATATATTTTCCTTAGATACTTGTTTTTTCTCCTCTTCTCCTTTTTTCTGCTACTCCACTCGACTTGTAAAAGTTCTGCGACAGACATCGGATTTTCAGCAATAGTTTTTTCTTCTTTTTTTTGCTCCTCATTTTCAACGGACAAAGATGCACACAAATTGGCTTGAATCAGACAAGTCGTGACCGTAAAAATCAAGTTAAACACACTAAAAATAATAACAATCAAACGAATCAGCGAAAAGCGTCTTTCAACAATTTCGTTTGTTTTTGGCAGACAACAACAAAAATTTAAATCAGTAGAATTGATTGACAATGATAATATCCTTTCATTAAAATATATATAATATTATATATTTTTTATTATATTACAATTTCCGTCGAATTATTTAGATAATTTGATTTAATGAATATGTATTTTATTACTGTAACTTTGAACATCAAATTTATAGAGTAAAAATGCATACAAAAATTTAAAAACAATTTCAAAATTATCTCGAGAAATGTTGACAATGCCAAGTTAATTTATTTGAAATCTAATGCTTGAAATAAATATATATCAAACATTAAAGAAATCTGCAATTAGATTAGGCGCCGAACGGGTAAAAAATGATAAAAAGAATATGTGCGGCATAACATTTGTTTTGTCGCTTTGTTGTTTGCGACCAAAAAAAAAAACAAAAAACAGCAAAACAATATGCCACACAAACAATGGGAGCAGAGATTTTTTTCTGCATTTTTTTGGTTGTTTTGTTAACGTTTATTGTTCGGGGCCAGCTGCAGCACCCGGCCGACCTCAACTCTTGCTTGCTTATCGAGACGTACAAAAAGTTCAGTTGGCAGCCCTCGCAGACACTTGTGCATATTAATTGCTTATTGAGCAGGCCAGGGCTGCAGTGGAGGAAGGAGGGAAGGAGAATTGGAGCTAGAGGGTAGGGGTGTATGCTGCACAGACTCTTATTGTTCCTTCCTTTTTTTTGTGTGTGTGTGTGGAGGGGGCGGGAAGGCCTTTTTATTATTCTTTTATCAGTTCTCAATCACTCAATCGCACACAGGCGGCTGGCGGATGGTGGCAGCAACCAATGAGTGGGGCACCACCATTGATTCAGTCATTCATTTATTCACTTCATTCATGCACTGCTTACCTGTGTGTGCTGGTTGTCGTTCTTCTTCTTCTTCTTGTTGTTGTTCTTGTTGTTCGTGTTGCTTTTGTTGTTTTTGGTCTTGTAGAAACAAGCGTTTCCTGCCTTCGAGTTCAAAAGGGTTTTCGTTTTGGGCCTCAGTTCGTTGTTGTTGTTGTTATTCGGTTCACAGGGTTATTTTTGTAGTAGTTGTTGTTGTTGTTGCAGCCACTTGTGCGCTTTTATGGCCACTTGGCCGTTTCTCGGTTGACAAAAAACGCTACCGCTTGAAATTCCTTTTTTTTATTAGCTTCCCCTTTTTTTTCCTTAATTTTTAACCAGCATTTTTCGTGTTTTGGCTTTTTAATATTTTTTTTTTGTTTGTCGCGCGCGATTTTTAAATTGTTGGTTGGTTTGTTACTGGCACGTTTGCTGGGGTTGTTGTAACTGTTGATTTTTCTTGTTAGCCTTTATTTGAGTCCTGCAGGTGTGCGTCTTTTTGTTGTTGCTGTTGCACTTGCTGTTGCTTGTGGCAACCTGTTTGGCAAAACAATTTTAAATTTTATAATCTGATTGGCAACAATGGTTTTTACCAACTTATTGGCATAATATGCAAATCATTGCGTTCATAAGATTTTTTTCTTATTACTAAATTGAATTTATTACATAAAGTATAGGCAGATATTGTTATTAGTAAGAATCTTAAGTTGACATAGAATTACGACTCTTTGAAAAACGTAATAAATTCTTTTGTTTATTTTATCAATAGAATATTTAACATTTCGCTTCATAAATCACATTCACCAATTTAATTTTAATAAATTATAGTTCTGCAAGCATTAAAAGCCAAAAGTGATGACTTAATCAAATAAAAAAAGTGGCTAAATGCAAACTAAAAATATTATTTGCAAATTATATGATTTGAAATATTTTTGTTTATGATGCAAGAAAATGATGAAATAAAAAACAATAACACAACTATTTTGTTTGGAATGATCTCACGAACAGAACTCAAGCATAAACTTCATTAATTAAATATTTCCAGACACATTTTGACCATTTCACATTTATTTGAAAACAAAATATTTCTTTAAGCTGAATTTGTATGCATCCTTGATTGGCTCTTAAAATTATTCTGTTCGGCAAGAGGAACAAGCAGAAAAAGAAGAGGCAGCATTACACAAAAACAACAATCGAATTAATTAACGGTTTTTCGGTTTCGGTACAAAAAGTCGGTCAATTTTTCAAAGAGCCCAAAAGAAAAAGACAAGTTTTGCTTTAAATTTAATTAAGCATTTGTTGTTGTTTAGCAACCGGACTCAGCAGACTGAGGAGAACCGCTTCATATTAATAATAATAATAATAATCGTTATATTGACGAAGAAGACGAAAAAGATTAAGAAGGCGGAGAACGAGAAGAAGAAGAACAGTGTCTGGAGTTAGGCGAGTGGCTTTCTAAACACCCAATGCAAGCAGCAAGAAGAAGAGATAAAGCCACACGCTTCGTTGGCCAAGGGAGGAAGAGGACAGAGGAGCTGGATAGCTCCCAAGAAGATGAACAGCAGCAACAAGACAATCGACAAGAGAGCGAGAGAACGAGAGACTAGAGACAGCGGTGTAACGGTAAACAAAAATGATAGCTAAACTCGGCAGTCGAAACTGCAGCTGCAGTGTTGAAAAGCAAGAAGTTAGACGAGTTAGTGCTATTGGTGGTGATGGAGTGGAAAGGGGAAGAGGACGTCACGCGGGGCGCGCGCTTTAAATTCTTGCATGGCAGCCAATTAACAAAAGCCGTTGGCCATCGGCCATCGAGTTCATATTAAGTATGTGCTTAGAATAAAAGGAAAAACGTGTTGTGGGGAAAGGGAGTGCTCACTACTACTTTTGCAAGTGTTTAACAGAATGTAAATAAAAACAAGCACACGCATAGGCAGCAGATGACGCGCTTAACACTCACACATATACACACACATGCACAGCGAAACAAACACAGAACACAGAATTCAAACAGAGGCGAGACGAGACGCGTGGTTAATACACAAACATTAACAAACCATCAGAAGAAACCGTTACGAAAATCTGCCGCTACGTTGCGACGCGCTCAAACCTTGGCAGGTGACTGAGACAAGCGCCAGCAGGCCTCAAGCGAAGAACTGATATAACATAAAACGGATATACGAACTGCGCTGCTGCAGTAACCAACAGCGGCAGCACATCAGCCATAACAGTAGCTGCCAGAGCCGAAGTTACCCATGTTACTGTCGACACGAAGTGTGCGCTGCGACGCCGACTGCGCAGCAACTGCAGCAGTAGCGCTCTGTTAATGCTAGCGTCGCTGTTAAATAACATGCACGCCAAATCTTTCAAAATCATGTTTTTGAGCATTTAAATATTGTTTTGGTTTATTTATTCGCATTCACAAAGCGGATTTTGCATGTATGCCCAAAAAACGATTGGCTTCAATTAACATGCAACCACAATTAAGGGTATTTAACGAAATGGTTGTATGCAATTAACTTGAGGAAAAGAAGATGATTTAAGAAACACACAAAAACAAGTTAATAAACTTTGAATGTTATGCAAACTATTGCCAATATGAAGTGAGAAATAGTCAATAGCTTAATCTAAATTTGGCAAAACTGTTGCAAAAAAGATTGAAAAGTAGTTTGAAGCATAAGCTGTTAAATGGTTTTAAACACTTTATCCACTTTAATGACTATTTAAATTAGCGGCTTAAATATTGTAAAATTGAAACAAATAAGTAGATGAAAGAAGCAATTTTAAATTTTAGCATTAAGTTCAAAAGTCAAGCTATGCTGGAAATAAAATACTTGTAAATTGACTAAATTTTAATTAAATATTATTAAAATACTGTTAAATAAAATTATGCATATGCAAATTGTAAACTCTTCAACCACAAAATAGTCAGAAACTTGTATTCAATTTGAATCATGCTACAGTAATGTAACATTTTATCAAGCTGCTAAAAAAAGACTGTTAAGCTGTTAACATTTGGGCAACAGTTAACAGCAGTTGGGCAACATTGACTGCAATTGCTTGCAACATAATAAACTGCATAGTTTGCAGTTAACAGTTCCTCAAGTTGCAACGAACGTTGCCACGTTGAATGCCACAAATATGTGCATTTCCATATGGGGTGGCAAGCCAGAGGTGAGGTCAACAAAATTTAACTTGAACTAATTATGGAACTGAAGTATGTGGCACAGATCAGCAGTGGCAGCAGCAGTTGCAAATAGTTGACTCTTTTAATATTAAGGCAGAACTGAGAAATAACTGAAATACTTAAGATGACTTATGAAAATTGTTTGGTTGGCAAAGATTTTCGACTGATGTTCGAGTTATGCGCACAATTTTTCATATGCCTGTCTGCTTGCTTGCCCCCAAGCTGACTCAAAACTTTTCGAATATGCCACACACACACACACAAACACACACACATAAAGATGAATAAATTTTCTGAAAGGGGAACACTTAAAAGTGAGTCACGCCGCCGGCATGCAGTTGCGAATTGGTTAAGGTTCTTAGCATATTAGCAGCGATAAAAGTCAAAGACGTTAACAACAAGGGGATATCCTGGCAAAGGCAGCCAAAAGCAGCAGTAGCAGCAGCAGTAGCAGCAGCAGCAGCTGAAGCAGTATCAGTGTCAGCAACGTGAGGAAGCAGCATCGATAAAGACGTAGTTGCAAATGACGTCAATCTTTCATCATCATTTTCTCGCTCCTGCCCCCTTCTCTTGCCACGCCGGAAAGATTGCCACGCTTCACGTTTTGCTAGCTTACGAAAATGTTGTCGGTGAAAATTAACACATTAAAATTTTCTATATTGCACATTAAGAAAATTTATCTGCTTTTATCTTGTATCTAAATTTTTTTAATGCATAAACTTTTTATTTGGTTTATTTGTGTACAATAATTAAGTTAATCTTAAATATAAAATGTTGCCAATTTTTTGAGTTTTTGTGTATATGTTGGCCAATTCCCGCTCGGCTGGCGAGATGGGGAGATTATTGAACTTTGAGTGGAAAAGTGTCACCAATTAATTAAAACGATAATTGTGCAATTTTATTGTTTGTCATTTGCCAATTACAGCAAATCATTTATCTATCTAATTATTAACTATCAAAATTAGTGAAAAGCGTATACTTATAGCCCCAATGTTTCACTAAGCATAGCCAAACTAATAACAAAAAAAAAAAAATCTATTACTAATTACTGAAATAACGTTAATTGCATAATATTTGGCAATGCCAACAATCGCAATTTAAAATTTTTATTTGTTAAGCGGAATAATTTGTGCATTGGCTTGGATTATTTGGTCAATGCAGAAATTTCTAATTTTAATGAATGGATTTTTGTGAAAACAGCTTTGTTTTTTTTTCTCTTGTATAGATAAATAAATTTTATACAAATTGTGCATTTTATGCTCTGATAGTGAAAATATAGAGGTATATATTGGGTTTGGAGACTGAAAACTGAATATTGCTCTGGATTGTTTTTACCTATAAACAGTCTTTGACGACCTGATTTTAACATGAAAAGCGAGCCAGAATTAATTATTAACTATGAATGTAGAATTAATCTAAAGTTCAAACCATGATTAAAAAATAATTTCTTCTAAAAATGGTATAACACCTGACAAAGTTATAGTTCTATAGAGTTAATTAATTTTTTAACGATCCAGATTGATTTATGAAAAAGAAGACTGTTTGCCAACTGATAGTTTTTAGAGTATTTCGCAGTCGAATAAACTAATTTTGTTTTGTGTAAAAAGAGTTAACGCAACATCGAATATATTTCAAAACCATCTAATTAATACTGTAAAAAAAAAAATGGAATGCAAATGCACTAAAAATGTTTTTAATTCGCCTGCTTTGTGGCAGACAATTTTCACGGATAGCCAATTAAAAAATTTGAATTTGTTGTCAACATTGCAAACACCGAAAGTAGGGTTCAAAAATAGTACAATTAAAAGTGAATAAATGATTTATTTGAACCACGTTAAATGCCACTTGACGGCATCTATTTTATAATTAATTTCTAATTAGTTCGTAGCTGAATTGCAATTTGTTTTAATTGACACGAAACTAATGCAAATAAATACTGTCCACTCAATTATGTATCCGCCATGTGTGCAATATATATATTTAAATGCGTCTGGCAATCGACATACCTGTTTAATAATCAACTTATTTATAATTTATGCATAATTTCATAATAAATTAAAGTTTAGTTACAAACTATTTACGCAGTTTCACTTTCATTTGATTGACAGCAAAAAGAAATCAACAGTTATAAATAAATTTGATTGAAATTGACTTCAATTAAGTGATTTTTATTGCTTCATTGCTATTCAATAATTAAATCAAAAATTATTTCCTTCGCAATGTTTTATTGTACAATTATCCAATTTATGTCTGAGCTCAATTTGATTTTACAGCTTGTTTTGTGATTTCAATAATATCTGCAAAACACTTTCTAAATATTTAATATTTATATTCGAAGTGATAAAATATTTAATTGCATACCATTTATTAAATGCTCGTGCTGTGAATTTATTTGTTTAATATACCCTAAGCAAATCAGAAATGACAAATAGGGCAAGAGAAATGAAACATTAAAATTTTATGTTTATATATATATTTATATATTTATCTAAATCAAAAAGTTTACAAATCAATTACATATTGCATTAGTATTTTTATTTTATTTTAATATATTTAACTATTGAATTTTGGGTATTTCTCAGTCAATCTTTCTGAAACAGTTTTTCGTTTTAACTGGTTTTTATATTGCTTTTGTTTATTATTTTTTTACTTGATTTTATTGCATTTGTTTATCATTTCTATGCAGCCTACAATATTTATTTTCTATTTATTTAACTTGTTAGCTGCTTATTTATTTTATTTCTTTTACTTATTGTATTATGGGAATAATTTATCTGGCAAATGTTTGCCAATTACAAATGGCTTTTCGGAATTGTTTTATTATTTGTATTGAAAATATTTTTGCCATTTATTGACAAACATTTTGTTGGCGTTAAATTGAAAAAAGCTTTGCCTTTATTTACCAACACTTTTTTTTAAACATTTTTTACAAATATAAATCATTCGCAGACTGAGTTTTTAATATGTTTAAGGTTGTATTAAGTAATTTAATAAAATGCTTATTTATTTTCTGTTTTTGCAGATGTTTAAATTTGCCTTGCTTCAATTATCAACCAATATGTTTGCATTAATCATGGAAATAAATTTAATTTTTCCAAATGCTGAGTCGTATTTCTGGACTTCATTTGGCTTTGATGCTTTATCAAATATCAATTTAACTTTTTTATTTTATTTTTTGTTTGCTGTTATTAAATCAAAATCTATCAAAGGGAGCCGCGAGTTGCGTTTACGCTGCGTATGCTTAATATGATTTTGCACAGAAGCTAAAAAAAAAAAAAAAACGGTGTAAAATCAAAAGTCAACAAAATTGTATGGGATTTAACGATTTATTATTCTTTTAAACTGATTAAAATTGTCGGATTTTCTTTATTTTTTCTATTTATATTATTGGCTTCTAATATTTTAATTTATTCACTTTATTTAGTGATAATTTGTATTTGCAGGCAGTGCAAATAATATTAATTTGAATAAATATGAGTTGTAAATGAAGATATTTTTTTTTGCCAAGATTTTAGCTTTGAATTCGCAAAAAATTAATTTTACAAAGCTGCTTACATTTTGCTAAAAAAAAGAAAGAAAATTAGAATGATTAGCATTGGTTATTTTAGTCGGTTTTTGCAAGCTTTTTTGGCTTGTATTTGCCGTCAAAAGGCTTTTAGTATTTTTGACGGGGCAAAGGCAAACGAGGCATGCGTTGGTTTTTTCATTCATGTGCCGCATTTGATGCCACACACAGAAGAAACGCAAACGCAAATGTTGGCAACGTTGCTGCAATTAGATGACCTGCAAATATGCCATGTTGGCGAGAGAGAGATAGCAATAGAGAAAAAAAGAGAGAGAGAGGGGATATGGCTATGCCAGCAAATTGACAAATGACGCATGTTAATGTCATGAGGCAACGTTATAAGGCAAGTACAGTGATATTGATGCACGTGCAACGGCTGCTGCTACGGCTGCTGATGATGCGACTTTGATGTTAATTCGCTAGATGAAGTGATGTTGATGCATGTGCATATGACCTATGCTACAAGCACAGCACACACACACGCACACACACACGCCGCACAAAAGGCCCACAGAATCTGAGGCAGGCAAACTGCTATATCATTTAACATTTGGCTCAAGCCGCTTTCAGGCAACGCACAACAATGCAAATTGTGCCTGCTGCTCATTTGGCTGTTGCCCGCAGGCGCCTGTCAAATCAGCAGCAACAACAGGCAGCAGCAACAACAGTAGCAGCAACAACAGGCAGCAGCAACAACAGCAACGCAATCTGGGCTAAAAGCCTCGCCAAGCCTTTGCCTAATGCCAATAAGCCAAGGCTATGTGGCCGCCACTGGGACATGCCCCAACACAATTGCAACACACACGCAGCAAGCTAACGAAATTGACCGCAGCAATATTTATATGAATGTTGCATGTGCAACCGTTGACGAGGCAAGTGAGGGGGGAGAGGGGGTGGCTTGATCTGCTTGCTTTGATGCTTTGCAGAGTTAACATTTTAACTGCCATGAAAAATTCAGTGAAATTTCTGTGGGTGCCGCGGGCAAGTTTAGCTGCAACATGAAAATAGTTTTTCCACGTTCCCAAAACATATTTTTCTATGTTTGCATATATCGAAGAACATGTGTCTGCCACACAACACGGGGTGGGCTTGAAATATACTCGACACATGTGAATTTACTACGAATATATGTAAAAAAAAATATATAAATATGTACGCTAAATTTAATTATTTACAGCGCCACAATTATGTTTGAATTTGAGGCAGCAATGTGTGGCTTAAATGTGGAGTATAAAATTCTTAAATCGTTGTAATTTGTATAAATTTAAATAAGAACTTTTTAAAGTTTTTAGCCATATTCAATAATATTGGAATAAATTAGAATATTACACTTAAATAATAAAAAAAAAGATTTAGCTTCAAATCTGAGCAACAAATATGGACAACAAATTGCTTAAAGCAATTGAATATTATTGCTAAAATATGTTGATAAAATACTTATTTTATATATATAAATAAGAAAATTAGAATGATTAACATTAATTATTTTAGTCGATTTTTTATAAGAATATAGTGAATATAAGAAATAGTAAATAATAATACAAACATGATAAGAAAAATAATTATTTTATATATATAAATAATAATAATAATACAAACATGATAAAAATAATTATTTTATATAAATAAATAATAATAATTATAAAATTATTTAAAAACTTAGAAATTATGAAGAAAAATCAGTTTTTGAAAAGTATACTTCTAAATAAAAAATATGTTTAGTTAGCAAATTTGTGGATTTTATAAGAGATTTTTTTCTCATTTTGTAAGCAACTCTTCTGGCAACTCTCGCTATTTGCCATTATATCTTTTATAACTTTGGCTAACCGCCCATTAACTATTAACCAAGCCAAGAACAATAGTCTATAAACATTTTAGAATAAGCAGAACCTGTTATTCCAGGGCAAGAAGGGGGCGGCTGTTTAAAGTGTGTGGCAACTGCTTAAAAGTTAAGGCACGCCCACAGATCCTAGATTGCCACAAGTCCCAAAATTCAGCTCCATGAATATCTTGGTTTGCTCATTTCATTTTCTTACTTGTTTATAGCTGTGTGTTGTGTGTGTATTGTGTGTGTTTTGTGTGTGTTTTGTGTGTGTCGAGCGATTAAGTTGTAATTATGCCTTGCTACGTGTCTGTTTTCATAGTTCTCCGAATCGTGGAAGTTTGTTGTTGTTGGGTTCCCCGAGGATCTCATGGCGATTATGGTTAACAGGGCCTAATGAGTTGGCATTAATACATGGGCTATATGAACTTTAAGGCCTATGGCCAAGAAAGAGACACATGCAACAAATGTAATTAAAAGCAAGGATTCTGATTTTTCTTTTTTTCGTAGGCCAACGATAAAAAATAAAAGGATGCGAAAAAAGAAAACCAAAGCGAAACGGAAAGGTTGTTTAAAAAGAAAAAAAAGGCAAATTATACAAATTGACATCAAGAAGTCGGCCCTGACTGAAGTATGTCCTGGCCTGCAAATTAAGAAGTGACTCTCCAACAACAGGCAACGGAATAGCAAATGGAAATGAGAGTCTGGAAAAGTGTTCAAGGAGGCGGAAAACCTTTAAGCATAAAACAGAACTGGCAAATAAAAAGGGTGTTAAATTTCAACCGAAAACATTAAAGTTGCTGAATTTAATTGCAATTGATTAATTTATAAATTAAACAATTAAAAGGAGAAAGTTAAGCTTGCAAAATGGCTGGGATTGTCTAGTAAAAGAAGGCTAATTCCAGCTCAAAGTTCGTCAAACTGTTTGAGATTTGGCACATTATTAACACATGTAAAATTGTTGAACATGTTGCAGAAAGAACTTGCAACACATAGCCAAATATGGCCTGAACGTAACTTAATTGCCGTCAAAACATTTCGAATTGGTTATCCTTTCAGTCTTGCCATAAATTGCCAAAGACATTAGCAATTAAAGTGGATGCCTCAAAAGTGGAACTGGAGGAGCAGGAGGCTAAGCAGGCTAAGAGAAACAGCAGCTATTCAAATGGAGCTCGAGTGGCCAACTTGGAACAATGCACCAAATGTCAACCCGAACAACGGCAAAATATGTTGTCAGCTTATCAATGCATTCACACACAAAATAAGTAAAAAAAAAAAGAAGAGCGAGACTTCTGGACTAGTAGATACCCTAAAAAAAAAAACAATTATATAATTAATTTATTCTTAAATGCTTTTTACTAAAACAATTCATTTATTGTTAAATGCTTTTATAATATTTATATATATATATATATATTTAATATTCTTTATAGATCAGGAAAAAATTGCCATGCATTTTAGTTATCCTTAGAAGTAGATTTTTTTTTATGTATTTAGAAAATATTTATAATTTCTGCAATTATTTTTAAAACATTTTTCTGCGTTTAAAAAAAAAGAAATTCAAGAAGTAGAATTTTTTTTAATGTATTTAGAAATTATGTGTAATTTCTGCAATTATTTTTAAAACATTTTTCTGCGTTTTAAAAAAAATAAATTCAAGAAGTAGAATATTTTTTGTGTATTCAGAAATTATTTGTAATTTCTGCAATTATTTTTTTAAACTTTTTTCTGCGATTAAAAAAATAGAAATTCAATTCAGTGCAACTTTGAAATTCAAAAGCAAACTACTCTTCTGATAAGCTTACAGGGTATATCACATATATTTACATCTCTCCCACTCTCTCTCTCTCTCTCTCTCTCTCTCTCTCTTTGACTTGCTCTTTCTCTCTCTCTGTCTTTGTATGTGTGGCCCCAAGGATTTCTTTGTCAAAGCACCCGCTGTGTGTGCCACTTTTTTTGTCGTCGAACACAATGTTAAGACAACAAAAAGGGCAAACAAATTGCATTCAAAAAAATTGACACATACATGTAGAAATATGTTTTAGAATCCATTGTTATGCACAAAATTTGAGATGTGTGGTTGCCATAGAAAATATATATATATATATATATATATATATATAGATATAGGTATGGGATATATATCCCAAGGCATATGCATGTCAATATGGTTTAGAATTGGGTTTTGGTGCTGCCTTTTGTTCTGGAATTAGTTGTGTGTTGTATTCCTGGTTTCTTTAGCCATACAAATTGTAACTCATCGTCATAAATATCTGTAATTGTCTGTTGTTACACAACGCAGAAGACAATGAAAGTCAAACGCACTCACACAGACACATTTTTGTGTGTCAATTTGTATGGCATTTTCCGTCGAGTCATCACAATTTACGCACGAAAAGTTTCCAGCGCCGGAAAATCGATTATGCAAAAATGAAAGAAAATCAAACAAAATGCACAAAACACAAAACCAAATATTTTGCTCCCTAAGCAAATGTGTGAGATTTTTTGTGGACGGTCGTCAACCAGCTACAACAGCTATCCATAATTGCAAATCTCCTCAGTGTTCTCAGTGTTCTTATTCTGGGCTCTTCATTCGGCAATTTTTAGCTACTCATCTGTGTGAAGAGATGCCAAAAAAATGCAGAGTAAAGCCAATTAAAGGATTTTCCAAAAACTTTATCGGCACATTACAACACTGTGTAGGTGTAGGTGTAGGTGTGTGTGTGGATATGAGTGAGTGTGTGTGCGTGTGTGTGTGTGTGTTTGTGCGTGTGTGTGCGTGTGTTTGTGTGTGTTATTCACTGCGTGTTCATCATGGGAGCTGGGAACATGCCTCAGCAAAACAGAGATAAACCCGTAAAAAAAAGAAAAAAAATTGTTGTGCGACTTGAGCGAAGCAATTTATACTCTATAATTAATACAAATTTGTAGCTTTAATTTTCTGTATATAATAATCATAATAAATAAAATTCAAATGGATTTTAAATAAATTTTAAAATTGTTTTCTGTATTTAAAAACCAACATAAATAAAATACAAATTAATTTTAAATAAATATTAATATTATCAAAACAAATCAAAGAGTTGCAGCATAAATAAATATTTTATAAAATTTTCCAGCTGTTAAAATTATAACAATAATATAGCCAAATTTAGTTTTTTCTTCTACTTACCACGTTCCAGCGAAGTAAACTAAATTTAGATGTGGTATACAAATTGTAGCATACATTTGTGGGTCGTTGCAACTGGAAGCAGTTAGGTGCATGCAGCAAGCAGTAAGCAGCCAGTAAATCAGGCAACTAAAGTGCAAGTTTTATAGCAGATGAACGACAACAGAGAACAGCAGGCACAATAAGAAGAAGAAGAACAACAACGAGGCAAGCAGACTGTTGTCTGACATCAGCAACAGCAACAACAGCAACAACAACATGCAACATGCGGCAACAATGCGAATGCATGTGAAATGAGGGAAATAATTCAAGTAGCTCACAGGCCAAACCACAACCGACTGTTGACCATATAAATGACTTTGGTGTGCGGCAGCAATTGACAACTTCAATTCTACACTAAATGACTGGCTTTGAATTTGAATTCAATTGTGTCTGTGTCTGTTTCTCTCTGTGTGTGTGTGTGTGTTATAGCACTCAGAAAAAAAATGGTGTCTCTGAGTTTAGCAAATGACTGGGACTGCATTTAATATTTAATTTATTTGTAGAAATACTTGAATACAATCAACACTCCTAATAACGATTTATTTATTAATAAAGTAAATAAATATAAATTATAAATATAAGATTGATTAAGTATTTATTTATTAATAATGTAAATAAATATAAATTATAACATTTTAATAAAGCTGATTTTCTATACTAAATTTGTTAATTTTAAATTATTATTAATATTATTATTATTATTATGTTTTAAATTTGTTTCCAATCAGAACTTTTATGGCTGAAACAACACTTAAATGATTCAAATTTAAATTGTCGCTGCATAAATATGACTAATTTTAATAATATCATATTTTTCCAATTTTTCCAAATTTTAGCTTTGTTTAAAATATATGAAGATTAAAATAAATTCTTCAAAATTATATTTCCATCTAAAAAAAACTCGATATTTTATTTATTCACCTCTAATAAAGTCTATTTGTACTCTCTAAAAAGAGCATCCCAGAGATTAAAATAGTTGCATAGTTGATTTTCTAAATTCAGTGAAATATTTCAATCAATTTCCAACAATATGTGGCACAACTTTTGTGGTTGCAACAAACGAGTTGCTGACTTTTCTATGCAATTGCAGCTTCACTATTTTATTTGTAGTTGCAATGATTAAATGGGAAAATTCCATTTTCAATTTGACATTCAACATTTACCATGACGCACAACAAGCACCCACACACACACACACACACAGTGAGTTGAGTGTGTTTGCCATGGTAAACCGTTTTTGATTGATGGATAAGTGTGGAAGGGAGGGGGGTGGGGTGCCATATATGGTTTCTAACGATGCGTGAAGGCTGTTGATAACCTTTAATTGGCCTGTTTGTATTGCTGATGTGCGAGAATTGTTTACAAGCACGCGTGGGGCGTGGTTCTGCATGTTTTGCCACGCCTTGTTTGTGTTCCCTATTCGATCAACAACATGCAAAACAACAGCAATCACAACAATAAGAACAACAATAACAACAATAACAACAACAGCAGCAACAAAACTAAGCAACTGTCACTTGGACAGTTGACATTTAGCTATAAGTTTTTTTTTAGTAAAATATACCAAAAATATACAAAACAAAAAAAACCATAAATCAATTATAGCAAAAGCTTTTGACACCACTCCACCTCCCCTTCCATCCTGAGGTTTGCTTTCAATAAGTGATTTGGTCCTGGCATCAAAGTTCAAGATTTTTCACTCAATTCACAAATAGTTTGAAGGACTTGCAAAGAAATCAATTTCATTTGTAGTCTGATATTTATCAACTTAAATTAAAATTGATTTTACGTTAAACATGAAGTTTATTTTGTTGGCCTTCAGCAGGAGTTGTTCAATTAATAAATGTCAATTAAAAAGTGGCAATTTTTGCTTTTGTTTATTCATTAAATATATCTGCACTGACATTTGAATGAGTTTTCTTAATTATTTTTATTATTTATTCAATATTATATTTTATTATTAATTATTAAGCTGATCTGTTTGTAATAGAAATTTTCTCTTAATTTGTAATACTTTTTATTTGAAGCTTGGTAATTGTCACTTATTTGGCCATGGCAACTATCTTGATAACATTAAGCCCTTAACTGTAGTCACTTTAACTAACTTTTGTTGTTAGCTGGTTTCTTCGACAAAAACACATGGGATGCTAACGTGTGTTTGGCACATTTTGGCCACTTTTGTGGTGCGTTGCATTATCACGTACCACTTTTTATGTGCTATTAAGTGGTATATAAGCTTATGGAGCCTTAAAGTATGCCATAAACTCATACAAAACACCCACAACACGTCCACTTTGGAGAGCATTTGCAGTGACTGCTGCTGCTGCTGTTTCCACTGGTTCTACTGCTTCTGCTGCTGTCCTTGTTAGTGCTTCGGAGTCCAAGCCATAAACATTCTAACGTCCCACACAACAAAACAGTTTTTAATGCGAAAATATAACCAAAAAGTGGCCAAAGCTTTAAAGAATGTTCTGGCCAAAGCAACTGCAGCAGATGTATCCGATTTCCAGCTATATACACAATAAAATTATGATTTAAGGCTAAAACAGCGAATAAGGCAAAGGGCACTTTGAGCCAAGCAGTGGTTTTTCTTAGCTGACTCAGAATTAAATTAAATTAAATTATTAAACAAATTAGGTAAGTATTGGTCTTTCAAATCTTGTAAAATGTATAAGTAATATATTAAAAAAAAAAAAAAAAATATATAATAAAGAAAAATTAAATCAAATATTTTTTAATTAAACGATAAGTTTTTTTTTTAGTTAAATAAATAAATAAATATTTGATTGCAATTGGCATTGATTTTTTAGCTTACATCAAACAGGGTATTTTTGGTCTTTGCATTTTTGTCATGCGTTCTTCATTTTGATACTAAATTTCAAATTGTTGCAAAAACAATAAAGAAAAATTTGCATTTTACCACATACGTTGCAATCTGCCAGCTTTTCCCGTTAGCCCCCCGCAAGTTGGCCATTTTTCCCATTTTCCCATCGAAGCAATGCACAAAAAATTTGCTCTTTTCCTTTGGGGCATTTTGTGCGACATTTGACAAATATTTTACCATTCGACCCCTGCGAGCATTTTTCCCCATTTCCCCATTTCCCAGTGCAATTGCATTGGAAATTGTTCTGACCAAAAGCGGAAACAGCAGCATTTGCTTTTGGCCATTGTTTAGAGGCCATCGATTATATCTTTTCACAAATTCTGCAGGCCTTCGATTTGGCTTTTCCTCCGGCTCTGGATTTGTTTTGTGTACATTTCCAAAAAACGGCGATATTTTTTATTTTTAGTCATTTTGTTTAGTTTATTTGATTTTAATTTGATGGCCAAACATTTGCTTGGATTTCCAACGTGTGATTTCCATTTGCATATTAGATTAAAATGCAACATTTTAATAGTTTATTTTTGGTCGGCAGATTTACTAAATTACAACGAATGTTAAATGTCAATTGAAAATATACAATTGAAAATAGTCAAGCTATAAATAATCACTTTTCCGAGTGACTATGAATTCTATAGTGGATTATATTTAACATATTTATAATTGATTGAAAGGCTTTGAATAAAACGTGCGTTTTTATCATCAAAACAATATTTATTTATAATCTTGCTCGAACTTCTTTAATTTGATTATTTCTGATTTTTAACAAAATTTAAAATTTAACAAGTTATATAATTAATGTAGGAGGAGTATTCGAAGGGCAGGCGCTAAAAATGACAGTGGGAATACCCAAAGATCACGTCACTCTGGTGCAGCCCATAGAGTGCATGAATACTCTGCCAATAGGCATAATAGATACATACCCTATAACAGAGCATTATCATTATCATAAGTGACTCACGACCAATTTTCCCGAAGAATCCTAGGATGCAAGCCGAGATCGAAAAACTGTTGGTCGAATTAGCACAAATTAATAACAGTTCGATAAGGGATAAGGGCTAAGAGTCGACCACATTCAGGAGAAGCGGAGAGAGCCGATTTTCCTAAGTAGCTTAAACCCTGAACATGGATGCCTGATGGTGAAGAAGAACTGAGCTATGAAGGACTTCACAGTCGCTAGAAAGAACGATCCTTAAGGATGCATGCGAGACAAGTCAGCAATATAAGCCAAGTCAATTGGACACTGAGGACAATGAGGAACAATTACTAAGATTTACAAATGGACACACTAGCAAATGGTCGTCAAAGACCGCTTCCCAAAATGGATCGAATAATACCCCTGAAATCCACAACAAACAACAGCATCATTATAAACGGCTTTAGGGAAATGATTTTGGCCGTAATTGGAGCACCAATCAACCAGTTAAAACGTTCATTGCACAATTCAAAGACGTTAACACAGGCTATCAACACCAGCACATCGAGCACTGCAGGGTATAGCAGGGAATAGCCTTCCGCACACATGTTCGGGAGTAAATGCATTGTAATAAATAATAAATAAATCATTTCAATTGTATTAAATAATAAATAAATTAATTGATAGCAATTAAAGACAAAAACGAGCGAGCGAAAACTATGAGTTAAAGGGTTGACGAGGGATGCGAGGAGAGCAGGAACTGCAGTTACATAAACTAGAGGAAACGCCCACCAAAATGGTGGCCAACAAATGGTATAAAAGGAGTGCTGCAACACAAAACGGGGTCAGTCAAAGTCTAAAAGAAAAGTCATCAAAGTGAAAATTAAATAAGTCTATTAAATTAAATTTATAAGTGATAAAAAAATTCCAAGGATCACTCAAGCGCAGGTGATAAACGAATATCCCAGTCAATCCTAAAATTGTAGCCAGAGGCAGACAAATGAATACTCACTTAAAGGAGTCATAGGGCAATTCTAGAGGAATCAATGAGACCTCCAGTTCTGTTGAGGAATAGGTTTGCTTGCGCGAAATCACTGTCAAAGCAGATTGGGATTCAGGACTTGCGGAGATGGAGGATTCTGTCGAGCAGGGGCTGGTATCGATGCTAGCAAAGCAACATCGATGGTTTGCAGATTTCAGGCTAATAATTAAACAAAGTGATTTATAATCAAAGTGCTTTCCTAAACAAAAAATCAAACATTTCCAAAACATTCCAGCAGAAAAGTTAGTTTTTATTTTCTTCGCCAAAAATCCTTGCAAATTTTGTTTGGAAACTGTGTTTTGTGTGTGGCACACCACACAACTGATCCCAAAACAATATTTAACAGTTAATAAGTTGAAACATATGTGGGTAACTGTGCACAGAACACCTTTCAATTCATTGCCCAGTTTATGGGACAGTCTATGGCAAAAGTTTGTGTCCAGCCAAATTTACGCACTGCAAAAAGTAAGTAAAAAATATGTGTGTCTTGCAAAAGAATCAAATAAACTTTGTGAACTTTGCGAAACTTGCAAAAATAGCGAAATATACAAATAGAAATAGAAAGAAACCAGAGGCAAATGCACTGAAAAAAATAAAAACTCATTAATGGTTGGCCAAGTCGAAATAAGTTGTTCAGCTTTTGGCTAAATTTGACTTATATGGGAAAAGTCTGCACATGAAATTGAGTATAAAATACAACATTTATTTTGTGTGTGTAGCCTGAGTGTGTGTGTGTGTGTGTGCGTCTTTCCCTTACTTATTATATAACTTGGCATTAGACAAGCGCGCACAACTGAACTTGAGAAGTCAAAAACTCCCAAAGAGGACTTACGACTTAAGCACAGCCAAAAGCAACCAGGAGGAACCAGGAGCAGGAATTAAAGCGGGAGCTGAAGCTGAAGCTGAACCTGGAATCGGGTGCAGAAGTTAGTTTTGGGGCAATAACAGCAGCAGCAGAAGCTGAAGCCAAATCGTAACGATGCCAACTTATTTTTGAGCACAAACTTTGCTCCTGCTTCAGATTTTCTTGTTGCTTCTGCTGCTGCTGTTGCTGTTGCATGTGTTCCCTGTTCCATGTTGCAGCAGTTTTCATACCCATTAAAAAAAAGGTACGTTACAAGTTGAAGTACTCCACTCCGACTGCATGCCGAAATAAAAATTGTTCTCAAGTGCACACAAAATGGAAAATTGCTTAATTTCAATTATTGCTTAAAAAGTACATTTCTGATATAAAATAGATCTTCAAGAAACTCAAGTTTTTTACTGCAAGACTGAAATCGTTTTGTAGCCACCAAATCGAATCAGTTTCCTGCATTTTATTTATGTAATTCTAATTCAGCTTTATAGCTGTGTCGGTTCAATCAGTTTTCTCGCTATATAACTTTTATATGTCGAATATCGATTACAGATAAATAGATAGATCGACAGGAAGAAAAACACCATAAGTTAGAGGTTTCTCATTTTATATGAATACAGCTTGGTATAAGTTAAGATCACCTGCCAATTAATATTATTATTTATTACTAATTATTATTTATTACTTAATATTTATTATTTAATATTTATTATTTAATATTTTTTATTTAGTATTTATTATTTATTATCAACATTATTATTTTGAGTTATTAGTTACTATTTATTATTTATTGGTTATTATTTATTATTTAATATTTATTATTTATTATTTAACATTTATTATTTATTACCTATTATTTATTATTTAATATTTATTATTTAATATTTATTATTTGTTATTATCATTTATTAATTATTATTTTTAAATGATTATATATTCTTTTTTTTGTATTAAATATATATTTTTTATTATTTATAATTTATTATTTCTTATTTATAATTTATTATTTATGATTTACGCTATTATTAATTTTTATTTTTATTCTCTTATTATTACTTCTTCTTAATTTTTTATTATTTATTACTTATTATTTAATATTTATTTTTTTTATTAATTATTATTATCATTTATTATTTATTAGTTATCGTTTATTAATTATTATTTATTTTTTCCTATTTGTTTTTTATTATTATTATTATTTTTATTATTATAAATAATATAATATATTTTATTTTTTATATATTATTATTTATTATTATTATTTAATGAAGTATAATTGATAAATATTTTGGGTACGTAGTATTCTCGAAGTCGTGCTTTTTCTCTGATCTTGGATCAATGTTGTTTTAGTGGTTGTTGTTTTTCCATCTTATTGTAGCTTTGATAAAGTTTAACTGGCATCAGTGCAACAACTCACATGCCGCATGCCGCATGCCGCTTGCTGCATGTAGCGGCATGTGAGAAAAGTTGCTCGTTGCGCACTGCTCGGCTTGTTGCAAGTTGTTTGTCTATTTACTTGTCAGCCGTTGGGTTTCATTTCCGTTTCATTTCATTTCATTTCGCCTCGTTTTATTACTTTGGTCAGTTCGTATTCAGTTTTCACTTTTTCTACTTTGACAGCGATGCAATAAAGTTTTTTTACTTTCTTGTTCTTTCTGTTGCTTCCACATTTAATTGAATGCTTAACCTTTGGATGCAACCAGCTCCAGCTCATCCCCAACCAATGCCACAGCAAAATAAAAATAACACATCTCATTGAGACAAGCCTGTTGACACATTTTTATTTTGGCATCTTCTAATTGCCGTTGACTTCTTATTTGGGCCTCATTACTTAAGCACGCGCGCGACTCTTGCAACCAAAACGTTTACGAACAAGGTCAAAAGAGGGGTGTGTAAGCCATAAATATGAGCCAGCGTCTGGTTTTGTCTTCTTTGACTGGGGCGACGTCATTAACCGTCAACAAGTTTTGCGCTTGGCTTTGGCCATAATTTGACGTGGTAACCTGGCATCGTTGTGTGCCCACCTATGTGGCAAGGGGCATGGCAACGCCCACCAAGCAGCGCAATTTGCGTGGCAATAATTTGTAAGCTGCACTGCAAATATTCAAATCGATATGCTCAAAATGCGTAATGGATGAGTTTAAATGTTTGGAATTGAAGTGAATAGAACTAAATATAAATTCATAAAAGGCAATGGCAGAACTGAAACTGAAATTTATGTCTGAGTGCGTCATAAATAAATCTTGAACCCATTCGAGAATTTAAATAGAATATGTATAAATATATATTTCAAAGCCAAATTTACGTCCTGTGCAAATGGGGTTGCCCAAAGTCAATTGTGCTTGAAAAAAACCTGTTTTAAATAAAGCAAATAAATAGTCATCTGCCAACGGCTGAACCACAGCAAAATCCATTACCAATTTAAGTCCGACCAATGCCAAAGTCAACCGAATCAATTTCTGTATTTTGCGTTTGCGCCTCGAGCTGACAATTTATTTTTGAAAAATATTTCTTCAAATGCTTTTGACATTTTCTGCACCCTTTTTTGACGCAGTTGTTTTTGTTGTTGTTTTTGTTATTGTTTTTGTTATTGTTTTTGCAGCTTGTGCAATTGAACACCAACACAAATTGACAAATTTAACTTAGCCAAACTGAGCTTCTGGCCAAGTTGGCGTTTATTTAACTTTGGGGTGCGGAAAATGTTTGTGTGTTGGAGCACAAGAGATGAGAAGGTGTTGAGTTGGATAGAGATAGGGACAGATCACTAATTATACAATTGCTTTGCAGATGAATACGCCTTCCCCGCCTTCCCCTTTGTGTATTAATTAATGCAACAGCCTTGGAAATTTTGCATACTAAAGAGCCAAAACACAAGGTGCGTTCATTAAGTAGGTAGCAGCCTCCGTCTTGGCCATCTTAGCATATTTTGGCCCAAGTGTTGGAGCTCATAATAATATTCCGGAGTTTTGGTAGCTTCGGGATTTGTCATTCAAATAACCAAAGGGTTTTGCTGTCAACTTAAAATGCAGCTCACTAATTGCCCAAAACCTTTGACACGCAAAAACTTTCAACTTAAATTTTACACAAATATTTAACTTTTGTTGCAAAAATAAATAATCATAAATATAAACAATATTGCAGGCTAAATGTAAATACAAATATAAATTAAACAAATATGTTTTACACACAACTAATAATAAAAAGATGAATTATTCGCTTTATGCAATTAAATATTTTTTCATTTAATTAATTCATAAATTAACAAATGCGCCATTTAAGATTAACGACAACATTAAAATTTATTTATGGCAATTTACTGTGTGCGATTAAAATGTAATTCATGAAATAAAAAAAAATGTATTAAGGGAATAATAAAATATTTTATGTACTAACATTTATCATATTTAATTTATTGAGATTTTAAGATAGAGAAGAAATTGGCAGATAGACAGATGGATATTTTTATTTATAGAATCTGATCAAGAATATATATAAATAATCCTCTTTAATAATATATAAAAAATAGTGAAAATTGCTGCCTTTCCCTTAAAGCCTTAATAAACATATTAAATATGAGATATGTGGCCACATGTAACTTGTCTACTGTTGGCCATTTCAGAATACATAATAATAATTACATAAAAGCTGTGTGTGCCACACACACACACAACATGTCAGCCAGTTGATGCTGCTGCTGCTGCCCTTCTTGTTGTTAATATTTAGTAAACAGCTTGAATGGTTTTGGCTTTATTCACAGAGTTGGCTATTACGTCTACAGCATAACAAACAAGATGAGGCAACTGCAATAGCGAGCAACTAGCAACAACACAGGCTGGCAACTGTCCACACTTGTTGCCCCATTGCGGCAACTCGACTGGGGCAACGACATCAGACTAGAGAGAGAGAGAGAGAGGGGGGGCAACAAAATGTTGCCAGCCGCTTAAATGTGCGATTATGTTGTTCACGTGAGCTATTCTTTCTAGCACCCCCCCCCCCCCCCTCACGACCTCCTTGCCCAAACAATGTTTTTCTGTTTGTTTTCATTTACTTGGCCCTTGTTTTTTTTTTTTTTGGCCAGCTCCACCCAACGCTTTTCCCATATTAAATCATAAAAAACAGACTTTTAGGCTCAATTGTTGCTTTTTTCTCTTGGCAAATGGCAAACCAACAAATACGTGCAAATTTTAAGTTTGCTTTTGTTGTTGGCCAAAACAAATTTTTTTCTTAAATTTTTTAGGTAAGCTGCAGGTTATGTTTTTTTTTATGCCCCCACTGCAAATAGCGCTGATGTTGCAAGCCATGTGTATAATGTTTTTTACGGCTCTTTTTTACGACTGCCAGCTGTGTGATAAGTTGTTATTGTTATTATTGCTTTTGTAGCAATAGAAACAGCAACAGCAACAACAACAAGAAGAAGCAGCTTTCGAGTCTGTGTAGCTTCTGCAAATCATTTTCACTTATTTATACGGCAATTTCTGACAAGTTATGGATATGAAAACACTCTCAAAATTATTACCTGGGAGAGTCGCTAAAATTTACAATCGTTAATTCGATTACTTTTCATATAGCTGACTTTAAGTATGCCCCAAAATGCGGCGCAAAGAATCATAAAAAAAACTCGAAAATTGGACAAATCATAATGAAAAACTTATGGCTTTTGTGAAATCGATTCAGCTTTAACGAACTTATGTCAGACAGAATCCTGTGGCCCACTTCGAAATGGGGGGAAAAAACAAAAATATCAATAGGTTTTCTCTGGTTTATTTATGGAATTTGTAATCTGCTTGAATAACAAAGCGAATCGTTTGACAGGACACAAAAACCCAGGGAATTGTTGGATTTTTTGTGTGAAAAAACTATATGTAAAATAAATACTAAGCAAAGCCTACGGTTTTTTGAGAGAGACACATAAAACAAATATGTTTGCAGCAGCCAAAAATCTCATCAATCAAAATCTTAGTGTGATAATTTTGTAGCACGCCCCGAGAAATCACAAATATTACATTCTTTCAACTAAACAGCGGCGCTTGTTGTCGCTTGCCACTAACCCAAATTTCAGTTCACATTTGGCCAACGATGACGATGACGATGATGATGACGACGAGCAGAGGGGGAGATGGAGGAAACGTGGCACGTTTTCATGCTTTGCTTTTGGCCAACTTTGTTGTGTCTATTGGATGTGTTTCTGCCCCGAAACGATGACGTTGATCATGATGAGCCTTAGCCGCGACAGATAATGACGTAACGGACAGACTGTCTGCCTTGAGCCACTCGGGCTGTGCGGCTGTGTGGGCGTGGCAATGGGTGTTAAGCTCTGTCTGCGGCATTATCCTTGCGAGACGCGTCGCGTAATTTTCGAAAGGCCCTGGGGCGGGCCAGCTGACAAATCGAAACTTCCGCATGTTGCCTGGCACTGGGCCTTCATTTCAACTGAAGCGTTTTAAACACGTTCATTTAACACAGACACCCAACACCCCCCTGGGGCCCCTTAAGCTATCTGGCCGAGTCGAAACCTAATGTTGCGCGATTTCGAAACACAAATTGCTGTCATTAAAATCATTTGAATGCGCATAAAAAGCCACGTTAAAAATACGAAAGAAAAAAACATAACGAAATAAAATGATCCATTCAATTACATTTAGTCTGAGCCGATTTCAAGCAGCATTATTTACGCTGCTAACTTTATTTTACTTCCATTCAGCAAAAGATTACTGTTTGACCATATTATAAAAAAAGGCATTCAACGGTTTTACTCATCAGAATTATTATTGGAATATGCAGTTAAATTCTTTTGCTTTATTTTCTGAAATGAAAGTGAAAACAAATTAATTTCATTTAATCCAATTTTCATACCTACATCAAGTTTATCCTCCACTTACAACTAATTAAAACTGATTGTCGCCTTCTCTATTTGAAGACATTTTTAGCAATTATATGAAATTGTATTTGGTGCAGTTTTCGCACGTCTGCACAGAATTGCGAACAGTTATCCGAATGCTGAGTATTAAATTGGAAAATGCCATCCGCAAACTTGACATCGAGTTTGTGTGTTGACAAGAAAACTGATTTGTCATTGGCGTAATGAGCTTGCGGCTTTGCTCAACTCTCACCTCTCTCCGCTCTCTGTATAACTGTGTGAGAAAGCAAAAGTAATGCATTAAATGCAATAAGCAATTCCATTAAGTAAAAGTGTGAGAGAAAACACACACACACACACAAGCAGCACAAGCACAAACACATGTCGTTGAAAAGCGGGGAAAGAGGTGACTCAAAGATGATAAGAGATACAAAAAAGCAGAAGCAGTAGCAGAGGAATAAGCACTGGCAAAATCAGTAGCAGAGGCAGAAGCAGAGGCAGAAGCAAAGGCAGCAGCAGAGCAATAAGCACAGGCAGAAGCAGAGGCAGAAGCAGCAGCAGAAGCAGAAGCAGAGGGAGAAGCAGAAGCAGAAGCTGTGCAATGCAGTTTTCTCATTATGAAAGCAGAGCTGACGGTGAGTTGGCAACTAAAATATCCACGAGCAATGCGCAAGCTGTAATCTGATATGTTACTAGGGAGGTGGCGGGGGGCTGTCCCACCATAACCGAAAGAAATTATATCAAAATGCTATTTAAGTGCCAGCTTTTCAAGTATCTGACAAGTGTGTGTGTGTGTGTAAAGGTTTTTTTCGTATGCTACTTTAAAATGACAATAAAATAGATACATTGCAATACATCAGAGCGATTTAGAAAATATCATCGAGAACAGCAATTTAAAAATCGATTATTTATGTGGAATGTGAGAAGTTTGGACAGATAAGAACTGTTAGGATTTAATCTGAAAGAATATTAAATTTGTAGCATATGATGAGTTGAGACAGTTGAGAGGGGGATATGAGAATAGGTAATTGAATTTCTAAGCTGTTTAAAAGTTTTTGAATTTTGGATAGTAAACAATGTTTAAATATTTATTTGTTTGTTTTTGTTATCTAACTATAAACTTTTTGTTCATTTATTTATAATATAATAGTTTTGTTCTTTAGTTTTCAACTTCAATTAAGTTTAATTAATTTATTTAAGCATAAAGCTATAATTAGCTCTTCAGGCTGCAAGACTAAATTGAGCATAACAGTGAAAAAAATATTTTAGATTCAGTTAAATAAAATAACATTAAATTTAAAATGTAATTAAAAACTTTATTTCTCAATAATAAATATCAAACAAATCTGGCAGCTAAAGCAAATCAATTATATTTGACGTAAATTTAAATAGCTGACTTTTTAATGATTAGAAATTAAATATGTTTCTAACAAATATTTATTTAGATAACTAATTTATTAAAGATGCGTTAAATGTAAATTGTGTTATTGAAATGGCTGTGATTGTTGGCTCAGG
The DNA here is from genome assembly GCA_037043605.1 of Drosophila multiciliata. Classification (NCBI taxonomy): domain Eukaryota; kingdom Metazoa; phylum Arthropoda; class Insecta; order Diptera; family Drosophilidae; genus Drosophila; species Drosophila multiciliata. The sequence goes on along the minus strand of JBAMBF010000103.1, from coordinate 260,339 downwards.
TGTCTGCTCAACTGACTGAATGGTTGACTGACTTCTTGGCCATCATCATCCTGTTGACGGTAAACAAATTGAAGTGTGTTCATGTCAGATGTATACAATATATATATATACATATACCACACACACACACGCACAAGCTCAACAGTTCACAGTGTATTAAGTGCTGAGCATGGTTTGCGGGTTACTAACTAACTGAAGTTGCTTAGTGCTGTGGCTGCTGCTAACACGGCTCTAATAAATTCAGCTCATGATTCACAGTAAGAGGAAGCCGTGCACACATAAGTGCAACATTGCTGCAATCTCAAGTGCCTGCTGCTTTGCCACACAATGTGTGGAGTGGAGTCAAAATTACTGCATTTATTCAACTCGGGCAATTCGTGCGGCGGACACATTAAAATAAATAGAAAACCAGCTCAGTCTTTGGCCAAGTCTAATCCTGAGCACTCCTCATTCTAAACCACTTGGGTTTTTGGGCTACTTGATTTAATTAGTCGAGATAAAAATGTGCTTTATGTATGCAATTGACATTTTACAGATTAAAGCATTCATTTTAGTGAGTTGCATTTCAAAACTAGTTTTCAAATGGGTCAACTTGGTTTTCATCATATCCATCTCCTCAACTGTCAGCGCCAACTGGAGACTGCCACTGTCATGTTGCACTATCTCAAATCACATAATGATGTGCCACAAGAAATAAACATTGATTGTCTGCTTGCCACAAGATAAGCTGCATAAATTGTATTTTAATGTTTTTTGATAATTTCTAATTTTACTTATTTATTTCAAATATAAAGCAATATTTTGCTAAATGAATAATATTTGACATTCGTCCAATTACTTTAGTAAAAGCTTACACTTCAGTGAATTATATAAATATATCAATTAAATTAATTGTTAACATTTAATGCTTAAATTTTATTAATATAAGATTAAGTCAATTGCCATAAGTCAAATGTAATAACAATTTTTATATGTTCGCTATTTAATTCTATTGAGAATATAAATTACAAATACTTCAAGCCAATCAAATATTCATTTTAACAAACTATAGATTAAACTTGGAATCTGTGAATAATGTGCATAAAATATTTGTTCTTGCAATAAACACAAATTAAGTGTTTAATTATGAATAGAAATATGACCATTAAAAGGTGACAAAACTAACTCATTCGAAGCGGACTTCAAATTTGTTAAGTGCCACTTTTAGCAAATGCTTAATTTTGTTAGATTTTAATTTAATTTAAAGGCCATTTGCAGCGCTGGCTAAAAATAGCAAACAAAAGATGGACGCGCTTCGGACGTGTTTAGTTGGATGCACATATAAATTGGACATGGCCAGGTTGGCTGGCTGGTTAGCTGGTTGGCTGATTGGCTGGTTGCACGGTTGGTTGTCTGCCGTCGACATTTGTGTGTTACGGTAAACTGCTGCCACAAGCGACATGTTCTCTGACATTGCACATACGCCGCATGGTACCCATTCGGGTTTTGCGTTGGCGGCAACGTGTTGCATGCAAATGAATATCTTGTTTGTCAGCTGCTTCTGTTCTCAATTTTGTTATTTTCGTTGTTGTCCTTGTTATTTGGTTTGTACCCAGCGTGATTAATAGCAAATGTTTTTTGAATTTCGGTCAGTACACAATTCGAAATGACCCCCGAAAAGGCAAAGTTCACAGGTGGCCAAGTGAAAATGAATTTAAATAAAGTTGCAATGTAGATTTTTAATGTCAAATCTTTTAATTCTTACAACGAAACTTGTTGAGTGACTGTCAAATTGCATTTTAATATTAAATCTGACAATAATTTGCGGTTGCATCAACTAAGCGCTGGCAAATTACTTGTTTTTTTTTTAGTATTTTTTAATTAACTTTTTTGTGGTTTTTTTTAATGTTTTTTTGGTTTTTTTTTTTTGGTTTTGACTGCTGCGAATGCAAGCAAAACATTTGCATATTAACACACACGAATTGAGTGTGCAGCACACCAAACGCACTTTAAATTTAATTAAAAATGTAAATGAGCAAAGCTGAGCATTTACAACAAACAACACATGCTGCGCAACAACAACAACAACAACAACATAAAGCCAAAAATGTTTAAATAAATACAAAAAAATAAGAGAAAAAATAACCTAAAAGAGCATAAATAAAAAACAAGCAGCATGCAGCACTTTATGGCTTTCCGCAAAAAATCTGCCGACCTTCGGCACCATTCTTCCTTACCCCGCGCCAGCCCACAAGCCAAATACTCACATTCAGTCACATTTCACTATATGCACCAGAGACCCCATACAGCCATCAGAATGCGCTTCAGTGCGTGCTCAGCGTCAATTTCACGGGGGTCCAGTCATAAAAAATAAATAGTAAGAAAATACACTTGAAAAAAAATATGAGTCGGTTAGTTGTTACCGCTGACAGCCACAGTGGTATTCACACTAAGGTTTGCTAAGGAATGTGTCCAAATTTAAGATAAGCAAGAAAATGATAATAATAATAATAAAAATAACTAATAATAATTTAATATAATCAAAAATATATATAACAAAAATAAAAACAAATAATAATTTATTATAAATATTTAAAGGATAATAAAACAAGCTGGAAAAACCTACAGACAACAGATTTATTATTATTATTGTGTACTTTTGGCTATCGAAAATCGATTTTTATTTAAATTTCGATAAGACGTAAATAGATCTGCTTTTATTGTTTAACTAGAACTTATTTTTTATATAAATTATATATGCCTAATGTGTGTATATAAATTTAAAGTTACTATTTCTAATAGTTTCTAAAATCAGTATAAACTGCCTAAAATTGTGGTCCAAAAAGGAAGGAAAATATTTACTTCAAATACTTCTGTAAAACCTTAAAAGTTATCAGAATTAATATAAATATTTCCGTTGTCTAATATTTTGTTCCACTGTGGACCGCTGGACAGCTTTTGTGGCCGGCATTAATCAAGCCATTAAAATGGACATTTCTTGCAATGAGCACGGTGCGGGTGGAGTTGGGAGCAGGGAGTAATTACAATTAAACCTTTCTGCGTGGAGGACGCGTGTCAGGGCACTAAATTATAATTAAGCGACAGTCAAAAGTTGACTTTTATTAAATTTTATTTATAATGCTTTAAATACCATTAAGCAGCAGAATGAAACCAGCGTCTGTCGCCGGCTGCCAAGGCTAATTGTGTCAAGAGAAGTGCTCGACAACAACAACAACAACAACAACAACATCATCAGCAGCAGCGTCATCAGTGGCAACATAATCATTATCATTATGCAGCCTAGAAACCGGAAATTCTGATAATATCCCTTAGTGTGCTGCTTGGTGTTTTTTGCTCGTTCCGAGCACAACTTTTGGCTTCCATCAATTTTGTTTTATTTTCGTTTTTACAATTTCTCGTCTTTGATTTGTTGGCAATTTATTTTGTCATCGTCGTTTTGATTAGATTTCGTCAAAATCAAATGTCAGCAATAAGCAGGACGTTGTGGAGTGACTGACGTTTATCATGACATGGACATGGTTCTACATCATATCCACCCTTCTCACATCCCATCCCATCCCCCCTCAACTTCTTCTCCTTGTTGACCGCGTGCACGATTTGTCAGCGTTGCGCAGACACCATTAAATCGTGTCAGACCCAAAAAAGATTAAATTGACTTTTTATGTAGACTATGTGAAAAGTAGATATATATTATAAATTACATATATATTTATTTTGTTTTTTTTTGAGCTGTATGCCGTTATCGTTACGGGGTTAAGAATTTCACATTTCTCTTTTCGTCACATCATAAATAATCAATCATTTTACTCCGGGGAGTAAAAGAACTTTCGCACACGAAAACTGCAGTGAAATAAGTACAATTCAATGAAAATCTGAGTTTTTGTTTTATAGCAGCTCCATGACAATATTGTTACCCTAATAGTGTATTTATTTACACACAACATGCCAAATTCGCCGATTTCCTTACTGTTTTTTATGGCAAGTGTGCATAAAACATTTACACAGGCAAAATGTGTCAACGTGTCGAGCCCAATGATATTTTTATTTTAGTTGTTTTTTTTTTTGTTTCATTTGTTTACATAATAAAATATTTAAAAGTGACATTTTTTATTTCGTTATTGCTGCCCAAAAAAAAAGGTTTATCGCTGACTGAATAAATAATAACATTTTAACGTTGCAGTTACGGAGTTTAACAGACTGTTAACAGGGCGCTGTTAAGTAAAAAAATGAAGAAATGTAAATAAATAAAATGCGGAATAACATACATAAATCAAAAGTAAACAACTCTTTTTTTGAAATATAAAAAATATAAAAAATATTAAATTATTATTATATATTATTGACTAGCATTGGCAAGTCAAATATAAAGAATATATATCGATTACAAATAAAATAAAATGGGACATTGGCCACTTTAAACAGAGAAATAAAAGTTAATAAAAGAAGCAACATAAATATTGATGCAATCTGAACTAAGAAAATAGACAAAATAAGGAAACTGAATTGACATGTCAAGAAATGGATGAGGGACACATAACAAATATAAAACTAAATGGGTTGAAAAAAGGTCAGAAAGCACTAGAAATGCTAGATAATCATTTAACAATTTCTATGCCGATTCAATTATTTATATATTTAAGGACATCCAATAAAATAGCAAAGGCTTAAAGCAACTGCCACTTTTTAGGAGCCACAAGCTCGAAGTGCTCAATTTACTGCCGAGTTTTTTTTTTTTTTTTGTGTTAAAATCCTTATAAATAAAACGACACTGAGAAATGTAAAATAGCCTGCGGGCTGCATTGGAATTTCAACCAACTTCAACTGATTTTCTGACTTCAGGAAACACGCACATACACTGAGAGAAAGCTAAAACGTTTCGGAAATGGCAAAGCAGCTGTTGCCGGATGCATTTTGTGTGACGTTCTTACACAAATACACATCAGCACACACACATCAGCACACACACACACACACACACACACACACATACGCACTTTGGGGCACAGCTGGCAACTGAATCGGGTTCAACTCATCAGCAATTTGGCTGCCATAGCTGGGACGAGGAGGCGGCTGGTATGATATTGGGGGCGTGACAGAGCAGCATAGTTCAGTGCACTTCATATTGCCTCTGGCTGAGCGTATTTTGGACACAAGTGTGGCAAATAGCAAGCAGCAAGCAGCAAGTAGCAAAAACACCAAGTGGAAACTCAAACGATGTCGAATGATTTCTTCCGATTTTCATTGGAAATTGGTGTTGCACTTTAATTTGATTTCAATTTTCTATATGCTCCCCCTCTTCCCCCCCTTCCGCACCCTATCACTGCTCGTTGTGTGCTATTTGCTTTTCACTTCATCTTGTTTGACTTGATTGCTTTGTGGCTTAAAATTCATTGTTTGACTTTCGATTTTGCCCCACAAGAGTCCAACTAATTCAATAGTAAATCGTCTCGATTTGTTTTTCTTTTCTGTTTTCTATTTCTTTCTGTGTTGCACTTAGCTAATGTTGAATGCATTGAAATGTATTGCAACTGATTACACATATTCAATCAAAATTCTCTAAAAAATTATGATTATATCTCTCAAGGATTTCATTTAGTTTTAACTCTTTAATAGATACTTTTTATATTTATCGAGTATTTTATTTAATTTCGACTATTTTTATAAAATTTTTCATAATTTAATTTAATTTTTAATAGATTTTAACAGATAATTTATATATTTCTCAAGGACTTCATTTAATTTTGAACCTTTAACAGATTCTTTTTATTATTTATTTATTTTATTTTATTTAATTTTGACTATTTTTATATACATTTCCATAATTTCATTTAATTTTTAATAGATTTTAACAGATAATTTATATATTTCTCAAGGACTTCATTTAATTTTGAACATTTAACAGATTCTTTTTATTATTTATTTATTTTATTTTATTTAATTTTGACTATTTTTATATACATTTCCATAATTTCATTTAATTTTTATCCTTTAACAGATAATTTATATATTTCCCAAGTATTTCATTTAATTGTGACTATTTTTATAAAAATTTCAATAATTTCATTTAATTTTGACTCTTTAACAGATACGTTATATATATTTATCTAGTATTTTATTTAATTTCGACTATTTAAAAGCTACTTAACATTTTTTGTATCCATTTTCGGGGAATTCTCTAACAAAAAAAAAAATAAGTAAATCATTCTAAAATTTAATTTAATTTTGAGTCTTTAATTTGATACTTTAACCATTTTTATTCAATGCACATTTGAATCCCTTAGAACTGACTATTATTTTATATACAGCAATATATATATATGTATATATATATTTATATATATATTTATTTATATATACACTGCACTTGGAGTAATATCTGCATTTGAGCAGCTTTTTGCTGAAAGAAATATATATTTCAAGATGCTTGTAACAAGAAATAAAACTGTCAAAATGAAAAACATAAATAAATAAATGTCAGCATACATTTCGTAGCCAGTTTGCAATACACACACACACACACACACAAAAGAAAAGATGCAGGAAGGAAATTATGGAAAAAGTCTTTCACATAAGAAGCAAAAAAAAATGTGTCTGCGCTTCTCTTGTTGGATGAGTGTGCAAATTTCTTTCGGCTTTTGTCTGGCTCACTTCGCATTTTATGGTGTGCATATTTTATAACATGCTAATGTGTTGCCCAAAACCCCAAAAATGACACAACTACTGCAACAAGCTTTCTGCTACATCTCTTACTATCTCTCTCTATCTCTCTATATATCTCTCTCTTTCCATTTCTCTCATCTTGAGCGCACTTGACTTGCGAAAACATTCAAATTATGCAACAAGTCTGACAGTTTATAATACCAAAATGCCACATGCATTTTTTACGGGTATAATGATTTTTTGCAAAAGGTTGGCAAAGTTAGAAGAAAGAATCTGCGATACACAAAAAATAATTATATTTATATATAAATAGGTATTCTGCTGGTGGCTGTGCATCTAATGGGAACAGGGCATCCCATAGTCGATCATTGCCGATTAAATAATTCTTACTTGTTGTACTTTTTTTTTGGTTCTTCTGATGTGGTTGGAGATGTGGACGTGAGTTTAAATTAGTTGTTTATTCTAAAGAAAAAAATCTAAAATATAGCTTATAGAAAATATAAAAATTGGAAAGCATTTCAAAAAGTTCATGTTAAAAATATAATTGAATTTATATTATTATGTTAAGTATATTAAACTAACGCATTAATTGAAAATTTAAACATTTATGAATTTTATTTATAAATTTAGTCATTGATAGTTGCAAGATCAGATAACGATACAGATTCTCCATCGATGTATTCTCATTTTCGATCCACACACACACACACACACAAGTCAAGTTGCCATCTCTAAGCCTGTAGGCTGCATAATTTTTGTTGTTGCAACTTGTGTGGCATGTTTTAAGTTTCTGACTTGTCACTGACAAAGAAAACTCAGCGCGTTGCCTTTGGCCAGAGGGAAGTTTGCGACAATGTCGCCCATTGCACAATTCACGTTGCACATAAAATAAAAAGCGAAAAAAAATATGGTATAATAAGAAGAAATATAAACAAACAATTGGCGAAACGAAACCGTAAACTTCAGCAACTGTCAAAATTTGTTATATTTGCATATTTTATTAGGTCCGATGACAGATTTGGTAAAGTTTTTTTGCCCGAAGAGCGGCGAAACACTTGCGGACAAAACGAATGCAGAGCAAAAAAGATTTTATTAACTAATTTGTCATTTCTTGCTGGGTAAATGGAAATTTCTTGGAGCTTCTGCATGCCGTACGTAGCAAAGTGCAATTTCCGCCGGAAATGTGACACCACCAACGACGGATTCTGTAATCTAATTTTAATGATTTTGCATTGCGTTGCAAGCGTTGCAAGCGTTGCCCCGCCAGCGTCAAGGCGTCGAGGCTAGATAATGTGCCCCAGATTCGATTTGCTTAGCTCAACATCAGTGCCAAGCCAGTTCAGCTGCTAAGCCAATTTGACGTTGATTTTCCGCCCAGCAGCAGCAACTTCTTTATCTTCTTCTTCTTAGTCTTGGCCCGGTTTGTGTTTGTCCTTAAGCATATTGCAAGCGCCCGAAAATATTCAATTAACAAATTTTTTTCGTCTGCATGTGACAAAATGCCATTTGGAAACTTTCCTCTTTTTCCCATTCTTTTCTGTTATTCTCCTCGGCTTTTCTTATTTATTTTACATAGACGCTAATGACGTCAGTGGCCTGTTTTTCCGCTCCAACCCCGCAGCGCCAGCGTCTTTGCCAGGCAAATTAGTTGGCAAAGTTTTACGGTGGATAAGGGGGGATGGGGCATACATTGGTGTTACATGGGCGTGTCTCAGCTTGGCGCTGGATTGAGGCGTCAAGTTGACATCTGGGCTCAAAGTTAAAAATTAAGGCAACAGTCAACTTGGCAGCAGGATATGAGCAACCCAACCTGCTGTCAAAAGGCAGCGGAAACCTGATTAATGAATGCAGCCTGTGAAAAATTGCGCAATTTAAGCGTCGCATGTGAGTTTTTCTCTGTTTCCCTGTGTGTGTTTTGCTAATTAAAATAATTAAATATATTATAGAAAATACTTGCAAAAAGTTCAAAATGTGGGCGTCTTAGCCTATTCAGAAAAACTCTTAAATTTAATGTGCAGTAGCAAAAACTTTACACATTAGCAAATTAAATAAAAGTAAATTTAAACGTTTTTTTCAATATTTAAACATCGATTAAAAGCTGCTAAAATTTGCTTACAAATTATTGATAGATTTTCTAGCTGCACTGATCAAAATAAAATCGAAAAACATTTTATTTTGTTATTTTTCCGCGTTATTTAAAATAAATCTGCCCGAATTGGCATTTATTGGCTGCCAAAAATATTTGCGTTGCATGCAAATTGCTCGTTAATTTTTAACTAATGCCAAAAATTATTTAGTGCACACGTGCCATAAATATTAAATAAAAACAAAACTGGTCCGCTTCCTAATTATCAATAATTTGCTGTGAAATTTTTGGCCATTATTTAAAAATGTGTCAAATTTCACACAATAACAAAGCCGCACTTCAAAAATTAATTGAAAAGAATTCTTTTGAAATACCCTAGTATACATATTAAATAAATAAAATATAAAAATAATTAGTATATTTGAAAGAAATTCAAAAAAGCAATTAAATTTATTATATTAATTAAATGTTGATTAAATTTACACAGAAATTAAAATGTATATTTTAATGACAGTTATAATCTAAAGAGCTTGGCCATAATTCTAACTCTTAATAAATATTAATATTTATAATATTAATTAAATACTTATGAAGTCAACACAGTTGCAACATGAATTTGATTAAAACATTTGCTGTTGCATTTGCCACTAATCACTTTTAGTGCATTTGTTGCCATATTTTTTGGACTGTTGTTGCTCATTTTGTGGCTATTTGCCCCATCGGGGCGTGGCAGGTTGGGCGATAACATCAATTTCATCTGCTAGAAATTAATCGGCATTTTCTCATTTTTGTCTAATTAGAAATTATTTGTAGCAAACAAATTTTTGTTGTTGCGTTCATCAACATTGCAAAACAGTTGTGGTTGCTGTGCGGGCATCAGCAACACAACACAGCAGCAATGGCAGTCAGCAATAAATGAGCAGACAACAGCAACAATTTTATGATAAGCCAAATAAACCAAAATGTTGCTAATTTTGTTGCTATTGCCATTTTAATTATTGGCTATCTGATTTGAATTTCATTCATTAAAAGCAGCAATTGAACAAAATATTTCATTTCACATGTTTTCAGTTTCGAATAGTCTAAATAAATTTATAATGCTTAGATTAAAGCCATAATGAGTGTTGAGCTATTGAGCTTTTTCAATAGCTTTATAAAATAAATAAATAAAAATGCACCGAAATTTGCATTAATATAATTTACTTTATTTGCCTTCGTGGCCAAACTTAAAAGTTATAATTGTTAATAGTAAGCTCCAAATTGAGCACTTAAACAACGTGTATTTCGGCAAGCGATGTTGAATACCGCGCCGCGACTTGAGTTCACGATCGATATAATAGAACTGATTAGCTGCCGAATTGCAGCTGCTGCTGCTGTTGCTCCCAGACGGGGAGAGTCTTATCGCTCTTATGCAAAACAACAGTTATGTTAACTTGCTCTTATACTGCGCAGAGCATAGCTTATCGAAAGGTTAAACATTGTTTGGCGCGGATACATGCGTAACCAAACAATGAGTTTTGATAAGTAGACGATTTATGATCAAATTATTGTTAAAATGACACAACAGTTAATAACGCAATATTAACTCAAATTGTTTTTAAGCCATTCCAGTTAAATATTTAATTATTATTTACATCATTAAATGTTTACCGATGAAGTTAATTCTTGATTTCACATTAATTAAATAGAGGATTTTATTCAATCACATTAAAAAGTGATATAATCAAAGTTTCGCATATTTTTAAATAAATATCTTATTGAATTCAGTAAAAAATAATATTTATTATTTGCCAACTCTCGTTAAAAATGATTTCATGTTAAAGGTTGCCTTTAATTGAAATGAAAGATTAATTTAATGATTTTAAAAATTAATATATAAACATGTTGCCACTTTTTGATATATCTATATTATTTTAAAGTTCTTTAAAAAACTAGTTAATTAACTAAAGTAATCTTGGTACAAAGACAAGTTTCATAGAAACTTCATCTTTAGTAAGTGCAAAAGTGGCAATTTTCAGGGACTTAGTTGAGTTGGTTACACTTGGCATTTGATATAAAATTGCTGAAATTGCTATTTGCTGCATTGTGGAGCTGCTATTCACTCAATCAAATTTGAAAAGTGCTCAAGTCAATTGAATTGCTCAGCCAATACACGAGCAGAGTGTATCTTTTATCCTCTCTCTATCTCAGTGTGTGTGTGTGTGTGTGTGTGTCGGGCTTATTGTATCTGTGCAACATTTTATCTGTTTACAAAGTCTATCTGTGCTACACAATCACTGCCTCACCTGGCATTGGCAAAGCTTTTTTGCCATTTCCTTCTTGGCCTTTGCCACCATTTTCCACTTGATAGCGCATCGAAAGATGCAACAAAAAGATTTTTTCTAATAAAGAAGTCGAATTCGTAGAACGCGCAATATTTCTAATGGCACCTGGGAAGAAGAGATTGGAAGGAGATTGAGCAAAGGAATGTGGACTCAGGAGGGGGGGTCAGTTCAATTGGAAAATGTTCAGAGGATATGAGGTGTCAACTGATGAAGATGTGCCCGAACCAGAACACATCCTGAACAGAACTGGACAGCTAACTTGGCGATGTCAGTTTCTTTTGGCATCCAATGCAGGAATCGAGGAGTCTGTCAGAAACCCATACAAAAGGCAACCTGCAATCAAAGATTTGCTGCTTAATTTCTTATGCGACATCTGCAACTGAGAGAAAAAAAACGTTTTCTTTTTTAATGTCTAATTAAAATGATTACATTCTTCATTAATGGTAAAAGTGCACAAAAAGTCAAAAAAAAACTGACAAATTTGCTGGCAAAAGTTTTTGTTACAATTTGTAGATTTAAATATGCTTAATTAGATTTATAAAATAATATTGAAGGCATGCCATAAAATATTAAAAAATTAAAAAATAAATTCAAATTTGCAGTTCATTGGGTAATCAAATTAAACTAAAATTTAAGATAAAATTTATAAAGTTGTAAATTCTGTTTTCTATTTTTAAAAATTTATTTATCACAATTAAAATGCGCAAAGAGTTTAAATTAAACTTCAAATGTAATATAATAATTTTTTTTTAATGAACTTTAAACGCAATTTGGCCATATCAATATTTAAAGTTGCGGCAGACAGGAAATTCATATGCAATTACTTTGATGGCAATCGATGACCTTTATGCGATGCCATAGACCAGAATTTGACACATTAATCATACGCACGGTTAAACAGCTGAAAAAAGTCAATTTACAAATGATACACACACACACACACACACACAACACACACCCACGCACACTTCTTGTCTCAGTGTGCAATGGCGGCACTTCCGCAACGGAAACTGGGCAAAGCAGAAAGCTGTCCACCTCCCCCCCTCCCTGATAACACCCCTCCAAAAAACACGCGCCCCAAATCGAAAATATTAAGTGCCGCAGTTAGGCCAAGTACTTAGCGCAAACAAAATGCTCTGACATTTAAAAGGGAGGGGCAAGGTAGGGAAGGACCACCACCACGACCAGGACAAGCACAAGGACAAGGACCAGGAGCAGAATCCATGAAAGCGTCATTCCACAGAATGCGCAAACAATGAGACGGAGCCCATAAGAATGAACCCGCTAAATATTGCCAACCAAACACGGGACGAGTTTGATGGGACGGGAATCGGAGCAGGAAGGGGGCTGGTTTGGTAGGACGTGCCCAATAAAGACGCATTCAAAACAATGTCCTGTTGTTGTCGATTGTGGAGTCGATTTTGGGTGGCCCGAAGCGTGAAGCCTGGAAGCGATGCGATGCGATGCGTTCGTCGGAACTGTCACATTAAAATGGATGATTTATTTGTGCTCCTAATTTATTGCGACACAGTCGAAGAGGAGCGGTTCTGGAGTCGGAGCTGGAGCTGGTGCCGGAGCTGTGCAAGGCCATTGAGTACGCGCAATGCATGAGCGAGTGAGGCATGTAAGGGAAGGGGGGAGGAGTGACTCCAGGGTCAGGAGGGGATGCCAATGAACTCTCTGCTCTCTCTGCTCCACAAAAGGGGCTAATATAATGAATTTTATACGCTGCCATCGCACTTGGCACTTAATAATCGCATTAGGGGCGCTAAGCAGCCCGCTGACACATACAACTGGCAGAGGGGGAAAAGATGAGGGTGGGGGGGGGGGGTGAAGACATGGGTGTCAAGTGTATGGGGTTACTTTATCAGCTAGCGCTAATGTTTTATTGTTCGCTTATTGCTACAAATGATGGCAAAAGCAACCGATTCAACGAATGTTTGATTTGAAGTGTGTGTCGGTTAACTGTTGGCAGTCACTGTGCTTGTATACTTATGGCATTACTGTTGCTGCAGGTGCGTAATTAACGCTTTGGGTTCATGCCAAGTTGCACATAAAATACACACACAAAAAGATACCGAAAATTGTACAAATAGCGCTTTCAATTCATCTGCCCCTAAATGTTGCCGCTGGGGCACAAAGCTGTAGCTTTTATTATCACTGCTGGCATTCATTTGCGCTGCGCTTTGTTCGCCAATTTAAGCTTTCAAATGTTGATTGAATGTGATTTTAAATTGAAATTTTCTATATTCAATTCGGTTTGTTCTTGTCCAATTTAATTAAATATTATTGGTATTTTTTTGGTACATGTTTCAGCTACTTTTTTGTCAGAGTCCCAAATTAAAGTAATTTCTATTTTTTCTCTGATAATTTCTCCATCCCTTTTTAACCTTTTACTATGCCAATTACAAAGCAACTAAATTTATGGTCTAATTGGGTTTATTCAGATTAATTAAGTCAATCCTTGATTATTAATTGATTAAATAAACATTTAGTGTCATTTCCACTCAAAGCATTCTCTTCAAATTTAATTCAGTTTTTACTTGTCATATTTCAGTTTGTAAAATAAGTGCATAAAATCAAATTAAGCTACCTGAATTATATTTAGAAGTGGAGATTCTTGCCAGCAGCACTTTGAAAAAAAAATGTCACTTCAAAGCCAGAACTGATGGATATTTATTTTTGACAGCTCAGGCTAATTGTGTAACCACTTTTGAGATTGCGATCAATTTCAATGCAATTTCAATGAGTGTCATAAACAGGCAATTTTATGTGAGTCCCATAAATTGCCATTAAATTATTATATGGCGCTTGACGACGGCAAAATCTATTGTTTCATTTGAATTGCGTTAATAAATCAGTGAAAAATTATGTGCTGCAATGAGAGATTTGGCTTGAATTCCAACAGTAGCTGGAGCCGTACACAACAATGCCACGCCCAATACGCCCACCGGCTACGCTCGACCGACCGCCCAGCCACGACTCCATTCATTCGACAGTTGCACAGAACTGTGTAATGAACATTTATGAGGCAATTTCCTTGGCAACATACACGCACACACACACACACACGCACACGAGGGACACACAGAGACAGATGACACAACGTCGTCTCTGCTCATTCCCCCCCTCATCTTCTCCTCTTTCACGTCTTTTGCAGCTCGCAGAAATTGTGGAAAATGGCGCACAACTTTTTCTGCTCCACTTACGCTCAAACTAATTAAGTGCAGGAAAAAAGTCACCATTTCCTTTCCGCTAACAACCGCCGGTCTCTCTGATCCGGCCCAGCTCGAGCTGTTTCAAGTTGCCAGTTGCCATTGTCTTCTCTTGCAGCCAAAAAATTGCAACGCGGTCCTTTCGCTTCCGTTGCCACTGCCCCTCACTCTGCCTCTGCCCCTGCTTGTAAGACAAGTTGTATAATTTTTCGACACTACGCACAGAGGAGTGTTAGATCTTGAGGGGGGAGTATGGGTGAGCCAGAAGCTATGGCTACGTGCCTGCATTAACAGCTAGATCGCATTCTGTTTGCAACTGTCGCTGGCTCTCCAAATATTTAACAGTTGCTCCACTTGGCGCTGATAGCCCATTTGGGCGTCATAATAACGAAGATAAATGTTGCAAAACTTTCCACTACACACTCGACAAGGGACAGAGCGTTACAGATAGGGGAGGGGGGAGAGGAAGAGGCTTAAGCCAAACATATATTCGCTGGCTAGTTGCATTGTGTTGCGTGGGGCAAACCTTTTGGTAATATTTTGTTAGCCATGTTCACAAACTATGCGTGGCCAGAAAAGTTTGACAGATTTTTAAGTTAAGAAGTTTTTTCTTTTTTTTTTACTTCACTTGCAGCAATTATTAGTTTTCGGCGAAAATTTAATACTAGAAATAATTTAAATCAAAAATAATTGATAATACTCTTCGATTTAATATTTATTTATGTTTCTTTTTTTTATAGAAATATGCAGTCAGAATTTGAACTTATTGTTCTAGTAAAAGTTCGAAAAATAAATATATACAAATTAAAATAAAACTCAGGCACAATAAAAATCTGTGATTTATTATTCTATTCGAACTCATTCTGATTTTTATAATGAAAATACTTTTAGGCAGCGTATTTCGAAAACAAATATGCCTCAAAGTAGGCAGCGAAAAAAATTGCCCAACTAATTTGAAATCGCTGCAAAATTTTACATGGGAATCTCGCCGGGTGCTGGTTGCAATATGCTCATCAGATCTAAGGAAATCCATACATGCTTTTTGTTAAATTTAAGTAGCAGATGTAAGGAAACAGCTCAGAAAAAAATTGCACTTAATTATAGAACGCACTTTCTAAAAATAAAAATACTTTTGGAAATAGAAAACAGCCAATCAAAATTTAAAAATTTTTTCCTTGTTCTTATTTTGTTGTGCTATTTTTTTTACAGTGCAGTTGCGGCAAAAACCTTGACTAAATGCATCGTCTAAACTCAGCTTTTCAGCAATGTCATTCACAATTTTTGGGAAGCAGTTGGCAACTGTTGAGCTGGGTGTCCACTGCCATGTCATTGTCCGATGCGCCGGCTGCGAACAGGCAGAGACAGCGTCTGCTTTGCTTGATTTATGTGTGTGTGTGTGTGTGTGTGTATGTTGTGTTGGTGTGGCAGCAGCACTTGATCCTTGTCCTCCCTCCCCTCCACCCCCTTTTTAGTTTGCTGTTAGCTGTGCTCTTTAATTAAACGACTAAAATAGATGGCTGCATGGGGAGAGCGTAATTTTTCTAGATTGCATCACTTGAATTATTTGATTGCTAACAAGCAATAAATTATGATAAAACTTTCGATGATAAAGTCGAACTTTGCTTGCACTAAAAAGAATGTTACAAGTTGGAAAATTAAAGTTGAAAATTAATTAATTAAAGCAAATGTATTTTATCAATCAAAATGTGGAAAGCTTCTACTATTTGCCAGGCTTTTAAGCATCCTTAAATCAATGCTTTGTTAGAGTATACAAAAGATGATGATGCGTTTTTATGCCGGGTTATATAAATAAACGTTCTTTCAAATTGACAGTGCATTTTGTGCCATTCTTCTGTTTCTGTCAAGGATTAAGCTCGAGCCATACAGAGAGGACCATCAAGTAGCTCTATAAAAATAACTCACAGATGCTTTCAATAGGAGGAAACCAAGAAAAAAGAATCGTCTACGATACATAATAGGAAACACACACAAGCACATACACACACAAGCACACACTCACACATAAACACACACACATGTCTGAGGCAGTTGAGCAGGATGCAAGCTGGCGGCGACATCCTTGCCAGAGTTCAAGCAGTCGCAGCCTTTTTGGCTCCAACAGAAGAAAATATTTTATACGTGGCACATTTCAAATATCACAAATAACTCAGTGGAACGAATTGCAGGCCAAACAACAGCTGACTGACATTTTCCGCTTTTCCTTGCAGTGCTTTCACAATGACTACAATATGCACAAAAGACATACTTGAAAATGCTTCCCAAAAATGCTTCCCAAAAATGCTTCCAAAGATGTTTCCAAGCTTCGCTGATTTTGCTCCCAGCATCAATTAGAAACGTGACAAAAAATGTATGAAACGAAAATGGCCAAAACCAAGGAAAACCATTTAAATTGGACAGTGAAAGAAAACATATGCAGACAGAGAGAGAGAGCGAGAGAGCGAGAGAGAGGGAGAGAGAGATAGCAAATAAATAGATTAAAAATTTAATAAAAAAATCAAATCAGCTTTTATTGATTTCGCTTAAAATTTGTTGTTATCTTTTTGATGTATAAAAGATAGCTAAAAATTTAAAGCAAAATCAATTTGATTGCTGACTATCAAAAATAGCTGATTATATTAAATTTTATGATAAAATTTTGCTTACTAAATGCTTAAAAAAATATCTCTTCTATCGTCTCATAATTATTTATTCATCTTTAATAGTAATAATTAATAATAAAAAAAACTTAGTCAAACACGTGCAAAATTAATTGAAAATCTTAAAAAAAAAAAATGCCCAGTCTAATAAAGAAAACTTTACTTTCCACATATTTAATTCCACAAACTTATTAAAATAAATAATTGACTTTAAAAGTTTTTCAATAGAAAAAGTGAAGAATATAAAAAACGCTGTGTTTGCTCAATTGGGAAAATCATTGACTACTTCAAATCTAACAATGTCGGATATGCTGTACAAGCTGTTTCCTCGACTGAAGGTGGCGCCCCTGCAGGAGGCAGTGCGATCCCGCGATGCATTTGCCTATTTGGATCGGGGCATGCAGTGCTATGGATGGATGCCAGTGAAGGGCAAATACCAATGCTGGAGCTATGGGTGGGCGGTGTTTATACTTGTGTTTGTGATTGTGACAGTGGATTGCACGCTGCTGGTTAGCTGGATCAAGGATTTTCACTACTTTACCGCTGGCCAGTTTCTCGACTCGATGCAGGTGGGTCTCAACTGTTTTGGCTCCAGCATCAAGGCGATGTACACCTTTGCCGGTGTCAAGCGTTTCGAGCAGGCCAAAATGATACTGGATCGCTTGGATAAGCGTTGCACCAGTGATGAGCAGCGCAGTCAACTGCATCAAGGTGTGGCCAGGTGCAATAAGGGCTTTATGGCAATTGTTGTTGTGTACTGCGGCTATTCGATGTCCACATGGCTGGCTGGCGCTTACACTGGTCAACTGCCCTGGAAGCTGTATAATCCTCTTATCGATTGGGAGGCGAGTTACTTACACTTTTGGCTAGCCACTTTCATCGAATACCAGTGCATGTCCACTGCCGTCACCCAAACTCTACTCTGTGATGCCTATCCCATCGTATACTTCTACGTCTTACGCATCCACATCAGTCTGCTCAAGGAGCGACTGCGTCGTCTGCGCTCAGATCCCGCGATGAGCGAGCAGGACAACCATGCGGAGCTAATTGCGTGCATTGAGGATCACAATCTGATAAACGAGTTAGTTAACATATAATTCTGGTTAATCCATTCCACCTGTTTCACTCTCTTCACTCTTCCAGTTACTGCAACCAAATGCGGCCTGTCATCTCTGCCACAATTTGTATACAATTTCTGCTGTGTGGCATCGTCCTTGGACTAACCATGCTCAACATAATGTACTTTTCGACCATCTGGACTGGCCTGGGCACATTGTTTTTCCTGTCCGGTGTCATCATACAATCGTTCCCCTTCTGCTACATATGCAACATGATCGGCGATGATTGCGCCGATCTGGCCAATAATCTCTTTCACTCCAATTGGCAGGGTGCCACTCGTCCATATAAAAGCGCATTGCTCTTCTTCTTGCACAACATTCAGGAACCCATCGTTCTCACAGCTGGCAACATATTCATCATCTCCTTGGCCACAAATATCACCGTAAGTAGAAGCAACTACCAAGTATCGCAAATCATTTAATATGTCTTTTGCAGGTCGCAAAACTGGCATTTTCTGTGGTCACATTTGTCAAGCAATTAAATATTGCCGAAAAGTTTCAAAAGAAATAAATTACAAAAAAAAATATTATATTCAATGTTAAATGATATTTTATAAAAAATATTAAATAATGTTATATTTAAATCTATATATATATTTTGTAGTTGTAGTTCCGATTAAAAACTGTCGTGTTAATAACATATTTTTATACGTAAATTAATTTTTCAATCAAGCTAAATATTTTATTATTTGTCTTGGATATTTTATTAATGAACCTTAACAGCTACTTTAAATATAAATATTCTCAAAATAAATTAAATCGAATTGTTCTCTGCACAAGGCTCTGGCTTGGTAAGCCCGCCGGTTGTGTAACAATTTACTGCCGCGCACGTTGCAAGCTGCACCCCGGAACAAACATGCCACGATGCACTATCACTTAATAAAATCCAAAGTGCAAGCAAGCAAGTGATTATTTCACAGCTATTGTTCAACACCCTTTACACACACACACCCACACCCACACACACATACTGTAACTGCCCGCGTTCCGTATCAGTCAGTGGGATTTGGCCAGGATATGTTGAGGCGGAGGCGTAACTAAGGATTTGCGTAATAAACGAAGAATTGTGCCACACCAAATAAAAAAGAACAGAGATGCGCCACAAAATCCACAACGAATAACCAAATACACTTGTGTAACACTTAATTAAAATGTGTTGCATGCTGCACAACATGTGTTGCATACAACGCGGCAGTGTAAAACAACAAAAGCCGCGAAAAAATTTACAACGCGAGTTTTCATTGTTAAACTGTGAGAGTAAACCAAGAAAAAAAAAACGAGAAAATAAAGCCAGCTACTGGTTGGCAATGGACACAAAAACAGGACAATGTGCCGGACAAGCCACGGCACAACGACAGGGCGCGCAGTTGCCGCGTGGCAACTCTGGCGAGATCTGGCCATGGCCAAAAGGCGAAGACACCGCGTAGCTGGCAACTGGTAACTGGTCCGCATCTGCCAACTGTGCGGAAATTTACGAGCTGCTTTATGGCCACCAAAAGTGTACACTCAAACACACACGCACACACACATACACACACACACACACATCGACACATGTAGAGAAGCATTTTGCTTGCATTTTGGTTTTGCTTTCGTCCTTTCGGCGTAAAAAGTTTTTCGTTTGTTTTATTTCGCTCTGCACTTGATTACAAACGGTTGTAAAATTTTATTGGCCTTCTTTCTTGGGTTATTGATATTGATTAATTGTTAACACAAAAAAAAAATTGTATATTTCGGCAAATAAACGCATTTGCATACTTTTGAAGCGTATTCGAATTTTCATTCATGTCGATTCCAGACACACACACAAATTAAATCATGTAAATTTTTTACATATTTGAAATACTCGATTTATATTTGATGAGATAAATAATACAATTTTCAGCCTTTTGGAATTTTAAATAACTAAAAATTAATAAACTTTTTGGACTATCTTTAAAAATAGCCAAAAGGTATTTTCTTTATTAATATTATTAAGCTAATAACGCTAAATTGTTGTAGGCAACACACAAAATATTTTATTTTCATTTTGTAGCCAAACACAAAATACAATTTCATATTTGGATTGAATTGAGTGAATTGACACAATAAGTGCGGCTGACCACAACAAAATATTTTAATAATTTTTAATAATTATAAATACAAAATGAGATTTTATTAAATGTGAAAATATTTGACTTTTTCTTACATGTTTTACACGTGGCATTGCTCACTTAAGTATTACACAGAATGTGCAAAATAAATTCCGAATTTTAATTTCATTTGATTTTGCATTTGTTGTTGCAACAATGTATTTATGCATAAGCGGTCATTGTGGCATGCAGCATTTGCATCATTTGCTACAGCACTGTTTTGCCTAATTGAATAATGAAATTATGTAAATAATGTTTAGCTATTTGAACTGCTGATGGGCGAAATCGATATTTACGGTGACTGATGAATTGTTTCAACCACTTTTAGCAGACTTAATTGCTGCATTAATGGTAATATAGAAATATGCAGAAATATATAGAATAATTTCGAATTTCATATTGATTTCTTACAGATTTGAGTATATTATACAATAGAATAGAATAAAATATTACAATGAGAAATATAATTAGGTAAAGCTAATGAGTTGAGATATGAGTTACTTACTTTTAAGATTTAAAAAGCGTTTAAAAGACTTTTATTTTATTTATTATTTTTGTGTATGCTAAAGAGAGAACTTTAAGAAAGAACTTTAAAAAATATTTAAATAAATAATATATTATGAATAAATAAATATTTAAAATAAATTTAGTGCGCTTTCAAAACTTAATTTTAAATCAAGATTTTTATTCCATTATTCCCATGTGATCTAAAAACTTTATTTTCAGAGCTTGAACATATATAAAATATTAAATATTGAGAATACTCAGAAAAGTAATTTGTCATTTTGTCCAATGTTTAATTTGCTACAAATAATTTAAGTAAAATAAATATTTAAGAAACATTATCTTAAGTGCAAGCAGTAACAACAATATGACGCAAGTATTAAGTTTAAGGTTACATTTCATGCCACACAGAGTCAGAGATAGAGAGAGGGAGAGAGAGTGCAACATATGAAATTTATATGTACTATCAATCAAAATAGGAACACTAATTGCATTTTTGTGGTAGGACCAGGCGCCGACTGCGCTACACTGCACAACATGGTATTGTTTACATTGGTGGCTGCCACGCTTTAACGGAATACACAATTCGCAACTGGATTGGATTTTGAGGGACTCGCGATTCGAGAGAACTTTGCACAGGAAAAGAACAGTCAATTTCCAGGTAATTCAATTGAGGGCGGTCGCGGAGTCGAGTGTGTGGGTGTATGCGAGTGTGTGCGGGTGTGTGTGAGTGTGTGTGCACAGTTCGGCGAAAAAACAAAACTCATTCAATATGCTGCACAGGTAGCCATCTCATCGAGCAGGCAACCAACGGTTTCAAATATTTATTCAAATGTTGTGAGCCAGTTGAATACCAATAAATAAACAGCTCTTTGTCGAAAGATATTTCATGAAATATACTATTATTATTGCTGTTGCTGTTTCTGTTCTTTTGGATTATATGTGTAATACACAATATGTATGTAAATAGATAAATATGCTTCTGATCTTTAATACTTGCCTGCTCATGCATTCCGAGATTTTATACACCTCAACCTGTCCTTTTTTGGCCTAAGCCCCCCGCACACTTGCCTGCTTTACAGTTGGCCATTTGCCTGCTATTTTTGGCTAACTCACAAACGTATTGACGAAAGGCTTAAACAGGCTATTTAATATATTATTTCTAGCTTTGTGAAAATGCTGAGAAAATGTAAATTGTGTGATACGAAAAGAAATATATTTTGTACAGATTAAAATAAAATAAAAATTAAACATTTAATACAAAAATTAAAATTTACAGCCAGGAATATTAGCGACTAGTTACTCAACTGTGCTAATAAATTAAGTAATTTCTATTCTTGCTCTAGAAAAATTAAATCTTCAGTAAAGAAAGTGAAAAGAAAACTTTTAAGAAAATATTGCAATTTAAACAATTTATAAATGTTGAATACTTAATAAAGAAAATGTGAATTGGAATTTAAGAAAATATTGTTATTGAATCAGTTCATAAATAAAGTAAAAGATTTTTTAAAAAATATATATTTGAAATGAATTCAATATTTTAATTCATGTTTATTGTTTCTATTCTTATATTAATTGTTTGTAAATGAAAATGATTTATTTCCCGAATTCCTGTTTAAATGTTTGACAGAAAAATGAA
The DNA here is from genome assembly GCA_037043605.1 of Drosophila multiciliata. NCBI lineage: Eukaryota > Metazoa > Arthropoda > Insecta > Diptera > Drosophilidae > Drosophila > Drosophila multiciliata. Next base: position 238,004 of record JBAMBF010000103.1, on the reverse strand, counting down.
TTGTAACTGTGCAAAATAATAAATTTAAATTAAATACATTGAATTCAATGAAAAACCACTAAAAATCGACAAAAATTTATAAACGGATGTTGTATTTAAAATTAATCATAAGTTAAATTGCAGCAAAAAAATATATTGAAATTCCAGCAGAAGTAATTGTATTAATTTACACATGCATATATAAAAATGCACATTGCAATTAATTAAACGCTGAAAAAGGAATTCAGGTTAATTTATTGTTCGGCATTTATTGAACGTGTTCCAAATGGTATGTTCCATGTCCTGGCACTGGTCCGGGTCCTGGGGCAGCCATGCTGTGGCTGTGTGCAAGGCAGAAAGTCAATATTATTATGGTAAATGCGTAACAAAAGAAAAACATCGACGGTGTCAGCCACAAAAATATGGCGGCAAAAATGCTTTCAATTAATTAAACACCCAAAAACGACACCATCATTAAGAGAATGGCCAACAAACTGGGCCAGCTGACCAGTTCATATAACCAACGAACCCACTGAAATGCCAATGCCAATCCAATGAACCATCACAACAATAACAACAACAACAACAGGAAACATTATGTGTGTGTCTGCTCTGTGTGGCATGTGTGGCATGCAGCTCATTAATAATACAGATAATGTGCGTTTGGCAATCGTTTCGGCTTGCATGCCACAAATGCTGCTGTGATTAACACATTGAACTCTCATCAGCTGAACTGAGTCTGAGCCAAAAGCAGCTTAACAGCTTCAAACTCCACAGGATAATGTTGATAATGTTGATAGCAATCAGTTTAATCTTTAGCTGATTTGTTTTCCGTAGAGGATTAAGATAAAAGCAACTGTTTCATTCCAAATTGAGTAGCAATTTAAATGCATATCATTTCAAATGGCTTACTTAACGTTTCTGAAATATTTTAAAGTTCGAAAAGGTATTTCAAAAGTTTATTCATTTATTATTTATTTATTATTTATTTATTATTTATTTATTATTTATTTATTATTTATTTATTATTTATTTATTATTTATTTATTATTTATTTATTATTTATTTATTATTTATTTATTATTTATTTATTATTTATTTATTATTTATTTATTATTTATTTATTATTTATTTATTATTTATTTATTATTTATTTATTATTTATTTATTATTTATTTATTATTTATTTATTATTTATTTATTATTTATTTATTATTTATTTATTATTTATTTATTATTTATTTATTATTTATTTATTATTTATTTATTATTTATTTATTTATTATTTATTTATTTATTATTTATTTATTATTTATTTATTATTTATTTATTTTTTATTTATTTATTATTTATTTATTATTTATTTATTTATTATTTATTATTTATTATTTATTATTTATTATTTATTATTTATTATTTAATATTTATTATTTATTTATTATTTATTATTTATTTATTTATTATTTATTTATTATTTATTTTTTATTTATTTATTTATTTATTTATTATTTATTATTTATTATTTATTATTTATTATTTATTATTTATTTATTTATTATTTATTTATTATTTATTTATTATTTATTTATTATTTATTTATTATTTATTTATTATTTATTTATTATTTATTTATTATTTATTTATTATTTATTTATTATTTATTTATTATTTATTTATTATTTATTTATTATTTAATTATTATTTATTTATTATTTATTTATTATTTATTTATTATTTATTTATTATTTATTATTTATTATTTATTATTTATTTATTTATTTATTATTTATTATTTATTATTTATTATTTATTATTTATTATTTATTTATTATTTATTATTTATTATTTATTATTTATTTATTTATTTATCATTTATTATTTATTATTTATTTATTCATTATTTATTTATTTATTTCTGACTTTCAGTCAAAGTTTTTTTCAACAATACTCTTTAATAGCTTAACCAACGCATTCAATAAGCACAAAAAGATTCAGTAATCAATTAAAATTTGTAATTGCATCCATTTAAAGTAGTTTTCTGCCACACTCAGTTTGCTCATCCAGCTGTTTATTTACGCGCAATTCAATTGAATTGCAATCGAATTTTTTTTTTAATTGCTCTTCATTTATTTTGATACAGAAATGAGCGCAGTTAAAGCGCTAATGGATAATAGACAGGGGGTCCTTTGCTAATTTGTATAATTAAGTGAATGCAATGCAGTCCCTTGAGCCAAATGCTGCATCCTTTGAGCAAAATGCAATTCAATTAAATTGCAGTGCGGCAGCCAAATTCAAAGAACATAAAAGAAAATCCATTCGAAAAAAAAGTCGTAAAATTCATAAATGGAAAACGCTAGCTGCAAAAACTAAAATAAAAACCGAGTAAATATATATATATATAGACCATATTATAGGGCATTAGAGATGGGGTTCCGTGCAGGTCAGGGCCTCATAAAATGTTTAGCAGCTACGACAGCGCGGTTGTATTTTATAGCCAAATTACAAATGGATGCGCAGACGTGCCCAGGCACTAATAGAATTTCCGAGACTAGCTCCATGCGAGACTCCGGCTTATCGCGTGACACTTGCAGCTGCACAGGATTTTCAGCAGGTAGCTCAAGGGGCAGCTGCTTGAACATTCCCCGAAAAGTAGGCGACGCAACTGCTGTAAATTTCCCAAAATGTGAGGCAGGTAAACTGAGACTGACTATAAAAATCAGAGCTACTGCAAAAAGGAGACGCATTGTGATTTGAGCATACGAACGAAACACAACGCAAGACTATCAGTTCCTTAATAGTGTTATTAGAGAGAGAGAAAAAAAGAGAGAGAGTACGTAGAACAAATCCGTCAATGGCCGAACAACTATTTCCGGGCTTGGAGCGACCTTTGCCGCAGCTGCCATCCCTGCCCTACACCCTCTTCGCCTATCGCGAGGAGCTGCGTCGTCGCGACGCACCCTTCATGAAGATGTCCACCATCAAGCTGCATCTAACCGATAATCTGATATTGCAAACGATTAAAAACATCCGACAATTGGATACCATAGAGATAATGAATCTGAATCGCGAGATCGTCTTCAAGCGCAATCTGACCAAGCAGATGCGAAAAGTGCGCAAACTGGAGAAGATGGGGCTCAATGTCGATCCTCGCCAGCTAACCCAAGTGCATTGGGCCTAAAACCAAAACGAACAACAACAGAAAACTGTGTACAACAAATCAAAACATACTCCAAGCATGTCAAACACTTAGTTAATAAGCACTCAAGTTTCTAAAACTCAATTGTAAGCTGGATTGATAGCAAATTTAATATCATATAATATATGTTGATAATTTTTTTCGTATTAAAAATGAAATTGTAATTCTGTGAAAAGAAAAATTTACTGTATTTTCATTTAATTTAATTATTAAATATTATTATTATATATTTAATATTAATTTAAATAATTAATCCCATGTTTTTTACAGGGTATGCAGCAGTCGCACATTAGTTTTGCTTAATTGTAGATTACTTTTCCAGCTGACCAGGTCAAATCTCTTACAATCACATCCATACAAAGAAGTCAATAGGAGTAGCAAAGGTGGCTTAAACCGCATTTCTGCTGGCAAAAAGAAGTTTTTTTTTTCCATTTTGTATTTTTGAGTTCTGCAAATGTCAAAGAATTCATTTAGCAACGAGAGATGATTGAGAGAGATATGAGTTTGTCAGCTAAAGAAAAATGCTAGGAGAAGTAGAGATGAACAGAAAATGTCAAAGATAGAGATAGAGAGAGGGGGAGAGAGAAAGATGTAGAGATAGAAATAGAGAAATTGAGATAGATAATAAAAGTTCTTGCGGTGCATGCATGTTCATGTTAATTGAGAAACTAGTTCGTTAGTCTGCTGTGATTAATTCGAAAATAAAAAATTTAATATTTAGAATCTTGGATAAAAGTAGAATTTTTGCATTAATGTTTAGTTAGCTCCAAAAACATAATATCTATAATAATATAATAGAGGAAATCACAATCTTGTCATGAAATATGTAAAGCAATGCAAAAGATTTCAGCTACAACAAATAAAAATTCTTCAGCAGCAAATATAGCAAAAAATCAATAACATTTAAATTTTCTGACTGTTATGTAAATGTCAGCAGATTGACTTCGATTTATTTAAACTTTGGCAAAGATAAACTTTCGCTCTTGGTTTTATTTAACAATATGTGCAAATGCAATGTAAATGGAAAATTATAACAATATATTTAGTTAAGACCGAGTTGTAAATAAATATTAACACATTTTGACAAAACATTCATTTATGTTTCTTGGAAAACATTGTGGGAACATTGATGTGCATTCGTGCAGACTTCTTGAGTTTTAACTGGCTTCGAAGTTATTTGTGTTTGCATTCGAGTGCTGCTCTTAATGATTTACAAAGTTTTTCTACCAGATGCACATTGCAAGCGGAACCACACACACACCAACACATACACACACTGGCAACCACTTACAACAAAAATAAGCCATTGTTGTATGTTGCAGCCATAAAAACTTTGTCAACATGAACAACAACCAGAACAACTCACATGAAAAATGCAAGGCAAAGCGTAAATTGTATTCGCAGATGAAAGTTTCTTTTTTTTCGGCATATAAGTAAATAAAGCAAGGCAAGCGAGTGGAAGGAAGAGGGGTAGGGGAGGGGGAAGTCGTTGCGGGTGGTGTGTTGCAATGGGTGTGCGGTTGCGTGTTTTTAGTAATTTAGTGCGGCATTTGAAATGTTGTTTTTCGCGCAGCTGCAAACAAAAAAAAAAGGAAGTGGCAAGGAAAACAAGCAACGCTATGTTGCATGCAAAACAGTGGTATGCTCTGTGCGTTGCTGCAACGTCTGCAACCGCATTTTATGTGGCATGCCACCACGCATCTCTTATGGGGGCAGGATCCCACTACCAGTGAGCAGTCGCCACACTCACCACAATTTGGTCATATGCAAAAATTGTGCTCATTAGTCAAGTTTTATTAAAAATCCTGATTCGAGAGCAAACAAAACTGTTCTTGCATAAACCCCAAATAATTAAGAAAACCAAAAGTCATATATTGAAAATGTTAAATGTAATAATATTTATTTATTCCCTTACAAGACACTTCTACAAAAACTATTATAAAGCATAATTATCAAACGCGATGTGGAAAACTATTAACCAGAGCCAAAACCGAATAAATTATTATATACTCAGAATAATGATGAAAAATATATATTACGAAAATTGCTTGAAAAATAGAAAACGAGTTTTTAGAAAAAATATCTAACAATTCTAATACAAATTACTTCAAGGTTAAAAATATTCTTTAATAACAGAAATAATAATACAACTATATTTTAAAAATTAGAACAAGTTAAAAAAAATGCATATCATTATTTTTGAAAGAAATACCTTTTTAAATTAAAAAAATTGTAAGGCCTATTGTGACCTACACTTAGCTACAAAGTATAGTGCTTTCTTTCTGTGCACAAACTGATGGTTGGACTAACTTTCACCAGACAAAAAATAAACTCAGAGTTTATTCATCTTGTAGACGTCTCGGCTGCATATTTTGATATTCTTGAGTTGAGTATTTGTTTGGAAATTGCATTTCGAGGGAGCGCATAAAAAGTAACAAATACTCAATGCGAAGATGCACTGGAATTTATATAATAGAAAATAGAAAACGCTTGAAGCGAATGAAAAATATTAATGCAGAAAAATGTGCACTGCAAAAAGTTGAAAGTGCAAAACTTTTTGCACTTGTGTCCAGAATTTTAGCCAGCACCAACCAAAAAAAAAAAAGACGGAATCGCCTTTAAAAAAAGTTCAACAACAATGGACCAAGTTGAAACTAAATAAAATTGGCTCAATGACCGAAACTTATCTGACAGCCACGACCAAAAGACGCGTGCGGGGATCGTGAGTATTGCGCATACGCAGCGTAACACAATTGGAAATTTATGAAAAACACTAACACAATTTGGCAGCATTTTAAAGTGTGTGTTCTTATTGGTTGTGATATCAACATATTGTTGTGCAACAATAAAGTTGAGAAACTCAACAGATAGTTGGGAATTATTGCTAATAGGCTACAAAGAATAGGCCAAGTTGAAAGGTCAAAATTCTGAATTCTTTAGAATTTGTATTTGAAACTTAAAACTCCACAAATCACTGGAAGAATGCTGTGAATTGTTGCCAACAGATTCGAAATATTTCGGAATATTACATATAAAAAAAACATTTGATTTGCAGCAGATCACCAAGCAAAATACACTGATTATAAACATATTTAATTAAGGTAAATAAATTAACTTAACTGATTGTAAACATATTTATATAAAGTAATTAATGAATAACAGATTTCGTACGATATGTAAATATACAATATAAAAAACTAAAAATAAAATATGTACAACAAGCAAATAAATAAAATGCGATAGAGATTAAAAAGCACAATTTGCAACTTTGTCAGATAATTTAAAATGAATACTCTTACAATATTGTGTGGCTTAAAAAGAGAAACCCATAAATAGTTGCGACAGAGTTCCAATTTTCAGAGCTATGCATAAAGAGGAAAGGTATTTGCAGTTTAGTCCCATTTAATGTTAAACATTTCACATACAAGCTGAAAATTCTTTGAATTTTCCAGCGCCCAGCTGGCCCAAACGTATGAGGACAGTCCTGAATTCCCCAAACCGTTGCCAGCTCTTCACATATCTTGGGATGTTGGCCAAAGACCAAAGCACGCTGTGCCATAGGGACTCTAGCCAACGGTCCCAAGTCCCAGGTTCCAAGTCGCCAAATACTTAAACCTACGTAAAAGCATGCAAAGAAGCAACAAGCGCCTGGCTGCTCCCCAAAGTGAACCAAATTCCTGGCAAGTCTCGCACACAAAACTAAAATCCAACCATCCTGCCAAAAACCACAGCCAGTGGATTGGGTGCGGCAATGGAGTGTAACGAAACTAGTCGTGACACAATTTCTGATGCAAATTGCACAAGTCATGGCATTTGAGTGTTACGGCTATTGCCAGATATCGATAGCATCCCTGAATTTAAGAAGGTGCTGGCCAAATGCCAAAAAAAAGGGAACAAAATGATAAAATAAAAAAAAATAAAACTAGACTATGCATTCCTAGGCTAATAACATTATCGGCACATAAAAGCGTTTGCCAAAAAAGCCGGTCCGAAAATTATATATTATTAAATTTTACAAATGGTTCTCCACTCCGGAGCACGCAAAACCGTTTTCCTTTTTCAATAAAGTGCAAAACGAGTCGAGAACGCCAGAACCCTCCGCTAACCGCAGATAAATGAGACACTCGGGAACTGCTGGCAACGGCGACAACAGCAACAATAACAGCAATAAAAGGAGCAACAAGGAGTGGGAGAACAGGGCAACAGGATATGTGCGACAGTGTTGGCCAAAATGCACATAAAAAACCGATACAATCCCAATTGAATCAATTGAATTGAATGACTAAGCAAGGGCCTCGCCTGGTCCATAATGGTTAGGGTTTGAGTTTTATATATGATAGTTGTGGTGCGGGAGAGGGGTTGTAGCGGATGGATACATGGGTGTAGATGGCAAACTCCAGACACTAAAAGACCCCAGCGAAAGGATTCCAGCGCGACGAGCTGGAGGAATAAAAATAAATTGATGTTTTCAAGTGTCAGATGCTTCAATGTGGACATGGCGGATGGCTCGGGTGTTGTTCGATGGGAGGGGGGAGGGGGGATTTGTAGCTGCTGGAACTGAAACTGGCTTAGCTTTCAAAAACCATGGACACATGTTCAAGAAATAGTCGCGAATAGTTTGATTACTTTTTTTCTTTTTTTTGCTTTTATTTTATTTTATTTTTTTATCTATTTTGTGTGGTCTGTCAGAACGATGCAATGCAGAATGTTTATATTTATGATTGCTCAGATAGGTTCATGCAATAGCTATAGAAATTTTTAGAGGGTAGTGCCACAAGTTGTGGGTATTCGTAAAAAAAAAATAAATAAATAATTTTAATTATTTGAAATATATAAAAACTCGTCAAACAAGTGTGGCTTGAAAAACATAATTTCGATGCATAAAAGCAAGTTTTGCCAACTTAGATGGAAAAATTTAAATACAAAATAAATATATTATATTCTACTAAAACATAACAATAAGAAATTAATTTTTAATTTGTATTTCAAATTTTAGCATTTTGGTTATTCAGTAAAAATAAATTTAAATATTATTACACTCGCATATATTTGGGTTGCTCTTTGGCATTCACAAATCCTTTGAGAGCACCACGCTTACCACTTTTGTTTCAGCGACTTTATGCCAGTTTGGGGCAGAAAAAAAAACAGACATATTGCAAAAAATAAATAGAGGCAGATAGAGAAAAAATTACGAGCGAAACTTTTGCAATTGAAAACAAAGTGAAAGAAGCGAGCGAAACACGCTGCTTCTGTGCAACGAGCTGTGAACAGTGCTCGGTTTTAGTTTCAGTAACTCCCCGAGTTGCAGTTACACTTGCCACCGAATGGGGACTGACTACATGCCACAGTATATAGCATCTTGCCAAAAGTAAATGAAATAAATGTGCCCCAATAAAAGCCACAAAAACACACGCACACACGCACAGAGCAGATGGGGAGAAATGGGGGGGGCAGGTTGCCGGAATAGCATTTGATATTGATTCCTGAGCCTTGATAAAGCAACAAAGTAACGAGGAGTGTTTCTGATTGTGTGTGTTTGTGTGTGTGTGTGTGTATTTGTCGTCATCATTGTAAGCTAACTGTAAATTATAATAAACATTGCAAATGCGAAACATGAAAAAACACTCAAGTTTGTTTGATAATGTCGACAGGATGTGCGTGAATTTGTCAGTTTTGTGTGTGCGATTTGAATCTGTCTGCCGGAAGCGGATGCTATCAGTGCTTCATTGCGATTCTCATGAGGGAGCTGCCCCCTCGTCTATATATATTTATACATATATAGAATACATGAATATATTTGCTTACCTTATAAATTAATAAATACATACAGCATTTGTTTGACAAACTTTGCGCTTTGGGAGTTCTGTGGCAATTGTGATTTTAGGTATAAAAAATAATGATAAAAAATGTAATACACTTGAAAATGTTTCGACAGTTAAAAAGTAATAATAGTTCTAAAATAATATTCTAATGTTGAAACAATATACAACAATTCAGAAAGTGAATATATTTTATGTTAGCCTCAAAACTGCAACATGCAACATGAGCGAAGTGGCTCAAAATATGCTCACAACAAGTTACCACAACTTTTCATTTGAGGAGCTTCGAGGCTTTCATTCGGACAGCTGCTATGAAAGGAGCATAATGTTTCCGCCTCGCTCCCTACTCCCCCTCCATCCCTAAGCATGCGGACTGGGATTGGATGAGCCCGGTGGCCAGGGTAAATGCAACTTCCCTGAGACTGCTTTTATGCCCGGCCACAAAGAAACTAATGAACTCCATTCTGACCAACAGCCACCGACCAATGACAACAAATGGCAACAAATGAAATACGGGAACAAAATGAGAGCCAAATCTGTGTTGCCACCAGTTGGTTTTTTTTTTTTGTGCGCTGCTAGAAATTTCTGATGTAAATATGGAAAATGTACATTTTATATAATATGTCTACATGTCTACACAATGCTGGGACAGTCAAATAAACCTCAATAAATAATTCCGAGGTATATCTATCTAATATCCATATTTCAATATCATTATGAAAGTTGATACCAAATTTAAGCTAAATGATTCGTGAACTAAATTAAATTAAATTATTTCGCTTTGGTTTAATTAAAAAAAATCGAATAACTGATTTTAGTTACTTACTGTATTCAAAAAATAAAATAATTAATTTTCGTTACGGTTATAAAAATAATTGATTTTAGTTACTTTTATTTATTTTATTTATTTATGCATTTTCATTTTGCTCAAATTTTATGTAATTCTTCAATATTCGTAATTCGCAATTTATAACAAATTATTAAAGTTATCTGCCCCAATTTATATATATAAATGAATACAGATATATATACACATTTATAGGATCATCTTATTTGCTTGGATTAAACCTGTTGTCTCTTACAGAAATTACATTTTGTACCAGCTAAATAAGCGTTCTGCATTTCGAGGATGGATCCACTTCAGAATTTGCCTGCTTAGATGAGTGCACTTGGGCAGCGGCTGGGCTGCTGTTATTTCTCTATTGGATTGCCCTTCGTGCTTCGCCTGGTTTATGCCGGGCAAACCACACTTTTGGTCATCCAGCGAAACAAAAAAAAACGGTTCACGTTCATTCATGCTCATTATCCTGTAGATTATTCGGTACTTTAGAGAGTGCTCAGTGCGATAATAACGATGATGATGCTGCTGCTGCTGCTGCTCCTGCGAAGGATGTTGTTGAGACAGCGATGCGAACTGGTTTCTGGTTTTTGACTTGTGATTTGATGATTGTGGGAATGGCACTGGTGGCCAGGGAGGAGGAGGGAGTAGGGAGTAGTTTGACGGGGGGGGCTCACTGACAGGACAGCTTAATATTGTTAGAAGATTCGTCCTTGTTGCTGTTGTCGTCGCTGCTTGATGATGATGCACTTGATATTTGCCGCATGAATGCAACCAGCGAGAGATCTCCAGTTCTCTTCCTCTCTCTTCCTCTCTCTCCATCTCTCTTTCCCTTTGTGTGCCACTCTCCAAATCTTATTTGGCCATTTAAAGCACATTAAGTCCTTGCTTATTGTGTATTTGTATGTGTATGTATTCATCTACTCGAGCTGCGGACCATTCAAGAGTTGAGAGCTTTTGTTGTCGACCAGCTCGACTTTTACTGCACATTGTACGCGAGTCCTGTGAATCCAGCGAGTCCTGCGAGTCCTTGCGTTTCGGCTTTAGCAGCTTTTGTGGATTATATCGCATTTACTTTGTGTGTATGTGTGTGTTTGTGTGTGTGCTTTGACAGCAACCAGCAACCTGCCACCAGTCAGCACTCTCCCCTCCTACCCTCCTCTACCCACAACCACATCGCCAGTCAACTTCAGTTAATTTTTGGCCATTTAAATGTTAAATATTTGTTGGATTTATGCACCTACCAAAGCAGCCTCACCTTTTTATCTCGTAAATCCTGTTCGTATATATAGATATATGTGTGTGTGTATGGGTGTGTGTAGTCCTCGTTGCCCACACCTACGCTTAACTCTGGCCATTGTGCCGACTAATGGTCCTGCTGCCTGTCGCCGATGCGACGTCAAGCTGTTGTCATCACCGCCGCTAATCCCTCGTTTGAGTGGCAAATGCCGCACCATTGCCCCAGCTCCACCTCCACATGCCCCATCCCAGGCTCAGGCGTCTTTCCGTTGGCCAGTCATCGCCTCACTGCTGTCCAGCTTAGGTAATGGCAATTTAATAAGCTTCTAAACGTTGGCCCAGCCGGCTCTGGCTCTGGCTCTGCCTGGTGGCTCTTTATGGCCTCAATGATAACCAATATCGCCATTGGCTATGAGTACCAAATGCCCAAAGGTAACCAAAGCTGCTATCAGACCACAAATTCCCCACAGCTATGCGTTTGTTATGTAAATTTTCCTTATCGATAGCCTATCAACACTTGTTTGCAGAACCTAAAAACCACTTTGAAAAATATTTGCAATTTGTAAATAAATAAGTATAATAAATGGACTTTTTAAAATAATAATATTGCAGACTAAAATATATTTGAATGATAAAAAATTGTATAAAACCAACCATAGTTTAGCTATTTCTATATTCATAATATAAATATGTTTATATATTTATAATATAATAATTTGATCAAAAATATCTTTAGGTATCTGCATAAATATCAAATAATTTGACTACAGAAATAATTGGAAGCTACTAAAAAATATATTAATATTATATATATTTAATTTATCTGATCAAGAATATGCAAATTTAAAATATATTATTTATAATTAAAGTTTAATTTGCTATTTGTGTTGTAATTAAATAATGCATTTGCTTTATTTAAAGATCTTGTTTCCTGAGTTATTTTTTAGTCTTAGAATATCAGCCTCTCTCTTTATATAAATTATATAATAATTTATAACAATAATATTATAATTTATTTGAATTATTATTTATTTTTTTATTAATATGTATAAATTATTTAATGTAATATAATATAGGATATATTTATTTATATCAGCATTATATATAATAAGATACTTTTATATTATTTATAACTAATTATCGCATAGCTGCCATGTGAACTAATTTAGTTTACTTACAAATACTAAAATATTGTTAATAAAGTAAGATTCAACTAATTCGAAGTCCAAATGAAGTTTAGACAGATCATGTGATATTTACAAGTTTATGCAATTTACGGCAGGACAATGACAATTGTTGTGATTCTTGTTTCTTGCTCGTTTTATTATGCATTAGAAGCCAGATTCGAATTAGATGTTAAGTGAACTTTTACACCGAGACGAGACGAAACGGGGAAGGGGCTGAGACAAATGCAGCAGACACATAAAGTGCCGGCATGCGAATGCCCGAGCAGAAGGGAGGCAGGGAGGGATGCAGGACGAAAAGGACAATTCACAAAGTCGACAAGCGGAAAATTGACAAACGTTTTTGGGCCAAAATGCTGGTGAATGCAGACAACATGACAAAAAGGGGTAACAAAGGCGACAACAACAACAACAACAACTAAAACAACAACAACAACAACAATGTAAAATCACCAAGCTGCACGCTGCTTGAGCCTGTTGACAATTGTTAGTGAGACATTGACTGAGTGTCGAGACAGTGTATGGGAGTGTATGGTGCAGCGGGAGAGAGAGGGGAAGGCAACTCTCTCTCTCTCTCTCTCTCTCTCTCAGACGGACCTTTTAATGACATTCAAAGTGTTAAGTCGAGTGGCCGTTGGGCCAGAGAGAACACTCACGAGTCCAAAACATGCTGCCTCAGTCCTTGTCGAGTGCATTCTTGTTGACTTACTGACACTTTGACACTTGCCACTGTGTCAGCCGCACAAACCTCCCCCAACCCCCCAACACCCAACCCCCTCACTTCACATAATGTGCGAGTTTGGCTGTTGCCACTGCAACTGCAAATTAGTGCCACAAAAGCAATTCGTGTGCTTGCGAATGTTTGTTTGCCTGTCTATTTGGTTGGCATCCGCAGGCAATGTGCCACCAGATCTGGCTGCTCATTATTCAGCTCATTTGCATGCATCTCATTCGTCGTCTCATGCCACAAACACATTTGTCCAGTTTTTGTGGCGCTTATCTCCATTACAGTCTACGTTTAACATTCAAACCATATTGTCTGAGATTGCTCCCAGCAGCACCAACAATTGAATACCCTTTCACAAAAGTTACTCTCGGAGTGAAATTTTCATAAATTACTTTTAACTTATTAGATTAAAATTCTTAATAGCAATTATCACTGGATTATTTGCAAGTCAAGTTACAAACGCAGACCGAAAATAAATTAGCTTAATTTTATTACAATTGGTAGTAGCAAATTTGGCAGATTGTTGCCTGTTTGTAGATTGCCATTCAGATTTCAGCTTTTCCCATCTAATCACATTTGTCAAGTCGGCCTAACCCCGTTTTGAGGGCTGAATGCAATTTGCCTAAAATCATGGCCAGCCATTCTGGTCTAAATAGATTTTGTGCTGCTGCTCCTTGCACTCCCAAAAAATAACAAAAAATAATCAAAAAAAAAAAAAAAACAAACAATGTGGAGATGAAATTGTAATGCCTGTTGCTGGTCAGATTTGCATTTGGATATGCATTTTGGATTTCGAACAGACAGTTGTGTCCAAGGATTTGTCCTTCTTCTGCTGTTTGCTTTTTTGGTTTTGGTAATTAAATTGTCAGCCTGGCATTTCAAGCAGTTAGCTGCAACCTGCAACCTGCAACCTGCTGAGTCACGCATTGTTGACCTTAGATTGAATTAAGCACAAGTTTTTATCCATGTTTAACAATTTGTCATTTATGCATACAACATTTGCAGTACAGCTTACACTAAGGAACATTTTGTAAGCCCTTTTGGCAACTCACTCATCTTTTTGTCTTGCATTTATATACATAAATTAGAGGATTGTATCTCTCTAAGAATCCTGGTTTTAATTTCTTAATTCCAGGACACATTTAATTCAAATTTATTTAGATCATTATTAAAAATGAATTCTGCAATTAAAAGCCGAATGCATACTCTAAAATAGAGGAACAGAAAAAGTATTATTAATTATTCCAAAAATAAGGGTTTGCTTTTCTACTTTTAGATACATTTTCTAATTTGAAGAAATATATTTCTGAAAATAATTTCCATATTATTATTAATTCTGAAAATACTAGTTTAAAATACATTTTATGTTGTATATTTGGAAATTTTATTTTTCAGAGAGATGTTCTCTTTTTTTCAATTTAACACCGTTTTTTTGTGAGTGTATGCGGTTATCTAATATTTATGAGAACAATAAAGTTGAAAATGACAAAGATATATTTGAAATATAATAAACGATGTGTCAGCTTGTTTGTAAATGAATTTGCCAAGCAACAAACAATTATGAATTATTTATTTATCATTTGAATGGAAAAAAAATGTAAAAACTAATTTTATTTTGCGCAAATATAATAAATATAAATAAATAAATGTTAGACATTTCATGACAATTAAATTTTAATTATTAATTGACTTACTTTGATAATGCGTCCATTGACTTTGAATTGTTCATAAAATTATACTAAAGTATAATTCAAATAAATTGTAATTTAAGCTAAGCATAAATCGTGGAGAATCTTAATCGCCAGAGATTTAAGGATATTTTATACATTTGAATGAAATTAAAGCTAAATCGCTGCACATTCAATTGTGCATTGAACATCTGAAGGACATGCCCTAATGAGCCATTTTACCCTCAAAGTGCCGAAGTAATGAGTTAGGTTTAAGGGGTAACGGGTGAAGGGTGAAGGGGTAATGGGTCTGGGACCGAATCGGTCTCTGGGCCTACGCGGCTGAACTTAATTGCATTTAAATTGCCACTCGTGTTATGTTAACAAATAATTAGTTGCCCATTGGGCATGAAAACAGTCCGAGGCGTAGCTCGAAGGACGCGCCAGAAGGGCCGACAATTTAGCCAAAGACAAGGACAATGCACACGCCCCGAACTTCGTCGTGTCCTATGTTGCATGACGAGCACCGCACTTGCCTCATTTGCATATGCTCTCTGCCGTAGCGAATTGGACGATTCGAAACGAGCACTCTGTGAATGTGTGTGGCCGCTAAATGGGGTATGGTTAATGACTAATGAAGACGTCTGCAACGGGGTTAACAACTCGCATGCCACATGCCACATACCGCATTAGGCAATTAGGCTGGAGCCATGAAATATGCATATAAATCCAATAAAGTGTTACATTATGCATTCGCCATGCAAAGGCCAAGTTTTGCAATTTGCACAAATTAATTATTTGCAACTATATCAACAAGATGGCAAAGCGGAAACACAGCAGCCACAAAATGTGCGAAAATCTCTCAAGATTAAACAGCATCTGAAATTTCAATGAATACCTGACTGACGACGCTTTATGTTGCAAGTGGGCGTGGGGCGTGTGGCGTGTGGGGGTGGTGGGATTTCATTCAAGGAGCAAGTCATCAATATCCTGTCGAATGCAAGCACATCTTCAAAGGACAAAGTACAATGGGTAAAATACTGCTTAAACTTTTCGTGAAATTTAATTTATTTAATGCTACAGATCAAACTATGTTGAAACCCATTAATAAAAACTAAGTTAAAAATTATTTTTATTATTATGATTATTAAAATTATATAGAGAATATTATGAACACATTGAAGAAGAGGTTTCAAATAATATTAAGATCTTTTGGATAGTTGGTTTAGTAGAAGCAAATGCGATAATATTTTATGTGAAAAACTTTTTTGCGAACTTACATTTATATTTTAGTAGTTCAATATATAATATAGGGGGAACTTAAGCCGGACTTTAAGTTACTTCACCATAGAAAAAGCAAATATTTATAAATTTCAAAGACTATAAAAAACTATTGAAAACAGCTATAAATTTTAAGTTTATAAATGCAAAATGCTGATAAGAATTTTATTAAGCTAAGCTTTGATTTAGCTGAGCTTTGATTAAGACTGGATACTAGATATATATTATATATATATATTTGAAAAAAATGTATAAATAACCTTTTAAAAGCTTAATCTTGTATAATGAATAAGTGCGAATTCATAGTAGATTTGATAGTATTTTATATTTATAAAATAATTCGCTTATTGGCAGTTGACCAGTTAATTTAAGTTGAAGAAAATCTATTAATAACTTAATAATAAAAAACAGATGATTTGTTCAATCAACACTTTTAACTTGCTAAAAAATAAAATGTAAAGTATGTATGCAAAAAAAAAAATTAATATTTATTAAGTCAACAGTTTAGAATGAACTTCCTAGCACGGTTAAAAACTTATATACTATTAGGAATATTTGCAGCAAGTGCAACGAGAAATGTAGAAACTAGTAGAGCAAATATGTGTGCATGCCACTGTGCCCCAAATGTTTTAATCAAGAGGCCACAGTTGCGCCGAACCGTGTGCAGCGTCAAGACGAGATGAGACGACCAAGAAACATTCAGCGAAGCATGCGAATATTTGGCTAATACGAAATGAACGCTAAGAAATTCCGAGTGCATAGATTAAGCCCGAGAGGACTCTAAAATCCTTTGCTCTTTGAGCAGATATATATATATAAATATATATATATAGAGAGTGAGAGAGAGGGAGACAGCAAGAGTTGCTGTCAAGGCGAAAGAAAACTTAATGCAATCAAGCTTAATGCAGCGCATCGGCTAGCCGAGACGACGAGTCGACTAGACTCAGGTGAGACGTGGGGGTGAGGGGTGGGTGCAGTGGTCGGAACAAAGTGTGTCCTTGGAGCTTACTACCTGCGGTGCATTTTTAAGCAATTTACATAATAATTATCGAGCATAGCCAGCCAGCCCAGCCCATTGGGATTGCGCCTGAAATATTGAAAAACTTGATCAACTTGATAACAACTCAATAATTAGTTTTCACCAGCTTTTGCTGGCTGTGAATTATAACAACGAGTCCAACAAAGTATTCCAATCAATTTCAATGTGGCCAATCTAAAAGCAATCGAAACTTTAAGTAATTAAATACTGTTTAATAAACTAAAATTAATTGACTAATGTAGTTGTTGAGTCAACATATTTAATATGAATATTTTATAAGTCAAGTTAAGTAATTGACATAGTTGACATGATTGAAGTTCAGTTCGCTTAAGTAAAGGAAAATATAAAAAGCAACTTTGTTTTTCACTATTCACAAATAAAGCGCGACACGCTGTCAAAACTTTAAGTCAATCAAGAAAAACCAATTTTCGAAAAGAGTGCTGCACAAATCTGATGACAAAAACTTGAGCAGATTTTTCAAAAAATATAAAAACATATATATATATATATATATGTATGACAAATGCATTGTGGAAAGGTGTTAAGGGTTGGGGCGGGTTGGGGATTGGTTAGATTTCTGGGGGTGTTCAGTTTACATTGTGCGCTTGTTTAACTTAAATTGCTTTGCTACATCTGCTGCTGTTGTTGCTGCTGTTGCTGCTACAATGACGAAACAAAAGCCAACAACTACAGCAGCTTTGCTCAATGCGCTTCCGTTTCCGTTTAAATGCTTCGCTTTACTCCCCCCCTCCCCCATCCACCGTCACTGGCCACCTTGCCATCGACCACGCCAACACTCCAAACAGCATCCAAAGTTTAGCATTGTTGTCTTTGGCCGTGCCTGTGGCAATCACTTTCGTTCCACCAGCTCCTTCTCAACACCACCCCAAAACACCGAATCCAACACCCCCAATCCACCACTCTACCACTTCTTGGGCAACTCGTTGAACCACCAAACACTTCCGTTGGCTTCCGTCGTGCTACGTGGCGCAAAGTTTAAGTATAAAGCGAACCAATTTTTTTTCCATGTTTTTTTTTTCTGGTTTTCAAAATGTATTTTAAGTTTCAGTGTTGGATTTACCCCAAAGGAATTGCATACGTTTTTGATTGAGCAATTAGGGAATGCACGAGCAAATCACCGACAAGGGGCTTCGAGCTGAGGGGGCACATTCTGGCATTATGACATATTTTTTTGCATTTTGGAGTTTGAAATTTAATTTGAAGTGTCAGACGCAAAGTGTACACTTTTCATAATTTGGCTGCTGTGCGTTTTAGGGAATTCAATATTGATTTGGCATAGCCGAGCTACGGCTATGGTCACAGCTTTGCTTGCCACAAAATGTGGGCGTGTCCTTACCATGCAACGGACAACAGCACAAAACCGCACTCATGATTAGTGGTCAAATGACTTTTGTGCCATCGCCACAGCCATTGCCATCAGCAGCAGTTGAATTTGTTGTTAAAAACCCACTCACCAAAATTCAGTTCTCCCTAATTTTATGTGCCGGATTTTGACAGAAACAGTAACTGTGACAGAGAACGAGACAGAGACAGAGAGAGAAAGAGAGAGAGAGAGAAATAGAGAGAGGCAAATACGCAATCAGTCCATCAATTTGAATTTCATAATTTTGATGTTGCTGCAGTTGAATGAGGGCCATTGAACGCTATATTATGCAAATAAAGCCATGTTTATCATCGAATCAGTTTAGCTTTGGATTATCATAATATTACTGCAATTGCTGTCAGTAACGAGTCTCGTTTTGACCTATTTGCAATGATTGTTTTTCGCTAATTTTACAAAAGTATTATTTGTATAGTTTTAGTTAATATCTCTTACCTAAAATGAGAACGTTTTAATTTAAAAGGTTGTTATCGAATTAAGTTTTTATAGTAGTGTGCTTTCAGTCATAATACAAGTAAAAAAAAAACCGCGGAAATTAACAAACTTGTGGCCCAGATAAAAGAGAAACAGCAATTGGTATTAAAAGGCAAGAGTTTAATTACAAGTGGCAATCGAGTTTTTACAGTTCTTCCCAATTGAACCTTGCCATTAAAACAAAGAAAAGAAGAGTTTAAAAAAAAGGAAATGGCAACATGTGCAATTTTCACTCTTAACTATTAATTGTGTGTGTGTGTGTTGAATCAAGTACCATCTAAAAGCAAAAGTGTAAATGTAGGGACAACAACATATTTACCCATTAAAGTAGATTTTATCTGAAAACAGCTAAAATGTTTTGCTACCCACATAATAAAAGAAAAGATACGAGAAAAGCAGCTTAGAGTCACAACATGAGAATAGCATATAGAAAATGGAGTCACGTGCGTATCCATTGAAATCACTCTCTTGGGGAAAAGCTAGATATTTTCCATTAACACACAAATTATAAGGAACGGTTTTAATATTTGAATAACGCGCGCTTGCCTTAGCTATAGCCGCTGTGCAACACTACTTGTGTGGGTAGTTGTACAGCACTAAACTATCGACACGGCTATCGCATGCGTATTTCTGAGCTAGTAGCTGAACAGCTGTTGGAACTAGTGAAATAGGGCGGTTCTTTTAAACATTATTTACAAGTAAAGAACACAACAATAATAATTTTAAGCTTATTTACCTCTAATGAATTATTAATTATACAAGAAAGAAGTTTCAAATGATGTTTTGTTAAAGTTGATATAATTCTTAAAAATAAAACTCAATAGCTAAAGTCGTGCATTTACCTAAATTGAATGTTTTAATGAAGTTATATAAAGCCTTCCGCCTTAAGTGACACGCGATCCGTATATAAAAATATTGTATTTATTACTTTCAAAGTGCAGGGCGAAGGTTAAAGTGCATGTGCTTTTAATTAAGTTTTAATTCTCCCCAGAAATAGTAAAGTTAATCAAGTACATAACCATTAAGGGCCCAAGCACGAAGTGCAATAGTAATAATTAGAAGCCGTTGAATATGAGCACAGAACTTGGAATTCTCTACGCTAAGAATAAAAACAATTTTACCATTACTAATAACAGTATTGAAATAATCAACTATATTTCTTAAATATTCTGTTAAATGTGTTTTTTAAATGGTTTGTTTTACCAATGCTGTGTTATTAGAACCAATGTATCAACCTCAAATTGTAAGGCAAAATTATCAACTCAAAGAAACGGCACCAGGAAATGCGCAACGCTAGTCAACACTAAGAACGGGATACATATATATGCAATGTGCCGTTAGCATGCGAGGCAGAAAATAAGTCGCGGTTGAGGTGAAAAATTCACTATGCATTTGCATTTGCAATGCAAAACAGAGTCCGGACATCGAGTTAGCCAAACAACCCTAAACGCCACAAATCAAAACTAACCATTTGCACAAGTCGAAAAAAGTCGCCACACGCAACGCAGTTGGAGGCAAACTTTTAGTTTGCACGTCAACATTTTAAATTCAAATAATTGGCAAATAATTATATGGGCTTGTCTAAAGTGAAGACTTAGTTACTGGCACACCCCAGAATCCAGATACAGTTGTTAAATGTAATTTCATTCTTTTTGTCGACTTTAATACGAACTTTACACCTTTTACAGGGTATTCTCAGGTTGACTTGCTGCTTGCGGAAAACATCAAGAGAAACATTTTGCTCAAAGCCGTTTACCATTTAAGGTGGCGTAAAAATGATATGCTGTTATATTTTCTGTGACTAACAATTATGTTAAACTTTATAAACAACGATTTAAACTACTCGTATTAATTAATATGCAGCCTAGTCAATAGAATATGCTGCTCAAGCAAATGAAATATTGCACAAATTATGTACCTGCATGCATACATACATACACAACTTTTCATCTTAAAAATCAGTATTGTGCTCTTATAAATCATGTTGCTTTGCTTGCCATATGCGTTTTCAGCGTACTAGCCTTAAATAACAAAAACACATGATTGCTTTATGTTGCCACCTCGCAAAGCCGGCATAATGAGCAACAAATATGCGCACAATTTGTAAACAAGCAGATAGATTCAGCTAACTGGCAACGCTGCGTTTCCAAATAAAAATAATTTTTTGTAAACAATTTATTGAATGCATTAATATTGTAACCTAACAGCCAAATAAAACATCAAAATGAGCAGCACGTGAATCCGGCTCAACTATAGCCCGACCGAAGGAAACACAAAGTGCACACGAAATATATTCAAGCGAAACAATATAAAAGTAATTTGTCCGGCAAGAAAGTGGCTCAGTTTTACATGAACAGCGACGGGCAGAGGAACGCGTTGCGAGGACGAACTGCAGCTGGCAAAGAAAGGACGAAGGAGAATAAGAAATTGGCTGGGAGTCGCCGACATTGTTGGCGTGACTGCGGCGCATTAAATCAAAGTGTGAAACACAAACCGGAAGTGCAACGACGACGACGCCCACAACACCGCCCCTGACCCTAACCCTAACCGTAACCCCCAACGCTGAACGCAACTGGTGGTCGCAATGGTGGATGTCGGTGTCTATGCCTGGGTAAGAGCCGTTCAGCGACATCGCTAATACAAAAATAACATTTGCATTGCAAATTAATGAGAGATTTCCTTTGTTTTGGCTGCGCACAGGGCGCCAATTCTCACGGTCAACTCGGCCTTGGCTTCGAATCGGAGCTGTGCATGTCACCGCAGCGCCTCGTTAAGTGCTCCTTTAAGCCCCACAACATACGCTGCATTCGCGGTGGCGGAGGTCACGTACTAATCCTAGACATCAATGGGCGTGTCCATGCCTGCGGCTGGAACAATCGCGGCCAACTCGGACTCAATTCGACGGAGGAGTGCCACAATGAGTTTAGCATGGTGCCCACCGAATATTTTGAGGTGTGCCCTCAGTTTAATTTCACTGTTGAACATTATTAAGTAATATATTCTGTTCGTAGGAAGTGCCTGTGGAGAGCATCAACTGTGGCTGGGACATCTCGGGTGCGATTACGCTGACGAAGCAAGTCTATGTGTGGGGCTCGAATTCCTTTCATCAACTAGGCATTTGCCAGCGTGGTTTTACGGCGGTGCGTCGTCCAGTAGCTATGCGTTTGCCACGCGACGAGCTTGCGGAAAGGATCAGCTTTGGTATGCGCTTTTGCGCTGTGCTCACACAGGATCAGAAGATCTATGTTTTTGGTCGATTAAGTATCATGGATCCCCCACCCCATGAACTGGATATTACGGCAACGACCCTGCATCGCTGCAAAGCAATGAAGATCCAGGCGCATAATCCCAATGAGCTGAGGATTGTCTCACTGGTTAGCGGACAGAATCACATGCTGCTCAAGTGTGTCTACTTGGAAACGGGCGCCTGCAGACGCATCATCGCCTTGGGCGACAATAAGTTTGGTCAGGCGAATTCATTTGAGTTTGAGGAAGATGTGCGTCAACTTGCGGTCGGGTGGACACACAATGCGGTCGTCCAAAAATCCAATAGCATTCTGATCTGGGGACGCAATTGTTACGGCCAACTTGGCACAGGTGAATTCACTGAGAAGCAGGCAATTCCCCACTCGCTCCAGGTCTCACTGGAGGAGGGAGAGACGCCACTAAGCTTACATATGGGCGCCGAGCATGGACTGCTGCGCACATCAGCTGGACAAATCTATACCTGGGGCTGGAATGAACATGGCAACTGTGGCAACAACGCATCAGAGAATTTGTAAGTGGCAGGGGTGAAAAACAGAATCGTTCTAAGTTTAAAATAGTTTTTATTTAGTTATATTATTTCTAAGTTTTCTTAGGCATTAAAGTAAACTTTTAAATTCAAATAGCATAGTTAAAGTATATATTAAGATTCAATATTTAAGATTCCATAGATTAATTATTATTAAATAATATTTCATATATTTTGTTGTTTCTTTTCAGATGCCATCCAACACTGTTGAAGATGCCGGGATTTGTGAAATTTGCCGGAACAGGTGCTGGCTTTTGCTATGCCATTGTCGAAGAGCATGTCGAAGATCATGTTACTTCAGCGACTACGTCATAAAAAAATAAAATAAATATTCTTGCCTTGGCACTTTTTTATAAGTTTGTTGCCTGTATTTTATTGTTGTTCTAATTGTATACAAAAAATAATGAAAACTATTCTTAATTGTAAGAAACCGCTTTAATTTGTTCAATGATTAAGCTTAAGCTTGTGAATTTATGCAATACTTATTAGATAAGATCTCCCACACGACTACTATAACAAAATATTAATAAAGATGGATAAAATCCAAGTTGCTTCTATAAAACTTTAAGCCTGAGCAATTATTCATATAAACAGACAAATGGACAGAGGAATAAGGCTATTCCAATTCTGCTAGTGATGCGGATCATGACTTCTTTATGGTTGATCTAAATGATGAATCTACATTTCGTTGGTAAAGTCGATCATCAGTTATTTAGTGTTAATCTCATCCACATCCCTTAACAAATTTAGGAAGCGTCGATTACGAAACGGATAATTAATCTAAATCCAGGGCTTGTCAGATTTTTCTGATATCGATTTTCGATATCCTTTATGTAAGATGTAGATGTAGACACTACTTCATGACATCTTTATGGTTGATCTAAATGATGCATCTACATTTCGTTGGTAAAGTCGATCATCAGTTATTTAGGGTTAATCTCATCCACATCCCTTAACAAATTTAGGAAGCTTCGATTACTTTCATACGAAACGGATAAATATTCTAAGGGCTTGTCAGATTTTTCTGATATCGATTTTCGATATCCTTCATGTAAGATGTATGTTAAATGAAAGGTGTCATTCCACTTAAAGAATAAAATTCGGCCTGCCAGTGCTGCCCATCAATCTTATATGTCAAGTTGTTTTATTTCGGAGTTTTTGTCGGCAACTTTTTGTAGCAAATTATTGAAATTCGTCTTAAAATTAAATAATAATAACTGGTTTGCATTGTTTATGTACAATTTGATATTATAAACATTCGATTGGAACAAAGAGAGGCGTTGCAGCAGTTCTGATAGACTTAAATTCAGCTTTAGTGATTTGCGAAACCTAAGCAAAAGTTGTCGGAAAAATGTGCAAGTAGAGTTTTGATATTAATATAATATATTTAAGCTTAATTCATATATAAGAATGCATCGCAACTGTTCTAAGCAATATGCAAAGTGTAAATCAGATTCCTATTGAACTTTTCCACATATGAGAATTAATGGATTTTAATTATTTTTACAGCCAGTGGAAACGTGCTGCTGGCCAAGAAAATCAGCTGTCCCATGGCTGTCCCCAATCAAGATTCCTTTGCGGTGCTGACGCCCGATAAGCTTGATAGGTACCATTTTGAGGTGCTGAATGCACTCCATGGCGATACCGAGGGACATCCACAACACGGCAGCTACAGCTATCACAAAACTGCCGAGTGCTATGCACTCTTTGCTAACAACAACATCTACGACTATCCAACCAGTAATTCGGTTAAGGTAATCAATCCGCCGCCAGGATTCGGACACTTGTACCCCACGAATGTAAGTGATAATGATAACATTCTTGATGACGCCTGTCCATCTACGTTGCCAACGACGTTGCCTTTCTGCTAAAGGTGGCTAATCTGCTTTCATGAATAAATTATCTCGTTTATTTTTGTTTTTGCAGAGCTCCGTTAATTATTCTAACGCATTCCAAAACTCCAGTGGGACAAGCACCAGTTCGTTTATACCAGGAAATGGCGCCGGTCTGGACACTTGCAACAGCATTGGCAGCAATACGTTCAACAACGCAGCACTGATGCAGCCCCGTTTGAGTGCGCCGCCGCAGCAGGTGCATAATCAGCTGCAACAACCGCAGCGTTATAACAACATGCAAAACATTGCTCAGCCCAGTTATGGCTTGACCAATCGCAATGCCAACAATTACACTCAGACCTACAATTAGCTGCTGAGGACCAAATTGCAAATGCTGCGCGATAAGCCGTGCTACTTCAACCACAATTGCAACAAGTGGATCATCAGCAATCGGCTCATCTGCGACCACCTCAACAACTTCCTCAACAACCATTTGCCAAATGCGAGCAACAAATGAATGATTTAATTTAATTTTCCTTTACTTTTGTACGCCTTCTTCAAGAAGCGAATTTTCATATTCTACATTTTAACGAATTTATGCCTTGTACAAAACCTTAATTTGAATAATCTGCGCACGATATTAATTCACTTGTCTTAAACTCCATCAACTTCATATATAATTTACACCTTATGTGTAAAATACGCAAAATCATTAATGTAAACAAATATCTTATTTAATTCATGAATCTTAATAAACAATAGCCCAATTTTGTAATACGTCATGAAGAAACTTCGTTATTAAAAACAAAAATAAATATAAACAATTTTGATGTTTTTTTTTTAATTTATTTTGCTTGCATTCTTTTAATTTTTATTTATTTTGGTGCGCCATTTAATTCTTTGGTGCAAAGCCAACGCTGTTGCTTCCGAAATCAAATTGTGTGTAATACTGACCAATGAAGGTGTCACCAAGAATCCAAAAGTCAGCGCCACTGGACGTAAAGCTGGACATGCAGAAGGTGTCGCCACTCTCCTGATAGATGCTAATGTACTCCGCGGATGTCAGATTGAAAGTGCTGCCGCCAATGTTGATGTTGAGGGTGGGCAGAGAATCTATATTGTCGCAGTTCACATAGTAATCCCCTTGCATATCATAAGCACCAATTAACGAGTTTAGGTTTGAGAGTTGAGCATCGGGTACACCCAGCAAGGAGGTGCCCGTATCCGCAATTGCCTGACAGTCGCTGCATACTCCCACGCCATTTAGTGTGACATAGTTCATGGCAAACTGCCAGTAGCCCATCTGGGAGACAGGGACATAGGTCAGATTGCCTTGAAACAACTGATAATCGACTCCACCGAGTATAAGTTCACCGCCTTGCTCAGCGGAACCATTATGCTTCAAATAGAAGCCAAATGTGGGCTGTTCAATCAGTCCCTGGTTCCAAAGATTGTAAAATGGTGGCGCAACCGTATCCACGGCAATAGATTGATAGCCCATGCCCAAAATACCATCGAAGGGGACTCCAGTAAATGCGTTATCTGGCTGAAGAATGGCTTCGCCAAAAGTCTGATTCACAATGCTCAAGCCATTAATGCCGACTGTGTCCGAGGAGAGGATTCCCCAGACACTGCCTGTGCCGTACTGTATGCTGAATACCTGTTTATTGGCCACATACGTACTGGATGCACTCGAATTGTACTGATTGTGAGTCTGGCAAGCGACATCGGTCTTGACGCAGTTCACAGATGGCACCCACAGATTTGATGATCCCGTATCAAACACGACTTCGAAGAACTGGGGTGGTGTTCCAATAGCAATCACACCATAATAGTCCATATTCTGATCGTTGGTTAGTTCCTCCGATGTATAGTCAGCGCTGGAGTCCTCCGCACTGCCGGAGTTGGGCGCCGCAGAATTCGGCACGTAGAGCTTACTCTGATGGTGATACTTTTGACGGAGATGATGGGCATCTGACCTCTGGTGCTGTCGGGTCTTCGTGCGCTGGCGCTTGTGGATGGGTATGCGATGCAGTTCAGCACTGACCAACGCCACCACAATGGCCAGGAGCAGCAGTTGCTTCAACATTATTTTTCTTTGTTTGGTTTATGGTTGCCTTGACTAGGCCACACTGAATTCAATTACTCAATTACCTCTGCTATATATACCAAGTTCATAAGTCTATTCAGGATTGATCACTTCAAGATAATTATAAAATGATCGTTAAAATTACAAATTGATAAAAGAAATTGATTAATTGGCAGTTGAGCTTTTGTTTACAGTAATTCATAACGAAAAATAGACGCAAAGTAATTACATATAATTAAATAATAAAAATTTAAAAAAATTAAGATTGTTATTACAAAAAAAAAACATTTGAAATCTGCTATAAATCTGTAATCACTTTGATTGTGGGTTTGTTTTTCTGTTTATTTTATTTATTTATTACATATATTTATTATATATATTATATATGTATATATTAAAAAATAAATTTATTTTTAATTTAATTTAATATTATTATTTCATTCCAAACGTTGTAGAGCAATAAATACCCGCATTAAAGCTAGGGCCAATTCACAGAAATGCTAAAATGAGCTATTTATCAAAGTATTTATCTTAAGTTCCAGTAATTAAATGATATAGACCATAGACACCGCCAACTTAATTCTAGTTGTTGGACAATTCCTCTTTAAAGGCTTTGCACGCTTAAATTTAAGTAAGTATGCAAAAGCCCAAATTATTTAATATCTGCACAATTAAAAAAAAAAAATTTAGCACCAGTGTTATTTTTTTCGCAAGCCCTATCTAAAATCAAACAATGTCTACAAACTTGTTGACTGATATTTTTGTGTACTTAAAAAAAATAATCACATCGAATATAAGAAAATCAAATAGCGTAACATGACTTATCATTTATTGTTGTGTCTGTGAAAATCAGAATTTCATTTATTTTGTTTTTTTTTTGCATTTTAGATAAAAAAAATGTAAGGTTCTAGTTTTTTGTTAATTTTTTCTTGATTGATTATTTCAACATTTGAGGCCATTATTTATTTCTGAGTGTACTTGTCATATCATCACTCATTATAGAAACAGGTCTCTCCTTCGTAGGCTGAACGCTTGCAAAAACAAACCTTATCGGATCGTAAACGAAATATTAATAAATTTTTCTTAAGGTGTTATTATTATAATTTTTAAACATAAATATATTTTGTACTGATTGATGGCGAATGATAAATAAAATTTGTACAAAGTTATGTTAAATAATAATAAATATTTCGCAGTTTTTTTCAATTATTATTTAATTTATTCTTATTAAAATTAAATATTTTAACTAAACAAGAATTCGCTTAAGATTTAATCTAGATCTTAGGGGCTAACCCAATGCGCTTGTACCCCATGTCGAACTCCATGTAGTGGGGACCCACGAAAACAAGCCCCAATACCCAAAGATTGCCAAACTCGTTGCCATCTCCACCCTTCAAATGCGTGTCCAACTCATCCAAGGTGGTGAAGCCGGAAACACACACATCCTTAAAGCGAACCACATAGTCTGCTGGGCCGAGTACAAAATCACATCGTCCAATATTCAAAGTGATACTGGGCAGGCTGGGAACTCTCGAGCAGGTGATCGTGTAGACGCCATCCCGCTTG
This sequence comes from Drosophila multiciliata, assembly GCA_037043605.1. Classification (NCBI taxonomy): domain Eukaryota; kingdom Metazoa; phylum Arthropoda; class Insecta; order Diptera; family Drosophilidae; genus Drosophila; species Drosophila multiciliata. The sequence continues at coordinate 209,876 of JBAMBF010000103.1, read as the reverse complement.
TCATCATTCGTCAATCCGAGCAATTTATTTATACTCTCAAAAACAGCTCGAGGAGCAACAATCAACGAGGTGCCCACATGCATAATAGCCTCACAGTTCGAGCACAGTTCCTTATCGCCCATGTCAATGCTGTCAACAGTTATTTGCCAGTAGCCAACCTTGGATAGGGGCACATGCGTCATGCAGCCACTGTACAAGGTTGGATCACTTGGCCCCAGTATCAATTTGCCCCCAGATGAGTCGATCACACCCGTATTGGTGCGATTGATGTATATCGAGAAGGTTGACTGCGAAAAATGCAAATGTATTTAGATTTAAGATTTTTGTATAAATAAAGAAATGCTTGCAATTATAATCAATTGATTTCCAATTTCCATCTGACGGTAAGCGGCAGCTAAGCCATTAACTGGCGCCATCTAGCGTTATAGAGTTTACAGTTTCATACGCCGCTACTTGGCACTAGCTGTTAGTAACGTTTGTAATCCGAGACAACAACCAATCATGAAATTTGCTTGAAAATTAAATGAGTTTAAAAAAAAAAAAAATATAATGAATCGACGTGTCTGATCTGTATACCAAATAAGTAGTTTTTATTTATTGTTGTTTAGGAGAATGCATTCTGCATACATTTTTTTGTCGGGTTCAGCTTAGAATAGCATGTGCACAAAACAGTACTACAAATTATGTTGCTGCATTGACTAGATTGCAAAAAAAAATCTGGCTTACTTTTAAGAGCAAACGCGCTTCGTGAAGGCGAGAATATGGTCACCCTAGTAAGTACTTCATGTAGGTTGCTGAATATGCTAAGTTTCTTGGCGCACAAATGAAAAAACCACAACATACTTTTGTGCTGCATGGCTTAAACTTATGTGTACATCAAAAGTGTTTCCAATGGCTGGCAAAATACTTTTCGAAGATCATGGCGCTTTGGAATCCCAAGGAATTGATTGAACTGCATTCAAAGAATATAAACACAAAATTTACCAAACAGCGCATGAAAACTGTTCGATGGACATTAATTTCTTGTACGCTTTATTTAATTAATAGGAAACAAAGTTTTTAGTTGTTTAATGGATATTGATATCATCCTTGTGCCTACAAAAAAACAGAGATTTTGCACTTTTACTTTCTTGATTATTCTTGATTTCCTTTATTGCTTAAATTGTTTTTTAACATGTTACCAAAATTTTTGGAGTAGGCGCTTCTGAAATTCATATTTCTCTGGAGTAAAACGCGTGCTTTCATTATAATATAATAACTTAATTTGTATTCGATTTATATCATACTGTAAATTATGTTTATTAGCATTCTGCTTTGTCCTTCATTAAATAGAGGTAAACGGAAATATAAAAATAAATATAAATTTGCGCCAGAACTGTTGATACCACACAATATAAATGGCAAGAGTCAAGTTCTTCAAAAGAAATACGCCTTTGACGCTTAAATTGAAAAGGCGTACTTGGCCAATACTTTGTTGGCCAACAAGAAGCGAAAGGAAAGTGATTGCAAAAGTTTTGCAAAAGGAGACCGTCGCCTCATTGACGCTTAAAATATGCCGAGTTTTATTTGCTAATTGCAGCCCTCAGCTATATGGATGCGGGGAGGGGGGGGGAGGTGTGCCGATTGCAGTGCAAATAGCCTCAAGGACAAAACTTCCAATTCCAATGCTGGCCAACAACCAAGGGCAGCGAAAGCGACAGAGAAAGACACAGAGATAGACTTGGAGATAGACTTCGAGAGAGAGAGAGAGAGAGAGAGAGATATAAATATCGAGAGAGCCCTCGAGCTGTGACAACGTTTACAGAAATCACACAAAAAACCGCCGCCGGTGGGCAAAAGTTTTCCACACAAAAACCAAGAAGGCAACTTTTTTTCGCCAATTTCTTTAACAAGTTTTTGCTTATTTTCCGTCTGTCTGTGCATGTGTGTGTGTGTGTGTGTGTTGCAGGGGAGAAGTAGGGGGAGTGGCGGGGGCAACGTTGTAATTGAATTTGCGTCAAGTTCTATTAAGTGGCGTAAACTTTTGGCCTGCCGAATTGAACTTGGCGCCAGTCGCATGTGCATTTCTCATATGTTTATCGCAGTGTTCAATATATTTACCATTATTTGCCTCCCCCAACCCCCAGCCCTGTCTTCTACCTCCCACTTAACCACTTTACCTATACCGCTGCCACTTGTACTGGTTGCTTTGTTGTTTGGTTTGTTTGTTGTTGGGCCGTTTTTTCATGACATGTCTGCGCAATGAAAGTGACTGCGACGAGACTGAAATTGTACACTGAGAGAACACAAGGAGCAGGTATTTCGTATGTTCTCCAAATATCCAGATTGCATTTTAAAATTTGAGAATGAAGTGTCTCAAGATGAAGAAAAAATTTGACATGTAAATTACAAATACCTAAAAATATAAATAAAAAAAATTTAAATTCAAAGTTATTCTTAGCCAAGATTGAAACTACAGAAAAAAAATTAAATTATGAAAAATATTTAACCGTTTATAAAGGCAATTTTTGCAAGCAATTGAATCAAAGATACTTAAGATTTTTCAAATAAATAATTATTTAAAACTGTTTTTTACTGTAATAAAAAAAATGTTATTTTTCTCAGTGCATTCACGTGACTTTGTAGTTGGGAGTTGTTAGCTGGTTATGTCTGAGTTAGGAACTGTTCTTATCGCCCAATTGGCTGTCATTTGCCAGCGACATGTGCGGTTATCAATGAAGCATTAAATTGTTTTGCCATTTCAGAGTTTGAGTCGATGTTTATTTTTTAATGTTCCTAACTGACATTCCATGTCAATGGGCGCTGCAATATCTCTCAATCTCAATCTCAATCTCAATCTGCAAGTCTTGGAGAAATCACTTCATTTGTGTTTAGCCGTGCGCAGCAGACAATACACTCATTTCCATGCATTCATTCATTCATTCATTCATTCACTCACTCATTCGCTCATTCATCTCAAGTGAATAACGAGCATAACTACAAACCTATACAAATTCCAAACACGAGCTCATTTCGTATGCAGGACCACTCGAAACTGGACCCAAAACATGGCCAATTTATGCATTGCACTGCACTGTGTGAAAAAAAGGAAAGGAAAACCTAGTGGCAAAATCAAGTGTAAAACCATTAAATTGTTAATGTTCTGCATTTGTTATCAGTTGAAGTTTTTTCTACATTTTTTTTGTCTTGTGTTACTTCCAGTTTTCCATATCTTCTATCTGGGTCACGGGTTCAACAATAAACCGATAACAGGCGGGTGGGAAAAAAATACAGGAAAAAGAGGCCCCGAAGCAGGACGCAGCTGGCATTTGAATGCGACGTGTGACATCAAATATTAAGATTGAAAATGGCAGCTGGTGACAAGTCTCAAAGTTCACACTTGTTGTTGTATTTGGAACTGGTTTTCGACCCACCCTCTGAGCCATAAAATGGTTAAAGCGTGAGAATAAACCTAGAAATTGTTGGCAAATATTTTTTACATTTATGTTACTGCAAAGATAAAAAACATATAAAAAGATAGCCAACTGACGAGTAAAAATTGTGATAAGATAAGTTTGTCTCATATTTGGCACAATTAAATACAATTACCATTTAATTTGCTTAATTAATATAATTAAGTGATTATATTTTGAGCATAACTCTAGAATTTAAAATCATTAAAATATATAAGTAAATCACGAGTACAGCAAATGACTAAAGATCAGCAAAATCGAAATGTGTCTCATAATTGGTAAAATAATAAATTAATTTGCTTAAGTAATTATTAAGTAATTATATTTTGGTTTGTCTCGAATGAATAAATATCTAGTAGATAATTTTCAATCAGTTCAACCAAATCACACTTTATAAATGAATGAGCTGTCAGCAATTTTCAATATCCCATTCTTACATTGGTTACTGCGACAACTAAAACAACAACAATAACAACAACAACAAATGGCTAACAATAGCCAAGGCCAATTAATTTGTATTTATGGCAAGGAGACCTAAACACACATTGTTTACACTTCTCCATACTTAGTTGGGGGCCCATAAACAACAATAAGAACAACAACAACAACAACAACAATGGCAACAACAATGGCAACTTGCAAGTCTAATTGAAAGTCTTTTGTGCCTAAACACAAATAACATAAAACACACACACACACACTCACAACTTGCTATGTGTGTGTGTGTGTGTGAACACTTCATTAAATTTTGTGAAATGCAACAGCTGCTGGCTTAATAACAGGACAAGCCGCAAAACTAACAATAGAAACAATTTCAACAATTTGCACACGAGTTGCAAAATTTTGCACACAGAGAGCTGAAAATTTGTGCTTTTTAAACCAAAATTTTATGTGAACATAAATTTTTTTATTGTGAAAATATATTTATGAGCCGAGGGCTAAAAACTTTGGCTTAGGCGCTACAATAAGGATTTGGCCCACTGATGGGTCTCAGCAGTTGGCAGTTCAATTGACAGGATAAACAGGGATAGCTTCCCACAACTCCCAACTTACAAATACACACATATATATATATATATATATATATATATATACATATTCTTCATGTTGTATGCGCTGACAACTATTTCGGTTTGGTTCACCGATATCCATTCAAATTGTTAGCCACAAAGCTCCTCTCTCTCTCTCTTTCTCACTCTAGAAAACACACACGCATGACAGCTATTTGCTTTTATGGCAGCTGTGTGTGTGTGTGTGTATTCCTGTGTGTGTGTTGGTGTCTGTCGAGGACATGCATACGTCAGTTGGCTGTACAGTTTATCCAGTATATAAACTTCAACAACATACGTTTACACATATTGAAATGCTCCACCTCACCCTCCCAACATCCCCTTCTCTCCTACACACAACCCACTACAACTATTTCCGCTTGCTGCAAACAAATCCCAGCTAGCAAAACATCGCAAGCAGCAGCAACAACAATTGCTGGAACAATGACCGGCTCCTATGGCGCGTATACGCAATATTGGCACTGGCATATTATTGAGTTGGCAGCCGACATTTTGAGAATCAAGCACACACACACACCCATACACACATACATACGAATAACAGTAAATGTCCTTAACCCCGTCTCATTAAATATGTTGACATGTTGATAAATCGATGTAATAGTCCTCTCTGACTCTATTAGACAGACAGTTCAATGCGGCATTCACCAATAAAGATATTTCTGCTGTTTCTTCTTCTTCTTCTTCTTGTTGCCTGTCGAATGAGAGATATGAATGCAGCAGCGATTGATAACTTACTAGTCATTAAATAATGTATATATTATTACTTAATTAATTCATTATTACAACATTATTATTAATATAAATTATTACAATATTAAAATATGTTTATTTATATTAATATGTATATATAAGAATGCATATATTATAATTGTTGCTTAATTAATTAATTATTACAACATTATTATTAATGTTTTCAAAATAGTCATAAATATGTCTATGTTTAATAAAATAAATTATTAAAATATTAAAATATGTTTATTTATTTTAACATTTTTTTAATTTTAGTTAGTGCTGAAATTATAACAAATGTGTTAATGAGAATAATAATATGTTTTGCGCTTTAAATATTTAGAAGTAATCAATTCGCCAAACAGATCTAAATAGTTCGCAGCGCATAAGAATACCCCTAATAAAAATCATAATTTTATTTTTAGAAATTTCCGAATCTTTTATTATCTATATTGGGAAGAATTTAAAGTTAAATTTAACAATAAATATGAAATAATAATTTCCGAATCATTAATTATCTAAATTAGTAAGAATTAAAAGTATTGTTAAATGTGAAATATATTTTTAGGTATTAAAAGTATTGTTAATAATGAAATGTCAAACATATTTAATTATGATGATTAGCATAAGTAGGGCCAAGAACACATAATTTAAAAATTCATCATGGCTCAGAATGGGGCACTATTGATCTAACTGAGTGCTTAAGGTCTAAATATGAAAATCAAAACAGTTAGAAACAACCCCTAACTGACATGAAAGATTAAGTTATGAACCATCTATTAATAATTAAGTGGAGGTGAAAGTTTTAAGGAAGTTGAAATATGTTTGGCTAAAAATAAAAAAACTTGAATGCCCAGCTTAGCAGAAGTCAGCAAGCAACATGGCTAAGAGAGAGAGACTGATAGAAAGAGGGGAGATGTAAGAGATGCAAACTAAGCTTGGCACTTGAAGACGTTAATAGGTTTTAAGAGTCTTTAAGCTCGTTAATCCCGGCTGTTCGAGCCGTTGTCTATTGGCTTCGTTGTTGCTCTTCCAGCATCATTGTCTCCCGGGATGGGGGACGTCATATTTGATTTTGAATTTTCGAGTTGTGCTTCGATTTGAATGTCTGTTCTGCCCCTGTATCCCCTGTCGTTTACACCCTCATCAAAATTGTGACAGGGCAAAAAGTTTGTGCTTAAAAATAAATCAAAACTTTTCATTCGTGCATTATTTCCCCAGATAAATGTGCTGATAATTTGTATGTGTTTTTTGCGTATGTCAACTTTTGTCAATGGGCCAAGAGTTTTCGGCAAAAACTTTTCTTTGCATCGCCGACGTCTGTTTGCCAAGTTTTTGCATCGTTTTGTCTACGCTTTGGCTTTTGCTTCAGATTTGGCTCAGATAACTAGAGAACAAGCAAATAATGGCCAGAAGAGAAGCTCTGTGTGTGGCTTATCTACATGTAACACACACTCACACACACACACACACACACTCAGACATAAATATTAATCTGCAAAGTTGAAGCTGATTTCATTCATTTCGAGAATTGTCAGATTTTATTGCGTACAGCATAAATAATACAAAAGATGTAAAATAAATGAAAATATATTATTTGACACACATGTTTTTCAGCAGAGTGGATTCCTTTCCTAAGCTCATAGGAAGTTCAAAATTCATAAGTTGTGTTATTAAAAATATACATTTCTATAATCCTTTACTAATAGAATATTCAAAATGATTTAAAATGTGAGTGACTGATTTATGAATATGCCACAGCAATTTTAAGACTTTGCATCTTTTCTCTGTTTATTTTATTTTGAGGACAAACTAAAATCAATCAACATCTTTGGCCTGACGCATGTGCCACAACAAAGTATATCAGTGATAAAGTATACGACTCGGTTGCCAGGATGCTGTTAAGAAACTTTTCCTATCCAACTCACACACACACTCAAAAAGTTGTCAAATTTGAACCTTTCGAAAACATCATTTTGGTGTAAACAATTCAATTGCATAAATATGCAAAACTTTCCGAAAAGTCAAAGATCAATGGATAACAAACCGACAACACTTACACACTTTTTATATTATAGCCGGGTAATGTTCAAGAAATAATCATATTTTACAATTTTATTCAATCAAAGTGTCGACTCGTTTTCCGTTTAACAAAAGAGCCAACGACAAAAAGAAATGCAAACTTTAGCTGAAATCAAGCCCTTCCCCATTGAAAGCAGCCTCTCCCCTCTCCCCTCTCTCTCATATAGATGTTGAACGTTTTGTCACCTATGGCACTGCCTAGAATTTATCCCAAGAAGTTATTCGGAAGTTATTTAAAACATTTCCGTTCGCATTCGTTTGCAAAAGAAAAATGCGTTTTTCATGCTAATGTCAAACCATAATAGATTCACCCCCTCAACAAACCCCTCCTCAACCTCAACATCAAAATAATCCCCTTGCCTTATAGGGGATGCTTTAGGGGGGTTTTCCCCCACAACATGTGTTCTGAGATTTGTGGAGCATTTAATTGAAGTGCGGCACAATCGAATTTTGTGGGCGTTCTCAATGCTGAGTTATTTCACTCTTGAGAATTTCAATTGGACCACTGAAACTTTTCCTTTTTTTTTGTCCAACTTAAATTGCATGGGCGTAACTTACTGATAGGGCTCTTAAGTTGCATTGTGTCCTATTTGCTTGCCACAAGAAAAATAAACATAAACATAAATATAAAAAATAAAATTGGGTAATATGTCAAAGTTACCTTAAAAGGTTAAAATTCTAAAAAGTTAAACAATTGAGCAAAGTTGAAGTCATTTGAGATAAATATTTATCTAAGTTTGTTCATTATATGTTTTTATATAGATTTAGATTGAATTGCTAACAAATAGTGATTTATTTTATTTTATTTATATTTTAGTCTTAGTTTGTTTAATTAAAGTATTTTTGTTATGTTAAATATTAATTTATTTCAAGAGCAGACAGTGCAAATATAACTTGTGTTTTTTTGTTTTTAAGTATATAATTTTGTTTTTTTTTAAAGGCAAATCATAGACAATTTTTTTTAAATATATATAAAAAATAATTTATTAGTTCCTGTAAAATCTTTAAGTTTTCATCTTCAATTTCATCTTAAGTTTACTCAAAGGGGCTGTGACAAAAAAAGATCTTGCTACAGATGCGAAATTTCCGCATATTTTTTGTGGAGGGCTGTTAAACAAATTTAAGCGCAATTTAATTTGCCATTTGTTAATGACAACCTGGCAAAAACTGGCAACAACAACTGCATTCCAAGCACACACACACACACAGTACACACACACACAGTACACACACTTGGACTAAATGCAAACAAATGAGCAGAAACGGCGTCTCACATTTTACTAGCAATTTGTAGAGTGTCGCACGGGGGGGAGGAGTTGGCTGGGGAGTGGTGCCAGTGTCATTTGAAGTGTTGCAGCTTAGTTCTTAGTTCGCCTCGCTGACAGCGAAAATAAAAATTGTTTCAGCCCAGACGCAGTCACAGGTACAGATACAGATACAGTGCACAGAGAGGGGCCTGAAGAGGCAGTTGGACAATAAACACATGTTTCGGTTTGTAATGCACGAGGCCATAAAGTTACGCGCAGACCTCTCACCTAACCCCTCTCCTCTACCCACCCTACATCAAAATGGTGCAAAAAAAAACTTAGGAAACATATTGCAGAAAATAAAAATAAAAGAAAAATGGAAAATAAAATGCGAGGGCAGCCGAAAAGTATCTACTTGCGTCTCTTAAGTATCTGTTGTGTCTGTTGTATCTGTGCCCTTTTTTGTTGAGAGTTTCTTGTATCTGTTGTTGCCTGTTCAAAACGGGGATTACGCTCGACACAATGGGGCATGTGGATGGTGGCATACAATGGGCTTTCAGTTCGTAAATTGGTAGTTTTTCCATGAAATCGAAATCAGTATTTGTGGTTTTGAGACAATGCAGCTGGAAAATAAATCCGCATTGAAAACATTTGCTTTTCAAAATAAATAACTTTGTGACTTGGCTTAGCATATTTTTCTTTTCTTTTTTTTTACAATTTTATTGGGAAGAGTATACAAATTTCTGTATGTAAGTTTTCTTGGTTCTGCGTTCCTTTGCATTCGTAGTGGGAATCTGGTCTGCGTTGGTACATTTGACTCCGCGCCTGCTGTGTCTGTGGGCCATAAACTGAGCTGGCTAATTATGGCCACTAATGAGCTTGAAATGGCACTTGCTCAAACCGAAACAAAAACACACATCAGCCAAGCAAAAGACACAACGCACAACACACACACAACAAAACAACTTGTTTTACTTCCAATTTAGACATTTGCTGGCATCATAAAAACGGGGCAACAAAAGGCGACGAGCCAATAGCCAAATGCAATGAGTGTTGCACTTAGAACCTATCTGTTTGCCTCGTGTTTTACTCCATAATTTATGAGATGGGCCAGCTGCACTGCTAAATCGTGGACAACTAAGTATTTACTGTTATGGATTAGGGGCGGCATTTGGCCATTTAAAATTAAAGCCCTTTCCAAGTTAAATAAAATTATAGCGCACAATTACAAATTGTCTGCGCAATGTCAACGAAATTAGCACATTTTATGGGCCGACAGCATTTTGAAAATATATATATTTTATTAGGTATACCCTGCTATAATGGGTATATATTTGATTCTATATACAGGCTCTCAATTTACCTTTTGTATTTTAATATATAGATATATTCGTTTAAATGAATACATTTTTGTCATATTAATAATATTAATAATTAATAATAATATTTATATTCATTTAAATTAAATAATAAATATATAAAAGTTAAAAATATCTGCTGTTGAAATTAATTTAATCATAATTTTGCTAAGTCGAATTTGTATCTTAATTGAATGCAGTTGCTCATTTCATTTTTTGGCCATATTATTTGTGGCCCGGGAAATATCGATTAATTGAAAATATATGCAAATTATATACCAAAATCTTATTCTAGAATTTATCACCTTTATACAGGGTATGTTTTCGTCTACTTCCTTTAATATTCTGCTTGTGGGGCAAATTGCCAGACTTTGCATTGCAGTTGCACTTTGGTGTCTCTTAAAGTTTCATTGAGATATTTGTCTGCCTGTCTTCCTGTCCCCCTCTCCCTGTTGGAACAACTTCAGACCCATCTTTAATGATGTTGCTCTTGCTGGTTATTACAAAATTTTCGGTGGATTTTACGAATATGGCAGATAATATGGCCAACGACTGTTTGGCAGTCGCCAATTGCCAATTGCCAGTTGGCTGTTATTGTAAATTTTAATTATTTTCTACAAATGATGATTAAATTGGCCGCAGGCAGCACAGATATTAAATCAATACATGAACACCCCCTCCCCCTCTCCTCTTCTCCTGCTGTTAACTCGTTCTGCACCGTCTGTTTGGGGTCTGTGTTTTTTGGCTTTGTCGGTGAGCACGTTTAAATTGCTATAAACTCAGATTGGGCGACAGTTTACCGGTTTGCAGTTCATTTTGGCATGAATTTACTTGTTGTCCTGGCCAGCACTATGCACAGTTTTAATAAATAAAATGATGGCTATTTATGGCCAATATATGGCAATAAGCGTCCGAACAAAAACACAGCAGCCAACAAGTTAACTACACAATAATTCAGCCTGAAAACACACATAAATAAAATAATAATCAGTGGTCAGCGGGGAAATGCTCTGCTTTATTTTATTTAGAGCGGAATTGTATAAACTTAAAATAAAACATTTTCTTTTTACAGATTTTATTTAATATTTGACAATTCTTTTCAATCGAAAATAATTTTAAATTTCATTCAGTTACAAACCTTTCCACAAATTCAATATACTCTTTAAAAAGCACTTCGATTGGCTTTGCAAAAAAATTTCAATTAAATGCGTACTTTTAGCCTTGGGCTTCACATATCAGAGAGAGATTACAAAATTAACAAGCCATCAATGCCATGAAATCAAAGCCAGAAAAACAAGAAGTAATAATAACTTCAACTATATAACTATATATATATATATATGCGGATCAGGAAAATTCCCAATGCGCATTACTCAAACAAAAGCCGATAGATTGCGAGTTTGGATGTGTGTTTGGTTTGTCTATTAATTGAAAAACTCTTACGATTGATGAACTTTACAAACATATTTCAATGGCTGTCCTTTGCTAGGTATGTCAAAAACACATGCCACACACACATAACGCACACACACACAGGCAACACACACACACATACTTGAGTTACGGATAGAGAATGAATGACCATTGTGGCCAGGCTACAAGCACTTGAATGGGTAAATGGCTCAAATTGATTGAATTTTGCACTTTGGCATTCATGAGGCCAACAAATTTGTATGCTGCAAAATTTATGAAGCATGAAAGCCAAATGAATGATTTTTCTGTCCAAAAAACAAATCAAAAAATCGTATTTAATGGTGTACGAAAAATGCTCAATTTCAAAAGAATTTGCATAATTTATTATATATAAATATATAAAGTGTATAAAACGAGTTGGCTAATTTATTTGTTTGATTAAGTTTGCAGCAAATTTTAGTTTGGCATTCAATTAATTTAATTAGCCCCAAAGCAAATTTTACGTAATTTAATTTTTGTTAACAAAAAAAAATAAAGGGAAATAAATAATTATTTTTCTGTCTCACATTTGTATTGTGATTTCGCTTTATATGTTAGAGTATTCAATCTTTGGCAACCCAAACTTGGCATAGCTTTTACTTGCTTTCAATTGGATTCATTAAGAAAAGTTTACTCAGACCGCGCAGCCGGATTCAGAGAAGAAAAAGTAATCGAAAGAGTTGGAAAATTACACTTAATGGATTTTAATTATGCATTGGCAAAAGTCTCGCAGCAGCTGAAAAGCTAAAAATATATAAAGAAAGAAGAAAGCAAAAATTGATAAAGGAGTTGCGTCCTTTGCTCAGGCTTTGAATATTTGATTGAGTCCAATGAGTTTGCCAAGTGAAAGTTGTTGCATACTTGCGGGCTACATGCCACGTTTCGATTCTGGGGCTTGCCACGGCTGCCACTGCTGCCACTTCTGCTGTTGTTGTGAGTTAAACGAAGCACAGAGCACATCATTCAGCTGCGGGCGAGTGTTGAGGATTGTTGCTCTGTTTCGTCCTTGTCCAATTCAATTTACCCGCATTTCAATTTCCTTTCATTTTACGCTCTCTTACGCATCAGTGTCCCGCGGCATGTCCTGCCCCCCCCCCAAATCGAATCATCAAAGCCCAAAACCGCAATGGCTTACATATGCGTCAAATTTGCCTATTAGTTGGCTGACTAAAATATATGTTTTGGCAAACATTGTTTTTATTTGGATCGGCATCTTATTTGTGCCAAGTTCATTGCACGCTGCTTGGCAAGATGAGCAACGCCCCCTCAAAAACTACTCCTACTCAGAGATATGATAAATTATTCCTGATTGCTCAGCGTATGCCAAGACAATGGAGACAAATATGCTTTTAGATTTATGCATCTGATTTTTATGGCTTGGCCAAAAATAAATTGCATAACTATGCGTTGCCAATTGTGGTGGCTTTTATATAATATTTCTAATACATAATAATAAATTATGCGTATTTTTCTCATTTGTATTAAGAGACAAAAATACCTATTTCAAGACATTATTTAAAAAACCAAGAAAAAGTAAGTTAAAATATCTGCCTTTTGCAGCTCTATTCTGCTTGCCTGACTTGATGCTGCTTAAAATCCAATTTAGCTAACAAATTGCAGCTAATTAGCTGAACTTTAAATGCCTGCAATTAAACAAGTAATTAGTTGGGATTTGCAAAAAAAAAATAAAATAAGTGCTAACCAACTAATTTATATTCTCTGGCTTTGCTGAGCACTTATTTTTTTTTTTGTTGCAAATCCCAACTATCTATATATATATAGTAGAAGATACTAAAGCGATGCTAACCAACTAATTTATATTCTCTGGCTTATATTTAAATAATAATAAATTTATTTCTATACATTTACAAAGTATTTCAAAGCATAATTTATAGTTATATATTTCAAGTCAAAATGTTCGATCGTTTGACAGGCGTAAAATATGAAATGCCTTTTTTTCGCAATGTTTGGTAACATGTGTTACCACATTTATGTGCCATTATCGCAGTCCCCCCCTCGTCGAATAATCCCATATCGCCAACATTCTTTTTGAATTGATGTGAAGAGCTTGCGCAAATCTTGCTGGCAATGTCTGGCACATAATACCGTTACTTTCTGCACCTTTGTCATGCACATAATGCTAAAATATTATACCGATATTATGCAAATTTTTATTGTTTTTCATGCGGGTTGCCCCAGCCGGAGACCTGGCCAAAACACCCAACATCCCCCAAAATTCGCCATCCCCAAGCCGACTCCATCTTCTTACCGTGTCACGGCAACGGCAACGGTTGACGACTAAAGGGATTTGGTGCGTGATGAAATTAGGATAATTTAATAGATTACGCTTGGCGTTGATTTTTCACGTGGTAGCATCATCTCAGTCACGGCTCAGTCTAGGCACCCACTATATCATGCATTATACATAATACGGAATACCTGCTATGTGCCGACTATGCGTATTGATTGCATTTACTTCCACTTATGCCTTATGCCAGCCATTGTTGTCTGGCATCCAAATCCAAATGCCATCCACTTGGGATTTGGAATCTTTTTTTTCTCTCTTCTTTGGACAACTGGTTGTACTTAATGTGCCACCCCCCAACTGGAGAGGATTTCCTTTCTCACAGTTTTGGCTTTTATTTGCCTTCATTTTTGGGCTTTTACCAGGCACATCACGTATTTTCAAAACGCATTTCGTCACCTGAGCAGCGGGTCGCAATTGCTGCTCAGTGGTTGGTTCTCAGTTTCCACCTTGTTTGCAGTCCACATTGCACTTAGTATTTTGGCTGGGCTTTATGGGCTTAGCCTTAACAGTATATTTATTTCTTGAACATCCAAAAGAACAACGCAATTGTTCTGCATTTCTCATGTGTAAATATCACACAGCATTTATTTTTTACAATTTAAAAAATAAATATGTTAAAACCACTATTTTAATTCTGTTAAATAAATCTTAACTTGCAAAAAAATCTCTTCTTCCTTTATTTTACCTTTCGATTATGCTGGGCACACCTTATCCTTAACCCCCTGATAATTTGTAGCTCTATAAAATACTCTTAATCTACTTAAGTCGCAACCGCACCCCTCGCCTTGATCATCCCTGGTATTCCCAGTTGCAAATTTTCAACTAATTTACTGGTATTTAATTGCTGCTGGCCTCCTCTGGCAGAGCGCTAAGCGAAATATTGGCGGTTTGCAGTGTGCAGCGAGCATGAAATTGGCATTGGACGCAGACGGAGTATTAGTAAAATATAGGTGGGTATTAGCCAAAGAGATTATATTAATTAATTTGATATCGAGTTCAATATTAGCTGGCCATTGTCTTGGCTCCATTCGAATGTGTCTAAGAGGATAGACAGTTACCGGGCCAATGCTCTCGTTGTCCCTTATCAGTGGATGCAACTGCCTAAATGCGCTAACAGCTGCAAAAAGCGTTAATTTTATATATATATATAATTATATTGAATTTATTGTAAGTTATAATTATCATTTGTGCTTTTAAAAAATGAGAATTGCTGATAATTGTATGTGAAATATTTTTTACTAACATTAATGTACAATACAAATTATGCCACGAGGCACCAAAAAGGCTCTGTGCATATTTAGTCAATTTAATTAAACTATAATTTTATCACTGGTTGTAAATTTTCTATTTAAAGTTTTATTATCACGTGCTGTGCCGCTGCATGTGGCGAGTGACTCTAGAGAGTATTTCTTTTTCTCATTACCAACCCGAAATTTTTCATATTAAGCATAAAACTAATTAAACCCATCATATAGACTCAAAATATATATAACTCGTTTTGTTCTGAATATGCGAGAAGATGCAGTTTTCCCAATCCCAAGGACAAAGCCCTCAGTCACAATACAAATAGACTTTGCCTTGAAAGTGATCGGGATGCGAATTATTTAAATATCTTAGCAACTTTAAATTTTACGCCACATCACGACAAAATTATGAACTGAATAACACACACTGCAAAACACTTTTGCAATTTACCTTTACTTCATTTATCAAGCATTTGTTATTATCGTCTTTTACTTAATGATGACAGATACTAAAATGAATATGACATTCATATCACTTTTGGCTGAGCCCAGACCCATATTATACTTTATAAAACCATGGCCTACTCTCAGCATAATACTTATGACTTTGTTCTTTCCATATATTTACATTGCTTCAGCACTTTACCCTTCCAGAGAGAATTAATAATTTAGCATGAACAAATTGAAAGGGACTTACTGAACTTTCCAGAGTCGTTTTTCAGTCTCTTTGACTATCAGATATTAGTAATAGGAGCGATGTATTCAAAGAAGAGTTTAAAAAAGTTAAAAAAAACTCTATGCTTCAACATATTCGGATCAAATTCATTAAAAATGCGTATTGAAATGTGCCGCAGATATCGAAAAAAAAACTATTAAAATTTGAGTAAAAAATCGTTGGAAATATCAAAATTAGGGGTTGATTTCGATCTGCAAAGGTATATAATTTCCGGTTGGGTTAATATAGCCGTTGAATATTGTTTTTTTTTTTGTATGCATTTATTTAATTATTAAAAAACGACATTGTATTTATTCTTAGAGTTGACTCGGAGAAATTATCTAAATTGATTATAGTATTATTTAAGCTAACTCTGTTCACCACTACATCTAAGAAGAGAAAAATCTTTCTTTCTTTGTCAGATTAGCAATAAGTAATTATTTTTCTATAAATGCAGAAGATGCAGATGCGAATTGAAATACCTAAAAAATAATAATTGCGCTAATTGAATCTTTATTTTTGCCAAGTCGGCATGCCAAATGTATTTGAACTTTCAAGTGCCTCTCTCTCTCTCTTTTCCTCTGTCGATATCTGCCAGTTCTGATGCGGATTATGTTTGCATTTGCTTTGGCCTTATGGAGGAGGCCATATTCAAGTGGATGGACAACTTTAGCATTTGTTTGTCTTAATAAACGTTGGGTAAATCGTGCGTTTTATGCTGTCAATAAGGCAGATCCGACGTTTGATGTTTAATGATGTGCATAGCATGGATATGAATGGATATGAATGGATATGAATGCTCCAAAGATGAGAGGAGTATCAGTTTATCTTCTATGCATACAGAGAAACTAGTGGCTGCATTGTGGCCTAGACGGAAGTAGTCAAAGGAAAAACAAATATATATTTTGTGATTGTAGTAAATTAATTAAATGTCTCATTTACACAGATTTATTGCATTAAATAACAATAAAAGTAGAGAAAAAAATGGTTTATAATTTAAAAATCTACCTTCAAAACCAGCAGCAATTTATAAGTTGGTAGAAATCCAAGTTTTTTATGAAATAAAAATGCATCGCTCTTAGAATTTTAGAGAAGTTTCAGTAAAATATAGATTTTTCTATGCTGCACATTTTTATGAAGTCTCGTTGATTTTTGGTTTCCTGAATTTAGTAAATGTGCACAACAAATGACTTTTGGCTAGGGGGAAGTGCAACCAATTTGCTTGTCGCTTTAAAGCCAACTTTGGAGTGTGTTTACTCAGCTGTGGCTTAATTTCATTTTGCATATATGGTTTAAGCCCCCCCACACATCCCCCCTCGCAGGCAGACTCGCACTTCGCGCACTTTGGATTAAGCTGCGAATGTCTGGCATGATGTTTTCGAGTAGCTCAGCTCCAGCGATGATAATGTGCTCCGACTTGTGCAGTGGCAAAAGCAAAAGTTTGCCAACAAAATACTGCTAAGCCCTGGTAAAAGTTTTATGACTAGACAGTTTTCGGGCATCGTTCGTCAATATGCTAATAATGTAAACGCACGGCCGGAAATTGTTTAGCTGTAAACTTTGTTTGTGGCTTACCATTACCAATGGGAGCAAACCATGCTCTATCTCTTTCTAACTCTATGCGTCCTTCTCTCTCATGCTCGACAAGCATATTTTGATGAACTGATCTTTGGCTAACTTCTATATAGTGGAAGGAAAAAGCTTGCATTTTGGTCAATTGTCACATTCTCGGAATTTGAGCTAAAGAAGAATTTATTTATTTTTTACTGAAGCACAATAATAAAAGCAGTAACATATATAATTCTAATAATACTAATAATAATAATAATATTAATAATAATAATAACAAGCATAATAATAATAAGAACAATATTATTGAAGTAATATTTTCCCTCTTTGACACTTTTAAGTTAAAAAGTGAATTTTCCATCATTTTTTTTTTGATTTTGTGTTGCTTTTTCTTTTTTAGCTACAACTTGCATTGTCCTATGCAAACAGACAAGTTCACCTGAACCACTCGCACCACCCACCCACTCAGTGGTGCCTCACATGCTCCGGGGCCATTTATCTTGATTTATACAAACCTAACGACGTTTAAATGCTTGCTACAAACGTTTTGCCCCATTTGTTGTAGCATTGTTGCAGACTCCACTTACTGTATTTGGTTTCGTGGACTCGTGGATTCGTGGATTCGGCATCACGTTGCCGGCTCGTCAGCTCCCAGCTCTGCTGGGTCATGTTTATGCTTGAATAATGTTGACAAAATCGCTGAAGCGACGGCGGTCAGCACGGAGATGCACGGAGAGCAGTGTTGGGCACCTTGTCTACTTCTTCTACTACTAAATCAAATCTAGCCTTTTTCTATATAAAATATAAAATACCAAAAGAATGTAGAATTTTTTGTATTTTATTAAGAGCAACAAATCTTTTTTCATCACTGTCTATCTACAAATATTTTATTTATTAATAATTTAATATTTTATTTATTAATGATTAAATACAATGACGGCTATTTTTCGAGTTCTTGAAAGAACTTATTTACTGGAAAACGAAATTGATTTTGCAAAGGAATATATTTTTTATAATCTACTTAAAATTGCAAACACAGTTTTTGCTCAATTCATTTAAAAATTTTAAAATTATATTATTATTTATTAATGCTATCTTAAGTTAGTTTCTTCTACTAGTATTATATTTAGTAAGTACTTAATATTTATTTGAACCCAGATCCATTTATTAAAATAAAAAACATGCCCAAAACGAAAACAAATAAATAAAAATAAAAACTCATTTTTAGTAAATTTGTAAAAATATTTATTTATTTAGCTTTATTTTGACATTATTTTCTCTTGGGGCAGCACCGTTGGAGACAGATAGAAATAGGTACAAAAAATCAAGCCAGTTACATGCCACGGACATGCGACCCGGCTAAACACTTTCAGCCAGCTCTCGTTTCTCTCGACCAGCTCCACCCCCCCTGCAGCGAACTCGTAGACAAATTGTCGGTGCTGGGTGTGAAAATGTTGGCAAAGTGGCAATGACAATGCCCGACTAGCAACGGGGATTGCTAGAAATGCCTGGCAGCCCCTCTGCCTCTCTGCCTGGCCGGCTGGTTGACTGCCTGTCTGCTTGGCTGTTGCAGTTTTGTATCTTGTATCTTGTATCTTTTTTCGCTTAGGCGGACTGACTGGCAACTGGCGCTGCAGAAACTCAACGTTGTTATGACAAGTGGCTGCACCGTTTCTCGCCGTTTCCGAGCCATAAAGCAAATTGATGATGAAAAAGTTCGCCGCTGCCGATGCCGTCGCTTGTGGCCAAAAGCTTCGTGTTTGTGTCATGGCCTGTTAAATGTTGGCAATAAAAGTGAAAACTCTCTTGTCATACGGCGGTGCCGTTAGTTTGCCATTTAGTGGCCATAAGCAACTTTAGAAGCAGCCATAAAGCACTAACCCCTTAAAGTCATCGCCGCTGGAGAATGAATCTCCAGAATCTTAACGCCCCTCAATAAAGCCCCTTCCCTTTGGACGCACCTGTGTCAGCTCATAAACATAACGAACGCATCGATTTATGAAAAACACCAGGGTTTTTCTTTTATTGTATCCATAAATCAGGCCATAAAATCATATGAAGAAAATGCAAATACGTGTAAAGTTATGCGGGCCGTCA
Source organism: Drosophila multiciliata (assembly GCA_037043605.1). Taxonomy (NCBI): domain Eukaryota; kingdom Metazoa; phylum Arthropoda; class Insecta; order Diptera; family Drosophilidae; genus Drosophila; species Drosophila multiciliata. The sequence goes on along the minus strand of JBAMBF010000103.1, from coordinate 190,550 downwards.
TAAATCTTAAGTGTTTGCTTTCCGTTTGCAAATTGAAAATGTTATTAAATATTATTTTTAAGCTACAATTGGAGACAGAGGAGTACATGATACAAAAACGGGAGTTTTAGAGTTATTACGAGATGATTACTATAACTAAATTAAATACAACTTAATAAATAATAATAAATTCGATTTTGAAGCTAGTGTTAAAAAATTGTAGCAATTGCCTTTAAATTAAGCGAACTTCTGTGGAATTTGATCCGAAATGTTCTTTAATTAATACAGTTTTCCTATTATATAGCAAACAATTAATTTTGAAATATTTGTTTAGAAAGTGTCCCAAAATCTACCTTTATTTCTTGTACATTTAATTAATAGTCCGAAATGCGGTTTCTACTCAAAAACTTTTCAAGGGTCCTTTGTGCAGCTGCTGTGACAACTCGACAACAACCCAATAATGTGGCTTAAGTTGCACTTTGGAGAACATATTACCGTTTAATGATAAATTGCCACTATACGGGGAGAGAGTCAGGGATAAGACCAAAAGTTGCTCCGGTAAATAATTGAAATCAACCGCAGGAGCCACGCGTCGAAGCATTGGCAAATCGAGCGCTGATTGAAAAAAGTTGTAAATTTTTTAACGTCAAATAAAAAAATACAACAACAACAGCAACAACAACAACAATTTGGAGCATAGCGTTGACAGCGAAGGGTGTTTTGAGCAATTGATAAATTTAATGGCTTTACGCATGTCAAGCTCGAAAAATCCTTAAGAGTGTCAAATTGGCAGCAAGATGGCAGCCTCCCCACCTGGCCCCCGCTCATCCTAAACAAATAAATGCGAATGCAACAACGAAAAAAACCCAGAAAATTGAGCCAAAAAAATCGAAATAAACTTGAAGAACGACAACAACAAATGAAAGTAACGAGAACAACGAAAACTCGTCTCGAACTAATGGAGAGATATGCAAAGTGGCAAGTAGCAACCGGCAAGTGGCAAGTGGCAAGTGCCAGGTGACTGACGTAAATAAATTGTGAAACATACTTAAGACCTGTATGATAGATGTATATTTATACCACACCGACAATAGCAACAACAACAACAACAACAATAAACAACAACAATCGTTGTTGGCCACCGTCAAAGTAATCCAAAAGTTTTGCAAAAAATCTTAGGCTCTGTTTTGTAAAACTTTTTTTTTTTTTGTGGCAATCATTAATTTTATCCCCGACTAAAACTGTTGACAAGTAAAAAATAAATTAATAGATTGGATTGTTTTTTTGGGATTTACTTGACACCAAATGGAACTCTGTCCTCAAGTATTTTATTTGGCAAATGATGTGTCCAGCCTTAAATTGAAATGTTGTTAAACTAAATTGTGTAAATAAAATGGATTTCCAAATGAATAAATACAATGAAAATGTTGAAATAATTGAATTTTGTGTAAATATAATTATAATAATTTTTTTTATGAGTCAAACTATTAGTACATATAAAAATGTAATTGATTTTAAAAGGATATATAATTGGTAGAGGAGGAGCAAAAAGGCAGATGCAGACAAATAAAAATCTATACAAAGAATAAGTTGGCGAATTCCTTAAATTTGGTTAGTAAAATTTAATCGATTTTAAATCACTTGAGTTGTTATCCATAGCAAACTGTTAGCCGTTTGCTCATCCAATTAGACCAAGAATGGCGTAACGTGTAAATCCTGTCGTTGACTAGCAGCGAAATGCATTTAAAATAACTGCTGCAAGCCAAAAAAGAAGAGGTAGAAAGAAGTGGCTGGCAACGGATAAAGCCTTATAGAAAGAGACAGAGAAAGAGAGAGAGAGAGAGGAAGAGGAAGAGTAGTGGGAGTCAGTGGTAGGTGCGGAGTCAGCTCACTAAATGCATCACGTATTGGGTTTTGACATAAACGCTTGTCCTCGTTAGCGCCGCATCGTGTTCCTTGGCCAAAAAGGTGGGTCTCGCGTTCTCGGTTTTCGGTTTGCTGCAGCTGCTGCACCTGCCCCCCCGCGGCACCAAGCTCAGAAACTTTTACAGCCAGCCACGTGGGGGCGAGGACTGTGCAAACTTCGGTTGGATTTCTTGGAGGCAGCCGCCAGCATTGATAAATTGCCGTTGCGCCTCGACTGCGCCTAAACTGACGGTCCGGCTCAGATTTTATGCAAAAATTCAGCGTTTAGCAACACAAAAAAAAAACACACACACACACACACATACACACATAAAAGAGCGTAGCAAGAAGCAGAGCGACACTCAGATGCAGCTTCAGTTGCAGATCCCTCGGGGTGTTGACTGACGGCGTTTGCTGCTGGTGCTGAAATAATGCGGCCAATAAATTTCACAGACCCCTTTCCTTCTCCCCCCCCCCCCCTCCAACAACTCCCCTTTCCATTGGTCGTTTACCCCCTTGCTGGCTCCTTTTATGTCTTTCTTTGGCCTTTGCAAATTGTGTATTTAAATGGCAGTTAAAGTGGCAACACGTTCCACTCCCGTTTGAAGTCGTCGATGATGAGTGATCACATGCAGCGAACCCCAACTCCCACCACTGTTGCATATAGCAAGTGGCAACTGCTGGCAACTGCTTCACGGATGGATTTATAAATATTTCATGCGTTTTGCGCAACGTAGCGGAAGTCACTCCAGGTCCGAGTGTTTACAATGAATCATATATTTTTATGAGCAGCCTCCTCGCCTCATTCAACCAGCTCCATCCGATGCACATCTTAAAGCTGTCCCGCTGAGACAAAAGGCATATTTGTGGTACTCGCATAAGCAATGCAGACTGTCTAATATCCAGCAAATCTTCAAAGATTATTCCTTTCTAAAAATATGTATATCTAAAGTCCCAAAACTGTTTAAATTAGATTTTAATTAAAGATTTGACATACGCCTTAGCTTAAAAAATATTTTCAGCAAAGTGCAATTAATTTAAGCAGTTTTTATTTTTGCAGGGTATCTTCTAGTAATACAAATCTTCATCTGAACCATTCTTGGTTCTTCCTTTTTTTTTGCTGGTCATATCCATATTAATTTGCATTCTGTGCCAGCGACTCAAGTGACAATTGTGAATACTTGAGTCTTTTTTCTCCTCTCTCTTTTTTTTCTCTTGATCATTTACATATTGGCACTTGGCAGAATACTCATTCACATATCTTGAGAATGGCAAATCAAATGTTGCCAATTTGTGACAGACTACATAATCAATTTGCATATCTCAGCTTTTATAATTTAGCCATCACAATGTGGCACATAAATCAATCTTATCCAATGTACTTTAAGCCATTTAGACTGACAATCACGATGATATCATTAAATTCGCTATAAAATTGAGCATTTTATAAGCTGAACATATCCGATAAGTAGCTATATTTATGCAAATTATTTATTACTTAAATATTATAACAGAAGTCTAATTGAATTTGCGCTTTTAGTTGTAAATGATATCATTGAAATATTATTTTTTCTAGTATATCTTTTGGCCGTTATTTGGAACACTTTTAACATTTTTAACTTCATTATTAATTATTTAATTTTGCTGTTTTTTCACTCTTTCTGCCTTTGATAATCCCTTAAGCACTTTTAAGCTCATTAAGATTAGCGACAGCCAAAGCAAACACTTTTTTGCAATTAGCTCGTTTTCATAATTTTTCTCACTTATAAAATAAATTAAAATCAAGGCTAGAAATATTTAGTCATTATTTTTAAAAGCAAGATAAAAAGAAGAGGTTTCTTTTCGACTGATTTAAATTGAAATACTTTAAAAAAATATTTATTTATTATTTTTTTAAAATAAAAAGTGGAGATTTCTATTCAATCTATATAAATTAATATTAAGTTTGTTTTACCTTGAGAAAAAAGCTAAACAAGTCGTATTTATTTAAAAAATATTTATTTAGTATTTTTTTAAGCAATATAAAAAGGAGAGATTTCTATTCAATCTATACAAAATTTATATTAAGTTTGTTTTACTTTGAGAAAAAAGCTAAACAAGTCGTATTTATTAGCAAATAAATTTCCAGAGATGTTGCCTTATAAATTATGTTCTTTGCATTGTTGCCAAATATCGCTTATCACATTTATCATGTGCACACGGCGGTGCTTATTGTTCTTTATGTTTATGGAGAGAGAGAGAAAGAGAGGTGGAGGGGTATATTGAGAGAATGAGAAAAAAAAGTATTTACGATAGCGCAATTTGCATAATGTGCAAATCATAATACGAACTTCCTGTGCCTCGGCCCTGTATGGGGCATAAATATTGCAGCATTTGTAACAGACATCGCCCCAACCAGAGATAAGTTATCAGCGACTGAAGTGCACACACGAGGCACACACACCACACACACACACCACACACACACACCCATACACACACACACTTGTATGCGATGTGGCATGCGAATGTTGCACAGTTGAGTGTTGAATGTGGTTGGCAAAAGTTTATGCCAAAGCTCGACGACACACGCCGCCCTCAAAGGGGGGTTTTTTTTTGTTAACTTGATACAGCATAATAGCTGCAGCTTTAAATAGCCGTAAAGATCTCAAAGCCAACAAATGTTACACTTTATAACAAAAGGTATGAGTTTTGACGGAGTTATACAGAGGGGCATATTTTATCCCTTAAATTGGATTTATTGTGAATCATTATCAATTGACCATCGAGAACTGCTCAACTGTCTGTTAGATTTCTTTATCATAAATAATTTAAAAAATTCAACTCATGTTTGTGTTTAACATGACATCTACAAATTCTAAAAGATTCATAACGATCCATTAATAAATACAAATATTTTTTGTCTACATGCTCAAAACATGTTTTGTGACTTGTTACTGGGTACATTTAAGTTCAGCACTCCAAATTGGTGTTTTTGGTCTGCGATTGTTAAATTTCAATTCACAACTTTGGTGCATGTAACAAGTGCAGCAAGTTGTTGCATTGTTGGAGGCAGTTACATGTGTCCAATGTCTGTGCAAAATGTGGCTATGACAAATTTTGGTAAATGAAAAAAACTAACGAGCAAGTGAATGGCGAAACTCTGAAGTCGAGGAATGAATACGCTTGTATTTTCAAAGAATGCAGAAAAAAAGATTCCCATTTAATAAAAAATAATAATTTTTGATTGATTAAAAATAAATAATAAATAATATAAATAGGCAAGCAACAATTGTTTAATATAAATGTGTGAAATGTTTGTTCCCCGCTGCCACTTCTTGGCCCACTTGGTGTGCCCTTTAAAGTGTAGAGTATTCCAATGCAAATCGGAACATCGTCTACGTTCTGGCCATGCCATGTGCCACACATGTGTCAACAGAGCTATGGAAAAACATTTGTCGTAAAGCTGTAAGTGAAATCTCTAAGCTCGTTGAGCTCTGTAGGGTTTCTGGCGATGACTATTGCAGCCCCACATCAATTCAAAACCAATAACTCAAAAACAAGAACCCAACAAGCCAACAAAACCAACAATTCTGTGGCTGCATTTCAGCTAAAACCGTTTCTTATTTGGCTTTTTTCTATTTTCTCACTCTCTCTGCTTATTTTCTCACGTTGCTTTTTGCCCTGCGCAATTTCATTTCCCAGAATTCCATTTACACTCGAGCGCTTTGTTCAAACCTGTTCAGGCTTTTGGCCCATGTTGGCCCAGGAGTCCATCCCCCATGACTCCACCCCGAAGGGGCTGCAGTGTCACGACGATGTTTGCCCCGAATTGGCAGTGATAAATGTAGCGTCAATTCAACATCAGCTTTAGTTATAGCTTCACCTACAGCTTCATGTTTGAAGCGCCAAGTTCGAAAAGTGTTTGCTATTTATGCGAAGAAAAAAAGAGCTGCTCAAATGTGGCTCGAATAAAAGAATACTCTTTGAGTGGATAAGATCTGTATATTTTATACAAGAGCGTGAACGAAAGGGAAAGAGAGACAGATAGAGTGAGAAGAGAGAGAGAGAGAGAGAGATAAAGATAGAGATAGAGATAGAGATAGAGATAGGGATAGAGAAAGTGATAGAGATAGAGATAGAGATAGAGATAGAGATAAAGATAGAGATAGAGATAGAGATAGAGATAGAGAGACAGATAGAGATAGAGATAGAGATAGAGATAGGGATAGAGAAAGAGATAGAGATAGAGATAGAGAAAGAGATAGAGATAGGGATAGAGAAAGAGATAGAGATAGAGATAGAGAAAGAGATAGAGATAGGGATAGAGAAAGAGATAGAGATAGATATAGGGATAGAGAAAGAGATAGAGATAGAGATAGAGATAGGGATAGAGAAAGAGATAGAGATAGAGATAGAGATAGAGATAGAGATAGAGAAAGAGATAGAGATAGAGATAGAGATAGAGATAGAGATAGAGATAGCGATAGAGATAGAGATAGAGATAGGGATAGAGAAAGAGATAGAGATAGAGATAGAGATAGCGATAGGGATAGAGATAGAGATAGGGATAGAGAAAGAGATAGAGATAGAGATAGCGATAGAGATAGAGATAGAGAAAGAGATGTACATCGCTTAAAAAGGCAGGTTACAAATATTCACATATGCCAACAAAAACAATTTATTTAAATATAATCAATTTATTTATATAATCCTGAAATTAGTTTAAGTTTTTTATTTATATAAAATAATAACTATTGAATAATTAACAACAAAAGCAAGCAGAAAGATCTAATATCTGACTAAATGCTATCTGTATTTGTTCTCGATATTATTAAAATGCTACGGATACATATATAAAATAAAAATAAAATATTCCTAAAACATTGTTTAAAAAATCAAATGTTCAAATTAAAATTTGTGTGCCTTTCAAGGCAGCTACAAAATTTAATTATATATAATTATTTTTAAATTACTTAATATAAAAATATACGTAAATAAAATATAATTATTCTTAAATTACTTAATATAAAAATATATGTTAAAAAAATGCAGCAAAATTGGAAATTCTATAAACAATTTAAAATATGTCTAAACTTTGAGGTAACTGCATATATATATATATTTAAATACTACAGATAATAAAAAAAAAATTGTTATTTGATTGTAGAACCATATATGACTGTTAGTTGTAGTACAGGGTATTTTTTGAAAAATATAAATCAGAGCGATGGGAACTACACACTATTCCAATACAGTAAACCACTCGCTTGACAAACTGCTCCACACTCTGTCCTGAGGTGCTGTCTGCTGCAATGCTGTTGCTGCCACTGCTGTTGGTGCCACTGCTGTTGCTGCCACTGCTGCTGCTGCCACTGCTGCTGCTGCTGATGCGTTTGTGTTTTATGTATGAAATGCCAAAACGAATGCCACAGACGGAATGTTGACGCCTGATGCATGGATGGATGGATGGTGTCTGCAACGAGGCAACCTCGTCTGTGGCATGATTTTGGTAAGTTGACTGGGGAGGAGGGGGCTAACAAGTTCAAGGCAACCCTCTCAAGTTGCTGCTCATGTTGCACGTTGCTGTTGAAAGTCAGAGAACTTAGCACACACACTCCCAGATTGCGTGTATGAATGCGAATACACTCGACTCGACTCGGCTACATGTGCCTGGCGGGCATTTAAAAAACGCTATTGAAATTTCAGCTACAGCGTTGCTAATTTGTATTTTAAAATATGCGCAATTATAACAACAACAACAACAACAACAACAGCAACAACAACGACAACAATGCGATTGTTCAGTGGTGTGTAGTCTCCATGTTTAATAGGCCGAAAAGGGTGCAGCCCGGATGACGGTGGGAGGGGCGATGTCATAACAGCGGGACAGAGCCCAAAGGCTATACTCACACCCTGCTCATAAATATATGGACGCTACCCTTAAGTGCATGCCTTAAAAATTTTAACATTTTACCATAGAACGCGTGCCAACTCCCCCTTCCCCTCTACACACCACACACAGCCCATTCACAACCACTAACCCCCTTTGCCGGCATTGGACTTTGCATTTATGAAAAATCATTAAAATTATTACATTTGGCTTGCTGACACCTCGCGTGGACATGGAATTCATGACATTTGTGCCGGGGATTAGCCCAACAACTGTCACACATTTTTTTTTTTTCTTTTTCCTTTACTCGGAATTAGCATTAAGAGTGTTTTCGACGCAGGGTAAACTCAAACTCAAACTCAACTGTTGGTCATTATGTGCATTTCACTTTTCGGGATTAAGGGCAGTTTCTCATGGCTTAAGAACCAACTGAAGACACCTGTCCACTCAATTGGCCTCCAAACGGCCGCCTCTAATGGGAAAAATCTGGAAATTCTTCGACATTATGCAAATATTTGCGCCTACTAATGACACCTCTTCCTCCGTTAACAATCTGCTCCTTATGTTGATGTTGATCAAGATGAAAACGAAGCGGCCTTCATCTTCTCCTCCAGCTTGATGATGAAAAATCTATGCAAAAGTCTACAATCTGAGTAGATGTTTGCGGTGCTGCAGCATTTAAAGGCCTAGGTTAAGGACAGGCTCTGACTTTGTCTCTGGAATTGAGTCCATGCATAATTAATAGCCATTTAATGGCTCAAGGCAAGTGCATTATGCGAGCTGTCTTTAAAATCTTTTCAAGTTTGATTCTAAAGGTGTAAGTCTTAATAGGAATATTAATCTTGAAGTTAAAAGTGGGCATATTATCTTGATTATTAATATGCTAATTAATCCGGCACAAATAATTGCATTAGACTTGAGTAGTTTTTATTGGTAACTCTATATGTTTATTTTTATTTTTAAATGTGGCCTAAAAACAGTTTATAAGTCTGAAAAAGTTATAATAGATATAAATATACAAAATTTAATTAAAAATGTATGTTGGAAATTAAAATAAGCTGAACTCAAAAATGTAGTACAAGGATTGCAACCCATACAAAATACCCATGACAAGCTCTAATGTATAAAATATTTTCGAATTAACTTCACATAAAAAAATATATTGAAATGTTATTAATTATACATTTTCCAAGTGCTCTGAAGATCGCTTTTGAAAATTTTATATACCATGGCTCTGTTAAAATTGAAGTGATTGTAAGGCTTAAATATTTAATTATATATAAAAGACAAAAGTTGAATAGAGCTTATACACACTTAATTTAAAGATAAATATTTTTATAAAAGATTGCACTTATATGCTTTGATATAGATTCTCTTTAAAAATTCTATAATATAGTGAACCCATTTCCATTTACTTCGATTCAGTTCTTGAGGCATTCATTGTTGTTGTTGTCTTTAATCTGGCAACTTTAAAGCAAATCATTTACATATGGCGTGGGTAAACAGTTTTGAAAGACATTTCAAATTGTGCTTTTCCAAAGCCAAAAACAAACCGATGAGCACCCAGTTTGTCCCTAGGGAGAGCCGCAGCTGAAAGTTGATGCCACTCGAAGCGTCGCATTGCCGCAGATTTAGCTTCGAACGTTGGCCAATTATGTAGGCAGCTAGACAAATCAAAGAGCCGCTGACAAAGCACTTGGTTACAAGGGGAGACAGGGGGGGAGGGTGAGCAGAAATACCTAAAAGCCGTTCGGCGCCAGCTTCTTGCCTTGATGTGGCATTGTTTATTGAAAAACAGCCGCATTGAATGAAATTGCGCGGAAGCACTTGCAGGCAGTATTTATTATTGGCTTCATTCGCACAACCCTTTTGAAAAATATATATATATATATATATGGATGTATGTATTTATAGATGTATGTGTATGTACATTTATTTTATTCTGTTGTGTGATTAGCCCGGGGCGTGCCCAGCCAATAATACAAGCAATACTCCTCTGTACGATCCGATCCATTCAAGCGGCAATAATTTGTTCGCTTGGCATTGTTGAAATTTTACAAATTTAATGCGTTATGCATTCATTAATCGTATTTCATTCGCGAAAAAAAATTACATTTTGCACCGCACAAAACTCAATTCAATGTGCGTGTCTGCAGAGCATTAATGCTGGCAAAACGATTCCAACAAAATTGCGACTTATGCAGCGCCACTTCTGGCTGCCCATCAAGATCTCGTTTCGCTTTCGTTAACCGATCCCCGGGACAAAACTTGCTCAGTGCGGCGATTTGCATGTGTGTGTGTGTGTGTGTTGTGTGTTGTGTGTATGTGTGTGTTTCTTAATGATCGTCGAGTTGATGATTTTTTCAGAACTGATAAGCACGACCACCAAAATTTCAAAGTAATTTGCCTATACCCTGTTGCAGAAGACGCAAAGAGACTGATGTGTTTAAATAACTATTTAAATTTTATGTAATTTTTTTTTAACGAAAACGAAGTACTTTTTAATAAGAAACAAACTCAGCATATTTTTCAAAATTCCATATAAAATTATGTAATTTCTTTTTATCCAAAATGAAGTACTTCTTTATAAGGAAAAAGATCTGCATATTTTACTAAATTCAAAACAAAAATTATTATTAAAAATGATTATTTTATTTTGTATAAAAAGATAAGATGCACTTTTTTTATAGGGTATTTCACTCCTAATGAAATTCTCTATTTTCTTAAAATATGCTCATTAAGCGTAATGTTTTCGCTTTTCTGGCCCTTTGGTCTTGGACTTTGCTCCACACACAGCTGATGCCACAAGTGTCATTTATTTATGTGCTCATAGTTGATTAATTACTTGGAGAGAGACTCGTTTTGTGTGACTTTGTCGTGGAAATCAATCAATCATCTATGCTATGAATAGAAAGATCAAAGGGCAGCACTTCAATGGAATTGGAATCGGACTCCGAATCGGACTCCGAATCGCAATTGTAAGATTGAAGTTGTAAGAAGCGTTCTAATTAGAGTGCTGCAAGTAAATCTTGAGTCACAACTGTGACGATCTCGGACACTCAAAGCAGGTTTCAGGACATTTTCCAGCTTGAATGCTAAACGGGAAGAATGGAAAGGAAAGCATTTCGTGTCGGGGAACTGTGAGGCTAAAGTGACAGCGTGAATAAATTTGTCATTAGTAAATGTCAAAGATAAAAGTGAGAGCCGAGAGCAGCAGCTGCCAGTGGTGCAACTGCCAGAAGTTGTCAGAAGTGTGGTTGTGCCAAGAAATGCACTTGTCCCATGTCCCATGCTGGCGACCAGACGATCCCATCCATATGTTGCTTATTTGCATTGAGACAATTTGCATGTGGATTCCAATCATTTGTTGTGCTAATTATGAAACTTAATGTGGCATTGAAGGCGCACATTGCTGCTCCAACTTTCGATCCGTGGACTCTGCCAACCAAATGCTGCGTGCAGAACAATTAACCATGAAATTGAAAATGCCGTCGCCGATGACGATGACGACGAAGGCGATGGCAATGGAGAGGACGCTGCCAGAAGTTTTAAATCGACTGATGCACAGTGAGAAATTTAAGGTATATTTCCTTGTTAAGCTTAATGTGTATCTGCCTAAATAAAATCTATAAATTTCAATACTCTATTTCCATTTAATACTGCAAGGGAAATATAAGCTTCAGTTTATTTTAAAAATGCTCTCTGAAATAAAATAAATAATATTTATTTTTTTTTTCCAAGAAACTAAATTTGATAAGAAGATTCTTAAAGATTGTCAACATTTGGACTAGTTTTAAGTTTAGAATTTATAAAATATTAAGGATATCAAAAAATTCAATTTTAATTCAAACAATTTTTGTTAAGTTAATATTACAATATCTTAAAAATTTAATTTTTTAACCCAATATATTGTACAATGTTAAACACAAATAGAAATTGAATGGCAACTACTATTTCGTACAGTGTATGCAAAGCAGGCAGCTGAGTCAGGTCTTGCATATTCAGTCAGCCTCATCCCCATTCACGTTTTCACGTCCTGCGCCCATTTGTTCCACTTCTGTGGCCAGGCAGGCGCAAGGAAGTGCTAGAGCGTGCGCGTGCCCCCAAGTGAAGTGCCCCTAAGGGGCAGGCGGCACCGAATATCGCTCTATTACCCAAGGCAGCAGAAACCAACTTCAGTGCGCAGTTCGAGTTCAAACGTTACGCTCTTGCGCCCCTCACAAGAACTCCATAACATTGACAGGGCATTAGCTATGCCACTTGGCGGTTCTTTAGTTTCCTGACCACAAAATCGACCAGGGTTGCAACAACACAATACCAAAATTAACATCAACTGACAATTGGCGGAGTTCAATGAGCTCTCACTTTCGACTCTGATGGCATTTTAATGTCTATCTAAATATATATATATATATATATATTTATATATATATATTATATATATATACGACCAGAATTCTCAAGTCAAGTAATTTTCTAGGCTTTACTCATGGAGCAGGTAGTTATTAAAAATGTGGGAATACACTAAGATTAATCTTTGTTCCTTAAAAATAAATATCATAAATTTCCCTCATTTTTTTTTAATTGTATTACAATAATTTTAATAAATAAAAATTATTTAATCATTCATTTTATATGTTAGGATAATGTGTTTCTAAATATTAAAAAAACTACATAAAATAAATATCTACAAAATAGATTTTTGCGCATATTTGAATGAATTTGAATTTGTTCAAAAAATTACATAAAATTTATATCTAAATTCTCGATTTCTGCTTGCGAATATTTTAATTACTAAACTGGACAAAGCCGGAGGTAATCAGAAAATCTGTTGGGTTTGGTTTTATTTCAATTTTAGAGTAGTGTTTATTGCTTTTGTTGTTGCTGGTTGCTGGTTGTTGTTGCTGGTTGCTGTTGCTGCTGTTACTGTGCCTGTTGCTGTTGTTGCTCCACAAAGAGCGATTAAGTTGTGGCTTTGACTTTCGGGACGATTCAAGGCCGCAGACAGCTGCCAGACAACTGATATGTGCACATGAATACATGTGAATACGAGTGTGAATGTAAATGTGAATGTGAATGCCAAAGCCGAATCCATTCAGATACCGATACGGCACCACAAAGGATACAGCTCTATGGCAGCCAGACGAGAGGCACAGCAGCAGCAACAACAGTTACAACAGCAACAACAGTTACAACAGCAACAACAGTTACAACAGCAACAACAGTTACAACAACAACAACATTTACAACAACGCCAGCTCGATGGGAAACTGGCAAAAACTGATGAGAACGAGAGATGACGAAATGAACTCGCATATGAATCGCTGATGTGTATGTTGCTGCTGCTGCTGTTAACACTGCGCAACAAACAAACTGAAATCAAGTAAATATTTTGCTCAAACTAGAAATTAATATATAAAGGAAGCATAATTCTTAAAAGCGTGCAAAGGATGGCCCTATTTAAAGATAACAGCAATTTTAAACTCCTTAGCTGCAAATCTCTCACTGAACATAAATCCTGACTTGGTCTTGTAATATATACCGTGGAAGTATATACAAAATAAAATTACACTTATTTGTGAGTGTTGCTCGATTACACCAAAAATTTCTACAAGACAATTGTCCAAATGCTGCCAACAATATATTTAACATATTACAAAATATTTAAATTTGCAAAGTTCTGAATGTAAAAAATATTACTTACTTTATTATTCTTATAATTACGCACAAGTTGTCAATTGAATCCAGATAAATATACTTTTACTTTAGCTAAAAATTACACTGCCCAAAAATAATCCTGCTGTCGATTTTATATAGGAATAAGTAAAGACATAAGCATTTAAAAATAATTTAGTTTATTAAACAAAAAATATATATTTAATTTAAAGGTTTTTAAGGAAAGGTTTCACTTATGTGTTGTTGTTTTTACTTTGTTGCGCAGTGTAATCAAGGGACATGAATTTTTGCATTGAATTCAATTATAAAACACATTAAAGACAAAGGCTGGCGACTGTCTGGAAATCTGTGCATATCCTTTGTGCATTAAATTTGCTGAAAATTGGTTAGTCGTGTCGCCGGCTAGATAAACTTGTCCCCCCCCCCCCCACTGCTCCACACACACTATGCAAATACTTCAGGGATAAGCGTTGAATTGAGATGCGAGAGGGGAGCAGTTCGTTTGTCTGGCGCACAGCACTTTGTGAAAGTGATTTCATCTTTAGGTTGCGTCGCTGCTCTTTGGGATTTGGGGAATACATTTGGGCAGACGCAGACGCAGTCGCATTAACTGTTCACCTCTGCTGCTTTTCAACAATACGCTAAACGCATTAAAACTTTGGCCACTGTCCAAACCAAGAAACACAAAACCCATGCCGGCTCAAGTCCAGCTTGAAGTTGAAGGACACGACGAGGGACTCAGGCAGCAGAAGACACATTCCACGAATTTCGGGTGTTTGCGGAGTACGTGTTCCGCTTAGGAATTCGTTGACATATTGGCCACAGACGGGCGAGCATATTAATATGATGATGGCCTGGAGAAATGTTGAGGAAATGTTAATCAAGCGGTCAGTGTGGAATACGGAACACCATTCCTCAACCACTCACTCAACCACACCACACCAACCACTCGACTTTTAGTTGCCGACCCGTCAAGACGAAGGCGTGGGAGATTTCTTATATGTATATATGTTTTTTTTGTTTTTTGTTATTTCTTTGTTTTTCGTAGGAGTTTGGGAAGTCGCACGTATTCAGACTATTAATGTCATTTGCAGTTGTTGCTTGTGTTCCACGTTTTCTGCCTCCTTGTTTGACTGAAAACACCAGCTCTTTGCCTTAAAGCCGGCTAAAAACGGAAGTTTTGTAGTCAAGTTTTGTCGGTGCGGCATGTCAGGTAGGCAGATAAAATGTGGTAATGACGGAAATGAATAGCCTGCGGCAAGCTTGAGTGTTACCCGAATGTTTTCGAATGCTAATTGTCTTCATTAACAAAATGTACAAATTTAATTGTCTGCTCTGAAAGTCAATTTAAGTCTAAATAACACAAAGTGCACATAAGTAGTGCATATTTCTCTTGAATTTTAAATCATTACATGATTTCTTAATCAAAATAATAAATTGAGAAAATTTTAAAAATTCATCGAATAAAATTTGAATAAATTATTAAGAAAAATAATATTTTATATAGGTTTATATAAAGATGAAATAATTGTTTTCAAATGAATAAAATTCAAACGCAAAACAACAAATGGAGAAAATTTAAAAAATTCATCGAGTAAGATTTGAATAAATTATTAAGATTGCATTAATAAATAAAGATGAAATAATTGTTTTCAAATGAATAAAATTCAGACGGAAAATCAATCTAGAAAAGTGCTCAAGATTGAGCTGGCCCTTAAGGAAATGGCATTAGTTTAATTAAAGATGTGGGCGTTTGGAAGTCGGGGTCAATCAGTTACTTTGCACTTTGAATGTTTGTATTTATTTTTATCAAGTTGATTAAATGGACGAAATAAATTTTATATTCAACATCCGCTCTCATGAAGCAATTTCCGTTCTATTAAGCGAAAATTGACTTTACTCAAATTTGTATTTTTTTCAAAGCGAAAGTGAGTGAAAGTGATGGGTTGTGAATCAAGTGGATGTCAAATGGAATCATGCCTGGAGTCTGAGGCTGTTAAACCCTTTTAACGTCAATTAATCACAAATTAAACTGTCGCCCTCAAATAACATACGCAAACAGACAGCGTCACACACACACACACACTCATGTGTGTTATGTCAGCGGCATCATCATAAAAACAAGCCAGGCTATTAAAGCTAAATAGGTAATAAATTTATCGTTGTCTGGCACAAGGATATGCGCCACATGACAGGTCTGTATTCGAGAGAAGGACGAGCGCCGCCTGCTTGGTCAAGAGATTGGTGGTGGGCAGGGGAGGAAATGCTTTTAGAGGGCTTTGTCACCCGCATGTCACATGCGAAAAATCAAGTAAATCAAGTGGCAAATATGAAATGAAATAAACAATTAACGCCAAGTACACAGCTCTGACCCAGTTTTGTGTGGCAATGTAACAGCTTGCCGCATGCTCCCAAGACGCAACTCAATTTTCCGCTGGCAGCAGCTGCCCCATAGAACCGCCCTCGAACCGCATGCAATCAAATGCACGGGCTGAAAACGACGTAATGCAATAAGGAGGCGAGCAGAGAAAAAAAATGAGTAAGGAAGAAACCAACTTGGAACGGAAATGCTGATTGAAATCGTTTTGGCGTGAAATCAATCATCGCACAACGATGTCTACGCATATAAATACAAATACAAAACACACACGCACACACCCGCGCGCATACTGTGTGGGACTGTGTGTAGTGTGTGTGTGTGTGTGTGGGTGTGGGTGTATGTCACATGCCCCAGGATGCAGTAAGTTTCATTAAGAGTCCTTAATGCGATTTGCAGCGCTGACGTTGATGCTGTTGCTAAAGCTAAAGTTGATGCTGATTTGGCGTCAAGTTTTTTTTTATTTCCAACTCATCGCTGTATAAATAAGACAAATGTCTGCGTCTCACAGAGAAAACGACTAGGAGAGAGAGAGAGAGCGAAACAGAGAAGGCAAGAGAGTGAATGACAAATGAGCATTACTTAAGTAATACATCTCTCTCTCACTCACTCTCCCTCTATAAGCTGTCAATCAGTTTCACAATTCGCATTCCGTTTTAAAAGCAACGGTATCCCTCCATCTCTCTCTCTCTCTCTTAAGTTATAATTCCAAAATCCCTTCTATTCATACTCATATCCCATTCCACATTTCCAATTCGACAAACCCAACAAAAGTTCAATCGTATTTTGTATTTTCTTTTTGCATTGTTAATGTTTTTGTTCGTGTTGTTGCCATTTTCAAAATCGAATCAAATTAACGGTTCAGCCTTTTCGCTGTAGTCGCAAAGCAACAGCAAGCAATTGAAATATTGTAAACACAGCTCGGAATCGCTGGGTACGCAAATGTTACCCTATAAATTGTACATACTTTAACCCGTAGATGGTACACCGTGGTCGAAAAAGCACAGCAATAAACTGGTGGTGAAAATCAAATATATAGAAAAAAATAGAATATAAGGATATGTATAATAAATTCGGTAGAAGAGTCAGAATAAATTTTGGATGATTGTAAAAGATCCAATAACTGACTATTTATTTATAATATTATTTATTGCATATGCGATTTTCTTATATTTTAAATTAGCATTGTTTTTTTTCAATTAAAAATAAAATTATATATGTTTTTAAAAGCTACACACATTTTAAACAATTTTCGCAAAATATTTCTAAGAACTACTCCAATTTTTAGCTTTTCGACTATTCTAATTACTAGCTTCGGTTGACTACGGGTTAATTTGCAATTGTAGTACCAACTGCCTGCGCAAGATTCAAGTGATTGTAATCAAGCGACGCACTGAAGGGGCGGCTCTGCCCAGTCAACGGGGGGTCCTCAGCCACGCCCCACCATCAGCCCCTTCCGGTGTGCCTACCCGACTGCTCTATGTGTTAGTGGGGTAAAATGTTGTGGCAGCAAAAGTAGATTCTCAATGCGGGGCGGAGGTAGAGCGACTTGCTGACGACTTAATCCTTTCAAGCGGTTAATTGTGGAAACCTTTTCAGCATCGCCAGCTTTCTTATTGTTTTTTTTTTCTGTTTTTATTATTTTTGTATTTTGACATCAAGTAGTTGGCCAAGTATTCATTTCCGCTGCTTGCGACTTGAGGAGCTGCCAATTCATAGTAAGCGCTAAGCTAAATCAGCAACTCCAATTAAACATTAACCGAATGACTGAACTAAAAACACGAAGGAGGGGTATTGGGCAGGGGAGTGGGTAGGGGGAGAGAGAGGTGAGGCAAGCGAACGTTTGCGTACGTTGGCAGCCGCCACGAAGCGGACATTTACCGCAAAATCTTTGATGGATTATGATTTATTGGTCCGCTGATGGCTGGTAACGCATAATTAAAAGCAAGAGGGCAGTGTGTGTGTGTGTGTGTGTGTGTGCACATGTGTGTTTGCATTAATCAATTATCTAGATACTGTTGCAGCAAAGAAATCGAATACGATCCATTTGCTTTGCGTTTGTCCCACACATACAACAATTAAACAAAAGACACACACGTTCATGTAAATCACTTTCAAAGGTTGCCAGACTTACATTCCACCCCCTTCCCCTCTACCATTACCACTACCGCTACCCCTACTCCTCCTCCTTAACTGCTGCTCTGATTGATGGCCTGGTGTAGCCGCTTTGTGTCTGGCTCAGACTCGGACTGCAGCCGAGACTTGCAACAATGCAACTGCCGAATGATAGCAAAACCAAAATCAGATCTCCACACAAAACTGAAGCTCAATTTTCATTAGTTAATTAGCAGACGAGTCAGCAGAATTGCCAGACAAATCAACATTTGGATTCAATTATTGAAGTTCAAACAAAAGTTGACAGCTTTAAGCGAAGGCATTTTGACTACAAAGTATTTTATACATTTATTTAAAGCCAAATAAAATAAGTACACACAGATTTAAACAATAGTAAAAAATGCATTTTATTCAGACAAAGTATTTAGCAATTTTTATTACAATTTATTTCAACTACCATTTTTATGCTAGATTTTAAAATATATTTTTTATAGATTTGGCATAAAAAATTTTAAAATCTCTCTAAACATGTACTTTTTAAATTTTTTTTTAAATAAATTTGCGTGCTTTAAATATAAAAAATAAATTATGTTATATATTTTTGTTATTTTATTATGAAATTTTTCCCTTATTTCTTTCCCTTGACTCTTTTTCAATTGGATGAGAAATCAGAAATGAAATATCAAAGTTGCAGCATGAGATTTACCGCCCTCCACCAAAGCTACTTCCCCACCCTACCCGCAACCACATTCTCATGTGACGCGTAATTAGACTTTTTGGCAAAAACTCCCCCGAGCAACCCCTGTGACAAAAATAAAGTCAGATTCTGCGATTGCTTGTTGTTAATCTTAACGTTAAATAGAAGCAGTTGGGAAACACGCAAGATTTTTGTAAGCCGCTTAACGAAGCCCCCAAAACGTCAGCTCTTCAATGCCAAAAATCCAAAAAAATAAAGATAATAAATAAATAAATAAGAAAACAAACTACAATTTCATTTGTATGACAATTGGTTTCTCATCGAAAATCAGCAGCAGCCATAAAAACTACAAAAGCCGCTGCAGTAGCTGGAAATATATTTCAATTATTATTGTTCGTAGATGCAATCCAGATGGTCTCTGGAGAGGTACCCACAACCCATATATCCGTAAGCAATGCCCACGATTTGCGGTATATGCAATGTCATTGTCATTATCTTTGACGATTGGCGATTGCCACAACAGCTACAAACTGTGTGACAGTTCAACGGATTACAACTGACCAGGCTGAGACCCAGACCCAGTCTCGGTCTCGGTCTCGACTCACTTCCCAAGCCCAATCCGCGGCACATGTTTGTGTTTAGATATGGGTTACAAGGGGCTTAGCAAATCTCATGCAAACTACTTTGTATGTCATCAATCATCTGGAATGCGTACATACATACATATATATATTTGTAGGTAAGAAGTGATATGCCACAGAAATTGCGTTCCATCATTGTGTGTTTAGTTGAAGGCGGAAGTGTTTAGTGCATTCGTTAGTTGTTCAAGGCTAATATCCGTAATATAGATTGATGTAGAAATAATCTTAAGCTGCCAGCTTATAACTAAAAGCTTTGTATTACATGCCAATGCCAATTTGCACAACAATATTGTTTGACTGTGTGTAAATAGCTGGAACTAAGTTGTGGCATCTTCTTCCAAAAGGGGGGAAACATAATTGGTGGTATCTAAATTTGAATTTTGTTATGAAATGAAAAACTCCCCTGATAGGCGTAAAGCGAATCAAACTTAAGCAAATCCCCTGGAACTGGTCCTAATTAGCAGCCAGCAAAAAACAGATTTGGGATTGCCAAAAACAAGAAGTGATTTGTCGGTTTAGATTTTTTTTGAATAAGTGCAAATGTTTCACTCTTTAACTGCACTTCATTTAAGACAATTTCTAATTTAAGTGGCACCCTTAAGGTGATTGCAGCTGAGCTCTCATTCCTTGAATTTTTTGTGGAATTTCAACTTCTCGCACTTGTCGAAAAATTGTTGCACATAGAAACCGCAGCACGTTTGACTGCGGCTTTTGCATGTTGCATACTTTGTAGCGTCGCTTATTTGAGTTTTTGTTGCATGCACCTCAACTAGGAAGTATGACTATGATTTTGCTAATTTGACAGACTTTTGAGGAGTGGTAAAGGTATAACGAGAGAGATAGGGAGGGAGTCTCTTCAGTCCCTTTTTTTAATGTGCACTAAAAATTGCCCAAGCTAAGTTGACAAATATTGAAGAGTTGTAAAAGTTGCTAAAAGAAAATACAACTAATATTAATAAAGAGGAAGAGATAGAGATAGAGGTATATATGTATTTATTTATGATTTATAATTAACTAAATTCAGTACAAAATTAAAACAAAAAAAGGTTTTTAAAAATATGGATTTCAAGCAATGCTACAAAATTAGATATAAAAATATAAAATAATTAAATAATATAGTAAATCTGTGTATACACTAATTAACTAATGTATGCATTACTATAATTGTTTTTATTAATTAACTAAAATCAATATGTCAATAGTCAAGTGCTAATTAACTTTTTATTACAGTCGAAAAAACAACTTGTCACATTGGGTTCATTCTCCTTTCACATATTTCTTTGCTCTGTTTGCCAAATCTAGAGCCTGACATCTTGGTACCTGTAATGAGACAGCCAGCTCGAAACGCAGTTAAACAACACACTCACACACATCAACACACACACACTCACACACACACAAGCAGCAATGTTGTTGTTGTTGTTTTTTGTTTGGTCCTTTGGTTTTTATCGTGCAGCGCATATCAAATAAATGCGGGATTATGTGAATATTTCGCTTAATGAGAATTTTCGGACCACACTGCTGCATTTTTTCCAACGTTCTTTCTTTTTTTTTGGAAGATGCCGAAAAACAACAGAGAACTGACCAAAGGAAGGAAGGGAAACATATATATAAATATATATATATATATATATATAGTTGTGTGTGTGTGGAGCTGTAAAATGTGTTGCCTCCGTATTCTCACATCGACCTGAGTCCCGAGTCTGAGTCTGGGTCTGAGTCGAGGCAAAGTGTCTTAGCCCGGGTCTTGGCCTGTGCATTAAGAGATGCCTATCGGTGACACCTGAAAGAGAAGAAGGTGAAATGCGATCCGATACGATGCGATCCATGGCACTCATCGCCGGCGCACTTTGCTAAAAATTATTACTATACCCCCGGTAGCCCGGTACCGAAATATATTTCTTCATCTCATCTCATCGCATCTCATCTCATCTCACTTGGCGGAGTTTCGAGTATTGAGTTTCGACGCAGTTTTGTTAGCCGTTGATTTTTACCTGTGTTTTTTTGTGTGTGTGTATTTTTTTTGTGTGTGTATTTTTTTTTTTCTGTGTGTGTTGTTATTTCTGTCGCTTCGACATTTATCTTTTCTTTTATTGGGCTTAGTTTTGTGGTATCTGTTTCTGTGTCGGTATCTCAATCGCTCTATCTGGCTTATTTTGTTAACTTCCTTTTTCCGTTTCGCCGTGCCGCCTTTTGTTCTGCAGCTTTTTACGCTCTATATAGATTGTTTTGTCTTGATATCATGCCATTTATTTATGCTAACGTTGACATTCAAATAAATTGAAATTAAATATATATTTATGTGCCGGCTGCCCGGGAACGGACTTGGGCACAATATACGATGGCCTCATTCCCATTTTCATTTTCATTTCCCTTTTGAAAATAGCCGTGAAAGTTGTGCACCTTATCGCCGCTATTAAATGTCAGAATGTCACTCATATGTGCCACATATGCCACAAAACTTGAACTAATTGACGGCTCTGGACAACGCATAATTTAGAACTGTCAATAAGACTTACTCTTCAGTTGTGTTTCTTTAGCTATGTCAAGAAATTCAAGTATAATTTGAACAAAATTCTTAACTTTGGCACACGTTGCCAAAACTGAACTGTTTTTCAATCGAAATATATTTTTGGGGTTTAATTACGCATTTCAATTTGAAAAAATAACCCTGTTTTTTAAATTTTAATTGATTGAATAAAATATGTATATAAAATATATTAAATATGCTTTAAAGTATTTTAAATTTAAATGTTAAATTCATTAGTAATTATAATAGTCAATACAAAAATATAATATAATAGGCTATACCGCTAAAAAAAAGTAAAAAATATATAAAAAAATAATACATAAAAATAATAAAATAATAATATTAATAATAAGGTATCAAAAAAATATTAATATTATATTTGTTAAGTATAATGTAAGCATTTTTATAATAAATAAATGAACCATCTCTGATTTACTATAATCGCTGCCTTTAAATAAAAATTCAGCTGATATCAGTTTTTTTTTTATTGAACCTCTATAAAAGTGAGAAGTGCTCTCTCATTGCTCACACTTTCCACAGCTGTTTTTATGGATTTATTTGTATTCGAAATGTAACAAATTTTATTTCGGGTAAATTCTAAACATATTTTTCCCTCAGCAATTAAATTTTAAATCGCCCAAAAACTAAAGTGAGAATTACTCAGCGCAATTATGCAGCCCATTGCCCTTGAGTTATATGATGGTTATTGGAGCATATGCACATTGTTGCAACCATAGAGTGGCAGCCTATAGGTAACATGCCACGATACCCTTGCAATATGCAGACACATGTGCCACAAGCACGCACTCTGAATTCTTCTTGCTGCAACTGAACTACACTATTTATAAATGTCAATTTATTAGACGACTTTTTTGGGTTTGTTTCCCTTCACACACACACATACACACACTCACAGTGTGAGTGGCATGTGTGTGTGGCATGTTATGGGTCTGCCACTTTGACTGTCTAGCGACTCATTTTCTCTGAGCATGCGCAACCGAGCGACCCGCTCATATTTCGGGCCTGCCAAACCCACATACCTTATACATATATATATATATATATATATATATGTATATATATAATATATATATGTTTATATTTTCAATGAGCTGTCTCGTCAGGTAGTCTAGAAATGAGGTGTGCATGCAATGCATGTGCCCAGATGTGGGCCACACGGTGACTTTTTATATACCCTATCCAAAAACAATTAATAGTCATAGGGTATTTAAAATTTACAGATGACAGAATTGATCAGTCAGCATAAGAATAAAAGTTGTTGTTTATAAAATATATATATGCATGGTGTATGAATATCTTTTCCACTACAGAAATCGACAATAGAAACAAATAATAATTTAAAGAAATTAATAGATATTCCACTATATTTTAATATGGTAACTTCTGTTGATAATATCGACATTTACAAGTACATATATATATTTTTGAATATATATATAACTACCAATTGCCAAGTCCAGTTTTGATAAGTTCTAAATAAAAAGCAGAAATTGATTAAATATATATTATATTATTAATTTATACACGGCAGCAATTTTTTTTTTGGCATTTATTTAACTTTTTAAAAGTTTTTCGCCCATTGAAACATTTATTTTAAATGTTGTTCTATCTTCTAATTTTCCTACTCTGCAATTTTAAGCACATCTGGATAAGTCTGGCTAGTATTTGCTATTTGTATTACAGGATATCTGCTGGTTGAGCATTCTTTTGCTTTTTAGATTCCAGCTTGTTTTTAATGGAATATGTCATCGAGACATAGCACACGATCTGGTGAAGCCGCAATTCGATCCATTGACTGACTATAGAAACACGCGGCCATACATACACACACATACACACACATGCACATATGTATATTTAGTTATTCAGTTCGACATCCACATCTAAATCCACAGACATTAGCTTTGTTCACATGACTTGGCACACTCTGCCAAAAAACATAAAAAACGATGAAAAGAGTAGAGAAAATGCTGCATCATTCTTCAATGTAAATTCAACGAATTGAAGTTCACACACCGCAAAGCGACTCCCAATGATCATAATGATCATAATAATGATGTTTGTAGTACGGTCTGTTTTAATTAGAATATCGTGAGTTGTTTGGCTTTGGCAATATAATAAACAATATCAACATATGTACATATTCTGTGTAAATATATATATATATATATATATTGTGTACTCTCCCTTAATATTCCGACGAGAATTTGCCGTGGGTGGCATTGCAATGAGTTGGCACAAAACTAAATTCAAGTTATGCCAGGGCATAATTATTATTATCAGCAGTTGCCGTTGTCCTCTTAATGAAGTAATCAAAAAAAATAACTTGTAGATGAACTTTTCAAAAGCCCTCTTGAGATTAAATAGAACATTGGGAAGAGCAGAGCAGAAGTCATCCGATTGGTTTTTTTTAACTGCTTACAGCTTGTTACACAGAGCCAAGATTTCTTGACCCTAAGCCATTTATTCTGGGAGCCAGAAGAGCTGAATCAGATTGAGTAAGTAAATTAATTATAGTATCTTTTCCATATGTTTATTTTTGTTTTAATTTGTTTAAATAATTATGAAAATTGGCATAAGAGACGAAATACGTATTTTTATACTTATTAATTTTTATTGTAAATTTACAAGACGAATTACGTAATTTTATACTTATTTATTTTTACTGTTAATTGACTTATTTATTTACTTACTTAATTTAAACAAACAAATCAAATATTTCCGAAAGCTGGCTGTTGTAATAATTGATTGGCTAAAAAGATAATTAAAGCATTTTAAAAGCGAATTTACGTGTTAATATCTTTACTGTTTTTATATATAGAAATTTAAGATATAGAAATTGCCTATTTATATAAGCTCTTTTGAGCTGAGTCTTTCAGAGTTAGTGATTTATTTTATATGCATTTTCATTTCACATTCATGCAAAATGGTAAATATTGCAATTAAAATTTTAAAAGTGAATTTAGTTAATTATTTGAACCAAAGACATTTAAAGGATTTGTTTGTTTTTTTATACATTTAAGCATTACATTCATAACAATATATGTTACATAATTAAATCCAAAACTTGAAACCTTTTAGCACATTTTTCTATTTTCTACAAGCACATTTGGCCTGAACAGTCAGCTGTTGTGTTGCTGTGGCACAAAACCTGTTGTCAGTTCAAAATGTTGCTAAACATTAGCCGAAACACGTGCCAGACGAAACGAAATGGCAACGAAACAAACACAGCTGCAAGTGAACCGAACTGCCGAACAGAGAGCAAACAAGTTCCACAAGCCGAAGTTGCGCACAGACTTCGGGTCTTTGGGGGCAGTTCGTGAAACGAAACTGGACAGGGAAATGCACATGACCGTGGACCGACAGCTCGAGTGTAGTGCAGTGTAATGACTGCTCAGGTAAGCGGAGTTGACTTCATTAGAGGCTGGACACTTGAACGAGGTGACAAACAGCGGGCCAAAGTCGAGTGCAATGCGCCTAATGACACACAGCGACAGAGACAGCCACAGAGGGAGCGACAGAAGCAGCGGCAGAGACAGAGTTAGTACTGCCATGTGCATGCCTGATAATGATGATAGCAGTTGTGCGCGAGCCTCACTGTTCACACTCAGCAACATGTCCTTAAGGCAGAGCAGCCAAGCACACTGTTGCTTGTACTGTAAAACGAATGAGTAGAGTGGGAAGAGAAATACAGTTTAAATATGTTTAGCTTCAAAAATTTAGCAACATGATTTCAATTTGCGTGTGAAATGATTTTTATTATTATTACTGATATTACTAAATCAAAAGAATTAATTAATAAAGAAAATAAAAATAAATTCCATATGCTACTCAACAATATTTAGCGTTTAAATAAATTGCATTTAATTATCAGAATGCTATCAAATAAATATCACAAGGAATTCAATTAAGACCCATTTTTTGCTAAATGTTGTGTGTTTATGGTGGCCAGCAAAGAAACGGGGGGGCATGTGGATATATGGCGTGTCAAAAGTTTTCTGCTCACGTGCCTCACATGGCTGGCACATGCAACAACCAGAGTCAGAGTCAGAGTCTGAAATCCGAGAATTGAGTTTCGGGTCGGGCTTTTGAGGCATTGCGTGTCGCCTTATCGCTGACGGGGTTTAAGCCAAGAGGCGTTAAAAATGCTAAATGCTCATTTGGTGCAATTTATTGGCAGCAATGGCCAGAAAGAGACAGCAGCACTTATTTATCGCTGCCACACGTGGTGCTGATTGCTTCATTCAACCACATCCGAGAGCCGAGAACCAAAAAACCCAAACGCAAACCAATTCCAAATTGTGTGCTTTAATTTTTTTAAGTCATAGTGCAACCCACGTGTAAAATACCTGAGCTAAAAAAACGTAGAATTCAAGAGTGAGACAGAGAGACAGAGAGAGAGAGGGGAGAGAGAGAGACAGTGAGAGAGGTGGGAAATAGAGAATGGATTGCAGCAACAAAGAAGCTTAAAAGTGGCAACGGGGCCAACGAGTTTTTATGCAAATGCAACAAAAACATTAAAATTACATAAAAATGTAGCATGAAAAATGTGCAACGGTTACAGTTGCAACGTCGGCGCGTCTCTGAGTCTATGTTGCCACAGGCTATGCTACAACCTGCCCACATTTAAGCTGCTCAATCCTCCCCTCTTCATCCACACAACAATTTGATCCTTTCTCAACTTAAGGCGCGCTGCGGAATTTATTGAATTTAAATACTGTATTTTCTCATACAGCAGAATTTGTCTGCTCAATTTTGCGTCAATGATTCATTAGTTCCAATGGAGGTAATCTCCGGAAATACCCCCCTGGGGGATACCCTATAGCCATATAATAATTAATCAATGAAAGCAAAGGTTTTATTTTTATTGCCAACATTTCTCTTTCAGCTATTTTTCTTCATCTGTTTCCAATAGCAAAATGGTTTTTTTTTATTTGCAGTTTAAAATTTAAAAAAGTTTTCTTAAACAATTTATAATTTTTTATTTACTTAAATATATTCTACTCGTCTGTTTAAAAATTACACAAAATTAAACCATATATATAAAAATATATAATTAAATAAAATACAATTTCGTTTTAATACAAATAAAAATAATAAAATTAATAAAAAATAAAAAAAATAATAATAAAAAAAAGCAACATTTATTTCCATTTAATTATATTTTAAGTAAAACAATTGGTTGACCAACCCAAGTTTTTATGAACAATCTGTAAAAAGTGCAGCTCTAAAGAATTTATGGCATTATTTCTTCTTCTTATTGCCACTGCCCTTTGAGATGCCTCCGATTGGCTGTGGAATCTTTTTGATTATTAACAAAAAATGTGCGACATTTTAAAAGTATTCTCATTCAAAGAAGTGACAAAATATGCCGCCAGGCAGCAGACTAAAAAATCTTGTCTCCGGCTAGGGATAATAATGCCAAAAATTCAATCATAATTGGCAACAGACAGTGAAGAATGCCGCCTGAGATGCCTCGTGCAACTTGCTGCCACCAGTAGTTGCACACAACTTCTTCTTCACTCTGTTTTGGTGAGTTTGTGGATTAGGGGGGAGGAGAGGTAAGTAGCCATAACAAATGCGTCACTCAGTGGCTGTTATCGTGGGTAATTAATAAGCGAATGGCATTACAATATTTTGTTGCAGCGGCTAATCGTTGCAACAAATTTGTGCACAGCACACGTTGCATCGATGCGCGCCGCTCGATAACAAATTGCAAATGAACGTTAATCGATTAAGTTGTTTTGGCCGTCGTCGTTGTCGTCGTCTTGGCCAAACCGAGCCAAGCATGGCAAAAATATGAAATGAGCATGCAAAAATGAATGAGATAGATTTGGGACGGGGGCAGGGGCAGGACTGGGGGCAAAAAGTAGCTGCACGTGCCTCAACAAAGACAAGACACATTTGCCTAGTGTTGTTCTCAAGTGGAGTGAAAGTTGCGCTGTTCTTCTACTCATTGTTGTTGTTGTTGTTGTTGCTGTTTAGTGCCACTTGCCCCAGCAGTTGCAGTTGCAGTTGCAGGCGAACAATGCGCGTTCCTTTTGAGCAAAAATGTTTATTTAAATGCGAATAAGAAATGCGTTTGCTATGATAGGCTCCTCTTTTTGTCTGTGTGTCTACTTGTTTTACCTGCAGCTAACTAGCCTGCATGTTGAGCATTCTACACTCCGCCAAAGAGACGGACAGACAGACGGACGGACAGACGGACGGACAGTTTCGGAGACCGACTGGGAGCAGGTTTTAGGGGCAGCCACTGATTGCCCCGGCCATTAAGTGCACCAAACTGTTGAGCATGCGCAGAGCTCCATTTGGCCTGGCTAAAATACATCGTAGAGAGGGGCAGTTGAGGGGGGTATAAATGTTGGCAGTCCGTGTGTAAGCGCAGCATAATGAGCCGCGCAGTTACATTTATTTTAAATCTGATATACATATTTCTCGTCGTTTCTTTTTTTTTTGTTTGCGCTTTGTTGTTATTTGGCCTTTGTTTTTGGGCAGGCTGCAACAGCAGCAACGACAACAGCAACAACAACAATAGCAGCAGCAGCCAACTCAATGGCCATTGTTGCATTGCCGCTGGCGACTTGCAACTTGCAACTTGCGCGAGACTCTTGCAATTCTTTTGCCTTTTGCTAGGCTGCCTTTCGATAGAGTTGCACCACATAAAAAAGAGTTTATTAACTAAACGGGGAGGTTTGTGGCCAGAAAGACTTTAAGTGAAGCTAAGTCAAGATTTTGGAGCTATAATTTTAGTTATGGAAACTGCTGTGAACTGTTTTTCGTAACGGGAAGAAATGTAATTTTGTTACAAAACAAAGCCAGAAAATGATAAATAAAATTTTTAATATTACCAAATTCAAAGATGTTCGCATTTCAAGGATGAAAATGTATATTAATTATCAGAACAATTTTACTTTAAGCTCTTTTTAACTAATATTTCTTAGAAATGTTTTTAAGATCTTTAGCTCTATTCTTAGTGCTTGTTTTAATTTTAATTGAAGCTATATACAAAGTTTTGGAGGTATTATTTTAGAAATGCAAATAGCTGCGGAATGTTTTTCGTGAATGGAAGAATTGTAAAGTTGTCATAAAACCAATCCAGATAATCATAAATATACTTTGATGCAAATCAAAACATTTATTTAATTTTTATTAATAAGTTTTTTATTTAATTAATAATGATAATTAATATTTAATAAGTTTTAAGATGATAGGTTTTTAGTGACGAAAATATATATCAGAAAAATTTTATTTATGTATAATTACTACAAACCCTTTTAAGCTAATATTTGTTTCCTATTTTTGGAAGATCTTCATTGAATTTATTAGTGTATGTTTGGCATTAAATTAAGTTGTTATATTTTTTTTGGGAATTAAAAATATGTTTCTATAAGTTTTTCTTCTCGTTATGCAGTTCCCACTATTATATTAACCAAGTACCCTAAAAATTAGCTAATAAAAAGAGCATACATTAGTCGTTGTTGTGTCGATTTTGATTGTTCGATCTCGTTTCGGTTAAATGTACTTAGTGTGTATTGTGGCCTTTCTGGCTACGCATGGCTGGCTAAACGCAAATGTATGCAAAGAACCATTGAATTTGCACAGAGCCGCGACAAGAGCAGATCAGAGGGAGAAACGGAGGGGGAGGCAAAGGATGACTGGCTGACTGGCTGGCTGGGCAGGGTATGCGGATTGGTAGCGCTGGAACCTGAAGAATGGTTGCAGATTCTCGGTTCTAGATTTTGTTTATTTTGCGATGCGCGGAACAATGCACATGAATAATGTGTGAATCGCGCACCGAAAAAAAAAATACCTGTGCCGAAGATCTTGTGAATTGTGCGCAGTTTGGCATTAATCAAAGCGCTGTCGCCGCCGCAGCCGCCGCCGCCGCCGACGTCGACAGCGTCGTCGACTCATAGTAATGGCCAAAAGCCAAAGAGTTGAGCAGTTAAGCGGCCTCTAAATGCATAGGTAAATACTAAGCCAATGGTATTTCACACTTTAACAGTCGACTGAAGAACAACAACAATTGCGGGAGGGGGTAGGGGGTGCTCTGCCTATTGGCTTAAACAATTCTATTTATTTTTGTTTTGGGAAAGCGTAAACTCGGTTTTTGGAAATCACTGTTTTCAGCAAAGTTTGAGTGCACTCAAAAAAAAAAAACATTAATTAAAAGCATTTAAGAGAGTTTTATCTATTTACTTAAATAATTCTAAATATTTATGTTTTACGAATTTTGAGCTAAATTTTAAATAATTATATAAGCTGAATTCATCTTGCTATTTTAGAAATATATTCAAAAAGGATGTTTCTTTTTAAACATTTGCCATTAAATCATATTAAATTAGAATTTTTAAATTACACCTGCGATCTGTTAAAATACATTTACTCAATATTTGTATTATATATGAAATATTTAAGATATGTACTTATAAACAGGAATCATATATTTCATTTTCAGAAAAATAATTAAAAAAAGAAATAGAAATAATTAAAAAGAAACGAATTTTGTTCTTGTTTCTTTTTAATTTAGCATTAATGCATATCAAATATGAATTTTTGAAATGACTTTTAAAATACATTTTCTCTAGATTTTAGGGCGGATATATATAAGAAATTGTTAAGATATGTATATTTTGTATTAACAGAAATATAATTGAAAAATAAATTTACAAACCTTTTTTTGCGGTTACTTTTTAAACATTTAAGAACAATGCAAAACGAACTGGGATTTTGAAATGATACCTCTATTAAAATAAATTTTCTCTAGATTTTAATGTGAATATGTATTTTATTTTTTCAAGTGTGCCGTTTTTATTTGTGATTTTCCGTATTTGCCTGGCAGCAATCGAGCTCCAGCTCCAACTGCTCGGACACTGAGCAGCTTCGAGGTGGTCGTCGCCTGACTTTTGATTTTGAGGTTTGTGTGTATGGGTTTTTTTTTTATTTTAGACAGGCAAACAAAATGAAAATCAAAATCAAAAGCGTAGCCAAATCCAAAGCCAAAGCCATAGCCAAAAGCCTTAGGTCTGGCATTCAATAAACTCAACTCAACCCAACGAAATCCATTTGACGTGCGACTGTGTCCAGCATTTTGTTGTTTACTCTACCAAGTCAAAGTCAAAGTCGGAGTCGGAGTCAGAGTTGGGAGTCGGAGTCGAAGTCGCAGTCGTAGTTGGATTCTCTCGAAGAGCTACTGCAACTGCCTGAAGTTCTGAAATGTATCGATTTCACTTAACCAGCTGGCAACTTGTTGCAGTTGCATCCATTTTACCGTTTGCTTTCATTATCATTTCCCATGGACTGTGGCAACAACTGCATTTTAATGGTCAAAATATAACTATTGCATTGCAATCCGGAGCTTTATCCCTGGCCAAAAATCGGCGCCGATGTTAACATTGCCCCCAAAACTCGTGACCAATGCGGCGAGAGAAAAAAGCTAAACATGCACATTAAATCAGCTGCCGCTTGAAATCATCATAAAGAAATGCATAATAAACAGCAACACAAGATCTAACTATACTAAATACATATATAAATATATATACATATATATTTACTATATGCATATATGTATGTGCCATTCAATTATTGTCTCTCTCCCAGCTGCCTGCAGTATTGGCAATTGGCCTCATCGCCTCCAAATGCCAGGTGTAACACATTTTCTTTTAGCCAGCTTTGCTGGTTTGCTTGAGTTAAGGAAAAATTCCAAAAAAAAAATGTACTAACATAAATATTAAGGGTGTGCCAAGTCCTTCTAGGAAACTATATAAGCAGAATATGCACAAATGTGAAATGTGTTGTATTAATTAGTGAATAAATTAAATAATTGTGCTAGAAACACTTAAATAACAAAATTTCATGGTATTTCTTTGACAACTTTAAAGATTATTTAATTATTAATTATTATTAAAACAAAATATATACATATCGAACTTATTGTTTAATATAGTATATAAAAAAGTTATCTTCTGAAAGCCACATTTTAATAATTTATTTAAAATTGGTTTTTTATTTAAAATATATGAAAATTTTCCAATAGAATTTTTTTTGATAACTTTTGGAAAGAAAGAAATAAAATCTTAAAAGTCAAGTAAATTAAATATATTTTAAATTTAATAATAATTAATAAATGATCAATAAGCTATAAAATAAAACATAATAAATAATATTGAAAAAAAAATAGAATTGGAAAATTAAATTCATATTAAAAAGCTGCTCAGATTATTTAAGACTATATATAAAAATGAGAGCTTTATCTTTTATCAATTTACTGGATTAAGCAACATGCCGCATAGTATAAAATGTAGCGCAACAGCAGTTGCAACTATTTGCTGTAACTGCTGCTGGTGCAGCAACAGTCAAAAGGTAAAAAAAAAAATGGAAAATCTTTTGTGCCACAGAGCAACTGAAGAATGCAACAAGAAGCATTGATTTCAAATAAATTTCGCTGCCGGCCAAATTATATGCCGGTTGCCAGAGAGTGCCACAGTCAAACCCCAATCCAAAAAGCCCAGTCTCCGACTCAGATCCATTGCTGAAGTCGCCGTTGCAGTTGCAGTCGCTGGTTCGTGCCTCATGCAGCTGTGGGTGTGTGTCTTGGGCGCGCACACAGCGACAGATGGGTTGGGGAGGGGGCGGGTAGCCAGAGGTGAGAGAGGAATGATGGGTGGGGGAGGGGGCGGAGGTTGGGGGGCACTATGGACACACACACGCCCCGATGCAGGCGCTCTGATACCGATACGGATGCATGTAAATGCAATCGTATCTTTCGGGCTCTGCACTTTCTAGCCACAAGTTCAAGTTGCGAGCGCGTTGCATTGTTTGTTCTTCATTGTGTTTTTTTTTCTGTTTCTGTTTTTTTTTTGTTTTTTTTTTGTTTTTTTTGGGAAGAGGAGTGTGGAGTGGGCAGCCGCACACAGTGTGTTTGTTGTGCTGTTGTTGCGGTGCGGCGCTTTCTGCTCCTGTTATTCTACTAAGTTGATAACCATGTTCAAATAAATCACCTTTTGCGTGGCTGCAAGCGAAAGGCACACGGAGCAGCAGCCGTTGTACCAACTACTACTAACAACAACAACAATAACTATCAGTATGGGTGCAAGGGAAGAGGGTGCGGAGAGGGGCACCAGCAACTGGTGCGGTGTTGTCGTTGCATTTGGCTTTTATCTTTTGTTTGCAATATTCAGATGCATCTCTCAGATAATTTTTGGTTGCTACGCTAACCGAAAACGCGAAATCCGCTGTCTATGCCGATTATTTTAGCATAATAAAAATATATCAGACAACGTTGCTGGGGGCATCTCTCCTACGCCGTGCCACCACAGCGACCTCAACCCAGTACACAGTAAACAATTTCATATTGTGTATCATTTTTGTGTTTGTTTACAACAATTGAAACGATTTTATTCAATGCCAACTCGAATCTCCAAATGTTTGTGAATGAGTCAAATTTGAAATTATTTGATTTTTTAAATAGATTCCAATTTTGTTGAATGGAATTGGTAAGCGATGCGAGTTTTATTTGTTTGAACTGAGCTGGAAAATAAATATTTATATTAATAATAATAATAATTCCTGTTCAACTATGATATTTAAATGCTGAAATTTAATTAACTGTTAACAAATTAATTTTTATTTTTCTGTTGTAATTTTGCACAGTGTATTGGCTGCATATAATAGCATAAATGTGGCTTTGCTTTGATGCCATATCGATTTCAGGCTGAAATTGCCGCATCCGCCCTATGCTATATGCCTCATGCCGCCTTGCCTCATGCCCCCATTTGCCTTTAGCTCGAGCAGCTGCCGCCGACAAAACCCAAACTGGAGCTGGAGCTGCAGCTGAATCTCAAAACTGAAGCCGAAGCTGTAGTTGGGGTCGGTCTGGGCTTTTCGCCGCCGGCTGTTGGTCTCATTAGCCGCCAAACCGTACGAGTGCTGCAAGTTGGAGTCAAGTTTTTGCTACGTGACAAAGGCACAACACTTGACAATGTCTCGCACACACACACACACAAATACACACATGTGTGTGTGGGGAGACAACAAATTAGCGAGTTCGTACACCACTCGTTCTTGACCTTTTCTTGTGCGCTGATTAAGTTGTGCCGACTCCAAAGCTGGCTCCATTCATTAGGATTCGCCAAAGATTCACCAGCTGTAAATGGCTGGATTAATCTTAAGCAGCCAAGCAACATGTTAACAACATTTATGCAGTCGCTGCATTTAATCTATAATTAAATGTAGATCTTAAATTGTTTATATATGAATTGCAATTAAATATTTGGATTAATTTTAGCAAAATCTTAATAGGATAAATAAATAAAATTGATATTTGGCTTTTTATTTAAGGCAAACATCCATAGTTAATCTCAAGTAAATCTTAAGTCTCTCTCTAAATAAATCCAATTAATAGTTTTATAATCATTTTCATTGCAAAATTGATGTATAAAATTGGCAATAAGCAGCTTAAAATCAAAATTGCAATTGTCTGCAAATAAGCTTAATTAATTTTATTAGCATCATTAAATGCAGCAAACTTGCAGCTATTTTTTAGTACATAATTTACTAGAATTTATTAGCTTGATTAATTGTCTACAATCAGAGAGTATTTTTGTTTAACTGCTGCTTCGCAAACTAACATTTAATTGTGACTTTCAGCTAATGTCATTTTAGCCACTGTTGTTTGACATTAACTAATTGCCAAGACGCGACGAGCAGCCGTCCATTGTCAAGGAGACAAGGATGACAAGTTGACAAATGTAAGGCACAATCCAATCCCACTTTGGCAAACTAACCACCACCAGGAGCAACCCAAAAAAGGCTTTTGAGTCAAAGTTCTGTTTCTAATGTGTGAATGTGTGCCACACACACAAACACACACACACACACACATACACAGTAAGAACTCTAATGACATTTCAAAGCAACTACAATAACATTTAATGCTATTTATAAATTTACAATCCGCTTAACGTTTGCTAATCTCATAAGACCTGGTAGCACTGTCAACCCCATTGTTATTGGGTGCCACCAATGGCAATGAAGAGCCAACTTTTCTGCCATTTGATTTTCAAGGCTCAGCTGGCCAAAGAAAAGAAACCAAAGAAGAAAAAAAAAATAAATACAAATCGTTAGAAAGAAAGTTTTGCCTTCTAATAAAACTTAGCTGGGAACATTTGCTAGGAGAATCTCAACGATATACTTGTTATGTGAGAGGCAGCAGATGGGATTGTCTCGAGATTAAACTGGCAAAAGAAGGTTTTGGGGGCGATGCCCAAAAAAAAAAAAAATATATATATAAAAGAGTTTTAGCAAGGATTTAAACAAAGAAAAATAACACTGATTTCAAGTCTCAGCTGATGCACGAAATTATATTAAATTTAAGAAGAGTCTTTGAAATTTGTGTAGCAAAGTTGGAATTATTTTGCTAAAAAATAGTTAAGCTGCTTAATAAATGAATATTTATTTATCTTATTAAATTGATGCTTTTTGAATATATTTATTTATCTTAAAAAAAATTTAGGCCAACGAACTCTGATTAAATGTCAAATGTTAAATAAACTGAAATACTTAAATAGACAATTCATGTAAATGATTAACGAAATGAATACACGAAATTATATTAAATTTAAGAAGAGTCTCTGAAATGTTTAAAATATCTTGTTAATTGTTAAACTGTTTATTGAATATATTTATTCAACTTAATAAACATTTAGCTTATCGCACTCTGGTTAAATGCTAAATGTTAAATAAACTGGAATATTTAAATAGACAATTAACGCAAATAAATAATAATTATAAGATGAATTAAATAACTGATGCCCAAAAATCTACAAAAGAGTTTTTAAAGGATTTAAACCATGATATATGGTTTAATAATAATATATTTTAATATAATTGACACTGATTTCAAGTCTCAGCTAATTCACGAAATAATATTAATTTTAAGAAGAGTCTCTGAATGTGTGCAGCAAAATTGGAATTATGTTGCTAAACAATAGTTAAACTGCTTATTGAATATATTTATTTAACCTAATAAACATTTAGCCAATTGAACTCTGGTTAAATGTTAAATAAACTGGAATACTTAAATAGACAATTAAGGCAAATGAATAGTAATTGTAAGATGAATTAAATAGCTGAATGAGAGTGTGTTTTGTAACCTTAATAAGCTTTTGGGTCTCTTAACTCATATTAAACATCGATTGGCATTGTTAACGGCAAAACAGGCAGTGCAACCAAGAGCAGCCCGCAAAACAAACGAGGCCCAAACGCATGGCAAATGCTTTTGTAAACGTATTTAATTACATTTGCCAATTGTCTATGAATATGTTAGCAGCGTGTAAATAGGAATGCGAACACAAATACAAATACAAACACAAACACATAGATACAGATACAGCTACACAAATTAATAAATATGCATATGGCCACGGAATCGAGGAGTGTATCCTGGCAGCCTTTTAGCATGTGGCCACATCCTGAATTGTCCTTGAAAATGGCGCCACACAAAGCGAAAGATAAACTTTGTCTCCCTCTAAATACATATATATATATATATATATATGTATATGTGTGTGTTTGTGTGTGTGTGCATAAATCTGCCTAAAGTGTTTGCTTTGAAATGCATATACCGTTGATAAGCACACCGCATATCCGCATATCCTGGCGCAGGACGCAGGAGGCAGACTCAGCATTGCAAATTCTATTGCAGCTCTGATTGAATTTCCAAACAGCCGCTCAAGAGTAAAGTGGTGTGCGGGTGTGTGTTAAAGTGGGGCAGTCATTGTTGCCATAATCAAATTATGGCTGCAAATTAAATATCCTGGCCGAAACCCTGTTGCCAAAGCACAACATTTGCGACGTTGTTTGGTCAATTCGCCTATTGACTGAAATGCAAAAAGTTATTCGCATGAAAAATAGTTTAAGTAAAGTAAATTTATAATAAATATTGTGATTTGACAGATTTAATAAAGTAAAAATTTGACTGATTGAATAACAATTTCCAAAGGCAGTTTTAAGTCAGTTATTTTAATAATATTTATCTAACAAATCAGTTTATCTAAGCTGATTTTGATTGAGTCAAGTTTAAATATTTAATGAATTAAAACAATTTGAAGTAATTCACTTAACTTGAGCATTGCTTTGGGCTTATAAATACAAACACAGCTCTACTTGGAAACTTGGTCAATTCTAGTAATTTTTTTGTATATTTTTTTTTCCACAGAACTCATGCCACACGATCCGAGAGATATGTAAATTGGGAAACTATTAAATGCAAATTATGTCAGTTTCATTATTGTCCACGCCTCAAGAAGAACTTTGGCCGTTTGGCATCGATGCATACAAATTAGCATTAGCCAGGCCAGGTATATACAACATAATGTTGGCCCAAAGCGTTTGCTTGGCTGGTTGGTATTTTTCTAACGCTTTCGGCTAATTAAATTGAATTCAATTGAAATTTAGAACGTTGCGCGTGGCACGTGATTCACAAAATGAAGCTCTGCCACTTCTTGTTGGCTTTGTTTGTTGGTTTTTTTTTTGGGTTTGGGTTCAGGTTCAGGTTTGGGGCTTTTGTTTTTGTCTTTGGCCCCTTTTCGGGCTTAATATGAAACGTAATTAAACGCAAGGCAACGGTAAATGCGTAATAATGAAAACTTTATGGCTTTTCGATAAACGTTGCAGATAATACGAAAAGGTTATATGTATATATAAAGGGACTGAATGGAACGTGAATGCAATAAGAATTTGAACAAATGAGACAGTCGTGAGTTTAAAGTTTAAAGAAGACAATTTTCAACAAAATTAGAAAAAGAAAAAAAATCAAGGAAGCCCCAAAAACTGGTCAGAGATCTTATCGCTGAACTATGTCAATGATATCATTTCCAATTGTTGCCCTTTGAAGTATTTTCCAGTTAGTAATTGCATTGTTAGTTGACTATTTTTTTGTTGTTGTTAATGTTTACGATTGCAGTCAAAGGCTTGAACATATTTTTCGCTTTTTATTTTGGCTGAAACAACAAATGAAATGCCGAAAATACTGAATAGCCAGAAAACCAAACTCAACCGGAAGCCAATGTAAATAAAACGCAGGCCAATGTTTGTTTCTGTCAAAAAAGCAAAAAAACCAAAAAAACAACATAAAAAATAAAAAAAAAAACAAGAAGAAAAAAGCGAACACTTTGATCTGTAAATCCCCCCCTTGGATATATACCCGACCAGCTAAGCAGCTGCCCCAAACGCATCAGTCAAAGGCATTGAATGAAATTTTCTACATGTGTCTGCCTCTCACTCGCACTCGCCGTCTGTCTCGCTCTGGCGTAAAGGGTTTAAAGTTACTTTTAGAACATACTTTTTTGGTACACTGTTCAAGAATTGTTTACATACGTGGCACACTTGCGGGGGGTAGTTCGGCTGGGCATAATTAGCGGATGCGCCACGTTTCTTGGTTTGCATTTCAAAGTGAAACTCAAACTAAATGAAAATGAAAATGAAAACCGAAAACCAAAAACCAAAAACCAAAAAACCGAAAAATCAAAATACCGGGAAAGAGTTGAAGGGAAATGTTTAGTGCAAGGAAGAGTCTCGTTTCAAATTGATTTATTTATTTGATGTTTTTATTTGTTTGCTTTTTGGCTAATTTTATGGCGCCTGCTTCACCCCCCGCCCTCCTCACTCAATCAACACTCAAACTTGGACGGGTTTCCTTTAAAATTTGGGTTTGATTCCATGTCCAAATGTTTTAGTATAACAAATGTAGCTGCGCCAACGTTGAGAGATGCGTTTGTGCCACATAAACCAAAGGTGTTTAAAGGCCAGCGGAAAGAAGCGGCTGCTGCTCAGGTCAAACAAGTTAAGACGCCCGCCCACCAACGCCCATTACAGACACAAGTGCCCCTTGCACCTCAGTTTATCTAGCCTCGGGCAAATCCCCAGCTTCCTACATGTCCATGACAACCAACTAATGCCCCGCCATCAGCCAAGACCTGGGCAAAAAGAAAATATGAAAAAAATAAGCATGCCAAAGCTGAACAAGTTCGACGTGATAAACTAAGCCATACCCTAAACCCCTTTTTTTTGCAGTGTAACAAATTTTCTTTTAATTTAAAGGTAAATTATAATAATAAAAATTCTCAATAAATATTTAAATAAATAGTTTTTGCTCGCAAAGTTTATCTTCCTTTTACCAGCTAATAGCAAATGATACCCTATTTTTATTATTTATAGGAATAGAGGGTATCATCATTATCATCATCATTATCAACGACTCCCCCTCAATGTGCTGTGGAGGAGTCGCCGGAGCAACTTGCAGCTGCTGTGCATTTGATTTGAAGCGCTTCTCGTTTACGTTTAATTGAGTTTATTGATGCATATTTGAAGTCAACTTCCACGTGCTGCTCTCATCTGCCTCATCGATTGATATATGGCCGGGTACAGAGAGAGAGAGAGAGAAGTTTGGGGCACCACTCGAAAGTGCAAAAATGCAATTAATTAAGCGCATTTATTTGCACACTCAATGGGCCGTGCGGATATCGAACGCGTGCCGAGACTCGAGTAGCCCTCGGATGTATTTAAAGGAGATGAATGGACAGAAACATTAAGCGATTATGGTTAGATAAAAATAAGTATATATAATATAGTTAAATAGTTAAATAGTTAAAAAGTTAAAAATTCCTATGCCCTAGCAAAATGAGTAATATCTAAATTGATTTTAATCTCTTTATTACAGTTAACTATAAAATAGATTTTGAAGAGGCCCATTTAAACTATTTTTCCCTTGTCAATTTGTTACTGTTCATGTACATATATATATTTATATATATTTTATTTACCTAATATATATATTCGTAGTATTTATGTTGACCTTTAAATTGTACATTAAACAACTTAAATAAGGCAAAATAATTTTACTAATTCTAGCTTATAAATTCTCTAAAAGTTTGTCTAACTAAATCCAAAATGCAACAAATTTTCACTCTATCAATTTTGATACTACTTTGGCTTAAATTACAATGACAAACAATTCGATGATTTGTTGAATCAATACCATGATAAAGAACTGATTTTGATCTTAAGTATTCGAGCTGATTAATTATACTGAATTCTACACAGATCAATTCGAATAAATTAGTCAATGAACCCAAAACTGACATAAGCAGACAGATCGCTGATATCTGTGATGATGACCACAGCTGACCACAGTTGTGGGTAGAGCATAGAAAAATCCCAGCACACACCCACGTAAGCACACACTCACACACACACATAGGCACACACACACCCACACAATCAGACTGACATTGAGTTCATTAAACGCACATCGAGTTCATAATTAACGTGCAATCGAGTTAATTTCTGTTCTAAGCGAAGCGGTTAATTAAGAGTGCAGACAGAGTCAGAGGCGAGACTGCAGCCGGGAGGGGGGAGGAGTGCGAGAGTGGGGAGGATTAGCAGCTGTTTTGTTGGCAAATTTGTGCGCTAATGTGTCAGCAGCAATTGGCTGACTTTTCACCAAAATTCACATGATCTTTCTGGGATAATTCATTGGCTGCCCATCGAATGGCAACCAGAGTGCAACACTCTCCTCTCTCCTCCTCTCTGGTAATTCAATTAAGGTCTGGTCCATTGTTTAGTTTCTTGAACCCGTTGGCAACGATTCGGTTCGGTTTGATTTGGTTCGATTCGGGTTTCGGCTGCGGCTGCTTATCTTTAGCCATTTGAGTAAGAGGCAGCCGGCTATAAACTTGCAGACTACTCCAATGAGTGATCCGCTTTAATGTTAATGCCCGACGAGATATGGAGACTAACAGAATGTAGCTGGGAGGGGGGAAACGGGCTCGTCAGAGCTTAACCCGCATCGAGATGTGCAAATGGAGCGCCCGCAGTTTCACGGCGCCATAAACCAAGTGACTTTAGTAGCTCAGCGGCTCAGCGGCTCAGTGGCTCAGCGGCAGGTGGTGTGCATGCCAACAATTGGTCAGCTGTGCTTAGCGAGGGTGGCTCAAAAAGTTATCAGTTGAGTTAGTTAATAATTGTATATGAGAAAAGAGGTGCAACAAAATGTGGCTAATGAGCAGCTGTAAATGGAATCCTACATTAAATAGATTATTTTATAATTCATTTTAAATATTCAAAATTTATCAATTATCACTTATTTTATTTATTAAAATTATATTTTAAATATTGTAGAATATTTAGCTCTTTTTTATCTCTAACCGAAATTATATTTTTAGATTTTTCTGAATAATTTGATTTATATTAAGGTCTTACTTACCATGCCCAAAAGTTTGCAATAAATATTTATCCATTTTAGTTTTGTTGCTAATTTCTTAATTTTTAAATTAATTTGTAAATTTATTTCAAATTTAATTTAATATGTTTTCTGCGAAGCATTAATTTAATTGAATTTAATTAAATCAATAATATTCCACAGAAATTGGCCTAATGATGAACTAAAAAAAATATTAATTTATTTTATATATATTATAAATAGTTTTTAATAATGACATAGTTAAAATTATTACTTTTAGTGTTGTATATTATCAATTAGAAATTTTCATAATTATGATTTATTTAAATTGATTAAGAAATAAAATTAATTTATTTTATATATTATAAATTGTTTTAAATTACGACGAACCTCAACTTATTGATTTTGTTGAATTAGAATTCCATATGAAATAAACTGAAAATAATATTAAAATTAAATTTTATAATAATATTTTATTTTGTACTTGTGAAGCAACCCTCTTGCTGCCAATTTCCCAAAGTGGCTTAACGTCAGCGTCTTTCAATGCGTCCTGCTTATCGAAGTTGGCTCATGACGACGACTAATATGGCCAAGTGCATTTGCATGCGAATTGGAATTTAAAGTCGAGTCTCAAAGCTGCAAAACTCAACGCACACAACTCAGGGAAAAGTGTGAAAATTATAATTGATATCAATAAAGTTGTCGGTGATGCCAAAGTATTAGGTTTTTAATTGCTGCACGTTTGCCGAGTGCTGCATAAAGTAGCAAATCTTATGATTTCAATTAACGGGCCAATGATGCGTGGGTCAGCAACCACTATCAGCACCGCCGTCAGCACCGCCACTCGCACAGCAGCAGCCAGCGGTTAGTTGGCTGGAGTCCTTCGGCTTCACATGGCATTAAATTACGTTTTTATTTCGTTTGCCGTAAACCGGAAATTGCGACATACGCACGGAAGTCAACTCAATAAATGGCCGACGTTTCACCTACCCCCCACCAGACAACGGTCACCCGCTGTCAGCACTCCACACTCTGCGTACGAGTTGCAGAAACTAGTTACACAAATTGCAAGTAAAACACAAATCAAAAAAAAAAATGAATGGGAAAAAGAAAAATCAGAAAGAAATTCAATAACATTTATGAAACTTGAACTGTCCGAAAAGCGCAAGCAGAATTCCATTTCGAAATAATCAAAAAAATTGAACAAGAAATGCCAAAAAAAATTGTTTTTCAATTAAAAAGTTTTTTGCTGCTGCATGCAGACAAATTTGCCATTCAATTTGCCCAAAGGACAGTTAAGATTGTGTGTGTGTGAGTGTGTGTAATTGCATGTACATACATTTGTAGCTGACATACCAAAAGAGTTGAGGTGGGGCAAAGAGTGGCTAAATTCTGAATCAGGTGTGCAACTTTTGTGCGAATTGTTCAGCATTATGAAATATTAAAACTTTCACTTTTGTAAATTTCTAGCTTTGAAAATTTATCGAAAAACATTTCTGATTTTCTTATGAAGTTTCTACAGATTATCAATTGTAAGCTAAAATGGATTTTGGGAAATTTCAAATAAATATGTTTCTTCAATTAAAAGAAATAATTTCTTAATCTAAATTGAATTAATTTTTTATATTGCTTCAAAATTTAATCTTAATCTAAATTTAATTAATTTTCTATATTGCTTAAAAATACATTATTGCTTCACCGATAAGCATTTTCGTCGTATTTAATTTAGGGCCACACACAACGTTTTCAAGGTGTTAAATACCCAGACTTCTATCTGGATCCAAATGACTGTTTGCAGAGGCGCTACAAGCCAAAGCAAAGAGACCTTTTGATAAGCTGTTTTCTAAAGTTTGTTTAGCATTTAGCGCAGGGTTTACTTAATTTCATGTTTTCTGCTTTTTCCATTTTTTTTTTATTGTATTTGGCCAGCATTTAATGCCATAAATTATGCGCAGTGTGAGCATATATAAATATATATATATATATATTTATACAAGTCGAATAAGGCTGCAGGCAACACCTGCGGCTTTCAATTTCCTGGCAACGTGATTAGGCAGTCCGAGGAGCATAGCCAAAAAAATATTTCTGGCTTGTACAGTTTGTTTGGCGATAATGTCGCCCGCATATTATTTTGCTTTCGATTTTGGTCATGCGGCGCACGTAAAATGACAGCTCCAAAAAACCACCCAAAATCGAAATTGAGCCCAGAACCCTTTGCAGCAAAACCGGCTCGATAAGCCGCTTTTGTGGCGTTTGGCCATTTCTAATCTTAACACAACATTTAACAATGCTTTCTTGGCCGGCTTTCTGAAGACCACACAAATATATATATATATATATATATATATATATATCTATAAATATATGTAAGGCTTCGCTAGCAACCACCCACCACCACCCACTGCGGAGTGCAGGCATCGCTTGGACACGTGTGCAACATTAGATTCGACTCATTGCAGGCGTCGTCGTCTTGTTTCTTGGCCAGAGCAACACGCGCCGCCTTCCAACTGTTGGCCAAGATGCAATTGACTTGAACTAATCCAAATATTATCGCAGCCGTGCAAAGGGAACAACAACAACAATTTGATGTCGTGCGCCAACATCATTAAAAAATTGTATACTTTTGATTAATAACCAGAACGCAGCACGCGCTGAGCCAACTCCCCCACCCGCTGCTCCTCTTCATCCCCAGTTGAGACACCTTTGTCGCACTTTTGGGCGGTGCTCGGCTTTTGATCAGTTGTTGGTAAATATTTGCCACTGATAGGAAATTTACACTGTCATCTGAATAAACCAAGCATATAATAGAAAAGGGATTCATTCGGTGAGTGATACGACAACAATTTGTAATTGCAGCGCAGAGTAATCGACAAAGAAGGTTTCTCGAATCCGATGGATATATTTTCTTTTTTTAGAGTTTACTCGTAAATTGCGTGGGCAGATGACAATTTGTTTGCGGAGACCAAAAAAAGGAAAGTGGAAAAAGGCCAAGAAGGAAGGAGAAGGGGAATTTGTGTGTCTTAAGATATGCAAAGCAAAGAAAACGTGTTTTGAGTTGCAACAAAATGTGGCTAATGAGCAGCTGTAAATGGAAATCTACAATAAATAGATTATTTTATATTTAATTTTAAATATTCAAATATGCCAACTTTTTGTCAAAATTAAACAATTTTCACTTGTTTTATTTATGCAAATTATAACTTAAATATTGTAGAAAATTTCGCTCTTTTTTATCTGTAACCAAAATTATATTTTTTCGATTTTTCTGAAAAAATTTATTTATATTAAGGTCTTA
Source organism: Drosophila multiciliata (assembly GCA_037043605.1). NCBI lineage: Eukaryota > Metazoa > Arthropoda > Insecta > Diptera > Drosophilidae > Drosophila > Drosophila multiciliata. The sequence continues at coordinate 146,199 of JBAMBF010000103.1, read as the reverse complement.
CTTACCATACCCAAATTTCTCAATAAATATGTAACCATTTTAATTTTGTTGCCATTTCTTTAATATTAATTTAATATATATAATATATAATAATTTGATTTATATTAAGGTCTTACTTACCATACCCAAATTTCGCAATAAAAAATTTAACTATTTTAATTTTGTTGCCATTTATTAAATTTTAATTTAATATATATAATATATAATAATTTGATTTATATTAAGGTCTTACTTACCATACCCAAATTTCGCAATAAATATTTAACTATTTACATTTTGTTGCCATTTCTTTCATTTTTATTTCAATTTGTACTTTTATTTCAAATTTAATTTAAAGTGTTTATTTTGCTCAGACTTATTTTATAATCTTACAACGCTTTTCTACATTAAAATAGTAAACCCGATTTTATAATTATTTCTTTCATGTCTAATGCAAGTTGTGAAACCAAGTTCTTGATCACTGAGATATTTGGATCTAGTTGATAAATGTGTGCATTAAGTTTTGCATTAGTTCAACGCCTCATTGCACATTCCTTTCCAATTATAATTTTCATGGCATGGAGGGATTAGGAACTTTAGGTAATATAACAAAGTTTGTGTGTGTGTGTGTGTGTGTGGAAACGCTGTCTGTGTCCATCGCCGGCTCATTAGGCATAATTTATGAATGGCAGCACAATAAAATACGAGCATACTATGTGAAGTATTGTCTATAGAGAGGGGTTCTCAAGATGACGACAACTTTCTAAAATTTTACAAACTAAAAAAAAAATTAAATTAAATTTTGTAGCTACTTAGGCATGCGCACAATTTATAATACAATAAATCAGATGCAAATGGCTTTTACACAAACCAAGACGTCGCGAGCCAATTATTTTAATAGTTTTTCGTCAACGCGGCAGCAACTATAAAAGAATGTGCCATAGTTAGGCAGAGGGGTGGGGAGTGGGAGTGAGGGGGGTACCACTCGGATTAAGCAATTCGGTGTGAAGTGCTTGGATGTGCTCGGCTCTTTACAGTCGAAGAGCTTTCAACACCCAGTCAAAATGCTTTGACAAGCTGCACACTAAAGGAATGCAGTCTTAATGGCATTACCTCCCCTCCCCCTCTCTTTCGCTCCCCCTCTCTCTCTCTCTATAGAAATACCAGAAATTACTTTCACTCTATTCAACCTAGACAATCCCCTTCCAGTTCACGTAAAACACAACTCGAGTAGCGCGTTTCATTCGCTTCGGTGTGTTTTGTGTGGTGTGGATTGGAGGCGCCTCTCGAAACGTTCAACTGCCGATACAAACAAATTAAAAAATGCATCTATTTTATTATCACAAGGCGAACAGGTGACCAGAGAATGGCGTCGCTTAATCATCAAGTGTTAGTAGGTTAATGAAAAATTACCATGTGATTCGAAAACTGCTTAGCAAAAGGTTACAAAAAGGTTACAAATTAATTCAAATCGGGTGAGATAAGTAATTAAGAAAATGCATTCAAATTTGAAGAAAAAAAACTATAATTTTATTGTGAAATATTTTACGAACTTAAGAAGTTGAGTGGGTTTTGTATGACTGAGACTGACTCAGATATAGATATTGAAATAGTTTTCAGATGATATATATAACTAATAGAATTTGTGAATGTAATAGTTTTGACTGAAATAAATAACTAAAACATTTTTGGAATATAAGGAAAAATTAAATAAGGAAAAACAAATGTTCAACTTATTTTTAAATACTATACAAATTTATTTATATATAGGAAATTATTATTAAAACTTCATCAAATTACATGAATTAAATTATGTTCGAAATAACTTATAAAATATGCAGGTATCATAAAAAAAATTCAGAAAACTAAAAAATCTCATTTGGTATGCATAATTATAATTAATTAATAATCAATTTGTATTGAACTATTAAATAATATAAAAAAAAGTGTCAAAATCTAAATCTAAAAAAAAATTAAAAAAATAAATAAAATGACTACAAGTCAATAAAAAATTTGTCTATTGGACTTTCAACACAGTAAGGACATGATTTATCCATCTATAGCAGACTTTTAATATATATCTGCACCCCTCACCCTCCTCTCTTACCTTTTCCCACTGCACTTCATATCGAGTTCATCTTGTTTTTTCTTTTTATCACATTCAAATGGAACAGCATCGTTAGATCACTCGGCACTTTTATGAGCGACCGGCTGACAAATTGCCCTTGCTCGAATTCTGTAGAAAGGAAAGCGAGCGGGCAGCGAGGGGCAACGGGGAGCATAGGCTAAAACCCTTTTGGCCACTTTCGAGGGTCGTTGTGGCGACAACAATAATTCAAATGAGCAACGCATTATTCAAAATCACGAGACAGTTGGCGGCGTTAACGAATCGAGTCAGTCAGTCAGTTTTAGTGGAACCCCCCTCCCCACTCTCAGACCCTTCTTCACTTCCCCCTCTATCTATATCTGTGTCTGGCTGTGCTTCTGTTAAACTTGGTTTTGATTCATGGTGGACACTTATTGTTATGATAGTTGTTGGTGGAGTTGTTGGTGGTGGCTAATCGCACTGGCGACACCTCAGCTCGTAGGCGAGTTATCCACATCATCAGAGGAGGCGAGTTGAGTCGCCCAGTATGCCAGACCGTAACTAAAATGAGATGCCAAACAAACTGCAATTACTGCTGCTGCCTGCGCTCCACGCCGCTCTTTAAGGTAAAACGGGTTAGCCATGGTCGAGGGACTGGGACTGGGACTGGGATTGGGCAGCGAATAAAATTCCTTATCGCGCACATAGTCAATCGACTGGGGCAGAGGGATGGTGCGGTAAGGTAAATGGAGGGGCCAAGATAAGTGCCGGCAACAAAAGGCGATGCAGCAATTAATCTTCGCTTCTGAGTTGCCTTCAAGGTGAATTGTGTGGCATGCGCCCCCGGGGCAACACACACACACATATGTGCGTGTGTGATTTGACTTATCTGCTGCACAGCGACAAAAAATCAGTTATAAATTTTATTACTTTCAAACATGTTTAAAATTAAAAGAAAAATTTGTGTAACTTCTGCTGAATTTATAAATTTTTTTAGTAAAATTAACAGAGAAAAAAAATAATTAAAATTGAAATAAATTAAATATTTGTATTATTAAAATATTATTCGAAATAATGACAATATTATTAAATAATTATAAACTATTATAAATAAAATAAATTAACTATCTGTGGTATTAAAAAATTCTTCGAAATATTGTTAATATTATTACAAAAAATTCTATAAAATTAATATAATTTGGTATATAATTTTTTTACTGTGTACAGCCACAAATTGAACGCAGTTGGACTGCATTCAACTTTAACTTATTGAATTATAAATTATTGTGGGTTTCATTTTGGCAGAAAGACCTTTTTGGCAAACGTGGCCAACTTTGGCCATTGACAGCTATTTCTTTGGCTGGCAAGACCCAAACTCGACCCCAAAATAATTTGCCTTATGATATTTGCCTGCCTCTGAGCCGGTTACGTGTGAAAAACTCAGTCAGGCGTAAGTGCGTCCGGGATTTTGGTATCTGGTCTGGGTTCTGGGATTCTGGGTTAGGTTAGATGGCGAGCGTATGCCAGGGATTTACCTTGTGGCCAGTGGTGTGTGAGAGATGGCTACTCGTCTAATCACCTGGAAGTAATATCTATCTATGCGATTTATTGATTTCGTCTGACATTGAAACCCAACACGCTGATAACTCAATTTGCCATCCCAAATTCAATGGCAAACCCAAAAACTAAGCCCAGTAAATTTCTCATCGAATTTGCAATTGTACAGTTTTTCGAATGCGTGACGAACTCAAAAACCAAACTACAACTTGACCCACATTTTGTGTAGAGTTTCGAGTTTTGAATTTTTAAGTTTCATCTTTGATTTTTTTTTTTTGTTTTTTGTTTCCACTTTTATCTTAAGTGCACTTTGAAGCATTTTATTTATTGCACGACTTTTTCTTTTCTTTTCTTTTGAGAGAGTGTTTCATAACTCAGATCCCCAATTCGAATACCAATTCCAAGTCCCAAGCCTCGACACTTTGGACCACACGTCGCCATTGTCAAGTGTCGCCAGTTTTAGATATGATGGTACCAATCTTTGTGGGTAGCCAGGCAGGCCGCGTGTGTGGCTTTTATTGTCTGTCCATAAAAAACTGAAACAAAATGAAATTTACTATTTGTTACATTTCCAGCTCATCATTTTTAGATTTTTTTTTTTTTTTTATCTCTCATGGTCTTTGGCTCTAATTGCATAGAAATGTGCTCACATTAAATAATAATATTTTTTTTCATATTCGCCGAGTTCTGTTTTCTGTTTTTTTTTTTTTTATTATTTTTTTATAGCTTAGCTGAGGGTCACTCAGATTGGGCATTTCTGGGAGTCTGGTGTAGCTGCTCCGATTTGGGATGAGCTCTCGTCTTGTCTTATTGTGTTTGTGTTTCGGTTGATGTATTTGAGATAAGGGCGGATCTAATGTCTGACCTTTTGGCAACTGTGTCTCTTTCCTCTGCAACTCATCATTTGTCGACCCGAACTTGACCCCATTTCGTTGGCAAACAGCAGATAAGAATTCCCACATTGCGTTCGATTTTATTTTGTTAACATTCGATTGTTGCACAAATTCTATAACGGAAAAATGTCATAAAAAATTCGGACTAAATAAATCACAAATTATTTTCCATTTGTCAGAGCAAAAAACTACCTAATTTGAATACTTGTTTAACTTAAACAAATTTAATTAGAGATTTTATTTTTTTTATTATTTTTTATTTATTTGGATAGATTAAATATAAATGATTTATTTGAAGTTGCACAGTTTCATGTCATATTTTTAAATTTATAGCTAAAAACTAGTACAACAATTGAAGTAGAACTGAAATATTTTATTTCAATAAAATACAAATATTTATATATAATAAAATTGCAACTTTATCACATGCAGTACAAATGAATTTTGTTTGATTTATTTATGGCCTTTTTTACAATTTTAATGTGGCACTTCAATGGAAATTTGATGCCACATGTTGCCAGCTCTTCAGTTTCAAGTGACAAGCTGAGCTCAAAGTATTTAGTATTTAAAATTTAGATTTTATTTTTTTGTTTTGAAGAGTCTGCCTTATCGGGTCAGGGTGTGTCATTTGCTGATAACCTTCTCGAGTTTACAGAATCAATTTGAAATTACTTTCATTTTCCAATTTTTTTTTTTCTTTTTTCTTTCTTTGTTTTGTTGTCGCCTGAGCTGGGAGAAAACCTCAAGTTTTTCAACCCCGCAAAACAGTTGCGTTTCCCAGCCAAGTCCAAAATGCAATTTGCAAAATGTGTTGAGTCTCTTAGAGATTAGAGAGGTTGGTGCAGGCGGGGGGGATGGGGTGATTGATTGATATTCGAGCTGGCCGCTTCCACTGCTGTTTACCAAAGTGATAACGTGGCTCAGATTATGTTGTGATCCGATCACCGGCACGGCGCAGCTACTCAATGATTGTGTGTGTGCATCATTTTTCACATCACGTGCCACACGCGGCAAGAGCAGCCAGCAAATTGCGACATTTTGCGACATGCGTTGCGTCCTCTTAAATTTCAACAATTGTCGCATCGAGTGGCCCTCTTCCCTCTGCCCGTTTTTCACGGCTTCCCCCCTACCCCAGAATGGCCTTGCCAGCGGGAGAGAGACTGCAACACACCCCCCCGCCTCTGCGTCTGGCGGCGCATCAAAGCAGCTGCGGCATTTGGCAAGCATTTGCTCAACGTTGCCAGAAATATATACGCCGAAAATCCTTAGTCTTGTCTGCGGCTGCCACTCATATTTCTACCCAGAGCAGAAAGCATTTCAATCCATTCCATATTCCATATTCTTGGTACTGGTTTTTTTCCCCCCCTTTTGGCAGCTCCTCTGCACTCTCAATGCGGCAATAAACGGAATTAAAATTCCAAATTAGCTCGCTGCAGTTGCGAATAGTCAAAGGAAAAACTTAAAAAAAAAAATACAAATAAAAATAAAACAAACTCGGTTGGATTATGGGTTTATGCGATGTCGGCAAATTCATACTAAAAACATTATTATTGTATTAAATTTTATGAAATCATAAAGATAAACTGTCTTAAAAATTAAAGTAATTTTATTAGTTAACCGCCAAATATAATAAAAATATTAAGTTAAATGGATATGTTATCTATAAATGCAAATAGAGAAAATAGAGAATAATTTTTATTTAATTTATATTTTTATATTAAGATTATTATTAAATATTACTTTAAATGGATAGGTTTAATATAGTTTTAGTATTTTTGATATTAATGCAAATATTCCAATGGAAAATAACTTGAATATTTTTATATTTATATTATATTAATAACAAAAATATTACTTTAAATGGATATTTTTAATTCAGTGTTAATATTTGATCAGTCAATGCAAATACTCCTATAGAGAATAGTTTTAATATTTTTTTGTTTATGTTATATTTAAAATACAAACATTACTTTAAATGGCTTTGTTAAATTCAGTTTTAATATTTTATCTATCAATGCAAATACTCCAACAGAGAGTAATTTGAATATTTTTATTATATTTATAATAAAAATTTTACTTTAAAAGGATATGTTAAATTCAGTTTAAGTATTTTTACTATTAATGTAAATACTCCTTTAGAGAATAATTTGAATATTTTTATATTTATATTATATTTATTATAAAAATATTACTTTAAATGAATATGTGAAATGCAGTTTTTGCTATCAATGCAAATGCTTTAACAGAAAATAAATCGAATATTTTTATATTTTGTGTATTAGTTTTCTACCACCAATTAAAAATGTTGGTCAACAGCAATGATCGATGTAAGTAGTTGCATATTTATACCACAATTTACCACCCTGCAGCACCGATCCCACAACCCTCACCCACCTCACCCACCCCTTGGACGAGCAGCTAGCAATCAGTGCGCATTGAATGGGATTTGCCATTGCCGGATTTATGCGTCATTATTTTGTGTAATCCCCGGGACCACGGCGCTGACCCATGTGAAATAGGGGCAACCAACACGCAATCGAAATAGATTTTTTGGGGTTTGCGGCATTTTTGCGATGCGTTCAAGTGCGAAAAGAAAAACAAAACAACTTCAAATTGCTAATGGGAAAACTGTGAAAAACTAAAGCTGCACGAATGCATATTAAGGGGTGGGGTGGGGTGGGGAGAGGGTATTGAGTACCGAGTAGAAAGGAATGAAATGGACACATTAGCCGGATATTTGGCATGGTGGTGACCAGCTGCTCCTGCTGCAGCTTCCAACCCTCTCCAAATCTTGGCAAATGAAATTTGCAAACAATTGAAAATAAATTTGTTCAACAAAACTGACTTTTAAGTGTGTATTAGTGTGTGTGTGTGTGCGTGTGTGTGCTGCAAATAAAGACATATTTCAACTTGATTGTTGAGCTACATAGTTGCCAAGGGGCCACACCTACACACACACGCACACGCACACACACGCACAGCGTGCCTCAAAAAAGTACAAATCACTCAACAAGTCGCCGGCTGCGGCACATAAATGTCTCACAGCAAAACTGCACTTTAATTGCCCAACTAAAATGAGAGGCGCTTCAAAAACTGACAGCCGATGCCGGCGGAAGAATAGCTAAATAAAAAAATACAAATTTAAAATTTGGGGACTGCCTGAATTGCAGTTGCCCTGTAGAAATACAGAAATATTTTGAAAAACATTTATTAAAAAATTTAAGAAAACTTTTTAGCGTGCTCTAAAATAAATAATATAAAATGTTAAATATCTTTTATAAATAACTAAAGTTATATCATAATTTAAAAATTGTCTTAAGTATTTTTAATATTAATATATATTTTTATATCTATAACATTTTTTATTTTACAGGGAATCAAAAGATGTAATTGAAAATGTGAAATAAATTTGAACTCCTTTTGACATTGCTGTCAACATATGTTTATATTATATTTTTATAAGCAACTTATATTAATTATAAGCAACTTCAAAGATACCTGATATCCACTCTTGCTCATATTTACAGGGTATACAAAGAAAACGAGCAACAAACAGCGACAACAAACTGCGCGATTAGCTCGTAAAACTGCGGCATAAAATAAAAGGTTTTTGGGTTTTGAGAGAATATTATGAAGTAAACATGGAAACATGGATCGAGTTTGGAGCTTGGAACTTGGAACATGTCATGCACATAGAGCCCTCCCACAGATGCAGATGCAGAACTCCGTTTGCCCACATGTGTTCCGGGAATGGGAAATGGGAATCGGAATAGGAATGGGTATGAGGAACGCTCTATGAGTATAGTTATGGATATGGGTAAGGGGGGAACTGAGCCGCGTGCCTCATATATGTATGTAATAGGTACACGTGTGCCATAAATTTTATAGCATGATGTTGCATGTAGCAGCATGTTGCATGTTTGCCTGAGTCGAGCCTTTCCGGGTACGCTCTTTGAAGACGCTGTCCAGTCAAAGGTCGTTGCATCATCAAGCTGCTGCCAGTTGTCCGGCTAGTCAAATAAGCATGAGAGTTCTTAAGTGTGTTGAGCATATATATATAAATATGTATATATATATATGTGTGCATATTTGGATTATTTGTCGCCAGCGTTTTGTGTCGCCCACACAAACTTGCAATTACGCTGTTTATTCTAAATGACAAGAGCCAAATGGGAAATGCATACAAATAGTCGTCGCTGCTGCTGCACTGCAACAAAAACCAAGTCACCAGCATCATCATCATAATCATCATCATCATCATCATCATCTTCATCATTATTATTATCCTTTGTCAGTGCATGCAAACATTCAGAGTTGCTTGAAAAATGGTCGCAATCAAACGGCAAATAATGCAGACAACGACAATGCCAACAATAACATAAGTAGAAAGTAAATATTAACTATGAAAAAACAAATAATATCGACGAATTATTACTCTACACATGTAAGTAATACACAAATATATTTTTAATTTAAATTTATTATATAGAAAATATGGAATTTGATTTGTGATTTGTCTTTGAGCGCAAACAATTTTGACAGTTCGAATTTCATTTCTTTGCCAGCAAAAAACAATTTAATTCAAATTTAAAGCAACTTTAAAAATATTTATATTAAGCCAATTTAGAATTGACTAATTACTGCTACTACTACTCCTTTCATATCTTAAAATAATTAACATAATTTATTTAATTGAAAAATACTTCATTGAACCTTCTTAAAGGATATTATAAAATTTGAATACTCTGGCTTGGAATTTTGAACAATGACGCCAAACGATGTTTGTCTTGTGCTAGTTTCTTGTTTTATTTTTTGCATATTTTAGCACAAAATGAAGAAATAATTTCAAATCATGAGCACACACACTCACACACACACTCACACACACACACCAGTTGCAGTTGTCGTGGTGTCAACACAATGGCACCAAATTATTTAATACTTCAAGTGTCTGTATTTTTGTATCTGCATCTGGAGCTGCACACATGGGTGTGTGTGTGTGTGTGTGTGTGTGTGTGTGTATCTGTGTGTAAGTCGCCGCTTTGGCTGCTGGCCGCTTTTTGTGTGTGTTCGCCCGGCAATTGCAAAAATTGTGAAATGTCTCCAGAAAACAGCACAGAAGGGAGCCGGGCGAGCAGGGGGGATAGCCAACAGACAGTGTTTGGTAGCAGGCCCAGAGCCATGTCACACTAAGTAAGTCGCATACACAGCAGGATGCAGTTGTCCCAGTCTCAATCCCATTCCTCAACTGCTTTCGAATGCAATCTGCAATTGCTTTTAGTTTGAATTTCATATTTAATGAAGCTACATTTCCATTGTTGTCGTCCAAAAATTTTTACATCAAATTGATTGTGTGTGTTGCAGCATGTTTTGTCTATGCAACAAATAAGGCAACACAATATTTTTTTGTTGGGATATATGCTGAAATATTGATGCTCTGCAAATTGACTTTGAGCTTGAAAATGGGTAAATATCTTTTCTAATTAAAGTGAGCTGCTGCTGTAATTCTGACAAGACTTAATAAACCAAAAAGTAAATTATTTGCTGAAGCAAGCAATTTGAGAAGAGCATTTAAATCAGTGAAAATGCCCAAAATTACACAATGCATTTCTGCATTTGCCTGCAGCTTACAAAACTGTCTCCAAAAGTGTTTTCCAAACCAAAAACTCATCATTCATTTTCTCATTTTGAGCGTTGCATTTCAATCGAAAGTTTTTGCCTGAGTTTAAACTGCTGCAGAGAGATCAAATTTCAAGGATAACCAGCTGCTGAATTACACTTAAGTTAAGCTACCCCCCTACCACCTAACAAAGCCAACCCCTGCCCAACACTTTTATAGTTTACGGGCCATTGCAAGTCAGCACATTCCTGGATCATTAACCCAACGTGCGATGGCTGCACAATTCGACTTTAACAAGCAATTAAATCGAAACAAAAAACTTGCACAGCACTCAACGCCACAGGGTGGAGAGACAGGGAGAGGGGTACAGAGAGAGAGAGGGGAGGGGAAAACAATGCAGTTTGGGAAAAGCGCATTGACATTGATTTATTTAACAATTGTAACAAACGTAAATTTTATAATTATTGCGCATGTAAACAAGAATTGTTGTTGTTCAACGAGGGAAAACACGCAGAGAGAGAGAGAGTGAGAGTGAGAGAGAGAGAGAGTCAGTGCTTAATAGAGAACGGTGAGCACTTTGAGAGAGAGGGGAGAAGGGAGCGAGTTAATGCCAGCGAAATGTCAAAGTGAAGTGACAGCTGCAACAAAAGCGCGCATCGAGAATCTGGACAAAGATTCCACTGGCTGGAGTTCCCCTGGCGCCCGTCTTTGCTTGAAATAATTACTTTTTGAGAGCACAACCCCCCTACCCCTCCACTACCACCCTACAGGCAGCAACCCCTTGGCTTAGAGCCTGCCGCCCATCCACATTTGGGTACATCCAAGCGCATATGTCGCAGTTGCGATTTTAATTTTGAAATTTATGCCAACAGCAGTTTGAGAAACTGCAAAGCGACAAAGCAGCAGCAGCAAGAAAAAACAAGTTGGAATATTTTTATTAAAGCTGCTGAGCTATGAGTTACCCTGTAATACACAAAAATATTTATAGCTCACTAGAAGTCATTGTAAAAAATTATTTATAACTCATTACAAGCAATTGTAATATTTAAATATGCTTATTTAATATATTTAGTATTAAAAAATATATATTCAATATAAATATATATTTCTCGAAAGTTCTTAAGAGTAACAAAAAAAAACAAAAAATAAATATTTGTTGCACTGATCCTCTAGTATTTTAAATTAAAATTTAGGTTAAGCACAAAATAAATATTTTATTACAATTGGTTTTGTAAAAATAGTATCTTAAATTAAAATTCTCAGTTAATCTTGTTTTTTTAAGGAGTGCAAAATGCTTGGCTTTAGAAAATTGTTTATAATTCTTTCCTATTAATTGTAATATTATTTGAATACGATTGCTTTATACTTAATATTAATAAATATATATTTATTGACATTTCACAAAAGTTTTTAAAACTAACACAAAATTTGAGAATATTGATATATAAAAACCAAATAAATATTTCATTTCATTGGGCTTTTTTTTAAGTATATAAATTAAAATTCTCAGTTTAGCATGTGCAAAAATCAGTGAATATCGTTTTAAAACAAAACTGAAACCGATCAAAGAGCAATTCAAAAAATTGAGGTTTTAATTGAAACTGATTAGGAAACTACCAACTTTTGTATTCAGCTTGTCATCTACAGGATGAATCAATTTTAGACTCATAAAAAGTCCCACAGGAACTTGAATTTAGTCAATTTTAAGCAACCCATTTTGTGATCAGTTGCATGTTGAAGAGGGTATTAAAAAACGCAGTCAGCAGGTTGCCAAGGGTTTGCCAAGGGGTTGCCACAGGGTGGTAGGCGTTTCTGGGTGGGATGGGGGGGGTTGAGTTGGCAAAGTAAATGAGGCATCCGTATGACATTATTTGTGCAGCACTTTTTACGTTTTACGTTTTTACCCCCTTTGTGCGGCGAGTGGCTTCATCAATGGACATCCTCAAACGGCATCGGCAGGCAGCGTTCATCCTGTTCATCAGCCTCATCAACGCAATGTAAATATTTGCATATGGTGCAGCTGTGTGTGTGCGTGTGTATGTGTGTGTGTGTAATTTGTGGGTGGCAATGGGCGACAGCAGCACTTGGCATGTTTACTTTACAAAATGCAATAACAGTTGCAAAAACGGACTACAGCAGCAGCAACAGGAGAGAAACAGCAGGAGACAAGTTATGAGAGAGATGAGTGACTAATGAGAGTAGGAGAAGGGAAGAGGAAGTGGGAGGGTAGTCTGTAGACGCAGCTTAGCAAAACAACATTTGGTTACCCACAGATAAACACAACACAGACACAAAACACAGTAAACAGAAACCGCATGTTATAAAATAATAAAGAATTAATTGAAAAACCATTCGATATGCATTTCATTCAGTTAACAATACAATCAATAATTACTTATAAGACCCCCATCAATCCCATAGAAAATCAGGCAACCAACGCACTCATCAAAACTTCAAACTCATCGCCCAGAACATAAAGATATGAAAGGCTAATCCTTGGAACACCTTTCTATACAAGAATAGAATGAGTAAACCAGACTGAGAAGTGCTCAGTGATGAATCACCGACAGAAAAGTAGTGGGAAATGTCAAAAATATTTGGTATAGTCAATTTTAAATGCCCTAACTGAAACTGATAACTATTTAAAGTTAGTTAAAAGCTATATAAAATTAATATAATAATTTAATAATATAATAATATAATATTAATAATAAATAATATAATAATATAATAATATAATAATATAATAATATAATAATATAATAATATAATAATATAATAATATAATAATATAATAATATAATAATATAATAATATAATAATATAATAATATAATAATATAATAATATAATAATATAATAATATAATAATATAATAATATAATAATATAATAATATAATAATATAATAATATAATAATATAATAATATAATAATATAATAATATAATAATATAATAATATAATAATATAATAATATAATAATATAATAATATAATAATATAATAATAATATAATAATATAATAATATAATAATATAATAATATAATAATATAATAATATAATAATATAATAATATAATAATATAATAATATAAAAATATAATAATATAATAATATAATAATATAATAATATAATAATATAAAAATATAATAATATAATAATATAATAATATAATAATATAATAATAAAATAATATAATAATAAATAATAAAAAAAATTAAAAAGCCAGCAAAAGAATATTTGAAAAAGTATCGCTCATAAATATGAGTTAATTCCAAATATTTGATTGCTGTTGCAAACCACATAAATAATTCAAAATACACTTTAGAAAGTGTAAAAATAATTGAAGAGTTGCTAACAGCCGCTTCCTGTGTAAAACCCGTGTCTTTTGTATAAGATTCAGATTGAGTATTATTCCCGATGTTGGCTCGATTATCTTTCATTGATTTTGCCATTTATCAAATGCAGTTTCACAGCTGTCGTTTGTTAAGGGAAGAATTCAATGAGATAAACCACATTTGAAGTGTCCTTTGCTGTCTCCAAGTGTGCACGGCCACGCCCACTTAACAGAGAGAGAGAAAGAACTGAATTTATTGAGAGCGAAATGTGTCCTTTAACTGAAACTGAAACTGCACTTCAGATTCGTCACATGTCTTTTGGGTTTATGTAAATAGCCGATTGGCGAAGGGTGTCCGAAGTGAAATTGATAGTTTGTGAATGGCATCGACACGCTGCTGCTAATTAAAATAGATGATCGATGGACCAAAAGTCTACTTGGTGAGGGTAGCCATAAAAAACATGATGCAATCAACCCTTGAGAACCGGAAATGGCCAAAAAGACAGACTATGTGGCAAGAGGGGAGCGGGGTGATTTAAAAGAATGCGACTCGTGTTGTTCTTAAGCCAGGATTAGCAACACTTCTTTTCTACAGTTGCCAGTTGCCAGTTGCCGGTTGCTGGTTGCAGATTCATAGAGTGCAACACGCAAATCTCTTGTGACAACATAAATAGAAACATGATTTAAGATCGGTGCGGGATCAGCGGCATATTTACAGCTGGGATTACAAGCCGGCTGCTCAGCAGCCCAGCACGAGATGAATTCAAATTGGGATTGGGAATGGGAGTTCCAGCTCACAGATGGGATGAGTTTGTGTTGAGAGTCTCGCGCCGGGTGGTTTTGTTCGTTTTACTCATTGTTTTTTATGCCAGCTCATCGAGGGGTTAGAATTTTATTTTTTTTGGAATTTGTTGATTAGCCTTCTGCGCAACGGAAATGGGCTGGCAGCAGTCCCGTTTTGTAGTTGCTCCCATAAATTACAGCTAAACTTGGTTCGGCCTTTTGTTGTAGCCATGTAATTTGGTTTTGGCACGGCGGCTGTCAAGGTGCCGTGGAGGGGGGGTGGGGACGCTAGACGCGTAATCAAAAAATAACAAACTGCGCAGGATAATTGCCGCGCGAGTTGTGTAAATTGTGTTTGGCCAAACAATGCACAAATGCGACAGTTTTTTCTCTATGCAACATTCTGTTGCCAATTGGTCACAGGTAGTCGAAAAACGATCGCAATTCCGGATTTTTTTTTGGGGTGTTGAAATTGTAGAAATTGGTAAAATATTTGTTATGTGTGCAAAATGTGGGAATATAAAGAGTTTCTAGGCAAAACTGATTTTTACTGCAAATATTAGTTTTTCAATATGTTTTCCAATTTATTTAATATTTATTTTGACTACAGTTAGAAGATGCTCCATATAATATTATTCATAGTTCTTGATCTACTCCAATCCTTTGTTAGAATACAATAATTTTATATATTTGAGCCTACTTATTGTTGAACCATTTTCTAGAATAAGTTATGGAATCTGTCATTTCCCACACAGAGTCTAAGATCATCATATTTATTAGACTGGTTAGCTTCCTCAAATATTTCCCTAATGGGTTTGTCTTGTAAGCATTACGTTAACAAATGTCAAATGAGAGAATTTGTTAACAAATTTCCAAAATATCAATTAAAAACACCTCAAATCGTATATTCCACATATATATAGCTTATTCAGTGCTTTTCATATTTTGTTTTCATTAACGATGTCAATTTGAGGCATAAATTTGGAGCTTGGCTCATAAATTTGGGGGCACAAACAGCTGCAGCATTGGTAGATGCCACTTTGGAAAATGCAGATGGTTGCAGTGCGTGCCAGCAGATGAAATGACAACTGCATAGGGTTGTCAATGGGGTAAAGGAGGGGACTTAGGGGGAGTGGAGCAGGGGCGTTACAGATATGAATAATGTAAATATGGCAAAGAGCAGGACTATAAAATTAGCACGAAGTGCGCCCCAAACTAATTGCATTAATATGTCAACATGCCGAGCTGTCTGCGAATGAGAGTGTGAGTTGTGTGTGTGTGTGTATCTGAGTGTGTGTTAGTGTGTGTATGTTTGTGTGTGTGCGTGTTGAGTGCACGGCGCACTACTTAAGATTACACAACAGCCAGCAGCAATTTCGAAAAGTACTTAAAGTTTATTTATTTTGCGTCTGCTCGACACGCAAACATAAAAACCCAAAAAAAAAATACAAAAAAAAAAAACAAAAATATTGATGAAGCTATGAGAGAAAGACGCAGTGTAAGCAGAAGTGGATGGAGGGGGGTGGAGGGAGGGGACTT
The DNA here is from genome assembly GCA_037043605.1 of Drosophila multiciliata. Taxonomy (NCBI): domain Eukaryota; kingdom Metazoa; phylum Arthropoda; class Insecta; order Diptera; family Drosophilidae; genus Drosophila; species Drosophila multiciliata. The sequence continues at coordinate 130,405 of JBAMBF010000103.1, read as the reverse complement.
GGCCGTGCAGCTGAAGAAGCCGCAAATTAATTCAGTTGCCACCCACTTGGCAGCATTTGTCGAGTAAAAAAATATTTTCTTTTACATTTCAAATTTGTATTTGTCTATGGTTAAATGGCTTCGAGTGCGCCAACCCAATCCCCCCCCATACCCCCACCATCCGACGGAACCCCTTTGCCACCCTCTTCCCGTAAGTGTATTGCTGCTTTCTATGTTTTCCTACAACTGCATTTGGTTTTTATGATTTATGCGACGGCAATCGTCCCAAAATCAACACTTTAGCAAAGCGCAAAAGGCCTTTGAAGTGCGAGCAAAAGAGAAAAATTATGTGATAATTTGGCAAAATTGTAAAACAACAATTAAAAATGCATTTGAGTGTCAATTGCAAATGGTATTTTTATCGACTAAACATTAAATGTGTGTGTATAGATCTACCCTGTAGCTGTTTGAAGTGGTAGCAGAATGCTTTAGTTTTGATTAAAATTATTAAATTTAAATTAAAATATAAAAATTATTTATTAAAATAATATATTGGTTCTGATTGTTCTTTATAATAAAATAAATAAATTTAAATTAATATATAAAAATTATTTATTAAAATAATATATTGGTTCTGATTGTTCTTTATAATAAAATAAATAAATTTAAATTAATATATAAAAATTATTTATTATAATAATATATTGGTTCTGATTGTGCTTTGTAATAAAATAATTAAATTTAAATTAAAATATAAAAATTATTTATTAAAATAATATATTGGTTCTGATATTTCTTTATAATAAAATAATTAAATTTAAATTAAAATATAAAAATTATTATTTATAATATTTAAGCTCTCCACAATTGTGTAAATATTACTAAATTTAACTAACTTATCAATTATTTATTGTGAATAATTTAAATATATTGCACATATTACTAAATTAAACTTACTTATTAATTATTTAACCAGAATAATTTAAACATATTAAATGAGAATTTTATATATAAATTTTATATTGTAGATCTTATGAAACTAGGCTATTTCTTGTCCTATTTCTCTACTCCTAAAATTCACTTTCTTATTTTTTTCAGCTATGTTTCCGTTTTGAGTTATATCTCTGACACATAAAACAAGATGAGCATGAAAAATGGAATTTATGTGTATTCTGGAAAGGGTTAATGGGGCATATGCACTATTCATTTCGTTACGCTGCATTTTTCGTTGCACAATCGATCATTTTGTTAATGGTTTTGAGTGCTTTTTAGTCCAACTACTGCATAAAAATAAGAAAAAGAATATTTCTTCAAATGTATAAAACAAAGAATTAAGTTTATTAACTGTAGAAAAATGTGTTGCAACAAATTGTTTTAAATACGATTCAAGCACATTCGATATCGAGCAGGCAACTTAAGTTTGATTTCAAGCACTTCACTTTATTTATTTTTATTGCATGTCCGACTAAATTTGTATCTTCATAAATCTGGAAAGTTTACAGAATTCTTCGTCGGCGGATCGAAATGAAAATAAACGATCTTTCGCAGCCGCCCACAATAAAAATAATAATAAGGAAATTGGGTGCTGTCTGTGCACAAATACAAAAAACAAATTGTGCCCCATTGAAGTAAGAACAAATTGTTTACATATATATGTAGTACACAGATGTATATATAATTTCTATATGTTCTTGCAAGATATCAAGTCGAAATTTCGCTAATTAAACTTAATATTGACAAATGATGGCATTGGACAATGTCAAGAAGCTGCCAACCCCACGCTGATGAAGCTCGTCTGAGCTTTGGGTTTCCGTTACGTTATGCGATGCCTGTCCCCCACCCCCCCTAAAAGTGTTGACAGATCTGTGGATGCCGCATGTGTCGATGTAGCCGCCTCCGCTGATGGCGACGCCACTGCTGCTGCCACAGAGACTGCTGTAAATGATGCATGTTTAATTGCCGGCGCATTAATTAAATTTTGGTAGAGCGTGGTCTTTTTTCAAAGTGTGTGTGTGTGTGCGAGTGTGTGTGTTATGTTCTCATTTGCATAAGCACCACAGTGAAGCCCACACAGGCATTGTTGTTGTCATTTTTAAAGATATGCCCAATAAGTCTGTCAATGCTAAAGCCATCAATTGACTCGACATCAACTTGCATTTTTTCTCTAGAAACTATTTTGTGACAGCGCATAAAAAGTGTGAAGAACAAAACTTCTTACAACTAAATAAAGTGTATTCTGAAATAATATGTTTTTCGAAAGCAAACAGATAATTTCCAAAAAGTTGTAAACGTATTTTAAACTATGTAAGATTAAGTTAAATGGAATTACTAAAAATACTTCGAGAAAACTGCTTAATATGTTTTCTTGATTATATCATTAAATATATAGAAATAAAAATAAAAAAAAAACTAGAGTATTTAATAATATATTAAAAAAAAAATTATTCTACACATAAATATTAAAATAATAATTTAAAAAGTGTCGTTTTTAATATATTAAAATTCAACTTTATATTAAAATAAATTATTCTACAATTTAAATAATTCAAAAAGAGTCGTTTTTAATGTATCAAAATTTAACTTGCTATTCAAGAAAATATTAATTCTCAATTAGGGAGTAAAAATTAACACAATAATTAAATGATTCTTTTTTAAAAAAAACGTAACTTTCTATTCAAGAAAATATTAACACTCAATTAGGAAACCAAAATGAACACAATAATTAAATGATTCTTTTTTAAAAAAACTTAACTTTCTATTAGGAAATAAAAATAAACACAAAAATTAAACGATTCTTTTAAAAAAAATCTTAACTTTCAATTAGGAAATAAAAATAAACACAATAATTAAATTATTCTTTTAAATACAAATTTATTTAATAAAAAGTTTTACACTATTCCTAAGTGAATTAACTGATTTTTTTTGAGTTAGACATTGTGCATGACTTTCGACCAAAAACGAGGATTCCAGTCGACTGTTTGGAAATTCAAAATACATTTCAATTAGCCAGTATCAAAAACGTTATTGACCAAATTTTTGGGAATGGGTTTGCGTTGCTGTTTTCTGAGTTGTGGTGCGAAAATGGCGAAATGCAGTTTACTTGTTGGACACGAAATGCTTTGTGGCCACAGCGAAAGCAAATCGGACGGCAACAGGAACAGCTAAAGCCCGAAATGAATTGGTAATTTATTATGCGGCGTCATGGCGTGGGCTAATTAATGGACGACGGATCGAATCTGGGCAATGTCAGCGCTTATCGGACGCGTTCGTTCATCGATGGCATTTGCCAAATTAATGCAAATCATGCGACCAGCAGAAGATGCTGGCTGCTGCTGGCCACAATGACAAACAACGATAATGATGATAATGATGATGATGACGATGTGTCTCGTTGTTGATGATGATGATGTGGCTTGGCGTATCAATGCTCGCCTAATGAGTCAAGTGGCCAAAGGATTTTGTGGGTGCGTTTGTCTGGTTGTCGCGACGTGGGTCAGTGGCTAATCCAGGCCAGATAAATTGTATAAATTGTATGCTGAAAATGAATCATGGCCCAAACACGCAGACGGAGACGCCGCAAAACAACAAAAACATTGTTAGTGTCATCTTAGGCTCAAGACAAGCCGATAAGACCCACAAACACAATCCAGTTTCGAGAGGGATGAGTTCACATTTGAAGCTGTAGAAATATATATATATATATATATATATATCGTATATCGTATATATAACAATTGTTCATTCAATCATTTGCTCATTCGCTGCGAGGTGTGGCAGGTTCAAGGTGTTGGCTATTGTTGCGGCTTCTGATGCGCATTATTTGTTTAATTAATCATGTGACAATCGCGCCGATTGCGGCCTCAGATACAGATACAAAATGTATCTATGCGTTTGTGTAGCAGCCATTTTGATAATTGCCATTGAATGCCTTTTGATTGCCACAGTTTGGAGAATTTGCAAGTCAAGTTGCAAGTGCAACTTTGGAGTTGTGGATGCAACATTGATTGTATGTTTAGCTGCTTCTAATTGTGACTCATTGATCAGATGTTGTTGCTCTCTAATATGTATCTTTTATGTATGTATCTATAAATACATTTCTGATTCTAAATATATCTGTAACTGCATATATAAATATATATTAACTATTTCTTCAATCTCTTTAATTATTGCTGTATCTGCAATTTAAAATGTCTCTTAAGAAGAAAATATCTTTGCACTGAATTTTGTTCCACCTTTCAGATACTTTGTGTGTGCACACACATAAATCAATATGCCCAAAATAACTGTAAACTGCACAACGGATACTCGGATACTCGGATGCAATAAAAATGTCATTTAACCCGAGTTTTGTTATGGCCATCAAATTGGGAATGCTGCAATTCAGCTGAACTGAAACTAAGTCACACTGATAAGATACTCCACTAGACACATCCCAGGTTGACTAGCCAGATGAGGAAAAAAAGATACGCCTTTTGCTTTTTTTTTTGTGTAATGTTGCACAGGTAGCCTTCGTCCCAAAGAGGCAGCGACTCATTCATAAAACGCTGGCACAGCGCCTGCAAGAGAGTAAAGCACGTAACTGCTGCTGCTGCTGCTTCTGCTGCTGACTGTGAAAGTGTGAAACGTGTCCAAGGAATGCCAATGAATTTGTGTTTTATTATTATTTTTTTGCTCGAGTCGACACTTGACGTTGCCAAACATGAGCCAATCTGCAGGAGACGAGACATGGGGGCAGCAGATGGGGGCATTAAGGAGGCGGAGTAACAGTCGCCGGAGTTGAGTTACGCGCATGCAGTGGCCATAAATAAATGCGAAATGCATTAAACGGACGACGCAACAACAGCAACAACAACAACAACAGCAACAACAACAGCAGCAGCAGCAACATTTACTATTGTACTGTTGCCCAACTCACGTCGACGTAATTAATTAAAGCATTAAGTGCTAATTTTACGACAACTCGATTTGTGCGTCAGTCCACAAAACCAAGTTGGGCCAACAGTCCCTTAGCTCTTCCTCCCCCCCTCCGGCCATTGTGCCTGTTGCTGCCACAAAATGCAATTTGCATGCTGCCATCAGGCATTGGAATTTGGCAGACACGTATAGGAAGCGAAATGTCTCGGCGGCTGTCAGCGACGACAGGCGACAGTCAGAGAGACCCAAAACTGAAACAAGTTGCCTGCCCAACAGCCCAACACCCCTCCCCCCACTCCCTCATAGCCCATATACACATTCATTGCGCGATCTGCGATACAAACAGCCAACAGCAAACAGCAAACATCCAACAGCAACAACATTTGTTCAACTTTTCAACTGTCGCCAAGATTTCCATCTGACTTTGCTGTTTGTCTTCTGTCTCTGCCTCTGTCCCCCTCTCCTCTTGTCGCATCCACCCTGGTCGAACGTCGCAGTTTGCACTTCATATTTTCAGCGGCCTTTTGTTTGCTTTGATGTTATTTTTGGTAATACAACATGCAGAGAGAGTTGCCTCGTTTGTTGTTCCTGCCACACTCACCGACTGAGTTGCTACCCGGCAATTAATCATATGCATCGCTTTCTGCGCCTGTCCAGATCTCCAGACACTTGCCGACCTCTTCACAATCGCACAATTGATGCCAAATCGAGGGGCATGTGAAATGTGCAATGGGAAATGGGAAATGGGATATGTCAAATGACAACCACTTCAAAATGTACAAAAACTAACAAATATGAAGTGTAAAATAAGAATGTGATTTTGGATGGTACAATGAGTCAGATTGTCAAAGAAATGGAAGCTAAGTTTCAGCTAAAAATCTGATTTTGTGTATATATATTGATTATTTAAATAAGACGGAATTTTATAATATTTATTCCATAAATAAATCTAAATCGCAAAACAGGTTTTCTGTGTTAGCAACGCACAAATTCTTATTTATCATTCTTATAATGAAGTTACATTTTATTCAAACATTTTTATTTTTAAATATATTAAATAATAAAAATGTAACCAAATTTAAGGCTTAAAATCAGGTTTTGTGCAGATGCATCGAATGTTTATATAAAATGTCATTGTTTAATATTTATTCCATAAATAAATCTATCTCCCAAACAACTTTCCTGTGTTCGCAACGAATATTATGTTTTTATTTATATTGTAATAAAGTTAAATTTTATTTAAACGTTATCATTTCTAAATAAACTAATAATAATAAAAATGTAAGTTAAGTTAAAGTTAAAAAAAACGGTTTTGTGCATATGCATTGATTATTTAATAAGATGTAATTTTATAATATTTGCTCCATAAATAAATCTATCTTCCAAACAACTTTCCTGGGTTAGCAACTCATAAATTCTTCTTATTTCCTTTATTATAAAGTTAAATATTATTTAAACATTATCTTTTCTAAATAAACTAAGCAAAATTTAAGCTAAAAATCAAAATTTGAGTAGATGAATCGAATGTTTAATTAAAATGTAATTATTCAATATATATTCCATTAATAAATCTATCTCCCAAACAACTTTCCAGGTTGTTTTTATTAATCTTGAAATGAAGTTAAATTTCATATTCAAACATTAGCATTTCAAATTTGTGGAATATTTACGAAATACATTTTTGTTATAATATTAGCAATTTCTAAATATTCATAAGAATATAAAGTACAAAAACTGAAACAGATCTTTATTTAACTAAAAACTAATAATAACATAATTAAAATAAAAGTAAAATATATAAAATTACGTCTATATTTTTTTGTTGTTCGTATATATTTTTCCATAGCCACAAAATTTCTGCTTCTGATCGAATCATTTCTCTTCCACTGCATTTAAATAAAAAATATAGCAAAAGTCATTAAATTTAATGATGTAGACAAAAATAATAAAAAACAAGTCGCAACTCATTGCACAAAAATTCTCTTCTATTTTTTTTTTTTTTTGTACAAAATTCAAATGTCAGTTTAGTAGCCCGCACATTCTTGACTATAAAAAAACTGTGCGCATTTCTAGGTGCTTTGACATTTACCTCTGCAACAACAACAACAAAAATAACAAAGACTACAACAAACAGGGGAACAATAATAAAAACCAGAACCTGAAGTGCTTATGTGCAACAATGGGGCACATTGGGCTTAGGCCCGGCGAGAGAGGCGAAGCGCAAAGAAATGATCAAAAATTTATCAGCTTCATTGTTACTTTTATGTCTTATAGACGCCTATTAAAGGATTATAAATGATGGGCTATCTTTTTAAAGGGGTTCTTAGCCGAGGGATTTGTGGCTGAGAATTTGAGAATGCAGCTTTAATGGGCAACGGGCTAAAAGCGAGTGATTTGTCTTAACTTATCTGAAGTTGTTTACGCAACGATTTCGATTTATTCTCGTATTTATTCTGCCTGCAGCAGTAGTTAAATATTTAAATAAAATTCAAGTTTTTTGCTTGATTTTTGCTGCTTGATTTTTGGTTACATTTGCAGCCGTTAAAACAGAGTTTTTGCTTGCTCAGGTAAAGAATCATTAAATGTTGTAACACAATAGTTGCGAAAATGTCTATAATTACACAAAATGGCCAGGGTATGGATATAAAGGGCGAGGGGCGAGGAACAGGGGAGGTTATTGCTGCTTGCATTCACTGCATATCCGATTTGCCGATTGTGCAGAATGCGCAGGACACGAGTGTTGGTAAATAATTGGTTATGGGTCTGCCAATTCCAATCCCACAGACTCTGATGGTAGCAAAGGGGGGAAGGGAGACTTAAATCAAATATATAGAAAATGCCACTCGACTTTTCCCAGCGATTTGCCGTTGCAAGTCTTTTTCAGTCTGTCTGACAGTTGATTTTCCGTTGGATTCTCCGTTTTTATGCACGCATTTCCAGTTTCACGTCTGTCAGATACAGCTACATTTTCCATCATTTTATGCGTGTGTGCCTGAGTGTGTGTGTGTATCTTTTATTTAATTATTGCTGTAAATTCGTTCTGCAATATCATAAATTTCATAGCGACACACACATAACAAATTCTTTGGTGGCTCTCGCATATTTATGAAGTGACCAGAAAAATACATTTTATCACAGCACTCGTAAAGGGATTTTGTGGCTATAAAAAGCTAAAGAAAATTATAGGAATAATTATAGAAAATTATGTGTATTTGTATACAATTTGTCAGCTATTTTAATATGTGGAAAAAATTAAGCAAGTCTTCATATAATTTATTCATGTTTTCATACAAAAAGATTTGCAAACAATTAAACAAAATAAAATATAGAGAAAAATTCATTTATTAAATTTTTAATGATTGAAACTTTTTCAACTTTCTGTTAATTTGGCTGCTTCAAAACCCACATAAAAGACGACTTCCTTATTGAAAAAGATTGAACCAATATTAAACACACAAAATGCTAAAGAGCAACTTAAAATCTCGAAAATGTTCTTAAGTGATCAAGAATCTTGTATTCCTTGGGGACAACCGCAGAGTGGATTAAGTAAAACGAACTCAAATCTTAGCTGTGCAACAATAACAATAACAACAACAACAAGTAGTGGCAGCAATAACAAGTGGGGCAAAGTAGCTGCTATTAAAGAGCCTCCACTTAAGCTGCTGTGTTTGTGCAACACCCCCAACAACAACAACAACAATAAGCAGTGGAATGTTAATGTGCCAGCCAAAAGCTACAAACGTCGCCGAGTCATCAAGCGAATGGCGGGGCATGCGTGGGGGTAGGAGTGGCGGCTGGGGGCACACTCGTGTCGCTCTGTCGCAGAGGTAGGTGCTTGCTGAGGGGGGGGGGGGGAGGGCAGAAGGTGAACATCAATTTTGAAACAGTTTTTCTTTTTTTTTTTGAGAAAGAAACATTTTTAGCCGCCAAATCGATGGTGCACGCCCCCGCGCATTAGCTGATGGGGAATGGGAATGGAAAGTGGTTTGTGAGGGGGCGGGGGAAGGGGAATGGGTGTTGGGAAGCAAGAGATTTTCAGCTGTGGCCACACAATTATCTGCAGCATTCGTCAACATGTTCAAGCAGATCCTCTGTTAGAAAGAGACAGAGCTAAGGGTAGAGACTGGGAGAGAGAGAGAGGGATAGAGAGAGGGGGGTAGTGGAAGAGTGTTAAGTAATGAGTTAATCTGCGCAGCCTTCGTATGATTAAGTGCTTCAAGCAGCGTTGATTTGTTTTCAGTGCATGCAGCGAAGGGCCGGGGAGGAGGCAGAAGAGGTGAAAAGTGGCAGTGGCAACGAGCTGTGGTATGCTGATGTGTCCCGTAAATAGAAACATTTCGCATTGCCTCAACTCGGTATCCCTTTGACTGATGAGTTATGATTGCCGCGGCCTCAAAATGGAGACACATCAATTTTGTTGTCTTCGTCTCAAATACCCTTTTTACTCATCGACTTTGATGATGTGTGTGATTTATGTTTGGTATTTATTATAATTATTATTATATTTATTAATATTATTAATACATTAAAGATTTAATTATTATTGTATTTAATAATATTATTAATACATTAAAGACTCTTTATATATTTAAATAAAAATTAAAGTGATTTGCTATTTATATTTGAATGTTATAATTTAAAATATATAATTTAAAGACAATAAGTTTGCATAAAACATATAAAACCATTTATAAATATATATTTATATTTATAATAGAAAATTAACAAAAATTGACTTGCTTTTTATATTTACATGTCATAATTAATAATGTATAATTTAATTACAAGCAATTTTCATAAAACCTAAGAAACCATTTCTAAATATTTAATTATCTCTATAATAATCTTTATTATAATTAATCTTTTATTCGATATACAAAATAAAATTAAAGTAGCTTGCTATTTATATTTGAATGTTATAATTATTAATATATAATTTAAATACAAGAAATTAATATAAAACAGAAGAAACCATTTCTAAAATAATTAATCTTTTATTAGATATATAAAAAATAATATTAAAGCAGCTTACTATTTATATTTGAATGTTATAATTAATAATACATAATTTAGATACAAGACATTTTCATAGAACATAAGAAACCATTTCTAAAGAAATAATAAATTATCTTTTATTCGATATAAAAAAGAAAACTAAAGTGATTTGCTATATATATTTCAATGTTATATTTATTAATAAATAATATAAATACAATTAATAAATTGGAAGAAAAGATTTCTAAAATTAGAATTAGCTATATAATAATCAATCTTTTATTCAATATAATAATATATAAATAAGAGAGATTACAATTAATTGTAATAAGAAGCAATATTAAAAATATTAATAATATGACGAGTACACAATTAACAAAAACAGGTTATCACAATTAACACCTCAAACACAGGGTATCTGTTGGCTTGGCACAAGTTGAGCTTGTTTTCTCAAGGATTTATCGCGCAAATTAAGTTAATGTGGAAAAGATTAAAGTTAAGGAACTGGAATTCATAGAGCTAAAACACGAACTTGTCCAGAATGCAGTAGTTGGCTACCAGTGTTTTTTTTTTGCTCAGCAGACTGTGTGGTGTGTGTGCTGTGTGTGTGGTGCAAAGTGGTGTGAGTCAAAGTGGGTTACATCAAAAGCCGCTTTTGACGTCGCAACATTTGGCTTATCAATATGATAAATTACGATACAGATATCGTTTGGCTTGCCACAAACTGCTCCGACAATCGGCTATCTAAGTAGGTGAAAGTGAAAACGGTAGCCACTGGCTCTGATTGACATAATTGGGCTTAACAAATAAGTACACAAGACATCAAACTAGAGAGAGAGAGATAGTAAGAGAGAGAGAGAGAGAGAGAATCACGCACTCGCATAGAGATAGTTTATGATCGCTCAGACAATGATCAATTACAATAAGCAATCTGAATCATAAATATTGTCAGTTTGACATTATAAACAGCAGCTGGAAAAAAAAACTCAAAATGCGATGCTTTTATTTATTTATTTAGTTTTTTTTTTTTTGCGTTGCTCCAAACCAAACCCCAATTATAAACTGTGATTATGATGAAGCACACAAAGCACAGCAAAACAGAGAGAGACAGAGACAGAGACAGAGAAAGAGAGAAAAGAAGAAGAAGAATTCAAGTCGCTTTATAATGCATACTTGGTACTTGTATATTTCAGTGTTTTTTTTTTTTTTTGAGGAAGGTGAACACACAACGAGCCATAAATTATAATTATCGACGAGATTAACTCTTTGCCGTAGCACTTAACGCCGATGACACATTCACCATACGAGTGCTGTGTGTCCAGAAATCCCCGAAACTCATACATAGTCGCCCCTCCTCCTCCCATCGCCCTGCCCCAGTCACTGTGCAACTAAACCACGAAGTGAAGAGTTGCCGCTTGGTGAAAGAAAGCAAGCCGCAGATAAGCAGCAAAGAAGACACTAAATCGATTGCGATAGCAGCAACCACGAAGACAAAGTGAAACCCGTTGCAAGAATAATTAACTCAATACGTGATTAACTCATGAATACCCTAGGATTTGAGATATTTTAGACGGAGATTTCTTAACTAAAAAAAAAACATGATTATAAGACTAAATTGCATGATCTACCAATTAATATTGAAGAAAGTTACTAATTTAATAAGATAAAAGTAAAAAAAAAAAGTAAAAAAAAATATAAAAATAAAAAATAAAAAAATATCAAAAATATAATAAAGGAAAAGTAAAATATATAAGTCAAAAATATATTAAAATAAAAGTTAAAATATGTAAATCAAAAATATAATAATATAAAAGTAAAACTATGTAAGTTAAAAATTTAATTAGATAAAATTTAAAATATGTAAATCAAAGCATTTTAAATAGATGCAATAAAATATATAAAACCATTAAATATACAGTTTTTTTTATTTTTTCCCTGAACCACTGATTAAAATGAAAGAAGCAAATTATGAAATATGATCCAAATTCATAATACAATTCACACAACTTTAAATTTTGCATTCAACCAGCAAATTGCTGCTGCTATTTTATTGTGCAACATTTCAAGCTAAATTTGTGCTTATACATTTTTTAAGCTAAGCCCACAACAATTTGTAATACCCTGCAATAAATATAATTCCCGATAATTTTAGTTGGTACAAAAACATGACACATGCTTGCTGGAAAATTAAAAAAAAAAAACACAAAATTCAATAACGCATTCAAAAGGTTTGCAGGGCCTGGAATAAAAAAAAAGCTGTCCGATAAATTCCATGTTTTTGTTGTTCTTGTTTTATATTATTATATACTTTTTTTTGTCGCTCTTTTTTTGGCGATAACTTAACGGAAGACAATGTGGCAAGAACGTTGTCGGCGTTTTCATTGATATCTCTCGCAGTGGCAAACAAACGCAAGAAGCTCAAGAATTTATGACCCCCTGTGGCTTTATCGACGCCTCTGTCAGTGCAACCCTCGTACTCCGATTGTCAAAGATGCAACAACAACAACAACAACAATAGCAACAAGATTGTCACAGTGGATGTTTGCAGTGTTTGTTTGGATTTTGCTCGGCTCTTGTTACAATTTCCATGCCCAGAACCCAAATCGAGTACTCACTGTACCCACTTCATTCAGCACACACACATCTCATTCATTGCTGTGACTTGAGACGTCCCTTTCGTAATTTTCAATTTAATATTATTATTATCATGGGTCACCGGATCTCTTGACCCCTTACGAGGCGAGCAGATAGCGTCCTATCCCAATCCTCCTCCAGCCAAGTCTTATCAGGCTGCCACAACAAAAAATGCTTGATTTGTAGGTGTGTGTGTGTGTGTCTGTGTGTTGGGTGTGTTAAGATGCTGCGATTTATGTTTGCAGAGAACTTAATGCTTAATTATTGCAAATTGCATACCGAAGTCAATAAAAATTAACACGAATTTTATTTGTTGCCCAGCGAATTCTGCTTAATATTTTAATTAGTGCAACGCTCGTAAAACTCTCTCGTGTAGCATTTAAAAATAAAAATCCCAAAGATGTGGCAACTTAACGACCTGCCAGTAGCAGGTCCCTCCATTCCAAGTTTTGTAGTACTCGTTGGGCCTTTGGTAGGCGACGGCAAATAAAATGTTTAAATGCGCGTAAAAAATGGTCTTAAGAAAAGCACATTAAATTTAAACATTAAACAAACGTGTTGGCTTAGAGCAATTCTCCCTCTCCCCCTGCTCTAAGAAATGCTTCCAAAATGTTTTCTAAAGTTTTTATTTTAGTGCAACAATGACAGGAGCTGAAAGTGATCTTAATCTTAATCTTTTTTTATCTTCTTTAGATAAATTTGTAGTAAAAACTTTGGGCGCATTTGGAATATTTACTGCAAGATCGCTTTGTTAATTTAGTGGGCTTAAAACACAGAAATAAACGTAAGTCTTAATGCTTTGACTAAATTTAAATTAAATTAAATTAATTAAAAACTTAATAATATTATAAATATTGTTTGAATGTCACAGATAAAAGATTTCTGCGCGCTTGATTAAATTACATGAAAAAATTGATTTCAAGCTGCTTTGAGTAGAATAACAACTCAAATAAACCTAAAAATTTTAAGTAAAAATAAATATAAAATAAACAAAATAATATAAACATAAAATACGTAAAAAAAAGGCTTTATTAAAATTAAGGTTAAATTTAATAACTAAACTACTTCAGTAGTACATCAGAATAACAACTCAAATAAACTTTTAGTTTTAAGTATAAATAAATATAAAATAAATTATTATAAATATAAAATAAATAAATAAAATGAACTTTATTTTAATTAAATTTAAATTTATTAACTAAACTACTTAAATAGTACATCAGAATAACAACTCAAATAAACCTAAAAGGTTTAAGTAAAAATATATGTAAAATAATAAAATAAATATAAAAATAAAAAATAAAAATATTAATATAAAAAAATAAATAAAATAGACTTCATTAAAACTAAAATTAAATTTATTAGCTATTATTATTACAGCTGGTGTCATTGCAACATTCGCTTTATCCTTGACACTTTTGGCTGCACAGAGAAATCTCAGTTTTACGCTTGGAGGGACTTGGAGAGTCTGTTAGAAGCTGGAATCGCTTCTTGGAAGTGTCTAACAATCGTGGCAGTCGCAAAGTCAGACAGTCAGACAGTCAGTCTGTCTGGCAGACTGGTAGTCGCAGCCGCGAGCAAATCATCATCATCATTATGAAACATCATCGCTTCCTGTCTACCAAGTTCGATCGGGATCGGGATCGGGATCGGAATCGACGTTTTCCAAAGTCCCATAATGCTCATTACCCATTTGCCGGTTGCCCGTTGCCCGTCTGCGTTTTAAATTTATAAATTCTCAAATTATCAGTTTATGGGTGCTTTTAGTTTTATGAACCGATCACGTACAGGCCATCAACCGATGCCGATGCCGATGCCGATGTGGATGTGGATCTTTTGCTGCGTGCGAATCTTTTTACCAGTTCATAATTTTTTTCTCCCTTCTTTACTTCTTTTTCCTATTCGCCTTTTTGTGCTCTTTTTAGCTCTTTTTGTTTGTTTCGCTTCGTTTCGCTCGCTTCAATTTCAGCGCATTTTTTATCGACTGCACAACTAATTAAAAAACGCTTCACTTTCGCATTCGTATTCAAAAAACATACACACAACCCAAAGCCAGACTCCGATTCGGAGTACGACTCAGACGCAGACCTATTCCCCTTCTCCATCTCCATTCCCTTTCCCTATTCCTCAATTGACCTGCGATCGAGTTGCCGACCATGTTTAGGCCGTGCTGCCTTAGGGCCGCGATGCGTGGCGCTTTTAGTTCCAAATTTAACAAATTATTTAATGATAGATGGTTGTTAAATTGTTGGCTACGCTTATATATATTGGCCCTGCATCATTAGCTCGGGGGGTATTAAGTGATTATAGGACTTGCCCGATCATTCTCATTGCTCACTCCAAATGCATTTAATTCAATGGAATTATGCTTGAGCCGTTTGATCCCCCTGCGTGTGGGATATCAGTAGCCAACTTGAGGGGATTACGCTTCCATTTAGTTTGCCCAACTAATTTTATTTTTTTAAAGCCATTTTCTTTCATTTAAGTTAATTATTAAGTTAGTATTTAATACATTTGTTTGACTATGCTCCATAAGAACACTAAGCTTAACAATAAAAATTTAAGTGCACATAGATTGAAAATTCAATTTTATGCCAACTAAAATAAATATTATGCCATTAACATACAGCAAATAAAACTAATGAAATTAAAAGTCAATTAAATTGCAAAACGTGTGCAAGCAAAACTGCAGTTTAAATATTCATAAATTAAGCATTGGAGATCATCATTTCAAAGACACACAAAAAGCTGTCATTATTTTATGCACGTTTTGTCTATTGTATAATAAACAAAAATATTTACTTTCGGTCACTGGACATGTAAATATTTTTTGTGGGTTTTTTCTATGTTTTGATAGACAAAAGAAATTAACTAGAAAATGCCCTGTATAAAGGACTAAGATAAATAAATATACATTTAGAATAATTTTATACCCATTCCAAATATGATATTCCCAAATTTAAGTCATCAATTCAATTTCCAATCAAAAATCGATGACATTAATTAATTTTGTATACTTCATTTTATTGCTTTTCATAATTATAGGTAATTTGAAAAATTATGTAAACAAGTCTCGTAAATTAGGCACCTAATTTGCATTGCATTTAATAAATTGAATACTGTTGATAACTGTTTATCAATATTGGTTTTTTATGGCATTTAATTAATATATTTTTCGGTAGTCAGCGACCACCAAGGGCGCATCTGATATCGCATCGCATTTAATTTGTATTCATTTAATTTATTCAATGCGTGTGTGGGTGTGTAAGTGTGTGTGTGAGTGAGTGTGTGTGTGTTGTATGCTTAAACACAGCTCAAAATGTTTCAAAATCAAGATAATCATAGAGTGGATTCATTAAATCGAAATATGAGCAACAAATACAGCAGCAACATTAATATCAAAAAAAAAAAAACAAAAGGCCGCCAGTTTTATGGAGCTGCTTGCAGCACAGCTGCTGGTGGTAAACACGCCTACCCCCCCTGACACCTCCTACTCTCCACATACTCATACTCACCCCCTCCCCCTTTGTGGCAAATAGTTTTTTAGATTTGTATCAAAACTCGCTGTGGCGCTGTTGTTTTTGGTAGCACCAAATAAACAGCAGGCGGCAAAACTGCAGCCCATATCCAAATTTGTATCCAGATATGTGTTTTGTATAGTTTCTGTATAATTAATTACATATTTCAATTGTGTGACATTCGTATTACGAAATTGTAATTTTCTCATTTTTTTTTTTCTCTCTCTCCGTTTGTTATTTTTTTAAACATATTTTTTATGCTTGTCGGTTGTTGGTTTTTGGTTTTGTTATTTGCTGGACAAATACTGCGCAGCGGGTTAAATTATGCCTCGTATTGGATTTCTATGCACACAACTCAATTTTTATATACATGTATTATTATTACAATTGTATTAAGCCCTTCATTGTTTATTTATTGTTTTTTGTTATTCCACGCATAGAGTTATTCCAAGAATAGATGGGAATAAATAGATAAGTGCGTCATTCAGCACACGCTGATTTAGCTAAATTAGCAATACGAAAAATGCCAAAAATTATTTCGTTTTCAAATTGAAATTTTATGAAAAGAATTATTTCTAGTTTTTGCTGAATTTAGCGGTTTTTCTAAGTGCTTGTAAAATGTTTTACTCAAATCAATGTCAATTGTGCTCTTTGTTTTTTTCAGTTTTATTTCAATTTTCATATTCGTCTGTCTTTCATTCAATGGAATTTTAGCACCCATTTTATAATTTTTTTTTCAAGTGTACGGATTTAAAATATACAAAAATAAACACAAATTCTTTACAATGGTAAATAATTTAAAACAATTGATAAAATACGTTGCTGACAGTGCTTAAAAAGTATTTGGAAATTTATTTACACTCTCGCTTAATAAATCAAGTGTGAAGACGATAATTTTTGAGTTATCAAAATAAATAAAATGTTCAAAATAAATGTAAGCAAAGAGTGAAAATTGGGATTACATATGCAATAATAAATATTTGGAAATGATTTATGTTCCCAAAATTGAATTTGATAAGTGCAGGAAGTGAAAATCGCTTGTGTTTTAGTCAATCAAAACACGATTTGCTTTTTTGGTCGGATATCAATGAAATACATAATTTAAGCATAATTCATTACCAGACTTTGAGGCGCAGATAGACAGACAAAATTTTAATTATAGCCATCAGTCATCAGATGGGCAAACAAGTCAAGTCAAAGGGGATGGCCATAGACAACTGGGAACGAGATGGTGCTAGAAGTCAAAACACTCCTGTGTACATAAATTTCACACTCAACTCATTTCCTGCTCATTATCATATCCCTCCATGCACATTATACAATCTCTCTTGGCTGGGTTAGCTGAGCATGCGCTCTTCTCCACGCACAACCAGACCAGACCAGACCAACTCCAACTCGGACGGACGCAATCGACTCCTCATGCGTTTCGCATTGGGATGTTCAGGCCCAGGCCCAAGCCCAAGTCCTCAAGTATCTCCAAGCACACATGGATTGCTGTATTTGTTTGTATGTTGGGTCTGTCCAAGAAACCCACTCGATTTGGGTTTGGCTTTGGGTTTTTGGTTGTGCGCCCCAAAGCGAGTGGGCGGCCAGCAGCCGGTTGACTCAAGTTGTGGAGATTTGTGGCTGCGTCTTAGGTTCATGTTCGGGTTCAGGTTTTGTTGCCGGTCCCCCCGGGAGGGGATCTGGGCAGGCAATCAGGCTGTCACAGTCGCTAATTTCAATTATCTTGAGTGTGTGTACGAGTAATTTGTTGACTTTTGCATGCCGCAACCAAAATGTGCGCAAATTTAACCAAATGCTGCCCCTGCGCCTTGTGGCAGCTTATGCCAAATGCGGAAACACTTTTCAACCAAACTCAAACGTTATCCTCTTGAGCCAGTTTTTTTTTTTTTTGCTTGATTTGTGTATTTTCTGAAGCGTTATTTTCTTCTGCTGATTCTTCGAGTCCGATTAACAAATTTGAAGAGGGGCAAAATTTATTTTATTTTGCTTAAGCTAAAGTTTGTTTGCCCTTCTGATAATAATCAAAGTTTTATCAATGAGATAAAAATCTTTAATAAAGTTCAAAGTATATTTTAAGTTTACTATTAAAATAATATTTATATAATTTTTAATAATTTAATTTAATTTATAATAACTACCAAAAGTTTCTCATTAAGGTAAAGTTCTATAGATTTTTTAAAAAAGTATAAAGAATATTTTAAAAATAATATTTATATAATTGATAATAATTTAACAAAATTATATAATTTTCTTTATAAAAAAACGGAAAATAAATCAAATCAATCTGGTCTATTTAACCTAACTAAAATTAACTAAGATAATTAACTGCTTACATTATATAAAACTTTTACCTAAATTAAATAAATAAAATATATTTTATATATATATATTTTATGATATCACAAGTTGTCTGACATAGTTTTTATACCCAAAGAAAAAACTTAAGACAAACAACGCCTGTTGCCTGCTATTAACGCCTTTTCAGTGTTTTTGACTGGCAAATTAGCAGGCATCATAAATTAATTACGAGAAATAAAAGTCACGTTAAATGTTGATGCACTCAAACATGCACCCCTTGGCAAATACGAGCCACAAATTTATTGCTGGCGAGGAAGAGAGAACTTTGTGTGGCAATCAAAATGTTATTTTATTTCGTGAGCAAACCAAACCAAGCAAATCCGCAATTGAGACGGAACTTACATGTCATTAACAAGGGCTTATTCCCAGTCAAAGCAGACATGACACAAAGAGAGCGAGAGAGAGGGGAGAGAGGGAGACAGAGAGACAAACTGATAGACAGACAGTCAGTCAGTCAGGCAACAATGACAAGTTACGGCTAACACAAACATTTAAATGGCTCATTCCGACAAGCGTTTTCTAAGCCCTGACAATATTTTGCCAAAAGACGTAAAACGTGCGATGTTGCCAAGTTTCGTTGCGTGAAGTGCGGCAACAGCGCGGCGAGTACCGAAAGCTGTACTCAAATATAGCATTTTTATATAGCATTTTGCATGGCATTTTGCATTTTGCATATAACTTTTAAATAAATATTATAAAATATAAAAATTGCTTTAGACTAATTTCTGCGGGTTGCCCTTAAAATCTATGCTCAAAAGTGTTTCAAAAAAGAAGTTGATATATAAAATTATTTGCAATTTTAAAATTTTAAATTTACAATACATATTTGAATTTTTTACTTGTCAAACGTTTAGTCGAAACTGCGAACGTTGCCAAATTTTAGTGTTGCTGAACAGCGGCAAAAGTGCCACTTTCAATTTAACTTGTACAAAAAAAGTTAAAAAACTGAAAATTATCAACAATTTTGAATTTAAAATTTTAAAATTATGTGTTATGCGGATCTGAAAACTAGTAAGTCGAAAGCAGCAAAGCCGTGCAACGTTGTCAAATTTCAGTCTAGCTAAACTGTGGCAAAAGTGTCACATAAAATTATAGCTAATTCAAAAAGTGTTTCACAACTGAAGAAAATTTTAAATATATTAAAATATAAATTTAAATAAATCTATCAACCTTTATAATTTTAAATTATTCATTAAGAGTAACTTAAAATGAGTAAATCAATAGCAGCGACGTTGTCAAATTTCAGTGTTTGCTGAAAAGCGGCAAAAGTGCCACATAAAATGCGAGTTACTCGATTCCCTCTGTAAATTGGCCAATTATCAGCATTGGAAATATGGCCTACCTGCATGTATGTATAGCACATATATAAATTTAGTTTTCTACCTGGTTTCACGGGTTACATACATTGTGCATTGTACGCACTTTGACCTTTTCGGGCAAGACAAAACAATGCACATTGTTGAGAGGAGCGTCGAAGTAGAAGTTCGATACCAATAACAACACCTGCCTGCCCCGGCTATCAGCCAGGCTGACTGCCTTTTAGCCCTGTCTTGTGAATGCACGCACAATTTTCTATAAAAAGATACACACCTTTATTTTACACTTGGCCAACTCTGTTTCTGTATCTGAGCTGCATTAATGAACAAACTTCACACTCCAGCTAAAACTACCTGTGAGAGACAGAGAGAGAGAGAGGGGTGGGAAGAGAGGAGTAGTTATTGATTATTTAACAAACGTTGGGAAATTAGGCAGCGATTTATAAAAAGCCTCGTTTTTTTTTTTTTTTTGGATATGCACTTTTTGATAAATTAATACAATATCTTTGTTCATTCAATTGATTTTTGTTTTTTTTTTTCATTATTCTTTTTCGTATTTCATTAGCGGCTTCTAACGGACGCCGAGGCGTCGTCTGTTGCCCCGATATGGATACGATATGACCCCAAGTGGTTCTGTGTGATCTTGTTGTTGTTCTTGTTGTTGTTGTTGTCATTGTTGTTCTTAATGTTGTCTTCCTCTTTTGGGCTTGTTGTGAAATGCTCTCAAAGTTTCTGTCTGTGTGTCTGGATTGTGTGGCGTTTATTGCAGTTTGGAAATGGAAATGGATGAGCTAACAGCTGGAGAGCGAGTGCGGCACTCGTTGAGATTAGATAGTAAATGGTCAACACTCTTAAAAGAGCCGGGCCTTAAAAATCGACTCGACTCGAGATTTGAATAGAACACAAACAGAACAGAACAGAAAGAAGAAGAAAAACAGTGGGTAAAAAGCAACATGTTGCCAATGAGCGAACATCAACTAGAAACTCGAACAAAAGGCTGCATGAAAATACAACATTTATTTTATTCAACTGTCAAAAAGCCAATTCACAATCAACACCTTAATGAGTTTAGATATCGTTAGCCAAAAAAAAATAAAATAAATAAAAAAAGGCACTCAGTTGAGTAAATACATAAAAAGTTATATGAAATTAAATCAAATATATATAATAAAATAAAAGTGTTAACAAAATGGGCTTGCCTAATAATAAAAATTCCCATCTTTAACAATTTAGAGCTGTTAAGGAACATGATATTAAATTCATTAAATAGTATTAATTTTATTCATTTTATATGGAATAATAAACAAATGATGGTCATCAAATATTTTGAAAGTATTAGGGAAAAGTTTATTAATAAAAAAAAGTTCACATCAACCAATTTACTTATTTTATATTTTCTTAGTATTTCAATTTATTCTGCATATCCATACACTTAAAGATTATTTTTTTGATGACACCATTCATTAAAAGATTAATTAGATAGCTAATTAATAAAAATTATTAGAGCATGTTCAAAGCGTTGCATTTTTACGACAGCCATAAAAAAATATAAAAAAAATAGCGGTACACTAAAAAACCAATTACAAATTTCCGACTAAAACCATAAAATCAACTTATAAATAGACTTATTATATTATAAATAATAAAAGAAAATCAGCACATGTTGCAAATTTACCAAATTTGCAGCATAGACATAAATGTGTCTCAACATTTGCGAAACAAACGGCAAATGGAACAAAACAAATGTAGAGCCTGCAATTGTAAACAAAGCAACTGTAGACGAACACACTTAGCATCCACAGCATGCAACAAGTTTAA
Source organism: Drosophila multiciliata (assembly GCA_037043605.1). Classification (NCBI taxonomy): domain Eukaryota; kingdom Metazoa; phylum Arthropoda; class Insecta; order Diptera; family Drosophilidae; genus Drosophila; species Drosophila multiciliata. The sequence goes on along the minus strand of JBAMBF010000103.1, from coordinate 108,867 downwards.
CAGCGCCCAATGCCTTGCATCCGAACGATTAACAGTGCCATTTTGAGCATGGGCATAGCCACAGCAGCAGCAGGCTGTGTGGACTATGTGTGGACTGTGTGCGCTGCTAGCTTAACAGGGTAGACGGCAAACATGTTGCTGGCCGCATTCAATTTGCTGCTGGTAGTCGGTCGCATCGGTTGTGCGAGCGGTTCGTGTGCGTGTTTTTCTTGCGTTCGTCGCTAACACGGGTTCGGGGCTATTCGCATGTTGAACACGGCTAAAGATTCGGTCGCTCGGCCGCGACTTGGGTTTCGTGCGTAAGCAACAACAGCAACGACAACGTCGCAACGTCATTGGCTGCCAACGGATTCCGGTTTCCGGTCTAAGCGCCATGGCATAGGATTCAAATTTTCGAGCAGAAAAAGAAACGTGTGCCAAAAATTCAAGTGAAACAAAAGTGCATTTCGAAAAAAGTGAAAATCAACAGCAAAATAAAATTGAATTTGAAACGAAAAAAAAGTAGAAAAAACAAAACCTGACAAAATGCGTTTATGTGAAATGCGTGCCAACGAAATTAAAATTAAAAATAAATTAAAAATTGAGAATAAAAATAAAGATAAAAATCAAAGCGAGTTCAGCCAACGACGACGACACAAAAGAAACAATCCAAATGTCGCTGCAACGTTGCAGCTAAAATTAGAGAAAAGCGACAGCAGCCCAAAGATGCGTCACTCAACTCCATTGTCGGTTGGTGCGTGGCTGCCACTGTGGATGCCACTGCTGCTGGCTCTACTAGCTGGATTTAATGGATTAACACAAGTTGCAGCGCTCAAGGGTAAGTCTCGTTTACAGTTGCAATATGCAATATGCAACATGCAACGTGCAACATATTACATATGCATATTCTCTTTGAAGGGCAACTGCATTTCCGCTCTCTAATGGCAGTTGCCAGTTGCACTCCGCTCCCCCTACCAAATCCTTTGTGGCACATGCAGCACTCTCCCAATATTTATTAGTGTCATTTGTTTCACAATTTCTCGTTGTCTCGCCTAATCTGGCTATTTTTGGCCAGTTGCAACAACAACAACAAGCCGAGCAGGGAAATTAAGGCAACGCGGTTTTATTTATGCCGCATGTTGGCTAATGGATTTTAACGACGCCTTTTAAACACGACATAATTCAAAATGCATTTTCCTCTTTCTCCATTTCTCTTCCTCCCTCATCCTTAAATGTTTTGCCGTCGCTGTGTGGCCTTTGTAGATTTGTAAACATGGCATAGAAGTTCCCAGATTAAGCCTTAAAAATTGTGTGTAAATCCAAATGACAAACCAATTGCAAATTGATAAAAGCAGAAACATTGTTGAAGAGTTACTATAAATATATATATATTTACATATATCTGTGATTCATATGATATCATTTGTATTTGTGTACATTCACATTATATGTCCATGTCACAATTCTTGGTTATCAAAAGACATTCCAAAATAAACTCTGATTTCAATACAAAAAACACATTTGTTTACAAAGCTGTTTGTTTAATAAACATATACATATAAAAATGCATATATGTATTTGTATATATATATATATATATATATTCCTGGGAATGTAATTAAATTGTCCCACAATCAGAGCACAGAATAATCATAAAACTGATTGCGTTGCCTTAATCTCCGTCTTTCTTGGTCAATTACATCAAAAGCCAACAAATATAGGCGCAGAATAAAAAATACTTAATAAAAAATAACACAAAAAAACACAGAATAAGAAAATATAAAATGAAAAATAAAAAACGACTTTGGGGCCTTTGTGTGGTTTTTGCGGTTAGTTTTTAAAGTTTTTGGATATTTCAAAATGCTGCACACAAATTCACATATTGCCATATTCCCAGCTAGATAAAGAAATATAGTCTGTCTGTCTGGCAAACTGGCCGTCGATTATTAGTCGAATCTGGCTGGGATCATTTGTTGCGGTTGGTTTAAAGGCAAACGTGCAACTTCACAAAGCTGCCAGTTAATTAACTGAAACTATGCCACACAAAGCAAGAAATAATCCAAAATTTTTATAGTAAATTTAGCTACTTGATATGTAGTTTGTTTAATAAGAATTTCAGCTGTTTAGCTTTTTAAAATATCTAAAATATCTATCTTGCTATTAATCTGTATTTAATAATATACAGAATGTTTGTACATTGGAATTATCAAGAATAAGTCGAGAGTTTCAACAAAATCACTAAGAATCAATTGTGAATAGAGGAAAACCATTTCATTATCTGGTTGATTAATGTTTTAATTCTCTATTATCTGAAAATTTAGAAGAAATGTATAAGCCGTTTGCGAAACTACAAAATAGTTATTATAAAAAATATATCAGAGTTAAAGCAGTAATCGATTTGATCCTATTAAAAATATTAGTTTTCAACATTCAAGCTTAAAACCAATAAATTTTAAACTGCAGCTACTAAATATTGCTATTAATCTGCATTTAAATATATATAAAATATTTATGCATTGTTACTATCAATAATACTTCAATAAAATCGCTTAGAATGAATTATAAATAACGAAAAATAATTTCTTTAACTGGTTGCTTTATTATTAACATAAAATGTAGATCAAATTTAAATTCCTTTCAAGCATCTTCAAAAAATAAATTCTTAAAATATATATCGATTTCTCGTATTATAAATATTAGTTTTCAGCATTCCAGCTTAATCCCAATAAATGTAAAACTGTAGCTGCTGATAAGTCAATAAACCCGTTAAATCCGTTATGCTTGAGGCATATATAAATATATAGGAATATATATCTGACTTTTAAGCTTACAGCGTTAAATTGGCGCAACTGTGGCACATTAAGTGAGAGATAAGTTGGTCACCCTTAACCCGGTCAGAGAGAGAGAGAGGGAGATAGGAAAGGGGAAATCCCCCCTTTAAGTATTAGCTCAAATACTGAATATGATATGTAATCTAATGCTTATTAAACGCTTTTTAATGCAACAAGCAGCATAGGAAAAATCTGCACGCAATGCTGGAGAATACCGATTCCGAGTGGCAGATATGTATTACGATTGTGCGCCACGTGAAAACATTTAACACGCAACAACAACACGGGGCAAACGGGACAAAGGGGGCAAACGAGGCAATTGGCAACCAGAAGAGCCTCTGATGAGCTGTGTGGCCATGCGGCCATGTGGCAAGTGTTGCACGCGACGCACGTTGATAATAAATTGTATAAAATTATCTCACCGAGCTACAGCTACAGCTGAAGCAAGGGGTGTGAGCGGGCAGGGGTCGGGTGGTGTGTCCAATTGGGTGGTGGGTCAATCTCTGGCTGCTTACGCCGCGCCAAGAACAACAAAACAACTCTCAGCTAGTCGGGTCATAAAAATTATCTGCTGCTAAACGCCCTCAACATGTTGCCGAGGGTTGACACTGAGAACGGGCTGTGCACTGTAAAAAAAAACTGTGTGCGATTTTTATTGCATAATATGAGCAACATTTTACATGATTTATAAAATCCAAACAGAGCCTTTCTTTTACGCCTTTTCTATTCATTAATTCACCAAGAAAAAACGCAAAATGCATAAATTAAAAATTCTTTACAAAAATAATATTTTATTCAGATATTTAATTTGCCATTTTTTACTTAACTAAAACTAAAATAAAATTCTTTTAAATTGCTAATTAGCCCATAATTAAATTTATCATAATTGTTATTTTATATCAACAAAAAGAGTTCAAGAAATGTATAAGAAATTGTTTGCAGTGCAGCCAGCTACAACTGTGGCCAAATGGCTTTTAATGTTACTCTGGGGAGCGTTTTTCCAGCTAGCCTGCACTTTTCACAAGAATCTCAACGCTACAAATAGCAGCAGCCAGCTAAACGCTTAGCAGAAGTTGTGCACGAGAAAGGAGAGGGGTGAGGAGGGGTGCGGCAGGCTGCAGCTTGGCGTGCAGTTTGTCTCGAGGGAATTTCATGAGCAATTTTTCGTTGCTATTTTTCTGTTTTTTTTTTTTTGGTTTTTTTCTTATTGCCTAGTTTAGATTTTTGCTGGAGCTGAACAAAAAAAAAGTGTTACAATTGCTGCGGCTCAATTTTTCGAACGTTGCCCATTGGCTGTTTTGTAATTTACAAGAGAGAGAGAAAGAGAGAGGGAGACGGAGACGGAGAGACGTTTTTGAGAATCGGAGACTGTAACTGGGAGTTGTTGCGCGGGGAACCGTAGGGAAAACACTCATGTGCATTATGCGAAATTGGGCTAAGTAGCAGTTGGTTATAATTTTTGAAATTTTCGGTTTTTTAGGTCGATCTCTGCGCTGTGCGGCACTGCGACGGGGCACCCTTTGAGTCATGTAAATGAAGTCAAGTGCTGCTGCAACATGTTATTTCAACAATCACATGATTGGCCAACTCAATTCTTACAATCACGTAGCCAAAACGTAGCCTGCTGCTGCTGCTGCAGTCTGGGAACAAAAGGCAAGAGATTTGCTCCTAGTTATACACTTTCTAAAGTGGTAACATAATTTTGCTAAGTCAAATGAGGCTGTAAGCCAACAATGGAAACGCTCTACACAGCTGACATCTTAGCCTACTTTGAATATTTAATATTTTATATTGATTTAAACTTAGTTTTGCTGCATCAAAAAATCAATTCCTGTTCGATTTATTTAAATTGTTGTTTTAATATTTTTTTGGCCTTTTACAATATATTTTTAAGCCATGCAAAACATGTGCATTTATATATTTATTTATACCGTTAGCGCATTCATCGTTCTGGCTTAGATAATTGGTATTTTCTACAATATATTTTTTTTAATTAAGCACTTGCATTTTGTTGGTGTCTGCGCTCAGTTGAGTTATTTGATATGCCAGTGGTACTTTCCAGCAAAATAATAATTAATTATGAAAAAACCAACTAGGCAACAGGCTGAGTCTCAATTCTAGTCTTCTCTCCTCACCCCTCCCAAACCCCCTCTCGTTGCCTGTCGCTGCCTGTTGCAGTGTCCGGTCTCTGAGCAGACAAGCGCCAAGTTTTGCCTACGCAAATACGCAAAAGAGTTTTGCTTCCTGGACATGGACGTGATTCTGGACATGGACTTACGGCTTACTGTATGTGTGTGTGTGTGTGTGGAAAATGCAACGAGTTGCCTTTTGAAGCAGTTGTTGTTGCTGTTGCTTTACATAGCCGTGGGTTTTTTTCATGTCGTTTCTTTCTCCTCTTTTTTGGCTTGAGCAGCGCGATATTAAAAAATAAGGAAAAATTAAGCCTGGCAGCCGCGTTAAATGCAAACTTGCCGCAGTTAGCCTTTATTATTATTTTTTTTTCGTTTTTGGTTGCCCAAATGTTGCTGTGCTGCTTGCCACATTTTTGCATGCAACGTAATGAACGCTTTGGAAAATGGATTTTCATACATTTTTTTTATTCGGCTTTTTTTTGGGCAGAAGGCGTTGCTTGTACTTGTGCAAAATTACTGCTGCTGCTGCTGCTCGAAGCGTTTTTGCCGCAGCTGCCTCAAAAAGTTGAAAGGTGATGTGGCAGATAGATTCCTGCTGCAGCTGAACTATAATCAAAGAGTAAACCTAGGAAATCACACAGAAAAATTTATATATAGCAAAAAAAAATACTTGTCAGCTGGTTTGTAACTAATTTTTGTGGAACTGCAGCTCTGATTTTAGTCAAGCTGCAAAGTTCAAGATTTGAAAGGAGCAGATGAATGGCAAACAAATGAAAACGTGACGATGAAAAATTTAAATCTCTATGAAAACACTTTTAAGTGTAGGAATAAATATTGATCTGACTGGGGATAGTAATATATAAACCCAATAATTAATTGATAATAAATAATTAATTCATCAGTTATAATAATATTATTTATATGTTTTTCATCGAAGTATTTTTTAGTTTGCTTAGTTTTCTTGCTTTTCGTAGACTTGTTAATAATTAATACTTCCTTTTCCAGGTATTATTAATATTAAAAAAAAAATATATATATATTATTTTGTATAATTAAATTCTTTATGAGTTATTTTTACTGCCTTTCTTCGCTTGCCTCATATTTTTATAAATTGTTTAATTTTGTTAGTTGACCAACTCAAATGCAACATTAAAAGTGAAAAATTGCGCATATTTGCCAAGCATCTTGTTTGATTTATTACAAGATAATTGTTAACAGATTTGATGTGCAAGCCAAGTATAAATTTCCCACAAGCAAAATAAGTCAATTCAATAAGATAGTTCAAAATATATGCAAACTGTCAGGTTGATTTGCGGCTCTTGAGTAGGTTTGTTAGCTGCATGGTCTCTCTGGAGTTGCAACCGAAACGTTGCAACTGAGATTTGCATATTTGCACTTGATGAAGTTGAAGTTTGGATTTCTCAGTTTTACAGTTTGCCCCCGACTGAAGTTTGCAGTTTGCAGCTTTGGAGTTGGCAGTTTTGGAGTTTGGGAGTTGGCAATTGCCGCCGGCGTTTTGCCGGTTGCAAGCTGAGATTTGAATTTCTGCTGCCTACGCGCAGCATGGAAAACAGACACAAAAAAACAACAAAAACAACGAAAATTACGAAAAATGTGCAAGGAATTGCCTTGAGTCATCGTTTGTGTCCACGTTTCGAACGTGCAACGTTCAGCAGCGTCGCCAACGTTGGCGTTGAGGCACGTCGCCATCAAACGGCAACAGCAAGTTGCAGCCAGAAAAAAATACAAAAAAAAAAATAATCGGAAAAAAAGTTTATAATTTGCTAACAAGCCGATCGACGGCGCCGCCGCCGCCATCGCAGTCTGCAATTATGACAAGTTGACAAACGGCTTAATCCTAATCTCTTTTCCCAGACTCAGCATAAACAGTGCGATTTTGTGGCCAAAATGAAAAGATGCCACAAGACGCGATTCGTTGCAATGCGATGCGATGCGATGCGATACCAAACGCTGGCATTTAAATCAATAAAAAGCTGCTTGGCCCATTCGACGTTTATCGCATTTGTGATATCTAATACCAATGACGAGGCCCAATAATACCACTCCCCCCGCTGCACCACTCTATCCCTCCCCTCCCTTGCTCGTTCTATCTTTGGTACACTGCAAACTATTCAAGTTTCATACGAAAAACACTTGACATATGCAAGTATTTTCAATTCCTGGAATGCAATTTATATTTTAAACAATCTGACGTCATTTTAATATTTAAAATGTTTTGATTGGTTTTTTAAAATATTTCTCAATTTTAATAAATTAAGGAACTTCTCTTAAAATACTAAAAAATATTTTAAATATTTACTTTTCAATTTAAATGCGTCTTAAAAATTATCTAAAAAAACTGTTCATTTGTGCAAATTGAAAAATAAGCTGAATTAAATTCTCAAATATAATTTAAATTATATTTTAATTATTTAATTACAATTAATAATTTAAAAAAAAATATTATTTAACGACATATTTGTAGCTGATAAATTTTGAATTTAAAAATAGTACTTTTTCTGTTTCAATTCCAATATTGAGTCAAAGTGCGAGGCTCAGAGATTTTTTGTGCAGTGTACTTCCGCCTCGTCGAGTGCGACACATGCAAATTGGCCATGTTGCTAAACAAGTTTGCCGCTTGGCTTTGGGCGCTGCTTTCTTGTAGTCACCTGCGTAAGCGACAACGACAACGACAACGACAACCATCAACAAGCAACGTGCAACGTGCAACGGGCAACGCTCCAGCCACAACATGCTAAATTGGACTGCGCTGCGTGCAAATAAGGCTAAAACGGCAACAACTACAACAAGTACGGAACAACAACAACAACAACAGCAACTATAAACAGACGCTGGCTGCCAGGCAGACAATCAGCCATAAATCTAAATGACTGTCAACCCGGGCAACAACAACCTACAATGTCCATTCTTGCAACATGTTGCCCACAGTGTCTCTCCGACTGTGACTCTGACTTAGACTTGGACTTGGACTTCGACTCATTTGCCGCCTCCTGATAAGACACTAAAATATGTTAAGAACTTGAATTCGATATTGATATTGCGTTGCCATCGCATTTACCATAAACATTAAACAAGAAATTTACTTATTGCATACGAAATGTTGTTGCAACTGCTGCAACTGCTGCTGCTGCAACTGCTATAAAAGGGAATATCTAACTGCAATGGGATTTCATTTGATTGCGGCAAATTAAGTGAATGAGCTCAACTTGGCTTGTGTAGGCTGTGGCAGTTATTAAAAAGATTTCAAGTATTCGAGGAAATAACTAGAAATTCTATTTAGATATTTGAGTAATGATTGAAACTAGAAAATTGTGCATTTTCCTTGTTTCAAAACAATATCAAATAAAATTTGATATGCTTAAGAATTTGAGTCTTTCTTCAATTAGAAATTGTGCACCAAAAATTATTTATTTCAATGAGTAATAAAAAGCGCTGGAAAATTTGAGTAGGCTGCTTTTTTTTTATAGTCAATAAATAATTGGTAATCCTTTGTGTAGCTAAAACTATTTATATTGAATGGCCATGCCTCAGAAAAATAAAATATAAATAAATATTTGTGTAAAACTAATTATATTTTATATAAGTAAAAAGCAGGAAAAAAACATTTCTTTTCAAAGGCAGCTAAAAATCTAGAAATTTACCACATAATTTCTGCGCCAACTAATAATCTGTTGATGGACTTGTTGAACAGCTTACTCTCTCCCAACTCTATATATATATATATATATATATATCGTATATATATTCTTGTTAGCTACTAAGACATTAAAGTCAACCCACTTGGCTTAAAGTGCTGCTGGCTTTCAATTCAACTAGTTTTGTCATCAAATTAATTAGTTTCAGTTGCTGCGATTGGCTGCTAAAAACTCTGTCATTTGGCGGGTTTTTCAGCTTAATTTATTGCACTTTTCGCAGTGTGGCAAATGGGCAGAGAAATGCGATAGTCCAATCACTTTTCAGAGTGCTGCGACAGGGGCAGGGGCAAACTCTCGAAGAGGCATGCATTTAAGATAAGGCGTCACTTGTCGCCGTCGCTTTGGCATTTTTTTTTATTTTTCTTTCTTTTTTTTTTTTAGCATTATTTACATTTTAAAAGCCGAACCATCTTGAGTGACAGCAGACGTTTGCTCTTCTTCTTCTTCTTCTTTTGTTTTTTTTATTATTTTTTATTTTTGTTATTGCCTGGCTCAAATTACAGCGCCCCGACATTTGTTTAGAGTGTTGCGTTGCTTTGTGGCATTGTTTACATATGCTCGATTTTTTTTGTATATTTTTGGTTGCTGTGTTAGACAAACATTGCAATCGAAATCAGAACTGTAGAACTGAAGAACTGTAGAACTAGAACTGGGTTAGCCGGGTGTGGCCTCCAGCAAATATTTAATCAGTGACGCACCTTGTGGGAAATATTTTCCAGCTAGAAACTATTTCTTTGAGACGCCCATGCAAATTATGGCGGCATCTCTTTCAGTTGGGATTCCACGAAATGCTTGCATCTTTTGAGAAATGTCGAGTCATGCAACAGCCTGTTGCACAGCAAGAAAAACTCGTGTAATAAATCTGGCTAATTATTAAAATCAATTTCTAAAATGTTTTTTTAGTTTTACTAAACAAGGCTTAACTAATTGATTTATTAAATTTAAGCAATTAAATGTAAGCATTAATTTTTTACTGTGTACTGGCGTTGATCATGAGTTATCTACAATTTCAAACGAGTCGTTTACTAATTGATTCAGAATGATTTTGTATAAATTGTCAGATCGATTATTGCGTTTATTCTTACGCCTAATTAGGCATTCAGCTGCACAGACTCTCAAAGCTGCTACGTGCGGCGACTGCAAAATATATATATATAAAATATATATATATATATAAGTATGTATATATTATGTAGCTTGTATAAAATTAATTACAGTCGCAGCTGCAATTTGTGCGGCTAATTAATCATGCGCGAGCGAAGCACTAAAGAATTTGCATGGCAATCCCCAAAGGCGAACCGGGCACGAAGGACAGCTGAGTGATCCTCGAGGACAGATGGACATCTTGGATAGACATTCAATGCGCACAGATTGATGTGTGTTCTTGTTGTTGTGGTTGGCATCGCGTGTTTAGTCTGCAAATCGCTGTCCGTCTCAATCTGGCAGAGATCTGGCTGCGCTCGCTTTGCAACCCAGCACGATCATTAATAAACCGCTGTGAGCTGTCAATAAAAATCAACGATCAACGAAGTCTGAAGATTGCACCAGAAGAGGAGAAGCTGTCTGCGTTGAGTGAAGATTGTTGCTGTTCTTCCCGTTGCTGTTGTTGTTGCACTGATTCACACTGCGTGGCGGGTTTGTTGTTGATCAACACTGATCGGTGTTTGGTGATCTGAGATCTGTGATCGCTGATCGGGGATCACTGAACAGAGTGAACAGTGATCGCTGACATTTGTTTGGCACTTGCTGTGATTTGGCTCCAAATGGGTGACAATTGGCTTTGGCATTTTGATGGCTCAATTCAAATGCAGGCACAGCAGCAGCAACTATTGCTGCTGTCGTTGCGGGAGTATTGTAAATATTTAAACGGCATAAACATTCCCAGGCATTGCAAAAGTAAACAAAAACGAATCATAATTGCAGCAAGAACAACGACAGCAACAAGAACAGCAGCAATTGCTGTCTGTGTGTGCAGCAGCAGCAACATGTCGCTTTATAAACAATATTCAATAATGCATAAATAAGAAGCATGGCGGATAAAAAGTGTGTAAGCAAGGTGAAGTCGTTGCCTCCGCTGCCTGCCTCCTGCCTCCTGCCTGCCTGCAACATAAAATAATGATGATGAAAATGTTGCACATGCTGACGACGACAACGACGAGAACGACAACAAAGTAAACGTTGTTGAGAAGTAGAGGTTCAGCAGAAGGAGCAACGAGTCAAGCGTCCAGGCGGCTGACAATGATGAGGCATGATGACAGACCAACAAATCGAAGGGCAACACAGAAAAGAGAGGGTTTGCACCAAAAAGGGGGCATGCCTGCAGCCAAAGTTGCCACTGTTGTTGTTGCCTTTGCTGCTGCTGATGTGGCTGCTGCTGTTGCTGCTGCTGTTGCTGGTGGTGGCAATCGTCATCGTTACCGCAACAGTGGAATGTATTGTAAAACATTCAGACAAAAGCGCATAGCACTCCAATGGGGCAGCGGCAACCAAAACTGAGGGCAAACTCAAGCATGATGTGAGCACTTTTTTTCTCTGTGCCTCATATGGGCGTTTATGCCACAGCGTTGTGCATGACTTTCAATTGAGAAAAATATTTTACAAATTTATATAAAATATTAAAGTAAAATTTATATAAGATATTAAAGTAAAATTTATATAAAATTTTGAACTATTGCTAAGTTTTCTATGTGAAAAGTTGCGACTTAAAAAGTAATTCCTTGTTTTTAATTAAGTAAAAAGCAAATCAAATTTAAAATTAATTTTTGAATTATGTTCGCTAATTTTGCAATCACTTTGACAGCTTTAACAGATGTCGGCCTAAATCTAATTAACTGAAACATTTCTTTGTTATTTCAATCAACTCGTTGCGCAATTTGAGTGCGCATCAAAACTATTAAAACTCAGCTGAAAGTCATCTGGCAACATTTCATGATTCACTTTATGTGTTTATCTGCACACACACACACGCATAAACATACACAACAACAACAACAACAATAACGACAACAATTTTCCTGACCCTGCGAATCAGTTTCCATGTGTCTGTCTGCCCGTCTCCCCACAGACCAAAAAAATAACAGCAAAAAAAAAATGAGCAGAAATAACATGAAAAAAAAGTCAGAGTCTGCCGACGGGCAGAAATTAATTTTTCATAATTTTTTTGCGCCCTTTTTGTTGTTGCTGCTGTTGCTGCTGCTGTTGTTATCGCAACTTGTTTCCCTTTCGGCTTGTAGTCATCTGCCCCCCCCTCCGCATGACTCTTCAGTCTGTGTTTAGCTATACGCCGAATCCTGTTGCCCATTTATTGTCAACGCCATTTTCCTACTCACGCTTGGGTCAAGGTTGAGTCAGCAGACGAGCGGAGGGCAGTGTTAGCAGGCGAGCATGGGCAGGGGGCAGGGGACAGCCTGTCATTCATGGTCTTTATTAAAGTTGATTGTCAAATGCGGCACTTAAGTGATTTTTATAGCACTTTAATTGGATCTAGGAATGGGACGCAAAAGTTGCGTCAGCGGCCAAGACTTTTGAAGCGCCAAGAGGCAAACCAGAAAGGGGTGGGGGGGGGGCAAAGGCATGCGGCTTAATTACTCACGGTAGCATAACAAATAAAAAAAAAAAAACAGAATGGGATAAAAAACACGATCAAAAGAAGAAAATGTGTGTTGTCCTGGGGCGTGTCTCAAGGTGCGATGTGTGTGGATAATTCATGGCCAAGTTGAAGTTGCAAACTGTTGACAGAATGACGTGACAACATGCAATGTAAATCGTGTGACACGACGACGACGACGGCCCAGCCAAAGGGGTTAATGTATAAATTAAATAAAGCCCGGTTCAGGTTCCAACTCATATCTCTATTAGGCGACGGCAGCAGCAAAAGATACAGATACAAATACAGATAAAGATACAGATACAGATACAGATGCAAACTTGGCGATAAACGTGTATGCCAGCTGACAATGCCGCATAAATTGCGGACGCAGCGTGAAGAAGGCGACAGACAGTTCACTGTTGCACTGTTGCACGGTGTCGAAACGGTGACTTCGCACAAGGTTCGATGGCGACACACACACACAGGGTGCACACGGGGTCAGCAGCATCCCGCTGCACTACGCAGTATGCGAAAACAAAAGAGTCAAAATCAACAAAAAAAAAAAGATATACCTAAAAAAAATCACAAGAAGAGAAAACTGGCAAACAATGCGTAGGGGTCAGCAGGAAGCAGCAGCCTCAGGAGAAGCCTCCGCTGATCCTTACCAAGAAGAAGTTGCATTAAGTTGGCTTAGCAAAATTTTCACGCTTACCTGCATCCACACAATAACTCAACGAGCGACGATTGAGGTAGGGGAGGGGCGGGGTTTTAGGTAGTTGGCCAAAAGCAGAGCAGCGGCTTATACGCAGCGTCCAAAAGCAATAAGCAACAATTTCGTAGAACGAACAAAAAAAAAACACACACAGCAAAATCAAATAAAAATGAAAAGACCGAAAAATACACACACACAGACAGAGGGAAAACAAAGCCAAAGTTGCCAAAGTTGTATAATTTCGCATTGGCAGGCATAATCCCACACAGAGTCAGGTAAAACCCACACACACACACATGCACACGCACACTCGCACACACACACACCCATGGCTTAAAGAGAGACTATTCGCAGTTGCAATAACGAACAGTCGCACAGAAAGTCGGCTGGGAAAAGAGAATATTATACGTATTTATGATTATATTTGACATACCCTGCAATCAAATGGTTAGCTTAAAGGGTTGTTAAGGGTTAAATGTAATCGTATCTTTTAAATATGCTGAGTCTGTATAGATTGTGAATTTTAACTCAAAATTAACTTATTTCTTTGTTGATCTCAGCATTCTCTCAGAAGTTGAACGTTAATTAAATACAATAAAATATTTCTGATTATATTTGATATACCCTGTAATCAAATGGTTAGCCCAAAGGGTTGTTAAAGGACAAAAGCAATGGTATTATTTATATATGCAGAGTCGTTATAGATTACAGAAATCAACTCAAAATTAACTTATTCATCAGTGAAGTAAAATGTTAAATAATTAAGGGAAAATTGTATACGTATTTATGATTATAATTATTATATCCTGTAATCCTTAAAGGGGTATTAAAGGAAAAATTCCATCGTTGCCTAAATACGAAATTCAACTCAAAATGAACTTATTTATTTTCTTTAGAAAAGTTAAATGTTAATTAAATAGGAGAAAAAACTGAAAACTGAATTTATCATATCCTGTAATCAGAGATATGTAATTAAAAGGCAAATTGAATTGTATATTTTTTTACATTAAATCATGTTCCTTACTTGTTAACTGAATTTTGATTTCAGCAAGTTCATAGTTAGACTTGTTCAATTTTCCGCTCTTTTTTAATATTTGAAAAATTTAGCTGCTCCTCAAAATGATTAATAAATGTTATTTATAATATTTTTAATCTACTTTAAAAAGAAGTAACTTTCCATCGAGTACTCTCAACTGAAGAACTTTAATTTCTTTTTTTTCTAAAAATAAAAGCAGCTGCTTTTGATGTTGGCCAGTGTTACAAATTAAATTTTTGTTCATATAGAAAACACCAAAAAACTTTGCTAATAAAATTTAACAATTTTCAAGCTGCTAAATTTTTATGATTATCTCTTTCTACAAAACAGTAAGAGAAGACAGACAGAGAAGACAGACAGACAGAGACGACAGATAGACAGTTAGAGCAATTTTCCATTTCCATTTGGACATTTTATGTGCAAAGTTTTTGCTTGCCTTTGCCACCAAAATGCTGCCTAATTGAAGCAACAATGCAAAGGCGGCAAAATTATTTCAATGGCCTCCAACTCCGACGCCGATTCCGATTCCTATTCCAACTCCTGTAAATGTTCAAAATGGCCGCCAGTCAACGCTGGAGTTTGCCTGCAGTTCTCCCTGTGGCAAGACAAAGAGGCAAGGTCAAAGACAATTTGTGCCGCCAAATAGAGTAGAAATTTTGTATTTGGTTTCGGGTTCGGGCTCGTTTTGAGTGCGGTCTCCTAAGTTTCCCAAAAATGCGTAGGTAGAGCTCAAGGAAAGCGAAGAAGACACCCAGCCCGATTAGCTGCAGCTCGCTAAACGAATGCCCAAACAATGGTCAGATGTGTGTGCCAGTGTGTGTGTGTGTGTTCATTATAGAGAGACTAAAGAAACAAGAAATGCATTCTCAAGTTGAATGCAACACATGGCACGGTCACACTCGAGACACAAGACTCTAAAACTCGAGTCTGTGGCGGCAACGAGTCATAAATTTTACCAAAAATAATAAAAACCAAATAGACGAAAAAAAAAGTACACACAATAGAAAACATACAATGCGACGCAGAAAGAGAGCGAAAACAATTGAGTGTGTGTGAGAAAGAGATGTAGACATAAAAATGAGAAAAAGAAAAGAAAAGGTTCGACAACAACAAGAGAAACAACAGAAACAACAGTAACAACAACAGTAACAATGGCATTTGGGTATGTTTCGAGAGTTTAGGTAGACAATTTGTGCTGGTAGATGGATGGCAATAGTTTTCCTTTCTTCTATTTCTTTTTCTTCTCTTCTCTTCTCTTTTCTGTTTTGTCTTGTTTTCTGTTACAATGCATTCGATAAAGTCGCCTTAGAATGCACTGCAGGACTAACAGAAAAATATATCCTAAATGTGCAGGCAGGTGCCTAATTTTGCTGGCAGAATCAGCAGCAGCAGCAGCAGAATCAGCAGCAGCAGCAGCAGTTGGTGAAAGCAGCGATTAGAAACTGTAACAGATGAAAGCAGTTGAAAGTAGATTAGGAATCCTACTTTATGGCAGGATGTTATTTTGTACTGAATGTAACTGGAGTCATAAAGATGTTAACAACTGTAGCTAATTCAGCAAATTTGCCATGGGAACAGTTTTGATAAATGAAAAATATAAAACCAGTAAAATTCATATGTAACTGGGCTAAAGTAAAACTAGTTACCATATTTGCTAATCCTTTTTATATTTAAATTAAAATAATTAATTGCCTGTATTAAATTTCTTAGTTACAACAGATTTGAAAACAGTTTTGATAAATGAAAAAAAATAATAATTAGATTTATTTTAATTCTTGAAACTAGTTGCAAACTGAGCTAAAGTAAAACTGGTTAGCATAATTCTAATTAAATTATTATAATTAATTATCTGTATGGAATTTCTTAGATACAACCGATTTGGGAAAAGTTTTTATAAATAAAAAATAATAGTTATAAAAGTCATCTGTAATTCTTTAAACTAGTTGCAAACTGAGCTAAAGTAAAACTGGTTAACATAATTATTAATCTTTTTCCATATATAATAAAAAATAATAATAATTAATTATCTGTATTGAATTTCTTAGATACAAAATGAAGAATAAATAAAAAAAATATTCAACAAGTTTTGCAATTAGTAGCCGTTTAAAATTGAGCTAAAAAAAAACTCCTTGGCATATTTGTTATTACTTTTTTTTACATTTAATGATGATTAATAAATTAATAATTAATTAATGCCTAGTTGAAAAACAATCTGCTGGAATTCTTTTAGCTAGTAGTAATCTAAAAAAAAGCTAGTTGTCCTACTTGTTACTTTTAGCTTTTTAATCAAAAAGTACAAATTAATCTGAGTTTCTACAAGCTGTTTAAATGCTTTCTAATTGCAGTATAATAAATGATTCTTCAAAAATTAAAATATGTTCAACTTGTGCTTACTAATTAATATGAATAGAATTTCACTATAATAGCTTAATAATTAAATACCATTAAGAAATTAGCTTAATTTCATGGTTTGATGTATCATTAAATCGATGCACGAAATTCAAGCAGCAAACTTTGAAATACAAATTATAAAAAACAAAACGTTCGGAATGCGTTTGCTAAACGGCAGTTGGCTATAAGTAAAGACTGCTCTAAATACTGAACTGAGACAAAGTATAGCTAATCTCAGCTGATAATGACCAGTAAATGGCTTTGGGCTAAATGCATACGCATTTGCTGGCCAACTAACAACGTTTGCAGAGATCTGCAGCTGATGGAGGACTTTTGCTCAAGAGATTTGAGCCAAGGCCACTTAGAGGAGGCATCAAATATCGGTCATTAGTTAAATTACAGGCTTTAAAACCAAAAAAAACAATACATTTAAAGTTTGCGAAATTGCGGTATTTTTTTTTCGAAAACGATTCAAGCAATTTTGAGCCAACACCACAAATTTGGCGCCCACACAACGCAGATGCACACAGATACAAACACACACACAAACACACACATTAAGACAGATACGTAAATGGCAGCTAATTGGAAGTAAATCGAGTTAAACTTTCTTTTCAACTGGCTCAAGCACAACAACAACAACAACAACACACACCAGAATTACACGCATGACGCAGCTGGCATTCTGCAAATAACATGAAACCAGCTAAAGTATTTTTTTTTTGTTTTTTTCTTACCAAGAAAATGCCAAAAAGAAATAGAGAAAAAAACTGTAGAAGATTTGCGCGTATCTTTTGCTGTGTATCTCATAGTTTGCATAGCTAA
This sequence comes from Drosophila multiciliata, assembly GCA_037043605.1. NCBI lineage: Eukaryota > Metazoa > Arthropoda > Insecta > Diptera > Drosophilidae > Drosophila > Drosophila multiciliata. The sequence goes on along the minus strand of JBAMBF010000103.1, from coordinate 91,656 downwards.
TTAGCCAATGTTGCCCGCGTTGCCAGCGTCAGTTGCTGCGGTGTCTGATCATTGATCAAGTTTGTGTCTCTTTGGGGGCTAACGAACAAAATGTGTATCTGGTTTTGGAACGTTCTCACATTAGTCACGCGTTTAACATATTTCGTTTCGTTCGCGCTGTTTTAAATTTAATATTGTATCTTGTAGATACAAGATGCAAGCAGTTGCTGTTGCTGTTGCTGCTGTTGCTGCTGTCCGATGTATGCAAATAATTTCACGTGTTGCGTAGAATTGAACCCATCTGCATATGCAAAACCAACCAGCCAACTCTAGACTTGCCTCTCCCCACCCAACTACCCTTTCCCCCCCTCACTCTTTTATCCCTCCACTCAGCTTGTCTCGATCTGTTCTGTGTGTTGTTCTGGCTGTCCCTGGTGGTATCTGATTTGCGACAGTCGAGCGTTTCGCGCGCTATCTGCTGAATATGGTAAGGAGAAGCTGCAAGTCTCTGGCCAGAAAATGCTGGCGAATTAGGAACGCGGAATGCGATCGATACGTGCGGTCATCTCCTGCAGCTAAGTAGCAGCAGCAAACAGCACCAACAGCAGCAAACAGCAACAGCAGCAGCAAACAGCAACAGCAGCAGCAAGCAGCAACATGTTGCACATGCCGCAATGTTGAGTGGCGCGTCTGGTCAGCGATTCGTTTCCCATATTGCTAATGCCACAAGTTGCAAGACACCAGCGAGAGAGAGAGAAAATCGTGCGCCTGGCCACGGGGCAGCTGCAGCTTTGCCTCAAATGGTTGCCCACTGGACATTTGCACGGGCAATTAAGGGGCAACATGTTGACGGCGAATCGCAAGGGGGGGGGGGGTCTAACCAACTACTAAAATGTTCGCTGTGTTCCTTGTGCGCGCGCAATTCTTAACGGTAATTATGTTGTTCGTTTTGGCAGCAAAATGCATTTTTGCGTAGCCCTAACAACCAAACAACCCAAGATCAGAAGAACCCAGAAGAATCTGTCCAGGATTCGGCTGAATGTTTTGCTGCTTTTGTGTTAAATTGGATTAATTTGACAGTAAAATGCAAATGAGCCAAATGCCAAATGCGAAATGTGAATTGCAAAATGCGAAATGTGAAATTAAAGTTTAAAACGGCGCAGACCATGTTGCGGGCAACAAATTATGTTGCTGTTGTTGTCGCTTGTCGGTTGCATGTTGCTGGTTGCTGGTTGCCTGTTGCTGTCTGTTGCTGCTGCTGCTGATGATGCTGCTGCTGCTGCGTACGGCAGCAACAAATAGCTACACTAAGAATATTATGCAAAGAACTTATTAATTTAATTGTCAACTATTCCTGGAATATTCTGAAAATATTTAAAATGTGATCAAAAATAAAAAAAAAAAAAATAAATAAAAATATTTTTCAAGAAAATGCTTGAAACTTTTTAAATTTACTAAATTTAACTTCAAATTAAAGTTTTATAGTTTTCAAAAACACTGCTAGAAATATATATAAAATAAATAGAAATAAGTTTATTTTGGCCAAATTGCGCTCAGTGTACTGCGTCTCGCTGGCCTGGTCACTTGTCATGCACGCCTCTCAGATTGCACTCTGCATGTTGTTGCTGCTAAATAATCAACATGTTTAGGGGCAGGCACATGGCACATGTTGCCGCCGTGCAGCAGCAACAGCAGCTCAGCGCCAAGTGCAGCAATAATTTTTAAATTGAATTTTTCTTTTTTTGTGTGTGTGTGTGAAAAAGAATAAAAAAAAAGTTGGAAAACAAATACGAGCAACAAGCAACAACGTGGCAAGCCAAGGCAAGGCAAGTCAAGTTTTTTGCTGCAGCAATTGATGCCGATGTTGCCGTTGCTGCCGCTGCTGCTGCTGCTGTTGTCAATGCCCTGCAGCAACATGCATCAAAAGCCGGCGCCCGTTTTTCATATTTCGCTCTGCCTCTGCGCGGACTCACATGTTATTTTTTTTTTTTACTTTTTTTCTCTTCTGTGTTTCATTTTTGCGTTTTAATTTGTTTTCTGTGCGTCCAAAGATAGCTTAATCGATTTGCCGGCAACAAGAGCAACAACAAGTTGCAGCAGCCACAAATAACTGGCCACTGATAAATTGTTTGCAATGTGTTTATTAATTATTGTGAAATATATAGAAATGTAAGCAGCCACAGAAAGAGCAACAGCAACAGCAACAATTGCTGTTGCATGTTGCTCAAAGGTGGTCTCTTTGCAGACGGCAGCAACTTGGCTGGCAACATTTTGCCTTGTACTGCCTCAAATTGTATGCAACTGAATGACAACAACAACAACAACAACGTACAACGTTCTGTTGCTCATTTTGGTCATTTACAAATAGAAATTGCATTGATTTCGCAGTTGCAACAACAACAACAACAACAATGACTGCAACTGCAGCAGCAACATCTTTGGCTCTTGGGCTTGAGCTGCCTTCGTTGCGCTTTGATGATATATCGCCGCCAAGTTGCACTCAGATGTCCCCCTCACCCCCCTTCCCCTCTTACCCATCCATCCATATTTGATGTGCAGTTACATGTTACATGACGTTCTGGCTGTTGTCATTGGCCAAACGAGCAACAATGTTGTGTTTAGCGTTTTCCTTCTTTTTCTATTTAGTTTGCTGCTGCCTCTTTTTGCTGCTCCTTTTTTTTCATCTACCCTTTTTTTTTAGCATTTATTAGCATTTTGCCCTTTGCTTAGTCCGCTGCTTGTTTGCCGTTGTTGCTGCTGCCGTGTGTGGCAACATTTTCAATTCAATTATATTTCATGTTCATGTTGCATCGACTTACATTATAATTTGTGTCTGTAAAGGAAGTCATTTGTGGCGACTCTTGTCTTGCTATCTGGTTTTCATGCGAGCCACATACTTTAAGCCAACTCCGACATTAGCCAAGCATTTTTCATCTGGGAATTAGACTTTGCTTGTGTGTTTAGACGTTTAACGAAATATTCAAAGAGGAAAGTTTTCGGAATTTCGATTGAAGAATGTCGGAAAAGTGTTAATTAGCCAAACAACAAAGTTTTTTAGCCTGGAATTAAATTCGCTTTTAGCCAAAATTAGCTACTGAAATCATTTATGACAGCTTTGTTCTCTTTTCACTTAAATGAAGATTAGTTTTTTAATACGATAGATGGATTTCCATAAAGTTCCATTTGCCACATTTGTGTTAAACTTTCTTTCTTTCTTTGAGTGTGCCATCATTTGAATTCTTCACGATCTCAGCTTCTCACAGATTATATGGATTTTGGTTTGTGCGCCCACATCTCAATCAAGTCATTCTTTTCTTTTCATTCATTTCCCATTTCCCGCTCAAGTCTTCCCCTCGTGCTACCAATGAACTTAATAGTTGGTGTAACAAATCGTCTCATAATTTTTTGATTAGTCAGGCTACCAAATAGGCAGTTGTGTATTGTGCCTAGTAATAATAATAAAAATAATAATAATAATAATATCTTTTGCCTCCACCAAGTGTCGCTTTCATTAAGCGCATCGAATGTTTGCCCCTCCCCTTTCCCTTCATTCACTTAAAAGCAATGACAGCTGCGAGAAAAAAATCTTCAAGGAAAATATATTTAATTTGGCTGTTTTAGAAAATGAAATGCTGAAAAATATTTCAACAAGTCAAATAAATAAAGCAACTTTCGCTGACACTTTTGACATTGCTCAGTCGCTTAGCCCAGCAGTCAATCACACTCAATCCATCAATCAATCAATTAGGGTTCCAGTTGTTGTTGTTGTTGTTCCTTTTCACTTTTCTGTCTGTCTTTTGGTCGCGCCTAGAACCAAAATATTAACTTAAAGTGCATTTTTAGTTGAAGCCGTTAAAGTAAACGTCCGCCCCTTCCCCACCCCGCTCAACTCTTGGCAGCTGCCATCTTTTCTCCTTTTCCCTCATTTAATGTTTGTAATAATAAGCAGCGTAAACAGTTTTCCACGACTAATGAGCTGCTGCTGCTGCAGCCTCCTCCACATGCTGCCCCAGACATGATCTAATGTTATGACAGCTCATCAAGTGTCAGCGCAGAAAGGCGCATCCGACCTGAACCCGAACCCCAAATCCCCCACCCTCCCACACACACACATAGTTGCTCCAAGTGTTTCTCTCTAATGACATTTTCTTTTAATGTTCATTAAGTGTTGTGTGTGTGTGTGTGTGTGCTGTGTGTCGTTGAGCTAAATCAGTTTTGCTGGACATTTGTGAAAGGGTATTTTGCTCCTGGCTATCCGCCCAATTATGCTGCAGCATGTGCAAAGGCTACACTTGCCGAAAAGTCGGGCATTTATAAACATCAAATTAAACAAGTCTTCAATTTTTAGTTGTCAACAATCAGTGACGAAATACACTCAAAAGTTAAATATTTAAAATCAGGTATATTTTTCTACTTTATAACTATATACTTTCTCTCAGTGCATGCCTTCATGCCTATCACATTTGCTCTTTCGCTTAACATAATAATATACACATATGCAGCTCCCGTTAATTTAGTTTAGCAAGCAAATATTCCACGCACTCCCTCTCTATACTCTCTCCCACTCCATCACTCGCTCACTCCCTCCCTCTCTCTCTTATCCTTCATGCCCATAATGACTGCAATTTGTATCATCATCAAACTCAATAAAAAAAAAAAACATTGCTAAGCATTTTTGAATTCCTTTTTTGAGCTGTTTTCTCGGGCTTTCGCTTATCGCTTTCTGCTCTCGTTGCTCTCGTTGAATTTTGCTTGGTTTTCTCTTTCATTTGAAGGCGATTTCATGGCTCTTGATTAAGTTTTTGTTGTTGCTCTGCTCTGTTCTGCTAAGCCCTGGAACAATGAGCCATGTTTCACAAAGCCTATTAACTTTTTTGGTTTGTTCTCGTTTCTTTTTCTTTTCCTTTTTTTTATTTTTTTTTGTTTTGTTTCTTTGGAGGTTCAATGTACGTTGCTTAATTATGCGCTTTTGGCAATTAAACGACAGGCTTTGGCAGTGCCCAAGAGACGGCTCCAAATATGGATAGTGTCATAATTCTTGTCAGTTTCCAAACCCCCAAGCGACTGGGCAAGCAACTACAAAAAAAAAAAACTGCATAAACATTTGCTGATTGAAATCAACTTTGCCATGAAATCAATCATCGACGTAGACGGCCCTTTTTTTTTTGTAGTTCAGGCCGCCGTCTCGAAACGAGTCCCAGGTCTGGGCCTGGGACCAGGCGACTGGGAATGTGCCAATGCCAGTGCCTCTGCCTGTGTCCTGGGCTTATCCATTTGCAAAAATCTCTTGGCCTGGCGGCATTGTCGTCGTGCAGTGTTGAGTTTCGCGCTTGAAGTGGCCCGCAACAGCCCCTTTGCCGAATGGAACGTTGACGATGACTGCAGGACATGCAACATGTGACATTGAAACCAAATGCGAAATACGAAAACAACAACAAATAAAATGCAAACTTGAACTTCAGTTCGCTGCTGACTCACAGTCAGAGCAACTCCAACTCAACTTTTGACTTTGGCTCCCCCTGCATAGAGCAAATAAGTCACTGGAATTTATGATATGCCCGGTTTTGGCCTTTTTTCAGCTCATTTATTCATATTTACATTTAACATGCGTTTCGCGCAAAACTCGCCTAACGAACTCGGCGTAAATCGATATTCAATAAACGACATCTGTGTGCATTTTTTTTTTCCTTCCGTTTGGGTTGGCCCTTCGATAATGATCTCTTTGTGAGCGAGCAGCTGGGCAGCTGAGCCCAGGGGTTAGATGCATATCTGTCGGGGATGTCAAAACGAACAGAGAACCGACATAAATCCCAAATTACAAAAACGTACAGCTCAAATCATTTATGCTGCACATGCGACAGTTCCGCGTCGATAGGACTACTGGTTTTTTTTTTGTTTTTTTTTTGTATTCTTTTGTTTTTTATTTTTCTCGGGAATAACCCAAATATTAGCTATGCACTACTCGTAATAATGATTTAAACATAATTCTAATTTCTGCTTTCTTCTCTCTTTCTACTTGCAGGTAAGCAAAACGTTTCCAAAGATGAAAACGGGTAATAATAAATAAAAAGAAATGAGGAATTTTTGAATACATTTTCCAGTTGTGGTTTCTGTGTGTCTGCGGGCGATGTTGTTGTAATATAAATGTGGAGCACTTTGGAAACTGTGTCGCGCCCATAAATCAGCCAAACGACTGACACATTCACCATTTCCAGACCAGACCAGACCAGTCAATTCCCCAACCCGCCCCGCCCCCAGCCCCACGCACAAAACATCTATCAAAAATAATTAATAGAAAAGTTGTCGAAATGTCAATGGGAATGACAAATCTAATTAATTTAAGATTTTTTTTCAACAACAAAAAAAAAATACAAACATCAACAAAATACATCTGACAAATTATGAAAAATAGAATTATGAATTCTCATTGTTTTGTTTAGCAGGCAGGTTTTTTTTCCAAAGTTTATCGCTGTGTGAACTATGAAATTTGTTTTAAATCGGATTACGAAATAAACAAAATTCAAAAATTGAAATATAATACAATTAAGAGATTAAGCAAATGATTAATTCGTTTTTTTTTTGCTTTGATGTTTATTTTTTGTCAATTTTTGTTGCCTGTCATATTTGATGGATTTATGTGGAAATGTTAGGGTAGGCCACAAACTGATAGTCTCTGTTTGGACAGTCACTTTTATTATACAGTTCTTATCAGCTGTCAACTGTCAACAATAAACAGCTTGTTGGAATTTTAATATATATATAAAACTAAGGTTAAAAATGTGAATAGTATTTTGTGTAAAAAAAAAAACATCTATCATCAATTTGTGTCTATTCAGTCAGTTTTGCTTGACAACTACAAAAACAACGTATTTTAATTTAGTTATGTGAATTGATTTGTTTTAGGGACTTTACAAATTATATTGACTAAAGTATTATTAATGTTTCCAATTTGTTTATTTTCATTTTTATTTATTATTACTCCAAGTTTCTTTAGTCTTTAGAGTATTTGCAATTCTGCTAGTTTTCAACTGGTTAGCTCAACAATTATTCATCAGACAAACTTTTTTGACATATGGACCGCATATTGTAATGCAGATTTTGGTCTTAACGTAACTTGAAACCTGTTAAGCCAACTTATTCGCTTAAGCCACATTTACAGACATGAATTCTTTGGGTCTCCAGTCGCTTACATCATCATATTTTTAAGGGCTATTTGCATATGCCATCGGATAAAGCACTTTTAAGTTTATGGCCATCAGCGAGAGCTGCCCAGATAAATGTATATAAGTTCTTAAAAGCCTCTACCCCTTACCTACCCGCCCGCCGCCAACCCTTCCGGTCAATGCCAATGCAATTTTTCAATATAAAAATGAAGCAGTTGTTTGGGCCGAACAAAAGCAGGAATGCCGCAAAGATAACGCACAGAGATAGAAAACAGAGATATAAACTATAAAGTTGATAAAGTACAAACAATGTGGAGGGGTAGAGGGGAGCTATAAATGTATATATATGACTATATGACATTGATCGCTGTGCCCCCTCTCTTTATGTGTGTCCGGTCTTTATTTTCCGACGGCTTCTTTACTGTTTTTTGGAGCTCGCGCATATTTACGGATAAAAGGGCCACTGTTGGGGCTCTTAGGGGTTTTTTTTTTATATTTGCTGGCAGCTTTAAAAGGATTTCAATGTTTTCGTTTTTCGCCAGTATTTATGAAATTATTGATAAGCGCACGAAAACGAGAACTGATATTCGACATCGAAACCTTTTTGCGGCATCTGCCTTGATGCCGGTTTTTCTGCATTTATTCATAATAATAATAAAAACCCAATGCATATTTCTCATCTTGATGCAGACCGCATTACACCTAAGACAAAAAAGTGGTTAATCACTGGGTAGGGGGGCCGGGGAGGATACTACACATATCCTGTTGAATTTAATTAACAGTGGGAAAAAGTCACAAGGGAAAACCGATAGAGAAGATTAAACAAAAAATTCGAAAAACCGAAATAGCAAATGAAAACAACCAGACAAAATCCATAATAAGAACCATAATTAGAGCTGCTCGACTAGCAGTTACCCTGCACTTTTGTTTGAAGAGATCTATTTCAGTTTCTTTAATATAAACCTTTCCACAAAGAATAAAGCGATACAATTTTGAAAATAAAAATTTGACTAGTTGAAATCTTTTTAAATTTTGAATTATTTAATTTAGCTTAATGAAGCTCAATTTTCGCAATATTTGATTCTTTATATTAGATTCTTTTACTTTTCGTAATATCAAATTTCAGAACTTTAGCTTACACAGTTTCTGGAATCAATGAGATATAAAAAATTATAGATTTATCTATTTTACTGCTGTTGATACTCTATTTCACACAATTTCTATAATCTTATTCATTTCCCAAATTGGTACAGGGTATCAACAACGTTTTGAGTGCATTTTGGGGTTGGGTTTCTGTGGTTCGGGATTCGAACCCAAAGGCGGCGCCAAATTAACAATATGCGTGCAATGAAAAAAACACAAGCCAAGCAAGGGAGAGGGAACAAGACAATGGGGGAGGTGGGTAGTGGGGAACTCAAGAAAGAACATGATGTCTGAAAAGCTGTCTGAGCATTTTCACAATTTTCAGCACCTTGGGGCGTTTTGGCTCATTAGCGCGACGACAGCCACTCGCCCGAGTTGTGTGTGTGTGTGCTGTGTGTTGTTGGGCGCCAGCGTTGCCAGACAGCGGCGTGCTTTGGCATAAATTTGACATTGAAAATGCTTGCGTGGTCCACAAAAGAAGTTGGCAACTGAAGAAGGCAACTCAGAGTCGACAAGGCCCGCGGGCTGCCTGCGGTTTCACTGTTATTGTTTTGTCTAATCAAATGTGTGTGTAAGTGTGTGTGTGTGTGTTGAGAGAAGAGGGTTCGTTTGTAATATATATATATCCTTATGTTGTTTTGGGTATTCCATATTAATAGAACTGAATAATTTATTTGATTTTTTGATTTCTTGCATTTTGTTGCAATCAAAAAGGACAATAAAACTGGCAGGGTGCGTGTTTTTTTGGTTTATTTTTGTCTCTTGCTTACACATTTTGCGTCTAACCACTCGAAATGAAAATCCCCATATTATGGCCATAATCCCCGTTGGTTTATTGCGGTTTTTATGGCCACGGTTTGGGCAAATATTTTTCGGCTCGTCGTCTGTCTGTCTGAATGTGTGTGTCTGTCCCTGTGAGTCCTTGTGCATATTACATAAATGTGATAATGATTTATGCGCCAGCTTTTGGCTCATGGCTCCTGGCTCCAGTTCAGGCACAGGTTCAGGCCTCCTTCTGTCTTGGCCCACATCCGCTGTTGCTGTTGCTTCGTTAGGTAAATACCAGCATTTAAATAATTGGCAGCCAGGCAGCTTCCGCTCTAGGCCACCTAGCTGCTCCACCCCCTCTTGTTGCTGCCCCTCAGCAAACAAACAAAAAGCGAGGAGCGCGCGCAAATACAAAAGACAAACACTGTTAAACAGGAACAGGAAGAACAATGCACACTTTACACCATTTTTTCTTACACTTTGCATTGCAAACACAACAACAACAACAACAATCACACACACAAACACACACACACCACTTGACAAACTTTTATTGCATTCTCAGATTTGTCGGGGCAAAGTTTTGAAGTGCCTCGCACTTTGTTGCGCTGCTGTAAATATTGCTGCACATATTTATTATACCAACTACCTTATTTACTCCAAATAAAAGAGGTAAATTCCATTTGAGTTATATGTAATTCAAAGACTCGTAAATAAGGCAGTTAGAAATTAAGAGTTTCTATAATCCAAAGTTAAAAATTACATTTATACACAAAATCCATTAGCAGACAATGGATATTTATTAAAAGTAATGCAACTTTTATGTGCATTGCTATTTCAAGTTAAAAGCTTTTTAAGCTGACTCAAAAAGTTATAAACATAATATTGAACTAAGTTTGATAATTATTAGCATAAGCCCAAAAATGCTGAACTCTTTCAAAGTGTTGTCGAATTTTTTACAATTTTGAAGAGCTTTTATTTGATGTAAGTCAGTAAACAAAAACGATTTTCAACAAATTATAAGCTCCTGCAGGTAACGGGTATTTAGACTTGCTCTCTCACATGCACTCTCTTCACTTACATAAAGCATAAGTGGCAAAAGTTGTGCAATACTCTTGAAGCTTATGTAGCGCCCAATTCCCACACCTTGCCCCCTCCATTCTATTAACTTTACAGTTCTAAGGCAACCCTTTCCTTCTTTCCTTTCCTTTGTCCATCAGCTCATAACATTCGCGAAAGTTGCATGCACATTAAATAATAAACATTCAACATAAATAAATAAATAGTCGCAAATGTAAAAAGAGCAAAAACAACAATATTCAACTTTGAATATGCTGGCGGCAAATCAAAAACTTAACTTCCGTTATTTTTCGTTGTTTTATTGTAGTCTCTCTGCCATTACACTAAAAGCTTATAAATTATTTTGGAGTTGAGAATTGAAACACAACAGCGACTCAATTCTCTCACTCACTCACACCCACTGAAGCACACGGCGTCGTCAAGCTTTGTTAATTTTTAACAGCGACACAATGTCAACGATACAGTTACTTGATGCGAAAGAACTTTTCAGGCAAGCAATTTGATGATGCTTTCTGGAAGTAACTGTAACAATTTGACTTTTGCTTGTACTGACGTAGTTCCTTGAAATTATGTTAAATTTACTGGAATAATGTGTTATTGACAAATGAAGAGAAGAGATAAAGAGAGAGAGAGAAATTCAAACTAATGGACTCTATTTTTAAACTATATTGAACGTTAGTTTTTAAATTTGTTTTACTGTAGTCATCAGTTATGAATGTATTTTTCTTTCTTTAAGCCAAATTCTTAAATTCAAAAAAACATATAATTGTTTTCAAGAAAACAACACGCTTTCAATTCTAGCTTACACACAGACGGATCATAATCAGTGGTTTTCCGGGATGCTGCACTTACAGCATTTACACAACAAGTACAACAGTTTAGCCAAACAGCTGTTTGTGTGGACATTTTCCACGTGGGGTGGCAGCAGCAGCTAGCATCCCATTTGGTGTTTGTTTGATTGCAAGCAAAGACGGGGCAAGAGTGAATGAGATGGCTATAGTTACTTACATATTTGCATATATGCATTTGTACACCTGCTGTGCACAATTCCTGCATATTTCGCTTCCTTCAGCTGGTGCTTTGTCACTGCTTCGATTCATGTTGCCGTCGTCGTCTGTGTTTTTGTTTGCAGAAAGTTGTGATTTTGTTAGTGTTGCTGTTAATGTTGCTGTTGTTTCTGTTGACGCTGCTGTTGTTGTTGACATGCTAATAACGATCATATTGGCACTCTTAGCATCTCGTAGCTGTGTGGGTCCAAACTCAAATAGGAGAGCGACAAATTAGCAGACTGATGCGGAGTAAGATAGAGCAAGAGGGGCAGGCGGAGCGTATACAAATAACAGCTGCTTTGCTGCTGCTGGAATACGCATCAAACAAGCAGACGTTTTTATGCTTATGCCAGACAAATAATAACAACAACTGCGGCAACAGTAAATAGCAAACAACAACAGCAACAAGAAGAAGACGCGCAAAAGCACATAAACTAAGATAACATACTAGGCGCAACAACAATAACAACAACAGAAGCAGCAGCAGCAGACGCAGAAGATTTCTTAACAGCGGCAACAACAAATGCGCTTCCTGTTATTATTGCTGTTGTAGCTGTTTCTGCTTTTTCTTCATCTCTTGCATTATGAGTTGAGCCACTCTCTCGCTCTCTCCCTTTCCCTCTTCATCTTTCTCTTTGCAGCTTGCTTGTGTTGTTGTTTGCTTAGGTGTAGTATGCATTGCACGCCGGCAGCACTTTGCTGTTTATTTACACAGACTTCTTCTTTCACATTATTTCATATGCATAAATTGCCAACGCACGCAGCAAATCCACACTTGCATACATATTCACGCACTGACACACACATACACACATGCACTTCTACTGAACTTTATAGTATGAATTAAGTGCGTGCGCCAAATGAGCGTAATTAAGTGCAAAGTCTTTCTCTCTCTCTCTCTCTCACTCACAGGCACCCACTCACTCTCTTTCATTAGCGCTCTTTTCTCTCTGCAGCTGTGTATTTTAATAACCAAGCAAATTTTTGTGGCTTCGCTTAGCGAGAATTTCTCTTGCTTTGAAGTTGGCCAAAATATGTTTGTAAAAGGATTATAAGCAGCGCATGGCAAATATTAAATTAGACTATAACAAAAATACAAAAGAAGAGGGCACAAGAGAGACACTGAGTTGCCAGGTGATATTTACTTTTAAAATACATCCTTTGAACTAGTCTCTTTAATGATGATATCTAAAATTTAGTTTAGTGCTTCTCACTTTTTGCGCGTTGATATGCAGAAAAAATAAAATATTAATGCAAAATTATTTTCCTACTTAGTTAATTGTGTTTTTAGAAAAACTTATCTAAGTTTTTGCTGCAAAAGTTTTGCATTTTTGTGTGTTTCTTTTTGTGTGTGTGTGTGTTTGTGTGGTTTTGTTTACTTTAGTTTTTTCTACAAATATGTATCTGGTTTCTGCATATTTGCTGCATATGGTTGTGTTAATTTTGCTGCACCATATTTTTTCTTAATTAAATATTTTGTTAAGCCAAAGGAATTCTTTGCGGGTTTTCTTGTTTATTTATGAATTTTCTACACCACAACAAAAAAAAGTAAAAAAATGTCAGATGCAGCAGAGCTTTGGTTTGGTGCAACCTTTGTAATCAACTGAGCTTTATAAGCTTAAGAGAACTATTCAACTGGCATTTACTCAATATGGTTGACATGTCTTCAAGCATTTCATCATATAAATTAGCACACCGAAGCCTTGACAACAGCAGAACAACAAAGAGCCACACGCAATGCACAAAAAGAGAGAAAGATAGACGAGGCATTGTGTGGTGTGAGGAGAGAGTGCAAAATCGGACAATGCCCAAAGCTCAGCGTCAAACAAAGCGTAGACCATAAAAGGATGCTTTTGCTGCTGGCAATACACAAAAGCAATTGACAAATGTTCAAGGTGCGCTCCCAATTCCTCAACGACTCGTTCTCTCTCGCTCTCTCACTCGCACGCACTTAGGCAAATGAATAATGATTTTTCATCGTGAGAACAATGCTGGCTCAAGATTTGATTTGCATGCGCCAGCCCTGACAAATCACAGTTTAAGTGAATTACCTATTTTAAATGAAAATAGAATTTGGCGCATTTCTTGTCAGTTTATAAGCTTAAATATGAAAACTACATAAACTTCATGTAATCCCCTTAATTTAATCGGTTCTTTTGTTCCACTGTGTAGCACTTAATTAATGTCCTCCGTCAATAAGTCATTCTTGCATTCTCTCCATTTCCATTTCCATTATTTTGAAAGCTGCTCTGCTCGCTTTAAAGCTTTCTGCCCTCTCTCTAACTGTAATAGCAGCTCAATCACTTCTGCTATTCGTTCTCAGTTCTCATTACTATCCGCTTTCAATAAATCTGCAGAACTTAATTTCCGGCTGAATGATGTTACTATCAGTCAGTGCTGCCAGTGATGCTGCTCCGAGAGACCGAAAATTCCATCTTGCATCTTCCATTTTACATTTTCATTCTCTTACACACAAACATACACACACACGCAAACACACACACACACACAACACTCATCTTATTCACCTTTAAGCGCTTTTTGTAATTACATTTCAGCTGTTCTCCATTTCGCTGGCCATTTGCAGTTCCTCTTGTTGACGTTGTTTTTGTTGTTTGGTGCTGCTTTTAATAAAGTTTATCTAGCGATGTCCTTTGTTTCATCCTTATCGACATGCTGTAAATTTATGTTTAGTCTTCCTCTTTTCTCGGTCCTGCACCGTCGGCGAGCAAATATTTTCTTGAAGTTAATTGAATTTGAGGCGAGGACAAAATTCAAGTGAATTTTATTGCTGCTCAACATAATATAAAACCAAGATTTTACTCCTCGGGGGGGTTTTACTAAACATTATATTTATAAATATGTCCAATTTTTTTTTCTTTGTTTTCCTTCTTCACAACACTCTAATAGCGCAATAATTGCTGAACGTTAAGTGACAAAAGTTGTTTAAGGTCGCGTCCCTAGAGGGGCACTTGAACAGTTGACAGACCCGCATATGTCGAAGACATTAGAATACGCTCTTGGTGGTTCTTAAGACAAGTCGACTGTAATTTAGGGCACTTAATATTTATTGAAATTAATTTGGCAAACTCAGTTTAATTTACTACATTTTTCTTCTTTTTTTTTTTGTGTGACAGGTGAGAATCCACACATCATTGAGCATCCCATGGATACGACTGTGCCCAAAAATGATCCATTCACGTTCAACTGCAAAGCCGAAGGCAGTCCAACACCAACCATTCAGTGGTACAAGGATGGACGCGAACTGAAAGCGGATGTTGGCTCGCATCGCATAATGCTGCCCGCGGGTGGTTTATTCTTTCTCAAGGTAAGTGCTACCCATCCAATACTCTATCATTATGGATGGACAAGGAAGAGGGCATCTTTCGATGCCATGAGAAACGCAACATTTGTGCATAAATTTGGTTCATATTATTTTATGTGCTTCCAACTGGTTGCATTTTGATCGGCAAGCAAAACAAAGGGCAGACAAATAAAAACATCACTTGTCAATTGAGGGAAAAAATAATTCCCCTTTTTTTTCTGTCTAGGCCTGAAACACTTGCCAATTGTCTAGCCCAAGTCTTGTGGCTCTAGGGATGGGCGTTGTTGGAGAAAAGATAAATAAAATAATATGTGAAAGCAAGCAAAGTTTAACTGAGCTGATCAAAATGGGAATTTTAACATATATTTCGAAATAATAATCCTATTTTCAATTTTAAATACAGTTTTGATCGAGCAGACATTTACTACGAGATTTGTTTTTGGAAAATAGTTTAATTTTTGACAAATTAATTGCAAAGTGAAAAGTTGAATAAATAAATTAATGAATACTTCAGTTAATATTACGTTTAAAACAGCTTCTAAAATAAATAATAAAATGCATTAATTAATCTCAAAATGTTGTCTATAAGAAATCTTTATTTAAAGGATTAAGAATTGATTTTATTTCAGTACATTTTTGAGGCACTTTCAGATCAAGTAAATTTTAGATATCGTCCCGCTCCCATCTCTATGAGTGCCCCAACCCTGGTTGACCTTCGCGCGTGCACATTTCACAATTTCAGCTAACGAGTCGCATTGCGGGGGTCGCTTCATGGGGGTTGTGTGGGTGGGTTAAAAGCCACCCTCTACCCTCCAAACTCAACCCCCGCATTGCAGTTTCTGTTCCTTTTTGTCTTGTTTATATTACATTTTTGCCACCCCCCGCGCAGTTGATTTTTTCATTAAATGCAACAAATTGTGTGTTTTATTTATATATTTTATTTTTTTTGTTCATCTCCTTTTTTTCTAATTTTTTTTTCTTCGCTGGAATTCAACGAATTATTTCGAGATGAGCAAGTTTTAAATTGAAATGTTGCTTAAATTGCGAAAATTATGCGCGAATGGGTTGCAATATTTTCAAGCCGGACGCATTTGAAGCGCTCCAGTGGCGAACTGGACGGGGTGGACGAGGGGTTTGAGGGGTCGACTGGATGCTTGTATCATTAAAAAATCACTTTGCAACAACATATATTCGCATATTTACAGTTACTTGAGCATATCTCGAGCCAAGCAGCCCCGGCAATTTGCGATGAGTTCCTGTCAGATCCCATCAAGACCCCCTTCCCCTCCCTCCTCGTCTCGTTTATTTTTATTGTTTTCAATGGCATTTTTGGGCTTGGGGTTAGGGCTATTTCAGGCATTTTCGGAGTCATGCCCCAATCCTAAGTGACTTGTCGGCATGCTTACAGTTTGTTGCCAATTAAAAGTGAAGTGGCCAAGTGATTAAGGCAGAACACAGACCGACCAACCGACCGAGCGACCTCCTCAACTGGACCTGGGGTTATAACACTGTTCTTCTGCCCCTTACTCTTTCTCCATCTCCATCTCTCTATTTTTAATTAAATTAAATTGCGTATACGCAGAGTGGACAAACTGGACAGTGAGGCTTAGTGGCAGCGACAAAAATAGCTGTAAAAGTCAGGGTCGTGTGGCACGTTTTCACTTTCCATTTTATTTGATTTTGATTTTTGGTTGAGCGCATTTTATTTTGATCTTTGTGCCGGTTGGACACGTGTCCAACTTAAGCCCTATAAAACTACTATCTTACTTAATGTTCCACATTGCCCACACATCTATATCTCTAATAATGTCTCTAATCTCTAATCTCTGCTCTCGTTTATCTCCAAAACAGGTCATCCACTCGCGACGGGAGAGCGATGCGGGCACTTATTGGTGCCAGGCCAAGAACGAGTTCGGCGTTGCACGTTCCAGAAATGCAACATTGCAAGTAGCATGTAAGTAAAATATGAAAAAAAAAACCAAAGTCAATATTATATCGATGGTTTTGAGCAATCAGTGACAGATCTCTATTAGTAGACATTTTTGGATACTTAACTTTGCATCCTGCAATTTTCAGCCGAGTTCTATGAGAGTTCCTAGTTGCAAATTTTCTAGGAAGAGGTTTTTGTAGTCAAAAATGATTAAATTCTGCGAATTGGAGCTTAAGCATTAAATAGCTAAAATACAATTTTTATCCATCAAGAAAATAGCGCCTAAAGTAATGATTACAGATCTTTAAATTATTAGTAAAACTAATTTGTATATACGTAATTCAATACTGTAAAAATCCTATCCAAATTCCCAGAGAGTTAGGGGTAAATATTTAATACTAAATATTCGACAATTTTGAGCCCAATTCTAAGTAAATTAAGGGTTAGTATTTTTCCTTAAGGGATTATTAATAATTTGCTGGAAAGACCACTTTATTTAAGAATAACGATAGGCACACAATCGCACACACACCCACTCACACACACATACACACTCACACACAGAAAACAATTTTACGACGTTGATCGATGGACGTTGCACATTTTGCTGCTAATGAACATTTGTGGCTTGCATTTCAGGAAGTATTCCAACCCCATTAAATGCGTCTGCCTCCATCCGAAATAAAGGCAGTAACAATTGCATTGCATGTCCAGTCTCAGTTTCTGTTCCTGTTCCTGTTCCGGTTCACGTCATGCATTCGCATTTCTTTCTAATTAATAAAATAAAGCATTCGCCAAAAATGTTTTGTAATTGATATCCACAACAGCAAATGCTGCCCTGGCCAGGATTATTAGGTTCGTTTGGGGGTTGTATTTTTGGGGCTGCTGTGCGTTGCCAGGGGCTGTTCCCAAGCAGATTAATTAATAATGTGGAGCCGGAGTTGGCAATGGTTTGCCATTTAAAGGGTTATTAACTTTGGCATTTGATAGTCTTCACCTGCTCACAATTGTTTATCTTTTCAACAAACATGGCACAATGTGGATTGGGATAGGGATTGGGTTTGCACCAGAGACGAGACCCCAGCTCGGAACACGCTTGCCAAGCAGCTTTGTTGCCTTTGGCGTGCAGCGAAGCGCATTATGCGTTTATTGAAGTGCAATTTGCATTTTACATTTTGCGTTTTAAATTTTATATTCTCCATTTCAATACTCTGTAAAAAGAATACAAAGGATATGCTTGCTCTCAACTAGCATTAAAATTAGAGTTCAATACTATTTTTAAATTAAACTTGCAGATTTTTCGTATTTAAGTCCATTTTGTTAGTCAAGTAAATATCCAAGAAACATTTGGCTTATTTAATAATAATTATTGAGCTCGATATTTAGTCCGCTAACTAAATAGTTATTTTTTGTGCTTCTGTTATTAAATAAGATGTAAAATAAAAACATTTTTAAACCAAGTGGGAACATTAAGAACTAAATAAATTTTAAAAATTTATTTGGACCAAAGGCAGAAAACTGTTTTTAAAGAATGTTTCAAGCCATTAAAAATTTAATACTAAATAGTAAATAAAGTTATAAATTCAATCATATAATATTTAAAAAGAGAAAAATTAAGTTAAAAATTAATAGTGAAAAATAGAAGTAAAGAAAAATAGAGGCCTTTGAGGAACACAGGCAAAATTAAAATTAAATAAATTTTAAAAATTAATTTGGTTTAAAGGCAGAACAAAATGTTTAAAAAAGTTTTTATAGCACTAAAAATTTAAAACTAAATAGTTAATAATGTCACAAATTCAATCATATAATATAAATTAAATGAAAAATGTATAGTGAAAAATAAAAGTAAAGAAATAGAAAATAATTTAAATATTTCAGAAGATCTCTTAAGAATACTTACAGGGTATTTGCCAGTCGAGCGCTTGACAACAACTTGGCAAATTTTTCAATTCCTGTTTGTACAAAGAAAAATACGCATTGCAAATGCCAAAGCTTATTAATATTGCAGCAGCAGCAAAAGCAGAGGCAGCAGAGGCAGAAGCAGCAGTAGAAGCAGCAGCAGCAGAAGCAGCAGCAGCAGAATAGCAGCAGCAGTAAAAGCAGCAGCAGAATAGCAGTAGAAGCAGCAGCAGAATAGCAGCAGAAGCTGAAGCAGAAGCAGCAGCAGTAAAAGCAGCAGAAGCAGCAGCAGAAGCAGAGGCAAAAGCAGCAGCAGCAGCAGAGACAGAAGCAGCAGCAGAAGCAGCAGCTGAAGCTCAAAGCTTGGACAAGAAGCACATCATTATCAAGGTTTTATTGGCATATTGAGTGGGTTGCAAGGGCATGGGAAAGGGACGAATGGGGGAGGGGGGATATGGCAGAGCAGGTCACTACAAATGACAGGCGCATTAAATATGGAGCAGGCGGCAGGCAGCGGAGCACTTGGCTCAGTCAGGCAGAAGGATAAAGCAAGGATGTTTTTAAGCCGTTTTGGTTGTTGTCTGACTGACTGACTGACTGATTGACTGACTGACGCTCACCTGAGCATGTCCTTACTGAGGACAGTTATTAATATTGAATCAATCAAAGCCAAGCGAACCTCTTTAACCCCCTCTCTCCCCGTTTCTCTCTCGCTGCTTATCATTTTAGTTTTGCGCGATGAATTTCGTCTGGAACCGCAAAACACTCGCGTGGCGCAGGGCGAGGTGGCGCTGATGGAATGCGGTGCACCACGCGGCTCACCCGAGCCGCAAATCTCGTGGCGCAAGAATGGACAAACGCTGAATCTGAGCGGTGGCAGTGGCAGCAATAAGCGCATTCGCATTGTCGATGGTGGCAACCTGGCCATCCAGGATGCACGCCAATCCGATGATGGACGCTACCAGTGTGTGGTCAAAAATGTTGTTGGCACCCGTGAATCGGCTACGGCTTTTCTCAAAGTGCACGGTAAGTTCCATTTTTTTATGTACATTTTGTAACAGTTCTTAATCTCAATCCTTGCTCGCTTTTTTTTCCGTTGCAGTGCGTCCCTTTTTGATACGTGGTCCGCAGAATCAGACGGCTGTTGTCGGCAGCTCGGTGGTCTTTCAGTGTCGCATCGGCGGTGATCCACTGCCGGATGTACTGTGGCGACGCACTGCCTCCGGCGGCAATATGCCACTGCGTAAGTATCTCTGAAGTGATTCTAGTTGAGTGGTCAGTCAATTAAGCGGAAACGGAAGCGGCGGCTCTGCGGCCATTTTGTTATTTTTATTTCATTTCAAATGTAATTTAAGCTCTTTGTTTACCATACTTGCAATGCCCCCGCTACCCCCTCCCTTTGCATAGTGCACACATGTGTGCAAATAAAAAAAAGTTGGTTTTTATGCGGTTACTTTTGGCCTTTGACCTGTGTTCATGTTTGCACTGCGAGCATTTGCAGAGCTGCACTGAGAGAAATGAGGGTAAAAGAATTTTGAATGGAATTGATTAGTTTAGTTGGCAAACAATAATAAATTGCAAATATTTGATTTATAAATTAAATTAATCAACTTTAAAAAGATTCTGCTTGGATTTGATTAAGTGCAACATTTCAGATTCTACTTTCAATTGGTTTGTAGAATTACGCTTAATTTGCATAATTTTTTAAAATTTTCTCCTTTAAGCCAATCTCTATTCTAGCTGCTTAAAACAAGTCTAAGTCAGTCTAAAAATCGTCTTTAATCCTAACTTTTCTTTCAATATAAAAAAACACCTTTTTGCAACGATGCGTTTGTTGTTTGCACTATTTAGTTCCACTTGTTGTTGTTGTTGTTGTTGTGGTTTGTGTGTTTGTGGTTGAGAGCGACGCACGAACCCTCACCCTTTCCCCTGCCACAACCCAAACAGTCAACTGGGTAAACACAACTGTAACTTTTAATTCCGTTAATTGCCAATCTCTGTTGGCAGCAATCAACAATTTTGCTTGCACAACACTCGACTGTTGCAACTGTTGTCCTTCAGACAGGACGCACCCCGTCGCACAGAGAGAAAGCGAGTGCAACTAACCGAATGAGGGCTGAGGTGCTGCCTGAGGGGGAGGGAGCTGGGGGAGACAGCTAGCTTGGCCACTTTCGAGCCAGTTACGCTTCCTTAAACTGCCCCACGCAGCCGAAAGCCGTAAAAGAAAATACGGCAAGGACTTTGAAAGGTGGCTCAGCTCTTTGGGGCGGCTAAACTTTTGTTAAGCAAACAATTGGCACAGTGGCCACTGAAGGAGCAACAACAACAACAACAACAACAACCACAACAACAACAACATTTAAAACCTATTTCGCAGTCAGTCAACCAACCGACCAAAAAGAAAGCAAAGTTCTTCTTCTTCTTCCTCTTACATCCTCATGTTGTCTGCCCCGTTGTGTGGCACAACCACAAAAGGTGGCTGCTCAATGTGTGTGTGCTTACATCCTGCACCCCTGCTTCCCCCCTGCACGGCTCTGGCTCTCTTTTGGCTTACATTGCGGCGTTTCTTAGCCCCATTGCCTCTTAGCCCTGTTGTTTCTTGGCCATTTTTATGCCACTTGAACTACTAACGAAGTAGATGAAGACTACGTCCAATGACTTTTGAGTTAGTTGCTCCTTTTTGGAGATGTCTGGAGATGACCGGGTGTTGAATGCTTTGGAATCAGTATTTATATTTATTTTTAGAGAAGGTGTTTTTTTTCCAACTTGCAATTAAAATTATTTTATATCACAAATTTGATTGGGTTGTTTGGAAACCCAGTCTCCAATCCTCTGCTCTGTCTGACTCACTGCATCCCCTCCTATTTTTTTTCTGTTCAGGTCGTGTGCACATACTTGAAGACCGCAGTCTGAAGCTGGACGACGTCACGCTGGAGGACATGGGCTTATACAGTTGTGAGGCGGACAATGCTGTCGGCTCAATTACGGCCACGGGCATCCTCACCGTGCACGGTAAGTTAATTGCCACAAACAGCCAACTTCAACTAACTTGGCTTTCTCCATCATCCATTTGCAGCACCACCCAAATTCCTGACACGCCCCAAAAATCAGCTAGTCGAGATCGGCGATGAAGTGCTCTTTGAGTGCCAGGCGAGCGGACATCCGCGTCCCACTCTGTACTGGTCTGTGGAGGGGAACAGCTCGCTGCTGTTGCCCGGCTATCGGGATGGTCGACTGGAGGTCAGTTTGACGCCCGAGGGTCGTTCGGTGCTATCGATAGCGCGCTTTGCTCGTGAGGATTCCGGCAAGGTGGTCGTTTGCAATGCTCTCAATGCCGTTGGCAGCGTCAGCAGCCGCACTGTGGTCAATGTGGATACACAATTTGAGCTGCCGCCGCCGATAATCGAACAGGGACCCGTCAACCAGACGCTGCCAGTGAAATCGATTGTGGTGCTGCCGTGCCGCACTCTGGGCACACCTGTGCCCCAAATCTCTTGGTATTTGGATGGCATACCCATCGATGTGCAGGAGCATGAGCGCAGGAATCTCTCCGATGCCGGCACACTCACCATTTCCGATCTGCAGCGGCACGAGGACGAGGGTCTCTACACGTGCGTCGCTAGCAATCGCAATGGGAAATCCTCGTGGAGTGGCTATCTGCGCCTGGACACGCCCACCAATCCGAACATCAAGTTCTATCGCGCTGCCGAGCTGTCCACGTATCCGGGCCCGCCCGGCAAGCCGCAGCTGGTGGAGAAGGGCGAGCACTCGGTCACCCTCAGCTGGACGCGCAGCAACAAGGTGGGCGCCTCCAGTCTAGTCGGCTACGTCGTCGAGATGTTTGGCAAGAACGAGACAGACGGCTGGCTAGCCGTTGGCACACGCATCCAGAACACGACTTACACCCAGACGGGTCTCGTGGCTGGCGTCAACTATTTCTTCCTAATCCGAGCAGAGAACTCGCATGGCTTATCCCTGCCCAGTCCCATGTCGGAACCCATCGCTGTGGGAACGGTAAGTTTCTATAAATGCAGAAATAATCCTCAACTTTGCTCAGAATTTAACAGCATAAATCAAATTGAATTTATTATTTTTAAATACTTCTCAAATATTATTTTATTTTATTCGAAAAAATTAAAATGAAATATTTTTAAAGTCATTTATAAAATGGATTTGAATTGATATAAATAAAATAAGTATTTAAACTTGAATATTCTAGCAAAAAGCAATAAATATTCCGATTTTAAAGGGAGCTAAAACGCTTCAGCTTAATAAAATAAATTTTAATTTAAATTAAATTAAAAAAATATTAAACTTTTAAAGTGAACTAAAATAAATAAATTTAAATTAAATGAAATTTAAAAAAATAATAAACTTTTAAAGTGAACTGAAACACTTCAGTTTAATAAAATAAATTTTAATTAAATTAGATAAAAAAATATTAAACTTTTAAAATGAACAAAATAACAATTCAATTTAATAAAATAAATTAAAATTAAATTAAAAAAATATTAATTTTTAAAGTGAACTAAAACGCTTCAGTTTAATAAAATAAATTTAAATTAAATAAAATTAAAGAAAAATTCAACTTTTAAAGTGAATTTAAACAATTCAGTTTAATAAAATCAATTTAAATTAAATTAAATTCAACTTTTAAAGTGAACTTTTAAACGCTTCAATTTAAAAAAATAAAATTTAAATTTTGCCACAAGCTAAAAGCTTTGCTGTCTGTAAAATATTTATAGTAAATTTATAGAATAATCTGCATATTAAATAATAATATTATTTTGCTAACTTTACTCCCTTTTCTCCTTTTCCCCCCTCTCAGCGCTACTTCAATAGTGGCTTGGATTTGAGTGAGGCACGCGCCAGTTTGTTGTCTGGCGATGTTGTGGAACTAACCAATGCCAGCGTTGTGGACTCCACCAGCATGAAGCTCACTTGGCAGGTTTGTAACAACAACAAAACAACTATCTATCCATCCCTGGTGAACTATAGAGCTAACCCCTGGTCGTTTACTCATGCAGATCATCAATGGCAAATATGTTGAGGGCTTCTACATTTATGCACGCCAGTTACCAAATCCAATAACAAACATGGTAACAGCCAATACCAATCCGCTGTTGGCCTCCACATCCGCATCGGATGCAGCCGCCTCCGCCTCCGCCTCTGCCTCTGCCTCGGCATCCGCATTGATTTCGACAAAACCAAATATTGCCGCTGCCGGCAAACGTGATGCAATGGATTCCCAGCACCAGCAGCAGCAGAGCCTGGCCCAAATCCAGTCGTCGTACAGCAACAAATATCGCATGCTGACTATACTCAATGGCGGCGGCGCCTCGTCCTGCACGCTGACAGGACTCTTTCAATATACGCTCTATGAATTTTTCATTGTTCCATTTTACAAATCCGTCGAAGGCAAACCTTCAAATTCGCGCCTGGCGCGCACCCTTGAAGATGGTGAGTATCCAGTTACCCGCTACCTACACCAAGTACACTCAGAGAAATTTATTACTGGGCAGCTGACATTGTGTTTTATCTGTGCTTTATATTTTTCTAATTCCAAATATCTTAAAATTTAATTAGTTTAATTTGCATCTTCAGAAAGAAAAAGTTGAAGTTTTTGGCATAATTTTTTGGCCTAGTTGGAAATTTATTTCTTGGAAGAACAACAAAAAAATTCTCAAAATATATTTTTATAAGCTGCAAAAAAGAGTTAATAGTCTAATTTGAAGAAGATTGTTTCTTGAAAAGTTTGCATATTTAGAAAGAAAACATTTCAGATTTTTGGCATAATTTATTTGGCCTAGTTGGAAATTTATTTCTTGGAAGAACAACATAAAAATTCTAAAAATATATTTTTATAAGCTGCAAAAAAGAGTTAATAGTCTAATTTGAAGAAGATTGTTTCTTGAAAAGTTTGCATATTTAGAAAGAAAACATTTCAGATTTTTGGCATAATTTTTTGGCCCAGTTGGAAATTTATTTCTGGAAATGATCAATATAAAAATTCTCTAGATATATTTTTTGTTAGCTGCAAAAAAGAGTTTCTAGTCTAATTTGCAAAAGTATTTTACATAACTAAAATATTTCTAATTCTATATAAATATTTGTAGTTGCCAATGCCTTTTGCTTACCTCCTTTTTTTCTGAGTGTACTCGTTTCGTTGCTCCTTTGATGTATTATTTATGCGTGGAGCCAAATAGGCAAATATGCAGTTGTCTACGAGCCCAGCGTCTAATGAACCAGCTAAAATCCTGCGAAATTCAACAAACCATAAAAATACCTAAACAACAGCAACTAACCAACCAACCAACCCCCTCAGTCGTTGCGAGCAGCAGCAACCCTCAGCGAGGGGTTGACACGCATGCAACAGCAACAGCAGCCGCAGCAGCAAGGCGAGGGGTTGGGGGTATTGGGCTTGGATCTGTTCGCATTGCAACAATAACCCAATAACAATAAAAGGGATAAGGAAACTGCGTTACATAAATGCCAGAAGCGAGAGCCTCATCCTTATCCCATTCCCATTCCCGAACTGGCATCAGCTGCTGCCATCATGCGGGTCTCGCCCATAATCGCATATAATTTTTGAGGGTCGCACAAAAAACTGCCAAATGGTTGGATGAGGTGGGCAGAGGGGGGCTGGTTGTAACTTCGGATTTGGCAAATAAAAAGTATGTCAATCAACGAGCATTGCAAAAAAATCGAATAATGCCTCTGCGAGGGAAAATATCTGGGTGGAAAACGCGGGAAACACGTAGGATCAGGTTCCAGCACACGTGTACAGCAATTCATGCGTGTGTATGTGTGTTGAGTGTGTGTGTGTCGGAATGTGTGTGTGTGTGGAATACTTAATGTGGCGATTTACATATGTCGTCTGTGGCAGACAGGTGAAAGGATTCCTTTACATCTCAAGCAATGACTCGACATGTGCTTAAGGAATTTGTCCTGCAGTTTAAATACTAATTTTAATTATTTGCAAAGGCCTGCCAAAAAAAAAAACTGAACGTGAAAAGTAAAAAAATTAAATGTTAAATTCCTGTGAGTTTCAAAACTAGCGCAATCTGAATATAAATTAGGAGAGTGGCCAGAAAATTAATATAACCCAAATTTAAAATTTTGGATTGCTGCTTTGAATTTTTTGCCTTAGCCTAAATTTATTTTCAATCTTTGATATTTATATAATTGGTTAAACTATGCCAATTTGCTATTTTAGCTACTCAAAGAATTTTTAATTTAGTTTTTAACGGCTCTCAAAGTTAAAGTAGCTCATATCAAATTTAATTTCTTAGAGATTTCAAAATATATTTAACAGAAAAACAATATCAAAAAAAAGACACTTAGAAAATTAAAATCATATTTATCTATATATATTATACATCAATAATCTATATATACATATCTTTAATCAAATTTAATTTCTTAGAGATTTCAAAATATATTTTAAACAGAAAAACAATATTAAAAAAAAGACACTTAGAAAATGAAAAGCAGCATTTAATAAAGCGCTCTAATTTATAGCTATATCTATATATATATCTGTAATCTATATATACATATCTTTAATCCCTTCACTACTTATTTCTATATATATATCAATAATCTATATATATATATATCTTTAATCCCTTAACTTCCTTAATTCCCTTAAGCCGTTAGCTGCTTAAAATTGAGCTACCAACTTAAAATCAGCAGCTGATTTAAGGCATTGTTCCAGCTAAGAAGTTCGACATGTTCAAGCCAGATTAGAGAATTTGGCTGATAACTTGGCTAAGAGCTGCATGACTAAGACACACACATCCAGCAAATGCGCTTTTCCCCCAGCTGCAGCAAGATAAGATTGTCCAAATTTTCAACTCGAGTTGTTTTTCCTTTGCCATTTTCTCTCAGACAGATGCAAAGATGGAAAACTTTGCAGACAGGTTTATCACTGCATTTTATCGCCCGAAGAAAAACTTTAAAAAAGTGAACAATTCTCAATGAGGCGACTTTTTTTTCATTTACAAAATAATTAAATACAAAATGTGACAGAGACAGCGATAGCAGCAGAGCGACAGAGATAGCAGCAGAGTCAAAGCAAAAAAGCAGAAGACAGGTCCAGGAATGCCGCAAAGGCAAATACTGTAGAGGTGTGTCGCTGTGTGCGTGTGTGTGTGTGGCAAGTAGAATAGGTAGCAGGGTTGGCAGTGCCGCAAATAAGTCAACAAACGCTGCGCCAGCTGCAAATATAAAATGCACAAACGTTGCGCGTTGCTGCCGCGTGCCACCAAAGCGTTCTCTGTCTGCCCCCAAAATGCATCTGTCTGTCCCTTTGTCCGTTCGTCTGTCCTCCGTCCGTCTTTGGGATCTGCGGCGTCTGCTACTCAAATCAAAACTCATTTCGTATGCAACACATTTTCACTGCTGACTTTTAGCTGGCAGCAGCAGCAACTCAAAGAAATTGCCAACGCAATTGTGTAAAGATAAACAACAATTATTACTGCTACGTATATGAAGCACATGCCTCATACCTCACTACCCCCCTCCCACCCCATCACTTGTATGCCTAAACAACCCGCAAAGTGTTGCAGCGCCTCGCAATGCAAATTTGATGCGCGTTTGTTAGTCCTGCCAAAATGCGGGGGTTTTGGCAAGCGCAAAAATGCACACAGGAAGCATTTTTGCACAGGTGGGTCCCTTAGCAAAAGCGGAACTGGAACTGGTAACTGGGAACTGGGCAAATAACGGATACAGGTAGACAAATACCTGGGGAGTGCACAGAAGCTTAGAAAGCTGCTAACGACTGCAAAATGCTCTGCAATTAAATTGCAAGTATAAAAAAAAGGGAATGATTAAATTGACATAAAGCCAAAAAATATAAAAAAAAAATAAAAAAATATAGGAAATATTAAAAAAAATTAAGATTATTTCAAATTATAAAAAGCAAAGTTAATTTTTTAAAATTAAATAAGCAGTCACATTTGAAAAAGTAAAGAAAGTTCAAGAAAATAGCTTAAAACACAGAAAAATAAACATTTAAAAATTCCGATATAATTTTCTATAAAAATAAAACTTTAAAAATTCCTATATAATTTTCTATAAAAATAAACATTTAAAAATTCCTAAATAATTTCCTATAAAAATAAACATTTAAAAATTCCTATATAATTTCCTATAAAAATAAACATTTAAAAATTCCTATATAATTTGCTATAAAAATAAACATTTAAAAATTCCTATATAATTTGCTATAAAAAAAACATTTAAAAATTCCTATATCATTTTCTATATAATTTCCATTGATCTGAACTAAAAGAGTTTAGTGGTTGCAACAATTGATCATTAACTTGGCTTAGTTTGGAGGTAAATGTGTGTAAACAGCGCTTGGCAAACCGTCATTTCAATTGCAATTTTCCAATTGGTTTGTCAGATGTGACGTGGCAACACGCTGTTGCAACAATTGCCTCGAGGTCGTCTATGCCACACACAATGGCAGATACGTGTTAAGCGCGTCATCAGCCATGGCTTAAAAGAAAAACAACAGACGCAGAAAGAAAAAGCAAAAGAAAGAATAAAGAAAAGGGGGGAAAAAAACAGCCGTAGACAAAAAGCCTGACAAGCACTTTAGCATGTCGCAACAGAGAGGCAGGGGCAGCAACAGAGGCAGTGGCAACAACAGAGGCAGTGGCAACAACAGCAACAGCCGAAGAAACAAAGCCAAAGAATAATAAAAGAGAAATCGCTGCAGCACGCTCCTAAGTATACCTATACTAACCCTATATATACCTATACCTATATATATATATATATATATATATTTCTACCTAGACGAGGCACCTATTTAGAGAGGTTGTTTTTTTTTTATTTTTGGTTTTGTTTCGCATTCGCACGTGTGTTTATTTAAAGAAATTGCTTCAACTGTGGCACAGACAGACGCAGCGAGATCTGCTGGTTTAGTAAGAGAAAGAGAGGGGGAGTGAGGGGGGTTTGTGGCAGCGACATCAGGAAATAAATAAACAAATGAAGATGAGCTTTTGAAGTGTGGCAACGTGAGTTGCTCTGATGAATGCATCCACTTGATACCGCTCCTTTCTTCGCTTCCTCTGCTAAATATATCTCTGCCACTCTTTGGGTGCGTCACAATGGAGTTGTACCCGGAAACTAGACTACCCTCAAGAGCCCAAACCACTAAATGGTAATTAATTAGAGCAGACGCGACTCATTAGAGACAGCTGCGGGCAAAACAATCAAAAACGCATTTGCAGCCTACAACAAAAACCCCTGAGAAATATCCTTCTTTATTCATCATTATTTTTTTTTCTTCGTTTTTCAGTGCCCGATGATGCGCCATTTGGCATGGAGGCCATACTGCTAAATGCCTCGGCGGTGTTCCTAAAATGGAAGGCACCCGAACTAAAGGAAGAACATGGTAAGTTTAACCCTTCCCCACTCCACTCTCATCTTTTTTCTTATTCTTAACTGTTAACTTTAACCCTTTTGCAGGTGTTTTACTTTACTATCACGTAATTGTGCGTGGCATCGACACTGCTCACAATTTCTCGCGTATTTTGACCAATGTTACAATTGATGCTGCCTCGCCCACTTTGGTGTTGGCCAATCTCACTGAGGGCGTCATGTATACGGTGGGCGTGGCAGCGGGCAACAATGCTGGCATTGGACCATACTGTGTGCCGGCCACACTGCGTCTGGATCCAATTACCAAGCGACTCGATCCGTTTATCAATCAGCGGTAAGTTGATGCACTGAAAAAAAAAAAAACGTATAATTTAATAATTTAAATTGTAAAAGAATTTTAGACAATTGCAATTTTTAAATTAGGAATTTTATTTAATTGATTTATTTTGATTTGATTTTTAATTTTAATTTCTGTCTTTTTGCAGCTATCCCATCAATCAGGATCATGTGAACGATGTGCTGACACAGCCCTGGTTCATCATACTCCTGGGCGCCATACTGGCCATTATGATGTTATCCTTTGGCGCCATGGTCTTTGTGAAACGGAAGCACATGATGATGAAGCAATCCGCGCTGAACACCATGCGAGGTGAGTACAAAACCACAAAATACCATTGAGAATGCTCTGGTTGAGAGAGAAATAGACTAGGAAAAAACCTGAATACCGATGATAATTATATGAAATGTATATAATATATAATGTATATAGTATGTATATAAACTGAGTCGATTTATAAACCTCTACTTTAACTGTTAAATGTCTGTTTAAATGGCGTTGCACACCCAAATGTAAGCAGGATATTAATGCACCTGATGTCGACTTGAGAGAGATGCCTAGTTCTTATGCTGATCAGGAATAATAATACTCTATATGGTTCCAGCTATTAACTATAAATTAAATGTATATAATCGATAAATCGATGTGTAAATTCTAGATTAATATAGATATACACTTAATATACACTTAATGATCCTGATGCCGACTCCTGACTAGTCGCACAGTTCTTCTCAAGCTGATCTGGAATATTTATTTACTATATGTTTCCAGCTGCTTCACGCAGTCTTTCTTTCACTAGTTTTTACAGCAGTTTCAAGCCCCATTTTTTCATATATTTTTCGAGTTTTCTGGGTTCATAAACACCCCCATTTTACGCACAGCAACATGCTCCAGTCACATCGCAGTTGCATCCGTTGCGTTCAGCTAGTTGCGCTTCCTTCCTAGCTAGAATTGTTGCTGCCACACACACACACACACATACAGATTTGCATATATAAATAACGCTAATTTTCCATTGTTAGCGGTACACACACATACACACACACACACAACCACACACAACAAAATAGGTGAGAATAAATATTTTAGCAGGCTGCCAGCGCAGAATTGCACAAATTTTCGTGCCACGAACATAATAGAAACTAACATGTTGCACGTGACATTCTCAGTTGCAAGGCAACTTCTAACTACCCCACTACTCCCCACTACTCCCCTCTTCATACACCCAACAGTCAACTGCAATTATGCATTTAGTTTTGTGTGCATTATTAACTAACAAGTTCGGTGTGTGTGTGTGTGTGTGTGTGTCCCTTGCATGTTTAGTATCTGCAGTTGGGGGCAGACTTTGTGGTCTAATTGAAATGAGCTGCATGCCGAGAAACAGGTGGCAGGCAAGTGGGCAGCGTGTTAGATGCCACATGTGGCAACAGTGCTTAGGCTTTTCGTTTAGCTGCACAACGCACTAAGCGTGGCGCCACAAATGTAATTGCTGCACTAATCGGGCCGTTGAAATGGAAAAAGGGTTTACAATTGGTAATTTGAGTGATTTGATATACATTTTTAAAATTGAGCTGAGAAAATGATGGTAACAAGAAATGTTTACTTTGGATATGGAAATTGTTATAATTGTTATAAGTTCAATAGAATAGTTATTGAAATTTTCTAGAAAACAATTGAATGATTTCTTTTTACCAAATTTCCCATTTGTATTAATGGTTTTTAATTTAATGAAAATTAATCTTCCATTTATTTCATGAAATTAAGTTGTTACCAAATCCAACTATTTGAAAAAAATTAAGAAAATATGATAATTGTTATAAGTTCAATTGAATTATTTTTTAAATTTGACAGCGTTTTTCCTAAATTTCCCATTTGTGTTAATGTTATTCAAATTAATGCAATCTTCAATTTATTTAATAAAGTTAAGTTGTTACCAAGTCCAACTTCAGGTTAATATGATTAGCAAATTAAATGAAAAAATTTAAAAAGATATGATAATTGGGATAAGTTCAATTAAATAGTTTCTGAATTTTTCTAGAATACAATTGGCTGTTTTTTTTCTCCTAAATTTCACATTTGTATTAATGTTATTGAAATTAATGAGATCTTTCATTTCCATAAAGTTAAGTTGTTACCAAGTCGAACTATAGTTAAAAATTATTAGCAAACTAATTGAAAAAAATTTAAAAAATAACTGATAATTATTAAAAGTTTAATTGAAAAGTTTTTGAAATTGTTTAGAATACAATTGACTGATTTTTTACCAATTTTCCCATTTGTATTAATGTTTTTTAAATTAATGCAATCTTCAATTTATTTAATAAAGTTAAGTTGTTACCAACTCCAACACCAGGTTAATATGATTAGCAAACTAATTGCAAAATATTTAAAAAGAGTCAAAATCATTCTTAATTTATAAACAAAACAAAACATTTTAAACTGTTGTTTATTATTTGCAACTTTTATAGTTGTGAAAATATTTTATGTTGTGTTTTACAGTTAGTTGTCACAAAACTGCTTTACAACTTGTGCATTGTTTAACAAGCCGCAGCTAACCGACAGTTAAAAAAGCGAGTTAAAAAAAAAAATGACTAAAAATGGGTGAAAAAAATGGCAATTCATATTCATGGGGGGTAGGGGGGGTTGGGCAGTTGGCCATAAGCTAAGCAGCAAAAAGCGCAAAAGGTATTCGCTGCACTCACCTGAACAGCCATAGACAATAATAACAATGGGGCCAACAGCACCCTCCACTCCCCCCTCTAACTAAAGCCATAAAATACTCGCTTGATGCGCAGTTATAACCCGGGGACAGTTTAATTGGTGCATTTTTTATGCAATCATTTTGCTTCGTCGCCTTTTTTTATTATTATTTTTTATTATTTTTTATTATTGTTTTACTTGCTTGAAAGTATGCAACACATTTTTATACATGCGACGGGTGCCAACTGGAAAATTGACTATAATTTATTTGATTTTCACTGTGTCTCTGGCTGTGTGTATGTGTTTGTGTGTGTGCTTTGTATGTGAGCTGTGACAATAGGGTAAATTGCGCATACGCCCCCCCGTCACCCGCTCTTTCATAATATTATTTTAATGCGCTGCAATTTATGGTGCTGCATGGAAATCCTTTAAGCTGATCTCAAAAAACACTTTCGCCACAATTTCAACACATTTATTTTTATGACTTCGAAAAGTTTAAAATTCTGTTAATCAACCTAAAATTTAAGCTTAAAATCTTTCCAGCTTATATCAGAAATTAATTTAAAATTCGGCTTAAATAAGAAATTCTTTAGAAATGTTAGTGAAATTGTTTTTGGGAACACATGCAACATGCAAATGCGTTTTGTATTTTTTTTTTGTCAATATCCGACAGCAATTTATTTGGTACACAATTTTGTTGCAAAACATTTAATTGTTCTGTCTCACAGACCTCAACCCGCTATCTCTCTCTCTATGTATTTCTCTCTACTAGATTTACTCACTCATTCTCTAATTCTCCTTTCTCTCTTCTGGTTTCACCTGCAGGCAATCACACGAGCGACGTGCTGAAAATGCCGAGTCTGTCGACGCGCAATGGCAACGGCTACTGGCTGGATGCCTCCACTGGCGGCATGGTGTGGCGCACCTCGCCCAGCGGCGACACCCTCGACATGCAAAAGGATCACATCGCCGACTATGCCCCCGTCTGTGGTGCGACTGGCAGCGCCAACGGTGCCACCGGCAGCGGCAGCAACGGCAACGGCAGCGGCAACGGCATCGATGATATCCATGGACACGCCAGCGAACGCAATCATCAGCGGTAAGTTTTCCAACAGTCCAGAAATTAAAAAAAGAATAAACTAAAAAAATAAAAAAATATATATATATAACTGGAAACCCACTCAAAGCGACGACAATAAAAATTCACCAAACTGTGAAATTGCATTTTTCTGGCGCGTCGAAAAACATTTTTTTTTTGGCTTTTTTTTTGCGACTGCGCCAAACAAAATCAAGTTAGAAATGGAGATGTTGGCGCGCTATTTATGTTGATTTTGGGGCACCAGCAAGTGGACAGAACCCACCGTGGAGCCAGCTCCCATTGGACATTTTCCAGTGGCTGCATAGTTGCACAGCTCCCCGTAGGCCCAAATGTAATTATCGGAGTGTGTTGCACAGTTTTGGCCACCTTGGCATACACATTTGTCCAGCTTTAACTAGCCATCTTTAAGTTTAACTTGCAGCCAAATGTGGCATGCTTTTTTGAGCAGCTTGCTTTACAATTTGCTGTGAATTTGACTATATTTGTTATAATATACTGTTTAAATCAGACTAAAATTATAATATATGGCAACCAAAAAAAAAAGTGTTTTAAAATTTCAAGTAATATTTCCAGCTTTAAAATGTGTTTGCTGCAAAATGTTGCAATTATTTTGGAACAGTGCCTGAAAAATGTTTTGCATTTTGTTGTTTCATGTTTTCTATTTTTTTTATTATTTTTTTGTAACAATTCACATATTTTATATATGTGTTTTGGGTGCGTGGCATGGTTAATCAAAGCTGGTAATACTGAAATCAACTGGCAATTGCAGCCATGGCTAATTTATTTGTCTGGCAATCAGAAGGCGTAAAATAATTGTTTGCATTTTGCAGAATTGTTTTATTTTTCGGCATAAATTGTTTTGCGTACTTGAGCACTGAAATAGTCAAATCGGGTAATTGGTATTTGTTTGTGGCTAATTTTGTGTAGGCCACAAAATACCATAGTCGATGTGGCAAATTTGATGCAATTATAAAATTGATAAACAAACTGTTGGCAAATTTAAAGTAATACAAATTTAAAGAATGACAATTGTTCGATTGCTTGATTTTAATGTCGAACAACAAAAATCGCAGCTGTCAGCCAAATGGCAATTAAATACCAATCAAGCGTAAAAAGCTGAAGAGTGTCCCCCAATAAAAGTACTCGAACCACATCAAATTGCAAATATGAATAAAAAAAAAAAATTAAAAAAAAAAATGTTGAAAAAATCAGAAGAGAAGGAAATAAAAATAAATTTCAATTTATCCATAATTTAAATGCAATTTGCCGTGCGACTAACGGGCGTATAAATTTCCGCCCGACATAATTAAAATTATTTTCGCACACTTAATTAGTCATTAAAAACACAAATTGAAATTGTGTGCGATTCACAGCAAATATTAATAATAATAATAAGTGCAACAAAATTGTGCGTACCAAAAAAAATATATATATATATGCAATAACCATTTGCAATAACAATAACAATAACAATATAAAAGTCATCACGCCATAATTAGTGTCATATGTGCGTTAATAAAAATGAAAGAAAATTGGCCAAAATCAGAAGCAAAAAAATAACATTTTTAAGCAGTAGTTAAAATTGAAAACAAAATTAAAATACGCTTTTTGAGCACTTGAGTTAAGTTTGCTCTTTAGCAATATTAATAATAGTTGATTTGATTAAAGCTTAAAATCTACTTTCAATATAATTTTTTCTTATAATATTTTTATCAAATTTAGTGTACTTAAAATCGCTTTTTTTATTTATTAATTTCTGATTCTTTTAAAATTTATTTTATGTTATTTTATGCACTCTGCAAAACTAACCACTGCAAAAACTAGAACATTTTCATAAAGGGTATTCCGTTTAAACTACTTACAGCTATTCAGCTGTTTGCTGTTTATTTTTTTTTTATTTTTAGTACATAGTTTTTACTGATGTTTAACATTGCCCCAAAGCCCACACTGCTCAGTTGCACAAAGGATTCATTCATTGCAGACATTTCCCATCGCCAGATGAAAACTCATTAAGGGCATTAAAAGCGTATTTTGAAATGCACGCACAGGGATTTTTCCATGTGGACTGCACCATGACGACTCCATCAATATGCCATATATATATTTTTTAGCATTTGCCTGGTTTCGCTTCGTTTTCATTCTATTTTTTTTTTTTTTTTTTGTTTTCGCTGTTTAATCCGCTTTCAGTATTTAAATACGAAAATAATGTTAAAAATTTGAGTGTGTTTTTATAGGGGGGAAACACCTTGCAGCTTTTCCTATACCCTTTAACTGTCTAACCTGGAGAAAAGGAGTATTATTTATTTTTATATTTATATATATATAATTATTTATACTCTAAAACTCAGCAAAGACGTGAAATCCCACAGAATACAATGAGTTATTTTTTTTTTTAAACGCATAGAGTATTTTGTAGTAAAACGCGCTCAAAAATCTTATTTTTTTTTTAAATTTTTAGTGGGTTTTTATGGGATGAAATAACTTGCACCTTTTTTATACCCTTTAACTGTCTAACCTGGAGAAAAGGAGTATTATTTATTTTTATATATATATATATTTATTTATACTCCAAAACCTAAGGAAAGACATGAAATCCCATAGAATACAATGAGGTAATTTTTTTTTAAACTCATAGAGTATTTTGTAGTAAATCAAAATTCTTATTTTTGAAAATTTAAGTGTGTTTTTATGGGATGAAATAACTTGCACATTTTGTATACCCTTTAACTGTCTAACCTGGAGAAAAGGTGTATTTTTAGCATTGTGAGTTGTTTATTTTTATATTTATAAATATATATATATATATAATTATTTATACACCAAAACTCAGCAAAGACATGAAATCCCACAGAATACAATAAGGTATTTTTTTTTTAAAACGCATTGAGTATTTCCTAGTAAAACGCGCTCAAAAATCTTGTTTTTATTTTAAATTAAGGGTTTTTTATATGGTGATATAACTTGCACCTTTTTTATACCCTTTAACAGTCTAACAGGAGAAAATTTGTATTTTAAGCACTGTGAATTTTTTTTACATTCCAAAACACAGAGAGACATAAAATTGCATATTTTTAACTTAAGATTTCTTGTCTAAATTTAATGTGGAATTTATTTCAAACCACAAAGCGTATTTCGTAGTAGTTCGTTCCAAAAAAATTCTATTTTTTTTGCATAACTTTAAATTGCTAATTAATTTGAGTGCGTGAAATGAATTTAGATGCTGTGTCGAGTTGAAACTGTTTGATAAGTTTTATCGCTGCTTAGAGCCAAAAACCGTTTGCACAACATTAGCCGGGTTAACTGGCAACAGCAGACGGGCAGACAGACACAGAAAGAGAGGGAGAGATATAGGCGGACAGTCGGTCGGTCAGGTGTTAATATGTAAAAATGTTAAATCCGAAATAAATTCCGTTTTTACACATGAGCTGTGCTCATGGAACTGGTTCCGGGCGCCAGAGAAAATGCAAATTTCCGTTCCGACTGCAGACCGCATGCCATAAATTCAACCAACGACCTTAAACACCCCACCCCCGCACCTTGTTGGCCCGAAAAACCGACAAATTTATAACCGAAAAATATTTTTGGCTGCTACTCCTGTACCCCCTCCATGCCCCTTCCCCACACGTACGTGGAGCGTGGGAACATTGTAATAAACAAGCGCCGTCGAGTGAATGTATTTTGGATACCCATTAAAAATGGCTCAAAATGGTATTATGAGCTTAATGCAGATTTATGTAAAAAAGGACGACGCAAATGGATTTTTTGCCAGGCATTTTAAATATAATCTGAGTTTTTTTTAAAATTAAAATACACTATTAAAAAAGCTGACAAATATATTTTTATACTTTTAAAAAAATGGCAATAAGTAGAGAATATATAAAATGTATAGTAAAAGCTATTATAGGGTATCTGCTAGTCGTAAACAGACTCTCTCAGTTACTTTGTACTCATTTCTTATTGTTTTTATCTGTTCATTTGCAGCTATGTCGGGGAATACTCCAATATACCCACGGACTATGCCGAGGTGTCCAGCTTTGGCAAGGCACCCAGCGAATATGGACGTCACGGCAATGCCTCACCCGCACCCTATGCCACCTCCGCCATACTCAATCCCGGTCAGCAACATCAGCAGCAGCAGCAACAGCAACAACAGCAGCAGCAGCAGCAACAGCCACGTTATCAGCAGCGACCAGGCCCAGCTGCGTTGCCGGGTTCCTATGGCATGCAGCGACCCATGCATCCGCATTACCAACAGCAGCAACACCAGCAACATCAGCAGCAGCAGCAGAAACAACAGCAGCCGCATTCCAGCGCCAACATCTATCAGCAAATGTCAAACACTGGCGAGATCTATCCGAGCAACACAGCCGGTTCCCGTTCGGTTTACTCCGATCAGTATTATTATCCCAAGGATAAGCACATGCACATGCACATCACTGAGAACAAGCTGAGCAATTGTCATACTTATGAGGCGGCGCCGGGCGGACATGTGCAGCAGCAGGTGGCGACACCGGGCGGCGGCAGCTCAGCCCAATTTGCCAGCGTGCGACGCCAACAGTTGCCACACGGTTGCAGCATTGGACGGGACAGTGCTCGGTTCAAGGTGCTCAACGCGAGTCCATCGCAAATGGATCAGACTCTCGCAAAGAGCACTCATCATCAGCAGCAGAATCTGCTCGACTTGGATGGCTCCTCATTTTGTTACAATGGATTAGCGGATTCCGGCTGCGGCGGTTCTCCGTCGCCAATGGCCATGCTGATGTCGCATGAGGATGATCAGGCGCTGTATCACACGGCCGATGGAGATGTGGATGACATGGAGCGTTTGTATGTGAAGGTCGATGATCAGCAGCAGCCGTTGCAACAACAGCAGCAACAATTGCTGCCATTGGTGCCGCACACGCCACAACAACAGCAACAACAGCAGCAGCAGCAGCAGCATCAGCAACAGTTGCAATCGCTGGAGCCACAATCCTGGCGTGGTCAGAGCACACGCTCCGCCCGCACGGTGCACATTGAGGAGCCGCTGGCCAAGGAGGCGACGGAGCTCATCTACGCACCCGGCAGCGTGGCCAGCGAGCGCAGTTTGCTGAGCAACTCCGGCAGCGGCAGCAGCAGTCAGCAGCCCTGCCACAATGTCTGACCCCTCGCCTCAACGGCCGCCCTGAGTCAGCTGAGTCAGCAGGAGCAGGCGAAGGAGCAGGAGCAGCTATATGCCAGGGAGGTGCGCGAGTTGCTCGCGTGGTGCGAACGCTTCAACAATGGCGGCGCAGAGAATTTTGAGTAAGCGTTGCAACAGCTGGGCAAATTCTAATTTTTTTTTTTTTAAATATTTATAGTTGACCTTGCCCCAAAACTGAGTTGCGACGTGGCAGTTAACTTGTTGAGTGTGCAGCAATTAAAAACAGTTAATAATGTTGCAAGTTTGCAATTAAATTTAATTTATATTTGAGTGATTTAGCTACAAAATTCAAGAACAAGCATAAAAAGTAGATAAAAATAAAATAAAATCGAGTGAAAATTTATTTTTAATTTTAATAAAAACTCTCTTAAAATTTGAAATTGATTTTAAGCTTTATTTGTTTAAAAATGAACTTAAATATTTGATTGCTGGCAAAGCGAACTAAACAAGTCTAAAAAAGTGACTCAAAAATTCAAATTTTTGTAGAGCATTTATCGAAAGCAACTCTGCATATATAACAGTTATTTGTGAACTCAGTTTTGGTGCAATGCTCCTCTGCGAAACATGTTTAATTTTTGTGACTTTTGTGACTTATAATTTAATTAATTTAATAATTTTATAATGCCCATTTTGACTGAGCGCAATTCTGAATTAAGCTGATCATTTCAAAAATTTCATTTTTTAACTAATAAAAATAAAAATAAAAAAAATTGTGCCAGTTCTGCTGCGATTGCCTCTATGCTAGTGATAGACTTACTACCCAAAAAAAACGCTCTGTCTCTTGTACACCCACTCCCCCCCCTCTCTCTCTCTCTAACACTCACTCACATAATGCTTTATCCCGCAGTTTAGGCTTAGTTTAGATTTAGATAATCATTGTACATGTTAAAGAAAAGTATGATAAGTTCCTCCAAGTATGCAGGCAGCTAAAGCCAGCGCTTAAAGTTATATATAAATAAATATATATTAAATTGCTTAATTAATAACTGTAAACGTAAAGGATTTAAACTTAAATGTCTAGTTGGATAAGTGTGTAAATAATGTATTAAGTTAGCCATAAAATTCAACAATTCTATTTAAATATGCAAATAATATGTGTGTAGAACTACGATTAACATGTGAATCAAATTGTGCATATAGTAATTAAAAATCGTATAATTATAGCAGAGCCCATTATTTAGTTGTTATACACATACACATAAATTATACATACATATATATATATATACTACAAATGTAATTAGTGCGTAATTACCACCAGGCATATGGCAAAAACTCCTTCAATTTACTGGCTAAAAATACGATTTTTCTTACGTGGCTGCCGCACTAATTAACTGTACTTTGTAGGGCAGACAATTAGATATGCATTTGTATTTGACTGCCATATACACATATATACACATATAAAATAAATAACAAAATAAAAAAAAATACATATATACACACATAAAATATTAAGTGCATTAACATTAAATAATATCATAATAAAATATTCGTATGTTGTTTATCCATTAGAAAATATTGTAATACCGAACTGTCTATGTGTAATTATTGATATTGGATACGCGTAGTATTCACAATGTAGCAATTAAAATGCAAATAAAAACAAAAAATGCCATAATTATGAAATTTAAAATGAATTGTTTATTTTATTTTATTTTTGGAATGGGAAACGCAGTTTAATTTACTCAGCAATAACAATTTTCGTAGAAATTAGCAAAATGCTTTTGAGTATCTAGACATCATTAATATTATTTTGTGTGCAACACAAAACGCTGAAGTGCACAGCTAATTGAAAAGTCGCAACATTCCACCACTACCCCCCGCAATGTGGCACACTCTGGCGACTAATTTCAACAAAGCAAAACGCTCTTAATTAGCTGCAAAAACCCAAATTATGCACATACCCAGTGCATGTGTGTGTCTGGGTGTGTGTGTCTGGGTGTGTGTGCCTGGAGTGTGTATCTTGGTGTGTGTGTGGGTGTGTGTTTGTGTTTATGTGACCGCGACCATTTCTACTCTAAAATAATTACGTGTTAGGCAATGAATTGCCAAGGGGTTGGAGTAACATAAAAAAAAAATACAGCAAAAAATGTGCGACTTACGTGCGCCAAATGGCAACATCCGGCAGCCATTTGTTGCAAATCGAAAGCCACTTCCGTTGCGCGTATGCCACCCAGTGGCAGGGGGGGGGGGCTAGCAAGCCAAAGGGCAATTGCCTGGGGGCCAAGTGCGAGCTTAACAACATTTGTTATGAGCGGTTGGCCAAAACATGCCGGAAAAATATAACTGAAAATGCATTACGAAAAATGCTTAATGCAAATTTAATCACCTCACAGCCCAAAAAAAAGGGTTTTAATCATTATGAGAGGAATCCCTAAAATTTCATCAAATGTTGTACATTAAAATTATATTTCAATTGGCATTTAAATATATTTAATGCGAACAGTTTAAGTAAATTTTGTGCATAATTCGAAATACTTTTGCTGAGGCACATACAGATTTTTTGAATATTTAATTAACGAATATTTAATCAATGAAGAATATGTTTAAACTTGATTTATTTAATCTGAGTTTATTTTATCTGCTTGTGAATAATGACACAATCGCAAATATATATTTTATATATGTTATATTTATTTATATATATTATTATATTATTTATATATTATTTATATATTTTTTATATATTATTTTGATAGTTGAAATCAGTTTTGCTTTTGTTTTTTATAATTCTACAATCCGTTGGTCATTTACCTCACTCAGACGCACACAAATGCTTGCTGCTACAAGTACTCCACACACACACACTCATACTCACACACTCACACACACACACACACAGCTGCGTGCGACTGTCACCTACCGTTTAACGATATTTTGCTGACAGCGACAACGGATAATTAGTTTCGCTAACGAGAAAACTTCAACGTGCTGGCCGAGCCACACACGCACACCCGCACACACACACACAAGCAACACACTTGACACATGATGGGATCTCTGGTGCAACATGTTAACTCAAGTAGCGTTAACAGCAACAACAACAACAGCAGCAAGTGAAACATGGCCAACACGTACTCCACACACAGTTGCCAGTTGCTCAGTCATTTCGAACGAATGGCAACAGGATGAACAATCTGGCGGAATCCTTTGCCTCCTTTGCTTCACTGCGTCCGTCGTTTCGCCTTTGCTGCTAA
Source organism: Drosophila multiciliata (assembly GCA_037043605.1). Lineage (NCBI taxonomy): Eukaryota > Metazoa > Arthropoda > Insecta > Diptera > Drosophilidae > Drosophila > Drosophila multiciliata. Next base: position 50,407 of record JBAMBF010000103.1, on the reverse strand, counting down.
TAAAATGATTATGTGTTGTTTTTATGCTCGCCAACAACTCGAGAACTGCCAGGACGAACAGGAGCAGCACATTTCTGGCCAGGCAGTCAGGCATTATAACGATGTTGTCTCTGATGTGCCCTGGGTTTGGCCTCGTCCTGTCAGCACAAGCACTTTCAAAACAATTGCTGCGATTGCTTACATATTAATGACAGCAACTTTTATGAACTGGCAACATTTTCTACATAATTGATTGCCAGCAAAGTGCCCAGCCATTACCCGGTTTTTCACAGCACAAAATGAGGCACAAATTACAGCACAATTTCTCTTACAATAAGTAAATAATGAGCTGTGCCATATAAAGAGCATATTGCATATGTCTGGATATTTTATAGCCCATCTCATATGGAGGTGAATTGTTTAAGCCATATTAACTAAATTGAATGCATCGAGAACAATAAACAAAAGATTTTATTATGAATTAAAATTAACTTAAGCAATTTTATATTTTTTTTTTGATAAATAAAGACAACCAAATTGAACTTTTTATTATGCAGTAACAGATAATAGATTTAATGAGCAATCAAGATAAATGTAAATTTTGTATCTGAAGCAAATCTGTAAGGAATCCAAAATCGTTTTTTTTTGTGCAGGTGGCTGAAAATGGCGGCAACTGTTTAACTAAATTAACAATTCATGCAAAAGTTTTCAAATAACGTTGTTTGCCCTCATAGGGAAATGGAGCCCCCACCTTACCCCTCCCTTTGACAAGGCAGTTTTATTGTTAGCAGGAAAATAAAAGTGAAAAGTGAGGCAAACAAACAAAAACACAAAAAAACACAAACGGATGCTGGCAAACAAGCGGAAGGCTCTGGCACTCAACTAATGGCAGCATAATGCGTTTATTGTGGAATCACAAACACAAAACGGCACCAGACACCCACACAGATGTGGACCAGTCGAATAGGGGAGGGGGATATAAAATCCAGCTGGGAAAACTCCCCAAACAAGCGAAGGGCGGCGCGCGATAACCCAGCGCAAATGTCAACGCAAAAGTCAATCAGCACGTGGGGGGATGGTGAAGTGTGTGGGGCGGGGGGTAGCTTGCATTCATTCGCTGCCAGACTGAAACTTAATAGAACTGTGTGGCATCCTTATACCCATCCCAACCCCCTCCAAAAAACACGCACGCACTTTTCAATGGGCAGCAGACAGGCGGCAGACAGAGAACAGCATTCAAAATCAATTCAATTGAAATACTTTTTTTTTTTTTTGAGAGCTTTGGGGAATTGGGGGAACTTTCGACTACCCACAGCCCCCTGGCCACACCCCCAATGACAGTGTCGCTTTTGTTTGCTGCTTGTCAAAAAAAAAAAAAAAAGCAGTGCAAATCAACCATTGAAAACTGCCGAAAAACTGTTCATTTTCATTTTCATTTTGCGACTGGCGGAAATGAATGATTTCCGCCGGCAGCCGCAGTCGCTAATGAGACGTAATGTGGCGTCCATGACTGGTGCTTACATAGGGCCATAGACCATAGTTCTATATATGCAAAAGTAGTAGAACTGGCTACTCATGGCACCCCCACCCGGGGGTGGACGGTGGGGTGGGTAGGCCAACGTGAAATTAATTGCCATTGGCTGAAATGTCGTTTGTCAGAAGCTGTTGCATACTTAGTGGCGCGATGACAGAACGAATGAGTGGCTGCCACTTTTGTGAGTCTTCTTCACCAGATACTTATAGCTCATTAAACAGACGCTGCCTCATCACAACTGCAAGTCATGGCACGCCCATAACTCTCGGCCAACTCTGGCAACGCTGGCTGACAGACAAATTTTTGAAACCAGCTAAACATTTCATAAATCACATAATGAGGCGCAACACAAGAAATAATTCAAATTCTGCATTCTCAGATTTTGTGCTTAACATACAAAAATAAATAAATCGTCATTGTTTAAAGTGTGAAAAGATATATTTAATTATATAGAATAGCAGCCAATGAGAATAAATGTTTATCTAATCCATTTTCTTTATATTTTGTGGTTATTTTTATTTTATTACAATTGAATATTATTTACTTACTTTAAAACAAATTTCATTTTTCTAACATATTTTTTTCTTATATAAATTTATTCAAATTTTGCATTGACCAGCGTCTTAAATTATTGCTCCAAAGTTTAATTAATAACCTCCAAAAAATGCTGTTAAATGCTCAATATATAAATATATAGAATAGTTAACTGAACATTGCAACATTTTCCTTATATTTTTTAGTTCATTTTATTTTATTACAATTAAATACTTACTTTAAAACAAATTTCATTCTTCATACATACATATTTTCTGCTTATATCAATTTATTCGAATTTTGTTCAAATAATTACCTCCAGGAAATGCTTAAAAGTGCTCAAAAATATATATAATTATATAGAACAGTTAACTGAACATCTCAACATTTTCAATATATTTTGTAGTTCATTTTATTTTATTAAAATCGATTTTTATTTATTTACTTTAAAACAAATTTCATTCTTCTAACATATTTTCAGCTTACATCAATTTATTCGAACTTTGCCCTGACCAGTTCTTAAGTTATTTCAATTAATTACCTCCAGAAAATGCTTAAAAGTGCTGAAAGATATATATATAATTATATAGAACTGTTAACTGAACAGCTCAACTTTTTCTATATATATTTTGTAGTTCATTTTAATTCACTTCTATTGAATTTTAATAACTTACTTTTAAACAAATATTTCTAACATATTTTCTGCTTACAATTTATTTATTAGAATTTTGCCAACTTTTGCTTGACCAATGTCAAAAGGTGTTTGATCAAAGTTCAATTAATTATCTCCAAGAAATGTTTTTAAGTGTTCAAAGATATATAAAATTATATATATAATATATATAATTATATAGAATTGTTAACTGAACATCGCAGCAGCCAAAGAGAAATGTTTTATTTATGCATTTTCCATATATTTTGTAGATAATTTTAATTTATTTCTATCGAATTAAAACTTTAAAACAAATTTCATTTTCTGCTTACATCAATTTATTTGAATTTGGCCAACTTTTGCTTGACCAACGTCTAAAGTTGTTTGGCCAAAGTTCAATTAATTACCTCCAAGAAATGCTTAGCCAGATTTTGGCAATCTTTGGACAGTTGGGACATTTGTCACACGGTCGCTTTCATCAGTTCCATCATCATCTTGCTCCGAGCTTCATTCATTCATTTCATTCCATTTATAAGGAGTTCAGGGTAGTTGCTACCCTTAAGCTGATGTCAAGATTTGTATAGTGCTGAGCTTTTCAATATTAATTGCATTGCTTGGGATTGGGCAAAGGACATCTTTTGAGGGGGCTGGGGGGGGGGGGTTCAGAGTCCACAGCACAGCCAGCACAAAAGGCTTTGACCCATGTCCTTTCGCCAGGACTTTTGGCTTTTGATGAATGGACAAGAATTCGACATGGCATGAATGAGCATTTTAAATAAATTAGTTGTATTTCAGTGTTGCATTTGATTTGCTTTTCTTTATATACATTTTTGTATTTTGTGAGACAAAATAAATTACGTTATCAAATTGAGTAAGTCCTGATCGAGAGCTTTGATTAGCCCGCCTTGAGTAGAACTAATAAATCAAAGCAAATAACCCAAACAAAACTAAATAAACATGAGAAAGCGGCAAAACTTCATAAATGAAATTCACTTAAAGTTGAATCAGAGCACGTCTCCACAGGACGACAGTCCGTAGAAAAAGGAGTGAGACGACTTATGCCTTGGGGTTATAAATTAAGATAATAAACCACCAAATTGTTATAAGTTAATTAAGCTAAATGAAAAGCTTTTAAGCATCCAACAACTGAGCCAGCAACTCTCCCAAGGCTTCCAGTTATCCAATGATGAGCTGAGACCATCAAGGTGAAAAAAGAGAGTGAAAAAAAAATGATGTCAGAATTATAAGTGAGAAGAGGCAGAGGAGAAGTATGAGAAATGACAACCAAAGCAGCCACTGAGGACTGGAATCTGAGTCGGAGTCGGAGTCGAAGTCTGAGTTGGAGTGTCTGAAGCCGCCAGTTCGACCTGAAGACAAATGTCTGGCAATTTGGCTAAATGGCAAAACTCGGATAAGTAAAACAGTAAAACATGCTCAGGAGCATAATAAAGACAATAATTATTATTATCATGTGTGTGCACTCAGAAAAAAAAAACGCTTTAAATGTAAAACTTAAATATAAAAAATACACATTAATAAAATTTAATATAGAATATTTGCGATAAATAATTTAATTTTAAATTTAATATAATAATTGTGTATATAAATAGTTTAGTTGCTTTTAATATTTAATATAAAATATTTGCTATAAATTATTTAATTTTAAATTTAATGTAAAATATTTGCTATAAATAATTAAATTGCTCTCATAATTTGCAAACAATTTTCTGTAACACAAAAAAATAATCTTTTAAAAAATGCGAAAAGTTGGCTTAGCAAAACCGTTAATTAATTTTTGCCTAGCGATTTTTAAGTATTAATTAATGGTAAAGAGTATAACAAACGAATACATATTTGCTTGCAGTGTATTAAGAAAAGTTTCTGCGTATGTGTCTATAAAGGGAACTTTGCTCCAAAACAAAATGCCTGACAGACAACGTGCGTTAATTATGGCCATCTGGTAAACGAGGCCAGACGACGCTCCTCAAATAGCATTAAGGAAATTGCCTTAAATCGCATAGCTATGCAAGCAGAAATAGACAAACACACAAAATAGTTGTTTATTACCGTTATTATTGTTGTTGTTGTTTGGCTGTCATTGTTAGGCCATCAACTGTCTGAGTTGGAGAACCGCTTAAAGGATTTGCGCATATTTAAACTGATCCGCTTAATGTTGCCAAACTAGCTGCATGTGTTTTTTTTTTTTTTTTTGTTGACTGGAGCTATTACAGTACTCGTTATTGGCCATATGATGTGCTGATTGGCATATTGAGCAGTTAGCAGCAGACCAGTTTTTGCAGCTATTGCCAATATAGTAGCTGGCAGGATAAAAAGGACTTAGTATGTTGTGAAAATAGACACAAAATACGAGTAGAAATTTTGAAATTTTTAGTCTGCCTTCGTAAAATAAAGAAATAAAAAATAGTGAATTTTATCACTAAATAATCTTAAATTCTAGAAAATTTAATAAAGCATATTTAAAGGAAAATGTAAATGCAAATTTCACTATTTTGCTTAGGTTTTAAATGTAATCCTTAAGCAGAGTCCATAAATATTACTTATTTTAATTACCTGTCAAAATATGAATGCATTTAAGCCATTTGGAAATCCTGTTAATTAACTTGCTGCTTTTTAACCAAGCAAAAGCTGCTCGTTGAAAATATTAATTCCAAAACTAAAACACATTTGCCACACAAGCAAATAGATGACAATCATGGCCAAAATACAGAGAAAACAAACACATTTAACTTGTTTTTATACACACCAAATATTTGCCACTGACCATTTATACAGTTAGTTTCATTAAACATTCCACATTTAATGTGACAAGCCTGAGGCATGCAACATGCGCCTTTCGAAACCGCCAGATTGATTTTTCCCTTTTCGATAACATGAAAGTAAATTGTTTGACGCTTTTGATTTGCAATCTGCTGCAGGCTATTTTTGTGTTTGTTGCCTCATTTTGTTGCACAGTAGACAGAAACTTAAGCAACCCATGCGAAGGGTAGAATGGCCACTTCAAGTTTTGTTGTAAGCCTCATGTTGAATGTAAACTTTGGTTAAGTACACAAAATTAATTTGATTACAAAATTACAAAACATTTGAGCGCCTCTGGCTTTGATTTCTTGTCCATCTTGTTATATCCTGTACAAAACCAAAAATGGGCTATGAAAAATGTTTGTGGAATTTGAATTGTTTTCTTTTTCGTTTACCTGTTAATTGCTGAAGATCTGCTTAAGTAAAAAATTAAATATTCCAATTATTTATTGCTGAAGATCTGCTTAAGTAGAAATTAAATATTCCAATTTGCTGAGAATTTCGAATATCTTCACAGTTACAACTGCTGTATTATGTATATATAAAATGGGAAATTGAGGGTATATTTAGTTCCATCACTCTTCGTTTACACTGTTTCTAATATAATGTGTCAAAATGCCGCTAAATTATTTGACTGTTCATCGAGGTGTTCGCTAAGTGTAGCCGCAGGTCAGAAGCCAAAATCATCTTTAAAAGTTATGAAATGTTTCGAGCAGCTGTTCAAGGGCTCTTCAACATTTAATGAGCTGTAGCTGAGAGTCTGACTTTTACACCCAACTTGGCTATATATATATATGTATATATACCAATTGAAAGGTATCCGCTTAGTTGCTTTGTTGTCAACTGCAATTTGTGTGTTTAACGCTGCCTGAAATAAGATTTTTTTGCAGCGTCTGCTCTGCTCATGTGGTTATTCGAGCTTACTGTAATGGAATTTTTAAGTGAATGTCACAAATGCACAAAGTACACCAACAGCTGCTCAAATATGCAAAGGCTACACACACACACACACACACACACATCGCCACAGCTTATTATGTCTAGGAAGACCTGCTGTTTTTTCTGTCGCGCCCCAAAGTATGCAGCAGAAAAAAAATATCTCAGTTTGTGTGGGAAGAACTTATTTGGTATACAATAGCGATTTTGTGTTTATTTGAGCTTATATGCACATCATCTATCATCAGGTTAACACAACAACAACAACACACACAGACACTCACCCACACACACAATCACACACACATTGAAGCTGCTTTCGCCCCCTATGAAAATTCAGCTGGAAGCTGCATCAATTTTCATAGTGCCATTATTATGATTGTTATTAACTTAAATAGAAAATACTTGACTGTTTCATAAATCTTGCCTCTCAGCACGCCCGCTGCGCTGCTCACCAGCTCTCTGAGGGGGCTGGCTTTGTTTTTTTTTTGTTTTGCTGCCCCCAAATGCGGAGTTGGGGGCATGTTGCGTCAAGTAGATTTATGTTTTGTCAGTGCGATTACTGAGTTCTGTAATTTTCGCTGATGAGTTCTGTTTTGATTTATTTACGGCCAAACAAATGTCATGAAGAGTGTTTTTTATTTGCTCCCAAGCTGACTAAAAAATAGCTAAAGCATGGAGTGGAAATATTTCATATATATTTATATATTTAAATAGGGAATGGAGAGACAGACAAAATTATGAAACATTTGTTTGAAATTGCATGTCTAACCTTTTGTAATTTAAATCATGATTTGCAACACCTTAAAATCTATCTAAATTTAATACCGAATATTAAATTTAGTGACTTCACTAAATATACTTTAATATAGTACATTTGTAAGGATTGCGCTTAAGTGAGGATAAATGACAAAATTCAATTTTAACATAAATCATAAGTGATATAAATTATAGAAAAGTAACCAAGGAAATAGCTCAGATAATTTTGGTCAATTTTGGCAAAGATAATAATATTCAACATTATTATTGAAAATATAAATTTGTAATTTAAAAAACGGCAAAACGGCAATTTAAGGTTTGCTGATATATAAAATGCTTAACTCTTATGCACTTTTTAGTAGATTAATACCACATTCAGTTGGTAGAAGACAATTTCCAAGTCGAAAGAAAATTTCCAAAATTTAAATTATAGAAGCGAGTCAAAGCAGTCAATCTCTCAAGTCAAAGTTGAAGTGTGTCAAAACTGAACAGATTTGCAAAAAAAAAGATTTTTTTTGATCATAGTTTGCCGCACTTTTAATATAATCAAAGTGGGAATCGCGATGATAGCTCGAAGTTCATGTTGAAAAATTAAATATATAAAAAAAGGTCTTGCAGCGGCGTGTCAAAAATGTTCACAGTGTAAAAATAAGACTTATTTTTTTCATAGTTTGACCTGTTGGCAAGTAATTACTGAGCGAGCTGATATGTTGTTGTTGTTGTTGTTGCTGTGAAGAAGCCAAAGAACGACAGATGACAGCGGGACAAAAGGCGCATAACTTTTAATAATAGATCCGCAAATTACTTAATAAGCAGCTCCTTTTACTTTGCACAGTGACGAGAACTGCGATAAGGCGGCGACTGCGACTGGGAGTGGGATGAATAAAACAAGAAGAAGAAGAAGAAGGAACAAAGCGCTGAAAACTATGACACGTTGAGCTGAGGGGGTAAGCAAAGGGGGTTGTGGGGCGGTGCGGGTTGCAATCGTTTGGTTGTTAAATGTGGAAACGGGTAACTCGGCTGTTTAGCATTAAACCAAATTGTGGCAGATGACGTTTAAGCAAAGCAACAAATGCAGCTAGAAAGAAAGAGTGAGTGAGGATAAAATGAGAGAGAAAGAGAGAGAGAGAGAGGGAGAGAGGAAGAGAGATAAAAATACTCGCATAAGCGATTTTTATTTCGCTTTTGTAAGTTAATTTGCGCACTATTGTCCTCTGTCCGCAGGGGTTGTTGTAGTTGTTGAAATCTGTTTGTTGGTGTTGTTGTTATAGTTGCTGTGCTTGTTGCTGTTGCCTTTCCCGTTGCCTTTCCCGTTGCTTTTGCTGTTGTTGTTGTTGTCCACTACTACTGAAACGTAGCGCTTTTGTGTGCTGCGTCGCCTTTTGCACTTTTTAATGTAATTCAATTTCAATGAAATTTAATCGTCCGTATATGCGGTCTGCACCCCCCTTTAGTCCTTCACCCCACGCTCCTTACCCCACCCCCCCGGCACTGTCTTGACTGCGCTCGGCTGGCATTTTAGCATTATTTGCGTCATTTGTGGTGGTTAATTTCAGTGAGCGCTTTTACTATTCAATTATGTTGACGACCAACGCAGCACCGCACTACCCCCTCTTTCCACCCACAAGCCTGCGCCTGCCAATCACATTTTTTTATGCACTCTTCTTTATGGGGGGTGGGGACACAGGGCGGCGCTAATGCGGCGCCTGTTGTCACATTATGTGTAGTTGTACTTATTATTTTCCCGGTTGTTGTTCGCTTTTTCATTGTTATGAAAAATTAAATAGGCATAAATCATGCTAATGGCGCATTCAAAAATTTATTGTGCTTTAAACCATCACATTTATTTATGTGTGTGTGTGTTAGTGTGTGTGTGAGTGTGTGGATTACGGGGTTGATTGTGTTAACAATCAGCAGGCAGTGCCTGAGTCATGGCATAATCAAAAAGCGCCACTATTCAGCTGATTTCAATTTCAATTAAGTTGATTGAAATTCAAACTAAAACACATTTTTAGCGTATATCCCAATTTTGCCTTAATTAAGTAATTTAATAACTCATTCAGTAATCAAGTTGTGCAAAGCAACGTGATAACTGTTATTTGATGGCCAACATCTCGCTCATCGCTCATCGTGGCTATTAGCGAAATTGATTGTTGCGATTAACTAAATATATAGCTGCACTTTATATATAAATGATAGTTGATAGTCGATAGTTGAATTTGTTAATAAAAAAGTAAATGAATTTAAGTTGTTAATTAAAAAGTAAATTAATTAAATTTGTTATTTGTCGATAGTTTAATATGTTAATTAAATAGTAAACGAATTGAATTTGTTAATAAAATATTTAGGCATATTTTATGCTTAGGAATTGATTTTCCTAGCTGAGAGAACAATTAGTATGAGAATAATTAGCAGACTAAGTTAAAAAAAATTTTCAAATAAATAAAATATTTCTTATATTTGATTTGAAAGGCAAATTAAATATAATTTTAAGCAAATCTACATTTATTTGGCTATAGCTTTGTTAAAACCGACTTTTAAAAATTACACCTGCTTAAAATACAATACAAAACTACATTATTAAATCAAAAGTTGTTCTACGTAGAAAACTTTTCATTTCAAAATCAACTGCAGCGCAAACTGCGAGAATTCCACATTTCATAATCCAAGTAACAAAAGCTAATTTCAAGTTAAGGCCAACAATATATATGGCTAACAAACAATGCCTGAGCGTGAATAATATGCAAGGTAGAACGCAAAGGGGGGGTTGGTTGGGGGTGCACCGCATGCCGTTAGACATTAAGTCCAGGACAGGAGCGACCCACATAATGCAAATTGCTCTTATAATTTGCACAGCAGCAGCAGCAGCAAGGACGACGTCATTCATCAGCCTTAAAAAGGATACGCAGCGTCGCGGATTTTCGGGTTTTCAGACAAATTTCGCAGGATTAGCGGCAGCCAACGCTTTGGTTGCACTTTGCTGTTGCTGTTGTTGCATGCAACACTGCGAGCTCTCGACGCGCAGCTTATTCCATTTATTATGTCTGTGTTTATCTTCTATCTGGTTACTTCCATTGCCCAAAAATATTTCAAGTGGGTTTTCGAGCGAGTTTTTATTTGCTTTTAGGATTGCCTTTTTTTGCCGCCGCCAGCCGAAATTTTCCAGCGTTCATTGCAAATTTTTCAGCCACGCAACGCACACCACTCACCAGATTACAGGATGCAGAAACAGTTACAGTTACAGTTAGAGTTGCAGTGGCAGTTGCAGTGGCAGTGGCAGCTGTAGACACACAGATACGCATTGGCTGTTGCAGCTGCAACAGTTGCAGATACAGGAAACAAGCGTTGGTATTCAATGCACACACACACACACACACACACACACATAGCGAAGTCCGTCAGTAGTTTTAGCCAGCTTAGCTGCAGTTGAGGCTAAAAAGAGTATATCAATGAAACAGTTTGTGAACCAACTTCAATTCGATATGGAAACATAGCTCAAGAATAAATAATAAAATAATTAATTAATTAATTAATTAATTTAATTAATATTTAAGTGTATTTTTTTATAAATTGCTGACAGTGCATGTGGCAGTCGTTCAATTTTGTGTGGCACAATCAATCTTAGTCGCTTCCCGTGTGGCTTTGTTACCGTCCGTGTTGTTTTTGGCCAGTGCCCACCTATCGTGGCTCTTTGCTTTTGTTTACATGTTCATTCGCGGGATTTTTCACTTGAAATTGGAAAGTCGTCGACGACGTTTTTCGTTGCTGGCCAAAACACAAAGAGTTAAGTCCCCCACATGACGCATGGCACTGGCTCAATGTCTGTGTAGCAGTATCTGCATCCGTAGCTGTGCCCCCTCCCCCGCAGATTTCTATATGTTGAGCATGTGAAGAGGTGGGTGGAGGGGCTTGGCAAGTTAACGGGCCATCAGCTTATTGTTTGGGCCACCATTGTAGCATTAAATGAAGTTTCTGGCTTTAGCCATTGCTACTGCTGCTCCTGCTCCTGCTTAGTCCGGAGTCCGTCCTCCGTCCTCCGTCGTCCGCATTTTGCGGTTTTGGCGTGCATTAAGCTTGTTATAGCTTTAATTTAGAGCTATCCTTGGGAAATCGCATCAGCGCAGCTGGAGATCGTTAAATAATTCATGTCAGGCACGAAAAAAAAAGCAAGAAAGAATCGCACACGAAAAGACGCAATGAAAGCCAAATTAAGCAGTTGAAACCGTTTAGCTGTTTTAGCCCAAAAAGAAGGAGTGACAGAGAAGGGGAGAGTGTGAGAGGGAGAGTGGGGAACTGTTGCTAGGTTGCAGGACGCAGCTGGTCGCCCCGTTCCGCGGCTGATTTACGGTGCAATAATTTTCATCTCATTTTCATTACTTTTGGGCTTAGCTCTGAGCAAAAAGGATATTTCTGCCAATCCAAAATGCTTCCCGGCTGTGTCCTGTTTGCACTCCTGTGCTATTTATCATTTGCCAAGTGCTTTTGCATAAGTTCAAATGTTAGATATGGGTTAGCAATGACACTGCCAATAATACACAGGGCCTGCCTCTTGGCCCCGTTAACAAGTTTGCCACTCAGCTGCACCGTTTCCATGACCCGTTTTACTTCTATTTATTTATTCTTTTTTTTTTCTTTTTTTGTATTTGCCTACATTGAAATAGCTTTCAAGTTGTGAAGAAGTTGCAAGAGTTGCAAGAAGAGCGGGGCACTCAGCAACGTTTGTGGCACTTGACAACGTCTCCAGGCTTACATCAATTATTGCACAGCTGAGCATCAGGTGGCAGGTGGCAGATGAGACAGCAACAACAACAACAACTATTACCATATCCAACGTGGTTGATTTTTTTTATATGTTTCTATCTGGGGCTTAGACGGAGAGACATACGAGATCCAATTTGCTTACATTGCATAGACTCTAACAAACAAAAAAAACAATCAAGCAATCCATATAAATCTGTATAATCTATATTTTTAATTAGATCTACAAATTGTATAACTAATATTTAAATCATTTAATTGGTTTCATTTTATAATTAAATAGACATTTTAATGTGCTTCAATCGAAGTTCTTATAAAAATCACAAAATTCAATGGAATCCCCCAAACAATCCATATAAATCTGAATAATCCATAAATCAACTTTTTGTTTATAAGTAAAATTTGCATCTAATTTAATATAATAAAAAACTAATATTGAATATCCAAGTACAAATTTGGTAAGTCAAAATCAAATCTAGAAGTGGTATAATTTATATTTAACTCAGTCATTTTAATGTGCTCCAATCGAATTTTTTTTTAAAATCACAAAATGCAATGGAATCTGCAAATTTAATTTTTGCTCATAGGCATAATTTGCATAAATGAAAAATGAAAATTTTGCATTTCCGAGTACAATTTTGGGATGTGAAAATCAGATCAATAAATTTGAATTGTTTCATTTTATAATTAATCAGATATTTTAATGTGCTTAAATCGAAGTTTTTTTTTAAATTCTACAAAATTCAGTGGAATCTCCCAATAAATTTTTGTTTATAAGTATAATTTGCATATAATTGAATATAGGAAAAAACTAAAATAAAATATAAAATAAGTACAAATAAAATAATAATAAAATAAATATAAAATAAAGTACAAATTTGATATGTCAAAATCAGATCTAGAAATTGTATAAATTATATTTCATTTTCTCATTTATATATTTCATTAAATCATTTGAAAATAAATTCAATGGAATCCCCCAAACAATCCATATAATTCTGTAAATTCTGTAAATTTAATTTTTGCTCATTGGTATAATTTGAATAAGTGAAAAAAGAAAATTGCATTTAAATTTACATTACAATTTTGTGAAAATGAAATCAAGAAATTTTTCATTGTATAATTAATCAGACATTTTAATGTGCTTATATCGAAGTTTTCTTAAGAATCACAAAATTCCATCCCCCAATAAATTTTTGTTTATAATTATAATTTGCATATATGTATATATATAGTGAAAAACTAAAATAAAATATCTAAGTACAAATTTGATCTAGAATTTGAATAACTAATATTTAACTCATTTGAAAATAAATTCAATGGAATCCCCCTAACAATCCATATAAATCTGTATAGTACGTAAATTTAATTTTTCTTCATTTCCGAGTACAACTTTTCAGATCAAGAAACTTGAAGTGTTTTATTGTATAATTATTGTGCTTCAATCGAAGTTTTCTTCAGAAATCACAAAATTCAATGGAATCTCCCAAGAATTCGTGAAACTCTTTTGTTTTTTGGCAATAGTTGTAATTTCCATTGAATTTCACACTAGCAGTTGTGGATTGTGTATTATGCAAAGTTTACTATTTGTGGCCCTTTTAAAGTTAAACCCATCCGATTAGTATTCATAACAAAATGTCATCCAATATATAATACATAATATTTTGCTGGGTTATAACAAATCCCTTGGGGCAACCAGGCGCTGCGTGACATCTTTGGTCTCATTTTGTTTTTTTGGCTTCGACTGCGAGTCCGTTCCTTGGTCAACCCAACCCAGAACCCAGAATGGCATCTCTTTCCGTACACAAAATAATCTTCTTTTGGTCTTTTCAATGCGGCCTTTGGCTATTTTATGGCTTTGCAATCGTTCTGTAAATGTGCCTGGAATATCTAATGGATGCGTGCAACTAATTGAGTTGCCTCCCTGCTCTGCCTCTGTATGTTGCTCCTGGCCAAAGGATTTGCTTTCGCTATTGTGGTTTCATGTTTGCATTTTGGCCAAAACCTTTTTACATGAATTCATTTTACTACCAAAAAATAGCTTAGTCTTTAATGGCATAGTTTGAGGGATTTGCATTTGGTAAATGGACACAAAGCTAATCATCAACTGAACAGCTTAAAAAGTCAGTTTAAAATTAAAAGAACTAAAACAATAAATTTAAATTTTAAATATTCTACGAACATATAATACAAATATAAAATAACTATTTTAATTTATTAAATTTGTATCAGTACAAAAGTGGATTGAATAAAGTTTTCCAAATGATTTTGAGCAATTGTGATTTTATCCTTTACAATATTTTACTGCAGAAAAGACTGTATCTAAAGTGTTGATTTATTAACAATATAAGGATCACAATTGACCATAAAAAAGAGACGTTAAAAAATATAAATTAAAACTAAATCCAAAATTAATCAGCAATCGTGCGAAGAGGCACCGAAAAACTCTCGAAAATTCAAATACATTTGCCAAAAACATATTTCCAAAACAGAAACAATTCTAAAAAAAAAAACCAGGCGATGCTTTTAAAATATAAAAATAAATTTATTCAAAAATATGCAATAAATATAACAAAAAAATATTTCAACTCTATTTCGTAGGATTCACCTGGGAACATGGAGATACTTGAAATTGAAGCCCTCCAATTATCAGCCATGTAACCAGAATAACAAGTACAAGTTTGCCAGAGCTGGAAGCCGTGCTCGAATCTGGGGGAGCAGCTCATAAATTTGTACGGCACACACTCGGATGACAACTTAAGTGCGGTCAAAATGTTTGGGGTGCCTTCCATTAGGAAAACAATTACAGACGACGGCCACTGACAGCGACACAAGAACGCAGTGCGTCGAGGAACTGGACTAACTGGACTGGACTACTCCCTGGCAAATGCGCTGCGACAACCTCGAGGAGAGACTAAAACTGAGATAGTCGCTGGGGTTGCCGTTGTTGTCGTCGTTGTCGGCGATGTCATTGTTGTTGTCCGCACTGCGAAGATAGCCAACATTCATTCAGCCAGCGTTGCTGGCGTCTCTGGCCATAAATTACAAATATGTCGTCGCTGGCCGCCACTCGGTTGTGTCTATTAGCAGCCTTAGAATGTCCGATGTTTGACAATGCTTAGGCTTAGTTTGGGGTTCTGGCTCTGCTCCCTCCCCTCTCCCCTCCTCCCTCTCTCCGGCTTTTGCCGCCAACCCGTTGCTCTTCCTCAACGCATATCCTTCCGAAGACGACTCGTTTATCAAGTGCAGCCAAGCGCGACTGCTGCTGACCACATCCAACCCACAGCAGTCAGCTCAGCATTCAGTTTAAACCATACCTTAAAGCCGGTTAAAATAACTTTGTTAACAGTAGTTGCATAAAAACTCTTAGGGTTAAAAAAAAACTTAACCCAATAAGCAAAAAAAAAAAAACAATTTTGCGAGAATAAAAATGCTTTTGCAAAAATAAAGGAAAAAAAGCAGCAGTCAAAAATGTATTAAAATTAATATAAATACATTTTTTATGTGAAAAACAGAAAAAGGCATTTTAAACTCCTTGAAATATGTATATATATATATATATATATATATGTCTGTTAAAAAAAATCGAGTTAGAAGCTAAAAAAAAATAGTTAACTTATTATGTTTGCTCAATCTCTGAGCCAAATCTATTAGCCATGATTGCCTTAAAAATATTAACTATAAAAAATTTATTAAAATAAATATTTCTGTTTTATGTGAAAAACAGAGAAAAGCATTTTGAACTCCATGAATTATATATATATATACATATATTCCGGATCGAGTCAATTTAGCTAAAACAAATCGATTTATAAGCTAAAAAAAAAATGAGTTAACTTATTATGTTTGCGCAATCTCTGAGCCAAATCTATTAGCCATGATTGCCTTAAACAATTTTTAAATTGTTTCAACTGGTCGCAGCTTGGCTACGCCTGTCATGCCTATGTCACTCGGCAACATACCACACAGGATTAGCCACCCACATTTCTGGGCCTCCAAATAAATTGTAATGTGCAAACATAAATTATACAAAGTGGCGGAGTTTCAGTTGGTATTTCAGTTTTGGGCTCACGTAACGTATATATATATATTCTTGGCCAAAGTCGGGGCGTCACATGTGTGTCTAAGTGATTTTCAATAAGTTGGCAGCAGCTCTACTTGAGCCAACGGACATGGGTGCTTTACTTTGATGGTGTGGGAAGGGGAAGGGGAAGCGGGTTTGGCGTGTTCGGGTCAAAGTTTGTGGGGCACGATTTTTCACACAGCTACAGATGTCTATATTCGTGCAGCAGGCCAACACACGCAGAAAGTGGCATAATTTATGGCGCACCGCCGACTGGAGTGGGGGTGGGGGTGGGAGAGTTGGGGTGTTGTGGGTGTTGGTGTGTGTGGGTGAGGGGTGCATGTGTGCGATTCTAGCGAATTTTCGCAAGCATCAATAATGACGAGCGATTTCTCATAGCCAGTGGCACACTGCTCCGACGCGCTCTCATTTCACCAAAGCACCAGCCATTTGCAGCAGCTGCGACCTTTGATATCCACAGCAAAATTCCTACACACACACCAACACACACACCAACACTCACACACACACAAACATAGTCAGTACAGTTGCGGCACGTAAAAACCAACTTGATTTTCGACCATCAAAAATACCATCAGTCTTCCCAATGTCTGACAAATGTTTTCTTTGACTTTTTTCCGCTTGTTGTTTGTGTACCCCTACCCCACCCAACCACTCCCCCCCCCCCTGTACAACTCCCTCTTTGTAATTCTCTTTAGCAAATATGAGACGTGCCTGGCTACATTTTTTCAGTCATATTTGACTGAAATTATTTTTTAATCACAGTTCCAAGTTGTTGCCGCAGTTGTCACTCGAGCGTGTTGCGTGTTGCGTGTTGCATGTTGCTAGTTGCTTTTTAAATAACAATCAGCGCTGAGTATTCGCCTATATTTAATATTAATAATAATTGAATTTTTGGCTTATCTAGTTGGGTGGAAAATTAAATTAATTTATTGTTACATCGCTGATTATTTAATCAAATTGGTTAATTTTATTGCCGGGCAGTTAACAATTTTAGACAACGATTTATTTTAGAAATTAACAAAAAAATTAGCTAACCCTTTATTAAGTAAATCACAACAATTTTAGACACAGATTTATTTTAAAAACTAACAAAAATATATCTAAACTTCTATATTCAATTTAAAATTTTACATTTACAAATAAATTAAAAAAATAAATTAACTAACACATTATTAAGTAAAACACATTTTACAGTATAATAAATATATTATATATAAATATATTTCTCAATAATAAACCTTATTCGACATTTATAAATAGTTTGAAAATAGCTACAGAAATTCGCTAAATATTTTATTTTAGCACTTAGGAAAAATCTACCTGAAATTTTGAAAATCATAAAATTCTTGGCGAAAAGAGCAGCTCAACTTATTTTTTAGAAAGTATTTATATAAAATTGAAGTTTTGTCTTTATAAACATTAGGGTTATTTTTTTCATTAGAACTGCAAAATTTAAATTAAACTGTCTAATTTCGAGGATGTTGTTTCTATATCTGCAGACAGACCGTTTTTTTTGTAACCGATATCTTTATCAATCTTTAATCTTTATAATTTCACAGGCTTTCTTTGTATAAGATATGTTTTTTGTATATCTCAGCATTTTTTTTCTAAGAAAAATAACATTTATGTATTTAATTTTTTATTAAAAGGATTATTTTTCTTAGTGTTGTGACAAACAAAAATCAAATCTAAAAGCCATTGTCCGCCATGGTCATCCGGCTTTGATTCCAAGTATAAAAAGTTGAACTAATTTCAGTTTCACTTTCCAGCTGGTTACACACACTCGCACACTCTTTATATGAGTGTGTGTGTGTGTGTGTGCGTGTGTGTGTGATATCTAAAGACAACTAAACGACATGGAGAACATTTGCGTTGGCAGCGGAGTAAAAGTTTTCTCATTTGAAAGATTTGCAGCTGGCGCTGGACGCTGTCATTCGCTGCCATTAATGCAATCGAAGGACATTTTGGCAGAGGTCCTTAGCTTTTCACTGAGCCTTGCCGCTGCCAGAGAATGCTTATGGTAAATGCCACAAAATGGCAAGCAAATCAGCGCTGAAGTGACAGAGAAAACTGAAAGAAAAATTCTACAATTCTGACAATTGTGACAATCTGCAGGCGACAGCCAACGAACATGCAGCGAGGGGGGAGGAAGGTGAGGGCAGCTAGACAAACAGACGGCAGAGAGAAGCCACCTACAGCCCCATCTCGACAATGTCTTCATCCTCATCTCGAGATTCAGCTGGGAACAGCGTCAAGCAATCGGCGACACTTACAATCAGTATGAAATTTACGCGATTTTCATTGCGGCAAATGGTTCGTTTTTGGTATTAACATTTCTTGCCAGCAACTTGGCAACTTCAACGGGTGGCGGGGGGATGGGTAGGGGGGGGCGGATTCAGGAAATGTTGCTAGATGCGTGGCAGAAGCTGTGCCAATTCACATATTTGTATGCTCTACTCAAAAGCGACCTGAACACATTTCGCACTAAGTTTGTAGGGGTTAAATGCAATTTAAATAATATACAATTTTAATTTATTAATTAAATGTGTACCTAATAAAATCAGATTAAAGATTTGTCAATTATTTGGAAGAATTTAAGTAACGATTTCCAAACTGACTAATACAATTTTAGGCTATTTTCATTTAAACGTTTACAAATAAAAATATATATTTTTTATTTTCTAGACGAACAAAATTTCTATTCAAGCGGTAACAAAATATTGCTTATTTTCATATAAGCCGAATTCCTTTTTTTTAAAAGACAAACGAATTGTGCTTTAGGCAATTAAAATCTTTAATTAAACTTATTATTTTATTGTAAAAATCAGGCTTGAAGAGAGTGTTATTGGCAAGGCTTGGCAAGGCTTGATTGATCTAATTTTTAATAACAAGATAAGAAAAGAATGCATTTAAAACAATGAATAATAATAATAATAATAATAATAATAATAATTATAATAATAATAATAATAATAATAATAATAATAATAATAATAATAATAATAATAATAATAATAATAATAATAATAATAATTATAATAATAATAATAATAATAATAATAATAATAATAATAATAATAATAATATTTAATAATAATAATAATAATAATAATAATAATAATAATAATAATAATAATAATAATAATAATAACTAGTTTCATTTTTTCAAAGGGTATTTCCAAATCACTTTTATGCAATTTCAGTTTTTCATTTCTTGTTATTTTTCTTGCTGAGTTTTTCTTCTTAGCACGCCATAACGAACAACAACAACAACAACAATAACAACAACAATAAGAACAGCTCGCGGGGTCCAAAAGTGGCATCAGCTGCACTTGGCAAGGATATATCCTGAAGCCGCCTTCCACTGCCAACCTCCTCCAACCTCTTGCACCCACCTCCAACGACTCCTTCTTTCTATCTGGCTGCGCACGCACGACGCTGACTGACTTGGCCATAATGCAATAAGCGTAGTCAACGATAGCGACGACATCCTCTGCCTCCTCTTCTTCTTCCCATGTTGCTCCTTCAAACTTTTAGCCCTAAAACAAACAACAACAACCAGCAGCAAGCAGCAGCTTATGGGTGTTTGAAGAGGGGCGGGTGGGGTGTGGGCCGCATGTGTGGCAGACAGGTTATGCGCTATAAAATATTTAAGAAATTGCCGCCAAATGGCAGCCAAAACGACAATAGTTTCGAGCATTGCACAAATCAAAATACTTTCAGCAAAGCACTTCTCTCTTTGTTGTCTGTGTTGCTTGTTGTTGTTGTTGTTTGTTGGTTTGTTTACCCCCTAACCCCTCTTCAAACGTACACAACTGATGCCCCAAAACAGCAGCAGGCAAACAACAAGGTGATAAATAAATTATGTACTTAGCCATTGCCAACATCGATAACATTGAAGTTATTCAATTTTACCAAGAAAAATGTTTATCTAGAACAGAACCTAAGTAATAAAACATTATTTTAAAAGATACATTATTTTACAGAGTTATAAGCTGAATTTATTTCTCATTTTTTATAGGTAAATCTTACTAAGAATTTCTGCTTATTTTGGTAACAGAAGTGTTTTACTTAGACTTACAAGAGGCACTATTTGTTTATCATTGTTTTCTTTATTTGTATAGAATAATTTAATAATTTTGTAGAGAAACGTTTTAGTAGGCAACAAGAATTGTTTCTATAAGAATTGTTACTATGTATCTTATATAGTAATCCGATCCGGCCAGCTTTGCATTATGTATTGCCAGAAGTCAGAGAAAAATCTCCTTCGATGCGTTACAAACTCTCCGATAAAATCAAAATTCTCGATGACTACAAGATCTTAAATATTTAAGATTGTATTTTGGATGATGATGCAATCTTCAATTTTTGAATTCGAAAAATGAAATAACTTATTTTCATATTTATGAAAAATTATTATGAAAAATGGAATAACTTATTATCATATTTATACTTTTATTTTCTTTTTCTAGAAACAGACTTGTTGGCAAGTTGATTTTTAACTGATTTTACATATCAACATATGTAAATATTATTATAATCATATATTATCTTTATTAAACACAGAACTTAAATAAGTTAAACTTCAAAAAAGATTCACTCGTTTCCATTGTGCACTCGACTTTTCTAGCTTTGAAGTCCTTGTAAAATCCTTGCCGCAAGGCATGCAAAAAGCGCAGTCATTTCACAATTTGTGTGTGTGTGTGTGTGGTGTGTGTGTGAGTGTGATGTGTGGGGTGTGTGTGTGTGTGTGGAAAGGCAAATTGCGTCATGTTGTGTTCTTTTTCAGGAAGTGCACCGCAGCTCCTCTTCTCCACCCCAAGGAACTGGGTTAAAGGTCATCCTGAGTGGGTTCTGCCCAAATGCTGTTTAGCCGTAGTTGGTTATGTGGCTCAATGCTGCGGTTGCTTCCAACTGCCACATCAATTGTTGATTGCAACAAGAAGAAGAAGCAGCAGCAGAAATTGCAGTTGCTGTTGCAATTGCTGGCATAACAATAATCAATTTTTAATTCAATTTGCGGCCAAAATATGCAATGGTCAGTCAATTAAATGGATGCATATCCTTTTTCCATAAGCACTGATTTTTTTTCCTTTTTTAAAACAACACTGCAGAGAGTAGGTGGATGAGGGGAGGGGTGGCAGGGGCGTATAAATCAAATTACATAGTACAAAATGCCCATAAAGCGCATAACCGCAAAATACACTTAAAATGCTGGCAAAATGATTGAATTGTGTCCCGGTGTGTGTGTGTGGGTGTGTGTGTCTGTGTGTGTGTATTTATGTGTGTGTGTGTGTGTGTATTTATCTGTGTATTTATGTGTGTATGTTTGCATTCGCAGAGAGCTGCCCAGCTGCAGGTTGGCTTCTGGCATTGGTCTCGCCGTCGTGTCGGTTGCCTTTGATAAAATTATATTCCTACATCGACACACACACACACACACACACCCCCTCCCTCTTTCTCACCCACGCTCAGTTGCACCTGTGTTTCAAAACATTCGTTTGTGTGTGTGTACATATTTTAAATTTAATTACTACAGCACCAAATCCAAGCAACCATCCATCCATCCATCCATCCAGCCAAGCAGATCAGCCAACCCATTCCCATTTCCCGTTTCCCGTTTCACATTTACCATTCCCTCAACCCATTCCACAGATCCTTTCATTTGTCGCAGTGGCTCAGCACTGGAGCACGCCATAAATGTCCATTCGAGAATAGTTGGCAGGCCATTCAGATCTCCGCTGTCCACAAGCCTAGTTGCATGCATTTTAATATGCGAGGGCTGCTCAAGAAGTTATTATTAATGTATTTAAATGCTGATTAATATATCAAAAAAAATTGCCTGAGTTAATGCATATTTTACGAACATATTTAATAATATGTTAAAGAGTTGAGCTTTTAATTTTTTTGTAATTTTTATACAATACAGTTTCTAAAAATAAAAAAAATTTGAATTGTATATTAATTTAGTACTTTTAAGAATAATTTTTTATAAATTAAACAAACTGCCCGCTTAAATAAATACTTTTTTAAGCCAGTTTGTCTGGGCCATATGTGAATGGCTTTCAGCATTTTTGCTCCCTTTGCCAAGGGCGCATTTTTGCACATTTAACTCAATTTGTGGCTTACATTTAATTAATTTAATAATACGAAATTGCGCTTAAAATATGTATAAAAAACCGCAGCGCAACCATTTCTTTTGTGGGTGTTTATATGGGTGTATGTCTGTGTGTGGTTGTGTGTGTGTGCAGATGATTTTAAGAGATATCAATAAACAATGGCCAAGATGACCGCTAAGCTGCTTTTAAAAGATTTTACTCCTGATACAGTTAGTTACAGATAGAGCCGAAAGCGCCTTACAGATGGCGCCAGTCTGAAAACGATTGTGCGCAGTCAACAGATGGCGGTGCAAAACACATTCCACAGTCAAGCGAAAGCTTTTTTTGCATGCAGCCATGTGGATGCCATTTGATTTAAAGTGATTTTTATATTTTCATATTATTTGGTAATTTACTCGTTTAGCAGATTAATTAACTGGCTTAATATTGAATTTAAGTAAAATAGATAAATAATTTTGTGATTATTTGTTTACATTTACACAAAAACAAGTGAATTTCATTAGAATCCGTTAGAAAGTAATTTTTTGAAAGGCAATTTTAATTTTAACTCAATGTTTAGTCAAAGAAGTAAGTAAACTTATATTCTGAGTTTATCATTAAGCTGAGAAAATATTTTAAGCATTTTCTTACTTGGTATAAAGTAATTATCGCCGTTAAATACATAGTTTAAAACAAAATAAAAAATGAATAATAAAATAGAAAACTTATAAATTATAAATAAATATAATTTCTACGTATATAAATGAAAATAAATGAAATTTCATAACATATAAATGGTCTTTTCTTTTCATTATTTAAATGAAAACAAAATAGTTTCACTTATGGAACTGTTGGCATTGAGAATAAAAATGCGGAAGGTTCTAACCTATTTTTTTGTCAATCATTTTTGTATCTCTATATAAGCACCTAATGCAAGTGCATTGTTCAGTTTCAGTTTTAGTAGCCGCTGCAGTTGTGTTGTTGATTTCGTTACTGATTGAATTAACGGTGCTGCTGATAAGTAACAAGAGTAAAAGCGTTGGGTGCACTGAGTGTAACCAGAACGAACATTAACAGCTTCGATTTACGTGTAAAGCCAACAATCTGTCTCCTCTCCTTTTCTTCTCCCTCTCTTCCTAAAAGCCCTTCCGCTTTTGGATCGTCAGCTCTTCACTGTTCAATTGTTTGACACTGTAACAGATAAAGCAGCGCCGGCGCAGTCGAAAAAAAGCTTTGCAAGCAGAAGCAGAACATAAGCGGCAACAACAACAACATAACGAACAGTAAAAGCTTTTCGAGATGAATCTATAAATCATGCAATGCAGCCGGCTAGAATTGCAGTGCTTAACGAACGAGCATACGAAGAATACCGCAAGCTGCGCGCTTCTTTCAACCACAATTTAAGCTAATCAGAGCAATCAACAAGAATGCGTCAACCAATCAGGTGAATTTTCGCTTCGAACACCCCGCAAATGGAAAAGCAACTAATTTAATTTGCAAAACTCTTCACATTTTGTAGTGCTTCAGTTTGGCTTCTCACATTTGTGGCAATAAATGGAATCTTGGTTGCGGCTCAAGTGCCCTTTCCCGGCCAATGTCCTGAGGTTAAGATAATGGACACCTTTGACGTGGAAGCGGTAAGTGGCACAAAAACAATTGAATTCACATGAATTCAAATTGCAGCAACACTTCAAATTGAGCACCTGGGCAAATAATTATTCAAATGTGACGCAATTGTAAAGTTATTTTAATTAAGTGCTCAGTTGGCAAAATTTAATTTTCTTGTTTGCTTATCAGAAGTTTCGAGCACTCTAAGATATAAATCACGAATCATTTGTTTATTTCTTGGCTTGATAATAATTTTAGCAAAACTACAAACATGTCTCTGATTGATTTTGGAAGAAAACAACAAAATATTATTTAACAAATCATAAGACAATTATACAGATAACAGATCTATATTTAATACTTAAAGCGATTATGATCTGAAAACTTAACTTAATTATAAAATGAAGAATGTATTTTTAACGATTTTTAACATGTTTAATTTTAATGTGGAACAAAAATTTAAATTCATAACCAGATCTTTTTTTTTTGTTAATATTTGTGAAAGCTGATAGCGGCTAAAGAAAACTGTTGATTTTGACTAACAAATGTGTTTGCCTATCACCTAATATTTGCATTAATTATTGCTTGAAGTTCTACAAATTTGCTCATGCTTTGTTTTCGTTTTTCCTATTGACATATTGATTGATTAGTTTACTCAAGGTAATGATATATTTGCAATTCTTTACAGTATATGGGTATCTGGTATGAGTACTCCAAGTATCCATTTGCCTTTGAAATAGGCAAGAAATGTATTTACGCAAAATATGAAATTATCGATGACAGCACAATTTCCGTTGTAAATGCAGCCATCAATCGTTTGTGAGTACGAAATTTAATACATTTGTAGATAACTCGTAAAACTCTATTCGAAATAAACAGTACAGGAAATCCAACAAATGTGACTGGCACAGCTAAGATTATTGCACCCGCCCAACTGGCAGTGACCTTCTCCCCGTATCGTAAGTAAATTGATCTTTAAAAAAGTAAATATATATATCATATAGTTTATATATCCATAAATTTGCAGAACAAGCCAATAGACCAAACTATGTGGTTCTGGGCACCGACTATGAATCATATGCAGTTGTCTACAGCTGCACCCCTCTCGCCTCCCTGGCCCATTTGAGTGAGTATGCGGAAGCAGAGATGCCTTTGGGCCTCGTTTGCTAGTCACGTCCCATCTTAACCTTGGCTAATTTGTCATGCAAAACGAGAAATCAG
Organism: Drosophila multiciliata; assembly: GCA_037043605.1. Classification (NCBI taxonomy): domain Eukaryota; kingdom Metazoa; phylum Arthropoda; class Insecta; order Diptera; family Drosophilidae; genus Drosophila; species Drosophila multiciliata. The sequence continues at coordinate 25,424 of JBAMBF010000103.1, read as the reverse complement.
TTATTGCATTTGGCATAATTAATGCAACTGCATAATTAATTGCATTATGGCCAACCAGGGAGACATTTGTCCAACAACGTTAATTACAATCATAGCAACATTGCATTCATTGACCATTACAGAAGTCGTTTGGATATTAACGAGAGAGCGTGAACCCACCGAGCAGACCATTGAGACCGCTTACAAAATACTGGATGACAACATGATATCGAAGGCCCTGCTGATCGAAACCCTACAGAAGAACTGTCCCCCAGTGTCTGGCAATGGCACAGATGCAGCCGCATACAGTCAGCTGGAGGAGGATGACTTTGCCACCAATGTTCTGCCCAAAGCCTATGCAGCTGCATGAGATTGGCTAAGACGCTTCTATCAGCGTCTCCACGATATCTACTGGAATTTCTTAAACGACTAAACACAAAAAACATACAACATATGTAAATAATGTATATATGCAAAACATTCAATGTTATACATATATTTAAAAAAAAAAAAACTTATAATTATATTATTATAATGGCCAGCTACCTATTTACATTAATATTAATAACAATAATTGTAGTATACATGGTATACATATACACCGAATATAACAATAAAAAATAAGCTTCATTTTATGTCATTAACGCAATGATTGTTACAATTTATTGAGTATAATAAATAATAAAATATTTCTGTGACAATGTTGAATTAACAAAGAGAAGATTTTACTTAATCATCTGATGACAACATGAAACTAAAAAATGGGAAACTATATTTTTATATTTATATTTTTTTAATATTACAAAACTATTTGATTACTTTGCGAATCTTAGTTTGTATTTAATTTTTTATTTATATTTTTATTTAGTATTGAAATTAGTTGCTTGTACTATTTTTTCTCTTAATTAATATAAGCAATAACTAAAATTCAATGTGATCATAATATGGTTGAATAAAACTTTCGTAACTTTAAACTTAAATTAAAATAACATGGCCTCAATTCCGTACTCTGTGAAAAATTCAAATTTATTCAATAATTAAATACTAAATTACAGTTTAAACATGTTTCCCAGCGAATTTGAAGCATTACAAATTTAATAACTGTAAGAAACTGACCAGACTCAATAAAAAAAACATTCTTCTCAGAATTTATTGTGATTCATCTGCGTCTGGCACTGCAAATTGCTATATAAATTGAATAAACCGGATTGCAACGCCAATCATAATAAACTTAAACTAAAACTTAACCTTGAAAGATCGTTTGACATAATAATTTGAGCAGTGATTGAAACAAATTGACCAACTCAATTTTAAGTGGCAAAACTAACTGAAGCCAATGAAGATAAATCTGAAGTTGGCTATAAATGAGTCAATTTTAAATTGTTATTGAGCTGATAATGATTACGTTAGAACTTAAGCACATCTTAAATGAATATATTCTTAAATAATATTAGCTTTAAGCAAATGCAGAATGGAATTCTAACACAAAGTGGAAACCAAAACTAAACATAAATAATACTTTATTTTTTTTAGTAAGGTAGTAGTGCTGGCAGCTGTTGTCTGTAAGCAGCTTATTTGTTTGCTTTTTGTAAATAAATTTTTTTGTTTTTTATTATTTTAGTATGTGCGGTAAATAAAACAAATGTTGAACAACATAAACAAACATAAATCAGAAGCCGCAACAGCCATGACCGGAATAGATATAACTCCCGGGCTCAAACTCTATATTTGTCTTGCCGGGTTTTGCTTTTGCCGTATCCATCGGAAAGGACAATTGCAAAATTAAACAGCGAAAAGGCAAAACAATCGTCCTTGCCTAGAGTGGCATAACAGAAAACCAAGCGCCCAATGGGGAAATTTTATGGTACAGCGATTTTAGAATTTCTATATGCATCCATCTACAATTTGGTTTTTTTTTCCAGTTCTCCCTTTTTTTTCTATCCTATTTTGTTATTTGCTTTTTGGTTTTTTGAGCTTGTAGTCGCCTTACCGCGACAGACCCAAACTCAGACCCCCGACACGACTCGGAGATGTAGATAGAAAGAGGCAGTCGCACATAGAGACACACACACAGAGAGAGGGGGAGAGAGAGGGACAACTACTCGCCATGCATACAAAATGTATTTTGTAAACAAAGTAAATGCCATTACAAACAAATTGGACTTTGTGCCATGCTTTTTGTACTTTGTTGCGTTGTTGCTCTTGCATTTTTGGCCAAAGAACTGAAAAGCTGGGGCACCTCTGGGAAATCGCTCAAGTGCGCCTCGGGGGCGCCCAAGAGCCGACTGCGTGATGCCTCGACAAGGATGTGGATGTGGATGTGGATGTGTGACTGCCTCACTCTGACATTTAAGACCTCGATGAGCGATAGATATGTATACAGTATACACACTCCCCCTCACTCTCCCCTCCCACGTACTTATACTGTGCGGTCAGACAATATTTATTGAGTGCAAAAAACACTCAGCATGCAATGTGTAAACTTGCCTTGGGCCATAGCCAAATGAGGGTCTCTATTCCCCATCAGTCACCAAATTCTCTCTAAATTGGAATGCAAGGCGTCACGTTAGTCTTATGGATTTATAAAACAAAACAAACAAGCAACTTTAAAGCAACTTAAAAATATAAACAAATAAATGACGAATGGTTCTGACAATGATATTTCAGTTAATATATTTATTTTGCTACATTTTTAACAATAGAATTTTTAATTATATATTTTCAAGATCTTCAACAGAATGAAATCTTTTTTTAAGAATGTCTAAGAAATAAATAGACATTTTTTTTTGTAGACTTTAACAATCGAAACGTGTTGAAGAAATAAAAAGCCAGTTTTAATAAAATATTACATTAATTTAATTGCTTAATTAGTTAAACATTTTTTTTAAATATAAATTGCATTAGAATTTAAGTTATAAGTTAAATAGTTCATACTGAAAATTAATTATTATTCAAATATAATTGAAATATTAAAATAAAATTTAGCCTAACCATAATAAAATAGAAAATGGTCCAACGAATCAGACCAATAAATGTTAGTAAAATTGCAATAAAAATAGTGAGGAGCTGGTGAAAGAGACACTTTAAGTACACAGGGGCAATCGGAAACCTTCATCTCTTGGAACTGCACTCGAGCTGCAATTGAGCAGCTCTGGAAATGGTGTTCATATCATTTTATTACCTTTTATTGGCAGTGTCCTCCGGTTTGGTCAGGATGCTGCAGTGCAAAACCATTGACCGTTAAGCATTAATGTGCTGTGGCAGCCAAATTGTGAGAATTTGCGAGAACTTTTACGTGTTTACATATTTTATGGAGCTAGTCGAACTTTAATTGGAACAATACCAATAAATGCCAAATGCAGCCAGCGAGCGAGCCAAAAAGTTTGATGTGCATTGACCGGGATTTTTTTTTTTTTATGTAGTCTGCAGCCAAATTCAAATCCCAATGCGTCGTGGTGCTCTGTAAAACCAAATCAACTCAAGGGACACATACACAGACGAAGTATAGCCGCAGAAACCACAAGGATAACAACGGCTTTTAGCCGTTTTCCCGCCACCATCGCCGCCGCCGCTGCAAGTTGCGGTTGCGGCCAGCGGCTGGCCGTAGACAACGAAACCAGTTAACAATTCAATGAACGCAATTACAAGCGACCTGGTTGCGTTTCGCCTGTGGGCACGGGCAGAGTTTGTGGCGGCGGGGGGTGCTGCCACACGTTGCCAGGATAGCGATTAGATGGGGGGAGAAGTCCGCTCAAATTAAACAGTGTACAACATATTGTTGCTGGGCAGTCGGCCGATTTCAGGCAGGCGGCATTGCCGCCATTCCGTTTTGTGGCCAAAAAACGTGGCCATAAATGCTTGCCCCAAAACGGTTGGCTGCATAAATTATGCGCCCAATTCATCGCTGCATTCAAATGCTCAACGTCTGCTGCCCATTTTTGCAACAACAGCTGACGCGGCGCTTCCGATTAATTAAAGCCATTTTATTGACTAGCAGCAGCAGCATTAGCTTTTTAGCCTTTTTTCCAGCCGCACTTAACGAGTATGTTGCCAAAAAATAAAACACTCAAATTATTTTGTGGCTGGCCTTCAGCATTGCAGTTGAGGCTGTGTTGGATTATTTCGGTTATTTAGATGGTCAAAATGGCGAATACTTTTTGCTGTAAATATTAGTTTTTAATGGCTACGTTTTGAGGCTTTAATTTAAGCGAAAAGCAAAAATGTAATTGAGTCGAATCATTATGAAAAATCATTGTTCTTTTTTTAATCTAATCATTTAGAACAAATCTATGGATCTGGAATTATTTGACCCATTGTTTAGAGTAGAATTTTAACTTGCGAAAAGCGAGAATTTTCAACCTTAATTATTTAAACCTTTTTTTTGAAAAGAGGTTTCTTTTGAAGAATTGATGACTGCTAAAAATTTTTACCGTTCCACAAAGCATTTTTTGGAATATAATTTTAATATGAATTTCGAACCAGATTCGAAATTAAATTGGGTATAGTTTTAAATATTATTATTATAATATAGTATTATTCCATAGGTTAATTCATAGTAAACAAACCTTAGTTTTTGAATATCAGAATATTTTTGATATAGTTTTGTCCCTGAGTAATTTTATGAGTATGATATAAAAATTTATTTCGATCTATAATCGAAATTTCAACTTTGAATGTCAATATATGATTAACCAGTCGTATTATTAAAAACATTTTATTTAGGTGAGGATTATTGATTATTATTATTCCTTAGCTCAAATAAAAGTATTTTTTTTTTAATAAATAATAAAACTAATATTTTCGCAATAAGTTCAGCCGCATTGGGTACTTCATATGCTGTCCGGGGAATGTGGATGCCACTAGCAACGTAGCTGTCCCTATTCAACTGCAACTCGGCGAAACGGCTGTCAACGTGGGGCAGCACGTGCAGTCGTATGAGAAAGTTTGTCACTGCCACAGCGTCTTGTGGCACGCTTGCCAACTGCTTAATCAATTACGCAACTTTGTAACAACATGCGACAGGCTGAAGCTGGCAGCCAAGGCTCTGAACCCCACCCCTGCCTCCCAACCAACCAAAAAGCTTGAGCTACAAATGTGGCATGCACATTGGCCAAAACTAAGGCTAAGGCTAAGTCGCAAAAAGGCAGCTTTCCCGAGACGCCACTAAATTGACAGCTGCTGCAAGCACCTTCCACTTGCAGCTGCTGCTCCCAACTGCTCCCCCCAAATGGGGCACCCCCACCGCCTGCACGAGCAAGTTGGCAAAGTATTTTAAATTGCACGTTGCAAAAGTCGAAAATAGTTTAATTAAAATGCATGTGAAGCATTTCGTTTTCACAATTTTCTTTGGTTTGCCTAATGAAATTAACGTGATCTTGCAACGGCAGCCAACTCATAAGGCAAACGAGTTTATGTAAAGTTGCAGTAATTTTAATTAAATGATTAACTGAAGATAAAAAACTATAATAAAATTATAAAAATAATAATTGAAGAATAGGTGAAGAATATAACTCAAACTTCATAGCTTAATCTGAGCTGAATCAATTAGCAAAACTCCCAATACAATTTTTGGCAGTTGGCCAATTTTCTAGAAATTTAAATTATTTAAAATAATTTCCAGCTGCAAATATTGAAGATCAAAACGTGCTCAAAAAACATTGATTTTTAAAATAATTAAAACAAAATATTAGCAGAAAATAAGCCCCAAAGCATGAAAAAGCTCAAAAACCCAGTAAACAAGATACAATTTGAAAAATAAATTAAAATATAAATTGGTTTGAAAAAAACACAAATTCTTAAATTATTCTCTGGAAAATGTAAATTCAAAAACTAGAAAAAAAAACCAATAATGGCGGCAGTGAAACCCAATTCCTACACCAAAGTGACGCATTGCATATTTGACAACGATGGAACGCTAATGGGTAATGCATAAAAATCGCTGATATAACCAGATATATATATATATAATGAATATATCCCAGATACGGAACGTTTGTATACGAAGGCAGTGCAAAACTTACTGACTCCCTATGGAAAGATCTACTCGCCAGAGCTGAAAATGCGCTGCATGGGATTACCAGCAAAGATGGCCAGCGAGTTGGTCGTCAATGAGTTGAAGCTGCCGCTTAAAGCGGAGGAGTATATGGTCAAATTTGATGCTGAGGTGCACCACTTGATGGACAATGTGGAACTGCTGCCAGGTGTGAAGGAGTTGCTGCTGCATCTGTTCGAGCATCGGGTGAGCATGGCTGTGGCAACATCGGCCAGCCACAAAACATTCAACCTGAAGGCGCGAAACCATTGCAACCTGATGGCCGCATTTCGTCACTTTGTCTGCGGCGATGATCCGGAACTGAAGCATGGCAAACCTGCACCCGATATATTTTTGCTGGCTGCCTCGCGCTTCAGGCCAGCTCCTCGACCCGAAAACTGTCTGGTGTTTGAGGATTCACCACTTGGCATGCGTGGCGGCATTGCAGCGGGCATGCAGGTGGTCATGATACCAGATGCCATTGTTCCGCCAGAACAGACCAAGGGTGCCACTTTGGTTCTGCGCTCCATGGCCGAATTTCAGCCGGAACTGTTTGGTTTGCCGCCTTTTGACAATGTCTCCAAATTTACATTTGGCTAACAATGCGTTCATTTTTCATCTGTTCTTGGACAAAATTATCAGTGACCAATAATATTTTTCTATAAATTATTTCATTTTTATACTCTGAACTAATTGAAAATGGGTAAAAATAATTTTGTGCAAATGTATGTAACAGACAAAAGGAAGCATCTTCGACCACATAAAGTATATATATATTCTTGATCAGGATCAAAAGCCGAGTCAATAGTATTGTCTGTATGAGCACGCGGATCTGAGAAACTATAAGAGCTAGAGACTTTGAATTTTGGAATATATGTTCTAGGTTTGCTTTATTTTATGGCTAACTGCTTTCATATATATTATTATTATCGATATAGATTTCCGAAAGCCATAAAAGACGCAATTAAGGCAGAATAATTAATTCTAATTAACACATAATATGCACATGCATTATACTGACCAACTGCTCTATTTTCATCAAGATCGGATAAGAAACACCCAAGTAATGGTCAAAATTAGATTCTCATATTGATCTCATTTCTACCAGCGGCCGCAAGCATTTTCTGTATGCATAAATATGCGAGCGCATGTGTGAGAAAGGGATGGCATGATAATCGACACGTGTGTAAATATGTTTTAAGGTGTATTCTACTGAACCCCGTTACGTACGATTGCGTGTTCGTATACATGTAGGTAAGTATGTATGCATGTGTTTCTGGCCAGCCAATTAGGGATCAGTTCGGGCATGTAAATAAAAATATGCGCTGTACTCTTTTTTTTTTTACTTCTGAGTGCCTTTCGCTTGCTATAGGAAAGTCCGTTACCTTTTAAAACGGAAATTTCCCAATAAAATATTAATATTATCTTCGTTCAGGGTATATCGTAGTCGAGTCCATTCAAATACAGCTTTTTTACTTGTTTTTATTAAATTTGTTGTTTATTTTCTGTGCGCAGTGAAGCAGTTTAGTTGTTATGATGGTAAGTTAGTGCGCCTAATTATTTATTAAAGACTCAAATGTGCAATCAATTTGTTGCAATTGCAATTTTAATGAGCTGTAATGGAACTAATTAAATTGGAAATGCATGAGGGAAATGTTCAAGCCAAACGGCTTTAATTGAATTGGCTAAATTGAAAAACTTTGACTTGTCGGCCAAGCGAATTTAATGATTTTCTGCACACTTTCGTCTTATACTTATATTTTTCTAATGGGTTTTTCTTATTTTTATTCACTTATTTAACGGTGCCCTTGAGTGCTTCCTGTGGCGTTCATTTAATAGGCAATAAACGGAAGTAGGAGGCAAAAAAATGAGTGATTCACAAATAATGAAAAGCAAAGTTGAAGTCGCAAACGCAATTAGCAGGGTAAAGAGTTAAAATGTTTATTCTCTTTAGTTTTATGCGAAATGGCTAGTGGGTTTGAGGCATAGACAGAGATTCAGATGGAGCTGCAACTGGAGATTGGAGACTCCAAGTTGACTGCAACTGTTGGCACTGTCTGGTTGGAGCATTAAGTAATTATAAGTTGGGATTGAGTTCTCTTTGTTGTTTTTGCTGCCAAAGTTGGTAGTTGCAAGTTGAGCTGTGTGAAGCTGCTTGCTGCATGCTGCATGCCACATCTTTTTCAACTCGAATAAAGTCGCCACCTACGGCACATGCATACTTTAATTGTCAACAATTGACTTTTGCCAGACAGAGAAATGTTCGAAAATACTGCCAGACAGACAATAAAATGTTGCATTTTGCTTTAGCAATTAAATTTGATTTATTGTTTGTTTTATCCTGCTCAGAATTGCCATTCAATGCGAATATTATATTCAGTCTGAAGGTGTTACAAGATTTGCAAATTGTTTTCAAGTGTTTGACTTGCAGTTGTGTATTATACTCTAATAGGGGTGTTCCCTGCCTTTTCAGAGATTGTGTAACTTCTTGGGGAAAGCAGTAAAAAAATATATATTTAATAAATTTATGATGATTTTCTTATTAGTGATAAATCTCTCTTTTCTAGATTGAAATAAACAATTAACATTTTCATTAAATTTGTCTTGAGAAAGTTTAATTATTCCACTTTGAAATTAATGTTATATTAAATGAACTTCATAAATTAATAGTCTTATTTAAATGTAGATTTATTTTTTAAATATTATTATTTATTATTAAATCATTGTTTTTTTTTATATATAAGAACATATCAAATTAACGGATAATTAATATTTCCAATTTCTTAAACTACTTCATGTAAAAAATATTATGTCTCATTAAATATTTCTTGCTTAATGTGTGATTAAAAATACTTTTTTTCTCAATAAAAGAGTATAAAATAAACGGATAAATGTGATTTTCAATTTTAATGAGATTTCACACAATTTCCGCATGATAGCTATGAATTTATGGGTTTAGCTTCTGGTTGAGACTTGCTCTATCTAAGATTCAGCAGGTGGCTCTTGAGGTGGCTCCTCAGGTGGCACCTCCTCGTCCTGCCCGCTAGTAACAATTTCCCCCTCCATACTTAATACATCATTAGCAGCGCTGCCCCTCGGCGATGTTGGCAATAGAGGGGAAGGTGGTGTTGGTGGCGGCGGCAGTGGTTTTAAATATGGCAAGCCAAACTCCACAGTATCAAATTCGATCAGTGTTTCCAGACGCTGCGTGGCCAGCTCGGACCAGCAGCAGGGCAACTCTGGATCCGCTAGCATAATGACTCTCAAGTGGGCTTCCCTAGCCGCCTGAACACCCTTGGGGGTGCCATCAAATGCCAAGCAGCAATCGGCACAGGGTGAATCACAGAGCAGCTTCATTGCAATCAAATAACAATCAGGATCAGGTTTGTGACGATTATATTCATCGGCGCACAGCACATGATCGAACTTGGCGAATAGCTGCTCATGTCCACAGATCTTCTTGCAGTAGATCGATCGACTGCTGGCTGTGATTAGAGCCAGGCCAATGCAATTCTCATGCAGATGATTGATCAGTCGCTCGACACCCTCCATCAAGGGCGGGTACGCAATTAGCCGGCAAGTGTGCTCGTTCAGCTGCACCAGGAAATTCTCCCACATGACGGGCAACTCGCACTTGCGACATATCAGCTCCGCCATCTCAGGCGTCTCCATCGGCGCACATTGCATGAGGATCTCGTCGGGCAGCGTTTTATTGTAGCTGGCCAGGAGTTCGCGACACGCTCGCTGATAAATATGACGAGTGTCTGCGAGAGCAGGTGTTATTCAAATCCGGAGCGAACTCTGTTTACATACCGAAAATCGCAGTTTCCAAATCGAATATGCAATAGGCGGTGCATGGCTGACAGCAGGCGGGGGGACAGCAGAGGCAGGGATTGCAGCAGGCCGGACAACAACGCAGACAACGCGGCGGAGTTGAGGTAATCGTTGGATTTCTATTACACATGGGAAATGAGTAAGCCAAAAATAAAATACAAAATTTAAAAACAAAATCAGCTTAAATGGAAATTTAATTTAAAGTTTTGACGTATTTGTCAAAATAAACCAAATATTTGATAAGATTTTTAAAGAAAAATCATTCGATTTGTGAATTATTAAGTTAAGCGTTTAATTTATTAAAAAAAATTGTTAATATTAGTTTTACAACTTTAAATAAATCAAAACATCAAAAATTGTTAATAATATTTTTACAACTTAAATAAATCAAAACATCAAATTATTTATAGTCTTTTGGTATTTTTAGTTGAGCATTTTTGAATACATCAAAAATAGCCACTTCTAAACTCAATTTGAGTCGAGTTGCTGCATAAATAAATTAGTAAAATAAATGATACGCTAATTTAACGCTTAATTATCTTGTTGTTTACACACACACCACACACAATGTGTGTTAGCCCCATCATTAACACTACAAAGCAACGGCTTATCAATTTCCGCCAACCCTTTTGCGGGATTAGTTTGAGAAAGCCGCTAAAAAATTTAGCTGTTTTGTCAAAAGCAATTGAAATTTCATGCAGCCCAAATCCATAAACGAATTTGTATATATTTTGTGAGTTAAGAATGAATGTGAGTGTGAATATGAGTGTGTGTGTGAGTGTGTGTGTGTGTGTGAATGTGAGTATGGATGTGGCTGTGAGTGGTTTGTGGTAGCGACAACGACGGGATTAACATGTGTCGACGACGACGCTGAAAAGCTTTCATAGTCCTTTGCCGCATTCCACTAAATTAATGTTAAAATGCATTGGGCAAAGGAGAGCAGCCGGGGAGCGGGGAGCAGCCGGGTGAAAGGACGAAAAGGGCGTTAGCAACCATGCAGCCAGCAATATCCTTGTTTTGTTGTTTGTCTCCCTGTGTGTGTGCCTGTGTGTGTGTATTTCTGTGTGTGTTTTCTGTGTGTCCTGTTATAAAGCATTAATCAAGCATACCTGCTGGGCAGAGTGAGCGGTCTAGCAACAGAGATACAGCGTGTGGAGCGTGAGGCAAGTTCAGGCTGCATGAAGAGCGGGGCACGGGGCATGGCGCTGGGTGTTCGCTGTGGCTTTGGCCTTTGCTTGTTTGCGGTGGCGACAACGACACACACACACACACACACACACACACATGGCTACTAAATTGGCGCTCATTATGATGGGCCTGCACACATGTGTGTGTGTGTGTGAGTGTGTGTGTGCACCCCTGCAATTTTCCGGCTAAATGGCATACATTAATTAACGGGACTTGGCCCTTGCTAGCCAACATTCATTTGGCCAGCAGCTCACGAAAAGATTAATGGTGCGCTATTAATGTGTAATGACAAATGTTAGTGCAGCCTCTCTTCTCTCTCCCTCTCTCATCTCTGACTATCTCTCTCTCTCTCTCTCTCTCTGCTCTTGTCTTTTTCCTCTGATCCCAGCTGAACTCATTTCCATTTTGACAAAATGATTGAAATAAATATTTAATTAAAGTGCGCGCATGTGTAACAAAAGCAACCAAAAGCCGTCTCTAAATTTTCATAAAAAATGCAAAAGCACGTGCCAACAACAACAGTAACAACAGCAACAACAACAACAACAACAAAATAACAAAAATAACAACAACATGTAAAAAATGTGATGGCTGTGAAATGTGTCACAGTTAAAAGGAACAACAAATTAAGTTAATATTTGGCCAAGAGAGCGACTAAAAATTTACCCTGTAAGCTGCCACAAATGAAATGCATTAAAAACATAAATTAATTGATGAAAGAATCAATCAATGCATGATTGAATGATTGATGGAGTTTTAAGTGCAGGAAAGTTTGAATGCAAAGCAAAAATAGTTCGATGGAAACAGGCCAAGAATTCCTGGCAAGTTGTGGTTGCTCGATGAAAATGCTTTGTTTTTGTGGCAACTACCCTTGGCAGGTTGAGTAAACAAACATACAAAGCGACAACAACAACAACTACAACAATAACTGTAACAATGTCAAGCGTCAAAGTGACAACAACAGACATTAAGAGACGCACATGAGCCGCCCATGAGATGGGCGACATGGAGATGGGGAGCAGAGAACAGAGTTGGACAGATGAGGGCTTAGATAAGATGGAAAGAGATAGCAGGGGGATACTGGCTGCGGTGGCAAACAAGTAAATAAATGACAAACTAAAGCCAAATTAAGTAAATAAAATTGTTGACGCTGTCAGTCGCATAAACTGACGCTGACATGGCTGACGCTGAAACATCAGACACCGAAGCAACATGGACTCGCTGACTCACTGACTGACTCACTGACTGACTGAGTGACTGACAAGCACATGTGTCCCGGGTCCTGGCCAGACTCGGTGCACACCCACCGATGTCAGTTCAAGTGACACGATTCTCAATTGACAGCAAGTAGTTGGCTGCACTCACAAAACCAGATCTAAACGCTGGGAATTCCAAACCACAATCAAATCTGATACATATTTAATGTAAGTATTCCATATTTTATATATTTTTATAAGTAACAGATTATTAATATTTAAAGCAACTTATTTATAATTACAAAATTGCAGTTATTTGTTGTAGATTTTCGTTTGTTTTTTTGTACCATAAAAAAAATAAAAGAAACTGCTTAAATGCTGTGAATTCCATACCACAATTTAATCTAATATATATTTAATCTAAGTGTTCCATATTTAATATAGAATAACTAGTCTTATTTTACATGTAAGTTAAAAATAATTGATATTTATAGCAACTTATTTATAATTACAAAATATGTTGCAGCTTTTCGTTTGTTTTTTTGTACCTTAATTTTTACCTTAAAAAAAAAAATAAAAGAAAATTGATTGCTTTTCAAAAAACCAATTTAATTTGTCTTATTTGTCAGCTTAACTTATGCTTTTAAGCTATTGTCCACAGATGTTCTCTATCTTGGTCAGCATCCTATCCAAACTTGTAGTTCGACTGAGTCTTAATATTCTCCTCTCAAAAATGAAAAGTGCGATAACCTTTACAGAGCAGAGCCCAGACAATCAAAAGCAGCAAATAGAAGACAGCCTCCATAATAAGAGTCTTGCCATTTTTTTTACAATGGGTAGACAAAGGCTGACATGTGTCAAAACGAGAGGCGCACAATTTATCAAAACGAACAATAAAACAAAACTAAAAATGTAACATCAAAAATTGCATGCTTAAAGCATAAAAAAAAAACAAACACACACCAAAACTTAAATACTCTGCCAAAACTATTTACGCTTTGCTAGTCACAAATATCACAAATCAATGCAATTATTTATGACTTTAAAATTAATCCAGATTTTAAAATTTATATGCCCTTTGAGTAAAATAGTTTAGCTTGAAAAGCCAACAAGCCAACTGTGCACAAAGTGGTTTAAAGCAATGTTGACAGGCCAGAACCAAAAATAAAACCAAATCCGAATCCAAGTCAAGACAAGGAGACAAGGGGACAATGACAATGGTCAGCGACAGACGAGAGCCACAAGTGAGACAAAAATATTCCCAAATTCACATAAGACAGACAAAACAGACACAACAGACACAACAGACACGACAAACAGACAGACAAACAGACAGACAGATTTCTTTAACAAATGAAAAATTGACGCCCACTTCCCTCACGCCCCCCCCCCCCTCCCCAATACATCCTTTGTGAATTGCGAGCTGCTGTCGGCTTTTGGTAGTTTCGGAGGCAACACTGTTTTCCATTCATCATGCCGAAAGCGATGCAAGTTTCCGGCTCAGTTGAGAAAAGTCCAAAGGAAAAGTCTCCATTCTGAAGACTGTCCTGCGATTATTTTTGTTTATGTGTGCGATAATCTAGCGCACTGCTAATTGTCGGGAGTTCCTCTATTTGTATAGTTCTCAAAAAATATAGTTCTTAAAATTCTCAGTCGATTTGCTTAATATGAGGTTTTATGGGCTGTACTTGTAAATTTAACAAATAAATTAGGATTTCGTGATTCTCTTAAGTGCTATAAATCTGCAGAAAATACATAAATATAAATTTATGAAAATATATAAATAATAATATAATAAATAATACAAATATTTGTATAGTTCTCAAAAAATATAGTTCTTAAAATTCTCAGTCGATTTGCTTAATATTAATTTTTATAATAATTAGTACCTACATATAGTAATAAGTTTTATTATTAGTTTTTTATAATTAGATATAAGTTAAACAGTTGCTGCAGACACAAGGAAAGGTCATTTTGCTCCAACTTCCAACTTCTCATTCAAATGTGCGAAAGTTGCATTTTGTGTAGCATTTCCTAGGGGTCAACACAAAATGCGGCTTGTAATTCCCAAGTGGTATTAGCAGGCAAACTGTTACTACCCTGAAAAAAATCTCAGTTAACATGCACCATGAATACTTATTGAAAACGGCGTTCAACTAGGCATTGGGCATCGTATGCCAACTTTGGCAACTGTTGCATAATCGGGTGCAATTTGGCAGCAGTGCATCTCGAGAATTGCTTCAGAGTCGGTGACCAGAGGCTGTCATCGAGGCCTATCTCAGCACGAGCATTCTTATGGATCAAATGCAGCGAGAGAAACACCGAACGGCGCCACCAACGTGCGGCGCTCGATAACTATTTCGGGCTCCCATTGTCCGTCCGATTCATGGAACGCTACTTGAGCGAGGCCGACGCTGATGGGCAACAATATTCAATGTCCCATGACTTCCTGGAATTGGCCAGTCTTGAATATAATGTGGACTTTCCAGACTGGCCAATTCCAGGAAGTAATGGGACATTGTTGCCCATCAGCGTCGGCCTCGCTCAAGTAGCGTTTGCACCCAATTGCACACGATTATGCAACAATTGGCAAAGTTGGCATACCATGCCCAATGCCTCGTTGAACGCCGTTTTCAATAAGTATTATATATGATATATATATATATATAAAAGCGCATTTAATCTTCGGCTTATCTAAGCTGACAGTTATTTTAAATGTTTACTCTTTTTTTTTTTAGTTAGTTTTATATGTTAAATTGCGCAACAAATGAGAATTTTCTTGTTTAGATTACACATATTTTTTTTTTGCCCCATTATTTTGTTGTATGTGTTTTTATGTGGATTTGATTGTTGTTTGGTTGGTTTCTGTTGCTCTGTCTGTGGCTTGTTTATGTTTCATTTTGTATTTTTGCTTGTTTTGTTCGAGTCAGCGGCGAATATTGTTGCACTTCCATCTGTTGGCAGATAAAACTGGTCGCCTGGTGTTGACTATGTCGCCTCTCCTCTGTGTATAGCCGCCCCCACCCCTGTTTGCAACCGACCAGCTTGGTTTTTACAGTTACAAATTAACAACAAAAATAAGTATTATAATAATTATAATAACAGCAAAATGCAAAAAGTTAACTCATGTGTAAGTGTGCGAGTGTGTGTGTGTGCGTGTGTGTTTTGTTGGTTTGTTTGTTGGTTGGTTGACTTCGGCTTCTAGCTTTTTGCCCGGCCAAATGTAACAAAGTAAAATACAATTATACTCGTATCTATGGCAATTGCAATTGTTCCCTTTTTGTTGTTGTATTTTTCAATGTAAGTGTATCTGTATGTGTGTGTGTGTGTGTTTATTCAATTCGTGTTGTTGAATTTTATATTGAGGTCAGTATTGCTGACTGTAATTTATGAAAGTTGGCATTTTGTTTGACCCGCACACAGCTCAAAAAGAGCAACAATTTTTGGTTGCTCCTTTTGTCTGTGCGTGTGGAGTGTGCAGGGTGTGGTGGGGCTGCTGGCAAAATTTATCGAATTGCATGTAATTTCCCATATGGAAATTGGCAATCGAGTATATCTCGCTTTAATTCATTTTTTCCTGCAGTTGCCTTCTGATCTCAATCGATAAAATGGCTGTAAAAATAAACCTTTCTTTTATCTGCAGGCGGACATTTAAATATTCATTTATTTAAAAAAATGTTCTTTAATATAGCAAGAGTTTAAAATGTGGTATTCAAATAAATAAAAACATCAGCATTAAAAGCTTTATGTATATTTTTTTCAAAAATGTCTACTTTATATATATATATATATATATATATATATATAAAATCGGATCACAATTTAATTAAATCCACAGTTAATAAATTTTAATGAAATGCAAAAAAAAAACTATTTTAATTTTTAATTCATTAATTATAAATGTGTTATTTAAATATAACAAGTGCTCAAGGAGAAGATATTTAAATAATAAAGTTAAGTAATATTAATGCAGATTTTAATAATAAAGCTAACTAATACTTATGCCATAATTCATCAATAACTAGAGTTTTTTTATTTGTTATATTGAAAAGCAATTTTAATTTTTCAAATCAAGTTTTTAGAAATATTAAGTGTTTAAAATATTTAACAAACGAGTCTTTTCTCACCCGCTGCCTGTTTGTAGACTCGTCGGAGCGAATTGTGGCAAGTGCGCAAACTCAACACAAGTCGCTCCCGTTTGCTCATTCAGCTCAACACGAGTCAATTCTAAA
The DNA here is from genome assembly GCA_037043605.1 of Drosophila multiciliata. Taxonomy (NCBI): domain Eukaryota; kingdom Metazoa; phylum Arthropoda; class Insecta; order Diptera; family Drosophilidae; genus Drosophila; species Drosophila multiciliata. The sequence goes on along the minus strand of JBAMBF010000103.1, from coordinate 8,964 downwards.
TGAGTGGCAAGGGCCAAACAGCTGCTGGCATAGTCACCTCAGACTCGATATACGAGGCGAGGCGAGGAGATTAGTTGGAGTCAAAAGCGTTAAGGAGTTGGATGGGCTGATGGATCCGAGCAAAATTGACAATGAGCAAAATGACGAAATCGGCGGCATTTGCAACTTTTGGTGTTAACTTTGACTTGTTTTGATTAATGTTAGGCCATAAAAAAATTTACCATAAATTGACGACGTAAAAATATTATTAAAGCACGCTCGAACGCATAAACCTGATTACGAGTCCTGTGCGTCGTTGCGTACGTGGCACTTAAATAATGTTTTCATTAGCGCAACGGATTTGGTTGAGCATGAAAAGCATTTCGACTATAGTTAAGCTGGGCATGAAATATGCATAAGCCACTGTCTGTGGCACACACATGGTGGCAAGGGAAACAGCTCAATTGAATTGAATCTATCGTATGCATCTCATCGTATTTATCGGATGCAGCTGTCCGGCAACAATGCAACAAGGCCAAAAGTGCTTGAACTCAAAGGACAATTCTCAATAAAATGCATATGCTTGGCCACTGGCAAACATTGCCGTGCGATTATTTAACAAAAAAATATACATATATATATAAACAGTATAGCAACTTTATTTTTATTATTGTCATGGGCACAGCTCTCTGCTCAACTGGTTACCAATTCCCAGACCCGAGTTAAGTACGTGCGCCGGAATAATTACGAGCCTGGCGACATCCTTTGAGCGGGAGTCCAAATGTCCTGCTGCTGGCTGTCCGAAAATTGCCAATCGCTGAAATAATAAAAGCACATAAGAGCGAATCGTGTGCACGAACCAACAGCAACAATATTTTAATTAACTTAATTAAGGCATTTTTATTTGCCACGGTCAGGTGTTGGCACACACATACACACACATACATCGCAAGCACACACACAAACTCGCACACACTCGGCAAAATGAACAAAGGTGCAAAGTTTAAGCAGCAGTAATTCATCGCTGTGTGGTAAGTGCAACTGTGGAAACAACTACGATGAACAGCTGTAACATGCAACTTCAATAACTTCAATATAAACTCGTTCTTCAATTGGTTAACATTTGATATAATTGATCATTTTGCTAAATCAGGTTATATTATTTTAATGGGTAAAATTAAATTATTATATTGATTTTTAATTGACTTTGCAGTTTATTATAATTTACCTTTTTTTTAACTTTTCCTTATTACTTTTTATTTGTCAACTTATCTTTTACAAATTAAATAATTGGTATTATATTCAAATTTGAGTTTGTGTATCTCCAACATTTTTATGTAGTTTCTTTATATTTTAAACCGAACAAAATTATCTGCACTGATCCGACTTACATTTTTGAGTATGGTAAATTTTAGCGTTGCCAGATTGTTACATTTCAAACAAAATCCAATATATAACCCACAACGCAATGCCAGTGATAATCTTTAAAATTATTTTAAAATTCTCTTTATATGAAATTGACTGTTCTTATGCACTTATTATAATACAGCTAAATATTTTTTCTTTATCAGAGTATTTCATTTATACGTTCAAATTGGTACTTTCGATATTAATCGATGGGCAATCGCAATTGGAAGCAGCCATATCAGTTATCAGATGTTATTAATAATGCTCGAAATTTCATATTCCTTCCTTGGGATTTACTTATTATAAGATTCTATTCAATTTCCTGTAAGACTCTGTCCAGTCCTTTGGGATTCAATAACAATGCCTCCAATTAATAATTACTCAGCCGTTAGTTTATTTAATTATCCAAATTTTGGTTAAAAATGAAACGAATTGTGTATATATAAAATGCTAATGAGCTTCTCAGCCAACACTCTTATTTCCAAGAACAGTAGCATTGAGTAAATGTTGTAATCCTGTTGCAGAAACTTAAATATTCTTAGGTCGATTACGATTTCAGTTTTGTTTACAGCAGCTGAGCAAGTTGATAGAAAAAAAACCTAAAAACCCAATAGACGAAAGAACAATAATTGACTAAATACATAGATCATAGGAATTTAATAATTTATTATAAATTTATATTAAGATAAATATTTAATTTATTACTACAACCTGCTAAAAAATATCTTTATCTCATCGGCTTTGCTGTGGCTTGTTGGTAAATATGGCTTATCAACTTGGCTGCAGCGTGAATCAATTGATTTTAGTAAATGCAGTCTTAATATATTAAACAATTTCTTAAACAATTAAGTAATTCAGCAGACAACACAGCTATGAGTTATATTTTCACTACTGTCTAATATAATTCAAGTTTAATTTAGATAGTTCAGAAATTGATTGACTATTTCGCATAGCATCAGATGGACATATATCAACTCAAACTTTAAAATAGGCTAAATGGTATAATAAGATTAGACACCTGATTTAATTGATTTTTTCTATGCAGAAATTTGTGTGGTTTTGTAAATTAGTTTGTGTATGGTTTATTGTGTTTGGTTTCCCATTGCGTACACTAAATGAATGTGTGTGTTGTAAGTTGCAAGGTGATGTGATGTCAACAGTGTGCCATTTCAAATCAGAGTTCAGAGTGTGTGTGTACTTATTGCTACTATAATGTGTGCACACACACACACATGTTTGGGTGTATTTGTGTATTTTGCCGGACGATTAAGGATATGGTTAACCGCTCTTGAAGAGCATTATGGCCACCTGCCCCAAATAGAAGAAGATAAAGTTACGCTTCTCGTATGTCACATAGGAGCCAAAGTTGCGTCCGACGATGCAATGCCAAGTGGGATTGTATTTCTTATCGAACTCCTTCTTGATGTAGGACGCAATGTCCTTCTCAATGTTATACTTCTCCAGGGCATGTGTAGCGCAATCTACAGCATAGTGCTGCATCTCCTCGCTCATATCGGCATTTTTGATCACTGCCTTGCGAACCGACATCTTCGCTCTTTGCTATTCATATAATTTTCTGTTATTTTTTATCGCTAAGGCAAAGTTGGTTGTATCGCTTACCTGTTGGTTGCTGGTAGACTATTTAAAATATTCAAATATTTAAGAAATGACGATTTCGGATAATTTTTATCACCAATGTTCCAATTTTAGTAAAAACAGGCAGGTTTGCGTTAGTGTTTGACTGACAAAGCAATTGCTTATTGAGGTATCAATACAAAAAAAAGCAGCGCTCGAAACTCTCCACAAATTAAAGTTTAAATTGTAATTTGTTGCAAATTTACGCTGAATTTTTTTTTTTGGCACTGACAGTTCTTTTGCAAAGCGTTTTTGTGGAAAAAAAAAATAATATGACAGCTCTGGCAAAGCTACAGACTGATTTATCGATAGTGTTCTGCAATCGAATGCCCTATCCACACAGTCATATTGGACACAAAAAATATGTTGCACTTTGCCTATCGGAAGCAGCAATACATCGCCCTGCTGGCTAGTTATCGGATCAGCTCAGGATCGACCGCGATATATTAGGGAACAATAATTTTTATATTTTTATAACCAAAAAAAAAACAAATAATTTATATATTATATATATAAATTTATACTCTATAAATTTCTTATCCAAATGTATATAAGAAATTCTCTTATGTTATTAGTCCATTCTCGTCCGGTTGCTATAACTTCACCACATCCATTCACATTATTTTAATGTTAACCTATTTAATTAACATTCACATAAGCTTATAAATTAAGATTTTAAACTTCTAATATTATGTTGGCGAATACTAAATTGTTTTAAATATTTTTATATTATTAATTATTTACATTACTTAAGACATACAAAATTATTTAGATTTTTTTATTAAAATAGCTGAAAAAGTGTGCATCACTGATTGGCAAATTGAGCATCACTGTAGTCAGCATCGCTGATGCTTTAAAGGTTAGGGACAATCAGCTGTGCCGTCGAGCTAGTTGGTCCAAATTAATTGGGCGAGATCAAGCTAATAGAAAATCTCACTGTTCTCTGGATTCCACACATTGTTTTCTGTTTTGTCTCAATTGTCCAACGCCGATCACAAATCGGCTTTAGTTTATTTCGCCTGTTGTTGCCGCTGGTTAGTTCATTTTTGTTTTTAATAAATTCTTTTATATATATATATATATTTTTTTTTTTTCAAATTATTTTTGCGATGCATTTTTCTTTATTTTTTTTTTTTATCTTTCTAAGACGTTCTCCCATATGACACGAAAAAACGATCGGCTTATTCGTCGACCATAACAAATATTTAATTAAGTTGAGTTTTTTATTTGTATATGACGTTATTGAAATTCGTTGTACTATTTATACTTTTGTTTCCTTTTGTGGTTCGATGAGCTAAACGCTCTTGAAGTGCAATATATGCGTATTATTATATACAAAGGTGATGAAGTGGTGCGGCTCGTGTGTAACACACAGGCCAAAGTTGTGTCCCACAATGCATTGCCAGGTGGGACTGTAATTTGCGTCGAACGAGGTTTTTAGGTAGTGCGCAATATCTTGTTCGGTGTCGTACTTTTCATATCTTCGAGTACCCAAAGAACACAGATTTTTTGCATATCTTCGTTCATATCGCTACATCACGTTGTGAACACCCATATTTTGTTATCTGTGAACTCAACTCAAATTTAAAGTGATTTTTCTTAGAATTGCAGATTATTTTTTACCAGCACGTGCAATAACTATTGACGTTTTCTTAGTTTTAACTTTTTAGAAAGTCTGGCAACACTGGCAGAGATGCTAACTGATTAATATCGATCGAAGTGATGAACAATCAATCAATTAATAATCTTTACTTAGCTTATATCGAGTTCCAATATACGTTGATGGCAAATAAGCAGTTATATATATGTATATATAATAATAAAAATTTATCGCACATCACTAATAAGCTAGCCTTAAGCGCTGATTAATTCCTAGTCCAAAATCTTTTTAATATACCAAATTAGCAGTCTATGAAAATCGCATGACAAATTGCTTGCTGAATATGCACTTACGATGAATTTTTATTAATTTCACCGGTGCCGGGCACGTGATAAATGCAAAGCGCAAAAAAGGGAAAACTTGTTACATTCGATTAGACATGCAATCGGGTTGCACGTATAGGAAATTGAATTTTAATAATGGCATTTGTGCAGCTCAAATGCAACAAATTTATGGTCTGTGTTATTATTTTGTTTTTTTTCCCTTTTTTTTTTAGTTATTGCCGGACATGGACACGGATATGGGGACACGAACGGGCCAACGAGCAACCTGTTCAACGACAGCATTGCGAACAAATTTTGCCCGTTTTTTTTTAATGAAATGCTAATTTGCTGGACACACGCAATTCCCCGCCCATTGTCTGGATAATGCTTCGGGTATGTGGCAACTAGTTCTGTGTATTGTTAACAAACATAAATGCGAATGACAGATACCAAAAACACGCATGAATTAATGAGTGACGAATGAATGGACGAGTATCATCAACTCCAAATTGTGTTCAGCTAATGAATCTATGATTATCGTGTCGGATGTTGAAAAGTGGAAATGCACAAAGAAATAGCACACTCAAACATATTAGTAAATTATTTCATTTAATATTTGTGTAATGCAGTGAATTTGAGTTATTTATTGTCAAAGGTTCGGTTTGTGTACTTAAATTGGTTCACTTTGTGTGGCCTTTTGTCGCATTTGGTTTGTTTCACATGGCCCATGGCCCATGGCCCACTTGGCTTGCAAAAGCAGCAGAATGCCAAAAAGCCAAAAATGCAAAAATGCATATTGAACCTATTCCAAAATGCTGCCAAGTAATGCACAGAATGCAAACATGTTTTTTACCCTATTAGAGTGTATTTGAATTTTGTTGTAGGGCTTGTAACACATTCAAGGGAACAGAAATATTATTATTATATAATTAGGTATTCTAAACTATTCATTAGAAATTACAGATAGAAGCTGGTTCCTCAATTCCAAATTTATCTTATCTTATGGAAGATAACATAAATAATATTATTATTATATATTTAAATATTCTAAACTATTCATTAGAAATTACAGATAGAAGCTGGTTCCTCAATTCCAAATTTATCTTATCTTATGGAAGATAACATAAATAATATTATTATTATATATTTAAATATTCTAAACTATTCATCAGCAACTGCAGATAGAAGCCGGTTCCTCAATTTTTCAAAGTTTTCTTATCGGTGGGTTTTTTTTGAACTTATAATAATATTTAAATAAGAGCAATTTGCCATATAGAAGCCAGTTTCTCAATTTCAAATTTATCTTATCTTATGGAAGATAACATAAATAATATTATTATTATATATTTAAATATTCTAAACTATTCATTAGAAATTACAGATAGAAGCTGGTTCCTCAATTCCAAATTTATCTTATCTTATGGAAGATAACATAAATAATATTATTATTATATATTTAAATATTCTAAACTATTCATCAGCAACTGCAGATAGAAGCCAGTTCCTCAATTTTTCAAAGTTTTCTTATCGGTGGGTTTTTTTTTAAACTTATAATAATATTTGAATAAGGACAATTTGCCTTCGGTCTAAGAGGGTATTTAATATGCAACCCAAGACAGCTGTTTTTTTCTTTGACTATCTTTTTATTTGTTTTCTTTTTTTTTTGGCACACTAGCAAAAAGTTGAGCTGGAAACAAAAGTTTTTAATCTGCCGCATGGAAAACTTTAATCGAAATGCTCGAGTGGGAAAACTAAGTCAAACTTTTCAAATTGATATATCAAACATTCGATTCCCATTCCATGTCATCCTCTCTCTCTCCCTCTCTCTCTCTCTCTCTGTGTGTCTATCTATCTCAATGAGTGTTTGCCTGGCTCATCTTGAGCAAACATTTTGACTGTCACATGCCAATTGCGTGTTGAAATGCATTCAGGAATTTAAGCTGAAAACTTTTGCCACCGACTGTGACAAATGCAAATGCCAAACTTTTCTACTCATGTCCATATAAAGTTGCATTTTAGTTGCCACGCCTAAAAAGTGTAGTAAAACAAGCGCAAATTCTCTACACAAGTTACCTCAACTTGGAGATACTCTTTATCCTAAAATTTGAATTATTTGGGTTTTATTTGCGCTGTTTGTTTAATTTGAAAATATGTCTTTTTTAGCTTTGTTTATTTTAGATACTCATTTGAAATTAAGTTTATATTTTCCGATTGATTCTATATAACTCAATTGGACAGGTATTCCCCCCTTTTCATAAAGCTAATCAGCCAGAAGATGAATATTGCTAAATCGACTTCTGATCAAGTATATATATATATATGTTATGAGGATGCACATGTTTCCTTAGATAGTTCATTAAACCCTTTTTATCCACTTCACTGCATTCAGGGCAAACAAGGGCGACTGTATTTGTCTAACGGTGCTTTGACCTTTTGGCACTTAACCAAACAATGCACTTTGTAAATATCCCTAAAAAAAACTTTACTATTACGCAATTTTAAATCGAAACTGCAACTTTTTGGTCTTTTTATAGAGTATTATAAAAATTTATTGTCGTTTCGTGTTTGTGTCAGTTTCGAGTACTGTTGAGAATAAAAAATAATTGCTACAATTTAATTATTTATTTTATATAATATTTATACTTTTCATTGCATTCAATTCAAAATTAGCAGAAGCAGCAACATTTTTGATTTATAATATTTATTTATTACACAGTTGACGAACAATTTTTAATTAGCCAAACGCTTGTGTGAATATTTCCTGGTACTTTTAAGGTTTTTGGATTTTTGGGGCGCAAATAAAACGAGCGAAATTAATTTGCACAGTGCAAATATGCAAAATGTTGTGTGCGTGCGTGTGTGTGTTCTCTGTGTGTGTGTGTGCGGTCTCATAAATTTTATCCCCAGTGGGAAACAGCAACAGCAAAAACTCACAAAAACTCAACCATGCCAAGCAAATAACAAAAATATTTCGCTGACGTTTACGATGTTCGAGTAAACGAAGTCAAGCACACAGCTCAAAATATTATATATGTGCATACACACACACACACAACTGCAGTGTTTCTGTTAACCAAGTTAGTCTCAGTCTTGAAAACATCCGATTGCCACAATGAGTTGGCTGCTGCTTTTGCTGTGCGGTGTTTCCAAGAAATTTCACCTGCCATGACAACCCCAGACAAAAGCTACATCACCAAAACACACACACACACACACATACACATACACACCTATGCACACATTTTTGTGTGTATGTATGTGTGTGTGTGCATGGTAGATATTTAGTGGTATTATGGCCGGCTAGCTTACCTAGCAGTTGACGTCTATGACTGCCAAATAGTAGTAGTGCCACTTGCTGTCGTCAGTGCCACTGCCACTGCCACTGCCACATCCACAGCACCCAAGTCAGTCGCAGTTGCAGCCAGTTAGTTACCCAGCGGGTGCTGACGCTGTCATAAACAATCTCATTTTGGTAGTTACATTACCCAATAAACACATATTTTAGATAAATGCAGACCAAAATTAACAAATAAAAAAATAATTAGGGAAATTTATAAAAAATCATCAATTTTGTTTTTATTACAAACTTTTGGGCTTAATTTAAATAATATTAATTTTTTTTCACTTCAATTATTTGTCTGAAATTGAAGTCAATTTTGGCGGTTTCCAAGAAACGGTTAAATAATTTTTTAAATTCGTTTTTCAGATGCATTAAAAATTATTGTAATTTTGCTATTATTATCAAAATGTTTGTTGGGTATTAAACTGCTGCTGGGCTAGTTGTATGCGTATACTTGATATCAGGGTGTATAAGTGTGTGTGTGTTGGGAAGTGCACTTGTATGGGTATTTGCTCATTATGCATAAATTTGCAGCGCTAAATTCTGACAAAGTTAATGGCATTATAATGCCACAAGCGTCGCTGTCTGATTGTCACAGAGTGAGACAGCCGGCTAGAGAGTAAGAGAGAGAGAGAGGGACTTAGAGAGAGGGTGGGGGTGAAATTAAGTTGTTACAGTTT